>CM057823.1:122711523-124027356 GCA_030068075.1 Paguma larvata | reverse complement strand
TTAAGAAAATGAAGATTGGTAAATAATACTTAGACATGCATTTCAGACAGAGTGAACTTCTTGGTGTGTGACATATATGGATGTATAGAATGAATTTGTATCCAAGACTCATCGTTTTTCCAGTCAATTGCACGAGGAGTATAATATTATTTAACAAATGTAAATATGTGAATTTTAGAATTTATTTCTATATTTAATTCTGACACATACATGTTAGGATGTTGTGTTGTATGTATGTGTTTAATGTTTATTTTTCTTTTCGTTTTTTTCCTTAATTTTAAAGTTAGAGTGAAAGCAAAATATGTTAGTATAGGATGCATAAAGAATAGCCTAATAATGTTACTGTGTTTAAATATCATACGTAGATATGAGTTTTTTTGTTTTCTGAGCTACATGCCAGGGTATATTGTGAATAACTTTATCTATAGATAGAATAAAGATCACAAAACAGTGCAAAGAGAAAAATAAAGTTTTACATTTATGATCTTGAACTTCATTTTTTAGTTTGTCATGGGAATTCATACCTCTTACATGAAGTTGCTAAAGTTCTCTTTATGTAGTTAAAATTGTAGAGGAACGGTTTTTAAAAGTTTGTAGGATGACTAATGGCATTTATAAATATTCGTGTTTATGAGTATTTAATATCTTCTGTTTTGTCTGCACTTAATGTTTTAATTTAATGTTAACAGTATGTGTGAGAAATGTTTGTCCTATGCTTAGAGACAATTTCCTAGATAGGTTTTGTCGTCGTTTTGTTTTTGTTGTTGTTGTATTCTATTGATCCAGATCTGTTTAGATAGATGATGTTTGAGA
The DNA here is from genome assembly GCA_030068075.1 of Paguma larvata. Classification (NCBI taxonomy): domain Eukaryota; kingdom Metazoa; phylum Chordata; class Mammalia; order Carnivora; family Viverridae; genus Paguma; species Paguma larvata. Next base: position 124,026,543 of record CM057823.1, on the reverse strand, counting down.
GTAGTTGAATTCAGAGTTCATATTTGAGCAGACTGATGGGAGTATTTTTCAATAACTTTTTCAAGGCAATATTAACTACTTTGTTATTAAAATAGGTTGAAATCATTTTTTTATCTTTATGCAACCGTAGAAAAATTTAGTTCATAAGTCCTTAGGAAATTAAAACAAAGCAAAACAATGATTTGGAAAATAGTCACATGAAAGCCATAAACTAGGAAGTCTCTAAAAATGGAAATGCTACAGAATGCTACTACAGAGCAGATCTCTTTTATGTCTGAATTTATTAACCTGTGAAAGGAGAACTTTTAAATTGAAAATAATGACAGCACCTTAATTATGGTGATTTTATTGAAAGCCTACTCCTGCAGTAATAAGATGCATTCTGGGTTTCCAGAGCTGAGGCAGCTGTCAGACACCAACATTTTTCCCTGAGAATAGGTTTAGTGTAGTGTTTTTCAAGGACAAGTTGCTCAGCTATTGTCTCAGTGAGCACTGCTAGTTAATATTCAACAGTTTTCTTAATCAAAATTGTGTGTCCTGCTCCCTAGAGTGTTGGTTAAAGTGATTGTATGTTTATCAGAGCCTTCAACAGCAGAAACAGAATATTCCTGGATGAGGTGCTGGTAATGAGAACCTATATTCTCCCAGGGTGCTGATAAGAAATGTAAAATGCTGTCAAAATACATTGTTCGTAAAAAAAAATAATTACCGTAGCTCAAAAAGTCAAACCTTTCTTTGAAGCCCTTGTACTTTATATAACTTCAGTTGTTTATCTAGGATAATGGGTAGCAGGGGTATGGTGATATCCTACTATAAACTCCAGGAGTGGCATGCTAGTGATCAAATAGTCTGGGGGTTTATTAATCATTTCTTCTGTTGGAGGGCTGATTAACGTTCTTCACAACATGTTTCCTTTAGATTACAGAAAGTTCTTAATGAAGTAAAGCTTGGGGGGAGCATGTGGGGAAAACAAGCTTTGCCAAAAGAAAACTAATGCAACAGCTAACATTTTCCATGAAACTCTGTGCCCAAGATGCAGGATTTGTTGTTGCTTTTGTTTTTGACCTCAGATTATCCTCTATTGCTGGGTGATACTGCCCTAGGCACAGAGCTGTATTTTGGATGTGACTTTTTTGGTCAAGGGTATTTGCTACCACTTTCTCTCTCTCTCTCTCTCTCTCTCACTTCTCTCTCTCACTCTTTCCCCCTCTCAATTTCTAAGAAATAATCAAGGATACATTGCTTGAAAATGTGATCTCTATAATACTAAGAAGAACATTTGCATCTTGTTTGTTTTGTTTCTAACGGTGCTCTGTGAGGAATGAAGTCTTCTTCTAAAAACAGTTCATTTTAATTATGTTGGTGGATTTTCCTCTAGAATCAAAGCATTCAGTAATAAAAACACATTTTTAGAAATTATTTTACATAGTAAAAAGCACACTTTGGACATTAATTAGGAAACAATGCACCTATATCCCATAGGAGTTAACCTTCCTAAATAATCTTTTTGAAGGCTATAGCCAAGGATATTGATAAGTTCAGTGGTACTAAGAGAAGTACTGCACTTTATGCATTGACCTGTGACATAGAAAGATGGGTACATTAATGTAAAAAATTGATTGCTGCTACACATTTGAAACTTAAGCCATACTATTTGCTCATATTCAAAATCACTCATTTACTTGGAATTATGTGTAGACTGTTTCTAACTTTACCTTTTCAACAAATTGATCAATTTCATATTTTTATTCTTAGATGTAGCTTATAATAGTTTCAAAATGCATATCACGATCAGAATGATTTGATACTAGGTTTTGGCAGAATTGTGTATCAGTCAGTCCGGTCAAGGTCCAGAGGTGGAAACCATAGTAGGTTAAAAAAGCTTAATATAAAAATTTGTGAAACTTTGAAAATAGAGTAAGATAGCTAGGGAAACCTATGAGACATCCTAGGGCTGAGGGAGTATATCAAGGAGGGACAAATTTGAATGGGGTTCAGATCTTTTAAGAAAAGGTGCAATTCATCCCGTTGGATAGAAGAGAAGTTTTTGGGTTTGGCTCTGCTTCCAGAGGAGGTCCATGGTCCCTGGACAACCTGGTGGCAGGGAGAGCAGGCAGAATACCAGTAAAGTCGTGACTGTGTGTCAGAGGGCTTCTCAAGCCTGCAGTGGGACCTCTGAGGAGGTTCAGGAGGCACGCAGGCATGTAGAGGCAGTTCCACTCCAGGTCTGGTGTGGTTTCCCGTGGAATGGGGCTCAGAAAGATTATCACCAGGCTGAGGCTCAAGATTGGTGAGGAACTACATGTTCTGCCTCCATGCATGGTTGGGGCAGAGCCCCACCGAACGTCTTCACAGCTACACCCAAACTGCTGATCCCCTGTACCCCTGGAGACAGAAACCATGGGAGGGTCCCTTTGTCTCTCAGTATCCCTGCAGTGTTCCCTATCAGGAAAGTTCAACATCATGCTCATTGTAAAGGAGAAATGCTTAAAGGAATCCCATCTATAATCACAAAGCATATATTTACTGAAGGGTGCATTTGGAACTGGGAAACAATTAATTCTGAACTGGCACACATTGCCTCACATTTGGATGCTAGTTGTAGCTAATGTTGCAGCAAAACTCACTATTCTAGTTGCCTTGAGAATACCATGTTGTTTATATGTGCTCTACTTTTAGGCACCTGTTCTTGTCTCCCCTGATTAGTCACGTTATCCTTGCTTTCAGTAGCTGAGCTTAGGACTGTGCTTAATTTTCACTGTATCTTTCAAATATAGCAACCCTAGTTCTCTACTATGGGATGAGAAGCCTGTCTGTATGTGCCACTATACATATGCCCAAATTCTTTAGATTAAGTGTTTGAGCAATCTCAGTGGAAGGAATTCATGGAGTGTCAATAAACTCTGTTCTAATTAAGCCATTTGAATCTCTTTTATAAGGCGGTGAGGAAACTGTTTACCCCTAGAGTCTGCACTAGAAATAGCACACAGTTCATTTGGCAGAGTTAAAGAGCAGTATTGATTTTGAGGCACTGAGGAACATGCAAGTGCATAGATCAATTTGTTACTAGTCAAGTCATTTTTTTTTCTCTGCTATTAGTACAACCATTATTGTGGTTTAGGTGAAAAGAAAGTTATTAGTGACTGCTTTCTGGTATTCTCTAGATTCTACAATTTACATTCATATTCATATAATGTTGTAATCATGTATCAATGAGTTGTGAACCATTATATACTGTGTATATGCAAGAGATAGATACACAGGTGTACAGGTGTCAAATATAGTGTTTAAAAAGATATATAGTAATTAATAATTCCTAGATAAAACTGGTTTATTATGAACCAAGTAAAAGCAATGTGATAAGTGACTTACAATATTTATGTGTGTTACTGCTTTAATGTGGGATTTATCACTGGCACTCAGCCCATAGAACAGTTTTGTTATAAATGGTTTATTCTTTTTTATGTTAAAGGGAAAAAAAATAAAACTTTGATGGAAAGACTATAATTTCTTGGGCAGTTTGCTTTGGATTTGTATCTTTCCTCAGGGTCCTCCCTTTCCCCCTCTAGGTAAAAGAAGGAAGGAGAAGTTGGGCATTTTATTACCCATATTAAAAAATTTCAGCATGAATAAATCCAAGAGATACATTGCTTGCAATTACATTTTTAAAAGCGTGGTTGCAGGAATGTGAACACTGAGAAACTAATACTTAAGTACAAATGCTTCATTTGTAGTGTGCAAAATAGGTGCTGCTATAAAACCCATTATGATCTATATCTATAAAATGAGCAATGGGACGATTATAGGACAAGAAATATGCCTTGGTTCAAAATCATTTTCAAAAATCTTCTAACATTAAAGTAAAATCTATTAACCTTGAATTTAGTGCATAATAATAAGGTCTACGATTGAATTAATCTCATTCTACCATGAACATGTCAAAGCATTACATGTTATAGTGGGTGTAGGAGTAATCTAAGATATTCCCAACATTAATGAACTTAAAATCTATAGATCTGTAGATATTTCGTTTTGGCTGCAGTGTCAAGAAATGCACAAAATAATTGAGTCAAAAATATATAACTCATTTAGAACAAAAAGATGCGGATGGACAAGAATATGGGACTAATAAATGATATGGTAGGTTACCGTTGAACATTCACAAAATGCATTATTTCCATGTCTGTGAAAATTAAGCTTTTAGAAAGCACTAGGTTTATTTTTTTCCCTTGGTTATAAAGAGAACCAGTTAATTATGGATAGCATTTATTGAGTGTGCTCTAAGTACATGACTGATATATGTAGAATTGATTGTCTTTACCTATCCTTATACTTGTCCTCTAAGATACACATTATTTAGGACTTCTTACTTTTAAGTGAAAGTTCAGGCATAACAGGGCACTTGGACATGGTTAGACAGCCAAAAGTAATGAACAGAAATACAAATCCCACAGTGCACATCCCCTAAACCTGGGTTCCTTCTACTATACAGTGTGACTTTTAAAAGTTAAAAATAATTAAAGCATTTGGTTCTTTAGATGTTAAGAACTTAATAATTTTTACTAACTTCTTGTTATATTTAAAGACTGAAGTTTCAATTGGTAATTCCTGTTAGATCTGTAATCACTCAGTTGATACTTCCATTTCTCTTAAACTGTAAACATAGATGAAAACTAAAATGTGATATGAGTGAGCAAGGCAAATATCTCATATTTTTAAAAATCATTTATTTCCTACACTAGGAAAGCTTTTGCCATTGAGGCTTTCACTGATTTTTTCATGTTTCCCTCTTGGCTCACGTAATAAAAACTAAGTGTGTTGATTTCATCTTTGTGGCCTATTTATAGATTCTTATTTTTCTAATATTCCTTCTTAAATAATATGGTAATGAAAATAATTATCACAGTAGTGAATTATTAAATATCTTTTTATTTTCTATAATCCCATTATACTAATAAATACGTCAAATATTTTCAGGTTTATTTCTTACCTTTCCTATTAGAAAGTAAGCTTCTTAAAGGTTATATCACTGTGTTCTCTTAATGAATATATTGTGATAATATACATATTTTACTAATTTATAATAATCCATATTGCATTCTGAATTGTAAAAACCCTGGTAAATGGCCCAGCATTAGAAAAAATCATCAAATTGTTTGCAGTGAGGTGGTGTGGTACCATTGGTCAGAGGTTAAATGTCTTGCTAGAAAGATCCAGAAACAAGTTTAAGTTCTACAAGTTGTTTAGAAGTGTGCTTAGAGGCATCATGACCAAGAGAATAGAGAATGAGCTTTCAAGACACCTGACCTGGGTTGAATCATTAGCTGTATGAATGTAGCCAAGTTGAGTAATCTCACCTAAGCCATGCTTCTTTACCTACAAAATAAAAATAATAGCATCGCTCATGTAAGATGTTTGTAATGATTAACTAGAATAATATAAAAGTATCTGGCACAAAAGATGCACAACAAATGCTGCTACTTTTGTTTTTAAATATCAAAGTCTATTTGATGCAGTTGATTTGATGTACTGAAAATTATTAACATTCTGAATATCGTGGGGAAAAAATCAAGATTAAACGTCACAAAAGAACTACTTATTCCATTGTTTGACTCTAAAACTGTGGGTAGCAGTTTTAAATTGTTTTAGGTTTTACTTTTAGGGCAGATATGCGTGCAATTACTTTTTATTCTTGAGAAAATTTACCCTGCTATTGTTTTTGGCTCTTCCAGGGTGTAGTTTATCTGCTCATCTGAAAGAGTTAAACCAGTGGCTGACCCTTTCTCTAAGCTAATGAGTGTTCTGGGATCTTAAATCTATTTCCTTTTAGCTTCCTTCTCAGAAGTCAGAGTTCAGGAAAAAGACATTGTTGGTGGCTTGTGTTTATTACATGTTCTTCTAACAGCCTACTGTTGCTTGGCAGTTAACTGTAGAGTTGTATTCATATGATTTGTAAAAAATAGTAAAAATTGTGCAGACGTGAGCTTTGTACCTCTAGGTAACATTTGTGCTACGTTTCCAAGTGGTGATGCGTATCCATCTATATGTGAAGAATTTTTAGTTGAAGTTGTTTTTTAGTGGTACTGATCTTGACCCTATTACTGAATTCCTTCAGGCCAGCGTCATAACACACTCTCCTTCACCTTCTGGTGTTTATTAAAATGGTCAATGGTAATGATGATGTTGAGCTTTGAAATGCTGGGCTTATCTGCCTAATTAAGATATCCCAGAACACATTATAAAATATTTGTAACCACAAGGACTCTCGTAGCCTAGGAAAATTGGGAAGAATAAGTAGCTTTCCTTTTTTTTTTTTTCCCTCTCTCCTTAGGGAATAAATGTAAATAGAAATGATAGAGAAGATAATTAGTACTGTTTTCAAATATTCAGTTATCCTGAAATAGTTATCCTTCCCACATGAGAAGGCATTATTATTCACCAGGATTATAAACCAGTTCATCAACTGACTTCCTGTGGCTAATTGAGAATTGGTAGGAGAATGGGAAAAAAAAACCTTTATTAAGCTTTGGCGGTTTTATAGTTGCATTTCATTCATAATAATTTTGATTTTGAATACTTTGTGCTTAAAAATAATGTGTGTATTTATGTATCTTTATTTTGCACATGAGGAAGTTAAGGCTCACACTGGCCGAACTTATTTTCTCAAGATCACACAAAATTGGCAAATGGAATTTCAACCCACTTTATTCTGATTTCATACCCTAATCTTTGTTGCCATGTGCCTTGCTGACTGATATTCAAATAATATGTTTGTCAGTTGTATTGAGTAAAATTCATTAATTCCTTGCGTATTTATCGAGTTTCTGCTGTGCTTAGTATTCTAGTTAGGGGGGATACAGCATGAACAAGACAGACACAATCCCTGCTTTCATGAAGCTTATTTTCACTTGGGAAGGACACTAGTGACCAGTTGGAAAAACAAGGTATACAAATACCAGGTAGTGGCAGAGGTTATCAGAAAGTTAAAATGAGGTAATGTGTTTGAGAGGACAAAGCAGCTTTGAATCGGACAGTCAGGCAAGGTTTCCCTGTGAGGGTGATATTTTAAATTGTGGTTTTATTGGCAAAAAAGAGTCAGTCACATGACAACTGAAAGTGGAGGAGGAGAGTGTTAACTTGGGCAGAGGACCTTAGTGTTCGTGACGGTAATAGCAGAGTGGTAGGTGATGAGGTTAGAAGTCAGGTCTGGGTCAGGTTACGTAAGAGGTATAGAATTTATGTGCAGCTAGAAGCCATTATATAGGGTCAGTCAGAAGGTGGGCATGAAGGTAACTCTTATAGCTCTGTGGAGTATGTATTGTGGAGGCAAGAATGGAAGCAGTGATCCCAGAGGAGAGAGGTGTGCTGTTGCCAAGCCGGAGGTGAAACCATGTGGCTTTCTCTGAGGTCAGTAAGATGTGGATGGTGAATGGAAACAGGAATCCTGGATTGCTCCTTGATTTTTGTTGAATTTGCTGGTGGATGATGGTGCAATTTATTGAGGAGGAACAGGAGGTAGAACAGATTTGACGGTGGGAGTGAGAAATTCGGGATCTTGTTAGAGCCAAGTTAAGTAGAAATATTAGTTTGAACTATGTGAAAATACTTACATTCAATTTTTGACCATTAAAATGATAATTTCATATGTTACTATGTAATACCTATTAGACACCCTTACGGAGATACCAAATAATCCACTGTACATGCAAGTCTGAAGTACCAGGAAGCAATCTGGAATGAATACATAGATTTGAGAGTTATCATCATGAGCCCTGATGAGAGTAATACCAGGAGTGTATAGATAAGCAAAGAGCAGAATTCAGAGTAATTCAAAGTGAGGCAAGATGTGGAAAGTTACTAATGAGTTCATTTTCTTTGCCTCTTTGCTATTATCTGACCTTGTTACTTGTGTGAATTTGTCGGAATCTGAATGTGAAATCTAACATCTTAATCTGCTTATGCATTTTATCTATTTTATTTTTTTTAATGTTTGTTTATTTTTGAGAGAAAGAAAGAGATGGAGTGTGAGTCGGAAGGGGCAGAAAGAGATGGAGACACAGAATCTGAAGCAGGCTCCAGACCCTGGGCTGTCAGCACAGAGCCTGATGTGGGGCTTGAACTTACAGACCATGACGAGATCATGACCTGAGACAAGGCTGGACACTTAAGTGACTGAGCCACCCAGGTGCCCCTCTGCTTACACATCTTACATTCTATAGGTTAAGTGAGCCTTGGGGCTAGTCTGAATTTTTTTTGTAATGTTTTTAAATTTCAAAATAAGACCCATATGTGGTGGAATAGAGTCTGACAGATAGACAGATGGTGGAGGTGATAAGTAGAACTTTCATAGCCAAGGTGTTTCTCTGCTGTTTTTTTTTTTTTTTTGCCAGGAGTATAGCTTTGCAGCTTGTAGTCAACACGCATGTACATATATATGCACAAATCACCAAAAGCATGGACTTAGGATTCATTACAACTTCTGATTTTTCCTTACCAAACAGTGTATTTGGGGGAGTTTTTAAAAGCATCAATATTAATCAGGTTTAGAATCTAAAAGAATATACTTGCTACGTATAAAATTGAAAACTTTTTTTTATGAGCTGATAACTTTGGGTTTACATATAAATGTTTGAACTATATAATGCTATATTTAATTATCAAAATTAGTACCGTAACAAACATTTGGGCAAGAAAGTGCTATCAAATTCTGAAGTAGTGTGGAATTGAGAAAATGTAAAGAGGAACTTGTAGTCATGGGTAGGTACTCGTTACTATCTGAATAATAATACACAATATTCTCAGGATAGAAAATGTAACTTTGAAAAAGTATTGAAGAAAAAACATAGTGAGAAATGGAATGCTCTGAATACTGAAGTGACCAATGCTTTCCACACTATCAAATTTTAAAGGTTTTATTTTTAGGTAATCTCTACACCCAATGTGGGGCTCAAACTTACAGCCCTGAGATCGAGTCACGTGCTCTACTGACTGAGCCAGCCAGGTGACCCCATCGGATTTTATTTTAAAGTATGATTTTGCAAACAAACTATAACTCTTGTAAAAATGGGATTTCAGTCTGAAAAGTAACTGAAAAAATATATAGTCAACTTAAAATTGGTATTGCTACTATTTCAGATCCGTGGTGAATTTTGAAAACATCTGTATTTATACCAAGAGAGAATAAAAGCGACCATTTTACTATAGTGTAAATCTAGACTAGATAAACACGTATAATTAGAAATATATAATAAACATGTTACATATTTAGAGAGAGATACCTGGGATACTAAGTTGATTGTACAATTATTTTCATATATATTTCATTTTTTATATATTTCATATCTATATAAAATATTTGCTCCTTTAATTTTGAAGCCATCTTGTTTTTATTCATGTTTTACTTTAAAGGAAAGCATGCTTGATCTGAATTTTAGAATAAAGCAGTTTCTCATCAATGTATTGGAGGATATCATTTACTAAAAAATTCTGATATTTCCAACATATCTTTTAAGGTTAAAAAAAAAAAAACCCGAATGTAACACAGAAAACAAACTTTAAAAAATTATTTTGGTTGTCCACATTTGCCAAATAAAATACTGACAGGAGTTCTATATTAGAAGTTAGTTTGAAAAAATTGGACAAATTTAGTTGTTTCTCTGATAATTTGACTTATTGGTTTCAGAGTTTTGAAAGTGAAAAATATGGTAAGTTGGTGATTGAGCTTTAGAAACAGTTATGTATAACACTGGCAAAAGGACCTCATCTCTTGTATTGACCATTATATTCCTAGAGTCTGACACATAGTAGATCATTAAATGTCTTTTGGATGAATGAATGGATTAAGTTAAAAGGGTTAAAGATGAAAATCTGGGCTGAAATAAACAATTCTTGTGGTAACTTTGTATGTGGATTCTTCATCTCACTTGACTATACTCCTTGCTTCTGCTTCCTGAGTTTTACCTTGCTGGTTCTGAGCTTCTGCCTCAGAATCATAACGCATTTGATAATTTACTGATCAGTAAGCAGAGAGCCTATAAACTTCAGGCACTTGGTGTGATGCACACACACACACACACACACACACACACACACAAAACTGAATTAAAATATAATTATATAATGGAATATTAGGCAGTCACAAAAAGGATGAGATTGTGCTATTTGCAAAAACATGAACAAAGCTAGAGGATGTGATGCTAAATAAAATATATAAGACAGAGAAAGACAAAAGCATGTGATTTCACTCATTTGTGGAATCTAAAAACAGAAATGAATAAACAAACAAAAGCAGAATCAGATCTGTAAATACAGAGAACAAACTGATGGTTGCCAAGGGGAGGGGACTGGGAGATGGGCAAAGTGAGTGAAGGAGAATGGGAGATACAGGCTTCCAATTATGGAACGGGTAAGTCACCAGAATGAAAGACACAGCATAAGGAATAGAGCCAATGATACTGTAATCGTCTTGTATGTCTGAAACTAATGTAGCATTGTGTGTCAACTGTACTCAGAAAAACTAGACTCTCAGCTCCCACTTCTCTCCTGCATCTTACTACCTGCATCTGGCTGAGAGTACATTTACATTCTTTCCTTACCATTGTCTGACTTGTAGAAGTTTTAAATCCCTAGTTACTTTTGAGCTTCTGACTGTGGGAGGAAATGTCTAAGTAATAACTGAAGGAAAATAAAAGCATTATTCTGTAGCAAAGATATGGCGTACTTAAAAAAAATTCCTTATGATGGAGATAGAAGAAAGCGTAATGGGAAAGTTGATCTTTCTAACAGTTGAACTTTCTTACTTGTCATGTGTGTGTGTATTCCTAGGATTTTCTATATGCAAGATCATGTCATATGCCAATAGAGGTAGATTTACATCTTCTGCAATCTGGATACTTTTGTTGTCGTTGTTAGTTTTTTATTTTTATTTTTATTTTTGCCCCATTGTTCTAGCTAGAATCTCCAGTATAATGTCGAATGAATATGGTGAGAGTAGATACACCTATTTGTTCCTAATTTTAGCAGGAAGGCATTCAGGCTTTCACCACTAAGTACAATAATAACCATTTTTTTTACATGTAATTTATAAGGATTGACGAAGTTTCCTTCTGTTCTTCGTTTACTGAGAGTTTTTATCATGAAAGTACATTGGAATTTGTCTCATGTTTATCCTGCATCTGAGATAATCCTGCGGTTTTGTTCTAAATTCTAGTGATATGGCATATTACATTGATTTTTGGATGTTAAACGTACCTCGCTTTCATAGAAAAATTCCATTTTGTAATGGTATATGATATTTTTATTATACCTGCCTTTTAGTAGGATTTTGTTGAGGATTTCACATATAAATTCATAAGAGATCTTTGTCTTAGTTTTCTTTTCCTTGCCATTATCTAGTTTTCACATCAGGTATTCAGTTTGGTATTGGGTGTTCTATTCTGTTTATGTGGAATAAGACATACTATTAAGAAAATATACAGGGTTTATAAATTGACCTTCCTCCTCCTATTTTTGAGAGATTGTGAAGAATTGATATCTTTTGTAACTATTTGGTGGAATTCACCAGTGAAACCATCTTGGTATGGGAATGGGTTTCTTTGTGGGAAGTTTTAAAATTAATAGGTAATTATCTTTATTGTAAGTCTATTCAGATTTTCTATTTATTCCTGAGTCAATTTTGGTATTTTGCATTTTTAGGAATCTGTCCATTTTTATCTGAATTATCCAATTTGTTGGATGTATACAGTTGTTCATAGTATTCCTTACAATTCTTTATATTTCTATAAGATTGCTTTTGTTCTCTCTTTGACTTTTTATTTTAATAAATTTAGTCTTCACTTTTTTTTTCTTAGTCTATCTGGCTGAAGGCTGATGCTTTTTTAATATTTTGTTGATATTCAGCATTGTTCTCCTGTTCTCTTTTTCAGTTCTCTGTACACTGATCTTTATTTTTTTTTTCATTCATACTGTTTGCCTCAGATTTCATTTGCTTTCCTTTTGCCACTGTCTTCAGGTTAAAGGTGATAGTGTTGATCTGAGATATTTATTCTTACTCTTTCTTTTTTTTCCAGCATGTTCGAAGCTATAATCATCCTGAATTAATTGCTTATGCTGCATCTTACAAGTTTTGTTTTCTCTTCATCTCAAAGCATTTTCTAATTTTTCTTTTGATTTCTTTTTGATGGTTTTGAGCCATTGTTTATTTAGGAATGTGTTCCTTTTTAAAAAAAATATTTTATCTTGGGGCGCCAAGGTGGTTCAGTGGGTTGTGTACAACTGTTTTTGTCACTTGTGCGGGCAGCTCAGAGCCTAGAGCCTGCTTTGGAGTCTCTGTTCCTCCTCTCTTTCTTTGCCCCTCCCCCACTCATGCTCTGTGTCTCTCTCTCTCTCAAAAATAAAATAAAAAATTTAAAAATTATTTTATCTTTTTTTTTTTTTTTTGAGAGAGTATGAGTAAGGAGAAGGGCAAAGGCATGGGGAAGAGACAGAGAGAGTAGGAGAGAAGTGGGGAGGAAGAGGGAGTCACAAGCAGGCACCATGTCCAGTGTGGGGCCCAACTTGGGCCTCAATTTCATGACCATGAGATCATGACCTGTACTGAAATCAAGAGCTACCACTGAGTCACCCAGGCGCCCAAGAAGATATTATTTATTTTCTGTACATTTGTTAATTTTTCAAATTTCCTTTTTTTTATTAATTCCTAAATTCATTTCTTTCTGGTTGGAGAACCTACTTTGTATGATTTCAGTTGGTCAGTTGTTCAATGACTCTCTTTACATTTTTTTGTTTAGTTACAGCAATATATTTCATCTGATATTAATATAACTATTTTTTCTTTCCTGCCTTGCTGTCCGTATGGTATATTTTTACTTTCATCCTATTTGTATCTTTGAATCTAAAGCGTGCCATCCCATAGACAGCAAATTTTGGATGTTGTTACTGTTTTAATCCAGTCTAACAATCTCTCTTTTTTCTCATTGTTTCATACATCCATCGCTAATCTTATTGTCGATATGGTTGGATGTATGGCTACCATTTGTTTTATAGTCACACACACTACCATATGTTAGTTATTTTCTCACTGGTTGTTCTACGGCTTAAAACATACATGATTTATTAGAATCTGTCTTAGGCTTAGGCTAACTTAATTCCAGTGGGTTAAAGATACGTTAACCCTATATAACTCCACTCTTGGTTTATTAGTGTGTGCGTATGAGAGAGTGAGAGACAGTGAAAGAGAGATAGAGATGCAGAGAGAAATAATCTCTGTTACAAACCAGACGTTACTATAATTATTAATTTAGATAATTTATGTCTTTTAAGAAAGCTGCAACAGTAAAGGAAAACAAATATATAGACTTTTGTTGTGTTAACCTTTTTCATTACCGCTGTACTTCCCTTAATTTCTTCCTGTGGATTCACTTTACCATCTGGTGTCATTTTCTTACTCCAGCAAAGCATTGCTCCCACACACTTTCTTTGTGCTCTTATAAATATGTTACATTTCTACATGCTACAGGCCCAACAGTGTAATTATACATACTGTTTTATATAATTACTTTAAAATCAGTTAAGAGAAGAAGGGAGAAGATGTAATTATATTGTCTTTTATAATTTTTAATAATTATCTTTATTGAAACACTTTGCTTTTTTGATATGGCTTCAAATTACTATTGGTTGTCACTTGCTTTCAGTCTTAAGAACTTCCTTTAATATTTCTTGAAAGGCAAATGTGTTTGCAATGAACTTTTTCAGTTTTTATTGATTAGAGAGTATCTTTGTCTTCTTTTTTGAAAGATTATTTTGCTGAATATGATTCTTTACTGACATTTTTTTCTGTTCAACACTTTGAATGTATCGTCACACAGCTTCATATTTTCCATTGGTTTTGATTAAAAATGTACTATGACACTTTGTTACTCTTATCAGGGTTTTCTCGTATATGACACATTGTTTTACTGGTGGTGCTTTCAAGATATTCTCCTGCTCTGTTGTTGTTTGCTTGTTTGTGTGGTGATTTTGCTGGACTGTTTTAATAAATTCCATGTCCTCCCCAGTGTGTAGCCTCTGATGTTGTTCCCCAGAGGCACAGCCTTGGGCATGTGCACTGTCACTCTGATCTCTGTTTTTCCCTCAACCTCTCAAGAGATAACAGTGGCTTTAGTCAGTCTTATTATCACTGTGTCTTATTCTGATTTTCCTGCTGAATTTGTAGCTGTTCTGTTCTGTATGATATCATCCCCAGCTGTTGGCCTCTATTAATTACTAGCTGATTGTTCTCTTATTTTCAGCAACACCTAGGAATGTAGATTGCTGTTTAGTCTTATCCAGTTAAATCTGGGCCCATTTATAAGGGCATTCTTTGACATCAGGCTTTGAGACTTACTCTTACCCTAGGAATACTCTCATCCTTCCTGCTTTCATGGAGCTACCAGTCTGCTTTTAATTTCTTATGATAAAATCTTTATTCTTTTCAACATTGTTCTTAGACTTGCAATCCCCATGCTCTGTCCTGAGTAAAGTCAATCCCCTTAAGTAGACGTATGGCATTTTTGTTCTTATGGCTTGCCTTTCTGCTTTAGGATGAACCCCTTGACCCAGTGCTCTAGAACTAGAGATGGAGATGTGGCTCATTTCTCTATAGAGTGACAGGCTTGCTCTAATGAGTGGGGAACTGGGCAGAGATGGTAGCCCTTGTTCTTATCTTGATCTTGAACCTGCATCTTAGGAGCTTGATTATGCAAGAGCGATCAGGGCCCAGTTTCATCAGCCAGCCACGCCTAGGGTAGTCTTCTACCCTATGTTCTTGCTTGGAATAGAGCTTTCGCAATGCATAGCAGGGCAGGATGAGGAATGCTGATGAACTGCTCCTCCTGGGGAGAAACTGTTGCTCTAGACTAGGATCTGGGAAAGAGCGAGCCTTGTGTCTTTGACTACATGTGTCTGTAGTAGAGCTTCCACTGGGAGTAGGTAAGTGGGTCATGGCTCAAATGCCAGTGTTTTTACTGAGATTTGTTAGGCTAATTGAATAAGTGTTTCTCATGTTGCATGTCCTTAGGACAATTTCCTGGTATTTTAAGTGGTTACCTTACTTAATTATTATTGTTTCACTGGGAGAGGGTCCATAGAGTTACTTACATCCACATTTTGGAGGTACTCTCTCAAATTGGTTTTTGTCCTTTTCTGGATGGTGTGCTCTCTCCAAATGATGTTTGTAAAGTTGGAATATTGTAAAAGTTAGTGAGATTTGGATGGGTATGGAAAGCCAAGGATTTCATATGGATTCAGTATGCATTACTTATTCTTTGGATATACAAAACACCATTATTCTATTCAAGTGTTTATTGTCGTTTGGTAATACCAAAGATGTGTGAAAAGTGTAAGTTTGTACAGCTAGTTGATGATTTAGCTACGGCATTTACCCTGACAGCCTAACTCCTGGGTTTTCACTCTGGCACATTTTATCCAAAAGTTTGTAAAGATTTTTCTTCATTTTTAATGGTTTATTTCCTTAGGTTCCACAGATTTGGAAAACATGTTTATTGATACTGTTCCAGAGTTCTCTCTGTTCTTTTTAGTGTCTATTTAGAATGCTGGAGGAGGCCATTCTTGGAGGAATAGAAACTTCCACCAGGCTTTGTGAGCTGGCCCGTTCTGTCTATTGCAAAAATACATAGTTTACAAGATAGTTAAGATGAAGAAAGATAGGAGTCAGAGCCAAAGCATAGTGATCCAGGCATTATCCTAATGCCTTATGTGTGTTGCATTTAATCCATGGTAAAATTATTCAGAGTGTGCATTATTGCCTCCAACTTTACAGATAAAAGAAATTGGAGTCAGAGAGGCTAACCAATGTAATTTTGGCCACACGGTATATAAATTTTAGATCTGAGTGTGCCCATTTGTTCTGCAGATACTGCTCTTTTCAATAGCTGCTGTCGTATCCTAAATGTGTACTGAGTACCTGGCATTGCAGTAAGTTGTCGTGAGAATGCTTCCCTGGAGGTAGTTATTGTTAACCCTATATTAAGGATGAGAAACGAAGAATCAAAAAGTAGTCATAAAAATAAGTTTACATAGGGGTGCCTGGGTGACTCAATTGGTTAAGTGTCTGACTTTGGCTCAGGTCATGATCTCATGGTTTGTGAGTTCAAGCCCTGTGTTGGTCTCTGTGCTGACAGCTCAGAGCCTGGAGCCTGCTTTGAATTCAGTGTCTCCCTCTCTCTGTGTCCCAACCCCACTCACGCTCTTTCTCTCTCTCAAAAACAAACATTAGAAAACAAACATTAAAAAAAATAAATAAATATGTTTACATAACTCCCCTTGAGATTGTAATGGTGGATTAATAAATGGTATAATCTGCCAAAATGTAGATCAGTAATAGTTTTATTTTACTCACTGTTATATAAAATATGGTGGTATTAAAAGCAGATAAAAAACTTACTTGAAAACTAATACAAGTTTTGCAAAAGAAAAAATAGCACAAGATACCATTGTTATAGTCATAAACTGTAAGCTATCAATAATATAGCATTGCCCTTTATTATTAAATATTAGTTACCAAAATGAGTGCTTATGATTCTAGGACAGAGACCCTGTACATTTTTTTTTAGAAATTTGAAAACATGACACTTAACGGGCATTCAATAAATGTTTATTAAGGAAGCAAACACAGTATATTTGGTATATTTAAAACTCAAGTGAACAAAACGTGGATTTGTGTTGGTTATGGTGGTAGAAAAGAGATTAATTCTGGACTGTGTAACCTATTGGTTCCATTAGTCTGGGTTCTCCAGAGAAATGGAACCAGGAGAATAGATAGATTGATTGGTGTTAAATCTAAAGAGATTATAGTTGAAATATGGAGACCCATATCCATACCATACTTTAAGCAAATCAAATATATAAAAATTTAGGATAGATTCTTTAATGAAAATTTTATTAATTTAAAAAAAAGGAATCTCAAAAGAATTCCTTCAAGTAGATATACATTATTGTAAGGAATTGGGTCATGTCATTATGGAGGCTGCAAAATCCAAGATCTGCACTTGGCCAGCTGAAGATGCAGGAGAGCCAGTGGTGTAAGTAAGTTTCAGTCTGAGTCCACGTCCAAAGGCAGAAGATTGGTGTTCAAGCTTAAAGACAGTTAAGCATAGAGAGCAAATTCTCCCTTACTCAGCTTTTTATTCTCTTCATGTCTTTAGCAGATTTGACGAGGTCCAACAAATATCTAGACCGTCTGTAGTTCAGTCAGGCTGATACATAAAATTAGCCATTACTGGGGTGCCTGGGTGGCTCAGTTGGTTAAGCGGCCGACTTCGGCTCAGGTCATGATCTCACGGTCTGTGAGTTCGAGCCCCGCATCGGGCTCTGTGCTGACGGCTCATCAGAGCCTGGAGCCTGCTTCGGATTCTGTGTCTCCCTCTCTCTCTGCCCTTCCCCTGCTCACACTCTGTCTCTATGTCTCTCAAAAATAAATAAATGTTAAAAAAAAATTAGCCATTACGTCGATCAGTTTTCTGTTAAGTCCAATCATTTGCAAAGAGATGATCTTGAAGTTAAGGTTCCAGGCTGATTGTAAAGTGATATAGAGTTTGTAGCCAGTGTACATATTTTGGTGTTTCTAAAATAATGACTCCAACACTTCAGTCTGTATTTGGCAGTTATTAATGCAATGTCACAGAAAAATAATTACTAATAAATAATTTTTCATTTAAAAATTTTACCAAAGTGAGATACTTACAAAGAATTCAGAGAAGGTTTGAAGTTTATGGTTTAAATATATATATACACACATATATATAAAATTTCTTATTTGTATAGTAACATTCCTGAAAGGAAAACAGTCATATAATCGTTTGTACATTTCTATTTTCTATACAAATAAAATTAAAAACATGTTCTATGTTAGTTTGGGTCCCCCAAGAAGCAGACGTCAAAATGGGACTAGATGTACAAAAGGTTTAATGGAGGATAAAGCAGAGAGAGAACAGGAATAGTCTTGGAGTTTTTAGACTATAATGGAGATCTGACATCTGTGTAAGAAAAGAGGTGAGGGAGAATTGGGTAGGAAGAACTTCAGATAGCAGAACGATTTGAGTAAGTCTCAGCCAGTCCAGTGGGTAGTCCTCAAGTTAAAGTTGCCCGTAATAGGAATCCCATGTCTGGTAAGGAATGTTCTAATTCTAGGAGCTCCCCAGTGCTCTGCTATTGGTTGGGAACAGACTAGGGAAAGTGCAGCTTCAACATGAGGACTGTGATGGATCTAAAGGTGCAGCAGCTGAAAACTGTCAGTCATGTTCCCCACAGCTGGTTCTCTTGAAGGAAAGATTTGAATGGGGCACCTGTATGGCTGCCCCACGTATGTATACCATATTTTACTCAGTATAGTGTATATATATATATACAGTGTGTTTTTAGCACTTGAAAGTTTCTTGTGAAATTTCTATAATCTTTATAGGTGCAAAATAGTATTCAGTTGTGTATTTCCAGTGAGATTTATTCAGCCAACTTAATTTATGAATTACCTGAGAAATATTTTATATCCACTGTGTAAACTGACAGGATATTATAATAATTGGTACTTGATTCACAAGATGCTATTTTTTTAAATTTATTTATTTATTTTGAGACAATAAGAGCATGTGTGCATGAGTGGGGGAGGGGAGAGAGAGGGAGAGAGAGAATCCCAAGCAGGCTCCTAGCTGTCAGCCCAGAGCCCTATGTGGCGCTCAATCTCAGGAACCATGAGATCATGACCTGAGCCAAAATAAAGAGTTGGACACTTAACTAACTGAGCCACCCAAGCATCCCATGAGATGCTTTTAAAATCATAGTAGAACAGCCATATATTTTGTCATTAAACATTTCAGATAAACACATCCGGTGTATCTCTCAAATTTACAAGATACAGTGAAATCCTGACATGCCCAGGCTAGTCTATAATGCTTTAATAGAACCTTATTCCCTGAAATAGGTGTTAGTAGTTGTTTAAAGAAGAATCTAATGTCATATTCTTACTATGTGATTTATATCTAGGTTTAATTTAATAGGATAGAAATTATTAGAGGTAGTAACTTTCAACTAGATGGAGATTTTCATTTTATTCTTTGAAAACCTATAACATTAAAGAAGTCTGAATAATTCTATCTCTTGATACACTTATATAAAAGAATAGACTCAAACTTGAGTATTATTGGAGCAATAGGAAATTTCTGATTGCTGAGAACTTTTGAAAAAGTTTACATGTAAGAAGGCTTTGCTTAAAGAATTTTTTATAATTTTAGTATAACTTGAATCCTTGATTCTTTAATTACATGCATGGGACAAGATGAACTTTTTGGAATTTTCAAGCTACAGATTCATTATGTTTTTGTTTTTGTTTTTGTCTGATTTTCTTACCTCCAGAATAAGCAAGAGGAAACAAAAAGACCTTCAGGCACTAAAATCTTTGTATGTCAACCAAAGGAAAAGGGGGCTAGTGTGGCTGAAACAAACAAGCAAGGCCGGGTAACCTGTTATAAGATCACAGAAATAGGACTTTGTGGAATGTATATAATATCTTATTTGGACTTAAATCTAAGCATACTGGTAAGTCTTTCAAAGACTTTAAGTGAAAGGATGATAAACATATGTAAAAATGACCAAAAACAAAAACCTTGTCCTCAATATTCTGAAGAGATTGTGGAGAGACAGTGATGGAAGCAGAATCCTGTTGTAGATTTGAGTGGCTTGGCAAGAGATGGTGGTTAGAAAGGGTTTGGCCATAAGCTGCAAATATTGTTTCATAGGAGAATGAGGTATTCTAATGCTATAAGTGATTTTTATTGTAAATTCACTAAAATGATTCCTTTAAGGAAACATTTACTGCTGTAACTGGTTCCTGTATAGGTGTTTGATTCAGGAAAACAAAAACAAATATGAAAAACCCACAGGATAAATGAATCCAAAATGAGGAACCAGTAATTCATAGTAAATACTTTGGAGGAAAAATAAAAGCTTAGAAAATTGTTTGAAAAAAAGGAAAATAAAATAAAAAGTTATTTTAGGTGATAATTGCAATGATGGCTTCAATACAAGGAATGAGTAAACAATGATCCTGTGTTGGTTTGGGGAAGAAATTTTGCAGACATAGGATAGAATATGGGCGCCTGGGTGGCTCAGTCAGTTAAGCATCCAATTCTTGATTTCAGCTCAGGTCCTGATCTCATGGTTTGTGAGTTTGAGTCCCGCATGGGGCTCTCTGCTGTGAGTGCAGAGCCTGCTTTGGATCATCTGTCCCCCTCTCTCTCTGTCCCTTCACTGCTCATGTACTCTCTGTCTCTTTCTCTCTCAAAAATAAATAAACATTTTTTTAAAAAAGCTATAATAGAACGATGCAGCAGTTTCCAGTTCACATGTGATTTTTAGAGCACCATCATAAAGATTTCTTAGAAAAATAAAATATTTGAGGACTTCATCAGTTTCTTCAAGGGCATAATCTGTGCTACTCAGAGAATGCTTTTCTGCTGCACAGTCTGTAACTCTTCTTTTCAAAGCGCTCTTCTTCCATAAGCCTAAGTCTTATGGTTCTCATTGGTCAATGTCTGTGTCTGTTTTGAGCAATTTTCTACCTCATTTTCATCTGTTTAGTGAAATCTTGCAGTTTTTGCATGCTCTGCAATACATTTTGGAATTTATTGCAATTTTTTTTTGGCATTGGATTTTTGGTTATTTACAACAAAAGCCTAACTCCTGAAAATATTGATAGGATTTCTGGAGAGTCACAACTATTAACCAGGATGAGAAATTTTATTATATTATAAAATATTAGTTTATCACACAGTATTTTCATATTAGGATCATTTTTGTCATGTCATACACCCCATAAATATCAACTAAAAAGATTAGAACAAGACTATCCTTAATATTGTAATACTTTCCTATTTACCGTAATACTTATGTATGTGTGCGTGTATATACAATCTATACGTACACACACACATAAATATATATGTATATGTTTATAAACTTTCTTTTTTTCCATCTGGTGTTAGTTAACAAATCTGCCCTATTTAACATATACATAGCTGTCTAGCACTCTTCATTATTTTTTTTTCTTTGCTTTTGAGATTTGGTAGTGTTCTGGATGGTTGAGTTTGCTGGAATATGTCTAGGTAATTGGACATTTCTACCTATCTATCTCAGCATTTAATGTTCTCTCTGGAATATTAAGCTTATCTTGATCATTATTAACTTAAGGTTTTTCATTTTTTCATCATCTTAGTTGGTATATTAAGTTTGAATTTATTCCTTTACATAAAGAAGTCCTCTTAACAAATTCCACATTGCATTTTCCCACTAAATATTGCCCATTTCTCTTTCTGATATCCATTGTTTATCCATCTTATTTTAAATGCTTTATTTATTTTTGAGAGCAAGAAAGAGACAGAGTTCGAGTGGGGGGAGGGGCAGAGAGAGAGAGAGAGAGAGACAGAATCTGAAGCAGGCTCCAGGCTCGAGCTGCCAGCACAGAGCCCGATGTGGGGCTCGAACTCACAAACCATGAGATTATAACCTGAGCCGAAGTCGGATGCTTAACTGACTGAGCCACCCAGGCACCCTATCCATCTTATTTTAAAGAAAGGATATAATTTTTCTTTACCTCCATAAACTGCTAAAATACTCTAACAATCCTCTATAGTACAGAGTATTCTGTATTGCAGATAGCTTATGTCTTATCTAAAATTTGTGAATAGACCTTTATAGGTTTTATATTGAGGAGAAGGACATGAACTAGTTGTAATCTGTTACCTAACATTATAAGTTTTAAATCTGTTACCTGACCATTTTACCATTTATACTAATTATGCTATAATTAGTATAATTGATATGTAGTAATGATACCAAAATAATTGTACCTGCCTATATTACCAGGACAGTATAATATAATTAATTTTATCTTTCAAACTTCATCCCTTGAATGGTTTTCAGGATGTATATTTATAAAAATGCATTGAAGAAAGGATATTTTAATATTTAAATAATATATATATATATTTATGTATATGCATGTCAAAGTTAGAGGACAAACATAACTAATCAAGTATTAAAAAATAACCTGGTGAATTTTTGGTACATTATTAAATTTCACCTGTGTAAATTTAGGTTGGTTAATAATTATTTTTAATATAATGATATAGAAATTAAAATGTTATTAGCTGATTACATCAAATAATTTTAAGGCACGCCTGTTCATATTGCTGTATTTTAGCGATGCCAATTAAAGAAGCTATCAGAAATTAAAGTCAGATATTTCATATTCTATGAGGTTATGTCCAGTGTTATTTCAAAATCAAATGTATCTTTTTGAGTCTAGTGGGGAGAGGATATTTTATAATTAGTGCTGAATCCAGCTGTTTTACTCTATGAAATATTAATTATGTGATTTTAAGGATAAAAATCTCTTTTATAGTGTTTCTGAGAGAAATAATTTGGCCATTGTTGCATTTCATTTTCTTGATGAATAGATACATAGAATAAAATGCACTGCCTTCTTCTGACAATCCCATCCTGAGGCTCCGATTAAATATTTGAATTATAATCTTAAAGTGTTTTTAGCCTTTCAAACACAGGTCTAATTCTTCTGTAGCCTTCAGATATTTTGCAGTAATATACTTAACTTCATTTGCTGTTTAGCAGCCCTAGATATGAGGACCCTGAGATTTTAATGCTTTACATTATTTCACCTAAGACCCTAGCTATAAGCATTTAAAACTGCAATCATCAGATAAAACACCGCTCTAATAAATGTAGTACTTATTATCATAATGGAACTGACAAGGACCACTATCATTCATCTTAGAATTCCAATATTTCAGGTTATATGATTCAGTATAAAAGTTTTAAATTGAATTAAAAAAAATTCTAAAATCAATCCTCCCCCTCTCTTCTTCCTTCCTTCATAATTGTTGTTAGATAACTTAATATTAAAAATTGTCATTATAGAACTGAAATTGACTGTCATGTGGCTTAGAGAACTCATGAAATTATTTCCTGTACATTGTAGATCATCGTTGACCTAAATTATGCAATACTTTCATATATACTACAAAAACAGATTTTTAAATTGGGGATATTAATTTGATCAAAAATTTTTCTTTAGAAATTTTATAGTAGTGTTTTATAGTAATAAATGTTTTATGAGTTATGCTAACTCATAAAAAACAAGTTTATGTAGTTATAATAACATATCAACATCATTTATCATATTATCTCCCAAATGGACATAACTTTGCCTCTCTATTAAAAAACACATTCTAGGGTGCCTGTGACTCAGTTGGTTAAGCGTCTGACTTCAGCTCCATTCATGATCTCGTGGTTTGTGAGTTCGAGTCCCGCGTTGGGGCTCATAGCCTGGAGCCTGCTTCAGATTCTGTGTCTGCCTCTCTCTTTGCCCCTTACTTGTGTTCTCTCTCTCTCTCTCTCTCTCAAAAAATAAATAAACCTTAAAGAATTAAAAAAAAGAAAAAGAAAAAGTAAAAGAAAAACACATTCTGAAGTCAAGCTTAAGGAAATTCTTCCTATTTCATGTTCAACCTATTAAGAATAGTAATTTCCTCTTCTGCACGAAGTCAGAGGAACAGATACTTCTGGGATATGAAATACATGGAAGGAGGCATTCGCCCATGCTGGCCTTTTTTCAGGTTATTCAGTTTTATCAACTGTGTTGTGATAGGAGCAGATAAAATGGCCTATGAGTAAGAAAGCCTTCCCTTCCTTTTCAAGAGTGTACAAATTAAAAACATTTATAGGTAGATACTATTCATACATGTTTTTAAGACATTGAATCCTATGAATCCAAGTCTTTAATATCATTTCATATCCAAACTTCCTGCTATCCTTAGCTTTCACCACATCTGACTTTGAATGAGAAGTTTTTCTTGAGGTAGAGCTTTATCCAGACTTCAAGGAAGCATATTGAGGAGGGCACGTGAAACTTCTCTTTAGTTTAGTAGAATCTTGTCAGCCCGTGTGGAAGTCATGGTGGGAAAAAAAGAAAGAAACTACTAAGGATTTGTAGAGTACTGAACTTAATAAGAATAGATCATTAAAGACATATTGAACAATCTTTTACATAACCGTGCATATCTTTTTGTGTTACTTTGTCACATGCTATTACATCTGTTTTGCTATTGAGGAAACTAAGATTTGACAAGGTAAAGTGGTGGAGGAAGGGAAGGATGAATAGGCAAAGCACAGAGGATTTTTAGGACAGTGAATATACATTATGTGACACCATACTGATGGATATGCGTCATTATGCATTTGTCCAACCTCGTAGAATTATAGAGAACGTTAAGAATTTGGGGCAAAAATGTGATTTGAACATTTAAGCCCAGACCATATTTTTAATAATTCTATAACATCTAGCCCACAATTTAGAATATCCTAACAATCTTATTGATGGTTATTAATTGATTTTTTCCCTGTGTCTCTTCAGTCTTTAATGTTTGAGCAGAAAATATCTTTAAACATGTTTGTAATTCAATTGCACTAAGGAATTCTCTTTCATAGGCAGAATTGAGAGAAAGGAAAAAGAGGAAGGAGTAACAGTGGTTAGTGAAAAAGAGAGGTGATAAGATAGAGATTAAGGAAGTAAAAGTTTTATAACTTTGGTGATTGGCAAATCATGTGTTTAATCACTTTAATGACCTTAAGGTTTTTCCATAAGAGAAAATTTATACTCAGGAGAGTACAGGTTATGGTGGAAAACACACAGCATGCAGCCTGCCAATTTTTCCTCCATTGCCCATGTTACACATTATATTCTATTAGGGCACTTTTTCCTGCTGAGCTTGGATAGACCTCACAACTATTCTCGGTACTTCCCTCCAACTCCCACTGTTTAATTTAAGTTGGGCTTGAGATGAAACCTGTTTCCTACTTGGAGTGCAGTGTAGTCATTACTGGAATGTGTAAACTTATGTGAATATAAAAATTTATAGGTACTTCTATTCTGCTGGATGCCTGTATTTTGAAATTCTCTGGAATAAAAAATAGGTAGACTTTATGTAAATAGTTTTATCAGCATGGTGTTAGAATTGATGAAGGATATAATGAAAAGAGTGTGGCTCATATACTAATCCACTGTGGAAACTAAAGTGTGGGAACTAAAGTTAAGATTTATAATAGTCTGGAAGAATTATCCAGATACCAATGATGCAGAGTGAAGAGCAGAATGTTTCCTGGGAAGATATTGGAATCCCCAAGGCGAGGTAAAGGAGTGGAATAGCAATTGAATGAAAGAACTAGCATACTACCTTGGCATTTCCATGATGAAGACAAATCTTGTATTAGACTCTTTTTCTGCCTCTTTCTGGGTTGTTTTTTCAATTATCTTTTTCTTCATTATGTAGAGGTAGCTGGGATATATTAGGACAAACCAGCTAGAGGAAATGGTTCCTTCCTGAACCATCTTACACAGACAGCCATACCTACATATCTACTGCTTCTGATGAAATCCAGAGGCTGTAATAGGATAAAATGTTTTAGGAACCCACCCTCTAGATGTGCCCTGCTCTTTGAAGTAGCTCTTGTAATACAAGCTGTGAATGGCAGTTGTATAATATTTTAAAATTTGAGTATGTAGCTTGTGAGTGCTAGCCAGTCAGGTATTAAGACCTTAATGCGAAATTAGTCTTTGGCATTTTTTTTTTGCCAAGACAATCTAAGTAAACAATCTAAAATTCTCATGCTATGAAAAAAATAATTTGTCCACTAGAGAAGGGGACAAATAACTTTTCAAAATCTCTGTTAATAAAATATGAAATAAAAAGGGATTTGCTAAACAACATGAAGAAAAAAGCAAATTCCAAAGAGTTTTCTAAGAGAAGGATTACAAACTCATCAATCTTATTAAAGTGTTTTTCCTATTTGATTTCAAGAATCTGAGGACCGAAGGACTACAGCCACTATTCCAAATATGGTAGACAAATTGTGATGATGAATCTTTTGGCCTGCAGAAAATATTTCTCTGGATAAATAATGAGGTCATATCACACTCTGTCTCTCCTCTGTGTTCTTCCTCTTTCACTCCCCCACCTCCATCCTCCTCCTCCTCCTCTCCTCCTCCTCTTTTTCTTCATCATCATCATCATCATCATCATCATCATCATCATTGTCATCATCGTCATCATCACAGGGACTAACTGAACATTGAACTCTTACATAACTGCTGGAACCCCTCCCCTCTCCTCCAATAAACGAGCCTCTGTTTTAGAGTTGAGGTCTATGGACGCATAGAAGATAACCAAAAGAGTAGAAATCTAGAGGCTATAAATCAGACTTCGCCTAGACCCTCATTTACTTGTGCATACAAATTTCCCAACTATCCTCTTCTCTCCTTCAGTGAGAGTTATCAGACTGTCTCCTTGCCAAGTTAGAAAATTAGAATAAGAAAGCCAGACTCTCTGACATATGAGAATGTCTTTAACCCATTAATCTAAATATTTTATCACATTGGTTGAGAAACCATTGGAACACTTCCAATAAAGTAGAGATAAAGCTCTAGAGTCGTGTTTCAGCATAGATTATTATCTTAGCCAGTTCCGTCCTGGTGCTTTGCAAATCACATGGTCACATTACAGTGCCCAGTGTTTGCTCATATATAAAGTTATTTGAAATTCAATAGGCTGAAAACATTTGAAATCATACTGATATTTACATATATATGTATTATTTTCCAACTTGAAAAGTATTTTATACACAATGGTCTCATTTTGTTTGCTCAACCAGTATAGCTACGTGGGAGTATTGATGTTAAAAATATTTTTGTCTATTGCTGATTTGGGTTAGATAGCTTACTTCCTCCTGCTCCTGCCCAGGTAATTTCTTTATTCACCTCTTAATGAGAAAACTGAGAAAGGAAACCATCATCATCATGCCTAGTAAAGCAGTTCATAGGAATGAATCACTGACATTCTCAAATCTATTTTTATCTGTTAGCTTTTTTCATAGTGTTGTAAAGTCTGAAAACTATGAATAGTAACCAATGCATTCAATATATATGTATAGAAAATACATGCACACTGTTTATAATTAGTTCATGATTCTGAACTTTAAAACTTGAACATAAGCAGAATTGTGTAACTGAGACAGCATTAGTTTATTCACTGAAAAAAAAATCCAACTTGAGTCACCATGGGGATACCCATGATTGACATGCCAGTTTGGCTGCATTTCACTCTCACACATTTTGATGGAATAAAAACACTATATTTTCAAAACTGAATTTTCAAAAAGGCACTAAGGATGACTGTGCAGAGTGTTCTGTTCTCAGTAGTACCAGTGTATGGAATCCACATTTATGTCTGCAATTTTGGAGAACTAAGAACCATATGGTATCTTGGTTTTATACTTCCTGAATCAGCTTAATTGCATCTGCATGCTAATTAGACTTGAATAAATATGAGTGCTTTTTAGTTGTTAATATTTTGTTATAAAGCTTTTACTCCAGTTTCACTAAAAGCATTTTTAACTGTACTCGGTTTGTAAATGGATTATCACTTTATATTAATATACATCATTTGCTATTTTATTTATTTTTATGCCAATAAGAGCAATGTATTATGACTATTTTTCTGAATGGCTATTAATATCAAAAGGATATTAAAAAGGAGCCAATACTTCTATGAACTAAGTTAAATTATATATGAACACATATATACATGCATTGTATATATATTTTATTGTTGCTAATAATTAATTTCTTTAATCCAGTCTAGTATATTAATGAACTTTGTTGGCATTGGTGTTTTTAAAGTATTTTAATTGGTTATGCAAATATAAATGCAAATCTAGAACTGAACTTGAGATTTATACATCTTGAAATAATTAATGTTCTAGATGTTCATCTCAACTTATCCTAATAACTGTATCAGCAGAACTCTGTTACAAATCCCTAAAAACTATTGTTCAACAAACCTATATCTAACCTATTTACTGTGGTCCTCTTTAGGTTACTTTGGAGTCTCTCTTTATGAGCTCTTGGTGAGGAATATGTAAGCTCTTGAAGAGGAATATGTAAAGGAGTTGTATTGTTCATAAAAGAGACCTCTTGGGTCACTGTGTCTCACAAAGTCAGATTAAAATCTGTTACTCTATTCCTTTCACTCATAGATCCTATTGATGCTGATAAGAGTTTTCTGTCATAAAAAAATAAATAAATAAATAAAAGAGGTAGGTGAGTTCTAAGTGACCAAAGTTACATCAGAGCATTTGGTCTAAGGAAGTCAAATGATTGTCATGCAGCATTACTGGAGGGTTGGTTTTTCTCTTGCTTTGAAAATAAATGCCTTTGCTTTCTGGGTATTTATTTCCCATATATTTCTTCCTGACAATCTACTGTGTAACAGTGGGAGATCATTATCTAGTGATAACATGTTACTCTGCTAACATCTTTTAGGTAAGCTTCTTAGTGAATCATATTTGTCAGACAAACCCTAATACTTCATGGAATTTTGTGGTTTAAAAGCATTCCATCATTGGTGTGACTTTAAGTCAGACTCTCTAGCATTGTTTTGAATGATTATGTTACATTACATACCACTAAATACTCTCTATTAAATAGAATTTATGATTTCAGGCTAAATCTATTTTACAGTGTACTTTTCTTGTATTTTGTAATTTCATTGTTTGGAAAAGGAAATGAGGCAGACTTCAAGACTTCAGTTAAGTTGATAATTAAATTTCAGTAAAGCATAAGAATGATCAGTTTTGTTCGTTAAAAATAATTTGTAGAATTCTTTGGTAATTTGTGTCATACAAATTCCTTGATAGTTGCTTTCTTTATAAACATTATTTTTCCAGTGATGAAGGTTAGCATAACATAAATTAAGAGAAGTCATTAGCTTACAATTAAAAAGCTTATTATTTCTCTGGCTGGCTGAAATTTTGAAGCTTAATTATTAAATTCAGTGAGCATTTATTATAAATATATTTCTTCTATCTTGGATAGGGCTTTGTTGCCTTAGAGAAAAAGTCATACTCATAGCATTCAGAAATATTTGTACTCTAGTCCCAAATCTTTATCTCATTCTGATCCCCCTACTTTGCACCTTACATTTAGCCATGATGCTAGTAAGCTAGTATATTGCACAGTAGCCAGATCATGCATGCACACAGAGAGTGTTTTGTTTGTTATTCAGTCTCTTTACATAGTGGTTATCAAAGTGCAGTCTAGAACTAGCAGCGTCAGCAACATCTGGGGGTTTGTGAGAAATGCTAAACTTACTATATTAGAGTTGTTATTTCAGAAACTGGGGATGAGATTCAATAATCTGTTAACAGCTCTCTAAGTGATTCTCATGAACACTAAAATTTGGAACTAACACTTAAAAATATAGGTGAATGAGTTAAAGATAAAAATGGGCCCTCAAATATTTGAAGAAATGGGTGAATTTTCACCTTCTTTTAGGAAAGACAAAACTTTTCAAAGCATAAAACACTGAAAAATAATAAAAGATGTGAAGCAAAACAAAAATGTTAAATAAAATGTCAAAAATGAAATAGGAAACTATTTAAAATAAATATGAGAAAGAGTTATCTCTTTCACATATAAAGAGAGCTAACTAATCAATATGAATAAAAGAAAACTGAAGAAAAGTAGAAAAAGAAGATTAAAAGACAGTTTCCTTCTATGTATGGTTCTTTACTATTTTTCAAATTAGTTCTATTTTACAACAAATCATAAAACTTTTATAAAAATATGAAAGCAATTTTACATCTAGATTCTTAGTTTGCTTTGCTTAGGTCACCACCATGTGAAAAGGGAATACATCTTTGTCACAAAGTACATAGTATTACAAGCAGCTTTTAAATTTTCTAAGGTTCATGTTTAGAAATGGGAAAAGTAAAGACGTTACTGGAACCAAAAGAAAATTTGCACTTATTTTATAGTGGAGTAAAAAGAATACTCTCTTGTGAGTTAGATATATGTATCTAGTTCTTCTTCTGCTGTTAACAATTAGGTAATCATCTCATGATAGCCTTCAAGTTGTTCCTTGGTTAGCTTAGATCAGTGGTGTTCAATCACTAACATGCATCAGTGTATCAAAATTATCCAAAGGTCTTACTAATAGGGAGAGTGCTAGGTGAGAACCCCACAGGTTCTGATTGAACATTTCTGGGACTGTGGCTCAACATTATAAATTTCTCATTATTTCCCAGATAATGGTGACGTTGCTGGGCTGGGAACTCTATCTTGAGAACCACTAGTTTCAGTGATCAGTCAGGTGATTTTTAGCTCTCCTATTCCATGGCCTAATGACAGTACATTAGGAGAGGGAGAGAAAAGAAAAGAGCACACTCACAGTGTCCTACCTAAAACAGAATAGAATTTTCAATGGATGTTTATGGAATAAATGAGCTCAATTTCTTAAATCTCAAAACATTATGAAAACTGTCTAGTCTCAGGTCTTCATGTCTTAGTTTGCTCAAAGTTTCCTTCTTTAGTCTGCATCGTTTATTTCTCTTCTCAGAACTATAGTTGCATTTATAGTCAGTACCACAGTATCATTCACATTTAGCCTCAGTTTCTTTTTCTATTATTTTAATTAATTAGATTATAAACCTCTTAAGGGCAAGAGGGAGCAGGTCTGTATTTATATTGAATTTTCCTTTATGACTAATACCTAATGCCTAATCTCCCACTTTGTAGGAGATTTAGTAAAGTATGCCAAATCACTTACCTGTAAATAGAGTTACAGTCTTTGGAAATATCCTATCTCTATGTCCATATTCTTTACCTCATTACCTGCTTTCTTGGCTTGATTTCTCAAAGTGCTACAGAGAGATGCTCTTACTCTGTCTACATGGCCTCGAGTGAATTAATCATTGCAGAATGTGAGAGAGACATCTTGAGGACAAATAAACATAGTGTGATTAGACATTTTTGCCTCTGGTGGCTACAGCCATAGTGTGTTGCTCGGGTAATTTACTAAATGGTACCCTAGTGGCCTGAAAGAGTTTGTAGACTTTGAACAGCTTCATTTATTACCAAGAAGAGATTTACACGTAGGAGTTTGGTCCAGCTGTACGGATAATAGATGCACTACTGCTGTTGGACTGGAATACAAAACATCACTTAGGGTTCTTTCATTAATAAAAACTACCAAAATTGGGTCAGCTAAAAACAGACATTTAATGCCATCAAATGACTATTTATGTGAAATGGATTAGTTACTCTTAGTATAGTATATGATTGCTATTTTTTAGCAGAAATGATTGAAACTACCTGTATGTTTTATTTAAGTAATTTATGGTAAATCCCTATAAGAAATATCATCCAGCTGTTAAAATTTATGAAGAGTTGATAATATATGAGATATTGCTTGAAAGATACAATATATTTTTACTTTATTTCAATGGCATAAAAATTACCAGAAAAAGTACACACTCCTCAGTGCTTTGAGTGATTTACTGTGTTGACTGAGACTCTTGAGAGTTAAGTACCACAGAATTGTGCAAAAAAGGGTGCAGTTCTCATATGCACGTGTTTCAGTTAACATTGTGCCACATGAAATGAACACTCCCTGCATTTAAAAATAAACACAGTTCTGGGGTGTCTGGGTGGCTCAGTCGGTTAGGTGTCTGACTCTTGATTTCGGCTCAGGTCATGGTATCAGGGTTTAAGAGTTTGAGCCCCGTGTTTGAGGCCTGTATTTGAATCTCTGTTTCCACCCTCCACACTGACAACATGGAGCCTGCTTGGGATTCTCTCTTTCCCTCTCTGTCTCTGCCCCTCCCCTGCCCACATGCACTCGCACGCTGTCTCTCTCTCTCTCTCTCTCTCTCTCTCTCTCTTTCTCTTTCTCTCAAATAAACTTAAAAAAAATAAAGCGAGTACCATGGATGGAATGCTTTTCATCTTTTATATTTTCCCGTTTTTTCCTTATTTCCCAGATTTTCTAACTTTGGGATTAGAAATGAACTTATACTTAAAAGGCGTATTATAGGAATGCTTTACTTTCAGTATGAAAAAGATTTATTATTTATGTTGAATATTCAATAATTAATACTTCTCATTTCTTTATTTATTCCATATTGACTTTACCATTGCGATGGTCATTTTGAAATTTTTTTTTATATTTTCATTTATTTTTGAGAGCAGGAGAGACAAAGTATGAGTGGGGGAGGGTCAGAGAGAGAGGGAGACACAGAATCCAAAGCAGGCTCCAGGCTCTGAGCTATCAGCATAGAGCCCCACATGGGGCCCGAACTTACAGACTGTGAGATCATGACCTGAGCCGAAGTCGGACACTCAACCGACTGAGCCACCCAGGTGCCCCGCGATGGTCATTTTGAATAGCATTTCTTCCTCCAGTTAAATGACAACCCAACAACCATATTCAAACAAAGAAAAACAAAAAAATACCTAGGCATTGTTTTATTCCTCTCTTTCTCTCTCCTCTCACATCTTATCCATAGCAGTTCTTTTTGGTGCTTCCCACACCCCTAGATTACCAAGTCTTTTACCTTGTTGGTCTGTACTATGCCTATCCCAACCAGATCACCATCATCTTTTCTTTGGACTATTGTAGTAATTTCCTAACTGGCTGACTACTCCTACTAGTTATCCTTTACAAAGAAGATATCTCTTTTAACTTAGCTCACCGTTGGCTTTTTCTAGCATTTGGAATAAAATCTGAGCATATCACCATAGCCTACAAAGCCTTACAGTGTCTGGTCCTCCACCTTCTGGGCCCACCTCATCTCATAAACTCATTCCCTTAACTCACACTGTTACGCGGATAGATCGAACTCACGCCAACCCCAGGGAGTTTGTACCGGTTGTTGTCTTTGTCAGAAATGCTCTTTCTACTGATGTTCATTTATCTCTAATATCCCTACCTCCTCACTTTCCTCCTTCACTTATCTCATTACTCTGATTATTTTTTTACATGGTGTATACACTGTCTGATCATATCTGTCAGGTACATTTGAGTTCTTGTTTATATTTTATCTCCCTCTCTGGAATAGATACTCCACCAGAAAAGGAAACTAGTGTCTCTTATTCTCTTTTGCATTCTCTGTACTTAGAAGAAGGTACATCTCCTGTATTTGAATTATTTGATTGAGAGAACCCCCTGAGTATTTTGTGATACGAGAGCGGTGGTATTCAGACCCAGGGTCTCAAGGGCTCACCCTGGCCGGCATAGGCGTGGAGAATCAACTTCTGAATCCTTTTCCATAATTTTCTTAGCTTGAGAAGCTTCTGAGGTTCATCAGTTCATCTTTCTCCCTTTGACTTTTATGATCTCTCACTTTATGAAACAGGGCAAACTTAAACTTCTCACATCTTCTGAATCTTTCTAGGATGCATTGTCCAGTCTCTAAAGATCTCCAGGGTATCAGTCCAAAATAGTTTATTACTCAGGAAGTCCTGTGAGTGCTTCTTAAATATTGGAGGGGATAGTGCCTTGTATCACAGAAGCAATATTCCAAGTCATTTCCCCGTTTTTTTCCTTCCCCTTTCCTATTCCTTTTCCTATTAGATTCCAAATATGACTGAGAATGTTGACTTGGGGCTATTAAGAGGTTTATGTGATGATTTAAATGTTTTCTTCTAAATAAGAATCTTCATTGGCTGTTTGGTATGACAACGAGGATTATTTTTCCAATTAGATTATAATGACCTGTGTTTAGACATCTTTTCCTTAAATAAGCAAAATATGCTGCTTGACAACATTAATGACCATAT
This sequence comes from Paguma larvata, assembly GCA_030068075.1. NCBI lineage: Eukaryota > Metazoa > Chordata > Mammalia > Carnivora > Viverridae > Paguma > Paguma larvata. The sequence continues at coordinate 123,992,807 of CM057823.1, read as the reverse complement.
ATTTAAAACACATATAACGTATATAACAGGCCAGAAAAATACATCCTTTGCCATATTTAAGCTAATGAAAAAACTGTTAGTGGCTGACTTTTAAAGTGTGCTAGGGATTATATAGTTTTTCAGGTCTTTTAACAAAATAAGTTTGAAATTATTGTGCCAAACAATGTGAACACCATAAAATCACCCAAGGTATCAGCATAAAATACACCTGAATAAAAGAAAACTAAAAGAAAAGAGTTCATCTTTCATGTAGAATGTTCAGATATATTACCTCTGTTTTCATTTCCAGGCTGCAGGGCAGGTCTTTACCCTAAGGGTTTGTGAAAATATTATCCCACTCTATCCAAATTAAACTGTCTTAATGTATAGCTCACAAAGACACAAATCAGCCTTATTAAAAGAACATTCTGCAAAGGGTGCTGTTTTAATAGTTTTTACCATTTGAGGTATCAAATTCTTGAGATAGATTCCTATTTCAAATTCTTAAAATAGAAAAGCTGGACACTCTTTATGTAATTTTGCAATAATAAAAATAGCTAATACTTTCTCCGTGTTGGACACGGGTCTAAGCACTTAACACATGCTAGCTCATTTACTCTTCATAATAGTTATAATGGGAGGTGCTATTGTTCTCTCCATTTCACACATAGTGAAACTGAGGCTAAGAGAGAGATTAAGCAGCTTATCCAATGTTAATGAGTGCACAAGCCAGAATCCAAACCTGGAAAATGTAGATCCAGAAATTTAACGCTTGTATTACACAGGACAAAACCAGAGTGAGATATTAAGTGTCCAGAGGAAAACTAAAAAAGTATTTTGAGATAATTATGACCCTCATTCTGTAATTATTCCATTATATCATTGAAATATTTATATACAGTTTATGCTATAAAATATATACTTGAAGTTCCAATCTATTATGTTGTTTCTTCACAGACAAACAGGGCTCCCTTAGGTTCTCCCAGTTTCTGATAACCTTCTCTTTGTCAGATAATATTTTTTCTTCATTCTTTTGAAGCTTGCATGCATGCTTCTTTAAGATTTTATTATGAATCACAAAATGTTCTTAGATCTTGCTTATGTCCTTATTTAATATTCAGTCCTGTTCATGCAGCTGTTAGACTAGTTAAGTCTGTAGGATGGAACAACTATTTCTTTCCGTATCTCTCTTTTTCTCAATGTTGAACTCAACACTGTACATTCTTTGCTAGTGGGTGCATTATTTTTTCTGCAAAATTAACATTCTCTGTGATTTGTAATTAGAACATCATTTAAAAGTCCTCTGATTACTTTCTAATGGATCTGTCATTGGAATACTAATTTGGGATACTAAGTCATTCCCAATTACACATTCCGAGGGCAGCAACAGCCTGAAGAATATTATTATTTAATATTATATAATATTATAGTCCCTGTATCTATTTTGTGCATTCAGGTAGAGTGCTGTAATTCTAAAATTTATCTTTAGCATCAGAAATACCTGGATTCAAATCTCAAATCTACCTCTCTGACTCTGAATTTATTTATTTGATAAGAATTATAGTTATCTAATAAAGTTGTTACAAAGATTAAAATGAGATGACTTATGTACTCATTAAATATGAGGGCACCAGGGAATTTGTGACTAAGTTTTAAAAAAAGCCACAAAAAGGAAAAAAAAAAGAGAAAACTAATTATGTTAATGTAGCTTCTTGAAAAATAAATTTTATTTTAAACGTACAAAGAAATGGGAACAATATTTAATTGTATAAGCATATCAGATGCGTACAGAACAAGAGTCTTTGTTTGAAATAGGGACATGTTTCTGGCAATGACAGTCTCTGCTTTTGTTTGATCGGATTAGAGTTAATTGTTACAGAAACTCTGAGCTCTATAAATGTTAGTTTAGCTACCTATATGTACATCTTTGAATGAGATACTTAGCCAACTGGATTTTTATTTCTTTTTCCACAAAAAGAAGTTTACCTTCCAGATGAACACCAAGGTAGAACTCCTTAAATGTTCCAAGATGCAAAATCTCCATCTAGTGGCAACTTGAGTCAGGCACATTACTCTTGCTACCAAATACAGCTAACACAGCCCATTTGGCAGAAACGTAGGTCCTTCTCTCCTGAGTTTACTCTTACTAATTATTCTATCAAATTAATGGTATGTGAGTCCATATAAACTCAAGAGCAGTCAGTAATTCTGTGTAATGGTCTTTGATGCAGGACCATAGTCTCATTAGAAGATAACAGTGAATTTATTAACAAAGTTTAAGGTGTGTGTATGTGTTTAACAAAGAAAGGAATGAGCTAAATTTTCTATATTCCCTTTATTGTAATATATGTTATACAGTTTCTCTTAAAAATAAATGAATTTTAAGTAAAAGAACAACATAGGTAATAAATATGCTTTAATATATTTGGTAAATTCTACTTTCAGTTATATTTTATGGATCTAGAATAAATATATTAATCATTGGGTTATTATTTGCATTTTCTACCAATTTAAAATGTGTCAACGTAATATGAAATAATTTAGATCTGATATCTTATTGGAAGAAATTTGTTACTAAAATATGTTCAATACTAGCCATGTCTTCCTTCCTATTCTAAAAACTATATCCACCCCTGCTATAATTCATGTATTACAAACTCCAATTTTAAGTAATAAGAGAAAAGTAAAAAATATGTATATTATTTGGTCACTTTCAATAATTTATATAAGCAAAGACACTATATAGGGAAGAAAGAAACTTGTCATCACATTTCTCATTCTATCATGTAATTAATAGATTGCATTCCCTGATGTAGTCCCGCTCTCTTTTTGTAAAACATGCTACATCTGTGTTTGTGGCAATACTCTATAGAATTTTATATTCACTTAAGTATCTATGAAACAATACTGAATATTGTTCATTAATAACTTTGAACTGAAAAAAATTATATTCAGAATGCCATTTTATTATCAGATGTATGTGTGTGTGTGTGTGTGTGTGTGCGCATGTGAGTGTGAATCCTAAATTTCACAGATGGTGTGCATGCATTTTAATAAATTAGAGAGACTCACAGAAATCATCTATTCAGTTCTCTAATTTTATGAATGGAGAAACAGTGTCCAAGAGAAATGATATCCACAGATATATTGTGAAACAGAGTCATTGACAAATGAGATCATTGCATGTTAAATTCAAAGACAACACTTAAAAGAAAAAACAAATCCAAGATTCTTTTAAAATGATTCTAAGAGAATTTTTACACCATGCCAACACATAGCTGAATGGAAATGAGTAACATGCTGCCTTTCGCATCGTAAAGGATACAGCTACAACAGTATGTATAAGAAAAGAAAGGCAGTAGTGATTTGCAGATATACTCATTTCTCTTTTTCCCTTTCATTAGACCAATGCTGACTTTCAGTTATATTGATCTAAGTTTATATTGATCCAGTTTATTTTTAAACTGGAGCATACATTGAAAACGTTGACTCCATATTGCCGCCTATGCCGATTTGTAGTGTCAGATGTCTGTATTACCTATAGTATACACACAGACACAGGTATAATTTATTTATGTGTTGAGTGTAGCTACCTTTAAATTTAATCTGCTAATATATTCTAATTTGTATTTAAAACATCCTTTCCCTCTGGTTTTGTGTCCTCTTACTTGACATATGATAGTATTTTTCTTATTTATATTTGCATCTGTGACCAAGAGCTATTCAATGCAATATTGTATGTAAAATTTAAAAATTAAGGGATAGATATTTACAACATATACAGGAACTAGAGATGCCACTGTCTTTACTTATATGCTATCTGCATAGGCTTTATCTTTTTTACATTAATATATCTTACAAAGCAGTACATATATTTTACTCTTTGGAAAACAATGAGAAGAAATTGTTGGATTATAAATAATAAATTTTAACGGATCTATTTGAATCTGAATTCTCTTTAAAATACCAGTTCTAGGGGTGCCTGGGTGTCTCAGTCAGTTAAGTGTCTGACTTCAGCTCAGTTCATGATCTCACTGCTTGCAAGATCTAGCCCCATGTCGGGTTCTGAACTGACAGCTCAGAGCCTGGAGCCTGCTTCAGATTCTGGGTCTCCCTCTCTCCCTGCCCCTCTCCCACTTGCACTCTGTCTTTCTCTTTCAAAAATAAATAAACATTAATTTTTTTAAATACCAGTTCTATAAATAGTTCTAAATGATTAACTAAAAAATATCTCTTATTTTTACTATTCTAACTTCCAATTTAAGATTTGGAGTCTTCCTTCAATTCAAAAGGCAATTTATTTTTTTATAAGGTGGTATTTGTTTTAAAAAAACGTAATTTTCAAATGTATTTGGAGACTTTGATTTTTCATTTACACAAAGGACTTGATAATTAACTGCCCAATAAATCTTAAATTGGTTTTGAAAGTTGTAAGAAGCACTTTATTGTTAAAAGGAAGATCTTTTGCACCCTCTGCTGATATGTAAGCACAACTGCAAGTTATTTATTATAAAGTTGCTCCTTTACATTTTAGTAAACAAAATAAAGTATAAGACAAATCCACACATTTTAATATTTAATAGAACAGTTTATAATGTCTAAAAGAAGCATGCATTTTGAATTGAACAAATATAAATGGACCTCTCTGGCTAGTTTACTAGCCTTGAAAAAAATGGTATAATGGCCTCAATTTATTATTAATGAGAAAAAGTCATAATGCCATATGCTTCCAAATCATCATATAACTTAAATTTTATTAGCCAACTATATAAAGTAATATGTGGTGACTTAGTGCAGCATTATGGAAATACCAAAGCATTTAAAAGATTGTGATAAACCTGGAATGAATCAATTGTGTCTGACTTATCACTGACAACATTTAGATGAACTGTCATATGGTAAAGAAATAATGAAAGTTTTTATAAGAGGAAAAAATAGCCCTCAAACACTAAACTAAATAGAATTTTAGCTGATAGAAAAGTTAAAATTTATAAACAGATACAAGTAGGACTGACAGTCACATAAAATATAAATTTCAGTGTTAAAAATGGAGGTTCAGGAAAGTACAAAGCCTTTGTATCAGTGTAAGGCTTCTTAGCACTACCATAGGTTTTACTTATTTAAATATTTTGTGTTAAAATATAAAATGTTTGAAGAGATTATTAAAATACCCAGAATTGGTATTTGTATTTTGTCATATTGGGTCAAATTATTATTTATTTGTTTTCAAATTATTTTTAGAAAAAACATTTTCCCAGGTGTTCATTCTTCTTCTTCCACAGGCAACTACTATTCTTAATTTTTGTGTGCTGTCAAGTTACTTTTAGAATGTTTACATGCCTATATCCTTCAACATTGTATAATTTTTTGATAGGCTATGTATTTTTATATTACCTTAATTTGAATTTTAAAGGTTTACTTATAAAAATAATTCATTAATTCATATTGTTAAAGCTTCATCATATTACATATAACAGTGATGTCCTCATTTAGGGCAGCCGTGAATACGAAGCCCCTGTTCAAAGATAACCCCTGTTCACACTTTGAAATAGATCATTGCAGAATTTTTCCTATACATATACATATATGTATGTAGAATATTTATTACTTTAAAATTTCATAATACATTTGTAATTTATATAACATACTTTTTAACTACTTGATTTTATTAACTAAATCCCTTGGAAATTGTTTTCTATGTCAGTTTATGTCTTTTACCATACGTGTTTAGTTCTTGTGCATTATGCTGCCAATAGATAAGTAATATTTTATTTCTTAAATTTTCTTATTGTTGGGCATTTATATTATTTTAATTTAATTAATATAAGCCAGCACTGAATATCCCTATACCTATCTCTTCGTGCAGATGTGTGAGCATTATTCCAGGGTAAATGCTGAGAAGTGAAATTACCTCACTTGATATTTTGATACATAATTTTCTAACATAACCTTAACAATTTAGACTTCTTTGTCAGTGTCCTTAAGTATCACTTTACTCACCCAAAGTTGATATTATTTAGTTTTAAAATGTTAGTTGTAAGAAGTAGTATCTTACTGTTTTCCTGATTAATAATTAAAGATTTGTGTTTCCTCTTATGAAATTCCTGTTTGTATTTCTTGCTACCTTTCTTCCTTTTTTTTCTATTGCTGTTTGCATTATAGGAGTTCTTTTAATATTCCCTAATTAGTAATAAGTTTGAATATCTTTCATATATTCATTGGTGATTTGTATTTCTTGAAATTGCTTGTTCATATTCTTTATTTTTCCTTTTGGATTTTCTTTTTAAAATTGATTTATACGAATTCTTTATATATTCTGGATACTCAATTCATTGCATATTGTATATGTTTCAAATCTTTTTTTTTCTCATTCCTAGAGAAGTCTGCAAATGATTGACTGGCATGAGATTATAAAAGATCAGCCGCATCTCAAGGAATCAGTTAGTGCAGCAGATCCCCTGGAATCAGTCTGAAGTTAGTTTTCATTGGTACCACATACTCGACTAACTTTGCCTCTGTCTGATTATACCTCCTTTCTTTACCTTCTGAGAGTCTTTCTCATAAATCACTTGAACAAGAATCCATTGCGCAGGCTCTGCTTCTAAGAAACCTTACTTAGAAGGCTGTGAGGAATATTTTTCCCAAAATAATATTTTAAAACCAATGCAGATTTCTCCAGTGTGAGATATGATCATAAAAAATAATATAATTTTTCCTTATTAATAAATATGTATATTTTTAGATGCGTGCTGTCCTCTTTAAATTAAAGTGTGTATTTGTTACATTGACATTGGCATTGTTCAACAAATTTATCAAATTCATCTTTTGGGAATCATGTTTGGGGCCTAAGACACAGTCTTTGAATATTCATAGTATTGTCAGTTATTTGATCATTGAAGGCTGAATTTTTTTTGTTGAAGATAAAAAACTAAGACTGAATAATTGAATTCAATATTTACTTAATAGAAAGTTGAACTAAACTTGTCAGGAAGGAGATTAGCATGGTCAATAATATTTTGGGTCAAAAGCAAGACATAGTTGAATGGAATTATTTGTAAGAGACAAGTTAAAAAATGTAATAATGACCTCATCACTATTTATTCTTATATATCAGTACTAATTCTAAGTCCCATCAACACTGTAGGCACTGCAGCTTTTAATAGTCATTCTGTTCTGTTCGGAATTGACTCAGGAAATGATAGTTTTAATCTATGAGTAGACAGAATTAGACCCTCCAGGTGAGGGAGGTTTGGAAAGTTCTAAGTTAAATTAGAAAAAAAGTTTGCTGTTAAACAGCTCAAGCATGGTTAATTATTCTTGATAAATAAGTTACAGTGATTAAACATTTATAGGGTCTAACTATACTAAATGCTTTTTTTTTTTTTTTTTTTTTGGTGTTTCTTGATCCTGATAAGAATTCTTCAAGACAGGTGCAACTGTTTATCCTCATGAAGAAACTTCAGGCTCTGGGAGTTTAAGTAACTTTTTTAAGCCACTCTGAAGTCACACAACTCATGTGTCATGCGAAATTCAGGTCTAGATATTCTTGTGTCAGAGCCTGCATTCTGTTTTAATTTTGTTTTTTTAGTGTTTGTTTATTGTTGAGACAGAGAGAGACAGAGTGTGAGTGGGGAAGGAGCAGAGAGAGAGAGGGAGACACAGAATCTGAAATTCCTTGACTCCAGGCTCTGAGGCTTCAGGCTCCAAGCTCTCAGCACAGAGCTCGATGGGGGGCTTGAACTCATGAACCGTGAGATCATGATATGAGCTGACGGGTGTTTAACCGACTGAGCCACCCACGTTCCCCTCAGAGTCTGCATTTTTAACAGTTATACATTCATAGTGTGTAAATCCCAAAACATAAACTATAACATTTTAAAATATAAATATAGTCTCATTTACCTAAGCCTGGTCTCATGTGGATATGGCTTTTGACTTCATCCACTATAAAATTCTATATAATCTTTGGCCAAAATCCTTTATTTTTTTATTTCTTGTTACCCTCTATTGTCTCTTCTGGTCACTAAAGACTAAAATTATATAGGCCTGGGTCTCAAGATTACATGTCTTTATAAATAATGTATCGTGACCCCTGTTCTTCCATCAATTCAGGCAAGGAACTCATCTGCTTTGCTAATCCTGCTAGAATAATCTCTTTGAAATGTATTCTCCTTTACTATTGTCATGGTTTGTGTTATCATGCTAATTTGGCATTGCTTTCTTTTTCTAGGAGATTATACAGATATATATATTTTTAAATATTTATTTATTTAAATTCAAGATAGTTAACACACAGTGCAGTATTGGTTTCAGGAGTAGAGCCCAGTGATTCATCGCTTACATATAATCTAATCAGGGGCCATCTAGCTCTGTTTACATTTCGACTTTAGGGTCAAATCATTGTTAATAGTTACCTTCACGGAAAGGTAAATATTTCTGATATAAGCAGTTATTTGTTTGGATTATTTTCTTGTTTATACTTTTTTTCTTGTACCCAATGTGACTAAATTATACACAAATGTAATGATTTGCAAATTAAACATATCCAATCAATTATATGATTTCTGACTCTTTCTACCTTCAGCTGACAATCTCATTCTCTTCCCTGTGATTGATCACTTACTCGGTCCTGATCATTCATTTTTTGAATTTATATCATGTTGTCCTCACTGACCCTGTGGCTGAAGTAGCCCTCTTCATGTTGTGATAGTGATTTATCTGTTAAAAATGCTTCCATTAGATCCCCATTCATTTAAGAGAAAACAGTAAAACATTTTAGAAATTCATTTAAGGATAACTTCTACCATAAAGGAAAAAAAATGTTGAGGTGTAAATTGTATAGCTTTGTAATAGAGTCTGAACTGGAGGGCTTTCCAGCTGAGGCCTAACCACCTAACAGGTGTGAGCCTCATTGAAATCTGTGGGGAAAAAATGACATAATTAGATAGGATTGTTTTAGAACCTTCTTCAAGCTATTTTTTAATTTAATTTTAGTAAAAGTTGTCCAATGCTCTTTGGTATGTTTACAGATAATTTATTTTCTGCCATCCATCACTTTCTTAATGTTGACAAATTCTTACTTAGAGACTATTTGATTTCTTTGAATTTCTTTCTTCCATTTCATCATTATTGTAGATTTTATCTTCAGCATGGTCATTTATACTGTATTGGTTATTTTCTGAAATCTTTTCTGAGGATAGAGCTGGGACCAGATTTACTTCATCAACATTCCTCATAAACATTTCAAATATTGACCATTCTTTATAAACTCTAATAATAATGTATACTTAGGGGAGGTTCATCATAAAGGATTGGAATACTGATGTCAATTTATATGTCTTTCCCCAAAATAATTCATAGGTAATTTTTAAAATGGAGTGATAGGGCAGATCTTGACAAGTAGCTCACTTTTATAATCAGTTTGTATGCTGCTCCATCATTCACCACTTTTATCAGAAAAGGAAGAAACTAGAAATTTACTCAGTACCAGGCAGAGTGCTGTTTCTTTCTGATGTTGCACTTTGTCTTGCTTAATTATTATCTGTGTTTAAGCTCATGGTACTAGTAAGTGACAGAGTTTGGATTTGAAACCTTTTTTTTTTTTTTTTTTTTTTTGCTTATTGCATGTGTGGGTAAGTATTTTTTGTTTAGTTTTATTACCTAAACATCACCGATTTGGGGAGAAAGACAAAGGATACTTAGGACTATCTAATATGTGAGCCGTCAGGTGACTCTTCATTTTTGGCTTATAGTGAAAAATATGAGAGATATGCAAATTCTAGGCAAATATTAGAAAGTGTTGGGAAAGAAAAAGGTGAAGGGGATTTTGTTTTGTTTATTTGCACAGACAGACATACCTATTTGTGTATATGGTAATCAGTTTCTAAGATGATTGCTTTAAAACCTTGCATGGACTTTTTATGCCTTTGGAATAATGGAACACAGTGTGTGTGTGTGTGTGTGTGTGTGTTTCAGTATTTCATATTTCCTTAATGGATTTTACTTTTATTCTATTTTAAATAGGTTACGTTAGCAATGCATATAGCCTCTTTAACTAGAATTTGTGTTTTTTTGAACCAGACTAAATAAGATTCACCTTTAATGTTATTCAGAATAGATCTACCATATGATGTTGCACTCTATTAAGGGTAATTATAGTGTTTACTAAAGTTGTAGAGATCACTGAATAAAGTGCATTCTGGGAACTTTTTGTTAAATCCTGATGTTAAAGAGCAAAGGATACTGTTTCTTCAGTTGAGGTCAAACTGAGTCTCACATCATGTCAAGTGGGGCCTGTGTATACATCTGCATGGTGGTATTGGGTGCAATATTCTAACGTTTTGTTTATTTATATAGCTTTAGTGGTATACTTAGATGGCACTCTTCTTATGTGATAAATTTGCTTTACCAAATAGAATAATGTTGATCATAGTAAGGCCCCTGGAAGATAGGCAGGTCTAGTTCAACCTGTGTATCTTTTTGGATCTGTTATTACTTGAGGTGATATGATTTCTGAACCAAGAAATATTAGAGGAAAATTGAGAAAATGTGTTTATTTTATCTGATTTGAAAATTTATAAAAATATATAAAAATATATACAGGTTTTATTAAGAAAGGATAATTGCTATAATAAAATTATAAAAATAATATTAACATGTTGCAGCGTAACATTTGTCTTTTAGTAATAATTGTGATGATATATTGTTTTCTTCAACTTGTTCAGCATTGTGCTTCCATAACATTTTTAGATGTTAGCAAATTTTAGACTATCGAATGATTTTAAAGTTGGAAAGGCTTTCAATTAACTTTGAATCTTTAAAAGTTATAATTAACTTCAAAATTGAAGCATTTGTTTATGGTAGTGGGCAGAAAATATGTTTATTTAAGTTTGAAATATTGTTGTATTCAAGTTAAAACTTTATTCCCTGAAATCCATTTGCTCTATAGGTACTAATTTGTATTACATTAGGTACTGAGGTCTCAAAGCAAAGCAGAGATGTCCTTTGTCACAAAGAAACTTAAGGTAAATTAATAAAGTCAGATAAACAGATGTTAACTTGTAAGGTAATACTTGAAGATACGTAAAGGAATAGTATTGCATCACAAATGGAAGAGGATGGGAAAGGGGTCAGGGATAGCCTCCTGGAAAAGTATCATAGAAATAGGAATATTTCAAATCAGAGCTACAAAAAGGGATCCGACGTAGGTGATCCTACATCTTCAATTGACCGGAAGATGAAAGTGAACACAAAATGGCAAGTAGTAATCAGTCCAATTAGAGAATTAAATAGGAGGGGGATAATGAACCTGGAGATATAGATAGCATCTGGGCATTGAAGAGTCTCTCTAAAGAATATGGATAATTCCAACCTAGAGATATTTTCTTTCTCTTTTTTTAGCTAGAAAGATCTCAGTAGGAAATCAAGACCTTCATTTAAATGAGTATCAGTAGACAAAGTGAAATCTAAAGGATTTTTATCTCCAGTAGGTTTCATATCTACTTCATGTCATCCCATTCAGTGTGCAGATACCTCTTAGTATCTATGATGTTTTTGCTTAAATTAGGTTAAGTATGTTACTAGCCTAAGTGTATTATTTGTATCCAATAAAAGTCTGGTTGTTTTCATTAAGCTCTTAGAAAGAGAAGAGTAATTACTGAAATTTTTATTAGTTAAATCCTTTGAATACTTATTAAAGATAGACTGAGTCAATATTTTTCAATGCTGACACAAAAGCAAGAAATGATTTAAAAAAGGGCAATTAATATTTAAATATAGCTAAATACTGAAAATATCCAATAATAATGGTAAATATCTTGACATAAATGCATTGATAACCATAGATGTACCAGCAGCTGCAAATTGTAATGGTTGATAATACTCCCATTGTAGCAAAACTCTTCACTAGACATTGAATGGAAATAAATCTTGCATATAAATGAAAAATCACAGCTGAGAATGATGTTAATTAAAGTAATAATAAGAGTGAAATCATGAAAAATTTGTATTATTTTTTGTATCTACTTTGGAAATTGGATGTTGGTTAAATTAGATTTAACCTGGCAGGAAAATTAGATTGATTGATTGATTCATTCATTCATTTTAGAGAGAGAGAGAGAGAGCAAGTTGGGGAGTAGGGCAGAGGAAGACAGAGAGAATTCTCAGGCTCTTGCTCGATGCTGAGCCTAACGTGAGACTCGATCCCACAATCCTGGATCATGACCTGAGCTGAAATCAAAAGTCAACTGCTCAACCAACTGAGCCACTCAGGTCCCCGCAAATAAGATATTTTTAATTTGTGAGACTTTAAGACCTAAAGTGCCTTCGTTTGTATTTTAAGCTGTCTTCTCCCTAAGACTTACAAGAATATGAAAATATTTTGGGAGTATTTTAAACATTGTTTGACTTAAATTCAAATTTAGTGAATTCAGTTAGAAACCATCTAATAAATATCATCTAATGCCAATCTGTTAGATTTTATATCATTTAGGACAAAATATTAAACATTTTTGAATGCATATCTGAAAGAGAAAATATTTTTCATTTTACATACTTTTTCAGGACCATAAAAGTATTTCGCTTGATGATTCTCATAATGTATCTATAAGATAATAAAATGGAGGCTGATCATTTTTATGTAGTATTTGTTATTGTTCAGTTAGGTAGTTTTGGTTGCAAAAAACACAATGAAACAATCTGATTCAAACTTGACAGAGGGGATGTATCCATTACAGTTAAGGAATTATGTGAAATATAGAAAGAAACAAAAAACAGAAACCAAGTCATGGGACATTATGAAAATCAGTGAAAAACAGCAGCCATAAGAATAGCCAGATTGACCCTAAAATCTGAATCTCTAGGAATCTAGGAATCTCTGAAATGGAAGCATAGCTGGACCTTCAACAGCACAAGTTTTGGCTCTTTACTGAAAGTAGTCTCTATCACACTGATTATGAGCTGATCCTGTGGTTACATAAGGATTAGTTCTTATTCCTGCTTTGCCCTTTATTGGCTGAATGACAGAAAGGTACCTTTCTGCTGTAAAATGACCATGGTAATATTATCTACTTCTACAGTTAGAAGCATTAAAAGAGGGGTGCCTGGGTGGCTCAGTCGGTTAAGCAGCCGACTTCGGTTCAGGTCATGATCTCACGGTCTGTAAGTTCGAGCCCCGCGTCGGGCTCTGTGCTGACAGCTCAGAGCCTGGAGCCTGCCTCAGATTCTGTGTCTCCTCTCTCTCTGCCCTTCTCCTGCTCACGCTCTGTCTCTATGTCTCAAAAATAAATAAACGTTAAAAAATAAAAAAAAAAGAAGCATTAAAAGAGATAATCTGTGTAAGAAAAATATTTGGTACATCTCAGTTGATGAACTATATAGTTGCCACCTTCACTTCCTCTTCCTTCTTTTTCTTCATCATCAGCACCTTGACATTAATATGGTTCATAAATTTTCTATGCTTCTGTGCTGTCACGATGTATTTTCACTCGTCTCATCATTACCAGTTGAATTAATTTTCATTCGAGTCTTCAATTCATACTTGTGGTTTCCTCATAACCTTATTTTGTTTATAACCTTACACTGTATCTTTTCTGGTTTAGTTTCTTCTGTCAATGCCCTGATTACCTCTAAATGTCCCCAAATAAAACTCCAAGGAGAAGAGTACTTCCTAATTGATTTTTCTTTGAATTAAGATTCTAGTGGCAGATCATAATTTATTAGTCTGCTCTGTGATTCTGTTAAGCTCAAGTCAGTAACTTCTTAAATCTTGTGGTATATCTGTTTCTGGTCAAGAGAGGCAGTGGTGGGGCATATTACCCACAGGGCAATGATTATGGCTGTCACAAGCCTACTACATCTAAGTAAGTAGGTATAAAAAGTTAGGATTAAACAATTTGCCAAATTATAGAACCAGTGGGAATATTAAGGCTGGGGCCTGAATAGTGATCTCGTGTCTCCCTACCCAACAATCTTTTGAATAGACTAAATATTCTTGACAATCTTGATATTTTTGAGCCATTATAAAATCACTGTACTCATTGTATAATTTTGCTACTTATAAATTAAAACAATCCTTATCAGAATTTTATTCTTTATCATTTTAGTATGGGCCAAGTTCTATTCCATGTCTTGAAAAACAATGTTTTGTTTTAAAATGTCTCATTTATAATCGAATTTTTTTGACGTGTTCTTTTTGTTTTACCTTTTTTAGGCTGCTAAGTTGGCTATCGCAGTGCAAGCCTTGGAGTCCCAATGGGGGACTCAGGATCAAGACGATCTACCCTGGTCTCCCGGTTGCCAATATTCAGAAGAAGTATTAGCAGAAGACATGATTCTCTTCCTTCTTCACCCTCCTCCAGCAATACAGTTGGTGTCCATAGTTCCTCTCCTTCCAGCACTAATTCAAGCTCAGGTAGTACAGGCAAACGCAGGAGCATATTCCGTACTCCTTCCATTAGTTTCCACCATAAGAAAGGAAGTGAATCTAAGCAAGACGCTACCAACCAGAACCTTAGTATTTCAAATGGTGCTCAATCTGGTCATAGCAGTATGCAAAAACTGAGTTTGGAGGAACATATTAAAACCAGGGGAAGGCATTCTGTTGGTTTTAGTAGTTCACGAAATAAGAAAATAACAAGATCTTTGACAGAAGATTTTGAAAAGGAAAAGGAGCACTCAACTAATAAGAATGTCTTTATAAATTGCCTAAGTTCTGGCAAAAGTGAAGGGGATGATTCTGGATTCACAGAAGAACAAACTCGCCGTTCTGTGAAGCAGTCAACAAAGAAGCTACTTACTAAATCTTTTTCATCTCACTATAAATTTTCTAAGCCAGTTCCACAGAGCCAGTCCATTTCATTGGTACAACAGTCTGGATTCTCATTGGAAATTACACAGTACCAAGAGAGAGAACCTGTATTAGTAAGAGCTTCTCCATCTTGTTCTGTGGATGTAACAGAACGGGCAGGAAGCTCTTTACAATCACCATTGCTTTCTGCTGATCTTACAACAGCTCAGACACCTTCAGAGTTCTTAGCCCTGACTGAAGATTCTGTGTCTGAAGCAGATGCATTTCCTAAAAGTGGAAGCATGGCATCTCACTGTGAGAACTCTGGCCACAATGATTCTACCTCTCACATCTCTCCCAATCCTGCTGCTGTTACAAAGACAACAATAGACCTTATGGGAACTGTTCCTTGTGCAATTATGTCTCCTGGGAAATACAGGTTAGAAGGCCGATGTAGCACTGAATCTAATTCCTTACTAGAAACCTCTGCTGCTAATCAGAAGGAAGTGTTATTGCAAATCACTGAACTACCTGTTATGAATGGGAACAAGTCAGAGACTCACCTATCAGGAGATAAGCAAAGAGAAGAATATAACATAGTACAAAATGGTGAAACAATGTTGGCAACAAGCTCTCCGAGGAAACTCGGATTTTATGAGCAACATAAAGCAATAGCTGATCGTGTTAAAGGGATTCATCCTATTTCAGATTCAAGGATAATACCCTCTTCTGGTGATCATCATATTTTTAACAAAGCATCATATGGATATGAATCAAATCCTGCCAAAGGTGTGCTGATTTTCTTTGTATAATAAATATTAATTATAATAATTTCATTCTAATTTATTTAATTTTATCTGATCTCATGAATAGAAACCACATTCTCTATTTCATTTTTTTTTCTGATTTGTATTTTAAATCTTTTCTCTACTTGATTTTAAACTCTATATAATGCGAACAGTATAACTCAGCAATACTACTCATTTTCTTAGTTGTGTTGTCAAGATTCTGGCCCTCAGAAGAAAGGGGAAAAGATATTATTTTCATTTGCAATATGGCTTTATCTAAAATAAGATTCCCTCTTTTGAAGTAAATGATAGATGGGGTGCCTGGGTGGCTCAGTCATTTGGGGGGCCGACTTTGGCTGAGGTCATGATCTCACTGCTTAAAGGTTCATGAGTTCAACCCCAGTATGGGGCTCTATGCTGACAGCTCAGAGCCTGAAGCTTGCTTCAGATTCTTTGTCTCCATCTCACTCTCTGCCCCTCCTCTGCTCACGCTCTCTCTCACTCTCTCAAAAATAAATAAACGTTAAAAATAATTTAAATTATAGGGTCTTGGTATTTCTTAGTCAGTAAAATGGATATATTCCAGTCAAAATCACCATAAAAGAAATTTGTGTAATTTAAATTCTATTTCCGAATTTAACAAAACTCTCATTATTAAGTAGCATCTATGTTTCAGCACAAATAATCTTTATCTCTAAATACAATAGATTTGAAAACTTTAAAAGTAGTGCCCTTGGAGCTTGGGTTTAAACTTGCATCCGTCATTAACTACTTGTGTAACCTTGGGTACCTTCTCTTTGGTGTATAGAAAGGGAGGATGGGTGCTTGAATTACTCCAGTATGTTATTATGTTATTTAACTGTTATTTAACAGAAAACTTTGTTATTTAATATAAATTTCAGTTAAGAAAACTGTGATTATATACCACCTACTGGGTTGTATTTGACATTTTTTTTTTCTCTGATATCATTACTACTACCACTGCTGCGGCTGTTGCTGTTGCTGCTACTACTACTACTACTATTATTGCTACCCCTACTGTCAACTAGTTTTCCCAACATTGAATGTTTATTTTGCCTCATTTCCCATTTTGGATACATTAATTCATCGAATTCTTAGATGATTGAAATGACTACTATTATAGTAACCCATTTTACAGTCAGATAATTGGAACACCAATAGGCTAGTAATGCGTCCAAAGATACAAAGTTAGTACATAATTGTTTGGGTTACAAACCTTATGAAGTAGACATTTACAAATTCCATTTTACAAATGCAAAAACAGACCAAGGGATAGTGTAACTGTTAAATGGCACAAATTACAACTATCTCAATTCGAAGCTCAGACTCTTAGTGACATAATGACGCCAGCTCTTTTCAGCCATTAAGAATAATACTAAAATATTAAATAAAACTTATAAGTTAAATTGTAGAGTATCAAGAATCCTAAGGTTATACAATTAATCCAACTAGTCCCTCCATGAATATAACAATTTAAAGTTTTAAATGCATGAATGGAATATCTAGCTGTATAACTGTATAACTTAATGTTTTTCACATTTGATACTTGATCACTTTTATGCATCTGCCTCCTTTTTTATTTTTTGATCTTGGTGACATTGTTTGGACTTATGGCTTTAGTTATACCTGCTTTATTCTTTACTTATAGTATAATAAGAACAATGATGATATTGATGACACCCTTTTGTATACTTAATATGTGACAAAATGTATTAAAAATTGCATTCATTGTTTCATTTAATCTTTTTTAAAATTTATATTTCATTTATTAAAAAAATTAATTCCAGCGTAGTTAACATACAATGTTACATTAGATTCAGAGATGCAGTTTAGTGATACATGAATTCCATATCTTCCTCAGTGCTCATCAAGGTAAGTATCAATTAATTTTAAACAAAATTTTATATGGCAGTTACTAAGAATTAAGGATTAAGTAACTTTATGAAATCACACTGTTAGCAGATAGCAGATCTCAAATTGGAATCTAGGCAGGTTTTTTTTTTTTTTAAAGAAGTGACATGCAAAAATGGCAGAAATGTACTTACCTTGATTATATCTAATCATATTTATTTAGAAATGATATTTCTTTTTGATATATTTAGATGATATATTTAGAAATGATCATTTGCTCAATGTTGCATTGAATACCATATATATTTATCTCTGTGGAAATATCTCTGTTCACTAAGATTCTCATCGTGAGCCATTTACCACATTAAAGTAATTTCAGTGAATTTGATAATATGATGCCTGTTCTTGGGACATTAGTTGTTTATTCATGTTATCTACAACTTGGGAAATAGAGAGGGATAGGCAAATAAGCTGGTCATGTGAACAAGGAGTAGTATTCTATCCTTCATTTTGTGGAGATGTTCATGTGCCATTCAGAAGGATTTTATAATTTGGAAGTTTAACATTTGAAAACCAGTTATGTAAATATATTTTATATTAGAGTTGCTATGTGCATGAGATTTTATAATACTGAATTTATTCTGTGTTTGTTATGAAACATATTTAGGCTATTATTACATATATATGTAATAGTATAAGGTATGTAGTCATATCAAAAATAATAATATAGGGGTGCCTGGGTGGCTATGCCTCTGACTTCAGCTCAGGTCATGATCTTGCAGCTGGTGAGTTCAAGCCCTGTGTCGAGATCTCTGCTGTCAGTGCAGAGCCCTCCTTGAATCCTCTGTCTACCTCTACTTTCTCTCTCTCCCTCTCACTTTCTTTCTCTCTCTTTCAAAAGTAAATAATGACAAAATGACATATAGTTGAGCTCTCTGGCGATTTAATTTTTATTCACTAGCTTAAAAAGTTATTTAAAAAGAACTGTTATATGTTTCTTTTTCTTTTCTTCAAATTTTTTTGTATTTATTTGTTTGTTTGTTTATTTATTTATTTATTTGTTGAGAGAGCACACAAAAGCAGGGGAGGGGCAGAGAGAAAGGGAGACAGAGAATCCTAAGCAGGCTCTGTGCTTACGGGGCACAGCCCAACATGGGGCTCAAGCTCATGAAATCATGACCTGAGCTGAAATCAAGAGTTGGATGCTTAACCTGCTGAGCCACCCAGATGCTCCAATTGCAACGACTTTTCTATTTGCATTTCTAGGAGTTCAAGTTTTTAAAACAATTATTTCGTTTAAGAATCCACATATACCAACTAATACCATACATTATTTGTCTTTCTCTGTCTGGCTTATTTTGCTTAGCTTAATGCCCTGCAGTTTTATCCGTGTTGTCACAAATGACAGGATTTCCTTCTTTTTAAAGGCTGAATAATATTCCTTTGTATATATACATCACATCGTCTTATCTATTCATCATTGATGGACAGTTAGATTGTTTCCATATCTTGCCTATTGTGCATAATATTGCTATAAACACAGGCATACAGATAGCTCTTTGAGATAATGATTTCTATACCCACAAACTGAATTCCTGGATCATATGGTAACTCTATTTTTAATTTCATGAAGAAACTACATACTGTTTTTCATAGTGACTCTACCAGTTCACATTCCAACCATCAGTTTACAAAGCTTCCCTTTTCTCCGCACTTTTGACAACACTTGTTTGACTTTTTGCTAGTAACTACCCTAACCAGTGTGATGTGATATCTCATTGTGGTTTTGATTTGCATTCTCTTATAATTAGTGATGTTGAGCACCTTTTCATGTACCTGTTGGCTATATTGTATGTCTTTGTGGAAAAAATGTCTATTTAGTCTTTTTGCTCATTTTTAAACTCAATTATTATTAATAATAATTATTACTATTTTCTATTGAGTTATATGAGTTCCTTATTTATTTTGGATATTAACCTCTCATAGGACATATTATTTGAAAATATTTTCTCTCATTCCATAAACTGCCTTTCTGTTTTGTTGATTATTTACTTTGCTGTACAGAAGCTTTTCGCTTTGAAATAGTCCTGTTTGTTTATTTTTGCTTTTGTCGCTTTTGATTTTGGTGTGAAATCCAAAAAGTCATTGCCAAGACTAATGTCAAGGAGCTTACGCCTCCCTTTTTTTTCCTCTAGAATTTTACACTAACAGGTCTTATGTTCAAATCTTTAATCATTTTGAGTTTTTTTTTTTTTTTCTTCGTATGCTGTAAGATGCAGTCTGGGTTTATTCCTTTGCATGTGATTATTCAGTTTTCCCAACAGCATTTACTGAAGAGACTATCCTTTCTGCATTGCATATTCTTGAGTCCTTTGTCACAAATTAATTGCTTATATATGCTGGTTTTCTGGGCTCTTTATTCTGTCCCATTGATCTGCATGTCTATCTTTATACCAATGCTATACTATTTTGGTTACTATGGCTTTGTGGTATAGTATCAAATCAGGAAATGTGACACTTTCAGCTTTGTGCTTTCTCAAGATCGCTTTGGCTCTTTGGGGTCTTCTGTGGTTCTTTTGTAGATTTTTTTTTTTTTTTGTAATTCCATGAAAAAATGCCATTATAATTTTGATTGAGATTGCATTGAATCTGTAGATTGCTTTGAGTAGTATGGAAAATTTGACAATATTCTTCTAATCTATGAACATTTCCATTTATTTGTGTCTTCATTTCATCAGTGTCTTACAGTTTTCAATGGAGAGATCTTTCACTTCCTTGGTTAAATTTATTTCTAAGTATTTTATCTTTTTTGATGCTATCATAAATGAGATTGTTTTCTTAATGTCACTTTTTGATAGTTTGCTGTAGTTTGCATTTTTAAGTATGGTGAGCAGAGTATTAATCAAGGTAACATATTAACAAAGAGTTAAAGATAATTAGCGAGAAAGATATACAAATATTTAAGAGGAGTATAACGGTGCAAAGACTGTGTGGTAATGGCCATTCCTGGGACTGGAGTGTGCCTGCAGTATTCTAGCAAAGAGGTCCAGAGTAGCATTAGCAGAGTGAAGGAGGTGGGTGAAGCAGTAGACGAAGTTAGAGAAGTGAACAGTTGAACATGGGGAGGCCCTTCCTTATTATAAGGAAACTGATAGGCCATTGGTTAAAGATTAGCTATATGAGTAGACGAGTGATCATGATCAATGTTACTTATGTCTTCAGTGTATCATTCTGGTTACCATGTGGAAAGATGGCTATGGTTTTGTGAGGGAGAGTCTGGTAGCAATAGGCAAAGGAAGGAGACTGTAAAGTATTATAGTAACCAAGCTAGGGTTGATGGAGTTTGGTCCAGGATATTAGTGAGGAAGGTTGTAGGAACTGATCAGTTTCTGTATACAGCTGGAGGGTAGTAAGGACAGGATTTGCTTGTGTGATTTATACGAAGTATGGAGAAGCCAAGGATGACTGCAAAGGTTTTGAGCTTCAGAGTGATTACGTGATTGAGTAAACTAAACTTCCCACTATTAACTTAAAATTTTTTCTATGATAGAGAATTTTTGAATGACACTAAGAGTTTCTCATTTGCTTTCAGTGGAACATTTGTAAAAACTACAGTTAAGCATTTGTATTAATATTTATTTATTTATTTATTTATTTATTTTATAGTTCTTGCCAGTAGCTTCAGTCCGTATCGTGAAGGGAGATTTATAGAGAGGCGGTTGCGATCCTCATCTGAAGGAACTGCAGGGAGTAGCAGAATGATTTTGAAACCAAAAGATGGAAATGCAGAAGAAGTGAACAGTCTAAGAAAGCAAAGAGCAGGTTCCTCATCTTCAAAAATGAACAGCATGGTAAGTATACACATATACTTGCATTTAATAAAATAATTTTGTATGGGAATGGGATATTCCTGCCTTTTGCGATGTGAAAACAGAATGAAGAACAGACACTTAATACTTGAAGGGAAAATCGGTCTCCTTAATTGATATCCCAACTTAAAGAGGCTAGATTTTCACCTGAAACTCTTATGGGTTATGACAAATAGTAGCACACCAAGATAGTTGGCCTCAGTTGCTGTCTTCCTTGCTTCCATAGAAAGTTTGAGATTCTCTGTTCTAGAACAAGATCCTAGGATACACAAGCTAAGGAAAAAATCTGATCATGAGGGTACCCTTTGATAACCATTATTTCACACCATCTCTCTACCTTATAACAACTCTAAAATGTCATTTTATAATCCACACTTATGCCAGTACCGTCCGTTGACTCTTTAGGGATCCTACTCTGCCTAACCTTTTACAGTTGCCCATCCACCCAGGATGAGGAGCTTTTGGGGTCAAGGCAAAATGCCCATCAAAAGGTTTGGCACGTTCTGGGTAACAAAGATTCCAGATTTATGGTTCAAAGTGCAAGAGCCTGCCGGTGAAGGTTAAGGTAGCATGTTTATAGGGGGATGGGTTCTGAGCTTGGACTTGAGGGCTATGGTGTCTTAGAGGCATGTGTGATGCTCATTCACAGTGAAAGATAAAACCAGGGTGGGAAGGTGATGAGTGGACTGTTGGAGGTCCAGGAGGCCTCAGGTCCCACAAATATCGGGGTGGGCTTGCCTTTCGGAGTTCTCTTGTTCACTTCCTCACAGATGTGTCCTTTTTCAGCAGTGTTTTTGATTCCTGATATTTGACTGAATTTCTTTACAATGATTTGTCTAGCTGTCTACCTACCTACCTACCTCCCCTGTTCATGAATATGTGTGAAAAATGCTCAAAACTAAATTACTCATGTATTTTATCTCTATGTATTTTGGATGATTTGATTTCAAATGAAAATAGGCCACCCAGTTTGGACAATTGTATGGTGAAGAAGTCTTAAATTACTGAGGCAGTACTGAGTGATAGCCAAACCATTTCTTTGAAGTTAGAAGTTCTAACAATTAGATTATTGATGAACAATTAGATTAAAATGAACAGCATGGTAAGTATACACATATACTTGCATTTAACAAAATAATTTTGTATGGGACTGGGATATTCCTGCCTTTTGCAATGTGAAAACAGAATGAAGAACAGACACTTAATACTGGTTTGGCCAGATCTTAATCTTGGGCAAATCAGTAACTACAAAACAACAAATGATAGTGGGATTTTGTTTCTATTATACTAAAAAATAATTGTGTGTATTTACATTTTTACATAGAGAAAGATGTTATATTTCATCTTTTTTTGGTGCTTTGAAAATATTATTGCAGTTACTATTGTTAAGTGCAAGAACATGTTAAAAAGATTTTGAATTGATGCAGAATTAAAAATCATGGCTAATGACTTTTTATGAAACATTTATCCTCACAAAATTCTTATTTTCCTTCACAGAGATGTATTTATGTTATTAATTATGCAGTATGTTTTGGAGTTGCCCAAAGTTGGGCCTCTTACATATTCTTTGTAGCTCATGTTTTTCATAGTATATTTCAATAAATATCTTTGTAACATCACACATTATTATTCTTCCCAAATCCACATATAAGATTTAATATTTAAAATGTCAGAACACAGAAATGCCATTTTGTTCTTTTATTTGAGGCTTTTTATAAACTTTTCAAAGTTTCCATGCAGTGATACAGCTCTTCCACCAGATGGCAGGCTTACATCGTTGCCTTGGTTAGAGAAAAGCTGTCCTCATTAGAACAGAAATGTGGTTAAAATATTGTACGTGTTCACTGGATTTACAGATAGCACTTGTTGAAATAAATACTGATGCTTGAATTTCCATATGAAACTATCAAAAATTATTTTATGGGTTTACCATTTTCTTTTGGATTTCACAACTAATAAATGTATAAAATATATTCTTTAACTTAGCAGAGAGAGTAAATGTTAGGACTCTATCCATAGTCTATCTTAGCTATACGTGAAACAAGTGACTCACTTATTTAGGAAATTATAGCTTTATGTGTGAGCAGTGTATTCCTCTTCTAAAATAATTCAAGCAAATGTATGTATTTAAGAAAACATTCATGTTCAGTTATTCTTTCTTTTTAGAGCAATAATAATAGTAACATGTATTTTCAATATTTATTTGGACCAAAGTACTTCTCTCAATGCTTCATTTGTTTTATCATATCCAGTCCTCACAATACTATCCACCAAGTGGTAACTATTATTATTATTTCAAGTGTTTATTTTTGAGAGAGAGAGAGAGAGAGTGAGAGTGCACAAATGGGGAAGGGGCAGGGAGAGCAGGAGAGAAAGAATCTGAAGCAGGCTCCAGGCTCTGAGCTATCAGCACAGAGCCAAATGCAAGGTTCGAGCTCATGAACCGGGAGATCATGACCTGACCTGAAGTCTGATGCTCGTTTAACCAACTGAGTCACCGAGGCGCCCTTAAGTGATACTATTATTAATCACATTTTATAAAGAGGAAAATAAAACTCTAAGATGATAAGCAACTTACCCCAAAATACAGATAGCAGATGCGAGAGATAGAATTTAGTTTTGGATTCTACCTGTCTAAATTTAAACCTTAAATGCTTTGGGGAGAATGTAATAGGTTTAAAATTATTTATTTTTTGCATTATTTCTTTGTAATGAAGTTAACACAGTTAAGGCAGCTTATGCTTGCTCTAGGTCTAGGCTATAATCCTCTTTAAGGGATACAAAAAAGAAGCAAAATTTAATGCTGATTCTGGAATTATAATGTGTTCTCTTTCTTGATATACTGATGAATGGTATCAGTGTCTTTTCTGAAAGATAACTCATGTAGAAAGGAACATTGTCCGCCCACCCCAAAAAAAAAAGATATTCATACTTTGAAGGAACTGAGTATTTTGTCTAGTTGGTGGGGATTTAAGTTTACCAGTAGGATATGGCTTGCTTTATTTATTAAGATGCTGAGGGTTTCTGATGAACAAAGATATGCCCTAATAGGTTAGACCACAGTTCTAGTGATCTTGTGTATTTTGGGGATATTTCAATCAGAAAGTGAAAGGAGGATGTATTAACTCTTTGAACCTCAGTGGCTCAGAAGAAATTGGAGTTGGCTTAAATTTATTACATGAAGCCAGAATATATCTGGAAAAATTTGATAAGCATTCGCATTTGTTATATATTTTTAAACTGCTTTAAATACTTTCCTTCATTTTCCTCTATTGAGTTATTTTCTTGATTCCTTCCTTAGGATGGTCCAAATATTTTAAAAAGATTTTCTAGAAGTAGGCGTTTTCTTTTTATGAACTCTCCCTCCAGTCTGTGGTATATAATTTTTTTTACTGTTTTATTTATTCTTGAGAGAAAGAGAGAGAGAGTGAGAGAGCATGAACGAGGGAGGGGCAGAGAGAGAGAGGGACACAGAATCTGAAGGGAGGCTCCAGGCTCTGAGCTGTCAGCACAGAGCCCGATGTGGAGCTCAGACTCCCAAGCCATGAGATCGTGACCTGAGCCGACGTCGGACACTCAACTGACTGAGCTACCCAGGTGCCCCTAGACTGTGGTATGTAAATTAATAAATTTAAGGATTTGTCATGGTTTTTCCAACAGTTTTACACAGTGACATTTAACTCCATATGTATTGGCCAGATCTCTCTGCTGTATAAACAATTTATTGATGTGAGGATAGATTCGTGCGTATCGGACAATACAGCGGTTCTGGCATCATTATATGAAGTAAAGTGCCTGAGCGTATGGATAAGGATAAACTACGATATATGATGGCAAATAACCTCCAAATTTTAGCGCCTTTATAATATGGATTTATTTCTCACTCAGTCTACGTGTTTGTTGTGGAAGGTTCTGGAAGTTCCATTTAATGTCTCATTCTATGTCCAGGCTGTTGAACTAGCTACCATTGCAAATGTTGCCTTTTACCATGGCAGAAAGAGATCTCTAGAGGTCCTCATCCCGGTAATAAATGCTCTGACCTGTGAGAGACTCATTTCACCTTCTCTCACAATTTATTGACTAGATCTGATCTCTTGGCCCCGACTAGCCACAAAAGTCTCCCGGATGTACAGTCTCTTCCTTGTGTCTAGAAGCTGCTGACCCAGATATGTTTGGTGGCCACTAGGGACTATCATGTTCTCCAAAAGATTTAGTGTACCTCAGTTCTTTAATTAACTGAGATTTCCTGCTTGCCTCCTGCCTCCCTTTTAATGGACTCTGATTTATGCCTCACACTGTGCTGGTCACCGTGGTAGAAAAATATTAAGACTTCTTTGAAAGTTAACGATTCATTCGTTATTACAAGTTCTGTTTTTTGGAATGTGCTCTGTTCCTGGCTTAAGATCCTTGAGCTATATATCTAAATTAACTTGACTAAATTTCCGGGAACCTTAATATATTTCGAAGTATTTATTTCTATTACATTAAAACACTGGTTTGGAAAGTTGCGTTATCTTTAGATTACTTAGCAAATGCATCCACAAAGTTGCCCTGAACTATTTGTGTGAAGGCATTCTGCCAGCATTCATTTATGGCTAGTTTTACTCTGATAGTATGTTCTTTCCCTTATGCAGTTTGGCATCCTGTTTGTTTTTGTAGGAACTGGGAATGGCAAAGAAAAAAAAAACAAAAAATAATCTGTAGGACGTCTTTGGTAGAAGAACAGACTGTATTTATGTTTGAGGAAAAAATAGTTGCTTGCAAATTATTAGTTTCTAATATGTCATATTTTAGCTAAAATATGTCACATTTTAATTCTTGGCATGTTGAAATCCAGAATTTAGATACTACAATAGCTAAATAATTTCAGATGAATTAAGCCCCATGTTAACTAGCCAAGAACTTTACTATGCATCCACTTTTTTTTCTGGGGCCTACTGTTGTCTCCTTTAATAGCTTATCCTTTATTCGTTCATTTATTTATCATTCACTCACAGTTTCTTTAAATAAATATTTATTGAGAGCCTACTCTGAAGATGCAGAGATAAAAGAGACAGGCTTGATAGATGGAGTTCCAGATTAGGAGACATTGCCATTATGATCTTGTCAATGTAACAGATTTAAGAATTCTGACTATCTTATAATTAACAATGCTAGGGGGGATGTTTGATTTGGATTGTGGCTATTGATATCAAATGTTTAGGATATGTGAAGCCCTGTGTTCCTAAAGTTATATGGAGTTTAGCTCACATGCTCAGTCGACACTGTTAAATATATATGTAATGTATGTCTTTGGCTAATTTCTACCACTGAAGCCCAGCTACCAATGTTGAGCAGGATTCCTAAGGGGCAGTTGGACAGTAAAGAATAAAGTACATTAATGTTCAAGGGATCCATTTCCAATCACTCTATCTTTACCATATATCAGGCAAAAGAACTCTGGAAATTTGGTATAGGTACTTTTACACTTCCATTCTGTGGCATGAAAGTTGTTGACGCTCAAAATTAAGAGCAAAGAAAAGCTGATAATTAAGAGATCTAATTTAATAAGTGTTTCCTCTTAGTCCTGAAATCCTAACTGGGACTTTTAAATATGTAAAAATGTTACTGGCTTTTGGAGAGTTAAAATAATGATCTCAGCTTTTGGTTTAACTAATTGTCAATGGAATTAAAGCTAATATCATTGCATGCTATAAGGACATTTAATGAGAAAAGGGAGCTATTAATATTTGTAAGGAAATGGAGCCACACAAATCGTTCTTCTTAATCCTCATAAATTTTAAGAAGGAAAATCACAAGTATCACTCATTAAACATTAAATTACATTTGTTGATAACTAGTATATTAATTTTAGATTAATGGCTCTAATCTATAATGCCTTTATTGATTTTTCTAGTTACTAATGATACTTTACCTACTAATGTCCTTCTAAGTTGTGTCACAGATATGGAACCCGCTACTTAGTTATTTGAATAGGTCTCATTTTACCTATTAGACTTCATTTAAATGGAAGAAGCTGAGACACCTGGGTTAAGTGGGTTAAGTGTCCGACTTTGGCTCAGGTCATGATCTCACGGTTCATGAGTTTGAGCCCCACGTCAGGCTCTGTGCTGACAGATAGAAGCCTGGGGCCTGCTTCAGATTCATTCTGTCTTCCTCTCTCTTTGCTCCTCCTCTGCTCATGCTCTATTTCTCTCTGTCTCTCAAAAATACACGTTAAAAATAATTTTAAAAGGAGGAAGCTTTTTACATTATCAGCATTTCTTACAGCATTTAGTATATTGCCTGGTACATACTATATATGTGTGAAATAAAGATATAATTGCTGACTGGGTTGTGACATATGCTCAAATAGAAATGAATTAAAGTATTTAGTACAGTCGTTGTGTGTGGTTTGCATATGCACACCTTTTGGCATTTTAATTATACAAATGTACAGATGTTTTTATGATGCACTGTCTGATATAGCTCTGTTTTTTGATATCATACCAATTATGAGTTTGTTCCAATAGGAACATAATTCATTTTAGGATAGTCGGGCTCATGGAATGGTTTCCAGGATCATATCAGGACAATAGTTACGGACCGGTTATATAGAGAAGACAAGAAATAGCCAATTATTGGCAATATTTTTTGGAGCACAAGTTAAAAAATATGGTCAAATCTGCCCAAGGTGATATTTTAAAACTTCCTGCACTTTTTATCTACTCCAATTCACTTCATTTCTTATAAACTTGCAGATTCAGATTTTCCTTTAAAAAAGCATATTGGATAAAATATTCCAAAAAGCAGAATTGGATAAGATATTCCATTCACTTTTTTTTTATGTCTAGCTTTGGGGATGAATCATTTTCATTTAGAAGCTATCACAATCTATGTTTGGTGCACAAAATTATGAATAGCTTATTCATAGAGTTAACTCACTTCATCTAAAATGACTTGAAGACCAGTTTGAGTAAATAAATAAAATTGCAGTTTCGTAATTATTAACATTTCTCTTCATGTAGTTCACGGGATGTACATAGCACTTAATTTTTTCCTTTGCAAATTTTTCCTAATGTAGATGTCTCAGTTCATTAGGGCCGCTATAGCAAAATATCCCAAATTGGATAGCTTGTAAATGACAGAAATTTACTTCTCACAGTTCCGGAGGCTTTTAAGTCCAAGATAAAGATGCCAGCATTGTTTCTGGTTTATAACTAGCACCTTCTTGATGTGTTGTACATGGTGGAAGGAACTAGGGAACTCTCTGGAGCCCCTTTCATATAGACAATAAGCCGATTAAGGAGAGCTTGACCCTTATGACTGAAGCATGTCCCAAAGGCCCCATGTCCAAATACCATCATTACAACATATGAGTTTTAGGGGGACAGAAACATTCAGAACATAGCAATAAAAAATCATATTGTAACAGTAGCAGTATTAAATAATATGTATTTAAAGCTTTATTATGAACAGCACATATTTCTATTATTTATCAAGAAAATAATTGAGAAGAACAGTAGTAGAAAGCAATTAAAGATTCTTTTATTTAACCATATTACATCTAGGATAATCCTGAAACAGCTATATACCCTCTAAAAATCTGAAATTGGAAAATTAAGTTTTCCTTTTGTTCTTGGGGTTAGAATGTAAAAGTGAGTATTTTATTTCTAATTGGATCAACTTATATCAGTTTTCTGTGAGATGAAAACTATTTTATGCCTTATTTAGGTAACCCGATGGGCTGGCACAGTTTTTATAGCATGAGAGAGAATATTTATTGATTTAGAATCCATGGCAAATCTCTGGCCATCTGAACTGCTGCACAATCTGTAACACAGAATTGACCTTGTGTAAAATACCTACCTTTTGTGAGGGAATAGTCCTTGGAATTTGAAGCTTTTACATTATACTAGTTAAAGAATAAAGAAAAATTTATTTTTCTTCGTTATTCTGTTATTTTAAAATTTAAATATGACTATTAATTTTAGTAAATGAAATAAAACAAATTTTGACATCCAAGGTCAATAAATATATATTATAGTAGAAATATGCCTAATATTAGGCATCATGGTCAGTTTATATAAAAATAAATATTTTAACATTAATATTATGTTGAAATTTTATTTTAAAAATTGAGGCAAATTTTTATAATTGTCTCAGAAACCATATTTGCAATGTCAGGATACAAAGGTGTGATTTTCAAATGAGTTGTGCATATATATTTCACACTTTTGCTATGTGATTATGTCTTTCTTTAAATTCATCGCTTCTAAATTAGAATAGCTGTCATCACTTTTATAATTTAATGCAGCTATCATCACTTCACTGCTACAGTTTTCTCTGAAATGCTTTCTTTGTTTATATCTTTGTTGTTCTTAGCTTGTTATATCCAACTTGAAACATTCCATTTTTTTTTTAGCTTTGTCTCTTAGGCTCTTTGTTATATACATTTGTAATTACCTTATAAAACTATGATTTTAATATTCAGGTAGTTGTCTTTAGTACTACCCAGTGTTTAGTGTATGTGCCAATGAGGAACACAAATAATACTT
Organism: Paguma larvata; assembly: GCA_030068075.1. Taxonomy (NCBI): domain Eukaryota; kingdom Metazoa; phylum Chordata; class Mammalia; order Carnivora; family Viverridae; genus Paguma; species Paguma larvata. Next base: position 123,962,977 of record CM057823.1, on the reverse strand, counting down.
TTTTTCAAGAGAGACTCACATGAAACAGAGCTTTAATCAGTCATCAAGAGGCACAGGCGAAGCAGGTAGAGATCTGAATACCTCCCCATGTCCTTCCTCAGCATCTCTGACTCCTACACATTAAATGGCGGTAGAACCCTCAAGTTTTGACTACTAAAAATAACTCCAGGCATTGTCAAATATGCCCTTGAAGCCAAAAATCACCCCGGGTTGAGTTCTACTCTAAAGTTATCAGTGATTTTACCAGTTTTCTTTTTTTTTTTTTAAGTCTTCATCGTTCTTCTCTTCAATTTCTTACACTATTGAAGTCTTCGTTTATATATATATATCACTTCTTGTTGCAGTGATAACTTTCCTTTCTCTTTTTCTCCTTATTTTCTCCTTATGGGTTCCTTAGCAGGCTGCTTCTTCATACCTACATTTTATACACAGCTATTACTAGCATTTGGTCCACGATGCTCTTGCCTTTATTTTTCATCTCTCCTATCTGAAAACTTAAGATATTGGTGAAGTCTTGATGAGGTCCCAATAGTTCATCTTTGCTTTTAATTCTCTTGCCTTTGGAGACGTGTCGAGTAGGAAATTGGTGCGTCTTAGGTCAAAGAGGCTTTTTCCTGTTTTCTCCTCTAGGATTTTGATGGTTTCCTGTCTCACATTCAGATCTTTTATCCATTTAGAATTTATTTTTGTGAGTGGTGTAAGAAAGTGGTCTAGTTTCATTCTTTTGCATGTTGCTGTCCAATTCTCCCAGCACCATTTGTTAAAGAGGCTGTCTTTTTTCCATTGGATACATTTTCCCGCTTTGTCAAAGATTAGTTGGCCATATACTTGCGGGTCCATTTCTGAGTTTTCTATTCTATTCCATTGGTCTATGTGTCTGTTTTTGTGCCAATACCATACAGTCTTGACCACCGCTTTGTAGTAGAGGTTGAAGTCTGGGATTGTGATGCCTCCCGCCTTGGTTTTATTCTTCAGTATTATTTTGGCTATTCGAGGTCTTTTGTGGTTCCATACAAATTTTAGGATTGTTTGCTCTAGCTTTGAGAAGAATGCTGGTGCAATTTTGATTGGGATTGCATTGAATGTGTAGATTGCTTTGGGTAGTATTGCCATTTTGACGATATTTATTCTTCCAATCCATGAGATGGATGGAACTGGAGGGTATTAGGTTAAGTGAAATAAGTCAGTTAGAAAAAGACAGATACCATATGTTTCCACAAATAGGTGGACTTTGTGAGACTAAGCAAAAACCAGGGGGAGGGGAAGAGGGGAAAGGAAAAAAAGACACAGAGAGGGAGGGAGATAAAACATAAGAGACTCTCAAAGACTAAGAAAAAAACTGAGGGTAAGGGGGATGAGGGAGGGGGGAGAGGGGGTGATGGCCATTAAAAAAGGCACATGTTGGGATGAACACTGGGTGTTATATGTAAACCAATTTGAAAATAAACTATTATAAAAAAAAAGATATTGGTGAAGTCATTTGTAGATTCCAAACGAAAGACTGGGAATCTCTATTATATCAGAAATCTGACAACATCAATAAACATTGAAAAACCCAATATGTTGGAGTTATGGAAATAGAATGAAGGTTTCTGAAAGATCTCTTAGCATAAGGAGAATTGTAGAAACTCTGAGGACTGAAACTTTGGAGTATATATAGATAGGTATGCAGCGAATTGATATTTGTTCTAATAGTTAATGGCTCCTCTTCCTTTGTTCTCTGCTACTTATATTACTATTTGTTTTTCTGTACATATTTTTCATCCTCCTTTTAATATACTCCAGTAATTCTTAATCTCCCTTCTGTTTCTAAAGTCACATTGGAGAAGCAGCAATGACATCACATAAAATAGGACATCCTCATTAGGGACAGTGTAATATACTGCAATAATGAATTCTACCTTCATGGCTATCACCCACCACTATACTTCCTGTTTTTGTTTTTGTTTTCCATGTGTTTTCTTACGTTCTTATTCTAATTTCAGTTAGTTAACATATGTTGTTATATTAGTTTCAGGTGCAAATATAGTGATTCAGCAATTCCATACATTACCCATGCTCATCACAACAAATGCACTCCTTGATCCCCATCACCTATTTTTAACCCATCCCCCCATCTACCTCCCCTCTGGGGCCTATCAGTTTGTTCTCTATAAGGGTCCGTTTCTTGATTTCTCTGTCTCTGTCTCTGTTTTTCTCTCATTTGTTTTTTATTTTTTTTTAATTTCGTATATGAGTGAAATCTTATGATATTTTCTTTCTCTGACTGATTTTGCTTAGCATTATACTATCTCCATCCATATTGCTGCAAATGGAAACATTTCATTTTTTTAATCCAATTATCTGTTTCATTCTTTTTTTATCCACATCTTCTTTATCCATTATTTAGTTGATGGACACTTGGGCTGCTTCCATATCGTGGCTACTAAATAATGCCACTATAAATGTTGCTGTGCATATATCACTTTGAATTAGTGTTTTTGTATTTTTTGGGTAAATACCCATTAGTGCAATTGCTGGATTGTAGGGTAGCTCTATTTTTAACTTTTGAGGAACTTCTATAGCGTTTTTCCCAGTGGCTATACCAGTTTGCATTCCCACCAACAGCGCAAGAGGGTTTCTCTTTCTCCATATCCTTGCCATCACCTATTTGTGTGTGTGTGCTATTATTGATTTTAGCCATTCTGACAGGTGTGAAGTGATATCTCATTGTATTTTTGATTTGCATTTCCCTGATGATAGGTGATCATTAAAATCTTTTCATGTCTGTTGGCCAACTCGTCTTCTTTGGAGGAATGTTTGTTCATGTCTTCTGCCTAATTTTTTAATTGGATTATTTGTTTTTTGAGTGCTGAGTTTTGTAAGTTCTTTATGTATATTTTGGATACTAATCTTTTGACACGTCTTTTGCAAATATCTTCTCTCAATCAGAAGGTTGCCTTTTAGTTTTATTGATTATTTCCTTTGCTGTGCAGAACTTTTATTTTGATATAGTCCTAAGAATTTATTTTTGCTTTTGTTTCCATTGCCTTAGAAGACAATATCTAGGAAAACATTGCTACAACCAATGTCAAAGAAGTTACTGCCTGTGTTCTCTTCTAGAATTTTTATGGTTGTAGGTCTCACACTTAGGTCTTTTATCCATTTTGAATTTATTTGTGTGTATGATGTAAGGAAGTGGTCAAGTTTCATTCTTTTGAATGTTGCCGTCCAGTTTTCCCAACACCATTTGTTGAAGATACTGTCCTTTTCTCATTGGGGATATTCTTTCCTGCTTAGTTGAGGATTAATTGACCATATAGTCAAGGGTTTATTTCTGGGTTTTCTATTCTGTTCCATTGATATATGTGTCTGTTTATGTTCCACTACCATCCCATTTTGATTACTACAGTTTGTAATATAACTCGAAGTCTAGAGTTGTGATGCCTTTAGCTTTGTTTTTATTTTTCAATATAGCTTTGGCTACTTGGGGTGTTTTGTGGGCTTGAGCCCTGGGTCAAGGCACATGTCGGGCTCTGTGCAGAGCATGGACTCAGCTTGGGATTCTCTCTCTCTCTCTCTCTCTCTCTCTCTCTGTCTCTCTATCTCTCTCTCCCTCCCCTACCTCTCTCCCTCCCCTACCTCTACCCCTCCCCTGCTTTCTCTCTCTCTAAAATAAAATAAAAAATTAAAAATTAAAATAAAAAAATTCAAGTTCTTTATATATTCTTGCTTTGTAAGAATAATCTTGTATTTACCTGACTTCTGGTTTGCTTATATTTTGGAAATGCATGCATTTTTCAAAATTAATTTATATTACTTAGAAAAATTAATAGAGAGGTACATTTAAAATTTCCATATTTTACTATAATTATGTTACACTTTAGTTTACTCGCCATTGTTATTTCTTGATTATGAAATTATGAAAAAATTATCTACCTTTAAGATGCTGTCTTGGCTATTTACAAAGAATTTTAATTTGCATCCTTTGTTTTCTTAAATAAAAATAAGTTTAACCGTTACAGACCTCTCTGTGGACACTTATATTACAAACTACAACTTAATTTGATAATTGAATATTTAAAAAGTATCTTGGGTTAAATTGTAAGATAATGTTATCCAAAATAGTAATAGGTGATGACATCAAAGACAAAAATATTATGTTGAAGAAAATAGTGATTTATAGAGTAAGTTATTAACTTTGAAACAGATTTTGAACTATAGTGTGCTTAGTACTAGTCCATCCTATCATAATTTTAAGATTTCTAAACTTTTGTGAGAGAAAACTTTGTAAATATTGAAGTTTTTGCTCTTGTCTTTCTTATTCTTTCTTCATTCTTTTGGAAGAATACACCCACTACTAGGGTTTTTAGCTTGAATATTTAGACTTTATGATTTGAATGGGAGGCGACCACCTGTCAGATAATTCATATCATGTATTAGGAACAAGTTGGGATGAGACAGTGTATCTCAGCATGCCATTGCCTTCAGTAGATTTATGTTACAAAGAAATGTAGATACATTAATACACGTAGTGATTTTCACTGAAAAGAAGATCAACCATCTAGCTATGGTTCATGAATCACAGTGATTCCCTTTCTTTTATTTTTTAAAAATAATAACAGTATATGGAAACTATCTCTGAGGCAAGTGGGTACCAACATACACTGATCTTAAAGATTTGACTTGACCCAGCAGTCCACTGAAAGTTGCTATAGTGGAGAAAAAAGAACTGAAGCGGAGATGCTGGGTTTACATTTAGAGAAATAGAAAGGAACTACTAGTGCGTGCTTTTTTCCAATAGCATTCATCTCTCTAGGAAGTCCTGCATAACAAAAGGGAGTTGGGACACCATTAAGTTTTATGAAGTGATACTATGATTTCTTGAAGGGAACTTACTTTCCCCAGCTGGAAGCCTGTAAGGTCTGTTAACTAAAGAAGTTCAAAGATAAACCTCTATGGTTCAGTAGATAGTTTGTTTTCTGTGTTTTGATTCAGTGCAGTGGGGTTGAACATAAAAGTACTGAAGGGCTTCTGCTTTTCATGATTCTCCCTAGTTGTTATAAGTAGACATTTAGGTTTTTTAAAGAATTCAGAACAATTGGCAATAAAAATGATTTTTACAGAAATTGGTTTTTGTTCTTATAAAACAACAAAAAAAAGTGACTTCCCAGTTTTAACACTGTTGCTTTGCTAAAACTTCCTGTATTTACATAAAAATAAGAATTCTTTCACAATAAAATAGCAAATTATTCTGGTTCAATAAGCAAGTCTATTTTAGTTAAGCAATAGACAAAATCTTTTTTAAAAATGTATTTAAAAAAAAACAAGACAAGACTGCATAATAAAGTCACAGTAGAATTACTTGGGATACGGCAGCCCAAACTGAAGAAAAATTCAGAAGATAATTATATTAAATGTACTTAAGAGCCAATCATTGTGAATTTTCGGTTGAGCTCAGTGCTATATGTGTGTCCAGGACAAGTTCTTTTTGCAGGGGACAAGGATGCTAAAGTGAGAAGGAAGAGGAGGTCTCTTTATTTATGGCAGCCAAATTATGTGATATTAAAAAAAGAAAGTATTGCTTTAAAAAATAGATTTTCTGTGAGAGTCATTGAATTCTTACATTAAAAAAAATATGAGTTTTTTACTTACAAAGACACCTACCTAGAATAGGTAAGAAGTTGCTATTTCTGGAATCCTGACTATTACAGGTGAGCGGTTCAGTAACAACTGGGAAAAATAGAAGCAAGGGGATATAACTGGCTTTTAACTATTGGTGAGATAGCACAAAGATTTAAGTAAGATTAATCCAGATTGTTTATTCAATGAAGCATATTATAGACTATTTTGAGTCAGAAACTGGGGTAGTCATCATGTGCAGAAAGAAATGTAAACTTTTTTTTCTTACTTTATAAGGCACTATCATATATTTTCTTCAAGTCATCTCTTTTCACAAACTGCCATATCCACAAAATAGAACTTGTAAGTAGAACTCAGAGAAGAATACATTGCCTTCCTCTCTTTTTTTTTCTTCTGCCTTCCTACTTTTTTCCTCATTTATTAGCTGTAACTCATTTCTCAGAATAACAATAAAACATGACCCAAATTAACACAGTTCAGGTGGTATATTAATATCAGATTCAGGAGAGCAGGTAAACAAGATATTGTTTCTACTATTCCCTCATGTGAATCTTTTGCTTAATAACAACAAAGAAAGATACCCAAATTTACTTTGGAACTCGATAGCACCAGCATCACTTTGATTACAGCATGTCATTTTACATTTATTGAATACATTTTGATTTTATAAAATTTTGTATTTATAGGAAAGTTAGAAGAATAAAAATTCGCATATATACTTAAAAATTTTTTAATGTTCATTTATGAGAGAGAGAGAGATCACAAGCAGGGGAGGAGCAGAGAGAGAGAAGGAGACACAGAATCTGAAACAGGCTCCAGGCTCTGAGCTGTCAGCACATAGCCCAACGTGGGGTTTGAACCCATGGACTGTGAGATCATGATCTGAGCCAAAGTCCGATGCTTAACCGACTGAGCCATCCAGGCACCCCCCATATATACTTTATATAGATTTATCAATTACTGATCTTTAACACAAGATCTTTCTCTCTCTCCTTCTCTGTGATACATACATACAAATACATATTTATTTATATGGAGTTATTTGTCTTCTTTAAGCGTGTGAGAGTTATACACATATGACTCTTTACTCATAACTACTTTAGCATGCATTATCTAAGAACAAAGGTATTCTTGTACGTTACACTGTTATGTATCAAAATCAGGAAATTTAATCTTGATACCATATGTTAATATTTAACATAAATCCATATTCAACTTTTTCTAATGTTTCGATTTTTTTAATTTAAATCCAGGCTGCACTTGAGAATCATGTGATATGTTTAGTTTTCATGTCTCCTTAGTCTCTCATAATCGGAAAGAGTTCCTCACTATTCTTTATCTTACCTGGCACTAACACTCATGATATTTATTTTGTAGAATGATTTTCAAGTCATGTTTTTTTCTGGTATTTCACTACTAAGCAGTTTTTAGAAGGAAAACTACATGTGTGATATTGTTTCCTTAGTGGTTCACATTAGGAATTCATAATGTCAATTTGTTTCATTACTAGTGATGTTACCTTTGATAACTTGGTAAAAGTGAGGTTTCCTAGGCTTTATCACTATAAGTTATTATTATTTGCTTGTTAATTCAAAAGTAATTCTTTGGAGAGATAGGTATCTGAAGCTATGTAATACCTTGTTTCTCATCAACTTTTATCCAGATATTTGCACTATAGTAATTTTATAATTCCATCATCCCTTCTATATTTATTAGTTGGCATTCTTTTATAGGAAAGTCGTTTCCCATTTCCTATATTTAGGTAGGTATGCATGTATATATATGTATATGTATGACTTATCTGAACTAGATCATGAGTTCCTATTTTATTCAATGGATTATGATTCATTGTCATTGTTCATTTTGATGCTTATATTATTCCCGATTTGATCTGTGAGAGCTCCCTTAGATGGCACATGAATTTCTTTAAAGAATCAACTAATATTTAGTTGTCTTTTTTTAATTTTAGAGAGAATGTGGCAGGATCAGAGAGAAAATATTTTTGAAAAAAAAAATTAATGTTTATTTTAGAGAGAGAGTGCGAGTATGGGAAGGGGCAGAGAAAGAGGGAGACACAGGATCCAAAGCAGGCTCCAGGTTGTCAGCCCAAAGTTCAATGGGGGGCTCGAACCCACGAACTGTGAGATCATGACCTGACCCAAAGTCAGACATTTAACTGACTGAGCCACCCAGGTGCCCCGTGAAAGAAAAATCTTAATCAGCACAGAGCCAGATGTGGGACTTGATCTCACAACCCTTAAATCATGACCTTACCCAAAAGCAAGAGTTGAATGCTCCAGGTGCCCAGTAGCTCAGTTGGATAAGCATCTGACTCTTGATTTCAGCTCAGGTCATAATTGCACAGTCATGGATCTGAGCCCTGTATCAGTCTCTGTGCTGAACTGGGAGCCTGCTTGGGATTCTCTCTCTCCCCCTCTCCCTCTCTCTGCCTCATGTGTGGATTTTCTCTCTCTTTCTCTCTCTCTCAAAAATAAGACAAAAAAGTTGGACTCTGAACCAAACTGAGCCACCCATGTGCCCCTAATTATCGTTTATTAATTGATGTTTATGTACTTGATTTTGTTAAGCCCTGAAGATTCAACAAAAATATCAACAGTGTCTAGGTCACTAGGGGTCCTGGAAATCGCAACAGGAGCTAGAGTAAATAAATTAGTAAATAAATTAAGGTAGAGTAGAGGTACAGATGAGACAGATAAATTCTTGAGTAGTCACAAAAGGTTTCATAGGGTAGGTAGTGTCTTAAAATAAGAGTTGCTATGAAACCGTAATTTTTAAAAGTTAAATATGTGACCTTTATACACACGTCAAAGATGTTTTCAAATTAATTGGTGGGAAACCAGTGAAAATTAAAGCCGTTCAAAGAGTATTTGAGGAACAGCTTATTTATAGAGAGTATAATAAAGAAATATTAGAATAAGATTGTATGATTATAAAACTGATTAATGTCTTGCAGTGCAATAAACTCATATTTGAGATTATCTTTTCTACAAAAACACATATATCGAGCATAAATCTGCATATTAACAAGTAACTTCAGGGAGTCTGTGCCCTTGATTAACAACAAATAACAGAATCAAAAGCAGAACAGTCCCCTCGAGAATTAAATAATCCTTCAATGTGACATTGACAAGGCATGCAATCATCCTCTTGGCCTTATTCCTAATAATTGGATAATTGGTTTTATTATTGTTCTCTTAGATCTCAAATATTTTCCAAAGAGTACTGTAACATTAATATTGTATCTTATATTATAAACATACATCACTGTATCATATTTATTATATAATTATTAAGATTTTTATCTCAGGCAGTCCTGAGAGGGAAATATATTGCAATCCAGGCCCATCTCAAGAAACAAGAAAAATCAATAACACAAATTCTAACAGCACGCCTAAAGGAACTAGAAGCAGATCAACTAAAACAACCCAAGCCCAGCAGAAAGAGAGAAATAACAAAGATCAGAGCTCAAATTAACCATATGGAGACAGAAAAGGTAGTGGAACAGATCAATGAAACCAAAAGCTGGTTCTTTGAAAAAATAAACAAAATAGACAAACCTCTAGCCAGGCTTCTCAAAAAGAAAAGAGAGAGAACTCAAATAAATAAAATCGTGAATGAAAAGGGAGAAATTACAACCAATCCCTCAGAGATACAAGCAATCATCAGAGAATACTATGAAAAATTATATGCCACCAAACTTGGCAATCTGGAAGAAATGGACAGCTTCCTAAATAGCCACACACTACCAAAACTCAAACGGGAAGAAATAGAAAATTTGAACAGACCCATAACTAGTGAAGAAATAGAATCCGTTATTAAAAACCTCCCAGCAAATAAAAGCCCTGGACCAGATGGCTTTCCTGCGGAATTTTACCAGACATTTAAAACAGAGTTAATTCCTATCCTCCTCAAGCTGTTCCAAAAAATTGAAACGGAAGGAAAACTCCCGGACTCATTCTATGAAGCCAGCATCACTTTGATTCCCAAACCAGATAGAGACCCAGCAAAGAAAGAAAATTACAGGCCAATATCCCTGATGAATATGGATGCAAAAATTCTCAACAAGATACTAGCAAATCGAATCCAACAGCATATAAAGAGAATTATCCACCATGATCAAGTAGGATTCATCCCTGGGTTGCAGGGCTGGTTCAATATTCGCAAATCAATCAACGTGATACATCACATCAACAAAAGAAAAGATAAGAACCATATGATCCTGTCAATAGATGCAGAAAAAGCATTTGACAAAATACAGCATCCTTTCTTAATAAAAACTCTCGAGAAAGTCGGGATAGAAGGAACATACTTAAACATCATAAAAGCCATATATGAAAAGCCCACAGCTCATATCATCCTCAATGGGGAAAAACTGAAAGACTTCCCCCTGAGATCAGGAACACGACAGGGGTGTCCACTCTCGCCACTGCTATTTAACATAGTGCTGGAAGTCTTAGCATCAGCAATCAGACAACAAAACAAAATAAAAGGCATCAAGATTGGCAAGGAGGAAGTCAAACTTTCACTTTTTGCAGATGACATGATACTTTACATGGAAAACCCGACAGAATCCACCAAAAGCCTACTAGAACTGATTCATGATTTCAGCAAAGTTGCAGGATACAAAATCAATGTACAGAAATCGGTGGCATTTCTATACACCAACAATGAAGCAGCAGAAAGAGAAATAAAGAAGCTAATCCCTTTCACAATTGCACCAAAAACCATAAAATACTTAGGAATAAACCTAACCAAAGATGTGAAAGACCTCTACACTGAAAACTATAAAAAACTTATGAAGGAAATTGAGGAAGACACAAGGAAATGGAAAAACATCCCATGCTCATGGATTGGAAGAATAAATATTGTCAAAATGGCAATACTACCCAAAGCAATCTACACATTCAATGCAATCCCAATCAAAATTGCACCAGCATTCTTCTCAAAGCTAGAGCAAACAATCCTAAAATTTGTATGGAACCACAAAAGACCTCGAATAGCCAAAGTAATACTGAAGAATAAAACCAAGGTGGGAGGCATCACAATCCCAGACTTTAACCTCTACTACAAAGCGGTGGTCATCAAGACTGTATGGTATTGGCACAAAAACAGACACATAGACCAATGGAATAGAATAGAAAACTCAGAAATGGACCCGCAAGTATATGGCCAACTAATCTTTGACAAAGCGGGAAAATGTATCCAATGGAAAAAAGACAGCCTTTTTAACAAATGGTGCTGGGAGAATTGGACAGCAACATGCAAAAGAATGAAACTAGACCACTTTCTTACACCACTCACAAAAATAAATTCTAAATGGATAAAAGATCTGAATGTGAGACAGGAAACCGTCAAAATCCTAGAGGAGAAAACAGGAAAAAGCCTCTTTGACCTAAGATGCACAAATTTCTTACTCGACACGTCTCCAAAGGCAAGAGAATTAAAAGCAAAGATGAACTATTGGGACCTCATCAAGATAAAAAGCTTCTGCACGGCAAAAGAAACAACCAACAAAACGAATAGGCAACCAACGGAATGGGAAAAGATCATCGCAAATGACATATCGGATAAAGGACTAATATCTAAAATTTATAAAGAACTTACCAAACTCCAAACCCGAAAAACAAACAACCCAGTGAAGAAATGGGCGGAAGATATGAATAGACACTTCTCCAAAGGGGACATTCAGATGGCCAACAGACACATGAAACGATGCTCAATGTCACTCATCATCAGGGAAATACAAATCAAAACTACACTGAGATACCACCTCACACCAGTCAGAGTGGCTAAAATGAACAAATCAGGAAACTATAGATGCTGGCGAGGATGTGGAGAAGTAGGCACCCTCCTACACTGTTGGTGGGAATGCAAACTGGTGCAGCCACTCTGGAAAACGGTGTGGAGGTTCCTCAAAAAAATGAAAATAGAGCTACCCTATGACCCAGCAATAGCCCTGCTAGGAATCTACCCAAGAGACACAGGAATGCTGATGCATAGGAGCACGTGTACCCCAATGTTCATAGCAGCACTTTCGACAATAGCCAAATCATGGAAAGAGACCAAGTGCCCATCAACTGACGAATGGATAAAGAAGTTATGGTACTTATATACAATGGACTACTACGTGGCAATGAGAAAAAATGAAATCTGGCCATGTGTAGCAACATGGATGGAACTGGAGGGTATTATGTTAAGTGAAATAAGTCAGTCAGAAAAAGACAGATACCATATGTTTCCACGAATAGGTGGACTTTGTGAAACTAAGCAAAAACCAGGGGGAGGGGAAGAGGGGAAAGAAAAAAAAGACACAGAGAGGGAGGGAGATAAAACATAAGAGACTCTCAAAGACTAAGAAAAAACTGAGGGTGAGGGGGATGAGGGAGGGGGGAGAGGGGGTGATGGGCATTAAAAAGGGCACATGTTGGGATGAACACTGGGTGTTATATGTAAACCAATTTGAAAATAAACTATTATAATAAAAAAAAAAAAAAGATTTTTATCTCAGAAAAAAGTCTGATTTTTTTTTTTATTTTGTACTCATTATTTACATTTGTTCAATATGAGATGTTAATTTATTGTGTGTGGCTCCTTGAGCATCGAGAGCTAAGTGAGTAAGTACTATTGAGAAATGTCATTAAGAAAGGTAGGACTAGATCTTTTAAAAACGTTATTACTTGCTTTTTTGACCCTGAGGCTACGAAACCAAGTCTGTGGCTCCATTAGATTTCACTTGTAATAACTATAAATTTGGTGAATTCCATTCTTCTGAGGTCTCCAAAGTTTATTAAGGTCCTTCTAGAAGGTAACTATATTTAAGAATATAGTTCTTTCCATGAGACTCTGAGATAATAGTTTTTGAGAACCCAATTTCTGTCTTCCCCGTATCCAGATCTCAAAGAGTTGCTCTCCTTTTCAGTGGGTGCACAATTTTAATTAATTTGAACTCCTAACTAGACAGACCACAGTGACAAAAAACCCTAATAAATCAGATTATCCGTTGTCTTTTACCCAATAGAGATAACATTTCTATCATCAACCGAATGGAGATGGTTAAATGATCTGATCATTAAATTAGATGCCTCGCAAGTAAAGATATATGGATCATGTAAAATCACACTCACATATACACAAGTACTTCCTTGACCATGTGGTTTAAGCAGGTTTTGGTCCACTGCTTACTAGTCCCTCACTTGGCTGTGGAAAGGAACACAGCTGAAGCAATGCCTAACGTAGGATGCTTTTTCAACTATACAGTTGAATCTGGCTTGGTGATTTGAAACCAGACAGACTCAACAGTCTTGAGGCTTGATTGTGAAAAGGAACATGGCCCTAACCAGGAATTAGAAATAAGAAATACACAGAGTAACAGAATTTGTTAGAAGCAAAAACAAACAGAATGAACCAAGCCAACCAACCAATGAAACAAACAAAAACCCCAAAACTGTATAAAACCAGAGGAAAGAGAAAAACAGAAAGTCGACAAAGGGAAAATGCTCTTGCCACTTTGGAGTAACTTTGGTATCCACGAAGGGATGTGCTTAGCTTTAAACAGACTGTGAAGTGACTTCTCTGGCAATGCTCTTTAATTGATTCTGGCTTTGAGTCCACTTGGATATCTCAGTGGGTCATCTAAAACTGTAAAGTTATAATTTTCAAAAGTTTTAAAACATGACTTTACATAGATATAGATTGGGCAAGAATCAAAGATTTACTCAGTTAGTTAATAGGAGAAATGACACAATGGTAAATTGGTTTAAAGAGCATTAGGGACTGAGAATTTATAGAAACTTAATAAAATAATGTTAGAATAATATTGCAAAATTGAGTACAAAACCAGTTAATGTTCTATAGGGCAATAATCCATTATGAGACAAAAGCATTTGTATCTTTATTGGATGCAAAACTTCAGGTTACCATGTAGCTTCTCTTAGTTGGAACGCTTAATTAATGGAGTAAATAGCAAAATCAAATAATGGTATAATATACAGAACTGAGTAATTCTTAGGAGAGCATTTTAAACAATGCTTCAGTGTATAGTCATTTTTTTGGCCTTCTTTCTAAGTTTAGATAATGGTACTTAACACAACTATTAAGTGAGCTCAAGAGAACAGCAATTTAGAACTAGAGCAGTTCATAAGTAATTGCTTTAATGCATAAAGAATTTCTGTAAGGGAGGAGTGTTGGAATAAAGGTGAGATCTTACAATAGATAAGGGAAGAGAGACCTAGGCAGAGCTAGCTCAGAGATGGTCATGCATGCATGCAGTAAGAATTTTGTAGGACATTTTAAGCAAGATAGTGGCATGAAAATGTATGTATTTTAGTATTATTATTCACCTAAGTTTAAATGGATTAATTGAATTTAGTAAGTGGCTATAGGTTATAGTGATAAATACCTTACATGAAAAAAATGGCAGTTTTTAAAATTATTATGTGAATGCAAAATAGCATATTGCTTTTCTGATGATACTTGAGGTAAACTTTTTATATTCCAACTTGGTCGAGAGAGTTTGCTGCTTTTTTAAACTCTTCTCAGCACTTCATCAACCCTTCATTTTATTCATTCAATTATATTAAGTTTTACTTTCGCTTGTTTCTTAAAATTGTGAAATTTTATAATTAAAGTATTTCCCATTAGTGAGTAACTACTGAATAATTACTAACTTACCAATTAAACCCATTAAGGAGAATATTGATAAAGATATTCCTAGGAGAAAGAAAAACACTGAGTTATGCCAATTTTGGTTATTTTTCTTTACTTGACAATTTGTGCACTTTTCTCACATTATGAAGTATATAATTACATTCAGTTATAAAGTACCATAATTTATTAGCTACTGAAGTCACACAGCCTAATTTATGAACAACCCATTTCCTAAGCAAGCCAATTTCTTCATAGTCACTATCCAAACTGCCAACCTGTAAAATGCCCATATAGCTTTGCACACAGGGTAGTGTGAAAGGTCACACAAGATAATAGGAGGAATTTATAGAAACAGAAAAGTCTTATTTGTAGGAAATGGTGATTGTGAATGTACGGAATGATACTCTCATCAAATTGAAATTAGCAGTGTTTTGTTCTTTGTGTGTGTGCCTGTGTGCATGCATGCGCTCATTCTAGTATTCACTGCTTTCTTTAAAGTGCCCTTTTTTTTTTCTTTTTTTTAATAAATGTGGCGGACATGAAGGAACAAGGGACCAGAAATGCAATCTGTTTGAGCTGATTACGTGATTCGTCTGTAATTAAAATGATGCGCCATGATTAAGAAAGAAACATAGGCTTCTTAATTTATAGAAAAGGAGGTGCCACACTCTTTCTAAATCACTTTCTAAACAAGTTCAAGAAGTGAACTGAAAGACACCCGACTTGTTAATTAATGATGGGTGGATTAGAAATGAGAAATACAAACAACCATTGTGTGAAAATAAAGAAGAAGTAGTGATTATTTACCAACTTTCAGATAATTATTATTTTCAAGTATTTATTATTAGGGGATGTTCAGATTTTTTCTCAATGCCTAAAACACGGCATTTATGACTATTTTACCTATAATTTTCAGAATTAAACTTGTTTTTTAAACATTTTCCCTCTCCTTTTTTTAACCTCATTGAAACAAGTATTTATTCCATAAAGTAGTTCATATTCAGGGATAGAGAAATTGGAAAGTTTATTATATATCATGGTTTATGTTATCACTTTTCATGTGGGAAATATTATTTCATGTTTTCAACTCTCTTTAAAGGAAAATAATATCTGCTATTTCAGTTCCCAAACTTAGGATTCTATATGTGTCATATAAGAAAATGTGAAATGAGTAAAAACACTTGTGAACAAATTTAAGTAACAATTCTGTGCTTTCACTGATAGAATATAGCTTAATCTTAACTAGTTTTCACCTCTGTTTGTAGAGTTGATTTTAAGTAAGAATAGAACAGCCTATTAAAGATTTTTAAAAATCTGTAAATTTATTATTGCCTTTATCATTATGCAAGAATTACATCATTCTGGTTCCTATCCTTGAGGATATGTGTCTTAGATTTATGTCTTTGAGCAGAGATCTTGAGTAGGAGAGTTTACTTTGGCTCATCTTGTCAGGAAAGTGGTCATTTCTGATATATGTGTGTACCCTTTGCTAAAGTAAATCCAGTGTGTAAAAGTACACACTGATGACAAGCGGATTTGGAGGCTATCATTTTTCTGTATAAGATTTATTGTAAATACTCTCAGTAATAAATCCTACTACCACATTCGTTAGCAGCAGCTATTACTGATATTTATTAAGAGCCATCTGTAGGGGGGCTCTAAGTCTAAAGTCAAGTAAACACATAATTGATTGTTTATTTATAAAATGCTAGGTATGTATTGCTTGGTCCAGAAAATGAGATGAAGTGGAAAAATAAAAGTTGGAATCAGAAAATCTTGAGATAGGAGATACTCATATTTACCTCTAGTTCTAGAATTTGGCCCACCTTGTTACCCTCCCTTAACTTGTATCTCATACCTTCCTCTTCACTTACCCCTTCTTGCTTATTACTGGCTAATTTAAGTCCTTTTTCCCTTGTAAAACATTCTTTGATTCCAGCCTTAGCTGATTTAAACTTCTGTTTTGATTTTCCATTACATTGATAGCTTATACTGTATAGCTCATTTATTCATCTCCTATGAGACTCGGTAACAAGACTCTTCACAGTTTTACAGATAAGGAAACTGAAGCACAGAAACAGTGAGTAACATTAAGTAACTAGTCATAAAACTAGGAAGTGTAAGGATGAGTGCAGAAAACCTGATTCCAGAGTGTGTGCTTTTAATCCCTGCTTTAAAGGAAGAGGAAATGAATGCTCTTGATTTTAGAGCTTGAGTTTTTGGTAGTTACATTATTTTCTACCTGACCCTGTGAGATTTAGAAAGCACTGATTATTCATTGATACTATATATCCAGATTAGCTGGTTAATCATTACTTAGAATTTTTCAGGTATTTGAAATATTAAACCCTTTTTGGTTCACTTTGACTAGGATACCCCTCACATGATATTATATAAGAAAATTGTCCATTAGCTTTTAGCTACTAGTCGTGTCATCTTATTTTGTAACTTGTATTTTATAGACTTTTCTGGAACTTTGTTCCTTTCCTTTAGTACCTTATTCTAACTCATGATTATACATTTATTAGTTATTGTTTGATTGACAACATTCTCCCACACTAGACTATAGACCTGTTGAAGATGATACCATTTCATGATCCCCACTGTAATCTCAGCAGGAACAATAGTGCCTGGCAATTATGGTATACTCAGTAAGTATGATACTCAGTAAGTACGTAATGATTGAATAACTTAGTCTTAATGGGACTCTGAGTTTTTCTTTATAATATCAGAAGATTAGATTATTTCAAAATAAGTGTATACTTTGTTTTTTGATGCTATTTACTTCTTAATGGAGATTCTGCTTCACTATTTTTAGAAAAGTTTACAGCATTAACTCTTGTTTATGATGTAATAAGTTTTCTTATTTTTATAAGGTCATACAAGGTTCTTGTAATACTAACCATAGCAAAAGCCAAAAATTGAACTTTCGGAGGCCATTTATGCTTCCAGTTACCAGGAATGTAAGCTAATCAATTTAAGAATATTTTAACTATGCTTTTCAAGTTATTTTCCGATTGTTTTCTCTCTTTTTTTCATTGCTTTTTACTTACTTTAGATTTTTTCCTTTCTGCTTTTTAAAAAACATCTGGAATTACATGAGTCTTGTTTTTAACAACTTTCTAGCTATTTTCATTCTGTTACACCTTACATAGGTAAAACAAGCAAAGCACAAAAACATGCCATCTTTTTTAGTAAATACAAATGTTTTATTCTGATTAACTTCTGAGGGCTTGAGCCTTAGAAGTTAGCTCCGTAACTTTTTATCCGTAAGCATAGTATTGAGTCAAGAAACGTTTGTTTGAGTTTAGCTTAATTGACTACTTTTATTTACACAAGACAATGAGAATAGGTTATTTAAATTGGTCATACTATCTGCTTCAGTTAATTAACTCTTCTTTTTGTTGTGAACTGTGACAGTGACAAAAGCTATCTTCTATTATACCTGTGCTTGTTGCTAAGCAGATATTCCATAGGAGATATACATCTTATTGCACTCACATCGTAACACAATTTCGGTCTAACCACATAAAACAATAAAATAAGTTAGTGTAGTGATTTTCAATTTGTAGACTATATATTCATGGTAGATAGCATACTTTCTGCAGGAAGTCCCGAGTAAGAGGAGTGTCTGATGTGCGCACATAGGTTTCTCTAGATTTAAAATGTTTGTTGTAATTTTTTATAATATGCTACTTATATATTTATATAGTTTATAACATAAATCTTTGGGAAAGAACAGTCTTTTTTTTTTTTTTTTCTAGAGAGCTCCAGACTAGTAACTCCATTGCCTACTTTCTCCTATTACTTATAATAAAAATCTTGAAGTCATCTTTGTTCATATTCCTGTTCTGAGAACTTTCATTCACAAATTCTTTTTTTTTTTTTTTTTTTGTAAGACATCCAGAATCTGACCAGTTTTTATCATCTTCATGTTTGGAAACACTACCAGTTTCCCGCTCACCTTCTTGGCTGGATTATTATTATTTTCACTACATCTGTTCTGTTCTTGCTCACCTATAGTTTGTTTTCATGTTGCTAGAGTAATTCTTAATACCTAAATTAAATTGTATTCTGTGTGTTCTTTATGTTTTCCACTGGTTTCCTACCTACTCAAAGAAAAAGCAAAGGGCTTATGCTGGCCTAAGTTTTCCTAAATGACCTTGTTCCTTTTTTTCACTTTATAAACTATTTTCTACTGCTGTACCTTTTGCTAATTCTGCTAGCCACTTTAGCCTCCCTGATTTTTCTCTAGCTTTTCAAGTAATTTCTCATTTCAGTTTTTTGCACTTATAATTCCTGCTGCCTGAAACCTCTCCTCCAGGTTTTCACTTGTTATCCTTCCTTAATTTCTTTCAGATTTCTGCTGAAATATCACCTTATTTTAGGTCACCCTTGATCATATAGCATTTTTCTTATCCCTGTGATCCTTATTACCCTGCTTTATTTTTGTCTCCGTATCACTTGCCACCATTTTATATATTAGGTATTTGTTTACTTGTTTATTGTTGGTCTCACCCCATACTTGAATAAAAGATCCCTGAGACCGTGGAGTATTTTTTTTTTTTTTTTTTTTTTGGAAACCTTTCCAAGACCTAGTGCAGGGTCTTATATCAAGAAGTCATGGAGTACATATTAGATGAATGGAAGAAAGAAGAAATGAATTATTGAGGAGATGAAGGTTTACCAATTTGTAGTAACTTCCCCTTCCCCATTTAAATGGTTTTATGCCAGTGGAGTAAGAAATTGCTAAAACAGACTTTTTCTAAATCATTAAATTACGTATTAATGCCTCTGGGAACCACACAGAAGGAGAATTACTGCAAGTGGTTGAGGACTTTTTTATATTAAAATATATATCTTAATGCATGATTTTAAGGCTCCAACTATATTTGTTTATTCTGAAACATAGATTTACATTCATCCTCAAGCACTCAAAGCAAAGGGAGTTTGGCTCCTTTATTCCTTCCTGGTAAATTTCCCGTATAACAAAAGAGACTTTTGTTTAAAAAAGAGAAAGTCCTTAGAGAAAGCTGCAGCATTACTCAAATTGTTTCTGTCAAATTGAATTTCACTTGTGAATTTGTGGTAGTTTCAAACATTTAGAAATCAGACATTTTGGCATAGTTTATAGATTCAGAGGAAATTATAATTACAGCAGTTATAAAGCAATGAAAAAAATTAAAAGCTGTCAAATCAGCTATGGTGCATATTGCATAATTTGTAATTTTGGACTCTCAGTAATTCAACTAATTTAACATGCCAACTTTTCTGTGCTTTACAACTTGGCAATTTAGAGTATTTTAATAGGTTCCTATTTTTTTATTTCTAACCATTCCCATAAGATTCATGGATGTCTTGGAAATACTAATATCATTCAGAGTATACTTTCCATTAATTTGCAATTTCATTGTGAACTGTAGGATTCATCCATTACAGCCCAATGGCATTACTCAACGTGAACATTCAATTTATCTTGGAACATTGAAAATGTGACCAAATGATTGAACAGGTTTAATAATAATAAACTTTTGAACAAATTAACAGTAATGTTGAATACACATTTTAACATATTACTTGAAAAATGCTCAAGACTTGAATATCAGTAATGAGTTTTCATCGTAAAGAAAGTTATGATATAACAAGAGAAATTGTGCTTATTTCCAGATAGAATATAATTTTGAGAACTATTACTGTCATTATAGGACTGATAATTTTATGCCTTTTTATGGGGGAGGAGAAGATCACTACATTTAAAAGATTAGCTGAAGTATCTATTTCTTCACATGTAAATTTCTAGCGTTTAGTGGCCGGGGTGAAAAAGCCTTTCACTTTTATCATGATTGTCACGATGTTTAGATACTGAATTCAGTTTCTTTTTTCCTACTCTGAAACTAATTTATAATTACACTAAATAAAGTTAATAAATACTCTTTCATTTGAAAATAATTTATTTGATTTGAATCTACTTTAATCATAGAGATT
Source organism: Paguma larvata (assembly GCA_030068075.1). NCBI lineage: Eukaryota > Metazoa > Chordata > Mammalia > Carnivora > Viverridae > Paguma > Paguma larvata. Next base: position 123,942,703 of record CM057823.1, on the reverse strand, counting down.
AAATAAGACCGAGAAATAATGGATATAACAGAAACAGAGTATCTTGTAGCATATTTTATTATATAATACTTACCTTGTATGCATAGTTAAGCAGTCAATCACTTGTACATCAATTATCTAGTCATAATTTTAAAACTCAAGGATTTGGTAGAATTGTTATTAGCTGGCACTGATCTGTTCTTCTCATGATCAATTCCACTTGAGGTACAAAGAAAAAAGAAAATCTGGTTCATCTTTAGTTCCAGAATGAAACATTGACTAGCAAAATAAGACAACAAATTATTTTCTTTTAAATACAGATAGTGGAATATCAGAATTTAAGATGGCAGTTGCGTGAAAGGGGAAGTTAACCAAAATAATATTTTACTTTCTGTTTTTTGTTTTTGTTTTTTTTGTTTTTGTTTTTGTTTTTAAGACCAAGAACGATTAACTTCAAGCTGAGAACAGGTTAGAACAATTTAGTTGATTCAGGAATCTAGTACTTTTGTGGAACAGAGTGACTTGATATCATGGCATATGTGAAGCCTTCCCACTTGACCGGTTCTTATCTCCACGTGGCTAGTTTTCAGATCTCCCACTATCTAGCTCTCCATTCCTCACTGTTTTCCAACATGGACTGCTGCCCCCTTTACCCCATTGGCCATTATCAGAAGGTAACCCTGCATGCCTTTCTTTCCACAAAAAATGGAGACTCTGAGAGTTCAGCTAACTCAGTTTTTCACACTGCTTCCCACATACAAATCTATTTAAGGTTACATTTGACATCATTCCAGTCTTGAAGAAAAGTTTATTAGTTAAGAATCTTGTTCACTACTTAAAAATAGCACAACATTGAATATCCCTCTGTCACCCTACATCTTCTTTCCCTGCCATACCCAATCATCCTGAAATCTTTCACTTTGTCATCACCTAATAAGTTTTCAACAGACCCCAGCCCACTGTAGAATCTGCTGTTGCTAGGGATGCCCATAATTTCCACATGGTCATCATCAGTGGACTTTATCATCCTTCTCTTCTTTGTTATTTTATTTTGTCGATTATTTCCTTATTCTTAAAACACACTTTTGGGGCTCCAGACCATCGTGTTCTTTATTCTTACTCTCTTTCTCATTATTTCAGTTTCTCTTGCTAATACTTTTCCTTAACTTGATGTTCCTGGGATATTATTCTGAGCATTTGTCTTCTTTTAATGTCTTTTTCCCTGAATTATTTAATCTACTTAACTCTTAGTTGATGACAATAAAGTCTGTTTCTTCAGGTTAACCTCTTTAACTGGAAGACACACAGATGCGTCATTTTCAACATGTTCAAAATGGCCCATCTTCACTGTATTGCAAACTTTCTCTTCCCCTGTGTTTTTGAAACTCTTATCAGCTCACTTATCAAAGTCATTTTTCCATACCCTTTAAATATCAAGTTTTATTAATGCAGCTTCTTAATTGACAATTAAAAGTGTCTTCTATCCATTCTCACTATCATTACCTGAATTCAGATAATGCAATAAGCAATAATTACCTAGTATTTATCACCAAAGTAACTGTAATAACCTTCAAACTAGACTATTCTTTAATTTTGATCTGCTCTAATATATTTTTACCTTGTTGTCATAAGAAGTTTCTTTTTAAGCATGTAAAGTGAATCATATTACTTTTCACAATTCAAAGGCAGTCAAAATGAAATCCAAATTGTTTATTAGACCCTAAATTTAGGACCTATTGGTGACCTTCATGTCTATCATTACTTCTAAATATTTTCCCCTTTACAACATGTATGAAAATCATACCCAGCCAAATTATTTGAGGCCATTTTGCTGTGTATTCATTTATCCTTCTGCCTAAAATATTCTTGACATAAAAATAATTTGTCCATTTCATATTGTATTTAAGATTTAACACATGGGCCTTGTTCTAAGGTACTGTGTTCTTTACGTTTCTTTTATAAGTCTTACCATGCTTATTTGGATTTATTTCTATCGTCTTTTTTATGGATTTCTATTGATAGCATAAATGTAGACACATTATTTTATATTTTTGTCCGCCCTCATGGCAAATGCAATAACTTGTGCTTAATAAATACTCAATAAACATTTGAATGAGTGTATGTATGAACAACCTAGATATAACCAAAAAAGAACAAAATGGGATAACTTCAAAAGAGAACTTGTGTGTATTAGATGTGCTGATTTATTTTTGAAGAATTTACATTAATGAGATCACTTTTTCACTGAACATATAAAATATCGAACATTTATAAATTTGGTTTCCTCACAAAATTCATTTGCAAACCTCTAGTCAGAGAAGTCATACACAATTCCTACCTCCAATCGTTTGTATATTTGGCAAAAATACAGAGGGGGTGTAAAAAAGAAGAAGAAAAAATAAGACCACATTCTCTCCATTTAAAGTCTTTGGCACTATCAAATGGCTTATTGTCAGAAGTAAATTTGATTTTACCAATGATCATTACCATTGATAGATTTTTTCAAAAATTTTGTTTAGATGTAAGCTGACTTTTGAAGAAGAACAGTTAATAGAAATATGTGTTTAAAGATGTAATGTTAGAACCACAGAGGTTGAAGTCACTGATTGCCATGTTACTGACCAACTATTTCAATGGGAGAAACAAAAAGAGGTCTTATCTCTTAAACTCTATGGATACTTTAGGTATTTTTTATAGTTTTAATATTTTGAAATTTAAAAAAAATAAAAATCTACCAATTTGTGGTGGCAAATGCTAAGCAAAGAATACCTTAACATTTTTTTGTTTTGTTTTGTTTTAGATGCTGATGCTAATCCTTCCCAATGTGATACTTTATAACATAAATTTTAGGTTCTTTTTTCATTATGCTCAGGATGAGGAGATGGTAACTTTTTGGTGACTATTTGAAAACATATGAAACTCTTAAATAGTTTGTAGTATAGAAGATACAATTAATTCTTGTTGGGAGAGTAACTTTCAATTATGTAGTAGAAAAAGGATCAAATAAAAACATTTGCTGAACTTCGCTAAACACACTGAGTACAGCCATGAACAAGAAACATGACCCTTTATCTTTCTAAACACAGCAGCATCATTTCTCTCTTGGATTAATAGTTTCCCATAGGATCTCTCTGTTTTCCTCTAACCATCTTCCAAATCATATTTCAGACATACTAATCATTATAAAATACAAATTTTATCGTATTGTCTCCCTGATTAAACTGTTTCATAGATTAATCACTTTTCTTAGAATCAAGAGCCAAAAAAGTTTTCTTTTTCTTTGTAAGCTAGGATGGCCTGAGCCCTGCTTTTTTTTTGTGATCTCATTCCATACTTGTCTCCTTTTTTCTTCCTGTTTAACCACATTCTCCTTTCTATGCTTTCTTCTCCTAGAAGACCTTTGCAAATGCTGCTCTTTCTGTATGGAATGCTCATAATGAGGTTAAAAAACAATCCAAAGAGCAAACACCACTTCGACCAATCATAAAAGAATGTTATATAAAGAACACTTTGTAAAATTTATAGAAATGTTATGCCTTAGCAGAAGAATTGAATGCATAAATATAAATAAGCACAGTGTGATCATAAAGTAAGTTTAAAACTATACGCATGTAGTTTGGAGGTTTAAACAAACAAACAATATGCATGTGCCTAAAATTTAATCCAGATTTTACACAGTTTAGTCAGTTATGTATTTCATATCACCAGGCACATGTCTCCTCTTTATCCACAATGATAAAATTATGAAAATTTATATTCATTTTGTTTTGAGGCATTTTCTATAATTATGTGATATATCAATAGTAGTTAGGTTAAGTGTCAGTGAAAGATTAGACTACACTCAACATAATTCCACTTAAAGTCAAGATTTAATTTGAATACTAAACCTGAAAGCTTTTTAACATCAAATGCTTGCTATTATCAAGTAATGTTTCATTTTTAATTTGTCTAAATTTGAAAAGGGCTTTGAAGTACTTGATGAAATTTTATTTGAAAGCATCGATATGGTTATGATTTAGTGTTATTCAAAAAAATGTGTGTGTGTGTGTGTGTGTGTGTGTGTGTGTGTGTGTGTCTTGGTAGCCTGCCTCAGAAATAGCGCATTATCATGCTTGCATGCATGTAAATACCAGTTATGCTAGAAAACATTGATCTTATTTCTAGCTTGACCTTGTAATGAAAATAAAGAGAACTATTGTAATTTTTATATTTATCATTTATAACATTGCATATTATTAATAAAAAGCAATAATGTAAATGATTAGCAACTCCAAAAATAATTGCATAAATTTTTCTCAAGTAGCTTTTAATTCAGGCTATAGTATCCAATGTAATTACTTCAATAAAAAGAAGGGATAAAAGTTTTAACATTGATCAGATTTCATAGGATGTTTGCACATCTTATAAAAGTAAATATTAAGCTGTTTTGATCTCTAGGTATTTGAAAAAAATTTTTTTCTTTCCAGATTACTATAGCTCCTATCTTACTGAAAAATTTTGTTTTAAGATTAGGGACAGATTTAGTTTTCTTTGTGTGTTTATCACTTAACTTTGTGTTTGTTTAGTTTTTTTTTAACTTAACAAATACATTATAGAAGCACAATAAAGATAATTGGAATAAGCAAAAGGAATAATAGAATACACTTTCCTAGAACTTTTTTTTGTTTATCAGGCTACAAACTTGAGAGAATTAATTTCTTTTTGAGAGACGGAATACTGTATAATTTAAAAAATATTCAGTGATAAGTATTAATATCCTTTTCTAAATATATCTTGATGGGTAGAATAGAGTGAACTTTTCAGAGTCCATTACAGGGACATTAAGATTATTGCATCAATTTCCTAGCTTGTGCTTTTGTTCAAATCTTTTTCTCTACAAACTACTGTGTGTACCACTGTCATACCAGTCTTCCTAAACCATTGTATTCATCATAGCACTCAACTACATTTTCATTATCTGGCATGTGACTTTATACATATTTTTTTAAATCTTTCTTTTTTTCTGCTAGTAATCTCTAAGCTTATGGAACATAGAAATTATTTTTCATTTATCAATATGGCTAGTACTATATCTGAAGTTTAGTAAATGTGAGGTCATGGCTTTTAAAGAATTTGTTGCAGCTTGCATAAACTCGTAATGGTTTTCTCCTAACATAAAATTGAGGACAAGCTGCGAGGAATTCCCTCTGATGTGCCTAAGAAAATATCAGTCTACATAAATTAGTGGAAGGGAGTGGAAGGTGAAACTTAAAATATTCAAATGCATCGACTTTCTAGTTTAGGTGATCACTTATCTAGTAGGCATAAAATCATTCTTTAAATTGTATGCTGTGTGTTCATGTATTAATTCAATAGGTGTAAATATATACAAAGCTGTAAGGTAAGTATTTGGCAAAGTAAATATAAAATACAGAAAATTGAATTTTTAAATTTCTAATCATATAATCTTAGTTATCTAAAGGTTTTGGAAATAATGAAATAGTTAACTAATTTTACAAAAGCATATGTGAGTAATAGCTTAAGAAATAAAATGAAAACTGTAGCATATGATTCCAGAGACCCCCCCCTTCCCAGCGTGTCCCCTGGTGCTGGCTCTAATTTTACTGAAACACCTTTTGTTTCTCAGCATACCATCTTTTTCTTAACCCCAACCACCATGTATATACTTTTTCTTCCTCTATAATATTTCTTTCTTTAAAACTCTACCCTTTTCTATCAGATAATCTCATTTCCTTCTTTTTAGACCATTTCTCTGTGCTTTCTGAGACTTCTTATCTCCTGTGAACGTGTTGTGTGAATCTCTAATAGCTTTTGACTCTGTTCATTGCAACAGTGATTATAGTTATCACAGTAACTAACATTCATTGAGCTCTATGTCCTGGTCCTGTGCTCAGAACTGTTTAAACCTCATCATATATAACTATGAAAACCTTTACAAGGCGCATCCGACTTTCACATAAGATAAAAGAGGCTGAGTGAGATTAATTTGTCAAGGTTCCATAGATGGTAAGGATTAAAGGCCCTAACCTGTCTCAATCCAAAGTCTGTAATCATAAACACTACTCCATATTGTCTCCAAAGATTCACAAATAACAAGCAAGCAGTTCTGCTCTCTCCTTGTACTTTTAGCAAACTCTCAAATACAGAGCTATGCTACTTCAGGTTTTAAAAGAAAACTACCTTGGTCAGGGCCCTCTGTATACCAGATGATCAATCAATACTGAATCAATAAGTAAGTGACATATCAAAGGATGCATGCTAGAGGGATCATCACAGGGTGAACTCACACGATGGAGGGACTGAAGAAAGGGATGATGAGAGTAAACTGAGCATTGAAATATGTGCATGGAAAAGGAAGGAACTAAACCCAGCAGATTATCTGGGGTGGTAATAATAATTCTGGGGGAAAATTCTTAGAACCCTTGAGAAAATTATTCTTACAATGAAGAACAAGGCAAGTATAATTTTGATCATGTCTATTATGTAACATGTTCTAAGGGTATGTGCCAGGTAATATGATATAAAGAAATTTTTCAAAGGAAAAGGTGAAATTATTATTTCCTAATGATAAAATTATTTGCATAGAAAACCAAAGGTAGTTATTCAAAAAACAACAAAATTAACAACAAAAGAGAATATAAAAATTCAGTTAATATATATATAGCAATATAAATATTAATGTGCAGAAATAAATTAACTGCCTTCTTATATTCCAGTAAAAATTATTTGGAAGGTATAGTGGAAGTATATATTCCATTTAAAATAGCACTGAGAATCATAAAATACTTCACCTGTACATGAAATATACAAGATGATTTCAAAGAATTTTTTGTAAGACTTTGTGATATGCAAAACAAAAACAAAGACAAAAACAAAAAACATCTTGGGGGACCAGTTCGTTAAGCGACTGACTCTTGATTTTGGCTCAGGTCATGATCTCAGGGTTGATGAGATCTAGCCCCATGTTGGGCTCGACGCTGACAGCAGAGAAAAATGGAGCCTGTTTAGGATTCCCTCTCTCTTCCCCTTCCCTGCTCATGCATACGTGCACCCTCTCTCCTCAAAATAAATTAATAAACAAAAAATCTTGAAGAAATGGAATAGTAGTCTGTCGTCCTGAATAAATGTTTCCCCAAGTTAACCTATAAATTAATTAAATTTTAATAAATACCAATGGATTTAAAAAAGCATTATAAAGAGATGATGTATAGCACTTAGGAGAAAATGTACAAATAAGGAAAGTCGGGTAACTTTTGTAAAAAGAAAGATTAAGATAGTGATTAGTCCTATCAGATATGAAAACATAAAGCTATAGTAATTAAAAAGGATGCTACTCTGATTAAAATATATTGTAAGTCTGCAGAAGTAAAACTTTACTACTGCTGCAGGTCCTGGTGTATAGGACAAAATAAAAATTAAGTAACAGATTCACATACATAGAAAAATTCAATGTATAATAAAGATTAACTCTGGAGGAAAATATGGGTTGTTTAGAGGTAAGAGTAGAAATAAAACATACTTTTTTCTCTATACACACACATACACACACATATATACATACACATATGTACATGTATATGTACATGTACTTTTGCACATACTGAGTTGGGTGCTGTGTCTGTATTTTATCCTGGTAAGAAATAATGCATAGGAACTACTTAGTTATGATACATGGAAATGTTAACAATTTGTATCCTGTGACAAATCTGGTTGATGAATAGTTTTCATTTATACTTTGTACTATTTTTGTCTTTTTCAGTAGAAAGATTTCATTTACTGTATTTCTGAAGAATAGTTTCAAATTATCCCAGTTCCCCCAGTATCTTAGAGAGTAAGCAGTGACTCATATGTCTAAATCTAGTTTTTAATTAAATAATACGGGGATAATAGTAGTCAGTATGATTTAGTGAAAGGTCCATTGAATTATTTTTTATCTGTAAAGTGAGATAATAATGTATATCTTGAGAACGAAGGAAAACAATATTGGTAAGGCACTTGATAAGGTATATAATTTTGGGCATTTATGCATTTCTTTAATTATAATCTCTGTTTCGCTTACCATTCCCGCAGAGCCATTTTTGATGCTTAACTTTAACAATCACCATCTGTGATTGTTCAGTTCCTGATAGTCTACAATATGCAGACTATTCTAGGACCTGAGGAAATTATTAACTGTCATCAGACATCCTGGTAGGTGGTACCAGGGAGGGTGTTGAGAAAGTAAAGACGAGGCTCATAGAAGAGGATGCATGATTAAGTTGTGGGGAGTCAGGAGATACTTCACTGAGGAGTGGACAGCTGAAGCTGCATCGTAAAGCTTGAGTTAAAAAGAAAATGAGAAATGGGGCTTGAATGAATCTGAGATTTCAAGTAGCACATCCTGTAGCTGGAGTGATACATGCATACAGAAATGTGGTGAGAATTGAGGGTTTAAAATCATAGGACCACACATATCCTCACACACATTGTATCTCATGATTAAATTTAAATGCTGAAAGACTTGTGGCTCAGTCCACTCAGGGTCTGACTCGATTTCAGCTCAGGTCGTGGTCTTCAGGGTCATGAAATTGAGCCCCACTATAGGCTCTGTGCTAACAGTGCAGAGCCTGCTCGAGAGTTTCATTCTCTCTCTCTCTCTGCCCTTCCCTCACTTGTGCTCTCTCTCAAAATAAATAAATAAACTAAAAAAAAAAAAATTCTGGAAGACATTTAAAAAAGAACTAAACTACAATGTTAAATTTGAACATTAAAAGTCATTTGGAGAGGTGGTCATTTGGGACAAGATGGCATGGACCTGTTTCTCTCTGCTCCTCCCTGCTAAGGGCCATTATAAACCCTGGAAGCCACGTAGGAGGCAACCACAGGAAAATTCTGAAAGCTAATAACGAGTCAGAGAATTTATTTGAAATCCCAGACCTAGAGGGACAGCACAAGGCTGGCGTCTTACATCCCCTCACCCAACAGAAAGATGTGATCCTGACCTGAATTGTCCTTGATTCCAAGCTAGCGACAGAAAGAAGCCCAGGTAGGTGCACACCTGCTTTGTATCAAACAGGAGTGCCTCTGAAAACATATGGCAAGCTCTGCACCACTGGGGGGAGGAAAGCGCTCTTTTCTGCAGCACTTGAGACTCTCCTCTCCAATAATGGATGCAGGGAGGCCGGATGGCATCCACCAGGACTCCACCACATCACATCGCCCAAGCTTCTCTGCCCCCTCAGACTTAAGACTTCCTTCTCCCATTAGGAGATATTAGGGTCACAGGTGTTAGTAGCAAGAGAGACCCCATCAAAATAATTGTCTCATGGGCCTAAGACCTCCCGCCCCCATTCAGACATGGCATGGATACCTGAGGCACCTGTATCAGGGATTCTGAGAATCGCTTTTTGCCCTAAACAGTCAGGGACATTCTGCTACAAGTGTTTGGCCAAGGAAGTCTCTTCATGCCTGCCTGCCTGAAATCTGTCACCACCAAGAGGCACCTAGAGGCCTGGGAAACATTGTTTGCCTTCTCAGGTACCAACAGCAAAGATCAGCAACACCAAATAAACCAAGAAGACAGAAGAAAAAAACAACAACAACAAAACACTGATAAGGCTCAGAAAATTAAACTGTCACTGATATTACAGCCCCAAAACACAGGCATGGTAAACCTGGAGAGGGCAAATTCCTGCTGGGGTAAAAGATTTTTATAGATCACAAAGTCCTTTAGCATAGTATCAGTATGTAAAACAGAATATGAAACTACTAAAAAAATTTATATGTTATTTTCTTAAAAAAATTTTCAATGTTTTGAGAGAGACACAGAGACAGAGTGTGAGATATGGAGGGGCAGAGAGAGGGAGACACAGAATCCGAAGCAGGCTCCAGGCTCCAAGCTGTCAGCACAGAGCCCATGTGGGGCTCGAACCCACGAACTCTGAGATCATGACCTGAGCTGACATCGGATGCTTAACTGACTGGGCCACCAAGGCACCCCCTAATTTTTATATTTTGAGAAGTGGGCCAAAAGCTGAACAGACACTGCCCCAAATAAATGCCCCAATACAGTGTCACGTAAGAACATCATCTTCATCATCAAAACATCAGAGAAATACAACCATAAATCTATTAGGTTAGTCAAAATCCACAATACTGACAGCACTAAATGTGGATGAGGATGTGGAGCAGCAGGAAGTCTCATGTATTCTTGGTGTAATAGAAAATAGAAGCACTTTGGCAGATATTTGGGCAGCTTTTTTAGAAAAGTAAACCTATCTTACCATAAGATCTAGCAATCATGCTCCTAGGTATTTATTCAAAGGAATTGAAAACACGTCCAGATAAAAACCTGTGCATAGATGTTTATAGTAGCTTTATTCCTAATTGCCAAAACTTGAAAGCAGACAAGAAGACTTTCTGTGGGTGAATGGGTAAATACATTATGGTACGTCCAGACAATGGAATATTATATTCAGTGCTAAAAAGAAATGAGATATTAAGCCATGAAAAGACATTAAGGAGACTTAAACATATACTATTAAGTGAAAGAGGTTAATCTGAAAGAGCTACATACTGTGATTCCAACTATATGATATTCTAGAAAAGACAAAATTATGGATACAGTAAAAAGATCAATGATTGCCAGGGGTTGGATGGAGAGAGGTATGAGTAGACAAAGCACCAAGGATCTTCAGAGCAGTAATATTATTATGTATGATACTTTATGATGGATACATTATACATTTGTCAAATCCATAAAATGTACTGCAAGTAACACTGAACCCTAATGTAAGCTATGGACTTAGATAATGATGTGTCCATGTAGATTCGTCAGTAGCAATAACTGTGCTGCTATCAGGGGAACTTGATAATTAGGGAGGCTGCATGTGTAGTGGCTGGCAGGGTATGGGAATATATATCTTCCTCTCAATTTTACCGTGAACTGAAAACTGCTCTAAAAAAATAAAGCCTAAAAATGTAACACTGGAAATAAAAATATCAATAGATTATTAAAGAGTTAATTGCTAAAAGTCTCAGCTTTTTGCCAATTGCTTATTTAAGGCTTCAACATTATTTTTATTGTATAGAAAATATAATTCAGGAGCACATAGGTGACTTGGTTAAATATCTGACTTTGGATCAGGTCAAGATCTCATGGTTTGTGAGTTCAAGCCCTTGCATCAGGTTCTGTGCTGACAGTTCAGAGTCTGGATCTTGCTTCAGATACTGTGTCTTCTTCTGTTTTCTGCCCTGCCCCTGCTTGAGTTCTGTCTCTCTCTCGCTTTCTCAAAAACTAAATAAACATTGAAAAAATTTTGAAAAAGAAATTACAATTCATCAAATGTGGAAATTATATACATATAACTTAAGATAAAAGTATAGATGAAGTTAGGACATTAACATGAATAAGAAAATGTTTTATGAGGAAGTCAGAGCAATGAGTTTCAAATTACAGTTGTTAACTGAGAGAAATTTTCACCATTGTTGGATTTAATAACAGAATGTACTAATATAGTACATATTTTGGATGTGTATAGAAAATTAAATCAGAAATTTAGTATATAGTTTAATGTGACTTAGGTAGAATTCCTCAATTATTCACTGAAAGATAATATTTAAGATGTATCCCAGTACATTCTAGTGATCACAGTGATTACAGAAAAGCATTTTATTAGGTAAATTTTCACAGAGCCAACTTTTCTTAGTGATTTTCTTGCCTACTTTGCATTTCTGAATGACTTTAGACATACACTAACTTATCTTTTATATGTCTTCAAATTTATATCCAATTAAAAGTATTAATGCCTTCCATTTGACAGTTCTTGTGCTGGGCATTTTTATGGACTCTTCCCATCCTTTTAAATACTATAACAACCAAGTGGTATCTGTTTCCAGAATTTTTCAAATAAAATTTAGATAACTTATGATCTTCATAGTTCATTTTTTTTGTTCTTTCTTAATCTATTTCTATAGATTTCTCTCTAAATACAAAGCATCTCTCTGCCCTGAGCAGCCTATATTACTTTCCTTGTTCCACCATTTCATTCTTTCTGGTCAATCTCATTACCTCTGCTAAAAGAAGAAGAATACTGAGCCTCAAAAAATGATTTTTCAAGATTACACACCCAATTAAGGAACATATGTCCTGAATATTTTTGGACAAGAACCAATTTTCTATCTGTGATATTAAGCTGTGTCTATTAAAATAAATAAATAAATACTGTTTAAAAAGAATCCATATCCCACAAATGGTTTATTTGGAACAATGGAACAGGTCATTCCCTTTTATTAAATAGATGCATTTCTTTGGAAGAGGAGGCTAATGACAAATTATAGAGAAAGAGATCATCAGGTAATGTTCTACTTTAACTTTATTTATTATCATATAGTTGGCACAGATTTTTAATTTATTTTGTTTTAAATCTCCCACTTTACATGCAATTCATAACAATTTTTTATTTAATTCTCATTCCTATAAGTAAGGGATATTAATATCTACATGTAAACATCATATATTATGTAATATGTCATTTTTTCTATTTTTAGATGCAGAAAGCCAGGTTTCAGGGAACACATTATATATTGAATTTCTCACACACTTAAGCTGATACAGGGAAGTATATGTTAAGTCTATAAATTCTGCCTTTTTTCCACTACTCCATGGTAGAGTAGTAGAAAATATGTACAGATATAATATTCTTTTTACTCTGTAATTATAGATTTTGCAGTGTTATTGAAAGAAAGTGGTTCTTGGCATCTTTGTTCAGATGCTAGTTTAATGTCACTTAGGGAATTTACTGCCCTCTGTACTTGTTGAACCAATTGGAATGAAAAGGGCTATTGTGAATTATTTTATTTTTACTTTTTATTATGAATTATTTTAAATATAAATTAACCCCTTGCTTGCACAGAGATTATCTTCATGTTAGAGAGAGTCAAATGTAAATTGGTTCATTTGGTAGACATTGGTGACAAGTCCATTGTTTTATTTATTTATTATTATTTTTAATGTTTCAAGTATATGACTTTGGAACATCAAAAACAATGTCTGAGCTTCCATTTCTTTATCTACAAAATGAGAATGATAATAGCAACCTCATGAATCTGAATGAGGACGAATGAGATAACATTTAATTAATTAATTAATTTATTTATTTTGATGACAACAAGTGCCCTCCTTAATGCCTATTAGCAGACAATAAAATGAAATAAAAGGCATCAAAATTGGAAAAGAAGAAGTCAAACTTTCACTTTTTGCAGATGACATGATACTCTACATAGAAAACTCGATAGACTCCACCAAAAGTCTGCTAGAACTGATACATCATTTCAGCAAAGTTGCAGGGTACAAAATCCATGTACAGAAATCGGTTGCATTTTTATACACCAATAATGAAGCAACAGAAAGAGAATTAAACTGATCCCATTTACAATTGGACCAACGGCCATAAAATACTTAATAATAAACCTAACCAAAGATATTAAAGATCTATATGCGGAAAATTATAGAAAGCTTATGAAGGAAACTGAAGAAGACACTGAGGTAACTAATTTAAAACCAATAGGGAGACAATAGATTTTAGTGATTGTTTTTGCATTTGAATATTATTAACTCATCTATTTATCTAACATGGATATCATAAAAACCCATGTATTAAATATGTATTTTTTCATTTAATAATTTCTGGTACTATTTTAGAAGAGAAATTAAATAGTGTCTAATAGACCAGAAAAAAGTAAATCTATGATATTTTCACTGTAACTTTCAGAGTTTTTCTATATTACAAAGTATGAAAATTCAGGGAATTTAAGACAGAAATTATAAACTTGTCTACAGAAGTTCATAAGAAATAGACCTTCAAAATACATTTTTGTCAATCCATTCTATTTGGAAGATTCAAGTAAGTTATAAAATTACTTTTTAATAGTTTAGTAACAATGGTGAAGTGGGTCCTTTCTATTGAAGGAATTTGGCTTCAGTATTCTGTACAGTTAATCTGATTGTGGTCCACTTGATGGCAGTATTACACTTGGTAAAGTTATAATCTTGTCTGGTTTTCTGCAGAATAGTGTACAGTAGTAAGCCTTTTAATTAAAACATAAAATACGAGAGACTTATTTTCTGCTAATAACCTACGTGATTACAATTAAGAAATGTTTTGTGGAGGAACCAAACTGGAACATAGTAAACTGTTGCCTGTCAGAGAAGAGGGACTCCTGAGAAAAGAGGAAACTGAGCTTTCTAGAATTTTAAAATCCATGACTCTGAAAGATTGTTAATGTTCATCACTCTAAATAGTATTTTCACGTCTAGAAAAACGTAACCGGGGACAGTATTCAATATAGAATGCATATTATTGGTTAAGAGGTCATCAAATAAGCCTAAAACTTGAGGAATCATGACATGTTTCGTCAAAAGAACTGACCACTAATAGCTGGATAAGATGTTTCTGCTTTCGTCTTAGTTATCTGATTTAGTAGGTCAATCAAAGCTATCAGGTCAGCTCCTTCACTAGAAGTAAATAGTAAAGGAGCATTTCCTGCTTCTCAGTTTTTAGAATTTGGTGAAAGTTCTGTAAATGATGCTTATCAGAAATAGAAAAATAACCCTATCATTACCACTAAAAAAATGTTATCCCAGGGTACCTGGGTGACTCAGTCAGTCATCCAACTCTTGCTTTCTGCTCAGGTCATGATCTCATGGTTCGTGGGATAGAGACTGGCATCAGGCTCCACTCTGCTTGGAATTCTCTCTCTCTTCTCCTCTGACCTTCCCCACTAGTGTGTGTGTGTGTGTGTGCGCGCACACGCGCATGTGCATGCACAACAAAACTTAAAACATTAAAAAAATGTTATCCCAACCACTAAATGAACCTTCTATAACGTGATATAAAAATGTGGAGTCCTTTGGAATCATCTGATTTTAAAACCTAGTAAATAGAACCTTTGTAAGATATCTCATTTCTTAGCCGAAACTTAATCGAAAGATTTTTTTTATGATAACATTTTGAAAATAGGTGTTTTGAAAATTAGCATAAATAATATGTCAAATAGTCATCTGAATATGGTGATTTTTTTCTCTGGACATTCATTTTTATGTAGTATACATATTACCTAACTGGGGTTTAGTCCTTTCCTTCCTTCCTTCCTTCCTTCCTTCCTCCTCCCTCCTCCCTCCCTCCCTCCCTCCCTCCCTCTCTCCTCCCTTCCTTCCACCTGTACCTACACATGTGGAGGCCAGGGGCTGAGGGAGAGAGAGAATCTTAAGCTCGGTGTGGAGCCCATGATCTCACTACTGTGACAGCTCGATGTGAGCATAAGTTGGAAGTTTAACCTATTGAGCCACCCAGGTGCCCCTTACTACCTTAGATTAAAAAAAGGTACATATTCCATGTAGTCAAAGTGTTCTGTCTGGAGCAGGCCACCCTCCATCACCACTAACTAGCTGTATGACTTTGACCAGATTATTTAAGCACATTTCATCCCCTGAAATTTGAAATTATTGGCATTATTTGATATGTGGAAAGTTCTCACATAACAGTACCATGTATGAAATAGCTTTTAATAAATGCTACTTATTTTTTCTTTGCTAATAGTAATTTGAACAGAATCAACAGTATCTGTTGAGAATTATTTGTGGACTAATGCATTTAAAATATATATTCTAGGCACATCTGGGTGGCTCGGTCGATTAAACCAACTTTGGCTTAGGTCATGATCTCAAGGTTCTTGAGATAGAGCCTATGTCAGGCTTTGTGCTGACAGCATGGATGCTGTGTCTCTCTCTCTCTCTCTCTGCCCCTCCCCCACTTGCACTCTGTCTCTCTCTCTCTGTCTCTCAAAAGTAAACATTAAAAAATGAATACATAAATAAAAATAAAAATATACCCTAAATTCTAATAGAAAACAAGATCATCTTGTTATTTTGTATTGATCATTTTGTCTATTTCACCATACTTATATTATATGAATTATATTTTCAAAGTATAGGATATTTTATGAAGAAAATTATTTTGGAGGAGAAACTAATTGAAGGCTTTTAACAGCAAAAATAATTTTTCAGGAAAATGTGTATAATTTCAAATAATTGCGAATAGGTGACGAGGCATTATTATATTATTCTTTATTGGGTGGGATGCAGGTTATAAGTTCTAAAAATGGTTATCAACAAATATTTATTGACTATAAGGCACTTAGATCATCATAGCACATGCCAGGAATTATAAATGATCACTTCATCCATAAGATATTTAAAAATGAGTTGGGAGATATATTCTCTAAGATTCATGAAAAAAAAGTCAAATAAAATGTGATGACAGTAATTTGATGTCATATGGCATCATGTGTACAGTTGCCAAATGAGCATCATAAGGCAAGATGCATTATGAATTGAGAGGAGAGATAGCATGCCTGAATACTGCTGAAAATGATTAATGGAAGAGATTATATTTTAATTCAGCCTTGAATAGGGAGTAAGATTTGAATGGGAGTAACAAAGAAGAGACCATCTGTGGTGAGGAAATGGTATAAGAAATCATTACTTTACATTGCTTAAAAGGGGGAGTAATGCTAATAAAGCAATTTTGAATAAAAATATAATGTCCGAAAATCCTTTAGAAATTTTAAAATTCTATAAAATTAGTTATCACTGTGTGCTTTCAAAATGCGTCATTGAATTGTACAGAAGGTATTTATTTGCTAGAGCCAGTAGTTTGTATT
This sequence comes from Paguma larvata, assembly GCA_030068075.1. Lineage (NCBI taxonomy): Eukaryota > Metazoa > Chordata > Mammalia > Carnivora > Viverridae > Paguma > Paguma larvata. Next base: position 123,926,023 of record CM057823.1, on the reverse strand, counting down.
TATTGAGCACATAACATCTAGAGAACATCAGAGTATATTGGCTTATAGGGAAGGATTAACCTCTAACGATAGTTTTGTGGTAGATAAATTGCATAATCAATAATCTACACTTACATGAATCAAAAATCATCCACATATACAGCATGTATTCGTTCTTTAAAGCAGGGATCTTGGAAACACACAAGGTTCATCAGTCTTTTCTGGTCTTTGGTCTAGTGTGGTCCATGAGTTCATTTGATACAAAGGAGCTCTTCCTGACTGTGTTTCTGTCAGTATCCACTTGCTTACCTGATAATGGTCAACTCAACGCATGTGAATTGCCCCACAGGAAATATTGTATTCCTTTAGATATAAATTTTGTGCATTTTCAATGCAATACTCAACATTAAGAGTTGATTAAGTTTGTTGACAGTGTTCTACTTTCATCATAATATTTTCATTTACGTGGAGACCATAATCAAGAGAAACAAAATAGAATGAGTTTTACTATACCAATTTACATATCTTTACATGTTGGTATATACATACTTCATTTTGTGCAGGTGATTGTAAGTTTCTCAAAATGAGTCGAATGAAGTTTTCCTAAAACATGAAAATCTCAGTTTTTCAATTCCAAAGACAGTCACTCCACAAATATATATAATTCTTTCTTTAGAAGTAGGGACTATTTTTATAATAGTAAGTAAAAAGTAAAGTATTAAAATTTTGGTTTTAAATTCTGATTTTGCTTTTGTGTGATATATCACACAGTCTCAGTGTCCTCATCCACAAAGCAGAAATAACATATGTGTATATGGAAAAATTCGTGTGTATATTTCTAAGGATTAAATGAGATAATAATTGTTAATATTTTTAATATTACTTCAGGTCCCAGCAGACAGTATGTATAATACTCTGTGATTATTAACAGCCATAATGAGTGGAATATGTTCTATTATTCTCCATTGTTTCCTTCTGCTTTATCTCTCTCTCTCTCTCTCTCTCTCTCTCTCTTTTTTCAACCATCTACAATATCTACCTTAGATAAATGTACAACTTTTTCTTTTACTTGCCCTCTTTGGTGGTTTCTCTGTGAACTTTAGATTACTTTGAAATAGGAAAAGACAGTCTATACCTCATGATAAATTTAGAGAAACTCTTAATCAGTATCATGATAAGCCCAGAGGATGTTGGGGGGCACTTCTCCATGGATCACTCATGTTTCTTCTTTCAGACTCCTTTTCAAGGATATTCATATAGTGAACAGTCCGTCTTGGAACATATATATATATATATATATAAATAATATAAATATATATAAAATTTATTGTCCAGTTGGCTAACATACAGTGTGTAAAGTATGCTCTTGGTTTTTGGGGTAGAATCCCATGGTTCATTGCTTACATTCAACACCCAGTGCTCATCCCAACAAGTGCATTGCCCATCACCCATTTTCCCCTCTCCCCCACCCCCTATCAACCCTCAGTTTGTTCTCTGTATTTAGGAGTCTCTTATGGTTTGCCTCCCTCCTTCTCTGTAACTATTTCCCTTTCCCTTCCTCCATGGTCTTCTGTTAAGTTTTTCAAGATCCACATAAGAGTGAAAGCATATGATACCTGTGTTTCTCTTATTGACTTATTTCACTTAGCATAATACCTTTGGAAGATATATTTAGCGTCTCTCTCCTGAACAAAACAGATTTCTTTACTCTCCACTATAATAATGTCTCCCCCTGAGAAAAGTTAAGGCAGGCTGACTTCTTACCTTTAAAGAACCAGGTTCTTGGGGCACCTGGGTGGCTCAGTAGGTTAAGAATCTGACACTTGGTTTTAGCTCAGGTCATGATCTCAAGTTTTGTGGGTTCGAGCTCCATGTTGGGCTCTGCACTGTCAGTTTGGAAGCTGTTTGAGATTTTCTGTCTCTCTCTCTCTCTCTCTCTCTCTCTTTGCCCATCCTCCCTCAACACTGTCTTTAAATAAATAAATAAATAAAATTAAAAATAAAGGATTCAGGTTCTGTAAGCTTAGTGTTCCTTTCTGGTGGGATACCCTATTGCAAGCCCCTTGTTTCTGATACAGGCATTTTGTGTCATGTCAGCATTAATGAAACTAAATTTTGGCCACATAATACCAGTGCATATAGTATTCTCAGACCTTTTACAGTTTTTAACAGGGATTGGGGAAATGGAGTGAGTTTTCATGAAAAACAACTCAGAATGCCAAATGTCATGCAAAAGTTATTTAATGTAAACTCATCTGGCCAAAATTATATCCACAGTTTAAGAAAATATTTAGTATTTTCAGATATCACAAAAAATGGGAAAATGGTGATAAAAATGGCTTACAAGCATCAATCAATACATGAATTGCTTGATTTGGAGAGATCTAAAGCTGTTAGTTATTGAAAATGAACATATATTATGCTCTAGTTTTAAATAGAATCTCTTTCTTCAGCATATTGGATGGTACCCAGTTAGTTAGAAAAGAGTCCCAGTTACATGCTGTCCTGCTCTGACTCTGTAAGGAGGTCTCCACAGCCACAGATATATCTCTTATTTTTTTGGTCCTCTATCAACTCATCTCTGTCTTGCCAGGGGATTTCATAAAGCAGAAAATATCACTCTATGGCTGCAGTCTGATTGCGATGAACCAGGTTTTCTTCCTTTGCAATAACCATAATGTGCCATTGATAGTTTTTTACAGGAAATCCCTTCTAAATTGTGTAAGTTAAATTTGTCAATCTGGATTTGTATATTTCCCGTAGCAAAATTGCAAATTTGGTAAATATACATTATCATTCAAAGGGAATATGAGTCTCCAATATTTATTTATTTAACATTTAATACTGCATTGACTATTGTACTGAGTTTACAAGTATTGATTCATTAATCCACATGTTTATTCTGTTATCCCTCTTTTCCATATGAAACAACAGAGGCAGTAAGAGTCTGCATAACTTGCTTCAAGTTGCACAGCTAATATATGGCAAATGGGACTCAATATGAGTAAAGGAACATAAACTTGAAAGGACCTCAGTCTTTGTTTTTGTTTAGATTGATAAATTTCAGATGACCTCTGTCCTTGTCAGTTTCTGATAAAGCTTTGCCATTGTACTTTCTAATCATTTAATTTTATTATCTCTCTAATAGACAGTAAGCACCCTGAGGGGGGGAATATATTTAATTTGTATATTAAATTGTGTTTGTGTTTCATTTTTTTATTTCAAGTCCTGAAGGGATAGTGATAGACTTTTTGGCATAAAATAGGTGCTCCATAAATGCTTGTTAGTTAGTATTGTTTTGGTCCCTAAAGTATGCCAGATTTTTGGAGGACTTCTCTTGCTTTATATTCCTGATTTGCAGTGTACTCATGTGTTTAAGTTTTACTCAAAAAATAAAACCAGACAAGACAAAACCTTTTTACCCTAATGTGGCTTGGCTTGCCTATTGTGATTTGGCAAATATAACTTTTATGTGAAGGGAAAAAAGTCAAGATTATTGAATCCAGATTGTGCTTTCCAAAGAAACTAAAGAAAATCATCAAATTGAAAAAAATGAAATCATTTTATGATTATATATCCTCCAATTTTAAACCTATAACTTGATTTTTTTTTTTTTTTTTTTGGTAATTAATTATAGTCTGTTTTATTGTAGTAGAACTTTTCTGTGGAGGCCTAATGTTACCAGCTATGAGGTGGAAGACTTCTGTTTTAAAAACATGTTTTATTTTTGGGTGCCTGTGTGCCTCATTCGGTTAAGTGTCTGACCTCAGCTCAGGTCATGATCTCGCAGTTGGTGAGTTTGAGCCCCACATCGGGTTCTGTGCTGACAACTCAGAGCCTGGAGCTGCTTTGGATTCTGTGGCTCCCTCTCTTTCTGCCCCTCCCTTGCTCCTGCTCTATCTCTCGCTGTCCCTCAAAACAAATAAACGTTAAAAATTTTTAGAAAACATGTTTTATTCTAAATAGGATGAGATAATATTTTTTAACAATTTCCATGTTATGTCGTATTTTTACTGTTGTAGTATCCTCAAAATATATAAACATTAAAAAAAAGAAAATGATTGGTGTGAGAATGTAAATATTAAACAAAAATTATAATGTCTTAAAAGGAGAAAATTTCCTACTTGGAGTTCTTGAGAAAAAACTGAAGAAAACCTTTTTTTAAGGTCAAAATGAAATTTTAGAAATATCAAAAAAATTAAAAAAATTAAAGGAAAATATTAAGGTATTTGATGATACCAAGGCCTCTTACAGTTTTTAACAGGGATTGGGGAAATGGAGTGATACACACAAATAAAAATATGCGTACAAATTTTGCTCCGTGAGTTCTCTTTCTTTTTCATGGGAACTACAGTGAAGGATCACATGAGTGTTAAAATAGGTTTAAAAGGGGAAATTGGAAGGCAGACTGGAGGAAGAAGAAGAAAAAGTGAGAATATAAAACAAGAAAATTAAGAAAAGATGGGTGTTAAAATGATGGTGAAGTTAGAACACAATTCAAAATAATAGGGGCTCCTGGGTAGCTCAGTCAATTAAGCATCTGACTCTTGATTTTGGCTTTGGGCATGATCACAGGGTCATGGGATTGAGCTCTGTGTCATACTCCACACTAAGATGGAGCCTTCTTAAGATTCTCTCTCTTCCTGTCTGCTCCTCTCTCCTACCTGTGTGTGCGTTCACTCTGTCTCTCAAAAAAAAAAAAAAAAAAAAATCAGATAGGTTGCTTTTCCCTCTTGTCCCAATGTTTAGTTTGCTATAGCTACATCTGAAATTTCTTAGAAGGCCAGGACAGGAGAAAGACTTCTCCAAAGACTTCTGCTCACAAGAGACCACATTAAATTAGCAGATCGTGTATGAGGACATTAGCCTGGTTCTAAGCAAAGGAGTATGTGTGTGTGTACCCATCCTATGTATGTATGTATATGTGTATGTATACATACATGTATACATTTCTGACTACTTTTTTTCTTTCTTTCACTTTCTACTTGAGTTAGTCAAATATGTACAGATTTAAGATCACAGTTTAAAGAATTTGTGATTATTTTTAATTATTAAGAAACATATCTAAATATTCCTGCTAGATAATCATAATTGATAAATGAGCACTTTCCGGCCATGTACAAGGGCCTTGGTATCATCAGTTATACCTGTGAGATTATCTTCGCATTAGTTCTCTTTTTAGCATATTATTATGACCTTAATAGTATGTATATAATAATTTCTTGAATGCTATAGCATTTTGTTTCATTCTTTTCTTAGTAGTCTAGGCTAAAAATTAAATTTCAAAGCCAGAAATCCTAAAGCTCAATTTTTCTATAAAAGACATAATCAAAGGATGATTTAAACCTTGATAACCAGTAAAGCTGTTCGGTCTACATAGCCATGGTTACAGTAAGATTTAAAATAATGGCAATAGCATATCTATCATGACATTATATTCACAATGTTATTGTTATATGCCATTGGTGATTTATTAAATTCTAATTCTATTTTCAAATTAAAAAAAAAAACTATATTCAGATTCCTTTGTACAACTGAAGATAAAGATGCCAGTATTTTAGTCGCTTTGGAATCTATTATTGTGTATCTTAAGCTATGCATTTAAGGTAAGGGTTTAATCAGTCAGGTTTTCATTATGCCCAGAGCAAAGCAAATTTAATGACATAATCTAGGCTATTTTGTACATTTTATATGTAAAAATTTTACTAACCGAACAAAAAAGGATATTCCTGGGACTCCTGGGTGGCTTAGTTGGTTAAGCATCGACTTGATTTCAGATCAGGTCATGATCTCACAGTTTGCTGCCAGTGCGGAGCCTGCGTGGGATTCTCTCTCTCCTCTCTCTTTCTGTCTTTCTATCTTTCTCTCTCTCTCAAACCAAATAAATAAACTTAAGAAGGATAGTCATAGAAACCACTTATAGACAACTAGAAGTCTTCTGTGGTAAGAAGACCGAATGAAGAGAGATCAAAGAATTTTTCAATGAACATTTTTGAAAAAGGTGTGTACAAGTTAGCAAAATCAAAACAAAACATTATATTAACATTATATTAACATAACATTATATTGTAATGCTTATAAGCATACAAAACCGTATCTTTAAAATGAATCTTTCAGGGAAGGGCAAGCAATCATTAGGGAAAGCCAGTGAAAACTCATGCACACTATATTGTAACAATTACATAATATTGATAAAATTGTCAGCATTAAAAAAATAAAATAAGTGAAAATAATGGCAATTATCTACTATTGCCAAAGCAAAAGAGGAAGGAAAGGAACAAAAGAATGGAATAAACAAACATTTAAAACTGCATTCTGGAAATGGTAAGTTTTTCACTCTGGAAAATAACAGTAGCAGCAATGGTTAAGAATAGAGGAAAATTATACACAGGAAGTAGCATGCATTTAAGTGTAGTGAATAAGTATGCAGGCTTCATAAGCCAGACTGATTGGGTTGAATGCCAACTCCAGTGCGATCTGAAGCAAGTAACTTAATACATCTGTTTTATAGTTTTCTCGTATCTTATATGAGGATGATAATAACATTTTCCTCTAGGATTTTTGTGGGAAAATTAAACATGTTTTATTATAGAAAGTGCCTGGAAGATAGTCAGTGCTTATTAAGTTTTAGCTAATCATATTTTGTCTTTAGAAAAGCTTAGGGAAGAAAGACCTAAAAGAGAAATGCAGTGGATAAATTAAGTTAAAAATAAGGCGTCAAAGATAAAGTAATATATCAACAGAATAAAAAAAAAACTTGTGGAGCCAAGAACATAAAATGAGCAAAAAAAAAAAAAAAAAAAACCCAAGGAGGGGAAAAAAACCCCAGCAAGACCCTTGCAAGTTAAACATAACAATGAATATAGAAGTTATGGCTGAAAACTCAGTTGGTGACAGAAATGAAAGCTTCCAGAAAATAGTCCACGTGAACACAGAGGGGAAATAACAGCAATTAAAATACTTGGTAAGGACAAACTCAGTGGACAACAACATTTAAAATGATCATGTTGGGGTCTGTGAAGTAAAGAATTTAACAGAAATGAACAGAAAAAAAAAATCCTCAAATACTGACTAATATAGAAAATTACTGAAATAAAATAAAAAATAAACAATAGCATGGATAAAAAAGCTTACATAATACCTCAGGAAATTTGATGAAAACTGATTAATAGGGAGTATCTATAAAATTTCTGAAATTCAAGAATAAAAAAGAATTCTGTAATTTTTCAGACATTAAGCTCACATCTTTTTTAAAGGAGAAACATTCCTCAGATTCTATAGAAGAATATATAATGCTTTAAGATAATGAATTAAGAGATACAAAGTTCTGAGGAACAAAAAGCATAATCAGAGTTTATACATCTGAGTTTTCACTCAACTAGAGGCGATCTAAGTGTTCAGACAGAAACTCAGGTAAGATGACACCCATGATCACTTACAAGAGAAATCAAAAACAAATTAAATCCAGACTACCTGGATATGAATGATTAAGATTTTGTAAAAAAAAAAAAAAAGGGGGGGGATGAATTAGATTAAATATACATGGTGTGTGGTGTACTCTGTGTGTGTGTGTGTGTTTATAGGTAATCTATTTTTTTAAGCAAAACCTTATCCCTTCATATTTGGTTGATAGGACTGTATCAGAAGATAAAACGAGGGCAAATGTGATAAGTCTGGTCAAGGTAATAATTACAGCAGCAGCAATAATAATGGTAATAATTAATAATATAAAAGAGCAAATTCAAAATTATGAGTTAAGGAAAAAACAAAAGGAATATAAATACACTATTTGTTTTTCATCTTTCCATAGTTCAAAGTCATTACATACTCCATAAATTTAATAAAATTTCAAAAACAACAGTATGTCTTACGTAAATTTTGAAATGAGAAAAACAAAACAAAAATACATTATCAAATTTGATATATGTATCTGTTATTATGCCAGTGCCATAATGTTTTGATTACTATTGCTTTGTAACATAGTTTGAAATCAGGAAATATGATGCCTCCAGCTTTGGACTTCTTTCTTAAGATTACTTTAGCTATTCAGGGTCTTTTGTTCTACAAATTTTAGGATTGCTTTTTCTATTTCTGTGAAAAATGTCATGTCAATTTTGATAGATGCATTGAATCTATAGATCACTTTGGGGAGTCATGGACATTTTAACAACATTATTTCTTCCAATCCATAAACACATCTTTCCATTTATTTATGTTGTCTTCAATTTCTTTCATTAATGTCTTATAGTTTTCAGTGTAGAGATCTTTCACCTCCTTGGTTAAATTTATTCCTAAGTATATTTGTTTTTGATACTGTTGTAAATGGGCTTGTCTTCTGTATGTTTTCAGATAGTTTGCTGCTAATGTACAGAATTACAACCAATTTTCGTGTATTGATTTTGTATAGTGTGTTGACTGAATTCATTTATTAGCTTTAACAGTTTTTAGATATGTTGTTGGGGTTTTCTTTGTATAAGATCATGTCTTAGCAAACAGAAAAAATTTTACTTGTTTTCCAATTTTGACACTTTTTATTTCTTTTTCTTATTTAATCACTCTATTTAGTACTCCCAGTATTATGTTAAACAAGGGCAACCTTGTTTTGTTCTTGATCTTGAGATGACATTAGCTGTGTGCCTGTTATATATGGCCTTTATTGTGTTGAGACACATTTCTTAATTAAATCCATTTTAAGGAAGAAGACTGAATTTCCAGGGAACTAACATTATTGCTATTTGATTCTTTTAACTGTGTTCCCTCAACTAAATCTCCTCCACTAAATATTGAATTAAAAAATACCCTTCATAATTTTGTCTTCCAAGACAAAGATTTAAAAACCTTGAAGGTGATTATAGGTAATAATACTGTAATAATACTGTATTGTAAACCTGAAATTTGCCATGAGAGTAGATTTTAAGTGTGCTTATTACCCACACACACAAAAGGTAATTGTGCAAGATGATATGTTAATTAGCTTGAGAATGGAAACCATTTCACAATATATACGTTTAAAAAAAACATTGTGCACCTTAAATATCTACAATTTTTATTTTCAATTATACTCAATAAACCTGGAAAATAATAAAAATTTTTTAAAAAAGCATTGAGGAATTACATTTTAATGAACAAGAAGCTGCTAAAGTATTTCTCTACGTATAAGAGATTTTACTATTTTTACATCGATAGGCAAAAAAGTACCAGTTTTAAACAGACCTCTAAAGTTGGCAAAGTCTGTCTCCACTGTTATTTAGCCTTGCCTTTCTGAAAACTGGTAACATTGAAAGTCTTAGCTTTCTCCTTGCTGTAACAGGAAAATGAGTGTCCGATTTTGTAATTTCAGGCACTTTGTGCTTATGGAAGGGTTATTTTTTGGGGGAAAGGAACAGTATATATATCTTATTAGCTATCAACTGCTTGGCCTTCAGATGTTGTTCCAAAGCTGCCATTTTTAAGCTATAAATATATGGTAGATGAATTTAATCCATAATTTATTAGGATGAATTATTTTACCATATAACCATAAATTTTCCTCTTAATACCTTAGTGATAAATTTGAATAATTTGTGCACTCATTATTATTCAGTTAAGAGAAAGATTTGTTTTAGAATATGGGAATTTCAGTGAAGGCTAGACTCCTGAGTGTCTTTGAAAGCACTAGTCTGGGATCATGGGGGGAGCAGAGCCGTTTAAAATGTTTAATAAGGTTACAACAAAGTAACAGGTGGACAGATAATTTGTTTTAGAATTCTTCTCTCACTATATTTACTAACCCTTATATTACACGAAAAAAAATGTGTATTTGTAAATTAATTACTACTAAAAAATATTTAGTTGTTATTTAAGACTTTGGGAATAGATAAATATGTATTTATATTCTTAGCAGCATGTTTAAACATAATATGACTCTAGTGTTTTAAAAACTTGAGAATGCGGGTGCCTGGGTGGCTCAGTCGGTTAAGGGTCCAACTTCGGCTTAGGTTGTGATCTTTCGGTTCGTGAGTTCAAGCCCCACATTGCCTCTGTGTTGACGGCTCGGAGCCTGGACCATGCTTTGGGCTCTGTGACTCCCTCTCTCTCTGTCTCTCCTCTGCTCATGCTCTGCCTCTCTGTCTCTCAAAAATAAATGGATATTAAAAATTAAAAAAAAACTTGAGAATGATCTAGTATAATCAAACCTTTGTCAGTTTATTTGATACAAATAAAAGAAATACCACAACATCATATAATTTTTTGGTTTTTTAACTTGGTTTTAGGAGTTTTACCTCACAGAATTGTTTATAAAACCTTAAATAAATACAGGTGTTTGTATTCTTTTTTAGTTTTTGTTTATTTTATCAAAAAAGTAATTTAAACAGTGCACAAGGAAACATGTTGGTTATTGGAGTCACCTGGTCGTGGGCATCTGCTATGACATGGACCTCCGGGCTGTGTTGGCTGCTGTGTCTGGCATGGCGGGTGCCTGCGTCTCGCTTTACAACTTCAAGCTGATCTTTCCATATCTGTAGTTTCCGTGAAGATGTCACTCTTTCCACATTGAGGGGGATATTTTTAAATTAAGGTTATGGGAATAAGAGGATAGCTTTTTAGAGCTTCTAAAGACAGATCCCAAAGCCTCAAAAAGTATGTTGATTTTCATTTATTTCTAGAAGATTGCCATTGATGGTAGGTTGCTTTCACAATGTATAACCAAGGACCAAGAAGAGGGTATGATGATCATGAATTAAAAATAAATTCATTTGTGTATTTCATATGCTTTTGGCCATCTCCATTTCTCAGCTTTAAGAGTAAATTTGAACATTATTCAAAATTTAATATGTTTTGTATGTCTTCGGTGGGAAATTTGCTCATAAAAATCACATAGTTTGCATTTTATTTTCTAGCTTATTACACATTCCTTTAAGAAAGCCTATTTTAAACAGTCCTTTTTAAAGGATGAAAGCTTTTCAGATATTTTTCTTGTATGAAAAACCTTCAAAAGCTTTACCTTATGCATATAGCATTTTAATAATGGTTGAAAAGGATTCTGAAAATTTAAACTCCTGCTGTTTTTTTATTGTTATTTTTATTATATATTTTCTCTTTGAAGCATGCGAAATTGCAGGAGGTGGAATATTTAATTTTGACCATGAATTATTCAGATTTGTTTTTTAAAATTAACATTAGTTTAAATGGTTTAGCATTTTCATTTAGTGGTTCTTAGATTTTCTAATGCAACTCATAAAGCTGTATTTCTTAGCTTGTACAAAGCTTGATGAATTAGCAGCTACAAGCTATTGCAGGAAATAAACCCAGACCTTGCCTATAAATAATTGCCTAATTTTATCTGATTTTCTAGCATCATATACGGTACAGCTGCATATAGCTTTATAGGGTATGTGATCATCTTGTCTGTATTTTGGGGAGATGGTAGGAGCAAATGAATTCAATTAGTCTCCTTAAAATATACCCACTCCAAGAAATCCATTATTCTTCCAGGAAATAATCCCTATATTGTCTTTTTTTAATCACAAAATTGTGGAGTATAGAGATAATGTGCCCTTCCATAATTAACCCTTTTGATTTCCTATTTCTCTATTATATTAGTATCTGTAATTGAATATGTAAAATAAATTTGTGTATAAATAATTGTTATGTGTTAACAACACATGATCTTTTACACATTTACTTACTTTAAATAGTGAGTTATCTTCATTATTCAAAATATGAATGGGGGTTTATACATATAAAAACAAATAATGTGTAGTAATTAACTGAAGAAGAAAATATAGAAGTGGCTAGTGTAAAAGCACCATAGCAACAAAAATACTGTTGTCCTGTTGTCTTTATTATCCTTATTATGATCGGGAATAGTTTGAAGGTACAAGAGGAATTGGAGATCATCTAGTTCAAGCTATTTTTATTACAATGAAAAGACCAACTTAATAGTACTATAAACTGAGCCCAGTGTTAGGATCAGGGTAACATCACAGGTCACATGATACCAAGAATTATTTTGCTGGTAATAATTTGGTGAGAACCATGTGAAAAACCATCTTTAGATCATTGCATGTGTTAATTTACTGTACACTAATGTGGATAACCTAGGAAAAAATGAACGTGATTGTAATTAATTTAGAACACTAATGAATGAGGGCACCTGGGTAGCTCAGTGGGTTAAGTGTCAGACTCTTGATTTTGGCTCAGGTCATGATCCTCATGGTTGTGAGATTGAGTCCCACGTCGGGCTCCGTGCTGGGCTTGGAGCCTGCTTGGGATTCTGTCTCTCTTCCTCTTCCCCTCCCCCCAGCTTGAACTCTTCCTCCCCACCTCCTAAAAAAAAAAAGAGAGAGAGAGAGAGATAGAGCGGGCACTAACGAATGAACTATTCACGCTAACACATGTATCCAGAAGAGAAAATACAAAAATAAACTACAAAAATCAATATGAGTACTTTTACATCTAAACCCATACATACGGGTTTCTGAGAGCTGGCATCTTGTTCAGATACTAGTCAATAATAATTTTTGAACTGTTTGAATACACCTGTCCTGTTAATTGCCATTTGTTTTCTTGGGGTACAAAGGACTAGAGAATGTAGTTTCTGCCATCAGGAAGCCAAAAGATGATTAAATCTAAAACAAAAACTCATAACCTAAGGCTTATATGACCACAGAATGCTATGTCCTAGTCTATGTAATTTATTAAATGAAAGATTGAAAACGGTGTAACTTGGTTGGAATGGAACAATAAGAAATGGTTTAAAATTTGAGTAGCAGTGAAATAAGCTGTCTTGTGAAAAGGTTGATATGAGTGGGGATTCAGAAGGGGAATGTCTAAGCGATACTAGAGCATGGTGTGGTGTATTTAATAGGTTATTTAAAAGAAACTATTTTAAGATTAAATTGTATACCATTCTGAATATTGTATCAATAATTTTAGAATAAGTTCTTCATTTTATTAAAAGGTATTACAGTTTTTGAATTGACAAGTGATATGATGATTCTGATGTTCAAAAGACATTAATCTAAAAAAATAAAAGACACTAATTTGATGTTTAAAATGTTTCATCTGATCATAGTATCTGGAGCTCACTAAAGAAATGGAAGAATGCTTCCTGTCTCTATAAATTTGACTACTCTAATTGCCTCATATGATTATAATCATACAGTATTTTTTTGGTGACTGAGTTATTTTAGTTAGCATGACTTCAAGGTTCATTTTGTCAGGATTTACTTTTAAGTCTGAATAATATTACCTTGTGTATATATAGTGTGTATATATATACATACATATATATATATATATATATATATGTTGTTTTATAATGTTTTGTTTATCCATTCATCTGTGGATGGCCACTGAGTCGCTTCTACCTTTGGCTTTTATGAATAATGCTACTATGAACATAGGCTAGGGAGAGGGGTAAATGAGAAGTTGTTGTTTAATGGGTATAGAGTTTTAGTTACAAGGAGAAAAGAGTTCTGGAAATGAATGATGGCAATGGCTGTACAACGGTGTGAATGTACTTAATACCACTGAACTATACACTTAAAAATGGTTAAGGTGATAAATTTTATGATATGTGTATTTTACCACAATGAAAGTAAATCAAAAAAGGAAATATTTTTTTTTCAAAAATCAAACAAAAAAGAAATGAAAAAAAAATAGAGGTGATAACAAACTATTTCATTAGCTAAGAAATGGGATAATAAGGACCCAAACTTTATCAAAACACACTACTATTTATGCATCTAACTATTTTTTCAATACATTCTCTGTTGAGAATTTGTTGATTTCTAAGTGGTATATAAAGCAGTGATCATTGGTGTAGTGTGTGTGCGTGCGTGTGTGTGTGTGTGAGTGTTATGGACTGTGTGTGGTGAAGGGAGGACAGACTTTTAAGGTGAAGATTATTGTATTTTGCTCTAAGTTATATGATAGAGTTATGCTTAGGCATAAAGAGACATAACTCACTGTCTTTTGAAGGATTTTCTAGAAATGATGTTTTGTAGATAAAAAAAATCACTGTGATCGACAGAAACATTTGAAGCGGTAGGATTGGTATGTAAAAAAATTAGTACTGAAGAGTATTGCACATTTGAAGAACTAAATACGGTACAGTGTGGTTGGAATAAAGTGTATAGTCAGTGAAGTAGTAAGTCATGACATTGGAAATAGATGTATTCCTTGAGTATTATCAACCAGTATATTGCTCTGCACACTCTTCTATCAGAAATATAACTCTTGTTATTTTTCTTTTTAATTAGGTCATTTGTTTTGTGATTAATGGTTTTAAGAAATGTAATCAGGTCTGTATTTTAAAAAGTGTGAAATAATAGTACAAATGAAGCAATACTATTGAGAACATTCATTCTGGCACTTTGATGGGAGCTATTTCCCCTTGGGTCTCTAGTGCTTTTCCATGTCCTATGAGCAAAGTCACTGTCTTTGTTACAGACTGTCTTTTGAAAGATATTTGTATAAAGAATAACCTTAGAAGAGACAGTGTCTCCCTTTGGAAGTAAAGAAAGGCATGATTACCACCCATTGTAAAATAACTGAATTTTTAAGTTTACAGCTCCTCTCCTATAATGCAACCCATTACATGTACAGAGGTTACTTGTCTCTCTTCGCACGTGCTTGTGGGAATTTAGGCTCAGAATTGGCATTAGAAAAGGCTGATACTGTGAGACCTGGCTATAACTGTGAGTAATAAAGTCCTTTTTCCCTTACCCAGGAGTCTTATTGCTTTTGTGAGTATCCATGAAAGTGTGGCCAGTAACTTGTTAGCTTATTAGTAAGGTAAAAATCTTAGAGCCTTCATAGTTACTGACAGTTTTGGCTATGAGGATGAGATGCTGACAGAGATTTTATTTTTGGAAGGAAATGGATGAGGATTTAACAGGATTTGAGGAAAGTCTACAGGAATTGGTAGCAAACCTGTTGACCAGATTATATGGCCAACCAGGCAGTAAGTGGTTCTTGATTCAACTGCCTTTTAATAAGGAGGTATTGGAAAGGTGGCTGCAGCTGGGGTACTGGGAAGTAGATCTTCTTGACAGTGCAGGGGTTGTTGCAAGCCCTCCTCTTCACAAGTTGAGAAAGAGAACTTCCTTGTCTTTCTGGTTGTCAGTCTAAAGTATGCCTGGTTGAAACACATAGAACCAAGATTTTTCCTGGATGGACAGAATTCCACCCCTTTTGAGAAACCAGTTACAGAATCTTGCACACACACTGAAGGTGAAGGTAGAATAATTTGTGACTGCAATAGACAGAAACCAGATGAATCATTGCAACTCTGACTGGCATACTTGGGAAATGAGAGCCCTGAGAATACAATACTTATGGAATAATGGAAACACTTGGTTGTTTTATGGTTCAGTCCCTCTTTGCAGTCTACCAACCTTATGTATATTCAGACATGACAGTAAAATGTCTCAGTAATTTTTTAGTGGGTTCTGGAGGCTGTGAGGGTGCTTTGACTCAGTGAGATTTCTGAGAGAGACTTCCATGGTGTAAACTATAGACGAAGTAGTGACTAGTATTCAGGCTCATACTGCTGTGGATTGGATTTACACTGTTATTGAAGTTGACCCACTGGAGATGAGACACTGACCCAAATTTATTTTAGATGAATTCTGGCCCAAAGTCCTACTCCCCAGGATAATTCCCCTAGCCTTTATGATGAAACCAGATGAGAACTTCAGAGATGTTATAGCTGTGGGGCAGCAAGTGATATGGATTAATGTGGACTCCTTAGAAATTTGCTGCTGTAAGAGTCAAGCCCAAGTCAGCCAAAGAAGGTGCCATGTTGGAAGCATAGTTAATTTGTGTTCCCTATTCGGAAAGGGTAAAAATGGTTAAAAACACTTTCATTCCTGGGGCACTGTATTATTATTATATTATATTATATTATATTATATTATATTATATCATATTATATTATATTATATTATTGGTGTAGAAGCCAGGAATTAACTTCCATTCCTTTTGGAAACACATGCATTATAGGTTTGGTCATAATTGACTTTCAGATATTTAAAGAAATACTACCAGTAGATCATGTAGCTATCAGATAACTGTAGAGATATCTTTCCAAATTTAGGTTGTCCGTGATTACTGGGGGGTTTTCACAGAGGATTAACTGACTTGTTATTAATATTCACTTTTTGTGCAGTTATCCCTAAGTGGAAACCACCAATTCAAAAAAGTGGTACATAATTTCTCCCTGCCTTCAGCTACAGTGATCAATGGTAAGACTTTGGCTCTTAATGAATTCAGGTTAGCCTCAACTTACTGACCAGGGTAATCATAGGTGATTTCTCCTTGCCTGCCAAGGCTGAGTCTATGCAATCTTTAAGACTTCCTTCTTTACCTGGGTTAATGTCAAGTGGAAAGGTCATAACAGAAAGCCACTAGATTTTTTAGATAATCTTTGATGAGTTGTAGGATTTGTTCAACCATCTGGGTCTGGGACCCAGGAGTTCATGGTTGAGTTCAGTTCTGCAACTCAGCTTCATATCATTGCTCAGAGACTTGTCAGTAGCCTTAGTTAAATGATCTATAGGATGAAATGAGTGGATTTCGTCCCAGTATCTGCCAGTCAGATTAATCAGAGAAGCCAACAGGGTATTATAGTAATCAGAAAATTCCCTAAAAATTAAGATACTCTAGAAAAGAGTTGGATATTGTTAAAAAAACAATATTCTCCATGGATCTCTCATAGTTTGGTACCTCTTGCAAGCAGAGGCACTCACTACTTTATTCCAGAACAGTTTTCAAGAATCTTTAATTTTGGACAGATTTGGAAGATATAGTGTCTTATTCTGAAACAAATTGCAGGTATACTTACTGTCCGTTATCAAAGATTTGTATATTACCTGTACCCCTCAAGTCAGGTTTGTCTTCTGTAATACAACCAAGCACATGTATACATATCACATGACTCTCTGTGTTGACTTGTGGAAATTGGTACTTAGGAAATTAGCACGCATACACAAAAAAAATGCTGACACTAGCTATTGCTATTTGTGTGAGTAATATAGTTCTTTGTGTCTGACCCAAAGTCTTGTGTCTTTTCCTAGCAATTATAAAACTGTGGTAAGCTAAAGATTAGCTTGCAAATAGGGTAAAATAGATACTTCATGCACCCTTCCTCATAGAGTTGTTATATTTGAAGTTATAAAATGATATTAATGTGTTGTTGAAGCTAATTTTCAGAGAGGAGATTATCTCCCACCAACATTTATGACTAGGTAATAAAATCTCACTTTTACTGAAATTTAGCTCCATAAAAAGATTTGCTATCCAGAATCTGAACATGTGCCAAACTACCAGTCAATACTGTACAGCACTCATATAATTAGGTGAAAGTGGTAGATAAATTATGTGTAATCTGGGTAGCAAAATCCTAAATCATTTTAATGAAAAATGGATTGTATCAGTGATATATGAATAGAAAAGAGTCGTGGTCTCCAAGGAAAATACCAGTAACACATCAAAAGCTGTCAATTTGTTAAAAAAAAAAATCCGAGAGGTGAAATTAAACTAAGTAACTAGACAATACATAGAAGTAAATATTTCCAAAAATTTAATAATAGGACTTAAGCATTTTGTGAATATCATGTTATATTTAGGTATAGAAAACCCAGTGGAACTCAATGTAACATTTTCTTAAGGATGATAGTAACTGAGATGAGTGTTTTTACTGATTAAATAAATATGATTTGAAATAGATAATGATTAGGAAAATTAACTGTGAATGGTGAATTTCCATAGGAAAAAAATTTGTAAGTTTTTAAAAACTATATTTTTAATGGAAATAGGGTAAATAATAGAAATAATGTAATTATTGTTTTTCTTTGTCATGAATTTCTTTTATTTCTGATTTCTCCTTGCTATTTAGCTTTTTGTTCTTCCCTATCAATAAATTTTGTCATTCATTCATCCACTCATTCATTCATTTGGCAAGTATTTATTAAAAATCTATGTTCATTGAGTATCACTTTTCAGTTATTTATGGCATTACATAGAATTTAATAATTTTGGGTTTTGTAAAATCCTGCCTCTGCTGGCACTAGGCTGACCTCTGGCTAATAATCGATAGTGTTTGTGAATGGGCCAGTAATTTTTAGGTCTAGCAGAACTAAAATGCATACTTGACTTTGTGGCAAGAATTAAGAAGTAATATTTGCAATACATTATACAATTTTCTTTCAGAATTTTATCCTAACAACCAGTGTGAGCTAGTTAAGCAGGTCTGATTGTTTCCATTTTATAGACAAAGAACTTAAGTCTTTAAGAGGCAGTGATCCAAAGCTAGGTTGCACAGTCAAAATTAGAATTTCACACACAAAAAAATATGTTTCCTTTCACTATATTCTATATACTTGTGGCAGATTACAGAATGGGTTAAATAATTCTAATTGAAATATGGAATAAATCTTTATATATCTACTGGCTTTTGAAAATTATATGTTAAGACTCGGTCTGACTAAAACATCATTGAGGATATAAACTCATTTAATTCTCAACTCTGCCATGTACCACATATACTCAGGATAATGTACCTTGATTCTGCAGCTTAGAATTGCACAGTAAATTAATATTTTAGTATGGTAAATTTGGACCAGCTTTCAGACAGAGTTGTCTAAGTTATTGTTATTACCAAAATAGTACATCATAAATTTGCCGAATACATTTGATTGTAATGCAAATAAAACATGAATTCTTGTACCAATGAATTTATATTCTTAAAGTCTGTCTATAAGGAAGAGTAATAACTCATTTCTTGCCACATGTTGCAGTGTTTATGGGTATCTTTTAAAATGTGAAAATTAAAAAAGTTGAATCCATAATATTTGAAACATCTTATAAAATTCTCTTAGGGAAGTTGTACACACAGTACATTGCCAATATGAGAGTCAGTAATGCTGATGATAAAAGAAATAGAGACTTGCTAAAAGATAGGAACACAAGACTATTTAAAGTCTATACTAGAGGGACAATTAGTAAATTGCAGAATTTAAAGGCAAAGTTATAAGAACAAGGAACATATGAAGTAAGAGTCAACACAGAATGAGAATTTATTGGGATAAACTGGGCTTAGGTGGTGCTAAAAAGTAAACCAAGAAAACTCTATTGCTTAAATACAACATGAGTTTATTTCTTCCTCACACAAAATCCAATGTGGATCTGGCAAGTCACTAGGGCACCGCTCCTTCATATTGTGACTCAGAAGTGTTCTTCATTTTGTATTGTCATCTTAATGTATGGATTTCTGGATTGCCTGAACAGGGAGAGATAATGTTGGGAGATTTCCACGGGGTGGTTTGAAGGTCAAAACCCGGTCACATGGCTCTAGAATAACTCCAGGGGGCTCTGTAATATGTAAGTTAATGCCCATCTCTAAGAAAAAGTGGACAGGAGTATGGGATTATGAAACAAAAAGAATCTTTCCTCAATGTGAGATAACCATGTGAAGCACACTCCGAAGAATTTGTCACATCTCTTGGGCATCAATGACTGAAATGTTATCACACATGATTAGTGGTCATGAAGTAGATAAAATATTTTGAATATAAGGTAAAGGGGACAACGGTAAATCAGAGGAGCTATTTTCTTGATGCGGTGAGGGCGACTGGTGATAGCAGAGTTAATATGGTGTGATGGAAACCTTTGAAATAAGGAACTGGCAGTTTAACTTTCTATGGAAATCGGGTTGTATATGGCATGGTTAAGAATGAGAGATATAGCCACAATTATATAAAAGCACTAGTAGTTGTGATAAGCATTCCAAATGTCAGAAAGTGGTTAATCAAAAGAAAATGATATTTCATAGGGTGAATGGGTGATGAAACTGAAATGAGAAAATGATAAAAATGAATTTGTCTCTTCTTGTAAAAATAAATATAGATTCAGTATATTTTCTGGTACCAATTTTGATAAATTTTAAACAGTAGTATTGCATTAAATACAGTAGTATTGAGCCATTAATGATCTTTATGTTCAAGACATTTGATATATTATTACTTTATTATTTGTGTCTTCACATAGATTTCTATTAATTTTTATATATATTCCTGATTAATAATATGTGGAGAGATGAGGCATTTAACCTCAGTTAAAATTGTTTTGCCACCCAGAGTACATGTAAATTATTTGGTTTCCATAACTATTCAAAACATTATTCCATTATTTTATTCTTATAATGTTTTTTGAAATGAGTTATATTTTCTGAAAATATTTGAACTAATTCAGGTTTCTATCACCTGTGTCTAGCAATGTGAGAAGAAATTGTCATTGTCCCTCTTTTTAAAACTTTTAATTGACAACCATTTCTAATCCCTATGTCCTAGGGGAGAATTAAAATTTCATTTAAGATGGAGTGACTTTCTTAGGAACAGGCATCTAATAAATAGAGAGTTCATTTAAGAAGTGTGAGATACTGTGCTCTCTCTCCATGTTCCAAAAAAGTTTAAAGTTCGTTAGGGACAATAAATAATTCAAGAACTGATTGCAATGCCGTAAAAAGTACTAAAACAGAAATAAGCCTAAATGATGTGAGGACACAAAGAAGATGTTCAGCTCAGCCTAGACAGTTGAACATGGGTGGTATCTAGGACTGTCGGCCAAGCGAAGGTCAGAGTCATCAAAGAATGCAGCGGGAGCAGAAAACAATGACAAAACATATGTCTCCTATGGTCAAGGAATATTATATGAGGGCTGAGTAGCTATAGTTAGAATGCAAGTCTGGGAGACCAGTCTTACCCAGTCACCACTACACACCCATGTGGTAATTAGGATTCTGGATAATTAGGGAAGAAGGGAACAACCAGGTAGGACTTCATTTTAACATTCCGAATTACTTTGGATTGTTCATTTTAAGACACAAAAGATTTTTTCTTTCATCATTCTCCAAGACTTTCCCCAAATTTATGAAACACATTTGAAAAATCTGAATCTTTTAGAAATAGTAGTACATTTTATAGAAAAATGATTAAAACAATAGCTTCATAAAAATACAAAGGCTGGGGGCGCCTGGGTGGCTCAGTCGGTTAAGCGTCCGACTTCGGCTCAGGTCATGATCTCGCGGTCTGTGAGTTCGAGCCCCGCGTCGGGCTCTGTGCTGAAAGCCCAGAACCTGGAGCCTGTGTTCTAATTCTGTGTCTCCCTCTCTCTCTGCCCTTCTCCTGCTCACACTCTGTCTCTATGTCTCAAAAATAAATAAAAAAAAAATTTATAAAAAAAAAATTACAAAGGCTGACTTCGTGTTTACTTTGTGTGATGTATATGTGGGTATTATATATAAAATGCAAACAAATTAAGATGTAACTGTATCAAATCTTTTGTTTGTTTGCTTTTTAATACATTCACTCTAAAGAATATCATGATGTACATGGAATTAATAATGGTCATTTTTTCCCCCACAAATGCAATGATATGCTCTGAAGCAAAAAAGAAAAGAAAAGAAGGGGAAACTTGCTTAATGATACATTTTGGAGTAATGATAATAAAATTAAATCTTAATCTGTAATCATAAGAATGAAAGAAAAATGAGTTTCTAGAGGTAAAGTTCATAGTAACATTGTATTGTAAAGCAACTATAATTACATTTAAAAATTTAATTTGTTTAATTGATGTTTCTCTCAACCTACATTTTTAAAAATCTTCATCATTTATATACCCCCAATCATTATATTATAAATTCCATTAATTTACACCTTAGTAAATTGAATTGTTTGGTTTGTATTGATGGATTTTGAATATTGAACTAGATTTCTGTTAATTATGCAGCTCTTTAGGGGCGCCTGGGTGGCTCAGTTGGTTGAGCGTCTGACTTTGGCTCAGGTCATGACCTCACGGCTTGTGAGTTCGAGCCCCACGTCAGGCTCTGTGCTGACAGTTCAGAACCTGGAGCCCACTTTGGATTCTGTGCCTCCTTCTCCCTCTCACTCCTCCTCTGCTTGTACTCTGTCTCTCTCAAAAAATAAATAAACATTAAAAAAATTATAAAAAATTATGCAGCTTTTTATTTAGAATTCTTTATAGCCTACATGTATATAGTAAAAACTGATGCCAATAGTTGGATAGGATAAGGTATTCCAATTTTGTCTTTAATTTTGCAAGTGATTTAGATAAAATAAGAATATTTGTCTATATTTTAATTGATCTAAGCAGAGGGATAAGTTCATTTGAAAATCTATATCCATTCAATAAGTTACTAAATATGCCAAACTAAAGAAATGAACCAATTCTATTTTGCCTAATTCTCATCTATGAAAATTATTTCTCGAATTTGCACCCTAATGATGTTTTCTTGTTCTCTACATTTTAGATGCAGTCAATATTGACATGTATTTGATAATTATGAATATATTTATTATATGACTATATATGTTTTTATCATAAAGTATATATCAATGTGTTTTAAACTAATCCTTCAAATAGGATACAGGACTCTATATATCTTTATAGATCACTGTATATATCGAAGCACTAAAAATATTGCTGTGATAACACACTTCCGAACTCTTATTCCATACATTATGTTATTCCATACATTAATGTTGATGAAGTGTTTGTTCTCCTTCTTTCTATCACATAAACCGATATAAATTTAATCTTTCAAATAGATAGGAAGTTCTCATTTTATGAAGAAAATAATGGTACCCTATAGTTGTTTCTTGTGTGCTACTTATGACATTGTATTTCTTTGTATTTTAATACAAAACACATTAATATGGAAATGATTCAGGAAGTGGAATTATTTTGCTTCCCAACCAGCTCCAATATCATACTTTTAACACACAAAAAATAAAAATTATTTAACTTAACTATGGATTTCTCATTAAGTCAGAAAATTCTCTAACTTATGATACTGTTCTAGTCAACGATATCAAAATTCGAGACAGTGTGTTACTTGCCCAGTACCTGACACACAGAAGTTGATATTCAGTAAATACTAATTGATTGAATTAAATTATTAACATATGTGTTAAGTGCTGTAGGAGCTGCAAAGGGAGAATAATACACTATGTTTACTTTCAAAATGATGTAAATAGGATTAATATTATAAGCTACATGGGAAAATTAATGTTAGTAATATTTAAAGTTTTTATTTAAATTCTAGTAAATTGGGGACACCTGGATGGTTCAATAGGTTAAGCATCAGAGTCTTGATTTTGGCTCAGGTCATAATCTCTTGGCTTTTGATATCAAACCCTGTCTGAGATTCTCTCTCCCTCTCTCTCTGTCCTCCCCCTCTGCTCTCTCAAAATAAATAAACATTAAAAAGTTAAAAATGTCAGTTAACATAGAGTGTAATGTTAATTTCATGTGAATAATATAGTTACTTATCACTTCTATACAACACCCAGTGCTCATCACAAGTGAACCTCTTAATCCCCATCCTGATGTTAGTAACATTTTAGCTAACAGAAATTAATGTTAAGCACACGAAGATTAGGGAGTCTTCATAAGGAATGAACATTTATTGGACCTTGGTGGAAGTGTAAATAGGAAAGACATGTCGTTCATTTTGCAACTGTGGAAAAGAAAGAAAATGTCAAGCAAAATTTGAAAGGTTACACTTTATTTTAACATATTCAGTGGGCATAAGGGAGGATCATTTGTGTGTGAAAGGAATTACAGATAGGGAGAGTAGTTTATTGGGGATGATTAGCCTTCATTTTAAAGGAAAGTGAATTATAACCCAAAGAGATGAGTTAACTAGTTAGAAAAAAATGGGAGTGTAACTGTTTGGGAAGTTTTAAGGAAGCCAGTCTAGACTTCTTTTTCAATATGTCCGAACATCTAGTAAAATGCTAGTAGCCTTAAGCAAACAAACAACAGTTCTTGGTATTTGAAAGGATTTCCTTTAATAGCAACCAAGAACCCCTTCCCCCCATACACACTTGGTCACTCACTCACATCACTCGAAGGGAAGCTTGGAGAAGCTTTTATTCTTCTGAAAAGTGTGTTTACATCTTGGTTCTGCAACTTTTTGTATCATGGTTTTAGGCCAGTTATTTAAGTCTTCTAACCCTCAGGCTTTTCATGTGTAAGACAATGCATGCCATTAGGACTGTTAGGATCCATTAGAAAATATTTTCTTACAATGAATTCTTGGCAGAGTGGTCAGGATGATTTTCCTAAAATGCATATTTAAGCATGTCACTCTCCAATGACATAAATTCCTTACTTGCCTGAAAGACATTAAGAAATGACCCAGACTGCCTTCCTCTCTAATCTGTTGTGAAGCCCTCACCTCTTTTGTGCTCAAACCATTCCAGCCTTGTCTGCCCTCACATACTACCTCACACCCACTTTAGATAATTTGTGTATATTGTTTCTTATGCTAGGAATACTTTACCTTGGGATTTTTTGTATGTCTGCTTATTATTCATGACTCAGCCCTAATGACACCTGAGAAAGGCCTTCTCTGCTGCCTACCTCATGTAAAGTAGCCACCTCCTATAACCAGTGAATATTATATTAATATATTTTTTAAAGTAGCATTTATCAGTAGCTCAAATTATTTTATGTATTTCCTTATATACTTTGTAGATTAGGACCTTTTCTCTCATGTTCGTTAGTCAGGATTTAGTGCACCTGGTAAGCCTTCAATAAATATTGTTGAATAAGGAAATAAATAAATTCTGTTACCAGAATTATGAGTCCAATATGGAAAATTTGTGGAGAAATAGAAGGAGATAACCAATAAGTCTTTATCTCAGACAATACTTACAACATTTCCGTATATACTATATTTGTGAATAACTAGTTTATTGGTTATTAAAATGTAAACATTGATATAAAACAAAACAAAACAAAACTCAGGAGCTCCTGGGTGGTTCAGTGGTTAAGCATCTGACTTTGGCTGAGGTCATGATCTCAGGGCTCATGGGTACGAGCCCTGCGTCAGGCTCTGTGCTGACAACTCAGAGCCTTGAGCCTGCTTTTGATTCTGTGTCTCCCTCTCTCTCTGCCCCTCCCCCATTCCTTCTCTCTCTCTCTCTCTCTCTCTCTCTCTCTCTCTCTCTCTCTCTCTCTTTCTCTCTCTCTCAAAACACGAATAAACAGTAAAAAAAAATTAAAAAAAACTCATGTTGATAATTTTCCACCTGCTGTGGCTCTAGAATCTACGAAAAAAGTTTTATGACATGTTTCTTTTTTTATTTAGACTTAGCAATTTAAGACAAAATTAGTTTATTTCCCTATCTATAGAAACATAGTATATGTGTAGTGAAGAATTGAGCCTTTCCCAAAAAGAAGTGGGGCCTTTGCCCTTAGCTTGTGAGGGATAACCTATATCATACTTGGTAGTATTATATTTACTTAAGAGTGGGGAGCTGGCCACATTGGATCTTCAATGGGATTGAAGATCCTGGCAATCTTAGGGTGAGGCTGGCCATGCTAGAAAGACTTACCAAATAATTTAGGGTAGAAACTTCAAGTTATTTGATATCAGATAATATGGAGGATAGATCAACCTTATAGTCAATCAATTAATTATACCTGTATAATGAAGTCTAGTTAAACACTCTGGACACTGAAGCTTGAATGAGCTTCTTTGTTGGCAATACTTGCTGTATATTGTCACATATCAATACTGGGAGAGTAATACTTCGTGTGTAGGAGGGAAGCTTTGCATTTGGAACCCTCTCAGACTCTGTGCACGTCTTCCTTTGGCTGATTTTTGTCCTGTACTCTTTCCCTGTTATAAATGCTAGTTGTGAACATAGCTTTCAGTGAATTCTGTGAGGCTTTCTGGTGAATTATTGTAAGTCGGGGTGTTTTGGAAACATTACAAACTTTGTTACTGTCGGAAGTAAGAGCAGTTTTGGGGAATGTGCCCACAGACTTTGCAGTTTGTCCGACTCTCCGTAGTATATGATCATGGGAAAGAAGCTCATAGGTGTCTTATAGATTTTAACATTTGAAATTTTATGGAATTAGAATAACTATTCTAATCATTTCATGGAAGGGCATCAAAGAGGTTATAATTTGCTTCGGTTCACAGAGCTGGTTTGATGGCTCGATCTGGGTTCAAAATCAGGTTTATCAACACAGTAATTTGGATTTCCCACTGTACTGTGTTATTTAGCCCAAGTTTGACACAAGTATCATCAGATGTATTTGATTCCTATTACATAAATAAAATTACAACAATTCTTAATTTATGAATCAGTAAGATATTTATCAATTTCATAGTATCTTACATCTATATAAAGATAAACCTAGAATAAAACCTAAGACTTAATTGTAGAAAAATGATCTATGTCTAAAATTACCTACTCTTTCTCTGGAACAGCTATCCTCATCTGGAATGTATTGATTTTGCTCTGCGGTTAACATTATGGCCAGTGGTTTGACGAATTTACATATTAGATTTTTGGCAATTTCTAATTCAGCATATTTTGGAATAGTGAAGTGATGGGAATCTCATAAAATTTTCAAAATCATGATAATGGTGAAAAATACATATTTTTGGTGAGACTAAAATGACAGCTTAAACAGTGCACACCTTAAAAATTCTGAAACAACTGAACTAGTGTAGGCCTAGTAATTAAGAGTCCTTAAGCATTCCTCTGTATTATACCTGAATGCTTTTTCTGGATCATGTATTTTCCTTAAAACATCTAATAGTTTTGTTTTTTTAAACTATGATCACAAAGAATGAGGCAGTCCTGTATGTTTTTCTCTAGCAAGAAGTACAAAGAGTACTCCATATTATTTCCTAAGCACTTTGTTTACTGTGGGTACAGTTTATAAGTTTGAGGTTCATGAGAACCAGTACGTTTTGCACATAAAGGGAGTTTTTTAGAGAAAGGTTTTTAAACTTTCCTATCAGTAAATATTTGAAAGGTTTTAAATGTTCCTATCAGTAAATATTTGAAAATGAAGGAACATTTTTTTAGCACATATTAAAAGTAGTGTTGTAAAAAATGCCAGTGATATAATAAAGTATAAACATGTTACCTTGTATTGTTCTTTAGGCATTTGGGGCAAGGAGATATATTCCATGTAATGAAAGAAATGCAAATGGTATTTTCAGAAAAGAACAAATTGGTTGGTTGTAGTAAGTTTGAAGGAAGCAATTTTGGGGAGGTGATAGAGATCATATTATGGGATTTTTTAATGACAATAATTAGTATTTATTTATAGACACATACCATTGATATCTTTTCTGTGTTAGATAAGGAGAGACTATATAAAAATTAATACTTTAATGAGAATAATGTCAGAGAAGTGAGTAGTGAAAATTGAAGAATTATAATGGTCCTTGGCAAAAAGTTGACAGGGACACCATTAGAATTAGAAGATAACATAGTATACTTCATGACTTTGAAATCCTCAATTCCCCTATTACACAAATAGGAATGAAGGCTAGAAATAATGAAATCTGTCTATAATATATTTTTAAAAATATTAGAATTTCAGAGGCACCTGTGTGGCTAAGTTGGTTAAGCATCTGACTCTCGGTTTCAGCTGGGGTCATGATCTCGTGGCTCGTCAGTTCGAGCCCTGCTTGGGATTCTCTCTCCCTCTCTCTCTACCCCTCCCCTGCTCACTCTCTCTGTCTCTCTAAATAAATAAATAAACTGAAAAAAATTTTTCTAGATCTTAGAATTTCAAACGTTCTAATTTTTAGAACATTCTCTCTCACATACTATGTTCATTTCTAGCCAGTTGTATATGGTATAGTTGAAGTATTTTATACTATATTTATATTATAAGCATACAACTATTTCTTTCATTGGAGATAAGACTATTTGAAAAAGAGTATTTATTTGTGTTGCTTTATTGATAATGGCACAAACTGATGCAGTCAGGTTTAGAATCAAGGAGATGACATCTGTGACATTGGTTCCAGTTTGTCATGAAAACAGAACTCCAAAGATAACATTTTTTTCTCCTTATTTTAAATGATGCTAAGGAAAATATGTATTTTAAACTTATACATTTTTAAATTTTCAGTTGACTATAGTTGACATACAATGTCACATTCATTTCAGGTGTAAAATATAGTGATTCAATTTATCTATACATTATTCTGTTCTTACCACAAGCATAGCTACTCTCTGTCACAATACAACACTATTAAAGTTGCTGGGAGCCATCTTGGGCACACAGGTTGACACTTTCCCTATGTGAAAAGGTGGATGTTGCAAGGCTCCTGCCACCAAATTGGCACCCAATACCATCTCCTTCTAATATTAATCTTTTAGGCTTGGATTTCTTGAGTTGCCCTCGTTGGCCTTAAGAGATGTAATGCTCTTTTGTTTTATGGCATTTAAATAAAAAGGAAAGACCTAGAGTGCTATGCTTTGATGGATTACATCTGAATAAAAGTAGCCTGGCCAGAAGCAGCCACAAAGTCGCCTCTTGGAGATAGGTTACACAAATTGATAGCAATTATGGGCTGCTAAATATTAGTGTAACTTATGTAAACGATAGGCCCCTATTATGTAAATTCACTCATTCATAAGCAAAGGAACTTAGACAAGCCTTAGGAATTATGTCTTTACCAGGAGAGTTACATCTCCCTCACTGTAGTTTAGGAAGCTAGACGGATGACTCCTAACCTTTCTATAGACGATTAACATAGGTATTGAGATGATAATATATGTGCCCTCTGTTTACTGAGACTTATGGTAACAACGGTGACAGCCCCACTTGCTTCAGAAACATCGTGTTTTCTCCCCCTGCGACAAATTTACCTAATCCTACTTCAAAGACAGCGTATATTAATTAACTTAGGAGCAGAATTACAAAATAGCTACGGTAAGAATTGTTTCCTTTAAGATCTAAAAAACAATGATGTAAAACAACTTGCAAGATTGGGGAAATTGCCGCTTTGCTAACAAAAACACATTGTTGTTAAAGATTCCAAACTATGCTTACTGATGGAATGTCACTCACCATTGCTGTGATGTCACTCACTACCTGTAAATAAAATACTGGGATCAGTAGGGCACACACACGTGTGCGCGTCTGCCTGGTTCCAGAAACCATGCAGTTCTGAGTCGTTCATCATGCCCACACCTTTCATCCTTCAGATAATTCCTGGACATGCTGGAGTGGACTCTGGCATAAAGTATCATTGCTTATATTCCCTATGCCGTGCCTTTAATTCCTGTGACTTACTCATTCTATAACTGGAAGCCTGTGTCTCTCACTCACCTCCCTTCCCTTTCGTGACCATTAGTTTCCTATTTGTAAAAATACACATTTTTAAACTTAACAGCAATTATTACATTTTCATTTTGATTTGTGAAGTTTGCTGATTGTGTAATATTTCTACACTTTCTATTTTCCTATTTTTATTCCTTAATAATGAAATTAACTTTAACTTCCTTGCATAGATTAAAATTAAAATGTTTAGGGTTTAATTTTAAATTTTGTGTGAATTCAGATATTGGTTTAAGATTCATAACATCTAAGGTTACATGAATCTGTGTAAATGTTAACTTTCCTAAAAATATTGAAATATGAAATATTTTAACACATTTGTTTTGTTATTTTAGTACTTATGTACGGCATTGTTATCTTAGTATAAAGGGACAAATTAGCAACTCTGGGCAGAGCTTTAAGAAACTCATTTTGCTGGGGCACCTGGGTAGCTCAGTCAGTTGAGCATCAGACTCTTGATTTCAGCGCAGGTCATGATCCCAGGTTGGTGGGATCAAGCCCCGAGTCGGGCTCGGCACTGAGTGTGGAGGCTGCTTGAGATTCTCTTTCTGTCTCTTTGTCTGTCTCTTTGTCTGTCTCTCTGTCTTTCTCTCCCTCTCTCCCTCTCTCTCTCCCTCCCTCTCTCCCTCTCTCCCTCCCTCTCTCCCTCCCTCTCTCCCTCCCTCTCTCCCTCTCTCTCTCCCTCCCTCTCTCCCTCTCTCTCCCTCTCTCTCTCCCTCTCTCCCTCTCTCTCTCCCTCTCTCCCTCTCTCTCTCTCTCTCCCCCCTCCCCGTCTCCCTGTCTCCCTCTCTCACTCTCTCCCCCTCCCTCTTCCCCTCCTCTGCTCTGCAAAATAAAAAAAAAATGAATCTCATTTTGCTAAATATTTCATATTTAATTATAAAAAACCCATGTTAATCAAAATGTAATTTTTATTCTCTCCACATATTTATAATGACCATTATTTTAATAAATTCATAAGATCACCATTTATATTTGCAAAATATGTGTCTTTGGACTTGTGGGAAGTCTTGTGAATAAGGGTTGATAGAATTAAAACATATCTTTGAAAATAATTATTAAAATATATTTTAAGCTACATAAATTCATTTAGTAAATCTGTACCTAACAAAGAGCAAGCTGTGTTTGGAAATATTTCTTGGCTGCCATGTTGAAAGGTGAAGGTAATTCTATCATAGTGAGTGAGTATGCTTTCTTACTCAGGAAGTCAAAATTAAATAACTATCCTCAGAGCAGTAATTACAAAATATTTGTTTAGTTAATTTCTCTTTACAAAAAATAGCAGTGAAATCATATCACTAAAAATATATGCACGTATTGGTGTATTTTCTTTTCTTTTCCACTACATATGTAGGTGTGCATATATAAGTGCTTAACTCTTATAAAATTATATGTACTCATCGTATTCTGATGCCTGTTTTTGATGATGTGTGTACTTTACCACTTTTACACTTCTCATTTTTTATAATTTGTGTGATTTATCTTTTAGGAATAATATGAATTATTTAAAGAGACTTGCCAAGTAGTTGATCTAATCATATTTGCCAAATAAATGCAAATATAATGAATCGTAAGGCAGATTTCAAAATGTATTTAGGTTCACACAGAGAAGTTTGACTGAGACCTTCTACAATTGCTACATCATACATTTTTGATAATAGAATAATATTTTCTTTGTGGCTAATCTGTGGAAACTTATATGATTAGAATATTGGAGAATGATATGTATATTCTCGATGGCCTTGCTTATAATGGAAGTTGATTAAAAGAAGAATGCAGACCAGATTGACTATGCCTTATTAATTGGAGCAGTTGTCTCTTCACTTTTTGATCAAGTAACAATCAGAGCAGTTCTACGTCATTTACGTATTTCGTAACCAGCTATGGAAGACCAGTCCAGCATGCCGTGTCTTGTCTCTTAGTTAAGCCTATTTGGATAATCCTTGACTAAAATATAACAGTATAAACATACAATTAATGACATCTTTATAATGCCACAATTAAAGAATGTTTTAATAATTTACTAATCTCCTGTGATGAAATTCTTGTTAAAGCAGCACTTCCTTGTGTGGTGACATGTCTCAGCTTTATTTTTAGCAGGATCGTAGTTATTATCTTTACTGCAATAAAGAAATAATGCTAAAGGGTTATTTTAGAGTGGGGTTAATGGATTGGTTTCATATTAATAGAATGATCACAGCTTGTTTTTTCAGTTTAGTCACTTCAGAAATTCAGTGTTATTATTTCAGCCAATAGCAATGAGGCTCTAGAGAATTGCTTTACATTAACCAAACACAGGAGACTGATGTATTCAAAAAATCCTACTCTATTTACTTAAAAAAATGGTATTTTTTACTAGAATACATTTCTCTGTAAGGTCTGTGAGGAAAAAAACATGCTCTGTTAGGTTCGTTGTTATATCCCTAGGGTTTAGAAGATTAATTTTTGAATTCCTTAATAATGTTTTAGTTTACTTTTAATGGGTCAAAATCATTTGGCAGAATACCAGAGTAATCAGTGCTATCAATGGATTTTTACATGTCTATTTAGAGAATACCTGGTAGTAATTGTGCTTAATATAATGAATTTAGTGAATAATTATTATTTCATTACAATTAATCAACTCTTTTCAAATTACCCACATAAATGTTACATACCAATAAAATAGAATATGGATTAAATTACATTTTCTATGGCCTTTTGTTTTTTTGTTTTCCTTTTTTTCTTTTTAAATTTTTTTTAATGTTTATTTATTTTTGAGAGTGAGAGCAGGAGCAAGAGAGCACGATTTGGTGGGGGACAGAAAGGAGGGAGACACAATCTGAAACAAGTTCCAGGCTCTGAGTTGTTAGCACAGAAATTAGTACGGGACTTGAACCCATAAACCATGAGACCATGACATGAGCCTTAGTGGAACGCTTAACTGAGTGATACACCTAGGTACCCCCATTTTCCATGGCCTTTTAAAATTGTTTTAAATTTTATATAATTAAATTCTTCCTGAAGTACTATTGAAATACCAAATCTAACAAGATAATTTATCTTTTTTTAAATTTTTCTTTTAATGGTTATTTTTGAGACAGAGAGAGAGACAGAGAGTGAGTGGGGGAAAGGCAGAGAGAGAGGGAGACTGACTCTGAAGCAGGCTCCAGGCTCTGAGCTGTCAGCACAGAGCCCAATGTGGGGCTCGAACTCATGGACTGCGAGATCATGACCTGAGCTAAAGTCAGATGCTTAATTGACTGGGCCACCTATGGGTTTGAACCTATGGGCTTCAAACATGACAATTTATCTTAAATGCTTTAGCCATTTTTGAAGAAAAAAATATACATATTACGATAATCCCAAAGCATGTCATGTGCTTATCCTTAAACTGGTTACTAATGTGCTAATACTAGGGATTTATATTTCTTTTCATCTTTTTTCTTTTTTTACTTCGCTATTGTGGAAATTTTCATTTTCCCTAGGATTTCAGTGATATCCGAGACTTTCCAAAGATTCAGTAGTCGTGCTAGAATTAAGAGAAAAAGAAAGTCATCTCTTAGACTTGCAAATTCTAGGTCTATAAGTAGAAAATTTTTTGTCTAGTCATTGGAATTTGCTGTATATTCAGTGATGAATCAAACTAAGGATATTGGCCACCAGGCTGGACTTTCTTTTTACAATTAAAATCTACTTGTTATATGCCCTTATGCCTTTACTTAAAGTGCAAACCTAGTTTTTAATTTTGTGCAATATTGGTGTTTCCTCACAAAATGATCTGTCTTTTAAGTCCAAACTGCTTGTGTTGCAAAACAATTTCACTCTTATTATGATATATAGGTCTGGTGTATGAGTGTTATTAAAAACTCAGGCACTTTCATTAGTATATCTTTATTACGTAGAGCTATCTAACATTTTATCTTCTAGGAGATGAGAGACGATTTCTGCTTAGTTACCACTTCTGTTTATTCCACTAATTTATCAAATGTTTGAAACACACAGTTCTGTTCTGTTAGATGTGAGGTATGATCATTAGTGTTAATTAACTGCCGGACTTCTTGTCCACTTGGTTATTATGTGTGACCATTAGTGCTGATCAGTCTTTTCTGCTGCTAGTACAGAATTTTGATGCTACTACTTTGATGTTTACAGGTCTTTCCTTACACGAATGGAAAGAAATACATGTCTTCTTATTATAAGCATACATATAATCAGAAAAAAATGCATATATTAACTATTAACTATTTATTGAAGACAATAGAAATTAAAGATGCTTTATCCTATATATACTTTTTGTATATATTGAGCACATTAAAAATTATTTCAAGTCTCTCTCTCTCTCTCTATATATATATTTCTTTAATTTAAATTCAAGTTATTTAACATACAGTGTAGTCTTGAATTCAGGAGTGGAACCCAGTGATTTATCTTTTACATATGACACCCGGTGCTCATCCCTAAACATGACTCCTTAATGCTCACTCATTTAATTCATTCCCCCACCCACCTCCATCCAGCAATCCTCAGTTTATTCTCCATATTTAAGAGTCTCTTATGGTTTGCCTCCCTCTCTGTTTTCATCTTTTTTTTTTTTTTTGGTCACATTTTTATTTAAATTCCAGTTAGTTAACCTATAGTGTAATATTAGTTTCAGTAGTGGAATTTAGGGATTCGTCACTCACTTAAAACTTAACCCAGTATAAGCGCCTCTTTATATCCATCATACCAACATTTCTGTTTGAGTATTATGAACTCTTAGCCTCCAACAGACTCACGCTGTTTAATTTAGCCACATACATATATTTTCATGTTCATATGTCAGAGATTAGACAGAAGCCATCAGATTGCTTTCTTTAGCCTTTCAAAACTGCCTCTGACTTGTTTTTTTAGATGAAACTTGACTTCTGGCAACAAAAGAATGAAACAGAATTATTCTGTATTTTTCTTTCCTTTTTCTCCCTTTCCTTAATACCTAAGGATTCCTGGTTCTTTGTCGGTGGATATTGAGCAGGGAGTATCTGGTTTGCTTGTAAGTGCTAGCTGGGGCCAAAAGTATTGCTGCTGCAGTTGGTCTCTTTTGAGGAGAAATCAGGAAAACATATTATTTTTAGGTTTATGAGTTCACATTGATTTTCTTCTGTAACATATCATGTTGCTGAATCTTCTCTTCTTTTATTATGAGTTTGTACCAGCTTCAAAGATTCCACTACACTAACAGGAGTGCTTTGTAAGAAAGATATCAATGCAAGGCTATTTAGAATGAGGAGATTTAAGAGCAATTCATCTAGATCAGTGTTAAATGGACCCATCCTAGTCCAAATATCAAGGGTCATTTGCAAAATGTGAATAAAATTGGAACAATACAGTTAAGTTTTCCCAATTTTATTTGCTCCATTTCTTGGTGTTACTTTCTTAAATTATAAATGTAAGGCTATCAGTAACAGGGTTTTTAACATTTTTTATTTTATTTCTGACAGACACAGGGACAGAGAGAGAGGGAGACACAGAATCTGAAGCAGGCTCCAGGCTGTAAGCTGTCAGCGCAGAGCTGAAAAGGGGCTCAAAGCCATGAACTATAAGATCATGATCTGAGCTGAAGTCTACCACTTAACGGACTGAGCCACCCAGGCAGCCCTCAGTGGCAGGGGTTTTAAATATTTCCTTGTTAAAAAAAAATTAAAAAAAATAGTTTTCAAACTTTTAGTGGATGTATTAACTTTCAAAATTCAAAATTTAATTTTTTTGTGTTTATTTTTGAGAGAGAGAGAGAGAGAGAGAAAGAAAGTAAGCACAAGCAGAGGAAGGGCAGAGAGAGAAGGAGACACAGAATCTGAAGTAAACTCCAGGCTCCAAGCTGTTAGCACAGAGTGTGACGCGGGGCTCAAACTCACGGACCGTGAGATCATGACTCGAGATAAAGTTGTACACTAACTGACTGAGCCTCCCAGGCACCCCTCAAAATACAAAATTTAAAATTCAACCTTGAAAAGATCATGTACGCCTTTGAACCTCTGGAATTCCTAGAACCAGAAGCCAGTAGACCTGCTACTATGACATATTTTAATTTTTCAAGTAGAATTAGACTCGTCGTAGCTATATAATAAACCCAAGGCTTCTGTGATGACATCATTTTGCATCTTGGGATATCTATCACCAAGCAGGCAGAAACTTTTCTCATTTTTGTAGAAGGGTTGTCAGCAAGTTTGGTTAAGATGTTCATCTTGGATCATCCACCAAAGATATGAGTGTTGGCTCATCTAAACACCTGGTACCTTCTTCTGCTACCATAGCTATGTGGGTTGGG
This sequence comes from Paguma larvata, assembly GCA_030068075.1. Classification (NCBI taxonomy): domain Eukaryota; kingdom Metazoa; phylum Chordata; class Mammalia; order Carnivora; family Viverridae; genus Paguma; species Paguma larvata. The sequence continues at coordinate 123,890,583 of CM057823.1, read as the reverse complement.
CAGAGTGATGCCAAATAGAATAGGGAAATGCTGTGCAAACCATAGAATCCTACAGTGAGAAAGATGTTCTTACCGTGTGTAATAAAAATACCGAAAAGGTGACAGTCATCTGTCGGGCACTCATTTAATTCCTTTCTTCCTTTGTTCCAACCTTCATTGTTTTCGAAATGTTGTTGGCTGTATTAGTTTGCTAGGGTTGCCATAACAAATTACCACAGAGTAGGTGGCTTAAACAATAGAAAATTATTTTCTTACCATTTTTAGAGGCTGGAAATCCAAGATCACAGTATAGGCAGAGAATCCTCTCTCCTTGGCCCGCAGATGGTTTTCTCTTGCCATGTCCTCACAGATTGTCCTCTTTGGGTTGCCTGAGTCCTAATATTCTCTTCTTATAAGAGCACTAGTCTTATTAGATTAGGGCCCACCCATGCAATATGATTTAACTATAATTTTTTCCTTAAGGGTTCTGTCTCCAAACATTTCACATTGTAAGATACTGGGGGTTAGGGCTTCAACATACGAATTTTGGATAGAAACAAGACTATAATATTGTTCAATGAAATTCAAAATATAAAATTAAAATTATTTAGACTAATTTGAAGCTGGATAAAGTACTACATTTTCACTATCAAACAAATATTTTTTACAAAAGTGTTTAATAGACATTAATACTAGTATCTTTACCGAATCTCATTTTTCTAAACTTTCTTATCCCCATTCAACTTGATTTATACTCCCTTTTTTGTTTTAACATTATATTTTGCATTTTTTGAGAAAGGCAGCTTATCTTTTGTTGCCTATATCTTATAACATTTTGATGATATATATATATGTTACTTATTCTCAGTAGGCTATTCCTGCCACAGTATATCATGAAACTACCAGTAAACAGTTGATTGTTTCATAGTTTAAATTAGTAGTTACCTTGTAATGAATACAGATAAAATGGAATTTAACATAATGCAATGAGAAAATCATTTTTTATAGTTTTCATTTGTAAAGGGAAGAACTTATATTTGGGGATATTTATCACCTTTAAAACTTACTTGTGCTCTATTCACAGATAGCACATAATTCTAAAGTTTAATAATGTTTAATTCTGTTTTTGTTTTTTACAGTGAGAGTAATTTATTTAAAAGTCAGAATGTCCTTATATTCAATCTCCAGAACTAAGGTGTTCAGTGTCCATTTGACAGTATCACTGGGCTTTCCTTGCTGTGTATTTCATTCTTTAAACTTAAATTATGGTAACATTTAAATCAGTAGAAAAAGTGGTCTAAGATGTAGTGTTATTTACTACATGTACCATGTACATTTGTACAAAAGTACTGTAACAAAGTACTTTTGTTATTTCAATCTAGTTTGTAAATGTTAAATTATTGCTTTTTCTTAGTATAGTCACCATTCATCTATATATGTTAATACACAAATTGGGGCCTTATTCCTCCCTCAAGAATTTCTACCTCCGCACATCACTGTTTCCCTTAAAAACTTCTCAATATATCCTTCTGTTTTCCCTCTGAGAGAAAGGAGAAAAGAAACATGTAATATAGCTCTGATGTTTATAGCATTATGAAAGTCAGTAATTAATCCTGAATCTTATTGACATTTATTTCTTCTGTGCATCTCTCCTAATCTTAAGCAAATGATTAGGAAATGGTAATCTCCCCTTCCAAGTATGGTCTAAATTAATATATCCTGATTGGCAGTGTATACAAATTTGCTTGAGAAACAATTCGCTAAATGTATCAGAAGAATGTTATTCAGATTTGAAAGATAAATATAAAGAAAATCTTAAGTTTCAGTTTATAGACTTCTTTACATTTGAAAAAGCCTTTGTCCTCTTTAGAAGTTTTAGTGAGAGTTAAGATTTTTATAATAATGCTTGGAACTTTTTATTGGGCTGATAATGTCAAAGCCTATGGAATAGTCAAATGATTTCTGGGATTCAGCTAAAACTTCATTTCCAATTTTTTTTCTTCATGGCATCAATATGTGGGTATTTCCTCAATTTCTCAGTGTTTTGATCTCTATTGATTTTGCTTTTTCTTCAGGATGTTTTGAATAATTTGGGATCTTGTGAACTGGATGAAGATGATCTAATGCTTGATCTAGAATTTTTAGAGGAACAGAATCTTCATCCTTCAGGTAAGTGCTAAATAAATGCACCATATCATAGAACTTTGATCCTACTCACATGGCTTTCATTGATAAACTTCATATCATTTAGGATGCACTCAGTCTTTTCCAGCTTTTGTATATTATATGTGCAAGGCACATGTTAGGTACCATAGACACGTGATTCTGGTGATCTTATAATCTGTTATGGAAATATAAACCCAGTGGGAAGATAAATTATAAAATAAAAAACAACCTATAAAGACATTTCAAAGAAGACAATTATAATTTAATACATACAGGAAAAGTTAATATTTTCTCTTTTCAAAGGAAGAAAACAACAAATACAATTCCATTTTTCATTTATTTTATATAACCAAATGGAAGTTTTGTAGATCTAGGTTTACTCATCAAAATCTTAGCCACTCCAATAATAATTGCATAGGTTAATGTTGTTACAATCAAGTTGACTGCAAAATTAATAATCACCAATAGCAACCACAATCATATACTCATAAACACATAAATACACAGAGTTAGTTGGAGTATGAGATAAATTCATGTTGAATGAATTAAGAAGGGAGCCCATTATATTTATAATACTTTAGGTTTCTATCAAAGCATAAATTGCCATGTTTTCACATACCAAAATTAATCCTGTTGAAGTAGATTATAGGAATTGTTTATTAAAATTTAGATATTTGAGTACAAAGACAAGCTGTTACTTTGTAAAACTGCTTTTAACACCTTTACCATAGTCATTTTCAAATTAAAGTAGAAGTAACATTAAACATAAATCTTGGTCTTACTGCATACATCTGAGAAAATCAACAGATTGGATTTCAGTGTCCTTATTTTTAACTTTTTGGAATTAGACATAATGTCTAAGATTACAATGTTTTTTTGTTTATGTATTATTTTTATATTATAGATAATACCACATTAAAAATTGTGAAAAGTGGTGTTTATATTTTACATTTACGATGTTTATATTTCATTACTCTGTATTATAGACTAATATCAAAAGAAGCTACTCTAAAAATTTTTCTCTTTGAATATGAATTTAGAATAAGCATTTTTTAAAACATTCTTCCTGCAGTAGATTTGACAGATATTCTTTTAAAAATGCAGATTTTTCTCACTTTTATACAAATATTTTATACAATTTTGTCATTCATGTTTATTTATCTTAAAGAATTACATATGGTGAAAATGTATACCCTTTTGGAGGGATATTTGTCAGTATTTAGCAAAACTATATATGCATTTACTTTTAGATCCAACTATCCAACTTCTAGAGATTTAAACCTAAAACACTGGAAACATATAAAGTAATGTATGCAAATAACTGTTCATTGCAAAATATTTGTACTAACAAAATATTGGAAACACCTCAAATGTTCTTCCGTAGGACATTGTTAAATATACAATGGTATACTAAGCAGTCATTAAAAGGATGATAAAAATGTCTATATGTGCATGGCACGGATGTAAGGATATGTTGTGGATGGAGAATTTTGCAATGTTGGATTAGACTGGCAATCCCTAAATCCACTGATCACTAACATTCCTAAAAGTGTAACAACTAGACATTTTCTCTTTCTTAATGCAGTACCTAGAGAAGTACACAGCAACACTGCTCCTGCACCCAATTACTTAATTCTACTCTATTCTCTGTATTAAATAGTGATTTTATAGGAAATATTGGGATTGGGCAAGGAGAGGGAATGTTAAATGGCATGATGAAATTGCCATTGACGAAATATGAGATGTGAGGAATTCTGCAGGATAATTGTCTGGTTCTTTCAGCAAATAAAGTGCATGATAAAAATGGGAGAGCTGTTATAGATTTAAAGAGGCAAATGCAGGGGAGCCTGTGTGGCTCAGTCTGTTAACATCTGACTCTTGATTTCTGCTCAGAACATGGTCTTGCAGTTTGTGAGTTTGAGCCCTGACTGGGGCTCTGTGCTGATGGTGTGGAGTCTGCCTGGGGTTCTCCCTCTCCTTCTCTCTCTCCTTCCTTCTCTCCTTCTCTCCTTCTCTCCTTTTCTCTTTCTCTCTCTGCCCCTTTCCTGCTTGTGCACACTCTTTCTCAAAAAAAAAATAAATAAATAAATAAACTTTAAAAAATTAAAAGGCAAATGCAGTGTGGCATCTTTGTTGGTACACTTATTGAAAAACTGAAAAGACTATAAAATATATTTCTGCATCAATCAGAGAAATTTGAAAAATGAATAAAGTATTGTTGGGTATTGTTGAGTATTGAACTTTTTTCTTAAAGAAAACTTTAGAGAGATGCATGTGGTTGAAACAACATGATATCTGGGATTTACTTCACCATCATGCGTGGAAGGAAGAGGGAATAGAGGAAACAAAGTTGAAAAGTTGTCGAAAATATCAAAGCTGGGGAGAAGGTGTTTAAGGTGAAAGGTTCATGCATTGCATTTTTAAAGATTTTCACAGTAAAAAATAAAACTAAGTAAATCAAAAAGAATAATAGATAATCTAGCCATCTCAGTTATGTTTGGTAGGCAATCATGATAAAGAACAAAGAGCGACTTAGCTCAATTTATTGGCTTGGGAACAAAAATAAAAATTTTTTTGTTATTAATAATTTTTTAATGTTTTTATTTTTGAGAGAGAGAGAGAGCATTTGTGCACACGTAGTGGGGAGGGGCAGAGAGAGAGAGAGAGAGAGAAAGAGAGAGAGAGAGAGAGTCCCAAGCAAGCTCTGCACTGTCAGCACAGAGCCTGATGGGGGCTTGAACCCATGAACCATGAAATCGTGACCTAAGCTTAAATCAAGAGCCAGACTCTTAACCGAATGAGCCACCCAGACATCCCAAAAGTTTGTTTGTTTATTTTTAGAGCAAGGGAGGCAGGGAGGGGTAGAGAGAGAGAGAGACAGAGAGAGAGAGAGAATCTTGAGCAGGCTCCACACTGACACTGTGGTGCTCAAACTGAAGAAACCATGAGATCATGACCTGAACTGAAATCCGGGGTCCGAGGCTTAACCAACTGAGCCATCCAGGCGCCCCCCAAAAAAAGACCTTAATTTCTTTTTTAATAAAGTAATGAGTGTTATGTTCTTAATTAGTTTATTGTAAAGAAAAGAATGATATACTAAAAACTGTAAATCTCCTGAGTCTGCTTCAGGATATAGATAACTTGGTTGAAGCCAAAACTAGAGTACCCTTTGAATCAATGGAGTTAACCAACTTTTTATAAAGTAAATGATGTCACTTTGCATACCTGAAGTACAAATCTGATAAATGAAATATTCGTTAGAATGACTTGAGTTTGTTGAATGTTATTTAATAAAATATCTTTTGAAAATCTATTTCACTTTGCATGTCACATTATAGGGTTTGAAAAAAGCCACAACTATCTGTTTATGCATATTAGCTCAGAAAGAATTTCTGGTTGAATAGGGTTTACACAATTTATTTTTTAAGCAAATTAATTAAAGGTCTTCTTAGCATATAAGAAACTCATTGTTGATACTTGATATTGATAAAAAGCTCATTAATGCTAACCATTTTAAAATTATTTAAATGAAAGTGATTTTCAGAAGTCTGAAAACTAAAATAATGGTACCTTTAATTTCTGTTATTTACATTATTGAAGATCATTGGAAGGCTTAAAAAATTTTTGATAGGGTAAAACATTTCAATTTTTGACTCCAGAGTCCTATTAAAGCAAAGATTTATAGCAATTTATAGTAGGCTTAATATTATGGCCAAGATGATTTTTGTAAAACCCCAAAGATATATTTTTATTTCGAAAATATTTAGTCCAGTATTTTTAGTAATTTTTAAATGTGACATTTATAAATTTTATTCAACGTAACATACAATTATTAATGGTTAAACTTGCAAAGACTAGAGAAATCCTCATATATAGAAAGTGCAGAATTTCTTTTGTCCCTTTTACTACAGTAATTTGTATATAGTAGATGCTCAATTGCTATCTATTAATGTGACTGTATTTAACACAGTAGCCAGAAGTCTTTGGCCATGTATATAGTAGGTAAAAAGAGATTAAATAAATACAAACATAAATAGTAAAATTCAGTCACTTTATTTTTCTCTACAGAAAATCAAAGACTTTAATTAGGAAATCTATTTACCATACAGAGTTTGAAACTCTGAAACTAAAAAAAAAAAATCCTTCATTTTTTTTTCAACATGCATATTTTGGTGATTTAACATGTAAAGAGATACTCTAATGGCAATGGAATACATAATAAGTGTACATAGTTAATATATAATATTAATCATAGTTGATGTACTACTTGCAGTATTAGGGATATTAGCTAAAGTATATCAACCTGGCAATTAAAATAATCAGAGCAGCATAAACAAATAAAAAAAACAATTTGAGTTGTGTGGTTCAGATTCTTTGTTATAGAAATGTCCATGTTTTTGCACAGTTAGTTAGATGTGTAGCTACATATTTCATCATGTTTTTATTGAATTTTGTGCTTATGACTACACCTACCTTGGTGAGGATGGCCATTTATTATTGTAGTCATGATAATTTCGGGTATCTTTCAGTATGCTTTTTAATTAATTCTTTGCTATCTGTATTTTCCCCTAAAAGTCAATTGTAAATTTGAACTTAGGTATTAAAAAGTGTGATTTTGACCAGTGCAGTGAACAGTTTGAAAAAGTTCCACCAATTCTTTAAATATATTAATTTATACATATGGAGTCCTAAATTAACACACTCCCTTCCTAAAGGGAGAAGTAGTACGGATAATAGTACTAATGAAATATCTGTTTTATAGTGCAGTAAGTGGATATTATTAATGAAAGAAAGGACAACTTCAATGAAGGAGAGGTATATGAATACAAAGTGAATTCTCAAAAGAAGACTTGCCTTGAAGAAAAGAATAAAAGCAACTATTCTGAATAATTTACTTTGATCTTGGCATTATCTAATTTTATCTTTGTAAATTCTAATATAAAAGCTAAGCTTTTAGATTAAAAAGCCTATGGATAAGCCTTCCAGATGTTTTTTATCATATTTATGATTAAATAATGCTTAAATTACTTTTCTAGAAAATATTTTTAATTAATAACTAATATGTATCATGTTTCAAACACAGGATTATCAATTTGTTTAATATTAGATGTTCATTTCTCCTGTGGTAAAATATTATATTTATTGTTTCTTTACTTAATCGATTATTTATAATGCATCCAGGCCAAACACATTTTTGATTTACAACTATGCTATCATTTATACCTTGATAAATTAAAAAATAATGTTGTGGCCCTTCTCACATTTTTTATTTCTTCTCACTCTCTATTCATTGGTTGGTGGTGTTTTTGCCTCAAATTGAATCATAAAAGACTTTAGCAGTAATGTTGATTAGATATGCCTCAACAGTATTTTGGGTTAAAAAAATGTATCAACAAAATTTATTAGCATTTAGTATCTCTAAGACTCAAATAAATGACCTTAAAATTTTCCTTACAGTGAAATACATTATGAACTGTACACTGTGTCAAAAGAAAATACCAGGCAATATATTTCTGCCTAATTTTTCTTTGTATGGTTTTACATGTTTGTGTGGAGGATTTTTTCTATTCATTTAAGCGCCTTGCAAAGTAATAATCATTTGAGGAAAATAGAGTAATGATAAAAGAAGATATGAACAGTAAGATGAAGCTACAGGCGAGAGTGGCACACAAAATGTATACTAGTATCACCACAGTGAATAGAAAATATTACTTGGAGTGCTTTACTAGCATATGTGAAGAAAGCAATACAACCAGTTTCATGATTAAAACTATGTACCATCATTCATGCAGTTAACTTGTCAGTGCATTTTATTAAATAAAGGAATTTTTGTAACTAAGAACTGAAAGACATTTTGCTCACTTGTCTTCATAAGGTATAAATGATTGATATAAGAACAATTCCCTCAGATCTCCTTTTAGTACAAGCTAGTGGCATCACCCTACCAATTCAGTAGGAGCAGTTCTAAATGATGACAAAAGTTAGGAATTTTATGAGGATTGTGCCTAATCCAGAAACAAAATTCAGCTCCTTGTCCATAGTTAACATTCTTTGGACAGTTTTAGCAATGGAAATAGTTGAATTAAATGTTGTCAAGCATTTTCCTCATCTTTAATATAATTACGATTAAGCCCGATAGAATATCTAACGTAAAGCAATGTTACTTCCTGGTGAGTCCTCCAAAATGAACTGCTTGCAAAATGTTACCCTTATGTGACTAAATAAACTAACTTTTCTACAAATAGTTGTTATCACAATGCCAGTTAAATATTGGATAGTGCATAGTGTTTTATAAAGAAATAAGAATAAGAACTTGAGTTTTGGTTTCAGAACACTTAATCTCTAGTTATTCTTTTCCATAGTAACCTAGAACAAGGTTACATTTCTGTTTAGACTATTCGTAGTGTTATCTTCAAGTAATAATGGGGAAAGTGCACGTGAGTCATTTGACAGTGCAGCATCATAATTAATTAAATAAGTTAAAGTTAGAACACATTTTGATGTTACCTGTTTGGAACATATTCACGAAAATGATGTTTTTCTAATTCTTGGCTACTATAAGTTGGTTGTGTCAGTTTTAACAAGTAGTAGCTGGGAATCTAAGTTAATGGAAAGGAAAACTAAATGCCTATAATGAGCTATGCATTTTTTTCCATAAATTTTCTCAACTTAATGCTCACAATAACTCTTTAAGAGGAAATTGCATCTGAAAGTCCCATTAGGATTTAAAAAATGACAAATTAATATCAAAAGGGAACAGGCACTTTGGAGACAGACATATCCAGGTTTTCATCCCAGCTGTACCATAGTACCTGAGGCAAGTGACTCAATTTTACTAAGCAAATTTTTTTCATTGGTAAAATGACAATAAAGCTATCTCAAAATATCATCCTACCTAAATAGGAGACATGTTTATATGTAAAGTCCCCTTCCAGTTGCCTAGAATAAATAGGAGCCCAGTACTATTTGCTTCCTTCTCTTGACTTCTTAAATTCCTTGTCGTAGAGTTTGTTGAATCATTGATTATTTTTTATAGTCCTTAATTTCTTAATGCTTCATCATGATTATGTATTGTTTTACAATTTGCTTTCTGATTTTAATATTTATAATCTAAATTCTGTGTAACATTTTAAGTGGTGCTTTGTTAATATTAATTATACAAAATAATTAAGGTACCTTGCTTATGACAGGTGGTACATTTCTTTGTAATAAAACCAATGCATTTACATTCATGGAAACATTTTTTTCCCCAGATATTAGTCGTGTGTCCAAAATACCACAACATATTTAAAATAGTAATTTTAGAGAAATAATAAATTTCCTATATTAAATACTTAAAAACTTATTAAGTCAAATCATTAATGTTCAGAGAGGAAGTCCTTATGTTGCTACTTTGTCTTAAATTTGAACTTTATAATTGGCAGATGATTTACCCAGTTGAAAATGTATTTTATTTATCATTGTTTGGTAAAACAATGCAACGGTCATTTGGATGGTTGAGTGAAAAAATTTTATGTTGTTTTGTTAGTTATTTTAGGCTTTATATATAAAAACACCTAGGGCAGTATCTTTTGGTATATGTCCAGATGCAAATAGAAAAGTAATAGCCCAATGATATCAATTAGGAATTAATTAGGTAGTCGCTAAATAATTTTGAGTTTGATGAACAAGCAATATAAAATTCTGCAGTGAGTTAGGAACTCCTCCTGTGCCTATTAATTAAGGAGGTAATTTTTGTTATTAATTTTTAATGGATAATAGCACAGCAGAGCTGAGATGAAACCCTAGTGGCTTTGCTAATATGAATAGTAATGTACAAATTGCAACAACATCCACACAGGGAAAACTATAAAAATTAACTCTAAGTTTTTACAAGCTTTGATATGTCTGGGTTAGGAAAAGTATGTGTGAATCATCTCCATTATGATTATATGAAGCTGAGAAACATGTGACACTTAATTTTGGAAGTATAAGACAGTAACTACAAATCTGGATTAACTCAATCTTGCAAATTTTGGTAATTTTTTTTTCCAGTCTCTATTAGTGGAATATCTCAACCACATTTTTAAGTATAGTATTTCTCAAATTTTAAGTATAAAATGCCACAACACTTGCAATTAATTTTGTGGCTATCATATTTCAAATTTACATAATAATAGCATTAAATAAAATAATAAGGAAATAATAAATAATATTCATTGTGTCTTTGTGCCAATTCAATGAGGAAAATAAGTCTTCTACATTAGAAAAAACTGAAGTTTTGAGTAATGAAATACCACAGGCAGTAGATGTCTCAACTGGATCCAAACTTTTTCTGGCTCTGCAGGCTCTTTGTTAATAATTATGATTCTTTTGACTAATAAAGATTCATATACAGTTTTAAAATCACAAACATATGAAGCTTTTATTTTAAACTGGCTTGCTTTTTCTTTTCTTTCTTGAACATTGTAAAAAATATTTGGTTGGAGATTTTTTTCATTTCCTTCCCATTGTACTGTTTATCACTCTTTTTTGAAAAGAAAAAAAATTGAGATATAATTCATAAACTATTCAGTTAACCCATTTAAATTATACAATTTAGTGTTTTTTAATGCATTTGCATAGTTGTGCCTGTATTATCACAATATAAGGTTAGAACATTTTTGTCATCCCAAAAAGAAGCTGTACCCATTAGCAGAGACTCATCATTCACCACACTTCCAAATCCAGGCCATCACTAAGCCACCTTCTGTCTTTAAAGATTTGCCTCTTCTGTCCATGTTATTTCAACAGAATCATACAATATTGCTGTTTTGTGATGAGCTTTCTTTGCTCACCATAATGATTTCAAGGTTTATTCATGATGTAGCATATATATAAGTACTTTATTCCTTCTTTATGATCGATTAATATTCCATGATATGGATAGATCACCTTTTTCTACAATGTAAATGTTTAATATGTAAATATTAAACAACACAGTATGGCACAGTCAAACAAAAAATCAAAATATGTCTCAAAACAAACGAAAAATTAAACATAATATTCCAAAACTTATGGGATGCAGCAAAGCAGATGTTAGAGTGAAATTTATGTTGTAAATGTCTGTATTAAGAATAAAAAGTTCGAATAAACAACATTACACCAAAAGGAACTATAAAAGAAGAAACTTCTCTGAGGTTTAGAAAAGGAATGAAATAACAAAAGAAAAATAAAATATAAATAAAATAGAAACCAGAGTAAGCAATACCATAACATTGAAAGTAATGTCCACTTTTAAAAAAGAAAAAGAAATAACAAAATTGACCATGCTTTAACTACAGTAAGGAGAAAAGACTCGAAAACCAAAATGAGAAGTGGAAGAGAAAACAGTACAACAGGTAACTACAGAAATACATAGTGTGATAATAGATTACTATAAATAATTATATACCAACAAATCAGATAATTTAGAACACAAATAGGTGGACTTTGCGAGACTAAGCAAAAACCAGGGGGAGGGCTAGAGGGGAAAGGAAAAAAAGACACAGAGAGGGAGGGAGATAAAACATAAGAGACTCTCAAAGACTAAGAACAATCTGAGGGTGAAGGAGGTGAGGGAGGTGAGGGAGGGGGGAGAGGGGGTGACAGACATTAAAGAGGGCACGTGTTGGGATGAACACTGGGTGTTATATGTAAACCAATTTGAAAATAAACTATTATAATAATAAAAAAAAAGAAAAAACCCAGATAATTCCTAAAAATTTACTGGTTACCAAGATTCAATCATGAATCTTGAATCCAAGAAATAGGAAATCTGTTTAGACTAATAAGACGAATGAAAGTTAAATTAGGAATCAAAAATCTCTCAGCACAGAAAATCCCAAGACTATATATGGTTTCATCAGTGAATCCTACCAAATACTAAAAAAATAATAATGAGATTATTTATCAAAATTGTACAAATATTGGAATAGAGGGAATTCATTCAGAATCATTCCATGAAGCCATTATTACCCTGATACTAAAGCAAGATAAAAACAATATAAGAACAAAAAAGTCTAGTTTGTCCAATATAAGTATTGGCACTCTGGCTCTTTTGACAACCATTTGTGAGAAAGGTTTCTCCACCCTCTCACTTTCAATCTGCAGGTATCTTTATGTCTGAAGTGAGTGTCTTGTAGGTAGTATATAAATGTGTCTTTTTTTTTTTTTTAATCCATTCTGACAACCCTATGTTTTTTGATTGGAGTGTTTAGTCCATTTACATTCAAAGTAATTATTGATAGATATCTGTTTATTGCCATTTTATTGCTTGTTTTGTCATTGTTTCTGAAGATTATCTCTGATCATTTCTTGCCTCTGTCACTTTTGGTCTGTCCTTTGCATTCAAAAAGTCCCATTTAATATTTATTATAGGGCTGGTTGAGTGGCCACAAACTCCTTTAGTTTTTGTTTGTCTGGGAAACTCTATATCTTGCCTTTTATTCTGAATGATAGTCTTGCTGGATAGAGTATTCTTAGCTATAGATTTTTCCCATTCAGCACTTTGAATATATCATGCCACTCCGTTCTGGTTTGCCAAGTTTCTGTTGAGAAATCTACAGCGTAGCCTTGTGCATTTTTCCTTATAAGTTAAGGACTTCTTTTGTCTTTGTTGATTTTAAGATTTTTTTTAATCACTATATTTTGCAAATTTAATTACAAAGTGTCTTGGCCTGCTATTGTTGATTTTGATGGTAGTTCGCCATGCCTCCAGGATCTGGATATCTGTTTCCTTCCTCAAATTAAGGGTATTTTCAGGTATTAATTCTCCAAATAATTTTTCTGCCTCCTTTCTCTCTCTTTGTCTTTTTCCAGGACTCACATATGATGGAGCCCCTGAGTTCCTTAAGTCTGTTCTTCTGTTGCATAATTTTTCTTTCTCTTTTTTGTTCGGCTTCATTATTTTCTATTATTTTTTCTTCTAGGTCACTAATTCATTCCTCTACTTCTTCCATCCTGCTATTCATTGCATCAGGCATGTTTCTAATTTCATTTATTGCACTTTCATCTCTGATTGATTTTTTAAATTCTTTTATCTTTGTTGTAAGGCTCTCACTGCTGTGTTCTATTATTTTCTCATGTCCAGTGAGTATCCTTATGATTTTTGCTTTAAATTCTCCATCAGGCATATCACTATTATCTGTTCTGCTTAGATCTCTGGCTGTGGCCTTGTTCTCTCATTTGAAATAAATTCCTCTGTCTCGGCATTTTGTCCCAGTCTCTGCCTTCTTCTCCGCATTAGAAAAGCCAGTTATGTTTTCTGCTTCTGAAAGTAATGGCCTATGAAGAAGAGGTCATGTAGTCCCAGGGCCTCGAGTTTCAGAGTCTCTGGTGTGTGCTGCCACGTGCTCTCCTGTTGTGTTTTGGCTGCTCTATCCTTCAGGCTAGTGCCTGTAGAGTCTCTCCTTGCCTGCTATGGGCCGTGTTTGGTCCCTGGTCTGAATGTGTCGAGTTTAACTAGCTGTGCTCTGGTCTGCTTGTAAAGTGAGACCTGACACCAACTCACCCCTGACCAGAACTCGTGCCCTGCAGAACTCTGGTCAGGAGACATGGTGTGCACAGAGGTTTCTGTTGGTCTTCTGAGGTAGGACCTGCTGCACTGGAACTGAAGCAAGTTTAACTGAGAAGGGAAGTCCCACCAGAGCACAGGGTGGGTGGAGTTTGTGTAAGCAAGCTAGTCAGTCAGTGTTGGTGTTGCACAGCATTGCTCAGATGGCTCTGTGTTAACGTTGAAGGGTGGGGAAGGAGAATGGTGCCAGCCTGCTCCTTTGTTCCCAGAGAAGCACGGACGTTGCGTCTCAGGAACACACTCTGAGAAGAGTTAATAATCTCCCCGCTGTGGGCCCCAGGTGCTCTTCATATTGCTCTTTCCACACTATCTGACTCCAGGTTGATTGTCTGCCTTCCCTCTGGAAGCAGCACAGTGCCCTCTGGGGTCTATCCCAGTCAAGTCCACTGACCTTTAAATTCCATATTTTAATAATCCCCACTGGTTACAAGAACTCATGAAATTCAGCCCATCAGGTTTTCCAAGCCAATGGGTTTGGGGACATGTTCTCTGTCGGTCATTCCCCTGTGTGTTCCTCTTTTTCTTGCTCTTCTTCATGACCATGACTCCCTTCCCTCTGTAACACCCACAGACCCTTTCTCCCCAAGACCGTGTCTCTGCTCTTCCTACTGACTTCATTGTGGCCTCTTTTCTCTCTTTAGTTGTGGAGTTGATCTGTTACTCTTCAGGTCGATTTCTGGGGTGATGATTACATAGTTATATGGTTGTGTTTGTGGGTTAGCCTAGGATCCTCCTATTCTGCCACCATCTTGTAAAAAAAAAAACGAAACAAACTGACTCTCTATTAGCTTTTCTAGTTATGGGCATCGCTTATATACATTTGCTTTTGACTTCATGTAAGAGGCTGAAATTATATTGGTTTACTGAAGAATTGATGTTGTGTCAAAGATTGGTCTAGGCATTTAGTTGTTTCTTGTTTTGCTCTGTTTTTAAGCTACATTTTTTAAAAATAAACTCTTTGGATTGTAACTTTTAATCCTAAAACCTCTCTAGAAAGTATTACTATTTTGATTTCATAGATGAAGCAATGGAGACCCAGAAGAGCTTTGTTTTTGATCCAGGGCTACAGAACTAGTAAGTGACAGAACTAGGGTTTAAATGATACTGTTGTGACTTGATGCCTACCTACTCTTTTCACTATACAAAGCTCTCAATGATGTTTAGATGTTATAAATGAAAGTATGAAATGTTCTCTCAAAATATACTGTTGGGGTAATACTTAGTGAGGATACAATTTTGACATAAGATGTCATTTCATGGGTTTCATCTGCTGGTGCTATTTTCTGCTTTAGAGATTAGAGTCCCTGTTTTCTGCTTGGTGACCATTAGATGGCAGTCTTGTTCTGATCATGATGATAGTAACTCTATCATACATTTGTATTCAGCTTTACAGTTTACACGGGATTTCAAATATGTTATCTCATCAAATTATCACAATAACACTCTGAAATAGGTGTTAATATATCCTGAGTACAGTGGAAGAAGCAAATACTTTGTGGTTAAAAACTTATTGAAGTTCACACAGCCAATATTAATCCAGATCTTAACGTTGAATGACAAGTTCTTTTCACTATCATTCTAGACCTTGCTGGTTCTAATTTTACATACAATTTTAATATATTCAGTTGTATATTTTTCAAAGCCACTGAAAATCATAGTAATGTCTTAGAAAAGGAGAAGAGCGTTGCTTCAACCAGGCATGCCGAAAATGGTGAAAATAAGGACCAGTAGCCAAAAAGCAAGAGCTTTGAGAAGTAGACAGAGTCATAAAGTGTAACAGTGCGGGTTCATTTAATGTGGAAACAGACATCTCCATCTGTTTCAGTAGGTCATAAGGCATTACTGTATTGCAATATATTACTTCATTGCATTTTTAAATATTAACACTATAGTCCTGAATCATCAAGAAAAAGCATATGTATTCTACATACTCTAGTAGGATGGACAACTGTGTAACTCACTTTGGAAATATGTCTATCTAAATTGTTTTTTTAACCTTTAAAATGTTAAGAGGAATAATTTCTCAGTTCTTCATAAACTTTTTACTGTCTTGAAAGTATCATTTCATAGGGATTCCATATTCTAAAAAAATTGAATATACTTTAAAATTCTTTTATATAGATTTTATATTTGTCCCAATATTCTTTCCCCAAGTTCTTGCAAATGACTGACTGGCTATAAAGAGAGTTGTGTGAAAAGATTTGCTAATTGTATCCTTGAGAAATTAATTATTTATGATCTATTGATAGCATATAGAGATCATGGTATTACATAAACACAAAACTATACAATTAATAGTTATACATTTTTTCAAGATAGGTATTTCAAAGTTTTAATAGTTTTTATTTATTGTTTTTGGTTGATCAGTTCATTAATTGATCAATTGATTAATTCATTAATTGGATAGTTTTCAATTCCCATTTTTAAAATATCAATGTATTGTTCAAAATATGACATTCACCTGGGTGAAATATTTTCCATATTCAGTTCACTGTGTTAAATGGGGTACTTAAATGACAAAAGAATGGCCCCAACTGGAAGAGAATAGCAGATATTATGAAATAGAGCCCCTCCTGCTTCTGCTCCCCATGAATATTCAGGGATTTAAAGGTCTTGTTCAAGGTCATGAAGTCAGTTTGTAGTATGAACAGGCCTGTTAATAAGAAGTTGACTAGCTACATTTAGTACACACAAGTGAAAATAATTATTTCATTTTTTGTAGCTACCAGCAGAGTAAATCATTTGTGTTTGTGGATTTAAAAATGCCTCTGGCTTTTTTGCCTGTCACACTGTTCTATACTTCAGGAGGATTGCTTTAGCTACAAAAAAGCTTTTAGATGCAACAGTTTTCAAAATCTAATCAACTGTAGCTGAAAAATGTTTACACATTCTGACCTAATTTAATATTAAGTGACAACAATTTTAATGAAGTCATACAATTTACTTGTAACCTGCTATTGTAGCATTTCATACTGTTATAAACTGTCTTGGGCAGTGCAAAAGGACACTCAGTGGCCCAGGTTCATTAGAGGATACAGTCAAAGGAAAATATTTCTTTCATTCAGCATGGCTTTTCTAGAGCAATTAGAAAGAAAATATGTGTCTCAATATAAAATTTCATGGCCTCTTACAATTATGTAGTGACATCTCCATACAGTTGCTTGAATAATGCCAACAACATCAGCTGTCACTGTCAAAACGAACAAGTAATTAAGAAAGCAAATGCTGGTCTTTCTTCTGACAAAGTAGAATATTTAAGTATTTAAAATTGTTCACCAACAAGAAAAATAACCACTGACATGAAACACAATTTTCTACAATGCCTGAGGCAGAAAAGAGAGAAATAATAATGAACATTCACACTATTACAACAAATTAAATTGTGACTGTACACACTAAAAACAATTTCAGAGTTTCTGCTCATTGGAATGTAAAATTTTAATAGTGTCATTTTGTCAGGTGTTCTATAGCATCATGCCTCTTTTATTTATGTTCTGATACCTATCTTATTAGTCAAAATTTCCAAAAGTTTATAGTGGAATTGAAGATTTCTTATTCTTAGGAGGACTATCTTTTCTGATAACCAGACCTTTTAGTATGCTCAGGTAACTTAAAGAAGACCAAGATCTGTCTAAATAATTAGTAGATTTGAGTGGTACTATGATATTCGTGTCAAATGATGGCTCCCAAATCTTTTTTTTTTTAATTTTTTTCTTAATGTTTATTTTTGAGAGACAGAGAAACTGAGCATGATGGGGGAGGGGCAGAGAGGGAGAGAGACACAGAATCTGAAGCAGGCTCTAGGCTCTGAGCTGTCAGCACAGAACCCAACGCGGGCTCGAAATCACAAGCAATGAGATCATAACCTGAGCCGAAGTCGGATGTTTAACTGACTGAGCCACCCATGTGCCCCTCACTCCTCAATCTTTTGGAAAGACATTTCTTAATTTCTTTCTTACCGAGGTGAGGGGGAAATACCACCCCTACTAAACTTTGGTTGTTTTGGGAAGGAGAAGAACAAGGTAGGATTTATTGAGATTTTTGAATTTGGTTTAAGGCAAATCTTTCTTTTTTTAAATTTTTTTAAAATGTTTATTCATTTTTGAGAGAGAGGCAGAGAGAAAGGGAGACACAGAATCTGAAGCAGGTTCCAGGCTCTGAACTGTCAGCACAGAGCCCAGTGCAGGGCTTGAACTCTTGAACCATGAGCTCATGACCTGAACTGGAGTCATATCCATAACTGACTGAGCCACCCAGGTGCCCCTAAGGCAAATCTTTCAATTTAGGGGTTTGATTGAGATTGGACAAAACTTGTGATGTGACAGCTTAGGAGTGTAGAATTGGTGGAAGTAGCATGGATTTTAAGGTGAAAGTTTTAGTGATTCTAGGGCATAATCTGTCTGTTGATGCTTTCTATTAAAGAAGTGATAGGCTTTTTGGGAAATCTCTGTAATGAACAGTAAATAATGAGTCCAAATAAAGACATAGTATAATGATGTTCATGGAGGCATTCGCCTCTTTGGGGTTGGTGGTTTTAGGTCTCAGTCTCCCCAGTAAGGAAAACAGACCATTTTTAAGTGGAGGCTTGATCAATCCAGATTTTCACAATTGCTGTGAGGTGTCACAGTCACAGATCAAGTCATTGTCTCATCATTCACAAAAGTCAGAATTTCCTTTTTTTTTTTTTTTGATAAATTGGCATTAATAGTAACTTGGGTCTGCTCCCTCAAATAAATATTCATAGATCAGAAAATTATTAAAATACATATTATTGGGGAAAATAATGGTAAAAATATTGTAAGGAAAACACATTTTACCATTATTTTCCCCAATAATATGTATTTATGCATTTACATGTTCATATTATTTCTTACTCTTATTATGATCTTCTTTATCCTTACATGTAAATTTTACTATCTGTGAAGAAGAGGTTTTTGCTACTAAGAATTACATTTTTTATTTATAGTCTACATTTTTATCACACTGTGAAACTAAGAGAGATCAACTACAACCATCACTTAGAAATATCGACTCCAAATTCTCTTCCTCCAGCTAAAGCCTCTCACATGATGTACTGATATGTGTATTTAACAGTCTGCTAGCAGTTTCACCTGATGTCAGTTACATACTTTGCATATAATAGATTCAAGATTAACCTTATTCTTTCCACCTCTTGATTTGTTCTTGTCTTCTTTGTTTTTTTCTTGGTGAATGACACCAATTGTGCAGACTACAAAATTTGAAACCAGCTGTCACTAGCTTTAATTGATTCTACTTCTCAGCTATTTTAAGTTCTGCACCCTTCTTTCCTCAGTTTCTGTTTCAACCTTTATTCAGGTCAGCTTTATTTTCCCCAAACTCTGTGTGAGGCAGTTGGTTTTTGAGTGCCTTTCTCTGTCTCCAGGATACATTAGTTTCATGTTTGTTTTTTTCCCAGTGCTGACTTTGATTCAGAACTCAAGGTCTCTTTTGGTTTTGCATTTCTTATCTCCACAAAAAGTTTCCATCAAACAAAAACTTTCATGATTAATGATTAACATTGACTTCCCTTCAGATTTTTGAGTCAGAGGAAATAATCAACAATTGCAAGTGAGAGCACAGCAACTGGAAGCACATGGAGGTGAGAATGTCGAGTCTTGAATGTCGAGTATTCGAGAGTTTCATTTGCTCTGTCTTCTGGACTTTCCTCCATTATTTTTCCCCCCTCCAGTCGCATTCTTCTCCAAATTCTGGCCCATTTGTTCCCTTCCTTTCTTTAATTCATGCAAAGCAGATCATCAGGCTAATTTCTGGGTTAGGTGTCAGGTGGTTCACAGGCCCAAAGGCCCTCAAAAATAGTTTAGCAGAGCATTTTCCCAAATAAAGAAGAGCTCTGCCCACTGGATTCTCAGAGCTGCTGCTGGAGAATAATCTAGTCTCTGTCTCCTTACATATGCTTGCCTCTTGTCTTATCAGTAAATTTGACCTCCTCTAGTACATTCTCTATATCGCCCACAAGGTGTGCTAGCACATGAACCTAATCTTGGTCACCGACATATTTAAAAATCTTTCAATATTCTGTACCACCTTCATTATAAATTCTAATTTCAGTAGTATGGCTTACAGATTTTTAAGCTTCATCACTCACCACTTTTTTGTTTTTTTTTTAAATACATACTAAGGTTGACTTCCAGCAAATGTTTATTATTGACTTCCAGCAAATCATACTAAGGTTATTCCAGCGAGGTGTACTTTTCGACTGTAGAATTGTGGTAGCAAACAGTGGCCTTGTAGCACATGGTCTAATGGAAAATTCCATTTTTAAACAATGTTAAGGAAGAGAAGAGCAATATGCAGTGGAAGGAAGTAATGTTGAGTAAAGATTTCCTGAGGTGATTACATTTAGGCTTTCAGATGAGGTCTAAGTAAGTGTTGGATGCAGTAGCAGGGGGAAATGGTTTAGGAAATTAGAATTCCCAGGGGAAAGTGTGACACATTGGAGAACTTCAGGGAAGCCCAGCATGCATTGGTAAGATAGGAATAATGGTGCCAGATGAGTGACTTGAATGCACTACAATCTGTCTCACCTGTGTGACGTTTCAGTGGTGTTTCTCATCTTGAAATGCTCTTTCTTAGTAACTATCCAAGTTTAACTGCTAAAACAAAATCTGAAAACCCCCGATTTATGTGAAGAGTCAATATGTGCTCATGATAAAAAATAAGAGGAAAAAAAGGGTAATACTAGGCAATGATGATAAGGCTAAACAAATATAAGATATTATATTCAAGGGGTAGAGATATTTATGTGAACTGCAGTGGGCGGGATCAGCTATAAGAGAGGTTGTACTTGAACTGTACTTACATAAAATTTAATAAAGGCTGGAATGGAGAGGCATTCCATAAGTAGGAATCAATATAAAGAGATTACCGAAATAAATATTTAAGTATATCTAAAAAATGAGGTTAAGCCAGCCTTTCAAGAGCAAAGAGTACTTAGGAATTATAATACAATTTTACAATTTTAAATCCTGTTATTATTTTCTTCACATATTTTTAAGTAGTCTAAAACAGCTTAAGGTTTTGTTTTTTACTTGCTATAAAATATTAAATGTATAAATATTTGAATAAAAAGATATGTTTCTTTTAAACACATGATACTGCTGATATATATGAATAAAATTTTTCATGAAATATTAATCAAGAATGATAGTTCTATGAATTGGGACTTGGCAATATGCCTTTCTAAATAACTCTGTACTTCTTTTTGTAGCAGAATTGCTTTCAAGTTGTTCTGAACAACCTTCTCCATGAAAATTTCTAAACAAATACTAGACAATTCTTTCAAGAAATCTTTTAAAATGTGTTTTATGGGAGAAGGAGGTAATACATTTATAGAAAACAAAGATAATCTTCAAGTGGAAATCTTTAAAAGTAATTATCAAAGGTAGCTTTCTTTCTAACCAGACCGTAGCTGGTTTGTGAATGTTAAAGACCGTTTGTGGGTCTAGTAGCCAAATCTGTATTCATATTCTTTACCATGGTGAGAACTAATACACACTTTCTTTAGTTCAGTCAGTTCTTTGAGAATTCTTTTTC
Organism: Paguma larvata; assembly: GCA_030068075.1. NCBI lineage: Eukaryota > Metazoa > Chordata > Mammalia > Carnivora > Viverridae > Paguma > Paguma larvata. The sequence continues at coordinate 123,869,291 of CM057823.1, read as the reverse complement.
TAAGTAACACTGGGGAATTAGGGCAAAAATATATTAAAGATTTTTTTAAATGATATGATCATTTTGGAAAAGGAAAAGAACTGAGATATGTTCTAACCTAACAGTCTTCATAAATGAGGAAATATAAATCTATGAATAACACAACTTCATATTATCTAACTTGCAAAAAAAAAGGATATAGAAAGGATGGATTTGAATTAATGTTTTTGGATATCTATTTTAATAAAAGTAATGAATATATTAAAATGTAAGTGAAAGCTTTGCAAGTGACTATGAGTCTAGATAAATGTATTACAAGGCCCTTTTATGACACATTTAAAATATTGTGGTTGACTTTAACCAACAGCTGTACTTTAAATATACAGTGATTTTTTTTTTTAATATTGAGAGAGAGAGAGAGTGCGTGAGTTGGGGAGAGGGGCTAAGGGAGAGAGAGAAAATCTTAAGTAAGCTCCATCCTCAGTGTGGAACCCAAAGTGTGGCATGGTCCCATGACCATGAAATCACAACCAAAATCAAGAGTCAGACATGTAACCGACCAAGACCCTCAGGTGCCCTAATAGTGATCATTTTTATGAAACATCATCAGATACTCAGTGAAAAGAAGACTACAATTTAAATAATAATTTAAGTAGGGATATTTCTTTAGCAACTCTATGATCTTGACTGTATATACACATAACTGAATGTAGATCTGAAATTCCTAGTGTATTTTAAATTAGATTTTAATATATTCAGTAATATGTATTTATATGTGCTAATTTTGAGCTTAGAGGCATGATGAGATTTTTGTTATTCTATAATAAAGCAAACTATACTCTTAATGATTAGAATGCAGTGTTAATCAGCCCCATTTTGTAATCTAGCTTTTATTATAGCCACCAGGAACAGAAACTCATTTCTGTAGGAAGCATACCTGTGGTTGTGTTTTATTAGCTAGATCTTTTACTACTGACTCGTCCTGTCTGACACAGTTTGCAGATTGATGCCCATAGGTTCTAAGTCAAACAAGTGTTACAGATGGATTTGCTAATCTGACTTTAATTTTTTCTTTTCTGTCTTTATATTTACAATACTCCTCAGGAGATGACTATACTTGCCAAGAATACCAAATCTGTAGCCTATAATGCAAAAAGCAGAGGTTTATTAGGCAGAATTTTACAGCTGAATCTCTTCTTTTTTTTGTCCTCTATCTATATTACCATCTTTCTCCAACCCATATCTTTCTGTTTCCAACAACAACAACAAAGTTCTTTGGTACATTTTATAGAAAAAATATCTTTATTTTTGATGTGGTAAACAATTAAAATATATGAAAATCAGAATGGCAAATGATGTCTTAAGTGAAACACACTGGTAATGGTGAACCAAGCTTGTAGCCAAAGAAAGCATTCTTCTAAGAGAAGTACTTTATGACACATATCTCACATGTATTTCCTTTAGGAGATGCTTCTCACTTACCTTATTTATCTATTATAAACACTTAGATGGTCTTACCTTAGGCCTTTGTATTTATTCTCACACATTTGATAGTATTAATAACAAGGGTAGGCTTGAATGTCCTCATGGGAATGCTGCTCATTCCGCAGTAGGTGTTGTTTAGCTTAGTATTTGCAATATTGGAAAGATGCTAAATATGATATAAAGTGTTCTCCTAATACTAAAGCTGTCAGAAAACTGCTTATTTCATGAAAAATCAAGAGTTAGTAACAAAAATTATACTTAAAGTTTTGTGGTTTTGGAAGAATTATTTTGAAGTGTGGATAAATATTTTTAGAAAAATTTTCATAGAAATTAATTTGTGTGTAACTAAAACACATCAAACTGAACTCTAAATTCAGTTCAATTGTAAGTCAATGTTTTATTTTGTACATTGAGTTCAATGAATAGTTTTTAAAAATCTGCTTATAGGATGTAGTAAGGAGAAGAAAGGCATATACCCTATTCCCATGGACATGCTCTGTAGTTTTTTGTTTACAATAGAAAGAGGTGAGTGAAAGAGAGATAGTGCATCTTGGAATAGTGGGGAGAAAGGGAGGGAGAAGAGGAGAGGAGAGAGAAAGAGAGGATTGAGCAATAAATAAATCTGTAAATTCATTATGGGAATATAATTATAAAAATATTTATCCTTAAAAATCTTATCCTTATAAAAAAATGAAGATACAATCCAGTTACCCAAAAGAATGTTTCATAGGAAATCTCTGAGAGTAGTTATAGATCCTGAGGCATTTCAAATATATTTTAAGAAGAAAATAAATTTTGTATTACTATATATGGTTCTCTTTAACCATACATGTTTGTTTCAAAGCAAATTTCATTAATCAGAGAATTATCATTTTGTCAAAGTGCTTTTGGGCAAAGAAAAATAATGCATTCATTTTCATTTACTCAATTGCTTTAGAGAAATAAAAGTCACATTGAAAATGTAGCAAGTAGTGTGGAATAAATCAACCTTTGTGATTAAGTTGACAGTAAATTCTTATTTTCTTTTATTGGAAATAAATATCTTTATTTAAAGTTACCATTCACTGCAAATAAATTATATATTCTACCCTAAAGAACAGAAGCAAAGCTTTTCTCCCCTGAAGTGTAGGCTCTGAATAATGACTTCATTCCAAAATGATAAGTATGATAAGGGTGGATAAAAAAGAATATTGCTACAGTAGAGAAATCCGACAAACACTGTACAATTGATATGATGTCATGAAAATGGTACTGTACCCCATAATCTTCCTCTGGAAAGCCATAACTCCAGGCTAATCGTAAGAAAAATTTCACAGAAATTCCAAAGAGGAGAAATTTACAATACACCTGACCAGTAATCTTCAAAATCGGCAAGGTCATCAAAACAGGGAGTTCTGGGGGCTCCTGGGTGGCTCAGTTGTTTAAGCGTCCCACTTCAGCTCAGGTCCATGATCTCATGGTTCATAGGTTAGAGCCACATGTTGGGCTCTGTGCTGATAGTTCAAAGCCTGGAGCCTGCTTCGGATTCTGTGTCTCTCTCTCTTTCTGCCTCTTCCTTGCTTGTGCTCTGTCTCTCTGTCTCTCAAAAATAAATAAACATTAAAAAAATTAAAACCAAACCAAACCAAAAAAGAACAAAAAACAAGGAGTTCTGAGATATTGTTACAGCTAAGAGAAGCCAAATTAAACATGACAACTACATGTCATGTGGTATCTTAGAACAGGAAAAGGACATTAGGTAAAAATAAAAAAAAATCTGCATAAACTGTATGATTTAGTTGATAATATAACATATAATTTTATTGTAACAAATTTACTGTACTATTATAGGATGTTAATAATAGGGCAAATTTTATGTGGGGGATATAGGAACTCTGCACTATCTGCTTATTTTTCAGTAAATTCGAAAGTACTCTAAAAATAAAGTCTATTAACAAAAAGAAAATAATATTGCTTTAAAATTATTTGTTTAGGGGTGCCTGGGTGGCTCATTTGTTTGAGCAAGGGTTGTGGGATCAAGCCCCATGCACTGAGTGTGGAGCCTGCTTAAAATTTCCCTCTCTCTCTCTCTCTCCCCCTCCCTCCATCCCTCCCTCTGTTCCTTTTCCCTTGTCGTAGTCTCTCTCTCTCTCTAAAATCAAAAATAAAGAAATTCTTTGTTTAGTGTCAGGTTCAGAGGAATTATGGTTACAAGTAAAGTTTTAATGAAAGAAGATGTAACCACATCACCATTGTAGAATACTTACATTACTGTAAAGGCATAAGATCATTGGTTTATACGAAGAGCTGTTTTAATGTCACAAGTCTGTTTATAGTCTATCAGAAGAGAAGCATGTGAATTGGTGAACTATTTGTAAGTGTAAAATATGAGTTTGCCATGAAATCTTTATAATTATATATAATATGGGATAAAGGGATATGTATACCTGCAATTCGGAAAAATATGATGCTATTATAGCTTATTTGTTTTATTCCCAAGAGTTGTAAAACAGTGTTTGTGAACAGAGCTTGAAATAACACCTGGGATTTGGAAAATATTGTCAGTAAACTGTGCGTAAATTGTGTCAAACTGTTCTTAGTGAGTTGATGTTAGAGAAAGGAATTATGTCAGACTATATTTTAAGTGACATAAGCAGATAATGACTTATAGCTCAAAAAACATTAGGCTGAAAATTATTCATCCAATGGAAAAAAAAACATTCAAATATCTATGTTCATAGAGATTATATGGCTTGTCAAAATTTAGGCAACGTGATTAGCCTTATGTTTGGCAAATGTGTGGTTTGAATGTCTTGTGAATCAGTTTTCTATGTTTAATTTTTGGAATGAAAGTAGTGAGAGTCAAAGAAAATAAACTTTATCATGTTACAATTATCACTTTATATCTCATATCATTTCAACAGATATTATGTGTTTAGCAAATATTTGTAGGAAGTCTCAGATATAATTCTTAAAATGACCTAATAGGTAAGACAGGAAGATGAATCATTCATTAAATGAAAGCCAAACAACAGTCTGTGAAAGCATAAAGAAGGAATGATCAGGGGCATTTGGGTGGCTCAGTCGGTTAAGCAACCAATTTCGGCTCAGGTCGTGATCTTGGAGTTGGAGCCCCATGTTGGGCTGTGTGCTGACAGCTCAGAGCCTGGAGCCTGCTTCAAATTCTGTGTCTCCCTCTCTTTGCCCCTCCCTCTTTCTCTCTCTCTCTCTCTCTCAAAAATAAATAAGAAACAAACAAACAAAACATTAAAAAAAAAAAAAGAAGGAAGGATCAATTCTAATGTCCAGGGATGGGAAGTATTAGGGAAATCTCCAGTATTTATAGACCAAGTCTTGAACATCCAACGAGACATCCACCAGATAAGAAGGTGGATGCAGTAGTTGTGCCAGATGCCTTCCACACACTCCAGGTCCTCAACACATTTTAGGAAAAATACAAATACTGGTAGTAGTTATCATTTAATTATACTTCTTCCTACCTGATGTACTTCTAAAAGAGGGTTTCAATTCATACTTTCTTTGTAAAATTTAATGAGATTGCAGTTACAGGGTGGACTCATTCTATGCATTGAATGAATTTCCGATAAATTGTGAAAATGAGTATTTACCTATTAAGTTATACCTAATATTTGAATTTCTATTTCTTGTATATTCTCACTTGGGAAAAAAATGATCCCAACCATACAAAAAGATGAAAAATATAAGAAGGAGCTAAAAATCACTTGTGACAATGTCAAAATTCATTTTCAAGGAGATTTCAGCCTTCGTGAGTGCAGTCTGTGTGCATTCAAACCTACAGTACAAACTCTGAGTGAAATTCATCAAAAAGGAAATCAATCTACATTACCTCAGTACTCTTAAAAGTATATGTAAATTAAAATACATCACATAGCTAATTCCAGTTTTATTGACAGTTCTTACTGCTTCATAGGGATTTGAATATTTAAATATTTTAGCAGGTAGTGTTTTAGGAATGTCATTGCTTCAGAAGTATAGCAAAATTCGCCAGATGTGAAAGCCATACAGTAAACTTTGTTTTGAGATTTTTTTACAATATGTATGTGATTCCTGTGTTTATGTATTCACACCCCATCTTTTTCCCTCAGAGGATTTAATTATCCCTGTAATAAATGTGTGTGTGTATAATTACTAAGTAGTGAATAACAAGGTGATCTTTTGTACCTGACACATTGGTTTTAGAGAACTTTATTAGGAAAACATTTGCAATATTGCCTGAACTAGTAAAGGATTTGAAGGTATTTTTCATACTTCTATGAAAATGAAAACAAGTTTCCCCAATAGCAGAAGTCCAAGTGAGCATTATAAAACATTAGAAATGGAAATAATGTTTTTCATGCATTATTACATGCATAAATCTAAATTTATGTTAATTAAAATCTTTCAAGAGAAGATCTCTTGTAGAAGAAAAGGGAGAAGAGAAATTTGAGAGCAGAATATAAGTAGAAATAATAGAATAGAACTCATGGAATTGAGTTTAATTTTAAGGAATTATGTTTATGGACTTTTAATTTTATCTCTGTAAACTTTAGCTTAAAGAAAGGAGGATTTCCTAAATGCTCACATTTTAATAGTTTAAATTTTGTAGGAGGGAGTAGTGGATGGAGGATTCACATAAAAACTTTTGAAATTGAAAGAAAGAAGGCTTGGAGTTGATTTTTCTCAGGTTAAACACTTAATTTTTTTTAACACTGAATTATTTAAAAGATAAAACTTTTGGCTTATTTTTAATTTCACAGGAGTTTCAGTTTACAGAGATGAATGATTTGTTTCTTTTTTAGATTTTTTCTTAGCCCAAAAAAAGTAATGATTTCCTAGAATATGCATACTTTATTATCTGAATTCATTCAAATATCTAAGTCTACTCTCCAGTGAAGTAAATATAGGAAACATAGGGAAAAAAAATAGAATGCAAACATAAGAATGTGAGAGATATATAAGTAAGTAGATAAAATTATTTAGAGAGCATAAGAGTTTCATGAACAAAGCATTTTGTGCCAAACAAAAAGTAAGACAAGCGAGGCTCTACACTGCAACCCTCAAGTAAGTGTTGTATAAATTGATGTTAGTGACTCATTTGATGAAGTTTATACTAATATGCAAATAAACAACAACAAAATAAAAAGCCTTTCCTTTCAGGAATCTTTCAAATGAACTTACCTCTGCATTCACATAGATAAATCTAATGACAGAACCTTAAACTGAGTGGCAACAAAGGGCACTGTCACTATAACATAAAACCAGATGTCTAATGGAAGCTCAGTTTTGGAAGAAAAGTAGTCTTTCACCTGAAATTTCAACTGGTAGTGAAGTTAATTGTACTAACTAACTCTGTAACAGAATTAATATGACTAAAAAGGGTATGTAACAAAGCCACAAGATCCATCTGTAGAATGTGTTCTGTCCACCTCAAGGACAACCCCACACATGATTGGCTTTTAGAGGAATGGCTATACTGGAGAGTCTTAGTGTGGGGTAGTCTCCTGTTACTGATAGTTCAAGAAATAATAAAGTAATGAAAGTGAGTTTCCCCACTCACTGTGTTTGAGGTATTTGAGGTTTTTAAATCCCCCGCCAAGTTAGTGGTAATTAGATGAAGATGGAAATTTAGAAATCCTTGTTTCTATACCAAGAGAGTGTGCTGGAAATAAAATGGCAGTGGTGGTTGCTTATTATTAGTGTAGCACTCGTATTTGCTCAGTCTTCACCCATATTCCATGTTGGTTTATATAATATTGTTGGGGCAGTGGGTGTCCTGTCTCAGCCCTTATAATCTAATTGAAATAAAGAGCATTTGCATTTACTTCCATAAAAATGTTTCCATAAATCCTTTCCCCTCCCCTCTAAAATCTGAATTTGTTGTGAATCCTTCCAACACAACAATATGCTTCAAGCAGCTTGGATGTAGGTGTCTTCCCAGTTGACCCTCTGCAGCCCTGAAACATACCTGTGGACGCTAATGATGGAAACCCTGGCATTCTGGGAATGTGTTACTGGCTGTTGATGATTCTACTGCATGACGGTTTACCCTTCTCATTCTGAAACCCCTAGAACTCCCCGTCACCCTGGCAATTGTGGATATTACTAGAGAATAAATGTGTTCTGGCATATAATATGTCCTTAAATAATGGCATTTTAAAGAAATGGATGAATACAATTTGAATTTATTACATGATAGAGTAATTATATAAAGTTTGTGGCATTAAACTTATAAAATAATGACATATTTATGGTAGGAATCTTCTTATTAAGTATAATAAGATCTTTATCAGAGACAGTTATAAAGAAATTTTTTATTTTTGGTTTTAAAAAATGAGAGAAAGGCTGAGGTTTTGTCCTGCACAGTCTCCAAAGTGTTTTCTGTCTAGTATCGATTGCTCAGATATTAAAATCAGCCACCTCTATTTGAAATCCATTCCTGACACAAACTCAGTGAACTTAACTAGTTACTTAAGCACATTGTAATTTTCTATTACCAGTAAAATGAGTATAATATATGTCTAAGTCATAAGATAGTTCTGATTATATTAAACAATATTAAAGTATTAAGAATTCAGTACATATGAGTTATTGCTTTTTTGTCTTTGAATTTTTCATTTGATTTCCAGGAAACTACCTTTATCTGTTCTTCTGTCTACCTCAAAGTCTTCTTTGCTAAGTATTTCTCATTTCCATATTATTTAAATATTTGGCATGTCCTTAGGCTCAATTCCCAGACTTGTAAAAATTTCTTCTTATACCTTCACCTTTGATTATTTCATCCAATCACCTAGCTTTATACAAACTCCAAGTTTCTACCTCTAAGACATAAATCTGTCCTGTCTCCAGACACACATGTCAACTCTTCTTGAGATCTTCACTTGGATGTCTGTGAGGCTGCTAAAACGTGTCCTAAATCAATATCCTCACTTTTTAAAATCCTTAGTCCCCGAAAATTTGTTCTTATTTTTATTCATCTCAACAACTACTAAGTCTGTTCTTTCCGTTGCCAAGGATTAATAACTTGGGTGCTCTTTTCTCCTCTCTCCCTCTTTAAACATGTAATCCCTTGATAAATTCTATGAGCTCTGGCAGTAGGGATGAAATTGCTCATCATTGGCTCAAGTACCAAGGAGATGGCATTACCATTATTACCTTGTTAGACATATATTCTTAAAGTCAGTGGACTCTTGAATATCTTCGAAAACCTTTTATGGGGATCCATGATGTCAAAACAATGTTTATAAAAACACTAAGACATGAAAAATTTTAACATTTTCTTATCTATTTAATGATAATAATAACAATAGTACCAAACCTTAGCATAGTGTCTTACACACAGTATACACAATAAATATTGTTGAATAATTTATTAAAATATTATTGAATATGTTAAAGCTAATGAAAGAAGTTAGTGGAGTACGCAGCAAGTTAGGTGTCCTGGTATCCAAAACCAGGCTCTGCATCATAATGCTGATAGTTTCAAAAATAAAATACAGTAATTTTCTGGAAAATTTGCTTACTGTCGATCATTTGACAGTTTTCTATCTTTTTATAATGTCTTAAGTTGTACCCTTTTTCAAAAAATGTGCTCTAATTTCATGGGAGAGGGCAGATAATAGAATTTGAGAATGAAAGAGTGTTCATAATTTTGATTCTTTGCAGATATGCTGGCAAATTATATGTCAAGAGAATTAGGTACAATTATAGGCCAGTGGTCACGTGTGAGAAATTATTTTACCATATCCTCTTTAGGATTATAACTATTTTCAAGTTTTTGGTATTTTGATAATTATAGAGGTTTATATTATTTGAATTTACAGCTTTTCACTCACAACTATGGTTGAATCAGTTTCTCAGTTTCTATTTGTCTCATCATTTTCTCTTTTGAGTTTTATTTATCTTCTATATCTGCCAGCTTATTCTTACTAGAATCTTGATCTCTAATGATGTCAGATCATGCATGAGCTTTCTTATGCCTTTCTCTTCGTCATTTTAATTTTGTTCTTAGACATTAACCAAAAGTAAGTTTGACATTTGATTTTTATGTGAAAACAATACCGTAGATGGTCAAATAAGACAATGGTAAAACAATTTACTACTAGCTTCTCATTGTTAAACAATTCTACCCTTCTCTATTTTACTTGCAAGCTGAATTTGTAACCTTTCCTGTATCTAGGTATTCTTAGACACTGGGAAATGGAGACACAATATTCACCAGGCTCATAGCCTTAGTATAATATAAAATCCCCACCCCAAGTCTTTAGAATGTGCCTTGACTGCATTAGGAACCATAACAACTACTGATAAATCCTGAGGAATGTTTATCTCTTGAATAAAAGCATAATAGAACAATAGGATTGCAGTATTCTTTTAATTTAATCAACAAATAGAAGAACATCAAGATAATATTTGACTTCAATTTTAAAGGATAGGGAGGAGTTTGTTGGGGTGGAAAGCAAGGAAAAGAAGCACCACATTAAGGTCAAGAGAATAGTATGGGAGAAGGAGCAGATACGTGGAAGAGAAGAAGGTATTCGGGGTGTAGCTAGTCATCTGCTGTGATGAGAAGGGAGGAGGGAAGATGAGCTATGGCACCTGACTTGAGGAAGCTTATATTCCAGAATAGGAAGTTTAGGCTTCATTTTGTCTGAGGCTGGGAATTTGGTAAAGATTTTTCTGTACAGGAACACTACAATCAGAGTTGTGGTTTGAAGGAGTCCATACAGTTTAAGCAGCCCACTAGGTAATCTTATTCACTAAATCTTCCCAACTAATGCCTCTCTCTTTTATTATTTTCTCATTACACACCTTATGTGGTCAATATTGGCCTCTGTGATTGTGAATAGTTCTTTAGTAGTCTCACGTCAGGATCGTGAGCGTTCTCATTTCTTCCTCTTTGTTTTCATTTTGTTCTTTCAGTATAAACAAAAGTAATTTTTGACATTCGAATCTACTATGAAAACAACATTAAAAATGTCTAAACAAGCAAGTAATACTATAGCTTATAGCTTACCTAATTGAGTTCATTATTATAAAGAGACAAGGAAAATAGCAAATTTATATTTGTAAAGAACAGGAATAAATCCAAATTTACTAAAATTTTTATCAGACAATTTTCTGCCAATTTTTATAAGCCTCTACTCATTCAGTAATAATTTCAGTGGATATTTAAAAAATATTAATATCTAACATTAACATTGAGCTGATCAATTCTAAGTTAGTTTACTTCTTAGAGAAATGAAAATATAAGGTAAAGGAACCAGAAGTCATTTTTCTCCTAAAAAAGCTTAATTTCTGGAGGGATGTCATCTCTTAAAATTTATATCCTCTGTTTATTAATTAAGTATGAAACCACACAAATAAACACCAGTATAGTGCTCCCTCTGTTGATAAATCCTGTGGAATGTTTATATCTTGAATAAAAGCATAATAGAACAATAGGATTGCAGTATTCTTTTAATTTACCACTAGGTCAGTAAAAATTATCCCTTTGGCTTTTAATTATGACTCAATCTTTCTGAAAAGGTGGGAAACATTAAACGACAAGTAAACTGTTATTTGCATTGATTTATGTATATCATTGGTATGGCGATATTTTAAGTTGTTAGTTTTTTACCTAAACTGTGAATTGGCTGCCTCAGATAATACTACTGAAATTTAAGTCAACGTTAAATATTATTCCTGGACAGTAAATGATAGAGACTCATTGTATATTTGAAGTATTCCTTCTTGATACCTTCTTTAAAAAAGCATAGAGGGGTACCTGGGTGGCTCAGTTGGTTAAGCGGCCGACTTCGGCTCAGGTCATGATCTTGCGGTCTGTGAGTTCGAGCCCCGCATCGGGCTCTGTGCTGATGGCTCAGAGCCTGGAGCCTGCTTTGGATTCTGTGTCTGCCTCTCTCTCTGCCCTTCCCCTACTCATGCTCTCTCTGTCTCTCAAAAATAAATAAATGTTAAAAAAAAATTAAAAAAATAAATAAAAAAGCATAGATTTTTACTTTTATTCTATACATATTGTGTAAGATATTAAGTTGTTTAGAAAAGCTTTAACACTAGTCAAGAGCTATGTTAATTTTTGCTAATTTAGTTTAAGTCCTTTATTCAATTTAAGTGGATTATAATGTTCCCAACTTAAGTCAAAATAGAAAGCCAAAAAAAAAAATATCCTTTTAATATCTGTGATCACACAGATTAATAGAAAATCATATTTAACTTACATTTAAGATACACTTGACAGAGGCTATGACTGAACTCAGATGAAACTCATAACAAAAAATGGATAATAGTCCTTAAAAACAGGATTATGTTTTTACTTACATATACTAACATAATCAGTTATATAAATGGAGATGCCATGCCTTGATTTAATGGCAGTTTTGATTGTAAATAAACAGTAATGTCCTTTTCTAATCCTTAATTTGGAATTCCTTTTAAGACTATTCTAACAGACAACATTCCAAAATATAGATACTAATAAATTTGTTGGTATGAATCCTCAGCAGAAATGAACTATGGATCAAGCTAGAAAATACAATTACACTCTGCTAAGCAATGATGTGACTATTGTGAATGCAAGGCGCATTTTTGAATACCACTTATATTTCAACACAAAAATAAACAAGAGAGCCAAATAAGAGCTTACAGCTAGAAGGAAATTAGAAATCATCTTTCAGTCTTCAGAAATTGAGACCTAAAGTCATATAAACAGTTACCATAAGATCTATTTATAATAATCAGATTTCCTCCCTCTAACCTAGTATGTTTATACCATAAAAATTTGATTCATCTGACACAGTGCCATACATACCTAAAATTATCTAGCAGTAAATATATATTACATATAATGATGCATATAGGCAAACCTTATATATATATATATGTATATATATATTTGTATGTTAGCAAAATATATACTAGCATATATGATATAGTAGCCTTTATAATTAAGGAAAATGTTGTTATATAGAATGAAAAGCCTCAAAATTAGAAACAGGAAGAGAAGTTGTTATTTTTATATCATTAGATTTAGAAATATAATTTATATTGAGCACACATACACATATATGTGAAGATGTATATATTTATATGTGTTTATGTATTTAAGTGTACGCACACAAATACACACACATACGTATATTCATCTCTTGAATGATAATCATTCATCATTATGGACAGAGATAGTACAATGAGATAGGAATACAGAGATGGGAAGCAAAACACTTAAAGTAAACTTTCTCTTTTTACTTATTGGCTGGCTGTCTTTGGAAAATTGGTTAATATCCCTGAATCCATTTTGTTTTCTTTTCTGTAAAATGGGGATAATGAAACCAAATTTGATAGTTGTAGGGAAGGTTAGAGATAATGCATATAATGTGGGCAGCAGTATCACTTCATGCTGTTCAGTTTGTACTGGGACACACATCAGAACCCTGAGGCCAGTGAACTCTTTGTTTATGTCCCAGTATAGTGTTTCTGATGTGCTAACATGATTTAAATCTGGCAGAGATGATACTGCTGATTACTTGGGTACATAGTTACCAGGAGTGGAATCATTATGTTAGTATAAATGAAATGATCCTGGGAATCAAACCATTAGTTGTATTTAATGTCCACTAATCTTTATTCTACATGGCTATTTGTCATCTGAATTGTTATCAACAAAAGATAAAAATATGGACTTTGCAATCAGAGAGACTTGGTTTAAAGCCCTGAATTAGCCTCTCGATAGCTATATGAACAATCTATTTACATCTCCACATTTGTGTAAGAAACATATAATTATAAAAAACTTTACCAGAAAAGTTTTTGTGAGAATTAAATGAAAGAATGCATTTAAAAAGCTTATTATAGTGCTTGTTACAGAAAACTCAGTAAATGTTAACATATTATAGTTATTACCATTGTTATTATTTATGTGATGGTGCTTTTTATCTCTCTTAAGAAACCACACTTAATCTTTGCACAATTTTAGAAGTGTAAAAGTCATGGTGACAGGGTAGACATCAATGCTTTTGGAGAAAGATATATAACCAGTGATCTATTGGTATTAAAATGGGGAGACAATACCTGAAATCATTTATTTTAAGGGTTATCACATTTTGATTAGTTAGGATCCTTTCAAAGTCTAAGCCCTCCATTATTTTATAGCTTCATTTTTGTTTTTATGCTTCTAAAACATTGGACAATTTATTTAATTCTACAAACTGACATTGTAAAGGTAAATCACACACAAAAAACTGATTAGTATTATAATAGAGCAATAATAAAAGAGGTAATTGTGGTACACCTGGGTGGCTCAGTTGGTTGAGCATCCAACTCTTGATTTCAGCTCAGGTCATGATCTCGTGGTTCATGGGTTTGAGCCCTGTGTTGGGCTTTGTGCTGACAGTGGAGAGCCTGTTTGGGATTCTCCTTCTCTCTGCCCCTCCCTTACTATGTGCACTGTCTCTTTCTTTGTCTCTCTCTCTCTCTCAAGAATAAATAAATTAATTAATTGCACCTGGAAAACAAACCTGTGAAACTATTTTCCTGATGTAGTCATAAAGTCTAATCTAAAAATAATTATGAAGATAACTCAATAAATAGATGCACCAAGATTTATTGAAGGAAAACATGATATCTCATGATAGATCAACATCTTTCACATTAATGAAGATTGATATTATCATTAATGAGGACAGTTCCAGATTCTTATTCTCCATTTATCTTTGTATATCTGTCTACTTACCTTTCATCAATCAATCAATCAATCAATCTATCTATCATTTACCTACTTAACTGTCAAAGAACATGGTGATTGCACTCTGTTCCTAAATCATTATGAAAATTATATATTCTTATATGATACAATATAGATGTGATCAATGAATTGATCAATATATGCACATATGAAATATGAAAAAAGATACATTAGTGTGATTTTTTTTAACCTAATAGTATGTTAAAAATTTTAAAAAGACCTGAGTGGTAAAACATGCAGTTCTAATTATTTTCATATCATCTTGGTTATCATCATTATAACAGAGCTTCAAAACAGGATATACTTGAACAGACTTTCTTAAATAATTGAAACATATTGTCATAGTCTTTTAACTTATTTGTAGAAGTAAATACTTCTAATATATTCCTCCCCTTATTGATTGGAATGGAGTGAGACATCTGTTGATTTTGAGTCTTTTTCTGTTCTGTTCAAAAATGCTTTAAAAATGTCCGCTTAGTGTTTATTCTTCTGTATCTCCTAATTTTGGCTTACGGCCATCTACTAAAAATAGGATAGGGAGATCTATGATGACTTCAGCTTCAGGATCTCCTTCTGAATATTGTCTAAAAGAGGGTCCATCTCTGAAGCCTTGAACTTATCCTGTCTTTGCTTGTTGGACTGGGTTTGAGTGCAGTCTATTTGACGAATGACTGAGGGTAGTTTCCAAAAGATTTTGTTTCACAGTACAGATGTTCTGTCTTTCTTGCTTCCTCCCTTTCTTCCTCCCTCTTTCCTTCCTTCCTTCCTTCCTTCCTTCCTTCCTTCCTTCCTTCCTTCCATCCTCCTTGTCTTTTCTTTTCTTTTTTTCTTTTCCTTTTTCTTTTTCTCTCCTCTCCTCTCCTCCCCTCCCCTCTCCTCTCCTCTCCTTTTCTTCCTTCCTTCCTTCCTTCCTTCCTTCCTTCCTTCCTTCCTTCCTTCCTTCCTTCCTTTTTTTCTTTTCTTTTCTTTTTCTTTCTTTCTTTCTTTCATTCTTTCTTCCTTCCTTCCTTCCTTCCTTTCAATTTGGGAGGTTTTATGTCACTCTCAATGTTTTCTACTTGTTATTCCAATTCTTATTTATTTTCCTGAGATAATTACTAACCTATGCACCTGTTGATATGGAGCAGGAGTATTTGGTTATATGCTGTTAGAACTATTTTAAATTTCTCTGAATATCTTTCTCTTCTGACTAGCCTTTGAAAAGTCTTAAATATTTATCGGGGGGTAGCAGACGGCCGCGCCACCGCGCCACCCTCGCCCAGCGCCTCCGGGGCGCGCGTGCTGCCGGGACAGGCAGGGGGGACCCAGGCGGCGGCTCCTGCGGAGCACCTCTAACCCCCGCACAGTTACAGCCAAATCGGGGGGTAGCAGACTGCCGCGCCACCGCGCCACCCTCGCCCAGCGCCTCCGGGCACGCACCCTGCCGGGATAGGCAGCAGGCACCCAGGCAGCCCCAGGCGCGGCTCCAGTAAACCACACTAGGCTGGCGTGGGCGGTGGAGAGAGAACAGAAATAAAGGGGTTTATAGACATACTTCTGAGATATTGTGGGTTAGATTACACACCACTGCAATAAAGCAAATATTGCAGTAAAGCAAGTCAAATTATTATTATTATTATTATTGTTATTATTATTATTATTTTGGTTTCCCAGTGCATATAAAAGTTTGCACTATGCTGTAGTCTATTAACTGTGCAATAGTATTAAGTCCAACAGAATGTACATACCTTAATTAAAAAATACTGTATTGCTAAAAAATGGTAACCACCAGCTAAACTTTCAGTGAGTTGTAATCTTTTTGCTGGTGGAGGGTACTGCCTCGATGTTGCTGGCTGCTGACTGATCAGAGTGGTGTTCGCTGAAGTTTGAGATGACTGTGGCAGTTTCTTAAAATAAGACAACACTGAAATTTGTCACACTGATTGACTCTTCCTTTCATGGACAATTTCTCTGTAGCATGTGATGCTGTTTGGTAGCAGAGCTTCACAAAACTTTTTTCAAAATTGGAGTCTCTCAAACTCTGCTGCTACTTTATCAACCAAATTTATGCAATATTCTAAATCCGTTGTTGTCATTTTAATGGTCTTCATAGCATCTTTATTTGGAGTAAATTCCATCTTAAGAAACCACTCTTTTTTTTAACTCTAAAGAAGTAATTCCTTATCCATTCAAGTTTTATCATGGAATTGCAGCAACGCAGTCATACCTTCAGGATCCACTTTTGATTCTAGTTCCCTTGATATTTCCGTCATACCTGGAGTTATTCCCCCCACCGATGTCTTGAACTCCTCAAAGTCATCCATGAGTGTTGAAATCAACTTCTTCTAAACTCCTATGCATGTTGATATTTTTACATTGTCCCATGAGTTATGAATGCTCTTAATGGTTTCTAGAATGGTGAACCCTTTCCAGAAGGTTTTCAATTTTCTTTGCCCAGATCCATTAGGGGAATCTTTATCTATGGCAGATATAGCCTCACAAAGTATATTTATTAAATAATATTTGAAAGTTCAAATGACTTTTTGATCCATAGGCTGAGGAATGGTTGTTCTGATAGCAGGCCTGAAAAAAGCATGAATTTCATTGTACATCTCCATCAGATCTCTTGGGTGACCAGGCACATTGTCAAAGAGCAGTCATATTTTGAAAGGAATCTTTTTTTCCCCTGAGAATTAGTTCTCAACATTGAATTTAAAATATTTAGTAGACCATATTGTAAACAGATAGGTTGTCATCTTTGTTGTTCCATTTATACAGCACAGGAAATGTAGGCTTAGCATAACTACTAAGGGCCCTAGGATTTTGAGAATGATAAATGAACATTGGGTTTTGCTTTAAAGTCACCAGCTGCATTAGCCACCGATGGAAGCATTGCCTGCATTTGAAGCTTTGAAGCCAGACATTGACTTCTCTCTAGGTGTGAAGGTTCTAGATGGCATCTTCTCCAGTAGAAGGTTGTTTCATGTACATTGAAAATGTGTTGTTTAGTGTAGCCAGCTTCATTAATTATTTTAGCTAACTCTTCTGGATAATTTGCTGTAGCCTCTATATGAACGCTTTCTGGTTCACCTTGCATTTTTCTATGATGGGGATAGTTTCTTTCCTTAAATATCATGAACCAACCTCTGCTAGCTTCCAACTTTTCTTCCACAGCATCCTCATTGCTCTGTCTTCATAGAATTGAAAGAGTTAGAACCTTGTTCTGGATTAGGCTTTGGCCTAAGGGAATGTCGTGACTGGTTTGATCTTCTCTCCAGCCTGCTGAAACTTTTTCTGTAACAACAATAAAACTGTTTTGGTTTCTTATGATTCATCTTTTCACTAGAGTAGCACTTTATATGTCATCAAGAACTTTTATTTTACATTCACAGGTTGGCTTACTGTTTGACACAAGATGCCTAGCTTTTGACCTGTCTTGGCTTCTAACATGTCTTTCTCACTAAGCTTGATCTCTTGCGGCTTTTGATTTAAAGTGAGAGATGTGCTACTCTGCCTTTAACTTGAACTTTTACAGGCCAGAGTAGGACTATTAATTGGCCTAATTTCAATATTTTTGTGTTTCAAGGAATAGGAAGGCTTGACAAGAGGGTGAGAGATGGGGGAATGACTAGTTGGTGGGGCAGCCAGAGCACACACATTTCTTAAGTTCGCTTTCTTGTATGGGTGTGGTTTGTGAGGCTCCAAAATGATTACAATTATAACATCAAAGATCACTGAACACAGAGCACTATCATAAATAGAGTAATAATGAAAAAAACCCTTAAAATATTGTGAGAATTTCCAAAATGTGACATAGAGGTGTGAAGTGAACAAATGTTGTTGAAAAATGGCACCAGTAGACTTGCATGACCTAGGGTTGCCACAAACCTTCAGTTTGGAAAAGTCACAGTATCTGCGAAGCACAATAAAATGAGGGATGCCTGTACTCTTAGTTTATACTAAGACCAGGGCTTAAAGTTTAAGTCCCTAAAACAAGGGACTTGACCTATTCTCAAAGAGCTTTAACTTTAAGAGACAATTTAGCTTTGAGGGTTTATTTTCTGGCTAGAGGAAAAGGGCAGTAAGTCAGGAAAAATAACAACAAAAGATAATAATGGAGCGTAGGAAGAAGCAAAAATAGGATAAAGGCTGTCAGTTTCAAGTTATGTTTTGAAGGAGCTAAAAGAGTTTCAAAATTTTCACTTTAGCCAAGGAGTCCTTTAAGAGGATAATTTTGGAATCTGAGTTTCTTTCGGAGACTTCCTCAAACCAGAAAAACAAAACACAGACAAATAAAACCCCAAACAATTTGAATGTTTTAGACTTTGCTCTCTTTTTGTTATGAGCCCTTTTTTATATAAGCAATTTTATTTACGCTGCAGATTCCCCAAATTCACCTATATTATTGCCTTAGCTCTGGCTGTGATAACAAACTACCACATACTGGGTAATTTAAACAACAGAAATTTAATTTCTCACTGTTCTGGGGGCTAGAATCCAAGATCCAGGTGGCAGTGTGGCAGTTTTTAGTGAGAACCGTCTTCCTGGCTTGTAGACAATTATGTTCAATGAGAAAGGGAGTGAGAGAGAAAGAAGGGAGAGGGAGGAAGATAAGGAGAGGGAGAGGGAAAAGGAGAGAGAGATACAGTGTCTCTTCTTGTAAGAGCACTAATCATATCTATAAGGGCACTAATCCTACACTCATGACCTCATCTGAACTTAATTAACTCTCAAAGACACCATCGCCAAGTGCAATCACAAAGGGGGTTAGAGCTTCAACACTGAAGTGGGGAGGGGGGCACAATTATTCAGTCCATAGCAATGACCCATGGCAGTATTATTCCATTTAGAAAGGTAGCACTCAAATTAGACTTATTGTGAGAACACATTTAAGAGACCTGTGAAGATCTGGCAATGGAACATAATAGTTGGCTGTGTCTAACAGCATACACAAGAAATCTTTAATCTCTTATGCATGAATGTTTGGAAGTTAGGCATATCTGGAACTAAACTGTCATGGACAAAACAAGATGAACCAAGGAAAGTTCTCACATGTTTCCGGTAGGTGCCACAGCAAAGTCTGCCCTATTCAGCTGTTGATTAAACACGATATTTTATTTGTTAGTTCTTTGGGCTGACTCAAATGTCAATCCTGTTGAACTTATATCTGTCCTCTGCCTTATGTATTAACCTTTATATACTCACAAAAGAAAAAGATGAGAGCAGTCAGGAAGACTAGCAATATTTTTAGTAACAAGACAGATTTCCACCAAGTATAAATTTTTAAATCTGATCAGATAATCAAAAGATCCCTAAAAGCCAAGATCAATCTCTGACAAAATTTAGTACTACGGTCAGAGAGAGCATTCTTCATGCTTTAATAATGTCTAGCTGCCATTTGTTCTTTTTCAGCATGACAAAGAAAGGAGAAGATAAGTGAGGGTGAAGCCAAAGTGTAGCCGTTTGAAACATTGACCCTGGGCTACTTCTATAAGAATTTTAAAAGATGGCATTTTTTTCTCATAGCTATTTTAGGTTTTTGCCAACTTATCAAAAAAGTCACATCTATCAAATTCCTTTAACATCTTTATCATCCATTATTTTATAAGGACTCTAATTTTTGCTTCTGTTTGCTAATATTTGTACTCCCCATAGTTAATGACAAAGCTGCTCTTACCGTGATGTCTTATTTTATAATAGCAGATTAGGTCAGTATTATTAATGACATTTTTTGATACTAGTATATTCATTTTATTTTATGCTATCACAAATGTGGCATTGATAATCTAAGAAAGAAATATATAAGAATATATATTTGAATACTGAAAACTTCTATTTTATATAAACGCAGTATTTGAAAAATACCCTAATCAAAAGGATGAAAATTATTCATATATCTGTACAAATTGTTTCTCATGTCAAAAGATTTGACTATTAACCAGTTATACTAAAGAGCTTTTAAACGAGTGATAACTTTCTTAGAGCAGATATCAGTAGCCTTTCAGAAATGATGTCCCAGTGAATAAAAGAAAGTTTGTGGTGGCAGTGATTATCTCAAGATCTGTGGACTGAGAATCTTCATTTCACCCTGGAATATGCTTGCGTCTTATTTAGATGTACATCATTTATGAATATTCCAGTGATATAAAATGTAGACATGAATTATATTCATCCAGAAAGGCTAATGGGGCTTGAGGTTAATGTTGTTACAAAGAAAATGATTCTTCAGAACGAAGAGATTAGCTAGTAAACTATGAAAAATTAGATTCTTTACAGTTACTAACCCTTTGGGGAGAAACCTAGAGGAAATTAAGAAAAGTTTCATATTGCTGTTGCTGCTTCCTTCCTATTCCATATTAAAAGGCATGTTGCTCTTATGGAAATTTTAGACTTTTACAGTAACTTGTCACATTTCGTTGAAAGCGCAGAATGTTGCTCTATATTATTTGACTATGTGTTTCTAGAGCCTTTTATTTTACTTATTGAACTAGCAGTATACAGTTGATCCTTGAAAACACAGTATTAGGAGCACTGAAGTTGAAAAATCTGATTATAACTTTTAACTACCCCAAAATTTAACTACTAATAGCATACTCTTGACTTGAAGTCTTACCAATAACATAAACAGTCAGTTAACACATACTTTGTATATGTATTATACATTTTATTTTTACAATAAAGCTAGAGCAAACAAAATATTATTATGAAAATCATAAGAGAAAATACATCTCAAGTACCATACTGTATTTATTAGAAAAATCTGCATATAAGTAGATCTGTACAGTTTAAACCTATGTGATTCAAGAGTCAACTGTATATTATTCAAGTTGTTTTCCTGTGAAAATTTAGCATTTGTTTATGAATTAAGAACTTTAATCCTAACGGATGAAATACCAATAACTTCACTTGATTTTCATGGCTTTGTAACTGGCCCCTATGCAATTTTTACTTTATGTAATTTTCACCAGATCAATAGATTGTAGTAGCTATGCTAATTTCTTCAAAGGCCATCCTTATTCTGATTTCTATATTTTTACTTAAGTTGAACTGTCTACCTCCATTTCATATAATTAACTCATACTCAAATTAGTTGATACTGTCACTTTCTCTTCTAAGTGGAAATTTAGATGTAGAATAAACAAATTCCTAAAATTAAACAAGTACTTCATATGAAGAAGAATAGAAGAAGGCAAAGGGAAGACTTTTTCAGATCCAAAACTCTGTCCTAATGATAACAAGAGGTGAGCAGCCTAAAACCATAACTGCAATATATCTGAGTTCTTTGTGTTATTTAAGTTACCCACTGAAATTATATACCTTACACTTTTCTTTGTGATTTGTAATTCATATGTAAAATTCTGAAGAGTGGGTTTTTTTTTAAAAGAGATAATTGAATAATTTATTTAACTTCTTAAAAGTGAGGATGAACATTATGTAGATTATATTATCCTCATACTTTTGCAAAGTGAGGACCATTAAAAAGCTGTCAGCAGTACAGAACTAAAGACTAATCAATTATGTCTCATAACCTGGAAGAGATTCTTCATATATCTAATGAATTTTTTCAACAAAGATTAATAATTCATATGATACTTGTTCTTTTATTCTGGGCAGCCGAAAAGGTGTTGTAAAAAAAGACGAGAGAAAAGGGAGAGGGAGAGAAGAGGGGGAGAAAAGGGGAGAAGGAGGAAGAAGTCTGTGGATGAGGAGTGAGGGAGATTTGTTATATGATAATATTGACTATATTATGTTTGAAGTAAAAAGAGATATAAAAGGAAAGGATAGAAAGATACATCTATTAGGAAAAAAAGCCCATTGGGGCACCTGGGTGGCTTTGGTTGGTTAAGCGTTCACCTTCGTCTCAGGTCATGATCTCACAGTTTGTGAGTTTGAGCACCACATCAGGCTCTCTGCCGTCAGACCAGAACCTGCTTCAGATCCTCTGTTGCAGTCTCTCTCTGCCCCTCCTTCTCTCCCTCTCTCTCTCTCTCTCTCTCTCTCCTCTCTCTCTCTCTCTCTCCTCTCTCTCTCTCTCTCTCCCTCTCTCTCTCTCTCTCTCCTCTCTCCCCTCCCTCTCTCTCTCTCTCACACACACACACACACACACCACACACAAAGTTTAAGGAAAAAAAAATGCCTGTTTATTCAATAGCTAGTTGATGAGATTATATGTGTAACAGTTGATGATATTCAACCTCATTCAGAAAAATAAGGACCAAAAGATGTGAGAGAGAATTTATTGAGATCTTTCTAAAAAGGGGTAGAAAGGGAAAGGGAAAGTGAAGGGGAATAGGAAGGGAGGAAAGGAAAAGGGAGAGGAAAGACAAGAAAAGATTAAAAAAAAAGGAAAAGAAATTACCTAAAATATTTCTTCTCAGTAGAACCCGGGTAGTCTAACCACTACCTTTCTGTCAGTATTGAGCTCAAATAGCAATAATCCCCCAAAGGGACAAGGATTTTTATCTCTTTTGACCTCTATTACAATTTCAGAGCCTAGAATATAGCTGGCCCAAGTAAGGACTTAGTAAGTTTTCTTTTTTTAATAAATTGTATTGTTTATTTACGTAAATTACATGAGATAAATATACTAAGTTACAAGTTACGCAATAACTTTTCTAATTTGTATGATGTTATAATTCCATGAAGATTAAAAACTAAAACTTGCATCATGACCTTAATTCATATTGTGTTATATGTTATAATTATCAGTGTTAAAAACAAGCAAACAAACACCTAACTGACCAAGTACCCAAGGCAAAACACCTTTGACTAGGCTAATAGGAGGAGAAATGTGAGGTGATCATAAAAGCTTGCACACATGTAAATTAGATATTTTTGTCTAATAAATGGCAATATCTATAGGAAATTTGTGTTCAACACATTTTTATTTATATATAATTAATTGAATATTACCTGTGCTACAGGTTTTAAAATATTTCTTTTAAAAATGATGTTATTTTGTTGGTGGTGTTATTCTTGTCATTAACAAATCCAAGTGGAATATGTTTCTTAACAATGTATAACGTTATCTAGAAAGAATGACAGTAAAATGCATTTTGGTTTAACTACCATTCCACTGAAGATATTGTCTATGGCCTATATGGAATGATTTGCAAATTCTTTATATTCTAGTGTATCAAGTATATTCTTTCTCTTCCACTTAAAATTTTTTTTCTGGGTTTTAGAGTCTAAGAAATAAATTTTAGTTTAGGCTTTATTTAAATGATACAGTTCTTGTGCACTTTTTCTTTGAAGGGATAACAATGATTTCATCTTATTCTGGGAAAATTCATAAAGTGTTGTTTTGAGTGGTCGAGCAGATACTTATTTTTCTGTACTTGGTGTAGCAATCTTGCTCCAAGGATAGCTCCAGGGTTCTTTCTAAGTTTGAAATGAGAACCATAAATGGGAAAGTCACACATTCACCAGACTGTTTTTTTTCTTCCAGGTGAGTTGAGTGTGTGCGTGTGTGTGTGTGTGTGTATACATACACATACACATACACATACACACACACTTTACTGTTTACATTATTTCTTATTTCCATAGTATTGAGCTATAACCAGTTGTTGAATGAGAAATTTAAATATCAATCCCTTTCAACTGTCATTCATAAATTACACACACAGAATGTACGTGAGTCTTTGTGGCATTTTCATCAATATTTTTTATATAATTTTGGTAACAATTTTAATAATCCCTGTCAAGAGGCATAAAATTCTGTTTTTGCCATTAATTATAAATGTTTTTTAGTAGTGCTTTGTTTATTGCTGTCTAACAAATTTTCCTAAAGCTTAGTGGATTAAAACAGCAAACATCATTCATCTTGCGTGATTTTTGTCAGAAATCAGACAGATGTAGCAGGGAGAGTTTTCCTTTGCTTGTGGTGTTTAAGTCCTCTGCTAGAATACAAAAGCGATGAACCACAGGAATCTACGCCTAAAACCAAGAGCACAGTGTACACACTGTATGTTAGCCAATTTGACAATAAATTATATTAAAAAGATAAAACTCATTCAGCTAAAAAAATAATAAATAAAATTGTATTCAGAAACCTAAAATAAAAAAAAAAAAAAACCGAAATCTTTTCATTCACATTAAGTGGTTGTTAATGGCTGTCAACTGAGGGACTTGATGGGATTTCCAGCCAGAATATCTATGTGGGCTTGGCTTTCTCACAGCACAGTGGCTGGGTTCCAATAGTCAGTGTCCCAAGAGGGAGCCAGAAAGAAGGCATAGTGCCTTCTATGCCCTAGCCTTGAAAATTACACGGCATCACTTCTACCACATCCTTTTAGACAAGGCAGTCACAAAAGTCATATAGTTTCAAAGGAAAGGAACTAAGATCCCAAGACACAAGTAGAATATCAAAAACAAACAGGATAGGATATAATATTGGTGTGATCATCTTTGGACAATACAGTCTGCCGTAATGGATATTAACAGTCCTGCAAAATTTAATGTGGAAAGTTTAATGAACAAAATATGTACCTTCTACTTGCTCAGAAGCTGTAGGCTGCAAGGATGATGTCATTCTAATATTATGTGTGCAATCTATGATAGTGATGATAGACTTTACAGATCTATAGTGCTGCTATCTTTCCTATGTATAACCTTCTATGGATGCCTAGAAAACACCCAGCCTAGGGTCATACATTAGGTGGTGGCTGTGCACATGAAGGAATGCTGATAAAGTTTTTAATACCTAAGTTAGCAGAAAGCAGTAATTGTTGTTTATGAGTCTATTCCTCCTGATATTCTCTCTGTATTATTTGTGTCTGTGTATAAAATGTACATATGTATGCAGTATATGCTTTATATATATTATGCATATATGTAATGTATAATGTATATGCATATAAATATGTTATATTATGCATTCTAGACCACATTTGGAAGAAGGCAACCAGAATGACAAACTATAATAAACTAACCATGATTAGAATTATTGAAGCATGAGCCGACTAGTCTAAGTGGCATCTGTCAGTTTTCAGATTGGAAGAGGATAGTAGTAGGAGCAATATAGATTGTTATTAGGTTGGAGTTCTAACTGAGGCTCTATGATCTTATTTAATTATTTATATTTTTATTTAATTTTTAATACTCATGAAAGTAGTTCTTTAGTCCTTTTCCTAAACTAGCCATTGTATTATTTTGCTCAGGCTGCCATAACAAAGTGCCCCAAACTGAGTGGCTTAAACAACAGAAATTTATTTTTGCATTGTCTAGAAGCTAGAAGTCTATGTTCAAGGTGTCTGCAGGGTTGATTTGTTCAAAGTTGTCTCTCCTTAGTGTATACATGGCTGTCTTTTCTCTGTGTCTACACAAGATTTCTCCTTGATTTGTGTCTGTGTCCTCATCATTTCTTCCTATAAGGACACCAGTCATGCTGGTTTAGGGCCGACCATGATCACCTCATTTTAACTTTATTCCCTCTTTAAAGACCCTATCTCCAAAGACAGTCACATTGTAGGGCAGCAGGGTTAGGATTTGCGGGGCGAGGCTCACGTCAGTATAATAGCCGTTAGATAATATTTTTATATTTACTAAAATAAAAAAAATACTTTATCCATAAATTTCTTACTCTGCAATCCCAGAGGGATTTGTGAATGCATGTTTCCTGTTCAACAAACAAGAAAGCCATTGGCTGTTCCAGTTTGCATTTGATGTACCGAGGATACATTTTTGCCGGCCAGAAACATTGCAGTATTTGCATTACAGCAATAACATAGATAACCTTACAAGTTGAATTCACATTGTTCTGTTTTTCCCTATCATAGATCAGGTTTCAATCTTATTGTAGAAAATATTTGTGCAATATAAGAAGCTGTGAAAGGAACTGTTCAAAAACTGAGACAAGAAATAAATTGAGATTAAATTAGTTAAAAATATATAAATTCCAGAATTTTATAATAAACTTAGTAACTGTCCACATATGTGTCACAAGATGAAAGATTACTATTGGTAGACAAAAGTACCAGAATTTGGATACTGTGAGATAAACTTGACTCAATTTAGTGTTGTTCTTTACATTTTATAGTTTTGTTCAAAATTTCTAGAATATGGTTATTTTCATGTTTACTTCTGTTTTTTTTCTCTAGTTTTTACTTATGGCATTAACTATTTCTATGTAGTTCCTTCATATCTTTAAAAAAGATCGCTGAGATGATACTATCCTTGCATAATATGTTTGCACAAGTTATTTTTAATTTAAATTATTTCAAATTACTTCTAATTAATTTGAAGGTCTTGGCTTAGTGCTTTTGCCAGTTCTTTCTCATCCATATACACTTTTACTCTATTTTCTGTTAGTTTGATCTACTGAGAATTGTGTTTCATTTTGACAAAGAGAGTAAGTAAATATAGACTGTTGAATGCTTTTTTTTTATGTTTTATTTATTTTTGAGAGCAGGAGAGACAAAGCATGAGTGGGAGAGGGGCAGAGAGAGAGGGAGACACAGAATCCAAAGCAGGCTCCAGGCTCTGAGCTTTCAGCACAGAGCCCGATGTGGGGCTTGAACTCACAAACTGCGAGATCATGACCTGAGCCAAAGTCGGACCTTAACTGACTGAGCCACCCCGGTGCCCCTGTTGAATGCTCTTCTGAATGCTCTGCAGTATTACTTTTTCACCTTTCCCTAGCCTGTCACTCCCAGTGCCAAGGGGCACTCACCATTTCTCATTTATTTCAGTAGTATTGCCAGGGATTTTACCCACTCTCGTTCCTGTACTTAGATGTTTCCAGGCCACTTGCAGAAAATATAAAGCTGATCATGTTGCTTCTTTGTAAAATGATTGATAGCATATCCTCATTAACTTCAAAATTACATACTGATGTTTTAGAGTTCCTTAGAAGGTACTTCAGGTGTTGAGAAAACCTGTATCTCATTCTTCAACTCCTCACATCTTGTCTAGGGCTAGCCACACTGAATTATTTGAATTTCTCAAGATATATGACATTTTCTTATATCTCATTGCGTTTTAGCACACTGTTTCCTATGCTTGGCTAGTGTCTTTTCTTTTCCCCAGTGCCACCATTCATTTTTCTTCAATCCCTATCATTCATCAGACAGAGATTTATGGAGTTTCTCCATTGTGTCTGGCACTATGGTAAGGAACAGGGAGTGGACAAGATAGCAGTGGTCCTGCTGTTCCAGTCATACTGATTACTTTACCTGGCCGTCTTCTTTGGTACTACTTTTTATGTGGTATTCATTCCTTACTACACTAAGTTACATGGCAAATATTTTATCTTTTATTTCATCAGTCTAGTACCTATTACAGTGCCTGGACATGGTATAGTTCAGTGAATGCTACTAATGGAATCAGTATGTATGCCTGCTTTCATTCAGTTGTGTATATTTATAGTCATGATGCAATGACTTGTGTTTTATCTCCTTATTTTGAATTCCTCTTTCAATTCTGGGCACTAATATTTCATCAGAAGAGCCTTTTATAAGCAATGGATTAAGGATGTTAATTCGGAAAAAGTATTGAGAGATTCACTAAAACTAGTATGTAATATCTAAATGTCATTGTTGACTGATACATTTATCAACCAGAGAAACAGAACCTTACTTGCCTGTGGGGACTGACTAGGCCAGGAAAGGAAGGCTGGGACTTTTGACATGGGTAGAATTTTGTCTTCATTAAGAAGCCTCAACTACTTTTAAGGCTTTTCAGTGATTGAATCAAACCCACCCAGATTATGTATGATGACAGTCTCCTGTAATTACTTGAAGTCAACTGTAGTGGGTTGTAATCATATCTACAGAATATCTTCACAGCACATATACATTTCACAAAAACATGCATTTTGTCATTTATTTTCACTGATGTGTCTCAAGTACCCATAAACTCTTATGGGCAAGAAGAAATCAACAGCAACTGATTACAAATAAATATGAAAAAATAATATTTTTTCTAAATTATATATCTTCCTTTGCCATAGATAAATGTATGTAATAGTGGGTTCATCCTGACACTCAATAGACATTCTGTGGAGCAATGGGAAAATAGTTGTAAATCATTGTGAAATACAGAGCTTGGAACTCAAAGCATTTTCATGAGTCAAAGCTGTGCAGTGTTGTGAGGCAAATTGCTTAATGATTACACACTTTTCCTAGGATAAAGAATTTGTATATAAGAATACTATTAAATAGAAATATAATTGAAAAAGATAAACATCAAACTTACTCTTCAGAACACACGATAGGTATTTAAACAAGGATCAGTATGAAGTGTTATCAGTAGCATGGTGCATTCGGGTCAATGGGTTGCATTCTGATTTTGCTGCCCACAAGCTGTCTGACCTCGAACACTGTAAAATGGGAGTAATAATAGTACTTACCTCATAAAATTTTTCTGAGTCATAAAGATGATACTGTAACTTTAATGAATAGTTCGTACATAGAAGGATGCCTACTACATAATGATATTTAAGGTTTGTTAAATAAATGTTACCTACTTACTGGGTAAAACTTTACCAGTGGGTTGTTCTGTGGTAAATACATGGACCCTGGATATTAGACAGGAAATGGGAAGGTGAACACTTTTTCAAGTCAAGAAAAAATGCTTTTCTTTTACACCTGTAATTTGCTCACTGATAGTAAACTATTCTGGTGAATTAGGGTGGTGATATCAAATGTAGTTACACATGATGGTTCTCAGTTAATTATGATCTAGCCATACTCAGTGATTTTAATGTTCTAATTTTTCATGAAAGAGAAAAATCTCTCCTAATGAATATTCGGCATTTTTGTGAATATTTAAATATATGTTGCTTTCCTAGTGCTTTAAAATTGATATTATAAATTAAAGACCAAACAAAGATAGAAGTTCAGTAATTTAGTGAAATAATTTTGATATATCAAACTGGAGAAAAAAAGTAAAACAATTTCTATATTTAGGTCTTGCATCTCAGTTTATCATGAGTCTGAAAGAAACGCTTTATAGAATACAGTTAATATTAGAGAGTCATTTCATACAATAGCATATTTTTTTGTGGTGTAATCAAAGGTTACATGACAAAGTCAGACGACTGAATTTTAAACCTCAAAATGATTTCTACTTTGCCCCAAGGTTTTTAGATTGCTGATGCAGAGGTTCTAGTAGTTTCGATCATTTTTGGTATCCATATACTTATAACTACCTAGGAATAAATGGGATTAGTTATATAACTCATAAGTAATTTTTGTGACTCTCAAACATTTTCACTCATTTTAAAACTCGTATTTGTGGAGTGCCTGAGTGGCTCAGTCTGTTGAGCAACTGACTTTCAATTTTGGCTCAGGTACAATCTCACAGTCTGTGGAATCAAGCCCCATGTCGAGCTCTGTGCTGACTACATGAAGCCCGCTTGGGATTCTCTCTCTCCTTCTTCTTCTGCCCCTCCACTGCTCTTGCTCATGTTCTCTCTCTCCATCTCTCAAAATACATGAATAAACTTAAGAAAAAAAAACAACCTCCTATTGTATAACTCATAATCAAATATCATCTTCCTGTGTCAACTCATTGTTTTTGTATTAGCAGGTGGCTGTGACAATGACTTCCTCTACATGCAGTTCTAGCATTTCTACATGAGACCGTCTCAGGATGCCCTGAATAGTGACCCTAATATTATCAAAAAAAAACTCCATCTGTGTAGAAAGAAATGGGATTTTAATTTTTCAGTCAGCTTAACTCTGACAATCCCACGTAACGAAGCCTGTGATGGAATTTTCTGTGGTTCATGTAGTATAGTTAAACAAAGATTCTTTTCACAGAAGAACAAATTTAGCCTATAAATTTATAGGTTGGTGCCTCAAATTATTATCTGTATCTTTGGTTGGAAGTAAGAGTGGAAAATTATCAATTTTTCAACTCATGGATGCTGGAAACTTACTCGAATATTCAAACCCTTGGCATGTCTTATGTTTTTTAAGTTGTATTATGAAATAATTATCTGCTATTGCCTAAATTTTACTTTAAAAATATTTATAAGTAAATAATACTTTCTTTCCTTTTTTAAAATTATTTATTTATTTATTTATTTATTTTTATTTTTGAAAGACATAGAGACAGAGCATGAGCAAGGGAAGGGCAGAGAGAGAGGGAGATACAGAATCTGAAGCAGGCTCCAGGCTCTGAGCCATCAGCGCAGAGCCTGATGCGGGGCTCGAACTCACAGACCGTGAGATCATGACCTGAGTTGAAGTCGGCCGCCTAGCTGACTGAGCCACCCAGGTGCCCTGTGAATAATACTTTCTATACATGAATGAAATTGTATAAGTACAATTGAATAATGCAAGTAACCACAAATTGGGAGTTCCTCTTTGTTTCTCTAATTTTTATAAAGCCACAGTTTTTCTCATCAGGAGAGTTCAGTCTGAGTAGTGAAACATTTGCTTTTTTTTTTTTTTTTTTAATTTTTATTTTAGAGAGAGAGGGGCAGGACAGAGGGAGAAAGAGAGAGAGGGAGAATCTCAAGCAGGCTCCATGCCCAATACTGAGCCTACCATGGATCTGGAACCCATGATCCAGGGATCATCACTTGAGCCAAAATCAAGGGTCAGATGCTTAACAGACCGAGCCACCCAGGCACCCTGGATGATTTTTTTAAACTTGAAATTCCCTTTTAATGTGTATCATCAGGTTTATTGTAATGGCAAATATAACATTTTCTCCTTCAGTCCTATTCATATAATTCTTTGAAATTAATTTATGTATTTGTGTCATGGTAAAAATGAACATAATTAAATTATTATAGAGAAGTTCAAATTGTGGCCATTGTTATATGAGTTTCTAACTTACTTTTTAGTATGGGCCATAATTTCGAAGACTATATTTTGCTTCGTCAGAATATAATGATCACATATATATCCATTATTCTATCGGTTGTCAGAAATTGTTTCTCTTTCCAGTGACTTTATTTATTTTTTCCTTTCTAATTCAGAATAATGGACAGCCTAAGCATACTCATTGTTTTGAAAAATCTGTACTTCTCTTTTATTATTTTGTTCACGTTTTTTAGGCCTTAGCTGGTTTAAAAATATATTGAAATATAATTGACATATAATATTAGATCCAGGCATATAAAATAATGATTCAGTAATTCTGTGCATTACTCCTTGTTCACCACACATTATCCATATAACATCCTTCATCATACGACTTGTTCACAAATCTATTAACTATGTTCCCTTTGCTGTACTTTTATCTCCTGGACATTTTTATTTTATAATTGCAAGTTTGGACCCCTTAATCCCCTTTATCTGTTTTGCCCATCCTCCTACCCACCTCCACTCTGGCAACCACCAGTTTGTTTTCTGTATTTATGAGTCTGTTTTGTTTTATGTTTGTTCTCTTTGTTTTTATTTGTTTGGTTATTTTGTTTTTTAGATTCCATATATAAGTGAAATCATGCTATTTGTTTTTCTCTGTTGATTTACTTCATTTAGTATAATACCTCTAGGTCTATCTATGTTGGTGCACATGGCAAAATCTCATTCTTTTTTTATGGGTGAGTAATATACCAGTATGTTTGTGTGTTTGTCTGTATTTCACACCCTTTTTTATCCATTTATCTATTGATGAACACTTGAATTGACTATCATAAAAGTGATACCTATCTTGGTTATCATAAATATAATGCTATAATAAGTGTGCATATATCTTTTTGAATTGTTGCTTTTGCTTTCTTTGTATAAATACCCAGTAGTAGAATTATTAGATCATATTTCAATTTTTATTTTTTTCAAGAACAACCATACTGTTTACCCCAGTGGCTGCACCAATTTATTTTCCACAAATGGTGTATGAAAGTTCCCTTTTCCCACATCCTCACTAACACTTGTTACTTCTTATCTTTTTGATAGTAGCCATTCTGACTGATGTGAGGTGATATCTCTGATGATTGGTGACTTTGAGCATCTTTTCATGTGTCTGTTGGCCATCTGTGTGTCTTCTTTGGAAAAAGTCTCTATTCAGTTTCTGCCCATTTTCTAATTGGATTGTTTTTTTTTTTTTTTTTGAGTGTTGAGTTGTATAATTTCTTTATATATCTTGTATACTAACCCCTTATTGGAGATATCATTTGCAAATATCTTCTCCATTCACTTTTTTGAAGTTTTAATATCTATATTATTTAATGGCTTTACTGGCATTTATTATACTAATTCTTGTATTCTGTGTGAATGAACTTTAAGAATATTAAAACTTGAATGTAATATAATTTTAGTTAAATATAAGAGCTTTGTCATTTCCGTGACATTTATATATACATTTATATATTTCCATTATATAATTTATGGAGCTTATTTTTTGTGGATTTAGTTATTCATTGTTTTCAACTTCAATATCCCTGACAATGTTATCACTTGTTCCAGCCTCTAGATAATAAAATATAAGTATTGATATTAATATTACCTTGTATAAACAAATACTTATTTTTGAAAAATTTTCTTGTTTATTTACAGTCTTTTCCCTGCTCACTTTTCTCTTTTCATTTTTAAAGACAATTAAGCTCTATTTTCCCTCATAGAGATCTAGATAAATGTTTTTACTTAATCTGGTAAGAAGCTTACTGCTCTAACACTTGAAATATTGAAGAAATCGAAGCTTTATTAAAACTTGAGAGCAGGGGGCTGTTTCTTTCTTGCCTTCAGTAGAATCCTTCCATTAAGCATATATCTTAGAGCATACCAGTTAGTTCACTAAATACTTATTGAATAAGTGATTGGATTGATAACTGAGAGGAATGAATCAATAGTATTATTCTATTTCTTTACTAGCAGTATTTAAGGTAACAGTGAAAATTTAAAATGTATTAGAGTTTTCTTCTCCCAACTGTGTTGGAATTGTTTGATGGATACTCAAAGCACATGCCAGGAATAAGTAGACAGTATTAAATTAAAAAGAAGAAGAGGAACAGGAAGAGGAAGAGGAAGGAGGAGGAGGAGGAGGAGGAGGAGAAAAGAAGGAGAAGGGGAAGGGGAAGGGGAAGGAGAAGGAGAAGAAGAAAAGAAGAAACAAAAATCTGTTTGATGGCATTAGAGAGACAAAGAAACCAGCTCCTCCCCCCCACTTTGACAGATACTTGATACTAATGTTTGTATCTTGAGTGCCACATAATTGCGTGAATTTCAGCTCTGCTCTTGGTGGTCATCTAGTTTATATCTCAGACTCCAGTCGTGAGCAGATTAGTAATTCAGCAACTATTTTTAGCGGAAGGTGAAGAACATTAAGATCTGTTCTCATACTTCTTTCACTTTGAGATCATAGTCCCACACTTATTGGCAGACTTGCATGACCTTAATTGTATTTTTGCCTTCTCTCTCATTAATGTGGCTATCATCTTTAGTATTTGCCTCTTCCTGTATTGGGGAGAGGGTTTAATTTATTGTTTGTCACTTACTTATTAAAGTGAGTACTTAGATCACCAGTTATTGACCTTTCATTTATAATTAATTCAAAAACTACTTACATCACTAGCAGATTTCATTTCTTTGCTACGCTCACATTTCCACCATCAAATTCCTTCTTTAATTATCAATTTTTGAAAAGTGTCACATGTGTTCACCAGTGGGAGACAGGTGGCAATGTGACAGTATATCTTGAGGTTTGTGCTTAAACTGAGTAGCAGATGTATGGTGACCAGTTATTGACAGACTTTGAAAGAAGCAATGTGTGTGTCTAACCATGATACACTTTTTTGTACTGAAAGTGCATGCCAAGAGTAAGTGATTTGTGGATCGAAGGGCTACTAGAGAAGTTCATAATTTATACAGTTACACATAATATGGATATAACATGCAAACTGAAATGTAACCATTTTTGAGACTTCTGGTTTATTTAAACCATTAACTGAAATTTGTGCTTATCAGAATCATGTAAAATAAGAAACTTAAAGTCACAATGTGATACCACTATACACTTTAGGAGTAGCTGTGGCAATAGCTGTGGTAGGCAGAATTCTAAGATGACACATGACTCTACCCCTTGAATGATTCCTTCTACTGGGAAGACGGGACATCACTACTGTAACTATGTTATAGGCCATGGCAAGAGGGACTTTGTAGATGTAGTTACAATTACTCACCACTCGACTTTGAGTTAATCAAAAAGGATATAATGTATGAGCCTAGCCTACTGAGCTTCTGAAAAGCAGAGGATATTTTCCCCAGTTTTTAGCAGCAGAAGAAATCAGAGCATGAGAGAAAATTGATGCATGAGAGGGTTTTAATGTGAATGATATTCTTCATTGCTGAGATACAAAAGCCATTGGCCACTGACCTGTGAGGAGCTTTTAGAAGTTCAGAGTAATCCCTGGCCAAGAGCTAGCAAGGTAAAGGAGACCTGAGTCCAACTACCTCAATAAAGTAAATTATACTAACAATGTCAGTAAGCTCAAAAGTGGATTCTTCACCCTGAAACTCTACCTAAGAGCACAGCCTGGCTGTGAACCTGACATTGGCCTTGTGTGACAATTAACTC
The DNA here is from genome assembly GCA_030068075.1 of Paguma larvata. Classification (NCBI taxonomy): domain Eukaryota; kingdom Metazoa; phylum Chordata; class Mammalia; order Carnivora; family Viverridae; genus Paguma; species Paguma larvata. The sequence goes on along the minus strand of CM057823.1, from coordinate 123,834,637 downwards.
TTGAGTGGGAATTATGTGATTGTCAAAGTTTAAGTCTTCATAATCTGTATACCTAATCAGAGAACTCAACTCAGTTCACTGGACTTCTCTCTAAGAATTATGAGATAATGAATGGATGATGTTTTAAGCTGCCAAGTTCGAGTTAATTTTTCACACAGCAGTAAAAAGTTAGTACAATACAAAAATTTTAAAAACTGTCAAAACTAAGTGTTGATACAGACTGAGGAACAATTGAAACTCTTCTGTTTTGGGGAATGCAAATTTGTCTGCTAAGTTCAGAAAACTGAGTGGCAATATCTCCTAGAGCTGAAGGTGGAACATGTGTACATATCCCAATTCCTAGATATTTTTCAACACAAATTTATTTGTGCAACAAAAGAAAAAAAAGAATAGGTGTGTTTATAGACCTTTCACAATAGCCTCAGAGCAGAGCAGTCTAAGTGTCCATCACCAATAAAATGCATAAATATATCATGTATATTCATTCAGTGCAATGCTACACAGCTTTGAGAATGAACAAACACTGCTACACTTGAATGGGTCTTACAAATGTGTATTGCATGAAATAAGCCACATGTGAAATAGTACACACACAGAAGAGGATGGTGTCCTTCATACAGAAGTCGAAATAGGCCAACCTAATCTGTGGTTATTTAAGTAATAATAATGGCTAAGTTTGGAGGCTGCAATAGTGATTGGGAAGAGGTACCACAGGGAGGTTTAGGGTTCTAAACCTCTAAAGTAATGCTTTAAGTATTGATCATAATGCTGATTAAACAAGTGTATTCATTTTGCAAAGATTCATTTAACTATATATGATTTATGCTCTTCTTATTCTTCAATGGAAAGCTCTTTTTAAATGAAGGACTATCAAATATTGGCAACACTTTTCTACTGTGTGGCTTAAAAAAAGAAAAATTGCCTAAGGTCATTCAGCTAGTGAGTGGAAAGACTTAAAGTGGAAAATCATAATGAGGGATCATTTAGTGACAATTAAGGTTTTAGCTAAATTATATCTTTCATATGAATGAAAATTTTTAAAAAACACAGAAAAAGGGAAAATGAGAATAGTTAATAAATAATTTTGACATTTACAATTAATTTTTTTAATAAAACAGTTTGCCGGGAGACTTCATACCACTCTGTAGTCTCGTGTGCTGCTGTGGTCCTTCCTCCTGTGGAACCAACTGTAGAAATGAAGAAAAGAGAAGAACTAAAATTTCCTGAACCTTCCAGACAGTAAGTTATTTGTTTAATTTTTTAGGACTCAGTGAAACAAATTAGATAACTGATCAGAAATGGATTGCTCAGAAATTATGATTTATAATGGATGTGTTAATACTAGTATATTGAAAGGATAGAGATAACTGTACGATATTTAAAAAATCAAATCAATCTGTCCTTTGCTGTGTCAGTGAATAACTTCTGCATCTTCTGCCTTCATGTGTTTGAGCTATATTCCATTCAGGTTTTGTTTCGTTACCTTATCTTAGGGACATGAAGCATTTTATTTCTTTAACTTGATTGTGGATACGTGTTGGATGGCTTACTTTATAGTTGTAGGCGTTAATTGTCTAAAATGTGATGAGTTCTTAATATAAACTTATTAGCTTAAAATTGGCTTGCATTTTTCTAAGGAATGAAAGTTATTATTATTAACTATTTTAAATAAATTACTCTACCTGAAAACTTTACACTATTTAATGCTTCTATATTTTTATATTTAAGTTTCACTTCCATTTAGATTTGATCTTATATTTAATAAATTATACCTTTTTTATTACAAAGATAAATTCATGGAAACAAATGTAAACTACATGGACTTGACATATCAAATCAACCTGAATATTTTTAGGTTTGCATTATATAAATGAATAGGGAAAGCTTACTGATATTTTCCAGTGGAACTAGTGCCACTCCCACTTTGAGGTCTCAGACTGGAGACTATGTGGTAGATGGTGTTACCATGTAATCTGGCTGACCACTTCATGAGCCAAGTGGTAGTTACCTTGCAGCACTTACTATTTTCCCCGTTGACTTACTCTGTATCATACTTGTTTGTTTCTTATGTATTTCTACTGGATAAGCTCCTGAGGACAGAGTTTCCTGGAACATGACAATGCCCGATACTCTGTGAAATCAATTAGAAAATCCTTTACTGTTACATTCAGTAATGTTGAATTTGAACGGTGCAATGTATATACTTGATAGTATGAAGATAGGCAGTATTAATATTCTCATTATAGAGAAAGAAATACTAACCAATTCAGAAAGTAATGATTGTAATTCAGTTTTAATACAATCTAAAAGTGAAACAACTTAACTGCTCTTAATACAGTCTAATTTTTGGGTTCCAATTTTTTGTCTAATAGGAGGGAAATTACATCTCATATATGCCATTGAATTATGTTAGAAAACTTAAATGCATTTTCTACAATATATGAATGAGTTTACATAAGTTACCTATATATTTATAAATAGGATCTTAAATTCTTTTAATTATCTGTTAGTGATTCTGCTTAAAACTGGGAATAGTGTTATTTGCTTGTATAAAATACCCTTTTTCCAGTCTTTAGCTACTTCATAAATATCATTCCTCTTTATTCTGAAATAAAGCAGACTATTAACTGGCTGCTTTTTTTTTTTCTTTTCTGTTACCTTGCATTCACTCTGATACTCTTCTGTATTATCTGAATGTACTTTCTTATTAAACATCCTCACTTAATAATATCATTCATTCATTCAAATAAGTGTTGTTACTGTTTTTGTTTTTCTGAGTCAGAGAGTCCTTGGTTAAAATCTTAATTCTGCTACTATATATATATATATATATATATATATATATATATATATATATACACACACACATATATATATATATACATATATATATATGTGTGTGTTCTGCTATGATGTGAGGTGACATTATTGCCTTCAGCAGCAACTGGGGCAGAATTTTATCTTTTCAATAAATCCAATGGAAGGAGTTTCTCCTTCCCTTTAATCAAAATAAAATAAAAATCAAGATTTGAATGTCACAGGCTTTGACTAACTTGGTTTATTTGGCATGATTTTGCGGAAACAATTGCTGTGTCCAGGAGTATGTGATAACTAGAATCAGAATATATATTAGATAGAAATTTTACTTAAACTCTCTGTGCTTTCCTTTCTTCATCTGTTAATTGGGGTGATATTACCATCCTTTTGCAGTCATTGTATTATGTGAAGTGATTTTGGTAAAGAACTCAACATCTAAGAATCCACAGAAGTATTAGTCATGTTATACCTTCCATAGCTTCAGTTATCAACATTATCAATTACTTACAAATTCATATTCTTCTTCTAAAGCCTTTTCTGAATGCCACGTGTTGGCCTGAGTTGTCAAACTAGGTATTCTACTGAATCTTATTATAAGTATACCTAAAACCAAATTAATGACTTTATGTAAGCCCCTTGAATATTAATTCTTTCTGACTTATATTCATATAAAACCACTATTTTTTTTCTTTTCTGAAAATCTTAATGTTTTATCTCACATCTCACATTCAATTACTTGTCGATTTTTTATTAATGCCTCTATTATATTATTACCATTTTAGCTGACCAGGAAGACAAATATACCACATATTTAATTTTTTTTCTAATTTTATGTATTCAATTGTGATCTTAATGAAGCCATTCAAATAGTGGCCATTTTATCAAATGGAGATTACATGTGCCCTTCATAACTCACACTGCTATTATGAGAATTTATTGATAGATGTGAATATATGACAAGAACACAACAGAAATGTAGAGGTATAGTAATTAATTCAAAATTCTCATTTGCTAATGAGAGCAGATGCTTTGTAAATTGGTTTTAGAAAAATCAAGAGTAGTGATTCTTATTGGTTCATGTAATTAAAAAGCATAGAGATAGAAATTCCCTCCAGTATGGTTGGGTCTGGTACTCACATCCTGTCATAAAAGATCAGTCTTTCCATCTGCGTCTCTTTGCTTTACTTTTCCTTTGTAGTTTTCATTTTCAAGGAGGGTCCTCTAAAGGTGACATTACTGCCTTCAGGAGCTACTGGGACAGAATTTTATCTTTTCAGTAAATCCAATGGAAGGAGTTTTTCCTTCCATTTAGTCAAAATAAAACAAAACAAAAATCAAGGTTTGAATGTCATGGGCTTTGACTAACCACAGAAACAATCACTGTATCCAGGAGTATGTGATGACTACAACCAGAATACGTGACAAACTCTGAAGCAGAGTATGAAGGTGAGAGGGGACAGGTGATTCCATTCTTAAAATATGGATGATGTTGATAAAAGAAGGCAGGGATAGATGCTAGGAAGTCAAAACAATGGATGTTCAACATAAATAATAATATTTGCACCGTTAGTTTTACAAGTCAGAATTCGTTATAGTATTCAAACCGTAGACATTGAAATAACACATTAAAATATTACTATGAATACCTTTATTTCTTGTTTTAAATGTTTTTCACTTAATTTTATTTCATATTATATCAGCTAACTGTGCTATTGAGGCCGTCAGGAATTCAGGCCTTGGGCAGGTATTTTAAAACTTCTAAACCACAATTTACTCCTTTTCAGTGTGGAATTAATTTATCTACCTTATAGTGAAAGTCTGAAACACAATAAAAAGGAAATATATTAAAAATTTTGTATTTTTTACAACAATTAGGGAAATAACCACATCACATTTTTATAAATGAAGTTACCAAAGCCCTTTATGATATTACTTTTGTGTTTTGGGATTTCTCATTAGGAAATATAATAATTCACTAATATAATACTGAGATATTAGAATGTTGTAAGTTGAGGGACTGTGTTTTCTTTAAATTCAGGATGAAGTTTTTCTTTAGTTTTCCCCTCTGTATGGACTTCACATGATAAATTCATAAACCACTGAGTCTTTGAAACATAGAAATCTTTAGAGTCATATAATTAAGAACTCAGCAAATTGTAGAAGAACTACAATAATCCTCTCAGTATATGGGCTTGAGGATACATTAAGATTGTACAGGACCCAGAATATGTATGAGAGTGTATTTTTGAGGATGTTATAGTCCAGGCAAAGAATGAAGTCTAGGTAAAACACACACGTAAAAGAAAAAGCTCAGGCAACAGCTACTATTTGTCAATGTAAGATACAGATTTTGGTTAGGCCTATGATTATTTAAAGTTACATAGGCTTATTTATATATCAGTATAAACTTAGGAAAATAAAGCCAGAATATTGGTCATAATTATAGCATTGTGTTGATATATCACTTTAGAATGTAAGAAACATCTTATTACTGACATATTTACATTTTAAAAATTGTCACGTATTTTTCAGTGTTTAGACACATTCAACTAGGAAAAAATAAGAGGAATTCCTATCAGGGATAAAGTATAAATTTGTCAGCCTAGTAAATGATAGGGAGAACATATCTAATCTTTAAGGAAGGAAAGCTGTATTCTGAGCACTATGGTGGGAAAGAATTAGAGCTTTTCACTTGTTGATATACTTAAATTTCATATTAATTCTGAAGATAAGGGTGTGGATTTTAGTTTTTTTTTTTATTTTAGACTGACAGGCAGTTAAATACTATGGAAAGAATATGCTTTCTAGAAAAATGAAAAATCTTTATGATCCAAAAGAGTCTATACAATTTTCATATAATTTGATCATTAACATAGAATGTTAAAATCAAAATTTTTAGTGTGAAGCTTTGTAAATAAAGTCATAATATTAAAAGTATGTCCACATAGAGATGCCTGGTGGCTCAGTCAGTTGAGTGTCCAACTTTGGCTCAGGTCATGATTTCACGGTTCGTGAATTTGAGCCTCACATTGGACTCTGTGCTGACAGCTCGGAGCCTGGAGCATGCTTCAGATTCTGTGTCTCCCTCTCTCTCTCTGCCCCTCCCCTGCTCACACTCTGTGTCTCTCTCTCAAAAATAAATGCACATTTAAAAAAGTTTAAAAAAATATGTCCCCATATCCAGCCCCATAAATTACTCAAATTTATACATTTCTCAAATCAAAGTTATGTGCACAGAAGCACTTCATGAACTGTATATAAAATTCAAAATCTGAAGAGAATAAAAGAGTACTGCTTCCATGATAGGTTATGGATTTTATTTTGTGCTTTCATTAGAAATGTGTTTGTTGAAATTCATATACTTCATATGTAACATGGCTCAATATGTGAAATGAAGGGATTTTATAGCTATTGTAAATTTAGAAATAAAGAGGTAAAAGGAAGACAGAAATAATTCTATTTTTTTGGTCATTTCCATGTTTTTATTTTATTTTATATAGAAAAATCTAAACTTCGTAAGATACTTGATTTATTGTTTCAATTTGTGAAAATGAAGCATTATGTAAAGATGTTGTCATTCACTCCAAGTTTCTAGGTCTCCTTGTAATAATGCTTCATAGCCTTGACATGAAGAAGGTTCTTTGAGCTACTTCTGAAAGGGCACAGATGCTGTCATTTAGTATGGGATATCTTATTTTGTTAAGAATGTCTAAAATCTATTTTATTCTTAGAGAATACTTGACATAAGTTTAAAGTTCTGTCAGCTCTTTTTATTTATTTTTATCTGAATGACTAATGTATATATGTTAAATTTGGAACAGTTTAAGTACTCTAATATCAGAATTGTTACCCAAACCCTGTCGTTGTACTGGAGACACATTGAAGAATCCTTAACAGCTGAACTCCAGCTTTCTTTTACAAATTTCAGGGGGATATATTTATTTATGATTTCAGGTAGACATTTATTCATTAATCCATTGAAAATAGATATTTCTTGAGTATTTGTTTTGATCTTTGCCCTGTTCTCTGGGTGGGGATTTTAATTAAAAGGCAGGTGCTGTCTCTTAGGGAAACTTAAGAGTGTAGTCAGGGAGACACACACTGATTGATTAATTGCAACAAGAAATGCAAGACTGTGGATATGACAATGGCTCTAATGTAGAGGTATATCCTGTAATAAGGGCTTATTATAAGGAACTTTAACCTAATGAAGAAGGTCAAGAGGAAACTTCCCTGAGGAGGTGATACAACCTAAGGTCTGAAGAACATTAGTTATCTAAGTGAAAAAGCAAAGGAAGACTTCACCATTAGAGAGAAAAGCTTGATCAAACACTCTGTGATGGCTGGGAGCAGGGCGAAATTGAAAGAAGACTAGTAGGGATAAAAGGAAGCCAAAAACCTTAAAAACTTTTATATGTTTATTCACTTGAGAGAGAGAGAGAGAGAGAGAGAGAGAGAGAGGCATGAGCAGGGCAGGGGCAGAGAGAGGGAGACACAGAATATGAAGCAGGCTCCAGGCTCTGAGCTGTCAGCACAGAGCCTGATGTGGAGCTCGAACCCACAGACCACAAGATCATGACTTGAGCTGAAGTTGGCCGCTTAACTGACTGAGCCACCCAGGCGCTCCCCAAAACATGTTTTTTAAGCAGAGCCTAGGTGACATGTGGGGACACTGGTGTGATAGAGCCCGCTTGGGAGAGCAAGTTTGTTACTATTTCTTCCCAGCTCCGGACTCCAGGATCTCACATTGGAAACCTGAAATCAGCTGAAGTGGTTGTATTTATTGACAAAGTTTACAAATCAGGGCTTTTCCCTTCCCCAGAAAGCTGGCTAACTGTTTAGCAACACATCACTAATGAAGGGTAGGTTGAGTGTGTATTAGTGAGACCATTTAGGTGATGGCCGACAGTAGCTTAGACTAGGGTGCTGATATTGGGATGGTGAAATTTGAAAAGAGAACTGAGTCAGTATATATTCCAGAACCTAGGTGAATTCAATTAGGTTATTAAGCTAAAACTTACAGTATATTATCAAGCACTCACAGTAAGGATAAAGAAGAAATAGCTATACTGCTAATTGTAATTATGATAGAAAATAATGTAATATTATGACAATCCTACCATATTATAATGAATTAGTAATAGTTTTTAGTCGAGGAGTTTCGATATTCTTTTAATTTATATTGTTATTAATGAAACTATATAAATGGGAAACATATATATATGTGTGTGTGTGTGTGTGTGTGTGCTTTGTACAAAATTCCTTTCTGATTCATTTTCACTGATTCTCACTGGAAATACATATAAATATATATATAAATAAATTCCACTTAGGTCCTTATATAAATATTATGATTACTTATTAGTAATTTCTCTCCTATATTTGGTCTCTACCTTTTATTTACCCTCTTTGTGTCTTAAGTCTCTCGCATTTAAAAAAGAAATCAGAAACTGAGGCATGATATATGGAAACACATAGCATGGGTCTTTTGTGTAAGGCCTCTGTCACACAGCGTGTTTTTGAGATTCATCCACATTGTTGTAGGTGCCGTGGTCATGCCCTTTTATTAGTGAGCAGTGTTGCATGGGATGAATGTGTCACAGTTTGGTTATTTATCCTGCCCTCTTCTCCTTTGGCCACACTTTGCAGACTCATTGAATCACAAAACTACAGGACCTCAGGGAGTGCGTAGAGAAGTCATAATGGCCATCCTTATCCAAACTCACCCTTATACTACTCATATCCAATGCTTGGTTCACTGCCCATGAAGAAGCTGCCCAACGGCTGCTTAAACACCTCCAATGACAGGTAGCTCATTCCTTGAGAGGGCAGCTTTTTCTGTCCTTGGCTATCCTGGCCTGTTAGAAAACTCTTCTTCATTTTCAGGTCCAATCTACCTTCCTAATTGCCGGGGTCCAGCTCTGGCGAGTCCAGGGGTCCCCAAAAGATGGACGATCAGGCAAAAGGAATGAGAGAGCCACAAGATGTAGTCTGATCACCAAGCAGGCATCTCTGGCAATTCTGGCATCTCCCCTCTGCTGGTCTCAGTGTCTTTATTTAAATGTAGTAAATGACTTTACAGCAATGAATGACACTCCATCAGTAAGCATAGTTTGAACAATAATGTGTTTTTTTCAGCAAAGCAGCGATTTCCTCAATCTTGCAAGTTGTTTTCAAGTTAATTAGCATATAAATTTAAGGCAGGGGGAGAGAACAGAGTGTTACCTAGGCCTGCCTATGTTAATTATCTATAAACAGGCCAGAATCATTCTGCCTATTCTTCCACCTACAATGGGGGAGCTGCAACCCATCCAGCAAGGACAGAATTTCCAATGCTTGTCCTTTGCTCATGAATGAGTGAATTTACATAATAGGGACCCAACGTTTACACAAGTCACACCAATATCCAACCAGCTCATAACTGCTATCAATCTGTGCAACCCATCCCCAAGATGCAACTTTAAGATTACTTTTGGCCAGACTACTCCCATTCAGATGTAATCCATCAAAGTATCATGCTCCAGGTCCTTCCTTTTTATTTAAATGCCATAAAACAAAAGAGCATTACATTCCTTGGGGCCAAGGAGAGCAGCTCAAGAAATCCAAGTTTGAAAAATTAATATTAGAAGGAAATGGTTTTGGGTGCCAATTTGGTGGCAGGAGCCTTGCAATATCCACCTTTTCACACAGGGAAAGTATCAACCTATGTGCCCAAGATGGCTCCCAGCACCTAATTATTCCCACAGAGGACCCAGTTCTCATTTTGGGGCCATTCAATGTCCAGCTCCCTCTTCCCCACCACAGGCCTCAGGGATCCAGAAGGTGAAACCCCTACTGGGCAATGTACTGATAATGTTTAACTTATAGGGATAGTTTAACTATTTTTGGTAGTATATAAGATTCCATTATATAAATGTATCAAAATGTATCTAATCTTCTGTTAAAGGATATGCACATGGCTTACAGTGTTTGCTTTATATACAGTTTTGCCATGAACATTCATGGGCTCTTGGAGTTGGTGTGAAGTTTCTCTGCAAATAGGATTGGCAGAGTTGTAAGGCACTTGTATCTTTCACTTCAGCAGGCAGTGTTAAATCATTCTCTAGGGAATCCCCATTATATACACCCTTGCCCACACTTAGATGGGCAAAAGTGTAAAGCCTCACAAAACTTATGAGTGTGAATTGGCATCTCATGTGGTTTTGATTTACATTGACTTGTTTTTTGTGATGTTGGCATCTTCATAAGTTTTTATTGGGCATTTTATTGGGCATTCCACAAATTGCCTATTTTTTGTCCATTTCTCTATTGGGAGATTTTTTTTTTTTTTGTATTTTTGTAGAGAAGTTCTTTGTGTATCGTGACTTCCAAAGTTGAATTGCTATGTGCATTGCAAATATTTCTTCCATTTTGTGAGATGTCTTTTGTAAGATGTGACTTTTAATAAATAATTTTTATTTGGAAAAAGCTCGGAAACTGTAGCATGAATGTGATAACTATCAAGTTACTGCCCTGAATATAAAACAGCCCTCTTTCCATGTGGGTTTTCAAAAGAAATGACACCAATTTTGTGATTTTGACCAGTTCCAGCATGGAAACTGCATTTAGAAGAGCTAACTAAAGAGATTTCTCATGGAGAGAGCTGTTGCCTAGGAGTCTCCCCCATAGTTTTGGGGGATTTGGAGATGGGAAGAGTAACCTTCTAATCACAAGCCTAGTTCAGAGAATCATTCAGGAAGAATTCAGAGAGTTTCACATGTGTTCTCTGCAGTTGGAAACACAAAGGACAGTTGGCTGATTTATGCCTGAGAAAACTGAAGCAGACCGTGGACTGGAATCTGCCATCCGACCAGATTGGCTAGAGGGCAAAGAGGGGCTGGCCAGCTGGGGAAGCAGCACCTTCTTGAACTCTCAGAGCTGGTCATGGAGCTCAGCTTTTTGTGACCTATCTGGAGGATCAGGAAACCTAGGAAACAGAGACAGAGGACACCCATCCATCCTCGGGTAGGGAACCGCGGGAGAGTGGCCAAGAAGAAGACCTCTGAAGAGACTACTTGTGTGCCCATCGTGAGGCCCTGGACCCAAGCAAAATCTCTTTAAAACTCGTCTGGCCTACGGAGTACCCTTCTCTTCCACCTTGCACTTGGTGGCAGAAGTATGTTGACTGTGGGGCTGAGGAAGCTTAAGTTTTAGGGACTTCAGTTGCACTGGGGCCTTTTACAAGGTCCTAGAAGGGATCCTTGAATTTTTCTTCTTCTTATGTGTTAATTTTAAAATAGACCCCGCCGTATTTTATAAACTCCAGGCCTCACGAAACCTGGATGTGTCCCTTAGTACCATTGCTCTTAGATCTAGCAGTCAGCATACGTGCCTTGGGTTCTGCACTTGAGAGAATTATGTCTCTTCTCTGACTTTGCCTTTTTCTGCAAGGCATGAGTTCCAAAGAGCCAAGGATTCCCACTAGCGGCCTGTGTTTCCACCAACCACCATGCTAGGATTCCTTGCTCAAAGAGCCCTGCATCCTCCCCTCATATAATACCCTTGGCCCGCCAGGCTGCAGGGGAACAGCTGATCTCTGGTAGAGGCAGACAGAACTTAGACAGAACTTAGAGGGGCGGGCAGGGGATTCTCTCTCTGGCCTGTGAGCCGCAAATATGTGGGAAGAAGCCCAGGGAAGGAAGGAAAGAGGGGCAGGCTAGATGTTTGATGAATTAATCTGTATTAATTGATACTACTTGTGAGAGGATCCTTCTATTTTTTATAGTCTCTACTGACCTTATTGGAAGATGTGGTCGCATCAGTCACTAGTTTCACTGGTTTATTAAATAATAATAAAAAAAATACTCAAGAAAGTTGATTGTTTTCAGACTTCATGCATTACTCAAGAACCAATGGATTTTACCAAGTAAATAAATAAAAATCTCCAGAGAAACTACTCCCCTTGATTGAGTGTTGTTATTTCATTTTTCTGCAGTTTATTGCTCCTTAGTGAGTTGTAATATCTGGTCTCTTGTGCAGACAATTTGTCAAGCCATGAAATTGTATTGTAACATTTGCATCTGGTTTGACAATCTGTCTTTATACATTGAACACACAATTGCTATTATTCAGATAAATTGGGACAGCCTGATAAGATGACTGAGGTGTTTCAGTTCACCAGTGCAGTACAGTACCGTTGTACTCTTCATAGTGCAATGTAAATACAATTTATCAGATCGCTGAAAAAGACTGCAGTCTCATCATCACTGTTGTGAAAGTAGCTCTTATGCAGGGGGAAAAGGCAGGGTGCCAACCTCCAACTGCCCCTCCTAACATCATCCCACAGAAAAGTTCTGTTCTCAGATAAATGAAATATTTATTTGAATTTATTCCATAATGTAGATAATGGCATAACTTATTCAATAACACTATAAACAAATGCTATATTATTCAATGCTAATTAGCCATTTTTCCCCTTCCAGGGAAGGTAGACTAGTAGAAAAAATGAAAAGCTTGGAAATCTAACGTATTTATATTCAATACTACTTTTATTGAAGTCAAGTACTCTCATGGAAAACATAAGCACAAGAGCACCTGCTTTGTAAGGTGCTTTGTTGTTTTAAGTGTTCAGTATTTCAGCATAATCTGGGCACAAAGAAGAAAAACAATAAAAAGTAACTGATTTAATATCTCTTGTATGAAAAAGTTGGTGATGAGAGTAGAGGATGGGGACCTATAAAAATACATGATATTATATGGATATTATGATTTTAGATATTTCCTAAAGTTCACTTAATCATAACATGTGATTATCTGCTTATTTTTAAAATAACTGGAATAGTTTTTCATCTGCTAGATTTGAGTCTCTTTAACAACAAACATTACCTTTTAAAAATCTTCTGTAATATGTAGTATATTAATAATTAACAGGTATTCAAAAATTCTTGATAATTTGATTAGTTTTTTTGAAGTAAAACACATTGTGTTTCATTTAGAATATAAAGCCAACCATTATAATTATCTGAAACTATCAAGTTTAAAATAGAGGTAGGTTTGATGAATGAATAGTGACTGTTAATATTAACATAGTAAATATTCAAATAAGTAATTTTTGAAAATGTCACATGGAATTCAAACAGTAATTTTATCATACAGATTGAAAAGAAAGATCTCTGAACTTTAAGTCTAGAAACTTGACTTCCATGTCTGGGACAGGGCAGAGTTGTTTGTATTTCTCAACTATGGTTGTCTTTAAAACCAACATTGGCAACACAAATTTCACAGAGAAGTTTTAGGGGAGAAACTATAAGAAAACATGTTGTAAAATGTAAAAGAGCCCACTGTTCTTCTTTGCTCTTTAATGGAATCTTTAATAAACATTCATGAATATTCTCAAATCTTTCCGAATTAGAGGATACATTTGATTGATGTAAAAATCAAGGTATTTGTGGAGTAATGAACTCTCATGCACTTCTGTAACATTTGCACACATCTATTATGTTACTCACTTGACAAAAATGTAATTGCTTATGTTTTGTGTGCTCACCTGACATTGAAGACTGGTATTTTTTGAAGATAGATATTTTCTAACAATCTATTCTGGTTTTGTTTTTGTTTGTTAATATCCTGTACTTAGCACAAAGTTTTATACATGGTAGGCATTGGATAATTATTTGTTGAATTTATAAATATATCGTTTATAATAATGTATTTGTTAATTCAGTAGCACTTAATATAGTTCATATTCAGGGTCAGGTAGTGTTCTTAGTTTTACAAATATTAACTTATCTAATTCTCCCTTTATGTGCTATTATTGTCTTCAGGTTACAACTGAGGAAACCAGGGCACAGAAAGACTTAAGTAAGGGTCCAAGATGACCCTTTAAAAAATAAATTAATTTGGGGCGCCTGGGTGGTTCAGTTGGTTAAGTGGCCAACTTCGGCTCAGGTCATGATCTCACATTGTGTGAGTTCGAGCCCCGTGTCGGGCTCTGTGCTGATGGCTCAGAGCCTGGAGCCTGCTTCAGATTCTGTATCTCCCTCTCTCTCTGCCCTTCCCCTGCTCATACTCTGTCTCTATGTCTCTCAAAACTAAATAAATGTTAAAAAAATTAAAAAAAATAATTAATAACTTTATTTTCAGTTATTTTAATTACTAAATGTTGAACTGACACACTAGACAGTCATTTTTTTCATATTCATTTCTTTGTGTAGACATTTACAACTAAAAAATATAGATGTCAGATAAACCAAAAATGCAAAAGATGATCAGCATTTGCAAGTCATGATATACAGAACTTAAGTAACAAAATTTGTCACTGTTGATTTTGACTATCAATCAGTTCCTCTTCATCTATGCATGTATTTCTCCTCGAACGAAGCAAGAAGAAAAGAAAACTGTTTTTAATGCTTTTGTCCTACTGTCATTAACCTTACTCGCTGCTTGTTAACACTAGCTTCTTCTTTGTTAGCTTCTTTTTTTTTCATTTATTTGGAAAATAACTTTTATTAAGATTATATTTTGTCAAAGAATAATGAGTAATATATGGATTTAGAGAGATAACATAAGATGGTGAAACAAAAGTCATTTTCCCCAACCAACGTGTCTGTGTAAATATCAAATGCTTTAAGAGATATCATAATATAACACATCACAATATTGTTAAAAGAATTTACATACATATACTCTTTTAAAAATTTAGTTATTTCATGATTTTTACTTTTTTACAGAAGTCAGCTTAGTATTTTCTCTATAATTTGGACCAGAAATATGGTCTCATTAATAGTTCTGTGTGGATCTGAAAGGCTTAATGAAGGACCTGCAAGAAAGATATGTACAAAGATGATTTTGGTAAAAGGATGGGTTTTATAGTCAGTGGATGTAGCAGTCTTCTTGTCACTGAAGTTTTTATGTGACTATTTAGAATGAATAATGAGGGTGATTGAGGCATTATAGATGTAACGGGACCCAGCGATCTTTCAAATTTCTTCCAGTCTAGAGGAACTGTTCCAAATTGTATTATTATTAATATTATTTATTTAATACTAATTATTATTAATTATTAAATGCAAAGTATTTTATAGTTCTTTGATTTAAAAATGTTACACTAAGCGTAAAACAATTAAGGCATAACATATCTTCGTCAATTAGGGATCGTGATTTTTATTTTTATTTTTTTTTTAACAAAATTAAGAAGAAAAGATTCTTAAAGTGTGCCGTGATTTTTTTTTTGTCATTTTTGGTGGCTTTTTTTTTTTTTTTTTCCTGAGAGAGAGATTGAGTGAGCATGAGGAAGGGAGGAGCATAGGGGAGGGAGAGGGACAATCTTAAGCAGTTTCCATGCCCAGTGCCAAACCTGACACAGGGCTCAATCTTACAACTGTGAGATCAGGACCTGAGCTGAAATCAAGAGTGATGCTTAACCAACTGAGTCACCCAGGTGCCCCAAAGTGTGTTGTGTTTTTACATTAATTCTTTATTTTTATTTTTTTAAATTTTCTGTGTGTTTCATTAGTCTATGCCAGTTATAATTTCACTGGAAGGAGTTTTTGCATTTCATTTGGTTTCATTTTTAACCTGTATTGAGATGATTGAAAATTCATGTTGCACTTTTGGGTTTTCTGCACAATTAGGATGGTGGCAAATTTTTATCTACATGCCCTGGAAAACTCTATGTTGTACTTTTTAATAGTAGTTCATTACTCTTTATTAAACTGAATTTAATTGTAATCCTTTTTATGTAGATGTCAAGAAATTAACAAAGTTCTAAAGTATCAAGGATTTGACATCTTAAAGTTTAAATAAACAGTCACATCATATAGTAGAAGGTAAACAAAAATATACAAAATGGGATCATGACCCCAGCTCTTTCATGACCTAATGTCTTAAGTAAATAATGTGATTCCTGTGTTCCTATCGCCTTTTTAAAATGTATATTTTGAGGCCCCATAATCTCTTACTCTACAGTCAGCGTTACCATTTTAACATTTCTTTGTGCTATGTAACTCCAAAAAATGATAAATAAGCAATAAAAATAAATATTAATGAATTTATAATTTCTGTTTTAAAACATTTTTGTCATATAGAAACTAGTCTATTATGTTTATATCAAGCCATAAACTCTAGTGTTTTCTAAGCTAAAACTTGTTACTTTCTAGATGGAAATTTAAACATTTTTCCTGTTTTAGTAAAACATCAATGTATATTCTAATTTTCTTGTTATTTTGGCATCATAACCTGATTGACTAAATAATGTCAAGGACTAAGTTAAGTGTATAAATGCCAAAAGTCACAGTGAGATTCACAGAGTTATATTTTTATACACTTTTTATCCTAAGGGCATTATTCTATGTCATTATAAATAATGCCATGCTTGATCATCCACTCAGAATGGGATAATATACAATGTGGTAAAGCTAGAGAAGATCCTTTTTTCTTCCTATTTTTCCATTTGAAATTCACATATTTCATGAGAAATACACTCATCAGTTAAAAAAAAAACTCTGAAAATTACTACATTACATTGAATTGAGCACACTTGCTTTATCATTTAATTGGAATAAGAAACAGAAAGCATTTTTAAAATGAATGAAAGTTTACTTTCAGAACATCGATAATGTCAAAAAATATAATGGGAAGCAGCTGTCTGATATTAAAGACAGTAGTTTTAGGATTTCAATTTAACACAGTTTCCATATCTTTCACATCATTAATTACTGGGCAGTTTAACATTTTTTTTCATGGTGAATGGCTACCCTTTAAATTTAAAACTAAATACTTGATTTAGTTTCATAGTTATAAGATTAATATGCCACAAAGAAATATTTTTCTCCTCAGAAAGAAAAAATAACACTAACATGAAATGACTTGTTAAATCTACCATGGTATCATCCTAATTATTGAGCACATGTTTTCCTATACCAGTAGTGGACCTGGAGCAAAATAAATTATTAGAAGCTACAAAAATCTCTATTTCACCCATCACCGTGATGGGATTGAGAGTGTTATGACAGAGTATTACAACATCTTTTATGGTTTTTAACTTCTTAACAAGGCTGACATGTTAAGCCTAAAGTTGTCGTTTGCTGACCCAGGGGCCCTGGAAAGTAATCTGTAAATACTTTTTGGTGCAGCATAGAAATTGAACTGAGAACAAAATGGAGGTTTAAAAACATGCTAAATGACTTTCCAGGTGATATTGAACACACTGCTTTCTAACCTTCTGTCTTCAGGAATTTAGTTGAGTTGAGGGACCAATTCATGAAAGTGTGTCTGTCTTGTACTAGTGAAGACAAAGTTTGGTTCAAGTTTTACTGATCCTCTTTTTCACTATTAATGGAGCGATGATGTCTAATGCCAGAAGAAATTACTTAAGTTTCAAGAGGGCAGATAATTATGTATATTTTTTATTAGTACTCTTTTAGACTATAGAATTAAATAAAAAAAATTAATGTTTATTTTGAGAGAGAAAGAGCACGAGTCGGGGAAGGGCAGAGAAAGAGGGAGACACAGAGTCTGAAGCAGGGTCCAGGCTCTGAGCTGTCAGCACAGACCCTTATGTGGGGCTAAAACTCACGAGCCACAAGACTGTGACCTGAGCCAAAGTCGGACGCTTAACTAACTTAGCCACCCAGGAGCCCTGGTACTCTTTTAGACTAGAAATGAGAGATATACAACTTAAAAGATCCTAAAGAAAAAAAAAATGCAGATTTACAGACTTTTAGAATATAGCTTTCTTCAGGGAACTTATTTCATATTTTTCTCCTGTGCATATTTTATGTCTGCCATCATTTTGTGCCCATAGGAAGAATACGGTTGTCAAAATAGCTGTTCTGTATACTTTGTAAATTTAATATTCATTTGGCACTAAAGTAACTCATCATTTCAATTTAAAGTTTCAGAGATATTCTGGGTTTGTTAAATTTATAGATGTTAAACATTGATCATTCCTCCTGTCCCAAAATAAAAATAATACTGAAAAATCTCAATTAAAATTTTATATTAAAGCCCTGTAATTCTATATCAATAATGATAAAAATAAATTTATAAATTATTAAAGTGTCAAAATATGTAAATTTACATATATTTATAAAACTAAATTCATAAAAGTTATTTTGATTTATGTTACAAATAAATATTTCTATTTCTTATGTGGAACATTGTTATAGTGATAGCATACTTTTTCAAAAACAATATCAAAATCACCCAATGAGTTATATATTACTGAGAAAACAGAATTTATTAAGGGAAAATATTACTTCTGAACTGTTAAATTGACAGAATGATAACCAATATACACTAATTACTCATGTGAAATCAAGTGACCGTCATTACTTTTAGTAGATCAAAAATTTGTGGAATAAGTTATGGTTTCACTGTTTTTAAAATAAGAGCCCACAGAAACCATAAGTAAAAATGGATCACACATGTGCTGTTTTCTGCACTGCTCACACCCTTACTCTAAAGGGAGATTTATTGGTAAGCTGCAAGACTGCCGCTTCATGCCAGAATTCGTCAACATTTTTATTACGTGTTCAGTGATACCTAAAACCCTTTCATTTTTTTAATTTTTTTAAAAATTTTTAATGTTTATTTATTTTTGAGACAGAGAGAGACAGCATGAGTGGGGGAGGGGCAGAGAGAGAGGGAGACACAGAATCTGAAGCAGGCTCTAGGCTCTGAGCTGTCAGCCCAGAGCCCAACGTGGGGCTCGAACTCACAGACCGTGAGAACAGGACCTGAGCCGAAGTCGGACGCTTAACCAACTGAGGCACCCAGGCGCCCCTACCTAAAACCCTTTTCAAAAAGCATGGGGAAGTGCTGCAGTTGGTGTAGAAGACAGTACAATGTTTCCTCAAAAAATTAAACATAGAATAACCATATGAATCGGCAATTTCACTCCTGTGTGTACACCCAAAATAATTGAAAAAAAGGACATCAAAAGGTATTTGTACCCCATGTTCACAGCAGTGTTATGCATAACAGCCATAGGTATTGAAGTTGTATTTACAACAACTTCAATAGACTGAAGCAACCCAGGTGTCTGTTGACAGATTAATGGATAAACAAAATGTAGTATATACATATAATGGAATATTATCCTTAAAAAGGAAAGAAATACTGACACATGGTGTACCATGGATGAGCCTTAAAGACATTATGTTAAATGATATAAGCCAGTCACCAAAGTACAAATGCTATATGGTTTTACTTGCATAAGGTGTTTGGTTTTTGTTTTTGTGTGTGTGTGTGTTTTTGTTTCTGTTTATTTATTTTTGAGAGAGAGACACAGAGTGTGAGCTGGGGAGGGACAGAGAGAGAGAGGTAGACACAGAATCCGAAGCAGGCTCCAGGCTCTGAGCTGTCAGCACAGAACCCAAGGTGGGGCTTGAACTCTCAAACCACAAGATCATGACCTGAGCTGAAGTCAGATGCTTCACGGACTGAGCCATCCAGGCACCCCAAAAGGTGCTTTGAATAGTCAAACTCACTGAGGCAGAGAGTAGAAAGGTGGTATCCAGGGGCTGAGGAAGACAGAGTGGGGAATTATTGTTTAATGGATGTGGGGTTTCAGTTTGGAAAAATGAAACGTTCTGGAGATGTTGGTATAGCAGATCCCAAATCCCATCTATCAAAGATTAGTGCCAGGTTGATAGTGTTCACTAAATGAGTGGTTAAACACAAAGATTCTAAAAGCCTATCCTAGGAGATTTTTATATAGGTGTGTATATTTATTTATTCATTTATTCATTTATTATATGGGTTATAGTAGAAATGTCAACACATTCCCTGTCCCTGAATCACCATTTATGAGGAAATTTAAGATTAATGATTAGACTACATGATCATTTAAACCCTCTGTAGTCCAAGAACTATACACAAAGAAAGCTGCACGTACTGAAATATAATATGTATAAGAAGAAGTCTTCTAAATGTGAGTCCTATAAACATGGAGACCAAATTTTATAAGAAGTAATGAGAAAAGTTTTAAATGGCTGAAAACAGAAGCAACCTGAAAATGATTTGTTAACCTTTTATTTTACATTTAGGTTATAATTACAACTTTTGGGAAGATGATGAATTTTGAACAAAATAGAATAATACCTTTCAAGATATGACATCACTTACTTCAGTAGCATATAATTATGTTAAGAGTATCATTTTCACAAGAATACACCAAGATTTTACTGACCTTCCCAAAGCCTGTTAAAATTTTCAATTAATGTAAAATCATCATTCAACCACATTGTATTGAGAATGGGGACAGGAATGAAAAAGAGTATTTGAGAGAGGAGTAATTTTATAAGTAGTTCACTTGTGAATATTTTATTGTATGGCAGATTTTACTTCCCTATACAGAACCATAAATATGCGGACTTGGATAATAAATACTAGGATAATGAGAATGCCTTGTACTTTATTGAGTTCTGAGATTAATAATTAATGATGTGAGTAGATAATTTTCCAAATCCATGATTAAGTTTAGTCTGATAACTAAAACCATTTTTCAACTTTCATTTCTTTCAGAGAACTACTTTCTTGATTCATGTTTCAGTATATTACACAGGGTCATTAACACCCGTGTACTGAGGAAAGATGAAGAGAAAATATTTCCACTTGGAGATGGGATATGATCTCAAGTGTTAAAAATGAGTTTCAGTATCTTATATTTCAATCTTATAAGTGAAAATCCTCTTATTTTGATCTGCAAGTGAGAGAGAATCAGTATGCTCTTTCATGATGTACACTTAGATCTATTTAGGAAATACACAGGACAGTGATAGAGAGCTCACACATGGGGTCAACATCCTTGTAGTATCAATTGAGATTTTGCTAACCTCAGGCAAAATAGGAAATTGTGAATTTGGACTTTACTTGTAAATTATTGTTTTGTATCTTGAAAGTTTGGTGACCTTGAGCAAGCTACATAACCTCTCTTAATCTTACCGGCTTTTCTCAAATAATGATTAAAAAAAAAAAACTCTGCAATTTAATCAACTCTCTATACCTTAAAACTCATGGCCCTAACTCCATCATACTTTTAGAACAGTTCTTGTCATGGACAAGAAATAGGTCTCCTGGGTTAGATAGCCATTGTTTCAAAATAGTATTATTTTTCAGTTCCTAATGCATCATGTTTCTGCCGTACACTTTACCTTGATTTCTGGCCCTGGTTATCCTTGCCTGTGCACCTGATTTCTGTAGATTCTCCTTGTTCTGATTTGCCATTTTTTTCAAATGCTTTCATAATGTTTACTTACTGATATTAATCTGGTTTCAACAACACCCTGCCTGCAAATTTTATAAATATTAAAATGATTTGATTCTTCTCTATTCTCACAATCTTGGTCTGATTGTCATCCGAATTAACTATTTTTATGAACACTAATGTAGTGTGCACTCCCTACTCCAATTTTAGATAATTGGACTCTACATTGGGAAAGTCACTTTAATTTTTGATCCTTGTCACCTCTTGTTGAAATGCTTAATATTCAATAGTCTAACCAAACAATGTATGATTTAAAAATGGTACCTTTAAAATTATAGAGGACAATTCAAAATTTTATTATCGTAGTGAATTTGACTTGGACTAACATGGCCACAGTTAATTCCAGCTTGATGCTGATCTCCCAAATTGGTTATCTTATTAAGACTTGCTACTTTTACTTACAAACTTTAGAAATGGACATTTATTAATCTACTGTTAGCTAATTGACACCTACTTTATTACATTTTTGTGGGCAATCAAGTGCCTGACATAACAGATGGCAATTTATTTCATGCCAGCAAACTTATAAATCTTTCCCCCCAATAAATAACCTATTGTAGAATTACTTGTATTTGGGCTAAAGGATGCCCACTAATTTTTACATGGGTACTTTAAAAACTAAACAGAAACAACATGTAATTATAATAACACAAATGGATAATGATTTATAGCTTATGTCATTATATCATTCATTTATTTTTTATGGTTTTTTTTTTTTCTTTCATTTTTGAGAGACAGAGTGTGAGCAGAAAAGGAGCAGAGAGAGAGGGAGACACAGAATCTGAAGTAGGCTCCAGGCTCTGAGCCGTTAGCACAGAGCCTGATGCAGGGCTCAAACCCAGGAACCGTGAAATCATGACCTGAGCTGAAGTTGTATGCTTAACCTACTAAGCCACCCAGGCACCCCTATATCATTTATTTTTAATGATAGTGCAAAATAAAAGGGAGAGATCATCATTGTACAGATGTAGAGGTTGAGGATCCAAGACAGTAAGTAAAAGAAAGGCTCACAGTTACACAATTTGGGGTTCTAGATTATAAATAGATATTTCTGTAGTTATCAGGTCCCTGCAGCTGTCAAATAGAATGGAAGGAGGAATAATTTAAACTTGTTTTTTATTGCTGAAAGATAGTCTGATGAAGTAAAAGGTAATTAAGATCAATTCATGTTTTTCTTTTCCTTAGGAAAGAGGTTCATTCAAACAATATCTTCTCTAAAAATGTCTTATGTGGTTACCTGTTCAGAGTTTAAAAATAACCAGAAACCTTTCAAACATTAAGTGGGACCTACTTCATGATGTAAGTTTAACAATATTTCTGGAACATAATTTAGATAACACAGGTCCAGAGTGACTCAATGAAAGCATGATAGATTCCACTTGAAGATACAACAATTAACAAAGCTTTATAGAATGGCCTTAGTTTCTATAGTGACAGTTACAGAGCTGTTGAGGGACAGTTTTAAAAGCATCAAAGAATCATTATGTTCTATTCATAAAATGATCTCTGACAGATTTATTAAAAAGGGGAAAATAGAAAAGTCATACTTGAAATTCTTTCACTCAATAATATTTGTGTTAAGGAGTTGGAACTTAAATATATTCCGTATGGAGCACTGGCCCACAGATTCAAATGGAATTGTAAGCAGTAAATTTATCAGTAGAATTCCTACATTTTACTATTTATAAAAGTATAGCAGATTTTATTTCTTGAAATTGCTTTGTGCTCATAAACTGAAGTGTGACTAGTTTTCATTTTTCCAAATTTTTATGAGATCCTTTGGTTAACCTTTGATTGAATGCACTGGTCATTTAGTGAAACACCACTAAGTTTAATCAACTGTGATTAAATCAAGCAATATTTTCCTTGAAATATATGGAAACTACAGAAATCCTGAAGAAAATGAAAGTCATCAAATACACAGAAAGGAAAAAAAGACCAATATGAATCGTTATATATTTATTATTATCTTTAAGACAACAATATTGAAATGCTAAAAATAAAAGTAATTTCGGAAATTTATTTTTTACTAAATGAAAAGTGTTCAATAATGCCAGTAGTCCTTATTCTACATGGTACCATGTTAACTGAAACCCACGCATATTGGAACCATGTCCTTGCTTTGATCAAATTTGAGTTACCACAGAACAATGCAAAAGTGAGACCATGGTTCTGATATATATGAATTTCAGTTAACATGGTGCCATGCAAAGAGAAGACTGTTTTTTTTTACTGTGAGATAATTCCTGTATATACCACAAAGACAGAGCAAGCAAGAATCATCCATCTAGATCGATCTTTCTTCTATCTATCTTTCTATCTATCTATCTATCTATCAGGCATATGAAGAGTTGTTTCCTATTACAGTCTCCTCATAACTAAGAATAAAAACATACTACTAACCTACTCTAGATACAATTTTTTTCTAATGTTATCTTAAATAATTCTTTTAATATTTTGAAGAAATTTTATAGCATTTTTTATGGCACTGGATTGTTTAATTATGAAAGTTATACAACACTATTAATTTAAAATGTAGGTTAAAAAATATTATGGCATTCCACAACAGATTAAAACTAAAACAACCCAAATATGTGTAATATTATATTAACTTAGAATGAAGTCAGTATAAAGCTAGAGAAAGAAATAAAATTACTGTTAGGTTCGCTGCACTAATGATGCAGACAAACAGCTGCACGGTGCATCTCAGAGCTCATTGGTTTTATGATTGAGTGTGGTTCTGGTTTGTTTTCTGAAATCAGCTAAAGCGGCTTAACTTGGCTTTGGCTAAGAGTTAGATTCAGGTATAGTATATTCATCTCCACATTCTGGCATCAGCAGCTACACAGGGCATTTTCTTCCTATTGTGGAAGTGCAGTAGTATTAGGAGATGAGTTGGAATCATGAAATGTTTCTTAAAGAATGAAATGAATGGGCACCTGCGTAGCTCAGTCCCTTAAGCATCTGACTTCGCCTCAGGTCATGATCTTGCACTCTGAGTTTGAGCCCTGCGTCGGGTTGTGTGCTGCCACCTAGATGCCTGAAGCCTGCTTAGGATTCTGTGTCTCCCTCTCTCTCTGCCCCCACTCCTCAAAAATAAACATTAAAAAAAGAATGAATTGAAAATTAGCATTCTGGGGGCACCTGAGTGGCTCAGTCGGTTAAGTGTCTGACTTTTGGTTTCGGCTCAGGTCATGATCTCACGGTTATGGGATCTAGCCCCACATCATATTCCACACTGACGTAGAGCCTGCTTGGGATTCTCTCTCTCTCCCTTTCTCTCTGCCCCTCTCCTGCTCTTGCTCTTTTTCACTCTCAAAATAAATAAACATTAAATAAAGAAAATTGGCATTCTGGCACTTCTGTCCTCATTCCACTGTTTACCTACTACATGTCTCATGGATTATTGCAGACTAAGTGGTGTCAGAAAATATACTCTATTCATGGGAAAGCTATACACATAGAGGGGAGGAAAGAAAAAAAAAGAGATAATATTTGTGAACAATAGATGCTATCTAGCACATATACCAGTCATGAGTTTTAATATACTTGCTCTAATTTAACCTTAAGGTGTGTTTTGATTATATTAAAAGAAAAAATAATAATAAAAGCGAAAACACCACCACTTGCAAAGATCTCATATAGTCAGGTTATTAACATTTTTTATAAAGTTTAAGGAAATACTAATAAAGTCTGATATATAACATAGATATGTAATAAAGGTTATGAAGCTGACTGTCTTCATTTCAAATAAATAGCTTGATGTGATTATTCATCAAAATTGTCTGATTTAATATTATTTCAGTGTAACAGGTTCAATAAATTTTAGATGATAAAAATCCTAAATATTGTCTATTTTATAACACAGTATTAAATGTTTTCCACAAAACAATGATGCCCATACCTCATATTCCTAAAGCCTTCATATTCACATCATAAAAAATTGATATGTGTTTTAAATACTTACTAGTCTCATTTTGTTTTATAGATCACATATAATAAATAATGGTGTTCTTTAAGATCATTAAATGGAGGCAAAAATCAAGACAAGGGTCAAAATTAGTCATCATTTTCTCATAAAATTTTATTTTTAAATATTTATTTACATGTACTTTTCATGTAACTAATGATGTTTTCAAGAGTCTTTAAAATAATAGTCATTTTTCAGCAAGTTATGAGTTAATGATTCTATAAACACTAATTATTAGGAAATCATTTATCAATACAGAAGTTCTATGTTTCTGAAAATAAAGTTCGATATGAAATATACATGTTAGTGTCTACATTTTAAGTGTATACATTTTAAGACCTTATTATCCTGTGTGTGAGCCAGTGCCCTCCTTCCAGAACATTAATTTGATACCATGTTATAAGTGCCTACTATTATGTGCAAAGTATGCATACTAAATCTATGTCTCCCAAATTGCCTAACGAAAAAGCACCCGCTTCCTACTCAGTTACTACCAGAAAACTTACTTCCTGTCTTTTAAATTCTGTTCTTATTGCTCATACTTCTCCCATTTACTGCCTATTGGGATATCTTTGTTTACTTAGCAAAGACTCAGTATGTGTGGTGAAATGTGGGACATATGGTACATCTGGTTAACAGTGCTAGAATCCTACTCTTCATTTCCCTTCACAGGCTTATCTCTTGGTTTTTGGACATGGCTCTGGAGTCATGTGGATATATACAAATTATGCAATGTGCCGGAGTCCAGTTCTGGCTAGTCCAGGAGTCCCCGATGGATGAACCGTGTCGGCACGATGAATGACTCAAGAGAGCTGCTTTGTCTCTGGGACCAGCAGACAACTCTGCTTTTCTGATTTCAGTATTTTATTTTTAGGTAATGAGTTACATTACATCAGTGAACATTACTTTTTTCTTAGAAGATAGTTAAAGAAAGAAGACAGTATGTATTATGTTGATCCCCCAGACCTTGAAGGAGCATCTTATCTTAGCTGTTTTTTTTTTATTCTATCCCTGAGCTAATGAATATACACTGTGTTTTCCAGGAAGAAAGCAGGGTTGTTAGTGTAACTTGAGCAAACAGGTGGTACATACATTGTTGCCTTAAGATCCATGATAATCATCTACAGATAGGTCAGAGGTCCCTTTGTCTAGCTTCCTAAACTACAATGGGGGAAGGGTAACTTACTTGGCAAGGACATAATTCACTAATGCCTGCCTAAGTTCCTTTGCTTATGAGTGAGTGAATTTACACAATAGAGGCCTAACGTCTACATAAGTTACACTGATTTTTAGCCAACTTATAACTGCTACTCTGTATGATCAATTTGTGTAACCTATCCCCAAGAGGTAACTTTGAGATTACTTCTAGCCAGGCTACTCTCATTCAGATGTTATCCATCAAGGCATCATACTCCAGGTTACTTTTTCCATATGCCATAAAACAAAAGAGCATTACATCCCTTGAGGCCAACCAGAGCAGTTCAAGAAGTCCAGGCCTGAAAGGTTATTAGAAGGAGGTAATATTGGGGCGCCATTTGGTCAGCAAGAGACTTTGAAACATCTGCCTTATCCACGCAGGGAGGCTTCTCAACCTGTGAGCCCATTATGGCTCCTGACAGCAGTGGTCTTGCCTTTATTTTTTTTGCACCATATATTTACTTACTTGTATGATGGCTTGATAACCAGTGCCAACCATGCTAAAGTAGTTCCAAACTTTTTCCTAACATACTAAACAAAATGATGTCTAAGTCTAGCAACAGAAGCATTTTTATTGAATATTAATGACAGCTTAAGCAAGAAAAAAGATTAATAAAACTATAACTTTTCATGGTCTATCATACCTTGAGGTTTTAGAGCATTCTTTAAAAGAAATACTTGGAATATTTTGCTAACACCAAGCCATCAGTCGTACTTCCTATAGGGTTAATTTAGAGAGCAGTCTGGGAAAGGTTTATTTCATAAACATGGAAAGGCCAGATCAGTCATTTGTAAGAGCACTTAGATTTAAAACTGCAAGGTCACGAAATACAAAAAAATAAGAAATTTAAAAGTACTGCATATAGTATTTCTTTACTATTAAATAGTTTCTTCTGTTCCTGTACTATTTTGCCCTTTTTCAGTTTGCAATTAGCAAAGATATAGGTATTTAGAGGCCACATTAATCCTCTCTCTTTTCTTCATACTGGAAAACATCTCTATAAGTTCATCATACAATAGATTAATTCTGAATAGCTGCTATCTAGTATTATTTTGAAGCTCCAGGGTAGTTGGTTTGTGTTTGAAATACCCCACCGTGTTCTAAAATGAGCACATATGTATGATTCGTATAACAAGGAGAAAATAAATTAGAATTAAAAAAGGAGGTCTGTGTACTTGCTCTGTAACATTTGTTGTAATCAGTGCTGATGTTAATTTACTTTAAAATAGTGTTAGAACATAGATACATGCAGATTAAAAAAAAAAAAAAGTAGCCAACAAGCCAACAAGCAAGCAAGCAAACAAATCAGTAAATAAATGTTTTTATCATAAAATATGAAAACATATTTTGAAGAGAGTGTTTTATGACACCTGTAATCAGACTAATCATAGTAAATTAACAGCAAACTGCATTATATCAGAGCTTTATGAATTTATAAGTAAAATATGTATATGACAATAATGGAGACACAAAAGTAAACGATGTAAATTCTTCCTAAAAGCAAACAAACAAAAAATAAAATTATGTCAGTAGTGGAATATGGTAAATAGAAAGGAATATACGTGGAGGCACCTGGGTGGCTCAGTCTGTTAAGCATCTGACTCTTGACTTCAGCTCAGGTCATGATCTCATGATTAGTGAGTTGGAGCCCCACATCAGGCTCTGCGCTGACAGTGCGAAGCCCGTTTGGGGTTCTGTCTCTCCCTCTCACTCTGCCCTCCCTTGCTTGCTCTCTATCTCTCTTTCTCAAAATAAGTAAATATAAACTTAAAAAAAGTAATATATGTGTAACTCCAATGACAGATGTTAACTAAACTTATTATAGTGATTGTTTCATACCATTTATAAATACCAAATAAGTTTTACCCCTGAAAATAATATAACATTATATGTCACTTATGGCTCAATTTAAAAAGAAGAATATACAGAGCAAGCAAGTATAGTATGTAATTTTATGAAGTATTTTCACTTTTAAAAATTTTAATGAAGTATTTTTTTCTTCATAAAGACTAATATGAAAGAAAAAAAGTTAAAATTCAGAAGAAATTTATTTTTGTACCTTTTCTGACCCTCATTAAAAGTTCAGTTTTAAAACATTTTATTCTTAATGATGATAATGAGTGCATTTTATATTCATAGAAATTTAACTTTGAAAGATAAAATATTTTACAATAATAGGATGTTGGCTAAGTAGCTAGTTATTGAATACTTAAATTTTTGCTCTTTAAAATGACATAAAAATCCTAGATCTTGATAA
The DNA here is from genome assembly GCA_030068075.1 of Paguma larvata. Taxonomy (NCBI): domain Eukaryota; kingdom Metazoa; phylum Chordata; class Mammalia; order Carnivora; family Viverridae; genus Paguma; species Paguma larvata. The sequence goes on along the minus strand of CM057823.1, from coordinate 123,806,148 downwards.
TTAATTATATTAATACCTGTTGATATAAAATGAGACTTTTAATTTAGAGGTCAATGTCACATTTAGAGGACACAGTTTTAGCATGTAAATTGTGTCCTTTGACTTAAGAATAACTGCTTCTCATTTTTCTCCACTCTTTCTTTTTTGCTTTGGACTCTTGATAAGTACTAGCTGCCCTTTAGAGACATTTTAAAAAAAATGTTTAATTTTGAGAGAGAGAGAGAGAAAGAGAGAGAGAATGTGTGGGGGAGGAGTAGAGAGAGAGGGAGACACAGAATCTCAAGGAGGCTCCAGGCTCCAAGCTGTCAGCTCAGAACCCAGTGTGGCACTTGAACTCATGAGCTGTGAGATCATGACCTGAGCAGAAGTCGGTGCCTACCAACTGAGCCACCCAGGTGCCCCTAGAGACATTTTAATATTTTCTGTGACAGTTGAACTACTATTCTCTATGTTTATAATAGAACTATGCCAATGGAAAATTTTGCTCTAAATGACTTTAAAGGATGCAAATATTTCAGAAATACAAGATATAAGATATATACATACTTGGCATAGGTTTCTAATCTTGTAGTGTGTTTGTTGGGAAAACTCCAAATCTTTTTTTTCATTTTTTTAATAACCTAGCAAATAGAGAAAACACAATGAAAAATGCTTTATTCTGAGGGTGTCTGGGTGACTCACTCCATTAAGCATTGGACTCTTGATGTCAGCTCAGACCACGATCTCACAGTTCGTGGGATCAAGCCCCACACTCTTAGTGAGAAGCCTGCTTGGGATTCTCTCTCTCCCTGTCACTCTGTCCCTCTTCCTCTCGTTCACTCTCTCTCTTCAAAATAAACATTTAAAGAATTGACATAAAATGCTGTTTTTTTATAATTATTAGTCTTTTTAAATGAGATATGAATAGCCTCCCATTATATTTTTGTCTGTGTTTACAAAACACTACTTTACCCAAACTTAAGAAATAGGTTGATTTAAATATGTAAATATTTGTTTATTTTAATTGTTTTTAAGTAATTTTTACACCCAATGTAGAGGTTGACCTTTGGATCAAGAGTCTCACTCACTACTGACTCAGCCAGCCAAGTGCCTCCCAAACTGAAAAAAAAAATAAAGTTAAATAGCTTTATAGAACTAAACTTAATCATTTACCATACTTAGTCAACTTTCTATTGATTGATATAATTGCTGGTAGAAGTCAGTGAAAGAAATGCCTTTTTTAAATGTTTTAAAATATTTTAAAAATATTTTTTAATAATCTCAGATACAAGAATCTAGTTTATATTTTAAACAGAACAATTCACAGTTTATAAAATTGTAAAACAAAATAGGCTATTTAAAAAGCCAGAGATTAATAATTTTAGAGTTTTTGAAAGTCTGTGTTTTCTAATTAGCATGGCACTTTACACATAGGAGAAACTGAATAAATACTCTGCTGATATTATTTGAATTATTTTGTTCTCAGAAGATGATTGTGACAATAGTTCTCATCAATATTTTATTCTTAAACCCTGCACAATATGATCTAATATTTTTAAGTGACAGTTATCATTCTTCAAATTTCTTTTTGTGAAATAATCTTTAGATTAAAATGTAATTGCCTATAGGAAATAAAAGCTATACATAGCTTCCCCACTTTGATTAATATTTTATTGCTTTGGGCACCTGAGTTACTCAGCCAGTTAAGTGACACACTCTTGATTTTGGCTCAGGTCATGATCTTGTGGTACGTGAGTTCAAGCCTCACATCGGTCTCTACACTGGTGGTGTGAAACCAACTTGGGATTCTCTCTCTCCCTCTCTGCCCCTCCCCTGCTCGCATTTTCTCTCTCTCTCCTTCTCTCTCAAAATAAATAAACTTAAAAAAAGATTTTATTGCTTTATACAATTAATTATCTTCCATTGTTGTGTGAATACACTAAAATTTTATGAGTCCTAGTGTTTTTAGAAGAAATATTCACATGAAATGTAATTTTGTGCTCAGGCATTGCAGAGCTGTATTTAAATGCCTGTTCAGCATGAGATTAGTGTTGTGAAAGTATCAGTGTTGTTTTTGTTTTTTTTCTTTTTATCTATGTCTTTTTTATCTTGGAACTTTGGTTATAAGAGAAAAAATTCTCATATGCTTCTTGAAATTTGGGTTTATGTCTTCCAAAATTTCAAACATTTATTTTATAAATTGTATCCATTCTCAATTCAATAAATAGTAAAATTAAATCATGTTTATATTTCACCATGAAAGGGTTTTTTGGTCTCATAATCATTTTCAGTTGATATTTGTCCCTCCTAATGCAAATGTATTTCAGTTCATTTTGACGGAGACTTTCCATAATCTGAAACATTATTGTAATAGCCACAGATATCTATGTAGATGGCTAGAAAACATTTCAACATCCTTTTTGAAATTATTCAAATTGGTACTAATATCATATTTTAATAAATCTCTGGTTTTCTATGGATTAAGTTTGGCAATTTTAGCTCTGGGCATTCTGCTTTATATCATGAGATTGTTAAGAGAGCTTTCTAGTTTTAAAAAGGCTTCCTGGGGTGCCTGGGTGGCTCATTTGATGAAGGGTGTGACTTCGACTCAGACCACCATCTTGCAATTCGTTAGCTCAAACCCCACATTGTACTCTGTGCTGACAGCTCAGAGCCTGGAGACTGGTTGGGATTCTGTGTCTCCCTCTCTCTCTCTCTGTCCCTCCGTCACTCATGTGTGCATGCACTTGTGCTCTGTCTGCTCTTTCTCCCTCTCTCTGTCTCTCTCTTTCTTTCAAGAGTAAACAAACATTAAAAAATTTTATTTAATGTTTCCTTAACTTTTAAAATTGGTATTCTTGGTTGTCTATTTTAAAATTGTCATTTATATCAAATAAAGTGCCCCTGGCTACTATTATCTATCTCACTTGCTTCAAGCCTTTACTTAGAAATTTTTCAATTAAATTTTTAATGAATGAGCCCAGTGGTAATTTGGGGTAGTTTATATGTATATATCTTTATAGATAGAAGTTATATATATATATATGTATGTATGAAGAAGTTGTGTACATATATATGTGTGTATATAAAGATGATTGTATGAGATAGAGAGATATAGGTGGATAGCTTTTAAATATAGAAGTAGAAAAAGGACAAAAATATAAGATGCATTCCATAGTTTTTATAGTCTATTATAGTTGATTTAAACGGTGGAGCAGACATCCAATTCAATTATATTGAATATAATGAATTATTAAGATACATAGATGGTAACTAGTATTTGCTGATTTTTTATTTATTTTTTTTTTTTGCCTTTGCATTTTGCGTTTGTTTTGCATTAGGCACAACAATGCTCAACTCAGTCAGTTAAGTGACACACTCTTGATTTTGGCTCAGGTCGTAATCTTGTGGTACGTGAGTTCAAGCCTCACATCGGGCTCGACACTGGTGGTAAACACTTAAATTATAGGCCTTTTAAAAGTCTTCACAGTAATACTGAAAAAATATATGCTGTTTTCATCACCATGAAATGATGAAGTGAATTGAAATTCTCACAAATTCCAAAAACATCTCTGAGATCCAGTTCTGTAAAATGGTGACAGAGAGTTTTATGCAAGTGCTAGACTTTCAAAAATTTTTTGTTGAGAGACTCCAATTAGTGTTTTTTAGCCTTTTTGAACCCTCTGGATAGGATCACTTTCCTTCTGTGCTTTCATAGCACTTTGATCTTGTCTCTGTAATAACACTTAAAACTTTGTCTTGTAATTTTTCTTGCATGTGTCTTTAGGAACAAAATGCTATTATATTCAACTTCTACCTTATCTGCCTTGCTCAGACCTAGGACATACAGTTGCTTAGTAAATGTTTATTTGAATTAATGTAAGAGTACGTAAAGCAAAGTCCTCAACTTTCTAGTGTTCTTTATGGGTGTGTAGATTATCCATACAAAGAAAGTGATCATTTTTGAAAAGCCAGCACCAATCTAAAGCAAACCAGTGATCATTAGAAAACATCATTTATTAGAGTATTCTTCTAGTTAGATGTCTTATGGTCAGAGGAAAGTGAGTTTAGAAAATATTTTTTTTATATATAAAATTCCAGTGAAAGAACATAAGTAAAATAAAAACTACTTATATTTTTCTTACTTGCATTTTTTGACCTTTATTAAGCTCTTGTGCTTAGTTTGCATATTAACTCACAATGTTTTTTCTATTCATGTGACTTAAATATTTCTCAGTATTTAAATCAGAACATTGAAAAATAATGAGCACTGTTAAATTCCCTTTAATTTTTAGTGTATTTCACTCAGTTTGCTTTTCTTTTAGACATTAGATATTCTTTTATAGCTTGTATACCAATAATTTGATTTTGTTCCTAACAGGTAGATGGGTAGGTTTATTTGATAAACTCTTTTTCAGTTCTTGTCTCTTAAATAAAATACTTGAGAGTTATTTCATGACTTAATACTTATATTTTATGCATAATTTTGATAATTAACAAGGAAAATTAAAGAATTAAGTGAAGCATGAAGAATGTGGATTTGTACATGGAAATAAAATCTAAACATGAAAGGACACACTTGTTATGTTCTTAGGCTGATTGCTGTTTGCTGAAACATCTCTTTCCTGTATCCCAAAGCAATAAAAGCAAAATGACCTAGAACAAGACTGGGAAAAAAAAACCAAACAAACAGATGTATCATGAATTGTATTGTTGTCCTTAACTCGTTCTCTTGGCCCTTGAAAATGGAAAATAAAATAAAGAATAAAAGACATAAAAGAAAAAAATGGGGCAATTAAGAATGATAGAGGGCTATGTATTGCCCTAACATTATTTGAAGAAAAATGTTCATCTAATTTCAAGCTATGATTGTTAATCTCTGAGAGTTTTAATTTATTTTTCTTGAATTCAGAAACACAACATATTTCTTTCCCCAAAAAACAGAAAAGAGAACGAGATAAAAGACATACTTTTGTGTATATCCATTGCCATCTTTAATGATAAAGTACAACTGCCCCCATATCTGGCCACTTGTCTTCAGGGCCTCTAAAGGTGAAAGCCAAGAGCTAATGAAAAGGCTAAGTTTCAGTGATTAGTTATGATTATCTTTGTTTGTGCCAGCTTCGCTCCCACAGAAAACCTACTTTATTTATTTATTTATTTAATTTACTTATTTATTTATTTATTTAAATTCAATTTAGTTAACATACAGTGTAGTGTTGGTTTCCAGAGTCAAATCCAGTGCTTTATCACTTACATATGACACCCTGTGCTCCTCCCAATAAGTGCTCTCCTTAGTGCCCATCACTCTTTTAGCCCATCTCCCCACCCAACACCCCTCTGCAATGCTCAGTTTGTTCTCTGTATTTAAGGGTCTCTTATGATTTGCCTCCCTTTCTGTTTTTATCTTATTTTCCTTTCCTTCCTCTATATTCATCTGTTGTGCTTCTTGAATTCCACGTATGAATGAAATCATATGAAATTTGTCTTTCTCTCACTGACTTATTTTACTTAGCACAATACCCTCCAGTTCCATCCATGTTGTTGCAAATGGAAAGATTTCATTCTTTTTGATAATCAGGTAGTATTCCATTGTGTGGGTATTTATTTATATATACCATATCTTCTTTATCCATTCACCAGTCAGTGGGCATTTGGGCCCTTTCCATAGTTTAAAACCTGCTTTTAAAATGTGCTTTCCCTTTTCTAAAACCTATGTTTGACAACTCATTGAGGGGAAAAAAAATGCCAGTTTTTATTTTACGTAGATATAAAGTAACTTTCTTATGTATAAACATAAAAAAGAACCTTGAAAATAAAAATATGAGATAAATGGAATAGGTAGTGTAATATACCTGTATAGAAACAAATTAGGGCTTTTATGTTAATTCATGTATAAATTTGGTTTTATTTTATATTTTTAGTGTTTAATACATTTAATTAATTATTTTCAGATTGGGTGACTAAGAAAGAAATGGATGCAAAATAATTTTTAAAATTTAAGGAAAATTGGGTGCCTGACTGCTCAGTCAGTTAAGCATCCAACTTTGGACTTTAAAACAGATCATGATCTTGTGAGTTTCAACCCTGCATCAGACTCTGTATTGACAGTGCAGAGCTTGCTTTGGATTCTCTCTCTCTGCCTCTTCCCTTACTTGTGTGTTCTCTTTCTCTCTCTCTTCAAATAAATAAATAAACCTTAAAAAAAAGTTAAAGGAAATTTACTATAGTGGTGGACACTGAAATTGCCTCTCCAAAAGGCAGTCATACAGAGAAATGAAAAGAACAGCCATGAGTAGAAAAATGAAGTTATCCAGGGGTTGAGTGATAATATTTAATATAGGAAGAGTAAGATTTGGACTGTGTACTATGCCTTATAGATGTATACCTTATAAATGTTATTCAACAATCTTATTTATTAAAATGAAGTTATTCCTTTTCTAGATTTCTTTAGATCTCACACTCTTCTTTTCTTTAGATCTTTTTTTTTTTTTTAAATGTTTATTTACTTTTGAGAGTCATAGAGATAGAGCGAGAGCAGGGGAAGGGCAGAGAGAGAGGGAGACACAGAATCTGAAGCAGGCTCCAGGCTCCGAGCCATCAGCACAGAGCCCGATGCGGGACTTGAACTCACAGACCATGAGATCATGACCTGAGCTGAAGTCAGCCGCCCAACCGACTGAACCACCCAGGTGCCCCTCTTTAGATCTTTAATCCAGATGAAACTCACTGTACTATCTTGTACATTTTAGCTTCCTTTCCCTTCCTCAGAATCATTTAGATCCTTTCCCTACACAGGGAACCTAAACTTTCTTTGTAATATATTCTTTAGGCCTGCCTTCCTCCAAGAAAGGAACATATGCTAAATGTTTCCTTACATCCTCCTATTGAAAATAATTTATTCTGAGCTTCAGTATGTTGGAGAGACATCGAGGGGATGGTGTTGGGATACTGTTTTCAATTATTTCTTAATTACTTCACTGATGAATTAGTTCCACTATAATATCAGATGTAGTTAAAATAATTTTCACTTTTATTACTGATAGGTGTATAATCTAGCTTAATTATAATTAATATTATCATATTGTTAAAACAGTTGATTTTAACATAATTAAACACTTATTATTGGCTATAGAAATAACTTTTATCTCAACAGTTTATTGTCTTCTGTCAAATTCTGTACCTAATTTCGAAGTGTATGATTTCACGATATTTATTAAACAGTGTTATTAAAATAACATTTTTAGGGGTGCCTGGGTGGCTCAGTTGGTTAAGCGGCTGACTTCAGCTCAGATCATGATCTCACACTCTGTGAGTTCAAGCCCCGCTTCGGGCTCTGTGCTGATGGCTCAGAGCCTGGAGCCTGCTTCAGATTCTGTGTCTCCCTCTCTCTCGGCCCTTCCCCTGCTCATACTCTGTCTCTATGTCTCTCAAAAATAAATAAACGTTCAAATAACATTTTTAATGTATTCTTTTTAAGAAAGTTTTATTGTAAAATATTTGATGTATATGTGTGATATATATGTATGTACATATGTATATAAATATGTATGTACATATATGTGTGTATGTATGTGTTTAATAAATTTAAAGGATTAAACTTCTGATGGAACCCTAATTGTAGATGAATTTGACAGTTACATGGTTTTGCCATTTCATGTCTGCTTATATGTATATGCATGAGAGTATGGGTGTGCATGTGTGTGAAAAGAGATGTAATAATGATACGCTTTTCTTGTAGCATAAAGCTGCTAATTGTTTCCTCTAACATCTAAACAAAAGGTCAACCTTTACTCCACTTTGTTTTTCTGGTAGATTTAGGTATATAAAGACAAAGATTCTTCTGTTAATTAACAATATTATAGCAGAATTTAAGTCTTACAGTAGCTGAGTGGAGGGAAAAACATCAAATTATAAAAAGAATAATACATTATTATATACCCTTTAAAAATAACTACCTCAAATTTGCCCAGTCATTCACCTACATGAGTCAGATATTAAGAGGGCTCCACAGAGTAAAAGAAGGGATTAAATTATCTTTTCCCCTAAGTACTACTGCAAGCTTTTTTTTTTATTATAATGATGTGTAACTTGATTTGCCTCAAGCGAAATACCATCATTAACCAAAAAGAGTTAACCTTTGATTAAAAACAATTTTAGAGATTAGCCTTTTTATTTTGCCTTCCTGGCAACTGATTTCTTGATGATTGTACTTGATCATCATTACCACAGTTATCTCCTGATTGTTTTGTTTTGTTTTGTTTTTTCATTTATGCCATCTTTTTCTTTCCAAAATTACAGCAAGATGCTGACTAGATACGTACTGGGGGCGGTTATGATACCTGCATTAGTGACAGCTGGTGGGGTAGCCTAACATTGATTGGCATACTTAAAGTATGTGCTTTGTAAAAATAAGTATTAATTTTATGACTTTTGATATGTACATTGAGTATGAAAACAATTTTGTCTTAACAATTGTCTTAGCATATCAGAAATCATAACTAATTTTTTCAGGGACATAGAGATTCAATCTGTATCTAAAGGCAATTAATGCCTTGCCTCTGTAGTAATGAAGATTTTCATGGTTTATTAATCTCACAGTATGCTAGAATTTAAACATTTCTCCTTTAGATGTGCTCTGCTCATTCAATTTGGAACATGATTTGTGCTATTGAAGAGGTTCTTAAAGGACAAACACAGGCAAATATAAATGAAATGCAATAAATATATCCTAGGCTATACAACAAAGTACTCCATTACCAATAATGGTATACTTTACATCTTTATACTTATTTCATTCTCTCAGGTAATTATTGCTATTTAGCCTTCCCTAAAATTACATTGAAATCAGTAAAACATTAAATGATCTTTCAATAGGCAAAATAGAGGAAATTGTTTTTTATTTTTGTACTCTAAGATATAATAGTTTTAATTAATTTATTTAAACTAAAAAACACACCAACAAAATTCACTCATTTCTTCCACCCCCTTCACCCATCCACCACCTCTGGCAACCAGGACTCTGTTCAATGAGATTATTCATTTGTTTATGTTTTAGACTCTGCATGTAAGTGAGATAATATGGTATTTGTGTATCTCTGTATGACATATTTCACTCACCATAATACCCTTGGGGTCCATCCATGTAATCCCAATTGGCAAGATTCCGTATATATATACATATATGAATTTTTTTATCCATTCATCCGTTGGTGGACACTTAGGTTGTTTCCATATCTTGGCTGCTGTAAATAATGTTGAATGACTGTAGGGACACATATATCTTTTTGAGTTAGTGTTTTTGTTTTTATTTTCTTTGGATAAAAACCCAGAGGTAAAATTGCTGATTATATGGCAGCATTGTTTTCATTGTTTGAAGAACCTCCATTCTGTTTTCCATAGTGGCTGCACCAATTTACATTTACATCAATAGTGTACAAGGGCTCACTTTTCCCCATATCCTTGACAACATTTGTTATTTCTTATCTTTTTAAAATATTTTATTTTTAAGTAATATCTACACCAGACATGGGGCTCAAACTCACAACCCTGAGATCAAGAATTACATGCTCTACCAGCTGAGCCAGCCAGGTGATAATAGCCATTTTAACAGTTGGGAGGTAATATAATTTTGGTTTTGATTTGCATTTCTCTTGTAATTAATAATAGTGCGCATCTTTTCATGTGTTGGCTATCTGTATGTCCTGATGGTACTGTGGGAGAATAGACAATGAGTCATGGCCACATCAGCAGCAGAATGCTGGCCTAGACCAGCAGTGATCCAACAGACAAGCGGAATCGACAAGGAAAACTGATGCAGGAAGGGGAGGTTGAGAGCCACTGGGGTGGGACCAAACCCTAAAGCATTCTACCATGAAGAGATCAGAGATGAGGAAAAACCTGTAAAGTGACTTGGGAAGGATAGTCAATGAGAAGAAAAAACAGGGGAGTGACATTTTGGAAGTGAAGCAGTGTTTCTAGCTTAAGAGAGTAATCAACTGTGTCAAATATTGCTGATAATTATAGTAAGATGAAAAGTCATTAGTAACTTCAGCATCAGCAGTTTTGGTGATATGGTGATGGTTGAAGTGCTATTAGAATGAGTTCACAGAGAATGGACCAGGAGGATTTGGAGTTTCTGAATATAGGAAACTTTTTGAACCAATTTTTGTTTGTTTTGTTTTTTGGTGAAGTGAGACAGAAAAAGAGGGCAGTAGCTTGAGGGAGAATGGGATAAAATGTTTTTTTAAGATGACGAATATAGCATCATGTTTGTATGCTGCCTCAAATAATAAAATGGAAATAGGAAAAGTGATATAATGGGAGAAAGAAAGAAAATAGTTGCCAAGAGAAGAATTCCTTGAATCGGTAAGAGGGGAGAGAATCTGGCTCACCATTAGAGCGGATGGTCTAACATGATCTATAGTTAAGTCGAAGACGAATGGATACATGCATGGAATGTGTGCTTCACAGGTGTAAATACGTGGTTTGGGGTTTGCGGAAGTGTTTTGTTGTTGTTTGCTTGTCCTGTATTTTCAATGCAATAGTAAAAGCAAGATCATCAGCTGGAAGTGAGGATGAACAAAGGAAGGACTAGAGAAGAATGAAGAAATGAAGGTAGTGTTATGGGACAGGGTCTGCAAACAGGAAGATGTAAACTTTCCAGTGGGTATGTGGTCGCAGATCATTTTTAAAAATTTATGTTCAAAATCCTCTTTTTTATGGCATTTTACCCTAAAATTTGATCTGCCCAAGAGTGTTCCTTCTCACCTCCCCTTTTGTTGCTTCTACCATGTATGTCTATCCCTATCTACTATGCTGCATTGCTTCTGGGTGAGGAAGCCTTGGGCATGAAATGAAAAAACAAATTAAAAATATTATCATTTGAGTTAAGAAAGTGAACGACCCCAAAGGCTTAAATTGAAGAAGGACTTAATCCATTTAATAGCTGTTAATTAGTAATTGAATTTGGTGATATATCACTGTGTGATTTTTGGCATTCTTAGAGGTTCAATAAACGTAACAAAAATCTTTCCATTCCTATTTACTTATTTATTCTTAGAATTTATAAGAAGTTAATGAGGAAAAGATATATTTAACTCAAGTTAATCTGTATGTTATATATATATATTATCTATATCTATATCTCTCTATATATTATCCCATCTGCAGTCCTCCAACAAGTCACTTAAGCAGTCAGAATTTTTTTTTTCAAATACAAACCTGATCACAACTGTGATATTGTGATTTATAGTAAGATATATATATTTGGTCTTTATCCCCATTTCTGGAACAGAGCTTCTAAAACCCTTAGAATTTTGTAAGAGATAAGAGTGGCAAAGTTGTCTTTTGAGGCGACTTTTAGAAAGCCCTTAGGTAACCTAGAATGGGAACTGGTGACCTAAAGTTGCCAGTGAAGCCAAGTATGTGGTTAGAGGGTTGGCACTTTCAATCTTATTACAGGACCTCCATTGAGGAAGAGAGGCTAAAGACAGAGTTCAATAGCCAATGATTTACTCAACAGTGTCTGTGTAATATGTCTCCATAAAAACCCAAAAGGACTGGGTTGGGAGAGCATCCAGGTCAGTGAAAACACGAAGATTTGGAGAGAGTGGTGCATTTAGAGCGGGCATAAATGCACCCCATACCTTGCCCTAATTAACTATTCCATTTGGCTCTTCCTGATGTATATTAGCATGGATGCAGATCATTTTTCAAGGTATAATTAACAGGACTTGATAATAGTTTGGGTAAATAGGTTGAATTAAAGTATCACAGTGACTCATGTATTGTGTATCTGACTTGTGTAACTGGGTAGATGCTGGTGCCATGAATTGCCATAAGAAAAACAAATATTTTTTTAAAGTTTATTTATTTATTTATTTATTTATTTATTTATTTATTTATTTATTTATTTATTATTGAGAGAGAGAGAGAAAGAGAGAGAGGGAGAGAGAGAGAAAGAGAAGAGAGGAGAGAATGCAGGAGCGGCAGAGAAACAGGGAGAGAGAGAGAATCCCAAGCAGAGTTCGCACTGTCAGTGCAGAGTCCGATGTGGGGCTTGAACTCACGAACCATGAGATCATGCCCTGAGCCAAAACCAAGTGTTGGATGCTTAACAGACTGAGCAACCCAGGTGCCCCAGAAAAATTGTTTTGTTAACATAATTGGATAGGGATATTAACCACGAATTCAGTTTTAGACATGAAATATTCATGCTAAAGTGCCAACAAGTTGAATATATTAAACCAGTCTGGTCAAGAAGCACACATTTGGGAGTCCTCTATAAATAGATTTAAACCTATGTAATGATGATATGATTTAAAAGAAGATTATGTTAAGGGATCAAGAGGGAGATGGAACTAAGCCCTGTAAAATTTAAATATTTAGAGGAGGCATGCTAGAGAGGGAGTAAGCAAAGGAATCCATATGCTAGCATTAAGTTATCCCTTTTATGTAGGGTATCCCACTTAGATTACAATAATTTTATGAAGTAGGGATTTGAGAATCAAATTACTCAATTTGACTATATTTTCTCCTCACTTCAAAACTAATGCTTTTTCTATGACAAGAGGTTTTGACCATAAGTGATAAATGTTCATTAACATGAAGGCAGCTACTTCATAGAAGTGATAAACAACAAAAAAAAGAGAGAGACAGAGAAAGATATGAATGAGGGAAGTTGTTTTAAGCACCTCTTAATTCATACATCGCCTCTATTATAATTAACTAACCTTGTTTTTCCTAGTGATACGGTCTTTGATCTTTTAAAGGGGGTTAACCTATGCAACTAAAACATACTTTAAAATGCAGTTACCACAAATTTGGCTTCACCACCTAATGGGTAGAAAATTAATTTAATCCCAAGCTACATTTATGAAGTGTTGGTACTTATTTTCAACAACTCATTCCTAATAACTGAGCGTGTAATTTATTAATAGAGACTGGTGAGTGGGTGTTTAAAATGTACAGTTGAAAACAAGTCTTGACATTTAAATCTCATCGCATAAAAATATGGAATACATTATTTTCTATTAGGATATCAACAATAGCACTTTAAACATCTTTGGTGATGAGTGCAGTTTCATAATCAGTCCATTAACCTCAAGATAACTGTCATGAACTCAAATATGTGTCCATAATCTGTAAATGCTTCCAATGAAGCATCCGTCTATAGTTGGGAGGGGGAAGTACCTTTCAATTTGTAATTAACACAGTGACTTTAATAAGTTTTGAGTAGAAAATATTAACACATAATTTTGTCCTGATTTGAGGTGTTAGAAGAGAAAGTTTCTGCATAATCTTAACAGTTCATGGTCTTCAAACATTTCTGGATACTGCATTTTTCCAAGTGAAAGTAATTTTATACATTCTTAATATCATTCTTACCTTGTAAACTTATAAAGGCTAAAAATTTATATTAGGATATATAAGTAAAATGTGTTTCCTTTTGTCTGTAAATTTTATGATATTAGGTCAAACACATTTACATAGCAGATGATATTTAACCATTTTTTACTATTAAATACTACATCTTCATATTAAGGGAGGATGATCACTAGAATGTGTTTTTGAAATACTTTCTCAGAGGCAAGGATGGAGTTTATGTTTTAAATTTATGGTGAAGGCATTAGAGTAGATTTTCTTTTCTCTCTGATTTTCTTTTTTGATTGAAATTACACTTTAGAAATAACTTACATTCTCTATCCATTTATTATACCTTTTATGTGCTAGACACTAGTTCTTGAAAATAGCTTTTTCAAAAAAACAAAGTCTTCAGCAAATCAAGGATGCTTGCAGCAAATCAAGAATGGAAAATAACAGAAGCATATAAGTGCATTTTATTAATTTATTTTTAATGTTTATTTATTTTGAGAGAGAGTGCAAGTGGAGGAGAGGGGCAGAGGGAGAGAGAGATTCCAATCAGGGTCTGCACTGTCAGCACAGATCCGTGAGATCGTGACTTGAGCCGAATACAAGAGTCAGATGCCTAACTGACTGAGCCTCCCAGGCTCCCCTATAAGTACATTTTAAAGTGATTTTTATTATTCTAATGTTGTTATAATACTATTATATAGCCAAATATCCAAGATGGTATAGTTGATTAACAATGAATTATGTTAAATAGTCTAATAACTTAAAAACCTCTTAGATTTTATGTTGATACAAGTTGAAACTTGACATTTATAATGTATAATACCCAAAACAAGTATTACAGAGGAAAGGGTAAAAACAATAAGATATCTTGTTCCCTAAGTGGTATCAATTAATTAATGAGTTATTGTCAAAGTGTTGTTAATACATTAGACTATGGAGTTTATTAAAAACCCTTTATTTCTAAGTAAAGTTGATTTTATCAAATAGCATTGAGAAAAATAATCTGACTCCACTACATGGTAATTATTATGCTTAATGTTATATTTTGGCTTTGCCAGTCTTAATGTTACTTAAACTTAAAATACTAGTTTTGATAGTGAGTTGCTGTTGACAGCACTTCTGTCAAACCATAACAGACATTAAGGAGTTATTACTCTTGGATTCATGGTTTGGGATTAATGATTTGTACATTTCATTAATGTTAAATTATCTCAGAACATCTATGTTGTGCCAATAACAGATGAATTCAAGAAAAATTAAAAGCATCTTAACTCATCTATTTAAAAACTAAATTTTCTGCGGCACCTGGATGGCTAAGTCTGATAAGCATCTGACTTCAGCTGAGGTCATGATCTCATAGTTCGTTGGTTTGAGCCCTGGGTTGGACTCTATGCTGACAGCTCAGACCTGGAGCCTGCTTCGGTTTCTGTGTCTCCCTCTCTTTCCACCCCTTCCCCACTCATGCTGTGTCTCTGTCTCTCAAAAATAAATACATGTTTAAAAAAATTTAAAAAAATTTTGTTTGAGGTGAAAATTGTACATTGATTTGTGTTAAAATGTGTAGTGCAGTGGTTATGACATAAACTCTGAAATCATACCCTCTTGGGTATGAGTCTCTGTGCAGGTTTGAGCATCTCAAAATTCCATTTTCTTCTACTCAAATGAGAAATTAGTACTACTTATGTCATAGGTTAAACTAATATGAGATAATCTATGTTAACCAGTGATAACAGTGCTGGGTGCAAAATTAACTCTTAATAAATGCTAGCTATTATTTTTAAGTTGTTTTTGTGGTCCTAAAATATTAATACTTAGTTGTTTTATTAAGATAGTTGTGATAATTATTTTTAAAAGGTTAAGAAGATAGATATACTTTTTATATGGAATTTATATAAATGAATCAGTTTCAGATAATATTAAGCATGGAATCTTCTGTCACCTAAAAGGGCTTATGGATACTAATGTCATCAGAACCTTAGTCAGTTGGTTTCATTGACATTTTGATTAGGCATTATATTTCTAGCTTCTTGCTCAATTTCTCCTTTAACATCAAGGTCCTTCAGGACCATGTCTTGCATATAGTAGAATTCCCAACATTTAGATATTTTCTCTTCTATAAGAATGAATGAAGAAGAAATTACTCAAATTTATTTTAGCCACATAAAAAGAAAGCCTTTCTCCTTAATGGTGGATCAAATGTATCATATTCTTCTATACTTTTATGAAGGTACTGATATCTATACCTAAAAAGAACACTTGGGGACCAAAAAATAAGCTATCAATAGTCTAAAGACAGTATTTATTAAAATAAATGAGTAAAAATGTATGATTTTTACCTTATGGGAGGAGGAATATGAAACATTAAAGCTAGTTTTAGCATAATTACTTATAATTATTGCCATCATTTAAAAAATCTGAAAACCACTGTAGAAATTGATTCCTTTCATTTAATGGACTTAACTCAGGTGAAAAATAAAAGTTCAATTTCTCTCTAATTCTCTTTGCTTACAAGAAAAAAAAAATGTTTTTTTGATCTTCTATGGTCCCTAGTCTATTGCTGTCAGTATCTAACATTTATCAAATGTATATCTATATCAATAACAGACTTAGAAAAAATCCTTAATAAAGAAAATTATGACCTAATACACTGCTAATGAAAAAGACTGACGAAAGGACCAGTTGGGAAGAATAAGGTTATGATAATGCCTGTCTTTGCAAGTAAGAACGTTGAGAAACATTAAGAGTTTACAAAATAAGCATAGTGAAAAGGGGAATTTGGCACAGTTCATGTGGTGGGGAAAGTACATATTTACCTAAATTTTCACCCTGTTGTTCACCACCCAGAAGCCTTTTTGTCTGCAAGAGCACGGTGAGCTCTCTGAAACATAACTGTGTACTGGAGAGCACACTGTATGAATGGCTTATTGCAGCAAGGGAAATGAAATGGCGACTATAAAACTAAATTGTAGTTGTGAAAAGCAAGTAGATGGAAACTCATTCCTCTCTGCAGGTTAGAGATAGAAGCTCCGCAGGATTCATGTTTTAGACCAAACTGTCTTTTCTTTATTTGAGTATAGTGGGAAAAACAAAAAACAAAAAACAAAAAACAAAAACAAAACAAAAAAATTGACTTATTTTCTTTATGTTCTCTTTTTGCAAGTATTATTTTTCTTTTCACATATGAGTTTTGGGCCTTTCTGAAACAGAAGTCATTAATTTAAGCTGAGAGATTATTGGCCAAGATCGTGTTTGAAATTGAAATCACTCACTATTTCTTGAAATTTTCTTCTATTCCTAACATCAGGCCAAACTGATTGGTTACTCCTTTTCAGTCTTCTTCATTGATCCCTTTTCCCATTCCCTTCATTAAATTTCCATTGTCTATAATGGAACTCTTGTTTGTTTGTCTGTTTGTTTTGGTCTACTTTCTAAATATTCTTCCTGTTATCTAATCAATTATTTTGATTTAAATTCTCTAGTGAAAACTCCAAAATCTGGGTCCATTTTCTATCATTGAGTTCAGAACCTTATTTCCAGTTTTCTACATGCACAAATCTGAACTAATTTTTGCTTAGTTCTATACACTTCCTCTTGGTTCTGTATTCCCAGTTGTGCTAAATAACATTATCCAATAACCAACCTCCCAAACTAAAAAATCTTGTTGTAACACAGGTCTCTTTCTTGGTGCCACATTTTAGCCTATAAATTACTAACACCTATAGATTCTAATATAGAATTCATTTTCTAACCAGATCTTTTATGAGTCACAGTTTTATGTCATGCATTCTTCATTTTCCTCCCATGTTATCGATCAGTCTCCTACTGAGCTCCCTGCTGTTTTTCTCTACCAGTACAGATAATGAATTCAGTATCAGTTATCTGCTGAAATCCAGGTTTGCTCTGCTATTCTTTGCTAAAGTATCTCCACACGGTTCTACTCACCCTAGTGCCAAGTCCAAAACTCACCATACTTTAAGTCTTTGGCCTGAACTTTCTCTCCGGCCTCATTTATGACCGCTCCCCTCCAAGGATGTCATCGCCTGTGCTCCTTTATAGGAACATCTCCCCATTTTCTGAGCCTGCCATCTCAGAATCTTTCTGCTACTTTTTCTTCTGTATGAAATCCTTGTCTTTCTTAAATGCCTGGTAAACAGCTATATATTCCTGAAAACCCTCCATAAACATCACCCCTTTGTGAAAACTTTCCTCACCCCACTTCATGCTCTATTGTAGAATGTAACATAAATTATAATTTGCATTTATAAATATTCCCTTACAAGAAAATAGCTTTTCTGATTATGGGAATTATATTTTTTTATGTTTTATATACATGATATAATATAGCATAGAGTAATTTTAAAGTAGGTATCACTTAAGTATAAAATTGAATGACTTTTGTTCTGTTACAGACCTAAATAAAGTCTGTTAATTGGAGTGATTTACGATCTCTATGATATTATCCACTGCCTGTTTTACATATTCTAATTTTATATCCTATAATCAGTTAGCCCTCACCTTTATCTTTGTTCCTACTCTGAGTTTGTTAGCCAACCTATCATTAGGTTAGGGACATTATTAATGTCAAAATATATTGGTTTGGAGTTGAGAATGGCAGAATCTAATTATTTTTTACTGCTATAATGAGCCAAGTACTTTATTAAATATTGTAAACTCTTACCTGGTAATTCTTACAATTGTACTACAAAATAACCAATAATTAAGAAAACTAGAATCGAGTAAATTGTTTAAGTTTATATATTAGTAACTGACAGAACTGGGGACCAGACTCATATCAATCTGATAACACAGGTGCCAATATTGTAGACAATTCAGCACTAATTCAAAATAGTTCCTTGTTCTATTTTGACTCAATGCATACTTAAATTAACTGGACTCTTGCTTTCCTTCTGTTAACTAGTTTTTAACATATTTTTACTCATTTTCTTAGAATTGATTTTTTTTGGCAAATAAAGGATGGTATTTCCACATCTCTTACATGTAATAAATACTACAACATATGTACAGTTTTTTGTTACAAAACTGTATTAATTTAACAGAAATAGCATAAGACCTGAGAATGCTTTTATGCTTTTATTTTTCCTGGTGGTATTTAGAGGTAAAATAGAAAGATTCCTAATTCTGAGATTTAGGAACTTTAAGTTCCAGGTTTTGTTCTACTCCTATCAGCAGTTTAACCTTGGGCAAGTCTGTTTCATCATCTGGATGAAACAATGAGACAATTTTCATGATTCCCCAAATCCTGAAATTTATAATGGATCTAGAAAGTCTAAAGCCTTCTTCCAAAAGAGGAATCAGGAAGAAAGGGATATCAGAAAAATCAGTATAAAATGCCAAGAATAATCGTTGCATTGCCATAATCACAAATTCATGATGTATTCAGTATTAAACTAAAGATGCCAATATCTGAATAGTATGATCTATATTCATGAAGTAGAAATTCTAACTGGAAGTATGGGAAAGATTTTTAAGGTACATTTAACAATTTGAAACATTATATATAATGTTCCCAGAGAGAAGAGCTGGAAAGGATCTAGTTAAAAACAAACATCCGTTTATGAGAATAAAGGAAGAACATTTTAAGCTAGGCCAAAAGTAGGAAAAAATTGTGGGAATGGATAAACCAATTCTTATCCTTTTGCCTGAATTCTTTCAAACTGACACTCTTTCTTTATAAATTAAAGATATTTTATGAACTTGATTAGAATTGAGCTTCATAGAGGGAAACAACATATCTTTCAACTGATAAGGAAAACTTCAGGCCTGTTTTCCAGGGAGATAAGGCATAATTCTCACCACAGCAAGCTGCCTTGTTGATGTCCAGTGGTTAGCCAAGGGGAAGACAGCTGGCACATAGCTAGCTGATAAACAGTGGGATGTAGCTTCCAAAACATAGGCACCTTGTGTCTAATTCTTAATGTGTTTGGTGTGAAGTTTAAATTTTTCACTACTACAATAATCATACAAGTGAAATTCAGCTTCCTTTTTTTTGTCATATCATGCTCTTATTGTTCCTATAACTTTTATTTTTTAATTTTATTACTTTTTTTTAATCTACCAAATTATAATTGCCAATATTAGAGTATCTACTTGTAGTGATAAGGAGAGTTGAAGGCCAAAAATGAAATGAAGTTGTGCAAATGACTGAGAAATTCCACAGTAATATTCCTATTTGAAATGCTGAATAGTTAATATTAGAATACTGTGCTTTTGGGGCGCCTGGGTGGCTCAGTTGGTTGAGCATCCGACTTCAGCTCAGGTCATGATCTCGCAGTCTGTGAGTTCGAGCCCCGCATCGGGCTCTGTGCTGACAGCTCAGAGCCTGGAGCCTGCTTCGGATTCTGTGTCTCCCTCTCTCTCTGCCCATCCCCTACTCATGCTCTGTCTCTCTCTGTCTCAAAAATAAACAAACATTAAAAAATTTTTTAAAAAAAGAATACTGTGCTTTTAATGTTTTAATTTAATTTCAAAATTTTACAATTTGAGTAGAGTTGACATACAGCGTTATATTAGTTTCAGGTGTTCAACCTGGGGATTCAACATCTGTATGTTATGCTATGCTCACTACAGGTGTAGCTACCATCTGTTACCATACAACGCTCTTACGGTATCATTGTTTACATTCCCTGTGTAGTGCCTTTTATTCCTATGACTTATTCAAGTCAGACTAAGAAGGACATATTTGTGATTTCACTCATATGTGGAATCTAGAAAACAAAATAAATGAATAAACAACCAAAAACCAGAATCAGATATATAAATACAGAGAACAAACTGATGGTTGCCAGAGGGAAAAGGGGTAGGGAATGGGCAAAATAGGTGAAGGGGAGTGGGAGATGCAGGTCTCCAGTCATGAAATGCATAAATCATGGAGATAAAAGGCACAGCATAAGGAACACAGTCAATAATATTATAATAGTGACATATGGAACAGACAATAGCTACACTTGTGGTGGATATAGCATAATGTATAACCTTGTCAAATCACTAAGTTATATACCTGAAACTAATGTAACATTGTGTGTAACTACACACACACTCACACACACACACACACAACTATAAAAAAAGGTAAAGAGTGAATCTGGGAAGGGGTCAAGGCAAGATTTTCTCCTTCTTATGTTAATGGAAATTGTATAATGTATACTTTCTCAATATATAAAGAAATGTCATGCTTTCAATTAAAAGCAGCTATCAGATTTCTTTAAAGAAGTGAGAAAACTATAGCTATTATCTGGAAAACTGTCAAATCACTGAAATAGTATTTTCATTTCCTTTGAGGAAATACCTGGTAGTGGAATTACTGGATCCTGTGGTATTTCAATCTTAATTTTTCAAGGGACCTCCGTACTGTTTTCTACAGTAGTTGTACCCATTTGCCTTCCCTCCAACAGTGCGTGAGGGTTCCTTTTTCTTCACATCCTAGCTAACACTTGTTATTTCTTGTCATTTGATTTCAGACTTTCTAACTGGTGTAAGGTGATATCTCATGGTTTTGATTTTCATTTGTCTGATGATTAGTGATGTTGAGCATCTCTTCATGTGTCTGTAGGCCAGCAGCATGTCTATTCAGGTCCTCTTCCCAATTTTCAACTGGATTTTTGTGTGTGTGTGTGTGTTGAGTTGTAGAAGTTTTTTTTTTTTTTTAATACATTTTGGATATTAACCCCTTATTGATTATATTATTTGAATATATCTTCTCCCATTCAGTAGGTTGTCTTTTTGTTATGTTGATAATTTCTTTTCCTGTGGAAAAAAAATTTATTTTGATGTAGTCTAATAGTTTATTTTTGCTTTTCTTTCCTTTGCCTCAGGAGACATATCCTAGAAAAATGTTATGGCCAATGTCATAGAAATTACTGACTGTGCTCTCTTCTAGATTGTTTATGGTTTCAAATATCACATTTAGATCTTTAATAAATTTTGGGTTTATTTGCAAGTGGTGTTAGAAACTGGTCTAGTATCATTCTTTTACATGTAGCTGTCTAGTTTTCCTAGTATCATTTGTTGAAGAGACTGTCTTTTCTCTATTGTATATTCTTGCCTCCTTTGATATAGATTAGCTGATCATATGATGTAAAACTCCTCAACAAAGTATTAGCAGACTGCATACAACAATATATTTAAAAGATCATTCACCCAATCAGAAGGGATTTGTTCTAGGGATGCAAGGATGATTCAATATTTGTAAATCAATCAACATTATATACCACATTGACAAAATGAAGAAAAAATATCATATGATCATCTCAATAGATGCAGAAAAAGCATTTGGCAAGATTCAACATCAATTCATAATAAAAATTCTCAATACAATGGAGTTAGAGGTAATATGCCTCAACATAATAAAGGCCATCTATGATAACATTGATAGCTAACATCATATCAATGGTGAAAAACTGAGAATGTTCCCTCTAAGGTCAGGAAAGAGACCAGAATGTCCACTCTTGCCCCTTTTATTCAGCTTAGTACTGGAAGTCCTAGTTACAGCAATCAGGTAAGAAAAAGAAATAAAAGCCATTCATTTTGCTAAAGAAAAAGTTAAATTGTCACTATTTGCAGGTGACCTGATACCATACTTTGAAAATTCTCTCTACTTTTAATTTATACCGTGATCCTACTGTACTGGATTTGGTTCACCAAGCAAAATAGATGCTTTAAACCATCATGGTGTATTATTTAAGACAAAAACAGCAACAGTAAAGAAACCACATGGGTTTAGAGTCAAATGAGTTTGAATCACTGCTCTCAATAGCTCAAAGGCCGAAAATAATTTTTCAACTGCTAAGGTCTGTTTGTTCAACTGTAATATGTAAGTAACATTATGAGGCTTTTTGTGAGAATTTAATTGGACACTTAACACAGAAATATCATACCAGTGCATTTTATATGTGTAAATCTTATTAAATATTAGGTGCTGATATTAATTATAACAGTTTTTGCCATTTTTTTCATAAGTTAGGACTGTTTCTTACCAGCATAGTTTTTCCCCCATGGAAATCAGGGCTCATTGGAATTTTAGTATAATGTAACTTATGTTAGCTAAAAATTAAATCATAGCTAGATTACATACTTTTTTCCAAAAGTATATATCAAGTTACTAACACAAAATATTTATTTAATGAAATGGGCTTTTATTTATATATTCTTTTTTTTTTTAATTTTTTTAA
This sequence comes from Paguma larvata, assembly GCA_030068075.1. Taxonomy (NCBI): domain Eukaryota; kingdom Metazoa; phylum Chordata; class Mammalia; order Carnivora; family Viverridae; genus Paguma; species Paguma larvata. Next base: position 123,783,604 of record CM057823.1, on the reverse strand, counting down.
CATTTATTTATTTTTGAGAGACAGACAGTGAGCAGGGAAGGGCAGAAAGAGAGGCAGACAGAGAATCCAAAACAGGCTCCAGTCTCTGAGCCATCAGCGCAGAGCCCGACATGGGGCTCAAACTCATAGACTGTGAGATCATGACCCGAGCTGAAGTTGACCGCTCAACCGACTGAGCCACCCAGGTGCCCCAATTTATATATTCTTGATATATCATATTCTTAATTATACAGATTAAAGTACTGAATTTTAAATTTTGTTTGGCAATTATATTTCAATGAATTGATGATATTGTTCAAGTACAAACAGAGAAAGTCTATAATAGTTTTTAATTTTTTTTAATGTTTATTTTATTTTTGAGACAGAAAGACAGACAGACAGAGCATGAGTCGGTGAGGGGCACAGACAGAGAGGGATACACAGAATCCGAAACAGGCTCCAGGCTCTGAGCTGTCAGCACAGAACCCAATGCGGGGCTCGAACTCAGGAACAGTGAAATCATGACCTGAGCCGAAATCGGACGCCCAACTGACTGAGCCACCCAGGCGCCCCTATAATAGTTTTTAAAGCTTTACATAAAATATACACATCTTGGAAGGAGCACATCCTATTCTCCGTTTATTTCTTTATCACCATATTGAATCTCTTTGCTGACAGCATAGGGGAAATTATAATGAATTTAAAGAGTGAATCTTTATCAGTATTTGGCAGAGAAGGAAAATAATGAAACTTACAAACAGTAACTTATAACAAAACTTAACTCGAAGTGACAGCTGTTCAGTTTTTTATTTATACGGTCATTCGAGGCAGTAGAGCAGACTTCCACAGTCCATTGGGTATCTTTAAAAGCTGACTTTTATGAAAATATACATTTTGGGTGTACAATGACTATAGAAATGCAGGTGAGGAAATAATTAGGTAACTTGTTTTGCAGTGTTTTGCTTTTTCTGCCCTCACTTACTTAAAAGGTAGTCAGTTCATGATTCGCAGTGTTGACTTATTAAATTATAATTTGACTCCTTTGTATTCAGTAATTGATACCAACCAGTTTCCCTTTACTACTCTATGTCCTACCAAAAGGGAAAAAAATAAGACTCTACACTATCAAAAATCTAAATAAAATATAAGCACAAATGGTCCAGATACCCAGGTATTAAAGAGAATTCTTGATTTTTGTTGCCATGCTTTGATGGAGTCAGTTTGCTTTACAACTTTGTCTTTAGCAGTACAGTTTTAGAAATATTTTTTTCCAAGTTACTCATGGATATTTCTTGGACTGGAATTAATTTAGTCTAACAAAACTTAACTCATAAAATCACTTCATTTATGTTCAATAAATCTACTCGAAGAGATGCCATTTAGTTCTGCTATATGCTAGCCATTGTAAAAGTAAATATGTCTGTCGAGCACACCATTATGTCCTGTTGTTCATTGATTTTGTTTTCAGTCACCTGAGAACGTAAATTTGCTTGAAATTTCGTTCATGCATCTCGAACTCATTCATTCTAAATGTAGTATAAGGGAATTTTAAAGGTATTTTAGGTCACCTTGTCTGTTTCTGCAATTGTTTTTTATGTTATATTTCCCATTGCTTTGTTAAATGACTGGTGAAATGGGATTTTAACATATCCCTTGAGACAGTACTCAGGAAGTTAGAGATACAGTGAGTATAATTCTGTTTTAAGAGTAAAATTAAATGTCCCTCTTTGAAAATTTGAACAATTACATCTGGTTATTCTCAGAGAGCTTACTATCTAAATATTTTCCATTTTCCATTTGGCTATCATCCAAAGTTTTTAATGTGTTTGAACAATCTCTCCTTCTTTGCATGCTTTTGTAGTATTTTAAAATGTCAAACTTGCATTTGTTATAACATTTTTTCAATATTTAGGCTGTTTAACTTACATTATAATCAATGATGGAAACTGGTTTCTGTATCATGCCTGATCTCATATTAACTAATAGTTGAGAAGGAGTTTTATAGTCTTTTTGTGTTGTACTTTTATTCTCAACATAATGATTTGTATACTGGACAGCTAAGATACCTGCTGTTTCATTCCTAAATTTGTGATAAATTATTCATGTAGATTAACATGTGGTGTCTTGTATAAGTCACTCTCAGACATTATGAAAAAAGAGACATAATACATATAAATATCTTTTAAACATTTTATAGTCTATTAAGTTCCAATCTAGGCTGTATATAGTATATGAATCAACAGTTTGTGTTTCTGAGGCAATTTAACTTTGTAATCAGTGTGTTTTAATGTATTAATGATCTACTTTTTATGTCTCTAGAAACAAAAGTAGATTATTATTATTATTTCTCTAATAACTTGATCACTTAACTAAAAGCAGTATACAGAAACCAGCAGTTTTCACAGACACGAATATGAACACACGTTATTTTTTGCTGTTAGCCAGTTACCAACATTTAGGAAAATATGGATATTGTTAAAATATGTTTGATTTCTGGAGAGGAGATAAATCTCAATTATTTTTCATTTCTTCTATTAAGAGTTTTGGTCCCATAATATTCATGCTAGGTGTATTTTATATTATCAAACTTCTCTAAAACTCAGTAGAAATAAGATCTTTAGATGTAGGCAAAATATCACAAACTGTCATATGATGATCCACTTTTCTTTCAGAAACATTGCCCGGTCAAGAAAAGGCAGAAGGCATTTTTCCTCAAGACATTCAAAAGTTTTCATCTGCAGGGAATTCTCAGGACCCTACTTGAGTATATGTGAGAGATAAAGTTAGAATCTCCTACACATAATTCTATCTATAACAGTAGGGACATATAGAAGGGAATTTAATCAAGCCATCTATTCATAGTCTTCTCTATAATTCTGTTAAAAAGATTAACCAACTTGTTTATTTTCCTTGTGACTGTCAGTGAAACTGCCCAATATGTACTCCTATTCATAAGTAAAATTAAAATACTGTAAAAAACAAGTGTTGTACTAAAATGAGATGCCTGTTTCTTCTTAAAAACAGATGGACATAATTTACCTTAATTAGTAATTGGCTGAAAATTGTCCCACTTTAGTTCATGTTTGTTTAGCAGGTGTGAAATAGTTCTGTGTGAGTTCAAATCTTACCAAGAAAAGTAATCTTTCCTTCGTGTATGTGTGTGTGTGTGTGTGTGTGTGTGTGTTTCTTTTTTCCAAGTAGCTGTAGTAGAAAATGAAAAACAGATCTGTAAAGGAAATGACATTTTCTAAGTACTCTTTTCTTACCGCGTAAACACATTGTTAGTTTGTTAAATTGCTTTGCATTGTAGAAACTTTTAGAAGTCTCAAAAATGGGTATTTATTTCCCTGGAGGTTTCTTCATTGAACTTAATAAAATCCTTAGTGGGTTTTATATCCGAAAGCTGCAGGTTTCCTTCTTTGTTTTCTTTTCTTTTTTTTTTTTTTAACTTTTCTGAGTTTGAGATTAGAAACTCTTATTGACCAGGTTTCTTTTTATTAGTTGGTGTTGTTCTGAGTCTGCATATTTATTTTACAAGTCCATTCAACAAACTATTGAGCTTTTTTAACCAGTAAGAAGAAGAGAAATACTTTTCCTTGTACCTTTGAATGCCAGTTATTTAAAAGATAATTAGAAGGGCTCCTGGGTGGCTCAGTTAGTTAAAGCATTAGACTCTTGGTTTCAGCTCAGGTCATATTCTCAGTTTGTGAGTTCAAGCCCCACATGGAGCTCCATACCGATGGTGCAGAGCCTGCTTGGGATTCTCTCTCTTAATCCCCCCCCCCTTTCCCTCCTGTGTGTGCATGCTCATCTCTTAAATAAATAAACATTAAAAGATATGGCACTTATAAAATCATCTGTCATTATTTTGTGGAGTATTTTTTAAATCATACTTAAGACCACTAAAATTACCATTTATTTTAACATGACTATATTTATTCTCATTGGTATAGTGTCTGCATTAATTGTTCTTTCATGCCTTGCTACTCAAAATGTGGTCCAAGGACCAGCAATATCCTTATCATTTGGTAGTTAAAAGTGGAGAATCTGAACTCCACTGAATCAATCTGCATTTTAATAAGGTCCCCAAGTTATTCTTGTGCATCTTAAATTTTTAGAAACAGTTTTCTAATGTTCTTAGACTTACCAAATATGTGAAGGAAATAAATAATGTAAATGACCAAATTCTGAATAATTTATTAAGGGGTAATTTAAAAATATATATATAAATAATACTTGGACAGATGAAATATATGAAATTTTACTTAATAATCTAAAAAGCCTATGTAATAATTTATTTCTGGTTCAGCCATTTTACGAGTATTAGAGCTCATTTAAGATAAATGTAATGGTAGCAAAGATCATTTGTTTTCCTGAGAATTTTTAAAAACTATATTGACTTTGAATTAGCATAGAGATACAGTAAATAAAGTTATGTAGTGCTCAACCTAGAGGGTTATGTACAGTTCTGCCACATGTATATCTACTCTGACTCATGGCAAGAATGTAAGTAGCATAAGCGTAGAGATCTCTTTTCTCTTTATGAATCAACATATGGAACAATACCAGGCAAATAGCAGGACTTCCAGAAATATTGAAAACTTACCTTCATTGAATATGAAGAGTCACAGATAACACTATAGGATGACACAGGAAGACAGCACATATTTTCAAAAAAATCAGTGAGAAATATACTTTTAGTAAATTATATGTTTAATATTCATGTAGTTTGCTTCACTTGAGAATTAAATTTATTCTTTGCAAGAATCCTTTAGGTGGCATTAATCACATTTTCACAGAAGAGGAAATAAAGGCCTCAGTTAAATGCCTTGACTATATTTGCCTTGACTATAATATATCTTGAGTACAATATCTTGAATATGATATAATAAGTATAATACTAGTATTATATACCACAACATATGAGTCATTACATGTTGACACTGATATTCCATTTTTTAGAAATGCTTTAAACTTCCCACCTTACAGAGTGAGGATTTGATCATTAGGACTATCTATACTTATTTGCAACATAGCTGGCAGGATTGAGTATATATCCTGTAACTTGGCCTTCATTATCATTCACTTATCTCTGATTACTGTACTCTGGAGGCAACCAGGTATTTGAGTGTGTAGCAGTTGCTGACTTCAGTGTGTGTCTAGAGTCTCTAGCTTGACCTTGATTAATATAGAATGAGGAGAAAGCTGTGACTTAATTGAAAGCACACTGACCTGATAATTGAAGATGTAGTTTAATTTCCAGTTTTCTGCTACTGATGCTGCTTTGAATTTAATCTTCTCATTTAATCTTGCTTACCACTGTTTGGAATGGGGAAGATTCTAACTACCTCATATGGCTATTACCATCATCAAATTTATGCCAGATTCATTTGCAGTGTATCCTTTAAAAAGGATCAATGAGAGGGGAATTCCGCAAGTTTCTGTCTGTTGAAAACTATTTTTCTCTATCCTCATTATTCATGGAGTTTTGTTTGTCTGTTGCCTTGTTTTGTGTACTAGTTTTGAAAAGTCTGGTGTTAGTCTAATTATTTTGCTTTATAAATTATTTGCCACTTTTGCCTTGGGGACTTTGAGGATTTTGTCTTTATCTTTGAAATATTCAAAGCTATCTGGGTCAATTCTCCCAGGTGAGCTTTTCTAATGTGCCTATTCAGGTCTTTTTTCTATCTCTGGTAAGTTTTCTTGGTTTATAGTTTTCATTAATTAGTTCTATTCCATTGTTTTGGTTTTTTATTTCCTATCAAATTTTTAATAGGTGATAATTCAAGTATAATTTTTGCCTATCTTTCATTTTCATTACCTTCTTTCTGACCATTTTACTTATTTTGACATTTTCACTCTTTTAATTATTTCCTCTCTTTCTTCAGTGACCCTTAGTAACTTTTCATTTTTCCCCCCTTTCTTGGGCGTCATATTTGTAATCTTTATGTCAGAGATGGTTTTGCCTTTTTCTGCTGTTTCTTTCTGGAGAACAATCAAGTTTCCCCCCCAAGAATCCATTTATTTTTTTACGGTTTGTTTTTAGATCTTTAGTTTCTGATTAAACATGCTTTTTTATATGCATCATCAGATTCTTTTTTGCGTATATTTAATTCTTCATGAGGGAATTCTCTTCAGTTGATGTATGTGGAATTTTGTTAATTCTCTGCAGCAGCTCTGTAAAGATTTCACTTTACTCTTATTTATCTTTATGCTATAGGGATTTTATACAGTGCCTAGTTTAATAGTGCTCTCTTCTCTTAGTACAGCAAATCCAGATACTTTGTAGGATTTTTGTTTTGTGTGTTTTCGTAGGGACAGGTTTTGAATCCTCCAAATTCCTCACTTTTTGTCTTGCAATACCATAAATTTTCTCTCTTTTTCTTTTTTTCATCATCAGATTACCAAAGAGTATTTTTTAATCTTTTTTCTTTTGCATGTTATGCTTCTCAAAGAGTTCCCTTTAAATTACATCTGTCTCTTTCTTTCTTTATATTTTATTTTTTTTACGTTTATTTATGTTTGAGAGACATAGAGACAGAGGGTGAGCAGGGTAAGGGCAGAGAGAGAGGGAGATACAGAATCTGAAATAAACTCCAGGCTCTGAGCTGTCAGCACAGAGCCCGACGCGGGGCTCAAACTCAGAGACCGTGAGATCATGACCTGAGCTGAAGTTGGCCGCTCAACCAACTGAGCCACCCAGGCACCCCTACATCTGTCTCTTTAAACCATGTTTGTCTTTTCAAATGTGCCTGTCCCTATCTGACCTTTTAAATTGCACTTACTTTGATATCCATTCCCTGTAGTCCTGCTCTCATTTGCACACACATTTTCAGATATATGACATATCTTGTTTTTCAAAAGGTTATTGCAAATCACTCTCTTTTGTCTTCCTCATAGTCTTTTGCAGCCTACATTTGCTTGCTTATGAGCAGCAGTTGCGCTGCAGCCTGAGAAATGTGCAGTTTTGCCATTCTCTATCTTCACGTTACTCTGAAGAATTTACATAGAATTCCATTTTTTGCTGATATTTTTAATATACAACTTAATGTTTCTTTTCATTTCTCCTTATATGAAAGGACTATTGTGGAAGATGAATCGCTACATTGCCATCATAGTCCTCAGCTACCCTGCAAGTCCTTTATAAAAGTTTGTACTTACAGAACTAGAATTATATTGTTTTATTGCTTGACAGTTTTGATTTGCCTTTGCTCAGGTTTGTTTCTTTCATAAACTTTAGCTTGGGAACATTGTGCACTTTAGCATTGAGACTATGTTTTATATGTAGCATGATATACTGTATTTTGTAACAGCTTAACCACTGGCTCATTTTAAATCATATTTTAATTGCTTATGAAACAGATTCATTCATCGATGGATTATTCACTAGTTCTCTAACTGAAGTTTGAAATATTTATCTTGCAAAGTCTCTCGAGTATTTCTGTAGAGTAGTTCGTTTTTCATCAGAAATAATGAAATGAGGAGCACCTGGGTGGCTCAGTCAGTTGAGTATTGGACTTTGGCTCAGGTCATAATCTCAGGGTTCCTGAGTTCAAGCCCTACATAAGGCTGCCTGCTGACATTGCAGAGCCTGCCTAGGATCCTCTGTCCCCATCTCTCTCTGCCTCCCTGTTCCTCCCCTGCTCACTCTCTCTCTCTCTCTCTCTCTCTCAATAATAAATAAATAAAAACATTAAAAAAATGACATGACATAATAATTATAATGTAAAATATAATGGTTAGAACCTGTGGAATAAGTCATGTAGGTATAAAAATTTTTAATTTTTAAAACTTTAATTTAAAAAATTAAGTTTTAGTATTACATCAGTTACTTTGACTTCTGATATTTTTGTAAATATTAATAAAATGTAACAAAATTTTCTGTCCACAAAGTTGCCAATTGTTTTATTTTATTTTATTTGTATGACTATTTCTACCACTGACAAAATCCGTGAAAGGATATAATGTGCAATGTAATTTCTTTAGTAACTTTTTTTTCGTTAATTTCATAAATTTGAATAATTTCAGAAAAGTATAATCTCTGATTATTCCATTTGTATATTGATACTTAATAAGTTTTTGGAATTTTTCTAAATTAAATATTGTAATAGGGAAGGCAAACTTGCTAGAAAATGCACACTTTCAGTTAATATATATTGCTACACCAATAGATTAACTAGATGAAATTTGAATTATCAGAAATTTTATAAATACTTTAAGAACACACAAATAAAGGATTAAAAAATAAAATAGTTGAATACTATATTGAAAGACATCTAATGGAATATTTGTAAGAATGTGAGAGGAAGTAATTGGAAGAAACATATAGTGCCATGACTTTTTCAGGGAAGGGTAAATGGCTAAAAGTTTACAACAAATTATTTACTACAACAGATTACTGACTGGCATTTGAGATTTTATTTGAATCAGAGACTCAGAAATATTCAGTTATATTTAGATTCTGGAGTTGTGTTTTAATCGGTTTATTTCCAATTGTTATTATGTAATTTTGGTTTACTGAGAATCATCCTTAGAATGTATTATCTCTGTAAAACACACACTGTGTTGGATACATGAATTGGTTTAAAATGTCAAGTTCATCCTTCTCATCTTCGTTTTCACCATGTTGGTCTCATCATCTTTCCTCCATAAGATTCTCTCTTCTTAGATGGCAGCATCCATTCTTGCCCACTGTCGATCTGTTCCCCGCACAACAGCCAGGGTGGTCTTTATGGAATGAGTGCAGTGTGCAGTACAGTCATACCGTTTCTTTCTCACCCCGACTCACTCTCCATCCATTTAAGACACATCGGTATCTTCTAATAGTTCACTGTACAGAGATCAGAATCCTTAACTGTCTTGCCAGAGTCCCCGTGGTCTTTTCTCTACTTACCTCTCCAGCCGGGTTTTGTAATATGTCAGTGCTCATTATGTGTGCTACTGTCATGTCAGTTTTCTTTTGTTTCCTTAAGTGTTCCATTCATCTTCTGACTAGAAGGCCTTTCCTCACGTTTTTATTGTCTGAAAGTTCCCTTCCCCACTGTATGTGCTTGTGGGGAGAAGAGTTCAGTTTTTATTCCCTCAAATCTCTAACATGTTTATTGTGTACTCTCTTGTTTCTTCAGGGTGCTAGAAGTGCTGTACTTGAGGACTGAGATAAAAATCAGACCCTCTGTGATCTCAGGAAAAGAGAAAACTCATCCACATTATCATTAACTTCTAGCTGAACTTATCATTCCTTAAATTTAGGCAACAATCTATAGCAGTATCCACAATGCCCCTAACTTTGTCACAAATACATGTAACATACATTTTTATATCATATTAGACTTGTGGAAGATTTTTTTAAATGTCACTTAAGATCTTCAATATATTACATTACAGTGACTAGTATCTCTGCTACTAGATCTTTTTATTTGTTAATAAAGAAATAGATATTATTATAGCAGAAATTAAAAAATATTTTATCTTTTTATTTTTTAAGGTTTATTTTTTTTATTTAACTTGAGAAAGAGAGAGTGGGAGGGGGCAGAGAGATAGGGGGAGAGAGAATCTCAAACAGGTTCCATGTTGTCAGCACAGAGCCCGACGTGGGGCTTGATATAATGAACTGTGAGATCATGACCTGAGCTGAAATCAAGAGTTAGGCGCCTCAGCTGACTGAGCCACACAGGTGCCTCTAAAAAATAATTTTAGATGATATATTGCGGTAATACAATGGCTTGGCTTCCCTTTATAATCCTAGATATTTCACTTTGTGTATTTAAAAACATCATTGTGAAAAGGGGTCCATGGACTTTACAAAACTAATAAAGGGATGAAGTTCATTAAAATGTTTACAAAACCTTTCTTTAGAATGTAACACTAAGAAAACAGATATTTACCTTAAGGGCCTAAAACATTCTCTGAAACATAGTAAGTTCTCAATACATATGGCTTAATCAAGGAATGGCAATTTAATTCAGCCTTCCAGAGCAACATCTACTGCAACTTCTTGACATGGTAGAATACCCCACCTTGAGTTCTCATAACACTGGGTACTTTTCATCTTTGGCTCTTGTTACAACTTTTATATTACATTTCTTTTTGGTATAAGGTGGTACCCACCTAAGTGGGTAAAGACCATATCTCCATTGCCTACATTGCCTGTACACCACACAGAACCTAGCAAATAAATGTATGTGGTTTGAACTATATATTATATTGAGACACAAAATAAGTAAGACTACTTCTTGCCTCAAGACTGTGGGACCCATAAAATACTAATAGAACAGGGCAAGAACCCTAACAGTCAACCAACCAACAAACCAACAAACCAAATAAATCCATAAAACTGCCAAAAAAGTAGAGACACAATGTTATGGGAATCAAAGCAGCCCATATGTGGTTTTTGTAAGCAGTGGTGATTTACATGAATCTGCGGTAGAGGTGGACTATCTGAGGCATTTATAGATAGAGGCTTTTATATTCTAGCAAAAGGGAAGGACAGAAAAAAGTATGGAAATGGTAAGACATAAGGCAATTTCAGATATTGGCGATGGGTTGTGTATAAGGATGGAGCGTATTCACCTACATGGATAGCTTTTGACAATGTTCAGAATAAACCTAAATGCTAAGATAAGGTTTGAATTTAGTTGATTTGGTAGGCAGTGCTACCTTTCAAAATTACAGTTTTTGAAAAGTGAAATATTAGAAGCTAAGCAATGGGAAGATTTAACTTAACATAGAAAAATAATATTATGAAAGGTTTCTTGATAAGTATAAAACACATTTTATAGATTCTTAAGATTCATAAATTTAATGATTATTTTCCATATTATTCAAAATACCTCAAATTTTATCATGATGTAAGAACATAAAAATAGACAAGTCCAATATTTCTTTTTTTTTCTTTTTTTTTAATCTCTAAACGGAAAGGTCTCATTGTCACCCTATACACAGTGGATGATGAGAATAATAATTTATCTTCAAAGAAGGGTCAGTGTACCCATTCAGTAGCGTTATTTTAAGGGACATAATATACAACAGAGCCCATTGTAAGATTATTTCATTTTTATGTAGTTAAAATCATGATAACATGTGAGAAGATTCTCATGGTGAAAAAAACAAAGAAAGACATTTTCATAGGCTTTAGTTATGCTATTATTTTTCATTCACTCTCTTCATGGGAATGTATTTATTATATCACAGACCCTCAAAACTAAGGAAGTCAAGAATATTTAAGTATTCTTTAAAATCTTTTGAAAAGTAATGAATAAATAAGAATGCAATACGATAATATGATTATGCTAGTATCTGTATTTTATCATTCCAAATATGACTGTGGTTATAATCCCTTAATGCCACCCCCAAATATATTTTAACTGTTGTATTTGCATTAATTAATTACTAGCTCCAGATATATATAGGTAGATGAGATGACACAACGCATGCCAAGAGTTTAGGAACTTATGGACTTTTAGACAGACCTGGGTCCCAACACTTACCCTGCTGCTTCCCAGTTCTTAAACCTCAGACAAGTTGCATCATTACCTGGAGCCTTGGTTTACATAATATAAAATAGACACAAAAATAATGGGATTGCTGTAAGAATTACTTGACATAACGTATGTATAACAACATGGCTGACAATTTAGTTAGCAATCAATAAATGTGTTATTTCATGCTACGATATTCTGATCATTCATGACAGGGATTGAAAGTATAAAACACTCTTCCTCTACTTTTCTAAAATCCTGCACTTCAGTTTTTCACAAGGCCTATTGCTTGAAATTCCACTATTGTTGATTCATTGGGTCAGAAAAATCTTTTTGCCACTGTAACCATGGCAGAGTTACAGGAATTGGCCATTCATTCCTTTCATTTAAGTGTGTTAGGGAAGTGAAGAGGGAAATGGAGAGAGTGAAACAAAATTAATTTGAAGAAAGGGACTTTAGAATTGCTTAGTGTCAAAGCAAGAAGCTAGAGAACAGTGTAAGTAAAACCAGGAAATGGAAGGAAGTCTGAGAATGAAAGATGAAAGTAAAGAATGTGCTCTTTCTCTGCTACTTGGTAAAATTATAACTTTGGTTGAGTCTGTTTTCTTGTCCTTGAAGTCAGCTTTTCTCTACCTTTCTCATAGGGTACTAAGAAGAGGACACAAGGTCAAGATTCAGATGGCCTAGTTTTAAATCTTATCTCAAACCCTATAAACTGTCTGATCTGGAGCAAATTATTAAACAACTACAAACATAAATTCATCAATCTATAAAATGGTGATAGTAATACCTAACTCCAAAGGACCAAAGGACTATATAAAGAGAGATATAGAGATGTAGATATAGATACAGATTTCAATATCTCTCTCTATATATATGATTTATAAATGCTATGATGTTGAACAAATACAAACTATTTTCAAAATTGACCTTGTCCTTTTACTTTGTTAGGTACAAATTAATGTTTTACTGTTTTCCTAGTACCATAAATCTTTTTCCTGAAAATAGCTTATTATATATTCAGCAGTAACGTTATTTACCTAATATGCATATTCTGAAACGTAGTTAAGTTTTTCATTCAGTATCATTCATTTAAAGCAAATATGAGTTATCACATATTTCTAAATTTACTTTTTGGTTTGTTTGATTTTGTTAAATTGCAAAATCTACCAGTGACAGTATGGAACTAGTGCTTCATTAGTAATATTCTCCTATGACTCACTATCTCACTAGCCATATTTTGCAACCGTTTACTTAAAATATTAATTTATGATGCCCAAATTAAAAAGCACAAAATTGCAGAAAACTTTTTGATGGAGAGTTCCAGTTATCTGTTCAAATTGGAAGAAAAAGAAATAGCTATCAAAATGACCAAGGGTTATATAGATTCAGATTTCTCTTTGTTACCTAATGACACTATTTAAGATAGACTGTCAACTCCCATTAGGTTCACTGATATATTCTGTAGTTTAGATGAAAACAGAGTTTTCACTCAGCAGGAAGAGAGTGAGAAGTGCACTTATTCTACTCAGGCTCAGAGATGTTATTCGTTTTCTGTTGTTGCTATGGGATAACAATTGCATCAATAATGAGAAAGCCATCAAGCAAAGCTGCGTGCACCATAATAAAGTTGTTTTCATGCAAATAAGTCTCAGTAGCTTAGGGTTCTCAGTTGTTATAAACTGTGGTAACAAACTCTATAAATCAAATCAGAACTGAATTGCAGATATATAGATAAAAGAGGGAGAAAGCTTTTATCTTTTAGTAACCTCAATGGTTATTCCTATCTTTAAAAAGACTCTTAAAGGATTTACTGTAAAAAAATAATATGAATGTTGTTGCCAATATATTTTTTAATAACAGTTTTCAATATCACAGAAGTCTAAATGAAGTTTTTGTTAAAACATACTATGAGACAGGTGAACTTACATTATTCAATTTGGGATAGTATATTTTTCTAATAAGTGTAAAAGAATCCCTAAAGTTAGCTTTTTCCCCCTTTGTTTTTGGCATTGGGGTTGGTCTGAAGAGGACAAAGGAATTTACTAAAATTGCTTGCTATTTAAAAAATATGTTTATACCTTACACATATTCACATTTACTTCAAAATTCTTATTTTTTAAAATTTCATGGAAACATTGGCATTTGGGACCCTTATGTTTACCTGGTTGACATTTGCTGGTAATATTTTTGCCAATCTGAAGAATTAGAAACTGAGTAGATTTCATACTAGGAATTGAAAATACAATTGCTCATGTTTCATATTTTTGTGTCATTTGTTCACATTCCCCTCAGTGGTTGTCGAATAGAAATTACAATGCCTGTATTCAGAGAGATCTTCCAGGGAGCTGAAAGAATAGATAACAGCTGAATACATACTGAGTTACTATAAAAATATTAGCCATGTGTATCTAAGTTTTGACTTTTCACTGATAGGTGCAATTTGAGAATGGATCTTTCCTGTATAGGAAGAGATTATAAATATGTAGATGGGCACTAAAGCCTAAATTTATAAAGCAGCTATACTGTGCTAGATAGTAGTCATAAATGTTTCTAGATGAAAATTAGATTTGGGAAATTTAGGAACCAATGGAAATAAGCATTTCAAAACCTTGTGATGATTGTTTTTTGTTTGTTTGTTTGTTTGTTTTTTAATTAAGTCTGTAGAGAGTGCACAAGATGTCACACAGTAAACAGGTGCTGTCACCTTAAATTACTCGACACCTCATGACAGAGTCTGGCAACAGTGCTGTAAACCTTCACGCTACTAAATGAGTTTGCTTATCAGGCATAGAGTGAAATGTTTTTGTCTCACGAGACTGTCTAATATACGCTTCTTTAATTCCAGCTGTAGGACTCTTCACTGTATTTGAAAGATTATATCTCATATAACTGAAATCATTTCCAAATTGCCCACTACCTCACTCTTAGAATGTAATTTTTGTTTGTCGTTTGTTAATAAATCTTTCTCAAGATGGATAATGAGTAATCACTTAGATATGGTTAGGACTAGTGTTCAACCATCAAGTCCAAAGTTGTGAAAGGGTCTGAGATTTCATCCTGAACTCAAGCTAGTGAGTTAGCCTGTCATGACTTAATAGATATTGGCAGAAAGATATGAGGCATCTGGGTCAGAGACAAAATAATGTTTATTATTTACAACAAAAGCAGCATCCAGAATAACACTGTAGTGTTGTTCCCTGAGTGCCAGTTCTCACAGGGCAACATGATAAGGGCCAGGTGATGCCTGTACATGTAGTAAAGGTAGATTTCAGAAGAAGAACCCTCAGATTAGAAGATTCTGTCTTTTATGGAAGCTTTTGGCAAAAGTATCCATTATCTGTCCTAAAGAAACCATTTTATTAGTTCTGTGCAAAGTTAGGGAGCAATCCACAAGACCATTATTTCTAACATTAATTGCAAGTCTGGGCACCACCAAAACTACCTTTGATTTTGATAATGCACCGTATGGACTCATAGAACCCACCGAAAGCTGTTATACTCTAGGTTATGGATGAAAAAATATAGATTAATATCAGCCAAGGGAAGGGATGCATATGGCAGAGTCAGGAAAGTTCCAAGCATGCAGGTTTTAGTTGTCCTCCTGCAGTGGAGTCATGGACATTGCTGTTCTCTCAGCAACTCAGTGTGACAATATGGACAGAGGGTTGTCAAACTAGGGAGATGTGCCTGGGCCTCGGTGTTCCTAATTTCACTGCAGCACAGTTACTTTTAGCAAAATTGACTTGGCTACTTAAGGGTCATTGACTGCCCACATGGCCAGTCTTTGTCTCCAGCCCCTCCCGAGGGAAAGCCATTCCATATCTGCGAATGGCTAGATACTCTGTGACCCAATGCTCCTGCACCAAATCACATGTGGTGTGGCCATCTCATACCCAGATTCCTATTGTTAGATCATTCAGTGTGACCAGAGAACCCTAAGCAAACAAAACATTTCTATCACCTTGCAGAAACCAAAGTAAAAGTTAAATTTAGGCAATATTGAATTCCTTACTACGTAAGAAATTAAGCACATCTCACTTAGGAGAGGAGGAAGGTATCTTTATCTGCATCTTCCCAGAACTGTCTGCTTATTCAAATATTTCTGACAAGCTAATATTGGAGTAAATTGCTATGAATGCATAGATGTGTAGAATAGTCTGCTAATTATTGCCACGACTCCTGTAGTCAAGAAAAATAGTCTGTGAATGGCTAGATATTGCTTTCCATTTGTTAAAACTCACCTTTTCTGATTCCCATTCTCCAATTTCTTGCCCTTCAGATGACTACAGTCCTTTTCTCTATGTTATATTCATTAGATCTGCAGAAAATGACAGACCAACTATTTTAACTTCTGTTAAAGTAACTTCCACTGTAGCTTTGACTTCTGTGGTTGGTAATAGAGGACATCTTTCACTGGGAGGGACTTTTACATCTCTTAGACTTAGATACAGCTTGGACAAATTTTGTGGGGCTTTCAAGGGAAAAATAAATCATATTATCTGGAGGTTATGGTGATCTCCTTTTTATGAGATGGTATTATAGAGATTTGTTTCTTTTTTTGTGTGTTTAAAAACAAGGCGATTCCTCAAATGATATAGAATTAGCAAAACGTACTTGTGGTTTAGAATTTAAGGAGGTAATTTCAGGTGTTCCTTGAAATGCTGCCCCATTTTTGACGGTGGTAGTCTCCTCTTTGCTCCCACTATCCAGTAATTGGAAAGGAGAGGACAAGTACTCCTCTTTGCCTTCAGATGTTCCTGTCTGTGACCATTACCCTTGATTTCTATGAATGCACTTATATTTTCAGCTATGACTCTTGCTCCTCATAATTCATTTTCCCTTTAGGTTGTCCTACTGATCCAAAAGGTAAAAGCATCTGATCCTCCTTTTGATGTATTTGGCTCAAGCATGGATACCTTTCCTCAATATCCCATAGTAAAGATCGGAACACTTAAGAAGATTTTCTAAACGCTATGGCAGCTTTTCCAAACAATTTTACTAAAAAAAAGAATTTCACTGTCAAATACATTTGGAAAGTGTTGTAAACAGTATTTTCCTCTAGGGAAATTCAAAATACATATTATGCATAAAAGGCTGTAACAAAATCCTGCAGCAAAATCTAGACAGGAGAATAACAATAGGTAAATAAATACAGAGTACAGCATGCAACCAACATGCTTTCTTTATAAGATATGATTTGCCCCCTCTGACATCAGGTCTAAGTTTCCAGGGCTGCCTTTCATGCGAAAGAGTTCTGTCTTAGCTTTAATGTCCAGAAGCACTGGCTGAACTAGTTTGCCTTCTTAAGATCCAGATGTAAGAATATGAAGCTCGCACAGATTATTTTCTCTACTGCTCGAGACTTTCCTTCATGTTCTTACCATCTTCTGTGGATACTGGTATGACTGGGCCTATTAAGGGAAGAATAAGTCTATCCTCAGACTGTGGTTTTGGTCACTGATTCCAAAAGGACATCAAATTCAATATAACACAATGCCTTTATAATTCTTACATTAAATGCAGTAAGTAGAGCAGGGGTGAGGTAGTGGAGGCATCAGTGTTCTCATTTTATTAATATTTTTAAAATATAGCCTCTAACTATAACTCAAAGGTCAGGGGATTTTTCTACCCCGGATAAAGTCTTGATCAACTGTTTCTTTTTTAAATATGTCCCAGTATGCTAGATGTGCCTTAGATATTAATGTTGTATGTAAAAAACAACTAATGTTGAAGCAAGAGAATTTAGTGGAACATTATTTTAATAATTTATTTTCTACAAAATCTGTTATATATTTTTACTTAGTAACTGAATGACATATATATATATATATACACACATATTTTCCTATAAAGAATATAGGGTTTTGGGGATGCCTGGGTGGCTCAGTTGGTTAAGCATCTGACTCTTGATTTTGGCTGAGGTCATGATCTCACAGTTCATGAGATCAAGCCCTACATTGGGCTCTATACTGACAGCATGAAGCCTGGTTGGGATTCTCTCCCTGTCTCTCTGCCCTTCCCTGCTGTCTCTGTGGTTCTCTCTGTCTCAAAAATAAATAAACATTAAAGAAAAATAAAATAGGATTATTTTAGTGGAAACTGTACTTTCAATAATTCGTCCTTTTTTTGAGAGCCTGGCATCCCCCAGCTACAAGATTCATCTACTTGAGACACTTGAATTTGTGAGAAGACTTAGAAGTTGTTTATAAATACACTACATTATGTCATCTTATATTGATTCTTGTTTAGGTTTACTTTGCTTTTTTCTGAATTTTTGAAGCTACCTTTTATTCTTGTAGTTGGAACATGCTGGATTTAATTTTCAAAAGGCTTTCTAAAGCCTAATTTATAAACCCAGTGTTTCATATATATGTATCGCCTAGTTAAGGCTGTCAGAATTTGATTGAGCATGAGCTTTAATAGATTTGCAGGAAGAATTATTAAAACATTTCATCTATATTTCATACTTGAAAGGTCAGAAGGATAAAACATATATTTGGAAATAAATTCATATGAGAAGAGTTTTAGATAAATTAATTTCATGGTATTTATGGCTTGTTTGGGTGACATTTGTCACCTTTTGTTGAGCATTACCAGTAGAGGTCTATGGTATGACGTCGTATTATTAGCAAAAGATGGAGTATAAATTCTGTATTTAATAAAGTTTGTTGATATACTATTTTGAAAGTGTTCCTAATAAGATCGTTTATTCTATATTTTAGAGTAAAATGCCTATTTCTTCACATTTGTATCCAACCATTCTTATTTGCCATTGCCAGAGACAAATAATGTTGCTTGACCATGTTCCCACCTTTTCACTTTTTTGTTCATATTGACATTTTTTTGCTAATCTAATAGTCCAATTTCTTCTACCTGGACTCTTTTACGAACTAATTAAACTCAAACATAAATCACTTATGATAAATAGGAAAAAATGAAAACATACATTGTGTCTTATACCTTCAAAATCTTTAGAACTTGGAATTCCGAATAGAAAAACCATTAAAAAAACAAAGATATTGCAAGGAAAATATCCCAGTTCCCTCCTTCAGATACAAATCTGATAAACGTTATCAGATATACTTTCACTAATCTTAATTTAGAGAATGATTCCAAATTAAAAATGACTTCTAGGTGTAAGATAATTTGATTCTAAATTTCGAATGGCTTTACAAGTTGATCTTTATGCCGAAGAAAAAGATTTGTGAAAGGTCCATTCTATGCCATTTGGTTTATAAGCAGTGGCAAAAATATACTTCACTTGTATGTTATTTAAAAAGATATGTGTACTAAGTTGTTCTTTGTTAAATTAATCTTTAAATAAGTAAGGTCATTTCCTAGAAAACTTGTGGTTTGTTTTAGCTAAAATTGAGCTGGAATGAACTAATTGAACAATATGCAAGTTGGCATGTAATGTGTGTTTCCATATTTCTAGAAATAAGTAAAAGACAAGGAAAATCACCCTGGGGTGAAATTCACAGGCTAGAAAGCATCTCATAATGGTAGTAAAGAGGACTTTGAAGAAGCCTACGGGTAGATCTCCTCTAGGAAAGAACTCTGATAGTGCACGTGACTCTCATGCAGCTAAAGAAAAAGTAAGGTGGATTTTGTTGATGACAGTCACATGGTTAACTCCGAGCTGCGGCTCTACAGTCCATCTCCGCCAACTCTTTAAAGCACTCCTTATGTGTGCACTGCTCATTTTCCAACTCCAAATTTAACTTTTAGGGCCTATACGTCTGTCACTTGTGAACCTACGCAACAATAGCACAAACACACAGGTCTCCCACTGGGTACAAACACACAGAACTGTTATTTCCACTAACACTTTTTTTAATGATTTGTTCATTTTTTTAATTGTTTTAGTTTATTTATTTAATTTGAGAGAGACAGAGACAGTGCATATGGGGGAGGGGTAAAGAGAGAGGGAGACAGAGAATCCCAAGCAGGCACTGTGGTGCTAGTGCAGAGCCCGATGTGGGGCGTGAACCTACAAAATTGTGAGATCATGACCTGAGCTGAAACCAAGAGTCAGTTGCTTAACCGACTGAGCCACCCAGGCACCCCTGTTTTATCCATTTTCAGAGAGAGAGAAAGAGAGAAGAAGACGGAGAGAGAAAGAGGGCATGAGCAGGGGAGGGGCAAAGAAAGAGGGAGACACAGAATCCCAAGCAGTCTCAAAGCTCTGAGCTGTCAGCACAGAGCCTGACATGGGGCTTGAACTCACCAACCAAGATCATGACCTGAGCTGAAGTCAGTTGCTTAACAGACTGAGCCACCCAGACACTCCTCCACTAACAATTTCAAAGGACAGAAAGAGAATGCAGCTTGGCACCTGGTCAGAGGCCCTGGGACTGATGACTGAAAGTGGCTAGCAAGCAGAATGCCAAACAATATAAATGGTTCCCAGTAGTTCTGAGACTCTAGGTCCTTGGATTTTAGGGTAGCAACTTAATGTGACCTATCCTCTAGTGAATAGTGGGAACTGGGAAACTCCCATTAGTATTTTGTCATTGTAAAAAGGATAGATTTAGAAAAGAGTTACAGTCATAGTAACATTTCTCAACAATTTTTAATGTCATTTAAAGGTATATACTTGCATGTTCTTCCTTAATAAGTGCTCCCTCTGTAGTGCTTTGAAATTTCAGTGTGCAAAAGAATCATTGGGAGAGGGAAGTGAGCAAGAATCGTTAGTGTTCAGTTTTCTGAACCTTATTCTTGGCTTCTGAATCAAAATTAGTGTCTCTCTCTGTCTCAAAAATAAATAAACATTAAAAAAAAAAAAATTAAAAAAAAAAAAATTAAAAAAAAAAAATTGAATTTAACAATGTAAAATCTCAAAATTTCTTTGCCAAATAAATGCCCACACCAGATCCATTTCCTACAGCCTTTGCAGCATACTTTATGAAGCATAGCCCCATTAACATCTACTGTATAATGTGTATCATGTGTTGCATACCCATAAAAATGTCGGAATTAGTCACAGATCCCACAATGGTGTTGCCTTCACTGCATTGTTTTCCTATAATGCTTCATTCTATAATTACTAGTTGGACAGTGATTTAGCAAGACATGGTGCCTACTCCCCAATTACCTTCATCTTAATATGATAACACTTCATTCTCTAAATATTTACTAAATGTGTATAATATACAGTGAGGGGCACCTGGGTGGCTAAGTCAGTTGAGTGTCCAACCCTTGATTTCAGTTCAGGTTATGACCTCACAGTTGTGAAATCAAGCCGTGGGTGAGGCATGGAGCCTGCTTAAAATTCTCTCTCCCCCTCTCCTTCTGTCCCCCCCAACCCCTCTCTGTCACTCAAAACTAAAAATAAAAACAGAAAAAGAAAATGAAAAATATGCAATGAAACTTCTCATTCCATTACCTTTGTCTGTTGGGAGAACTGTCACATATATAAATAATCATAATGTAGAAATAATTGCCATAAAAGAAGCTAAGATAAAAGGGTTTTCCCAGAAGGAAGTTGCTTTCAGCTTGGAGTGGCTTAAAAATGGGGTGTTTCAGGAATGCATTCATGAAACTGTTTGAATTTGAGTTAGGCTATGAAACACAGGATAAATATAACTGAGGTAGGAGAGAAAGTGTTGGCAGATGATGGAAGAGTGCAGGGTATGCACATAGGACCTTATACTGGTTGTGTATGTAGAACAATTCTGGATACTGCATGGCAGTGATTGGAAAGATGAGTAAGAGACCCCTTTGAATGGTAAATATGGGATATAATCTTCATTGTATAGGTAAGAAAATGGCACTAAGGGTTGGAGGTGGAGGCTATTCTTCAGGATGATGTTCTAAGTAAGTGTGTGATAGATTGAAAACAAGAGTGGTGTTTAGGAGACCACTGAGACAAGGTAAAAGTACCTGAATTTAAATAAAGAATAAATGAAAATTAATATGAAGAGTCTTTACACAAGTAGACTCAAAGTCTTGGCAGTACTGTGCATGGGGGAGGGGGAAGACTAGCAGCTATCCCCAGAATTTCACTTAACAAAGACACACGTTGCTATGTCATCATCCATTAGGTTCTTTTGTGAGTATTTAGATTTTATCTTTTTTGGAGTGGGGAGTCTTAATCATTCCTTTTTTACTTTGAAAAATATAGGTTGGCCCATGAGGAGTTGAAGAGAGTGACGGGTTTTTATTTATAAGGAAGAAATACGTGATTTGTTTTCTTGTAGCAAAGTCTGCACTTTTTTGGGAGGGAGGGAAACTATACAACATACTCAAGGTTTAGTAATCTTTACTCTTAAAGTATGCTATCTACTTACATTTTATACATTGAATTTATACATTTATACATTTATACATTGAAGTTGGGAATTTTCTAAGAGGAGAACAAAAACTTGAGAGGTGCTTGAGACTTCTTAAAATTTATTATTTTAGTTTAACTACTAATCCCATTATTTCCTGTTTTATCCAGTGTTCTGTATTATTCTGTCTTACTTAACCAAATATTTCCAAGTAACATTTTAGCAAATAAACTTTTCATTTATTTACATTTTTTTCAAAATTACATCTTCCAATTCCTTAGGGCTACCACAAATTAATCTAGAATAATATATAATAGTGACCAAAAACAAGTTTTGTAAAACCAGTTGAAGTCAAGAAGGATGAAGAATATCAATGACATAAAAGGGCAGTTACTGTTCTAAGTTTCTATATCAAAATTGAAAAAGAAGCAAGGGAGAGGGAGAACTAACATCCAAACACTTGCAAAGATGTTTGTTTAGTGTCTCATCATAAGGGCTTGGAGGGTGGGGTAGTGGTGGATGTCATAGTAGTTGAAAACCACTTCACAGTGATTGTTAATATCTTTTTAGTTGGAAATTTTATCTGAATATTGTTATTTAAACAATATGACCAAGATGACCTGGTTTGCCAGTAGAGTTTTAACATTTTTTTTCTTTTTTAAGTTTATTTATTTGAGGCATAGTATGAAGAAGAGCATGGGAGAGGCAGGGAGAGAGGGAGGCAGAGAATCCCAAGCAAGCTCCGTACTGTTAGCATAGAGTGTAGAGTGCTGAGCCCCACACAGGGCTTGGATTCAGTGAACGATGATATCATGACCTGAGCTAAGATCAAGAATCCCACACTTAATCTACTGAGCCACCCAGGCGCCCCTTGCCAGTAGATGTTTAAAACTTGTTCTTTAATGTGCTTTGTACCTGACCTTAAATGTGACGAAATGATTAGTTATAGTACTCTAATAAGCATTTGAGCAGTACATTCACACTTGAGAATTTAGAAGAAAGGCAACCAAGAGTAAGCTGACATTTTACTGTTGGAGAGATTTTGTTTTTTTTTGTTTTTTTCTCCTTTCTTTGCAATACAGTTTTGTGGGTTTTTTGTTCTGTTTTTGTTTTATTGTTGTTTTGTTTTGTTTTGCTTTAATCCGAATAAGTACTTTTTCAAAGTACCACACAATGGGTGACTCAAAACAACAGAAATTAATTTTTGTACAGTTCTAGAGACTAGAAGTCCAAAAGCAACATGTCGGCAGGGTTGGTTCCTTCTGAGAGCTCTGAGGCAGAGTCTGTCCAGGCCTATCTTCGCTTCTACTGATGGCTAGCACTTCTTGGCATTCCTTGGTTTCTAGAGGCATCACTTCAGTCTAGCCTCTATCTTCACATTACATTTTCCTTGTTTCTGTATGCCTTTCCATGGTCCTATTCTTGTAAGGACATGAGTCATATTGGATTAGGGGCCCAACTCTACTCCAGTATGACCTCATCTTGACTAAGTACATCAGCAACAACTGTTATTTCTCACTAAGGTCTCACTCTGAGATTTCAGGGGCTTAGACATCAACATTTGGAGAGGAAGGGGGCAGAAATACAGATCAACCCAGAACAGTGTATCCGTATCAAGCAGGGTTCTCCAGAGTAACAAAACCACTTGGAAATATATCTATAGCTATCTAACTATACCTATCTATTTAATTGTTATATATGATAAATGCATACATTTATCTATTATCTATCATCTATCTATGTATCTATCTATCAATCATCTATCTATTTTAGGGATTTGGCTCACACAGTACTGGGGCCTGACAAAATCTATAGGGCATTACTGGCAGGTGGAAAACTTAAGCAAGATTTGTATGTTGCAGTCTTAAGACAGAATTCCTTCTTCCCTTGGAAACCTCAGTTTTTGCTCTTAAGAATGTGGTTCAATTTTTTTTTTCTTTTTGAGAGAGAGACAGAGTATGAGTTCTGAGAGAGAGCATAGAGAGAGGGAGACACAGAATCCGAAGCAGGCTCCAGGCTCTGAGCTGTCAGCACAGAGCCCGTTTCAGGACTCAAACCTACGAACCGTGAGATCATGACCTGAGATGAAGTTGGAAGCTTAACCATCTGAGCCACCCAGGTGTCCCTGATGGGATCCAATTTTTTTTTAAGGAGAGTAATCCCTTTACTTAAAAATCAACTAATTATAAATGTTCATGACATTACAAAAAACCTTCAGAGTAACATCTAGACTACCCGTTTGACAGCTGGCACAATAGCCAAGTAGACACATAAAATTAACCACCACACTCAGTAAAAATAAGATAATGAAAATCATGAAATGAAAAGAAGAGAGAATATGTGTAATTAAAAATCTATTTGGGTAGAGGCACCTGGGTGGCTCAGTTTGTTGAGCGACCAACTCTTGATTTTGGCTCAGGTCATGATCCCAAATTTGTGTGATTGAACCCCACATTGGACTCTGCACTGAGCAGGGAACCTGCTTAAGATTCTGTTTCCATCTGCCCTCCTTCCCTGCTGTGCTACCCCCTCTAAAAAAATAAAATGAGAAAAAAATAATCTTATATCACTGTGTTATTTAAATATCTTTACTTAATGCTTGCTTTGCACATCTGTTAATAGAATAATCTGATCAAGAGAAAGTTCTCTATAGTGCAAACAGTTGGATTCCCAGAAAGGAACTTAATTACTATCTGATTCATTTAAACTCTCTGAACTGCATTTTCTCATCTGCAAGATAACAAAACTGCTGTCTCAAAGAGATGTCCACACATCCAACTCATTAAATAAAATAACATAATTTAAAACATTTTAAAACCAAAGTGTTCAGTGCACTCTATATATTATTACCAACTTTGTGTCTCTTCTCTTCTGCATAACATAATGGTAACATAGCATTATAGGTAAAAGCAGAAATTTGGAGAGAACAAATATGAATAATAAATAATTGTTAAAATAATGATCCAAAGTGTGTGATGATGTGCTTACATTAAAACATATAAAGATGATTTATATTTACTACTGTAGAAAGATGTCCATGACATATTGTGAAATTAAAAGTAAACTTGTAAGCTTGGAAGCAAAGATTAAAGATTAAATGTCAAACTGTAAAAGTTATCTTTTCCTCGAGAGTGCGGGTGGAGTTTCTGTTTTTCCATGTATGCATTGTTTGAATTTTTAAAAGAATAAAATTGGATTACTTTTGCAATAAAGATTCAATTCACTCTTAAATAATAAAAATATTTAATGAATTTAAAAATACTGCAATAATTTGGGGAATATCAATTGTATATGGTCACATCTAGAGACCTACATTGTTTATCTGGTTTGTGCATGGGGGGCAGCTCACATACAGAATTACATTGCTATTTTATTGCTATGTATCAGCCAGCTAAAAGTGCTTCCAAAAGGACAGGAGCCAAAATATTACGGAGCATTTCCAAATGGAAGTTCTTGAAAGCATGCCAGTGTTTGGGAGAACTTTTTTATTTCATTAACTGAATGCAGATTTTACTTTTCTCATCCCAGAGCTAAAGGATTTGACTTATCATCCTATCAGGTTACTAATGGAGATATTTGGGAAGTAGAATATGATGCTGTTGAGGCTACTGAACTCTTCAGCACCCGGGAGGATGGAGAGGACAGCACCTTTGAGTTTGTGAAAATGAGAAGAGAGCCAATTCCTAATTAAATATTTCCTTGAATCTGGCAAGAAAAAGAGTGTTCTAAAAACTGATAAACACTTGGGTTACATCAAGGACTTTTATATTCCGTCTTTATTATGCCAGATGTGTTCTGCCAACGTAAGTAATTACTGTTTTCCCAGTAGGAAGTTCGCTGAAATGTGTTTTTTGCTCAAAAATATGCTAACCAAAAAATCCATTTTCCCCCTTTTTGAGTTTTTCATTTTTACAAATGTGAAAAATGTCTAAAACATTTTTTAATGTTACACATAGTATCCTTTATAAGGGAAAGCTTTTTGATATAATGGAGATATAGAACCCAGAGGCCTGCCATGAGAACACTTATCTGGACAGTTTTCATCTTTGATGACCCAATAGGTGAAGCATCAAAATATGTAGGCATATTATAGATTAATATTAAATTATTCAGGCATGTTTTTTGCAGCCCATGACTTCTGTTTATCGTCTATTAAAATATTTATTACTTTTATTTGTATTTAACATTTTTAGAATGTTGAAATATACAGGGATCCACTTTTCTCATTGTTTGTAATAAGTTTTTAAAGCTCATTATTTTTAGCAGCAAATTTTGGTATTTGTGATTAACGTCCCATGCGAATGTGCTTGGTATGAGATTGCACTCTTCCCAGTTTCAAATAACTCTTCAGTTTTAATTTCACCTCTGTAAATGTCAGAATGATTTGAATATAAGAAAAAAATAAGGGACATACTTAAAAAATATGGTGTGTCTTTGTTTTTGCAGATACTAATTACTAACTGTTGTCTAAATAAATTAGTCATCAAAGTATACTTTGCTAAATTTAATAATCTGCTCATCTGAAGGTAGACAAAAACATATATTGTGGAAACTTCCACAAATAACTAGTTTAAATGGTAGAAAAAAAAACTTTAGCTTGTTTTTGTTTGTTTGTTTGTTTGTTTGTTTTAACGCCTATCATGCCATGAATTCTTTAGGGATTAGGTTGCAGCAGCAGCTCAGGCTTTTCTTTGATTCTCACATGTACTTCTCTGGGTAGAGCAGGCTGGCACTTCAGTTGATGAGTATCCATCACAGGCTTCAGGAAACTATCTAGGCTTTTAGAGTGCTTAATATGCTCAATATGTACCTTAATTCTCTTGGCAAGAATCATACCCTTAACTTGTTTAGTTACAGCAGTGTTAGAAGCATGCTGAGTAACACTGTAAACTCTTCCAGTTTTGCCGTGGTAACATTTGTTGCACATGTCTTTTTGAATAGAGTCTATTCCCTGATGTCTACAAAATCAGCTTTCTTGTACATTTGCATATAAGTGTCCCAAAGAGTGACTCTCTATTTCCTAACAGTCCTAGAGAACACAAAGCAGGAACTTCTCTTTCCCTTTGTAGTAGTCATTTTGGCCAATTACTGGAAGATGGCAGTTCCAGCCAAAAGGTAGCTTTCACTTTTTAAGAAAAGTAGAAAGTGGATGAGAATTTATACTTTCACACAACTTTCTTGGCTTGTAGATGGAGAGTAAAATATTTACTAATTCTATACATAGAAGAACAAAAACAATGCAAATATAAATTATAGAAATCAGATGTTAGAAATAGGGTATATACTTTCAAAAATGTAGGTTTACCAAGTGGAATATTATATATACCTATATTTGTATGTATGTGTGTATATATATATATATGCATACATAAATGTATATACATTTAAGAATTTTGATGAAATAGTTCTAAGTCAAAATATAAGACTGTATTCAGGGTAAGAAAAGCAAACCTGTCATCATGAGAAAGATTTGTATAATGCCTACTCTATGTGTCATTGTAGGCTATGTGCTAGAGGTTTAAAAATGAATTGAACATAATGAACTGTGGTAGAGAAAAATATGTAAATAACAGCAAGGAGTGGAACAGTAATTAGAAACAAATTTTATTCTAGATTGAATCTGGGATACAATTTTAATTAGAAAATCACATGTGGAAAAGCTACATTTTTTAATATATGAAGATGCATAAATAAAATTTCTTATCTCTTATTTAGTTGTGAAATTCTTATTTTATACCAGGGACTTATAGGGAATATTCCATAAGGGTTTACTGGAGGCCGTAGAGTATCAGTTACATTTAATATTTTCAATCTGCTAATTGTATAAATTCCACTTTACTAAATTATTGTTTATTATGATATATAATTGGGGTTTAAATTATAATTGCAAATTGAATTTCTTAAAGTTTATTTTGAGAACAACAGAGACAGTGCAAGTGGGGGAAGAGCAGAGAGAGAGGGAGAGAGAGAGAGAATCTCAAGCTGGCTCTGCGCTGTCATCACAGAGCCTGACATGGGGCACAAACCCACAAAACTGTGAGATCATGACCTGAGCCGAAACCAAGAGTTGGACACTTAACCGAGTAAGACACCCAGGTACCCTGCAAATTGAAATTGAAATTGAAACAATTCTTAATAATTATCTCAAGCTCTAATGTGTTTGCTTAAATGTTCATATTATATGACTAATCACCTTTACCCCATATTTATTAGTCAGTGTAAATAAAAATATATACTAACATTCAATAACAACTTGAGTTTTAAATTTAAAAGTACATATTATATGGTACTTATCTGTTGACTTAAAAGTATGTACTATATATATTTTGTTTTCTTTGTATTTATTTTAAATAAATATCTATATTAGTAAATGTTATAGTTGGAGATAGGGTCAGAGGCAACTACTTTGTAGTAAAAAGCATTATTTATTTTGTAGACATTTTCTCAAGACATTGTACCTGAATTTCAACAATATCTATCTATCTATCTATCTATCTATCTATCTATCTATCTATCTATCTATCGAGAGAGAGACAGAACACACAAGTACAGGAGGGGCAAAGGGAAAATAAGACAGAATCTTAAGCAGGCTCCTGACCCAGTGCAGAGCCTGACATGGGATTTGAGCCCATGAGTGTGAGACCATGACCTGAGCCAAAATCAAGGGTTGGATGCTCAACCAACTGAGCCACCCAGGCACCCCAACAACCTAATTTAATTTAATATAAAGTATTTTATTGAAATTTGTCTTTAAATAATTCATACAAAATCAAGTGCAACAAGAAATCCTACTCTATTTTCTGTAGTATCTTTACTGACTTTCTCTTCCAGTATTTTCCCAATACTGAGGTAATTCAATATTTATAAACTTTTCCAGTCTTTCTCTACTAGATGCAATTACATCAAAACGACAAGTGACACATTTACACATTGACATTTATTCTTGCTACTCATTTTTCTTTAACATCTTTCATCTTTAATTTCTTTCTGCTTTTCAACTATAAATATTGTGTCAATAGACTTGTCCATCTGAGTCTCTGCAGAGAAAAAAAATAGCAACACAAATTTATAAGTCAGGAAGGGCTTATTTTCAGAGGTATGGGTGAAATGTAGGGAAATCACAAGGTTTTGGGCTCTAGTAGAGTCATTAGCTTTATTAGGACTGAAAAGACAAGTAAAGGAAGAAATTACCTTCATTCAGAAGAAGGAAGGTTTGTAGAGAAAGTCAACTTGAGATCAATTGTATTTTAATGTTCTAGATGCATCTAATCAGAAACAATGCAAGTAAAGGAGCCAGTGGAATAAAATCTTTGCCTCTTCCATTCTTCTTATCTCTGTTGAATGTCTCCATTGGCTAAATATAACAGGAATCCAGTGGATTCCATCAGCATCTTTCTGATGTGGGCTATGTAGGTGAGTCCATCAAGACAGAGAATAGGCTATGGGATGTGAAGATGGATCTGGAAGGGCAAATGAAGAAGCATGTGCTTCTTCAATATGCTGTGCTTTTTCATGCCTCCTGATAAACATTCCCTGTCTTTGTTGTCTTAATTGAGTAAAATTTTTCAGGTCATGTTAGCAAAGCATTTTAATGGGGTAGCCCCTGAGGGGTATACCTTAAGTCATGTTGGGTCTTGCAGTTCTTCCAAAAGCACAGTTAAAATGGAGTCCAAACTGGTTCCCAAGAAAAGGCTGCACATAAGGCCTGGATTCTGGGAAATATTCTGAGAACTGACTGCAACTGATGTCATCAGGCATGTCTCAAACTGGAGAAAAGCTGTTTAGATTTACTAAATACTCTCAGTGGAGATGCTAGTCATTAATGAAAAATTACAGTAAAGGAACAATGTCAGCAGAAATATAGTCTACTAATTTATTTATGATTTGGTGACTGTGTGCTTCGAGGACAGTAGGCATTGTCTGTGTAAACATAAAGAAGCATGATATTAGGATACATAATATAATCTTGTTAGTGTCAAAAAATGTTGGGTTCAAATCCCAGCTTGTCCACTGAATAGCTTTGTGATCATAGACAAGCTAGTTTTTCTTACTGAGCTTTAGTATCTTCATATGTAAGCATAAGGAATATTTATATCTATTGTTTGAGCTGTTGAGATTGTGTAAGATGGAAATAAACCAGAAGGATATGTTTGACATATACTAAGCTCTTTGTAAGAGTTGATTATTATTTAAAAATAAAAATGAAACAGTTCTGTTTTATTAGGCAGCAGACTGTCTCAGCAACAAATATCATAACCAAAATCAAAGCAAGAGGATGAGGAAAGGCAAAGGGACTGGACGAGCTGCTTTCATCCCTATATCAATCAAGATGGCAAATATGGTCCAAGATACCTTCAAGCACTGAGTAAAACTAAATACACATAGATTTTTATTGACAAGAATAGGATCCTGTGATCATCCCACCTATAACTGCGGCTGGAAAATCAGGGCATAGAATTATTAGACCTGGATTAGAGCAACCATGATTCTTTATGCAATGTGTACACTAGACAGCAAGGTTAAAATCAGACAAAATGGGGATTCTATTAACAATAAAGAAGAGAAGAATCGGTAGGAAACTAACATTGCCTAGCACATTGGTTTGTCATTTTTTTCTTTCTTGGAAACATAATCTAGCAAACTCTGAAGATGTTTCTCCACAAGGACTTCCACAAAGGTGATGATGTGTTAATGTGACATCACTTGGCAGTGTTTCTCATATTTTCAAGTGCAAAAACTTTAGTATTCTCCATATATATTGTTCCCTTGATATGCAATTACTGTGTTATGTAGTGTGAGAAAGTATGAAAGAGAGGATTTTAATTTAAAAGATATATTTAAAAATTATTTTAGATGTTTTTATTTCTATAAATGTTTCTTGTCAAGCATAATTCCAACTCTTTTATTTAAAATAATGGTATATGGAGTTTATTTGCTATTAGAGATCAAACAAGATGCATCATCTAATAAGTTTGTTACTTCTGTTTCTCCCCTAACACTGAGATAAGCTTGAATTGGCAAAGAACATTTTCTGTAGACTAATGATTATTTCAGGAAAAAAAATTGCCTGTGATTCAGAGCAGTCGCTACCATATGGTAGCAGTGTGTTCCTTTCTCTGGCATGGTGGGGCTGCAGTCAAAATAATCAGAGATTATGAAATGCTCGTTATAAAAACAATTATTATTTAAAATTGAATTTGTAATGGGTCCATTTAATAAACATTAAATAAAACTACATATAATATGTAGAAATCAATGAAAAAATTTTCCTCTTTTAAATATGAGCTTCATTCTTTAATAGCTCATAAATTCCAGGATATCACCTTACTTTTGGACTCACCTGTTTCCTACCTAACCTATCCAACCTAACCTAATCTCTGGCATCATCTAAGGGCATCACCCTCATGATCCTCATGTAAGGCTGACCATCTCCTAAAAAACCCTTCTCCAAATGCCCTTACACTGGATTTAGGCCTTCAATGTATAAATGGGATGGAGCACATTCAGTACGGAACAGATATCTATACATACCTGGAACCGTTCTGGGTGTCTTATTCCCAGTATCTTTGTCTAAAAAATGTAGATAACATTGTCCTCATGTAACTCAAAATGCAAAATAATCGTTCAAGTAAAATAAATGGTGGAAATAGCTGTGAAACAAGAAATAGTGTCAGTATTGAAAGACAGTTTTCTTTAGTGGAGAGGAGACAGCTGCCACTTAGCTACAGTGATTGTATTATCTACCATGGATTCATCTTATTATCTGGAAACACTTTTCTCATATAATTTTAAATTATTTAATAGCCTATCTTGAACAATAATATTAATGCTATTCTAAATTTTTAGCTATTTTATCAAAATATTGGTATTCTTTTTATAGGGTGATTTTTTAATATTATAGCTTACTTAATGACTGAAATGTATCTAATTTGTCTCTGGATGTTTAAAATAATTACTAGTTGTTTAAAAAGCTGTAAGAAAAATGACGTAAGGCTGACTTTAAATCATCTGGCAGGTGACATTATATATAATCAGGAATTGATTAGTGGTTCATTTTATCATGATGTGTTAATTGAGTTAGTATTAATCCATTTTCACTAGGTATTTGTTCTTATTTGTAATTTTATCATATTGATATAAAAAACAGAAAGTCTATTTTAGTAAAACATGGCACTAGATTTTCACAAGATAATATACAATAAATACATTATGACTCACCTTTCATAGATCTGTTCAGAAACAGAAGGAAGACATGACACCTTTCATTATCCTCTGATTCATTCCGACCCCTACCTCACCTCTGCCAGGTAATTTCTATTCTACACAACTCTTAGTGGCCTTCTAAAATTATTATTTTAAAGATTTTCACAAGACTCAGTCCAAGCAGGAAATAGCTCATTTACAGATGCTTTTGTTGGTTTATGGATGCATGATGCCCTAGAGAGTATCACAAATCTTCATGATATCCTCAGTGTTAACTTTAATGTTTATATCTTTAATTTAGCAGAAAGATATGTAAAATATTATAAAATCAAATAGCTCCCTCTTGGCTGAACATTTAAAGTTGGGATTAAACCATGTTATTCCAGTAGCTATCATTCATAGCGTATGCCCAATTATTTATTTTTGAATTATATTCCCAGATTATACCATGTGAAAGAGCAATTGATTTTTTCCCTAGGGCTTATTTGAGCCAAGTCATATTCCTACAAAGATTGGTTTTAGATATCTGGACTTCCTCTGGGTTAGCCGGCTATTTTCAGTAGTGTAGCCGTTAAAGTAAATTCATCAAGTAATCTTCTATGACCACAGGAGGCAGTTGTCAGTACATCTGTCTTTATAAATAATATTTTTCTATTTATACAACTCATTACAGTCCTTTATTTTTACCCTGTTATTCCAAAATTGGAAATCAATATTAATGACAATGATTACCATGCATAGGATGGGAATTGCTGTGAAGAATTTAAAATCACATTGTTTCACATGTGGTGTAGTTGCCATTAGTTTTTGCTGAAGCTACTATTTGGCATTACTAATGACTGACACGTTCCATTTTGGTTGCCACTCATTAGATTGGTTTAATATCTACCTCTTTTAGCAAAAGTCATTCTGAAATTCCTTATTTAGGCAGAATTAAAAATCAAAGGGAAAGCACATAGTAAAACATATTTTTCTAACTTTTAACATTTATTCAATTTTGAGAGACAGAGAGAGACAGAGTGAGTGGGAGAGGAGCAGGGAGAAAGGGAGACAGAATCTGAAGCAGGCTCCATGCTCTGGGCTGTCAGCATAGAGCCTGACGCGGAGATCAAACTCACAGACCACGAGAGGACTACGAGATCATTACCTAGGCCAAAGTTGGATGCTTAATCGACTGAGCCATCCAGGTGCCCCAGTAAAACATATTTTAATGTTATAAATTCTATTAAAGTATCATCATATGCCTCCTCTACTTTCAAAATAAAATGAAAGCTAAAATAGGACAAATACATGTTTTTGTTTTTGTTTTTAATTTTATAATAGTTTATTTCAAATTGGTTTACATATAACACCCAGTGTTCATCCCAACATGTGCCCTTATTAATGCCCATCACCCCCTCTCCCCCCTCCCTCATCCCCCTCACCCTCAGTTTTTTTCTTAGTCTTTGAGAGTCTCTTATACTTTATCTCCCTCCCTCTCTGTGTCTTTTTTTCCTTTCCCCTCTTCCCCTCCCCCTGGTTTTTGCTTAGTCTCACAAAGTCCACCTATTCGTGGAAACATATGGTATCTGTCTTTTTCTGACTGACTTATTTCACTTAACATAATACCCTCCAGTTCCATCCATGTTGCTACACATGGCCAGATTTCATTTTTTCTCATTGCCACGTAGTAGTCCATTGTATATAAGTACCATAACTTCTTTATCCATTCGTCAGTTGTTGGGCACTTGGTCTCTTTCCATGATTTGGCTATTGTCGAAAGTGCTGCTATGAACATTGGGGTACACGTGCTCCTATGCATCAGCATTCCTGTGTCTCTTGGGTAGACTCCTAGAAGGGCTATTGCTGGATCATAGGGTAGCTCTATTTTCATTTTTTTGAGGAACCTCCACACCGTTTTCCAGAGTGGCTGCACCAGTTTGCATTCCCACCAACAGTGTAGGAGGGTTCCTACTTCTCCACATATTTGCCAGCATCTATAGTTTCCTGATTTGTTCATCTTAGCCACTCTGACTGGTGTGAGGTCCTGTTTTTTTAAAGCAACAAGACATAAAGGTAATTCTTAAAAATTATTTGTTAAAATAATGAATAAAGAGAGAGTGCACAGGAGGGGCGGAGAGAGAGGGAGAAATAGGGAATCCCAAGCAGTCACCACACTGTCAGCATGGATCCCCTTGTGGGGCTTGAACTCACAAATTTATGAGAGCATATCCTGAGACAAGGTCAAGAGTTGGCTGCCTAATTGACTGAGCCACCCGGGCATACCAACATAAGCGTAACTTTCAAAGTTGGAAGGGATATTGATGAATTTATTACAAAATGAAAGGCTAAGAGGATTTTTGTAATATTTAGACTATAGTCATATTTGATTTAAAATTATAAAAACAAATTTTGTTAAATTTTATGCCCTTGTTTAACTTTCTCTGAGATTTTACAATTTGTAAACAATTATTGATCAGTTTTGGTATGTTGCATTTTCCGTTAATACTTATTTTGCTTTTACTTATATTGGGTAAAAATTATTTATTTCCCCATAATAAACAAGCAACAAATAAAGCAGCTGCCTTATCCTTTGCTTACCAAACTACGGTTTAGATCACACCAATTCATAGTTCATAAAGACACCAAATTCTGTCCTATGTTTGCTTGTCTTCATGTATCTGTTGGAAATTACCTCATTGTAAAGATTCTTAATAAGCATCTTCTTTTTGCTGACACCACTAAAGACTATGGAGTGAATGAAGTATATATTTTTTGTTTGCTTTTTAACAAACGAAATGAAATATTACCTGAGCAAAGTCTCATAGAACCTGATGGGTTCACTCCTTGTGTCGGTACTTACATACTCTAAAGCAAAGTGGCTAGTTATTTGATAAGTTCACATTTCTTACTTGCCTAAAATAGGTTCTGCAGTTATTTAGCTGTTTTTGATCACATCTGAATATAATTAGTGTTAGAGGGCTGCCTGAGTCACTCAGTCGGTTAAGCAACGTCCAACTTTGGCTCAGGTCATGATCTCATGGTTCGTGGGTTTGAGACCCATGTCAGGCTCTGTGCTGACAGCTCAGAGCTTGGATCCTGCTTCAAATTCTGTGTCTCCCTTTCTGTCTATTCCTCCCCTGCCCATACTCTCACTCTCTCAAAAATAAAATAAAAACTGAAAAAAAAATTAAAAAAAGAAAAATATATAAGTAGTATTAGAGATAATATGAAACAGTGGCTCTATGAATTGAAGTAATATATAAATATACAAAATTACAAGCCAGGAAATGGGTTGAATCTACTTCTAAATAAAAAACTATAAATATTGTTTAATACAATGTCATATAAACCTGAGGAATACATTAAATTTTTCCTAGATTTGTAAAGGTTTATGAGCATTATGAGGATAGGAATAGTACTGTTTTGTTTGTTTCTTACTATTTGCTAGAATTTAGCACAATTTCTGATGCATAAAAGATTCTCAATATTTAAATATTTGAATTGTAAACACCTAAATATATTAATAAACACCATGATGGTAAGCATCTCTGAATAAAATAGAATACCATCTTTAGTGTTTTCAAGCATATAATATTAAGTTATTTTGCTCAAACTACAACTATATAAATAAAAATATGATATTGTAAATTCCCTCTCCTAATATCATAAACTTGCAATGTTTCTGAATATTTTCCTCCCTTCTCATTCAGGTATATCCAGAGAGGATCTGAAAGTACCCAATGTAACCTTTTGAGATATTTTATATCTAGAATTTCAAATCCTTGATTGTACCATTTTCTCCCAAACTGTTATCTATCTTCTTTCTTTAATTTTTTCCCTATTTGTTGCTCCATGGTTCATAAATTTCTCCTTATTTCTTTTACTTTTGACCAGCTCCCTTATTAAACTGAATTCTGTGATTCAGTTTAGCCACCAGTTGCCAATAATAGCCCAGCCATTCTGTTAACCTGTGGAATTACATCATTGCAATAAATACCTGACCTGAACTTCAAGTGTACCCTCAATGCTACATAAGACTTTTTTCTTATGTAATTATTTTTCTCTTTCACAGTAAAGAATAATATAAATATTCATTATTTTGAATTCACTACTCTCTATCTCTCTTCTCATTCCAATCTTTACATGTTTAGAAATATTTTCATTATACTTTCTCATTTAATAGTTTAGCAGGATATGTAATTATTCTTTTTCTGGAGAGAAGTGACCAGTCTCCTCCCAGGAAGTGGGCAGGAAGATTTGACTCTCTTCTTAGTGGTAATTAGATTTATAACTTCCTCCACTGTGTTATCAGTTCCCAGATTTCCTTTCTCATTCTTCATCTTATATTATTTCTTTTCTGTCTTTTTATTCCTTTATGCTAGCATCTTTTTGATTATTCTTTACAATTTCATTTCAGTGGCGTTTTAGGAGAGATAGGAGATAAATGCATTTTGTAAATCCTCCATATTAGTAGAAAGAGCCTAGTTTTTAAAACTTATGCTTTATTATAATAACTCCTTTCTGTGTCATGTAAATATTATAGGACAGACTTGAGTAAATTTTTGAAACAATGATAATATCCTCTAATCATTGGCATCCTTATCTGTGCCTTTTACTTTAAGAGAACTCTTTATATATAATCTCTTGAATTCTCTCAATAAAATTTTAATTGACATTACTTTCATTTAGAAGACAACAAAACTGGAACCATGAAAGATATTACCTATGCATTTTCACAAAATGAAAAAAAAAAAAAGGAATGTCTTATCTGGCAGGACTACTTGATTTAAAAATCCACATTTCATTTCGCTAATATATCCTATTTGAATTATGACTACTTGATGGAGATATTTTGATGCTCTTATGAGAAATATTAACTATTTAATTTAACAAATAATTTTATTTTATGATACACATCTGAGATTTCATGACTTTGGTATTATATAATGAGCTATCAGTCTCTTTAATAATATCACTACTAACAATAACAATTTTAACATTGAAGCTGTGTATTATCAACAGTTTTATTTAATATTTACCCAACAGGAAGTACTGTGATTTGGTAAATGGAGAATTGAGGTTGAGTTTAGCAAAATATAGGTTAGACGTGTTACTTTTTACAAATAACATAATTCCCCCTCTTACAATTTGAGAATCAAAGAAATAAATAATACTTTGAACACTTAAGAGGTAACATATATACATTATTGTGTTAGGTTGTTTTTTATTGCTTTCATAATAAAATGATACAAAGTTAGTGCCAATAAATACAAATTTATTATAAGTCAGATTATCAGCATCAGGTGTCTGAAGGGCTGCTCTCATTTCTGGAAGCCTTAGGGAAGAATCATTCCTTGCCTTTTCTAGGTTCCCGAGACCAACTGCATTTCTTGGCTTATGGCCCTCTTCTCCTCTTCAAAGCCAGCAAGTCCTTTTCATATTACATAACCCTCGCACTATCTTTGACCCTTCTCCCACATGTAAGAAATCGTGGGATTGTGTTAGATACACTTGATAATCCAGGATTAATCTCTCATCTCAGTGTCAGCCGATTACCAACTTTAAGTGCATCTAGAACCTTAATTTTATTTTGGATATTGACATATTTGGGGGGTAGGCGTTGTTTGCTGACCACAAGTATCTTGGAAGATTCCTGACATAAACTATATCACTAAGTGGAATCTCTCATTATTCAATGAACAAATATTAAATTTTAATTTCACAGATGCTACCTAGATTTCAATTAATTATCTAAATCCTAGGAATCCTGGAGGTAGGCAAGTAGGTGTTACTCTAGCTTTACAAATATTTAATCTGATTTAAACATTGGTACTAGTGATATGGAAATGCAAACCATCTTCTCTATTTAAGTGCTTATAAAAGTTATAAATATTATGTTGTCTATGACTATTTGTTTACTAAATGGAAAGCTAATTGACTAAGGCTTTTTTTTTAATTAGAAAAGAACATCTTTACTACTAAAAATAATTTACATTTTTAAGATATGAGACTAAAGAAAAAATTGGCAGTGCTTATTTTCAGTGCTATGTTACAGAGAAAATGAAATTTTATTCACGCAAAGTTAAAAGTTTGCCACTGTTCAGACTATCTCTTTTTAATAATGAAACTGAGGTACTCAAATAATATTTTCAAAGGCTTAGTTTGCCTGTGCTTTAAGCAGGCCTAGCAGGTCTGCTAATATTCTTGCAATGAGCATAGTCATTTTAAGCAATGCAGAGGTTACAACTCTACTGTTTTCCGATCTAACAGTTTTATTTTTTCCTATGGGAGCAATTATTCTACAAAATGACAAAGTGGCAAGGGCAAAAATCTTCTTACCAATGGCATACAATCACTTCTTTGTTTAGAGTTTGAATTCTTGATCTCATTAATAGCCCGAAATTGCATGGCATGCTTTTCCATTTAGACAATTAACATATTAATCTACTTCATGTGGTATCCATCTGCTCATATATAACTTTTCAGAAATATTATCCATACCTCCTTGCATTCATGTCCCATAGCTATTTTTAAAAGCAATATATAATTACTAGATGTTATAAAATATTAATATACAGCACCTGGGGGGAGTTATCGGCTTTCAGAAATGAAAAATTACAGGCAAATCTTTTTGTAAATCTCTAAACTTAGACTTTAAGGGATAGTATTAGGGTAATTCATTTTCCAACTCACTTCTTCCCGCTTGAACTTTTTGTGCAATTTTGAAAATCAGGACTTTTTGTGGTTACTGGTAGATAACTATTGATAGAAATGAAAAATTTTAAACAAAAGATGAGTTAAGTCTTATATGTTTCTGCACATTGGATTATTACACAGGTCTTCTCTCTTGCCCTTTTGTCAGCCTAGAGCAAAAATGTACATTTGATAGTATTAGAAAATAAAAACAAAAAGGTCACAGTGAGTGTATTTAAACAAGAATAATTTTTAATTTTTTTTAATATTTATTTTTGGGAGGGAGAGACAGAGACAGTGCAGGCAGGGGAGGGCAGAGAGAGAGGGAGACACAGAATCTGAAGCAGGCTCCAGGCTCTGAGCTGTCATCGCAGAGCCTGGTGCAGGGCTTGAACACACGAGCTGTGAGATCATGACCTGAGCCAACGCTGGACGCTTAACTGACTGAGCCACCCAGGCTTCCCCCCAAACTAATAATTTTTATATAGCAAATAAAATCAGGTTTGTTTGTGCCTCACATTTCTTGCTTATTGGAATGCAGGTGATTGGAATTATACTATTTTTCAAAATCTATAAATTAATATAAATGCACACATAATTGTGCCACTGAATATTGTAAACGATATCACCTGTGTAGTAAATGGACTATACTGTGGCTGAACTAGTTCAGGTCAATTCCAGGTTTTCTTGCTTACCTGTGTGACCTCAGGGACATTATTTAACCTTTCTGTAGGTTGGTTTCCTCGTGTGTAAAATTTGAAGTGTTGTCAACCAGAAAAACTCACCTCAGTCTTGGGTGTCCAGAGTTTTTATTACAGTCAGATACTTAATTAGACAGCACCTGTGTGACTGACCTTAGCTACTCAGACTCCATTCCCCCTGCCCCAAGAGGAAAAAAACAGACATTTGCTGTAAATCACGTTGTTAGCTTAAATATCTGATCAAACTGGTAGTATGCAGCCCAAGGCCTCAGGCAAACAAAAATACTCTTATCAGGCGAGATATTTTAAGGGCTCAGAATTCATCTTCCAGTAGCTGGCCAAGTGCCAGTGCTGGAGACATGCCTCCTTTCAGGGAGTGTGCAGGGTTTGAACACCACAGACCTGCTGACTTAACACCCTCCTTCACAATGCCACTGAATAAACTCTTGACTCTATGCTGGCATTTTATCAAAAATAGTTGAGAGCAAAGGCATAGATATTTGCTAAAATCCATTTATGTTTCTTACTTCATGTAATACATTTTAGTTTCTATTGATGAAAACTGTCCAAGTATAATTCTTTCACTTGAAAGTGCATTTGATTTAAAAAAAAAAAAGAATTTAAGATTTAAAACAAGATACTTTACCTGACACTAATATTGCACTGTGTACTAACTAACTGGAATTTAAATAAAAATATGAAAAAAACCCTAAATACAAATTAAAAAATTATATAAAACAAAATATTTTGCCCAACAGAATCCTTGGGGGAAACTTGAGTTCTGATTAATTATGTACGTACTTCGTTTACAAAGAGTAAACTGAAGGACTTTCATTTATACCTCTTTACAGAAAATAACTCTACAATAACTCTAAATTTTTTCTACCTACATAAATCTGCTTTAATATCTTATACAATAAATTACATATTTTCTGTCCATAAATATTACTTCAAACAGCTGGAAGTAATGGAACAAAAATGGGTTAATAAATACATAGTAGCACATATAATATGTAAATCTATATTACAAATTGTAGCACCAAAATTACTCCCATCAACTACCTTTAGTTTAGAATAGATGGATGAATCAACACTAATCTACAAAGAGAGTGGTTACAGATGAATCAACACTAATCTACAAAGAGAGTGGTTACAGATGAATCAACACTAATCTACGAAGAGAGTGGTTAAAGAAAACTCTTTAAACAATTTAGTTATGAACACATGTAGGAGATAAATTGTAATCTTTCATTCAAGTAATAAATGAGTTTTAGAAGGCCAATTCAGCTCTTCATTTTTGTTAGGGACATTCAAAGGAAAATTAAAAGATGAGTCACAGGTTTCTGAGTGTCAGTCAGTTGAGTGTCCAACTCTTGATTTCAGCACAGGTCATGATCTTGAGGTTGTAGGATTGAGCTCTGCATCTGGGCTTTGTGTTTAGTGTGGAGCATGCTTGAGATTCTCCCTCTCCCTCTCCCTCTCCCTCTCCCTCTCCCTCTCCCTCTCTTTCTCCCTCTCCCTCTCCCTCTCTTTCTCCCTCTCCCTCTCTTTCTCCCTCTCCCTCTCTTTCTCCCTCTCCCTTTCCCTCTCTCTCTCTCTCCGTCTCTTCCTCTCTCCCTCTCCTCCCCTCCCTCTCCCCCTCTCCCTAACTCCCTCTCTTTGACCCACTCCCCTGCACTCTGTCTCTCTCTAAAAATTGAATAGATCATAATATAATAAAAAAAAAGATGGGGTAATCATGGTGACACAGTAAAGGAAGACCTGGTTCAGATCCGTTTGGTCTGGTCCTACTTGATTCAAGTTCATTAAGGAAAGATATCGTTAAGAGGAAAGAATGTAGTGTGTGTGTGTGTGTGTGTGTGTGTGTAATCCATATATTGTGTGATTACATATAATTAGTACCTAAAGAATTGTCAAGAATTATTTTGGGGGAAGTTCCTTTAGAGGAATTAACTTGGGTTTTTATATCAGAAAATATGAGTCTCATGTCTGCTCCTGCTCTCTGTGTGACCTTAATCAAAGCAGTCACTCTTGTATGACCAAAATTTTTTACACCTTAGTTTCCCCATCTGTAATTGGAGTTGAGTTGTGGTGAGGAACCTTAGTTTGAATAGAGGAAGGCATGCCCTGACTTGGATCTAAAGAGTGTTCACTCCTGGAATTTACAGAAGTCTTGGCATGTTTGCCATGCCTGACAAATGGTCAGGGCGGGCCTGCCAAAAGTACATTTGTGTGGGTACTAATTGATCTTCTGCACAAGAACTGCTTGTTATTGAAAACAGCCAAAAAAAAAAAAAAAAAAGGCTTCAAATTACTGCAGGATCTTGGTGTTTGAGAGAAATTAGTGATTCTTTGTGAAGTTTTGGTAGAAGTGGCAATGATTCTTCATGTGTATGGTCATCCTCTGGCAGTATTGGACAGGAAAGATAATATCACATGGGGGATGTTTGATGAATTTCCTGAGCCAAGTAGTGTTTTGTTGTTTTGTGTTTTGTTTTGTTTTACCATATACAGGAATCCCAGCGATTACCTTAAAAATTTGGGAGAGGAGGAATTTGTTGAATAGTTGGTAAAATATTTGTTCCATGAGAATAAAATTACTATTCCTCATAATTAGTGTACAAATCAAATTAGATAATGACTGGAAAAACACTTTGTAAACCATCAAATAAGTGATGTTAAACTTACCATTATTTATCAATTATCAAATATACAGTCAAACACAGGTTCTACAGAAAAAACATCCCATCTGATATGTCAGGGGAACTCTCAAATGACAGAATTTTTCCTTATTCTGTTCTCTTAGCTATGGACCACTTGATCAAGTAACTGTAATTCAAATTTGGCAATAGTTCCTAGGAGACATATATATTGAAGGAAGCTCTTTGAGGTATTATTATGTTGATGATAAGATATCATCACACTTTAAGATATCAAGAATGAAGTGGAAAATTGATCCAGTTATCTGGTTAATTCATGTTTGAGAAAAAGTACAACTTTCTGGATATCTAGAAAAATTGACTAATATTACAAATTCATGATTTTTAGCTCTTGATAAATTTCTTAGATTCATTTGCTGATAAGCAATCTTCCAAAACTCATCATTAATTACATTTTTAGTTCTCAAATATATTGTTTTGTCTAGTAATGAGTAATGAGTTTATTTTTCATTATGGTTAGTATATCTTATTTTTCTTTCTTATACCTCACATTAACCCTACCTACTACACCTCCTTCTGCCCAGTGTTTTTTTTTTTTGATTCAGAATATTTAGATTCTTTCACATTTTTAAGATTTATAAATATGCTATTTGGACAGATGTGTACTTCTGTGAATTCTGTCCATGCTAAAAATTATTTTTAATGATATTAAAAAAAGAAAAATATTCTTTCTGTCAAATGTGGCAAAACGTTAACCCATGTCTTACTGATGGACTGAACATTTAAATAATTTTTATTTGTAGAGAAATGTCCTGAGTATTGATTTTCAGTTAAGCTTGTCTCTATCCCAAAGGTCACAATTCTCAAATGAGAA
The DNA here is from genome assembly GCA_030068075.1 of Paguma larvata. Lineage (NCBI taxonomy): Eukaryota > Metazoa > Chordata > Mammalia > Carnivora > Viverridae > Paguma > Paguma larvata. Next base: position 123,740,761 of record CM057823.1, on the reverse strand, counting down.
CACAGTGTGTGTGTGTCTGTGTCTGTGTGTATGTCTGTGCATGTGTGTGTGTGCGTGTGTGCGTGCATATGGTTTTCTAGCACATTTGTTTCTAGTTTCAGCTAACTACAAGAGGCTAAAAGTAAACCATGGATGAAAATATTCAAGGAAAAAGTCACATTTTGATTTTCCAAATATCAAAGGAGAATCTTATAAATGTTAAATAAAAGTATCTTAGGAATAAAATGTAACTCATGTTCTCTTAGAAATATGTCAGAATTTACTTTTAATTGGAACACATTTTTTTAATCATTAGTGCCCAATGACATAAAACATACAATTTAAGAGAAAAAATGTATCAATATTATAATTATTCCAATTAAGCCAAATGTCCCTGAGAATTCTAAGATGATCTCTAAGATTCCCACCTCCTGTGTATGTAAATTATAAATCCCCTAGGACTGTGTATGTAATGGTTTTTACTCCAATGATTAGGTTAAGTCATAAGGCAAAAAGGATTTTGTAATTAAAATTCTGAAGCATAGATGATGAGTTTATGGAAAGTAATCCTAGGATAGTATGATACCTCCAGAAAATGACTTAATTTTCTGCTTTAGTGAAAATTTCATGGTCACTCAACAGAAATTAGTTCAAAATTTTCTTCTCGTCACTTCAAATATGCTTCTTTATATTTTACATGCTTCTTTTTCATATTTTCTTTGCTTTTAACTCTAGGACAAACCTTTCTTGCTGAGAATAACCTGTCCAGTTCTGAATTTGTCTTTTTCTACTTTCTCTATTATCTTCTTTCTCAATTGTTTTCTCTACTTTTTGCATAGTTAGTTGTTACTGCCTTCTTTTATGTTTGATCCAGACTCAATACTTTAGAGTCATTTTATCAGTTTTTCTGGTAAATTGACTGAATTTTTCCAATCTAAGTGACTTTGATTCACTTCTTTTTTTTTATTTTTTGAGAGAGTGAGAGAGAGAGAGAGACAGAGAGAGAGAGCATATAAGTGGGAGTGAGGCAGAGGGAGGGAGGAAGGGAGAGAAAGAGAGAGAGAGAGAGAGAGAGAGAGAGAGAGAGAGAGAGAGAATGAATCTTAAACAGGCTCCATGCTCTGCACAGGGCTCGATTCCTTGACCCTGGGGCATGACCTAAGCCAAAATAAAGTTGGACTCTCAACAGACTGAGTCACGTGGGCACCCCAGATTTTGATTCATTTCTTATAATGGCTGTCACATTCATCCCTTCATAGCCATTCATAGTACCACTGCCTAATTTCAGTCCCCTCCCCCCATTTTTTTTTCTAAGAGAGTGTGGGCAGGGAAGGGGCAGAGAGAGAGAGAGAGAGAGAGAGAGAGAGAGAGAGAATCCCAAGCAGACTCCATGCTGTCAATGCAGAACCTCATTTGGGGCTCTCATGAACCTTGAGATCACAACCTGAGCCGAAATCAATAGTCAGAGGCTTAATCAGCTGAGCCACCCAGGTGCCACAGGCCTCTTTTGTCTCATAGGTGGACTCTTGTAATGGCCTTCTAACTAGGATCCTTTGCTTGAAATATTTATTCCCATTTTTGCATCCAGGTTACTCATAACACATCTTTGTTTGTATTGCTTTGTTAAACACAAAATTTCAAAAATTCCCTAATGAATGGAGTATTAACATTTAATTGGGCCAGATTTTTTTGCAGTCTATTTTTCTCCAGGTGTCAATAATGAATCTTCAAAATTCAGAATAAAGTGCTGTGTTCTTATTTAATTCTCCTTTGCTATCCAGAGACAAAAACAAATGTAATGGCTCTCTTCTAAATTTCTAAAAGTAACTCCTTTGAATCACTCTAATTACTATTATCCCAGACTGCCACTAGCGTTTATCATTTATCTCCTAATGTTGTATTGTATAAAGGGCAAGGATTACAATATGTGTATATATTTGTACTACTAAAATAGCACCTTGCACATTGTAGGTATTTGATAAACATTAATTCAAAAGTTTAGTTTAAGTCTTAAATTTATATATCTTTAGGATTCTTGCATTTGCCTAAGAGTTTATTTACTGTATTTTCTATCACATGTTAAAAATTTAAAGACAGTGTATGCAGTGCTGTCATCAAAGGTGTGTGTGTTTGTATTTCTTCTTCTTTTCATCTATAAATTTATTAGATTGAAAACAAGTTCCATGTACCAAGGATAAGTTAATGATGGTAAGACATTATTTAAAATATGACATATTTTATTTGAAGACTTGGATTTTAATAGCCTACAAAAATCTAAAGAAAAAACACAGCACTAATATAGCAGAAGTTGATATAGTTGTTAAATTCCAAAAACATTCAGATATGTCACATTATGAAGATTAAACTATTGATCTATTCTTACATTACTTAAAATTACAATGTTGCTATTCTTGAATTCATCAGGTAAAACCCTGGCTTGTTTCTACCATTACTTACCAAGTATCCAATAATGACAAGCAGTAAGGAGATATAATTAGTCAGGTTTTTTATTTTTTACTTTTTCTACTTATTGTGTAACCTGTTTCAAAGTGTTTTGAAAAATATTATTACTTAGTATTTAAACTAGAAAATTCCTATCAAAATAAGGAAAGTATAGTGGACAAAGTAGGTTTATGGTTATGCTTTAGATTTGTTAGTATTTTTCCGTTGTTTGAAATATAGCAGATTAGTATAGCAGATTACTATAGGCTCCATTATGAATTAGCCAATTGTTTTATGTTACCTATTGAAATTTCTTATTTTATAACCTCTTACTCTATGATGAAAACAGTGAATTTGAACCAACACATTATGTCCCTCTGATAGTAGGTTTGAAACTTTGGTTGTATTATAGACATTAAAGAGGGGTATTAGAATCTGGGTCAGTAGTATTTACTCATTTATTTTTGATGTATTTCTCTGCTCATTTAACAGTTTCATAAATGTTTATAAGGACACACAAAAACTATTACAGGTCCATGTGTGTGAGGGCGGGTGAGCATATGACATACCGCCTAGTAATTGTGTTTAATTTTGTGATCTCACCTCCCTTGTTATGAATGAAGTGTATATTCTGAGGATACATAAACCTATTTGTTACTTAAACCTTAAAATATCGAGCTCTGGCTACAATTAGCTCCCCAGATCTTACACACATGGCATTTTCCTTGTCTGTAACAGATAACCAATGATGATTAATTCTAATGCTTTGTTTCACATACTTCCAACTACTTCGTATTTTTATTTGGTGTTCTACTCTCCTCCTCCATCATAGTTGAAGTAGAGTATAAAAACTTGAAGCTCATGGATTACATCTTTTTTAACGTTTTGATCTCCTCCACATATTTCTCACCCACACTCCCTGGGACTGGAAACCACCAATTTGTAATCTGTTCTCAGTATCTGCAAATTTGTTTTTGGTTTTTAAGATTCCGTATATGGAGCACCTGGGTGGCTCAGTTGGTTGAGCATCTGACTTCAGCTCAGCTCATGATCTCACAGCTTGTGAATTTGAGCCCCACGTTGGGCTCCATGCTGACAGCTCAGGGCCTGGAGCCTGCTTCGGATTCTGTGCCTCCCTCTCACTCCCTGCCTCTCCCCTGCCCGTGCTCTGTCTCTGTCTCTGTCTATGTCTCTCTCAAAAATATTTAAAAATTAAAAAAAAAACTCCATATGTAGGACAAATGATTACTTTACATAGCACAAATCCCTCAAGGTCCATCCATGGTTTTTTTTTATGGTTGAATAATATTCCTGTGTGTGTGTGTGTGTGTGTGTGTGTGTGTGAACATTTTTTTATCTGTTCATCCATTGGTGGACATTTAGGTTATTCCCATATCTTGAATATTGTAAATAATGAGATCTTATAGTTCTTATTTCCTCTGAAATACTTAATACAGAGTTCTATACATACTGGGCTGTATATACAGCTGGCAAGATATGTAGTTTGGAATTTAGAAGGTTTGGATTCAAATTCTAGTTCTATATGTATTAACATATATTCCCAGCACATGGGAAAAATTTCACTCTTGTTGAGCTCCAGTTACGTCTTCTCTAATATTAAGTTGGTAGGATAAGGTCAATAGCAGCTCTTAAGATCAAATGAAAATATAAAATATTTGTATGAAATAATTTTATAAATTCCAGTTAGCTTTAATGTATATTGTAGAATTAATTATTAGATTAAAATTTAATATTAAACGAGTATAATAACAATATATGGATATTATTAATGCTTCCAAAAAGTTGTTATCTCATTAAAATTTGCTCTAGGAGGGGAACCTTACTCTGTATTATATTATATTTGGCCACAACTAACCTTGCCTAACTAGCCTAACTAACTAGGCTTTCAATGCATTTAGTTGTTCTAACTTAAAATTAAAAAAAAAAATAGAACAAACAAAATCCTGTGAATCTAGTGCAATCAGTTAAACCATAGAGGCTTTTATAATCCTACTCAAATTACTAACTCTTTCGTATTGTATATATTGTATATTCCCTCTGGGTGTTATGTTTTCATCATCTTTCTTCACTCTTAAACTCTGCTTAGATGATTCTCCTCTGTGGTCTTAGAACAATATAGATATATTATATTATTATAGTTTATTCTATTCTTGTATACTTGATTATTTAGTATATAAGAATAAAAGCTTTGTGAGAGCAGGGATCATGGTATCTAGTTCACTAATATATCCAAGTTAATTAGATCAGTGTTTCACACAATGGTGGGACTCAGTAAATATTTTGTCAAATACATCAATTCAGATTTATGCCATAATTAAATATAATTGTAGGCTTATTTCTAAATGACTTCACTTTAGAAGAAGAAACATCTTTAAAATCCAAGTTTAAATTTAAATAAAACCTTTGGGACTTCTTTGCTAGGAATGAGTCTATTGATGTCCAGTGGACAAATATTCTAGGATTTTATTTTTTTAAAAAAGGAAAGCAACTCAAGCTAGCTTTAGAAAAAAAAATGTGTTTTTTGTTTAAGTTTATTTTTATTTACTATGAGAGAGAGCAAGTAAATAAATAAAATAAAATTCTAGAAAATCAAATTAAAATGTGCATATTAAAAATGAAAACAAACATAACTAAAATTAAAAAGTTAAAGGCAAATTAACCATTTATGTTAATTATACATTATAGATAATGTCTTCCTTTATTCAATTTAGACATTTACTTTTTTCATTTATTCATATCTAATATGAATAATATCATAATTCTAATATGGTGAAGTATAAAGGATAGAGATGTTATATATACTCACTTCAAGTATAGGATAAACATCAACATTGATATATTTTTAAGCTTATTTCTCTATTGACAATATATAGTTATAAAACACATCCTGATCATAGGTCTACTTGATTTTTCCTAGAATAATTTAAAGTATCTGTTTAATAAACTAGCTTAGGTACAAGATTTACTGTTTTAAAATTTCTTACTGACAGTCAATTACAATCAATATGAAGAAATAACAGAAAGGATTCGACACTCTGGTTACTGATAAGTGCCAGAATATATCCCCATAAGAAATACTTGCCAAATCAGATGTTTTTCCTTACAAAAAAGATAGACTTGAAAGCATGAAAAAGAATTTATATAGCATATTAAATGATTAAAATATGTCATAAGATTATTCCAAAGAAAGTAACAATTTTGGAAAACACCATGATTTTAAGATATGTCAAGAATATTGAAGTAAGAGAATGGATGATAAGTGACAGGCTGAAACAATAAAGAATGGACCGCAGATATTATGAAGGAAAGACAATGAAAAGAATAATTTGTTATAGGTCATTTAAAACTTATATTTAAAAAGTTGCACTGTTTTATGACTTTCTTTCAGTCATGTTAGTCCAATGATTAATCAGTATTGACCTAAAACTCCAGTCTAAGTTACCGATTTGAAACACAGGAATTTCCTAAAATACAATGTATTTATATAGAGTATGAATTCTATCTTCTTAAGATATAATATCATTCACTCAACATAATTATTTTGACATTCACCTGTGCTGGAATGTTTATTTATAGTCCATTCATTTTCAATGGTGAGTAGTGCTCCACTATATGGGCAAATACTTAGAACTGGAATTATATGAGAGTAGTAAGTTTAAATTTTGAGAAACTATCAAACTTTTTCAAAATAATTGTACCATTCTACATTCCCATTAGCATATATGAGATTACCTACTTAATAGTTGGTACAGTCAGTCTTTTTACTTTTAGCTTTGGTAATTAGTGCGTGAGTATTTCTTTGTGGTTTTAATTAGCATTTCAAATTGTTGAACATTTCTTCTGAGGTTTTTTGGTTTTTTTTTGTTTGTTTGCTTGTTTTTTTTTCTTTTTTTTTTGCCATGTATATCTTCTTTGTTAGAGTTTCTGTTTAAATATTTTGCCTATTTTAAAAATACACATTTTTGAGGATAGTTGACATACAATGTTATATTAGTTTTAGATGCACCTTATAGCGGTTCAGCATCTCTATACATTATGCTATTTTTACCTCAAGTTACCTACCATCTGTCACAATACAATGCTATTAAAATATACTATGTTCCCTATGCTGTGCCTTTTATTCCTACAGCTTATTCAGTCTATGACTAGAAGCCTGTATCTCCCACTTCCCTTTACTCATTTTGTCAATCCCTCTGCCCTCCTCCCCTCTGGAAATCATCAGTTCATTCTTTGTATTTAAAAGTATGATTCTGCTTTTTCGTTAATTCGTTTTGTCTTTAGATATCATATATGAGTGATTTCACATAGTGTCAGTCATTTTCTGTCTTATTTCACTTAACATAATACACCCTAGACAAATGGCAAGATTTTATTCTTTTTTGTGTGTCTGAGTAATATTCCATTCCATTAGGTTATATTTACTTTCTCTACTTGTTGTCTGCTATTTATTACATTTATTTTTATTTTCCTATCATTTATTTCACTTCCATTGGGTATCATTTGTTTTTCTGTTTTCAGTAGTATAAAATGGAAACCTGGTGTGTTTTTTGGAATTTTTTTTACTCTCCAAAATAGGTCTTTGATCCTCTAAATTTCCCACTAGATATTACTTTTGTGACATCCAATACATTTTTATATGATACATTTTTATTTCAATTAAGTTAACAGTCCTTTCTAATTTCTCTTTTGATTTCTCATTTGACTAATGGATTATTTTGAAGTGTGCTATTTATTTTCCCAGCATTTTGGTCAGAGGACATACTTTGTATGACTTGAATTCCTTTAACTTTATTAAGATTTGTTTTATAGTTCTGAATATGGTCTGTCTTGGTAAATTTTCTATGTGAACTTGAAAAGAATGTGTATTGTGCTATTATTGGATAGAATGGTCTATAAATTCTAAGTGGGTCAAGTTGGTTCATTGTGTTATTCTGGTTTTCTACATTATTACTAAATTTGTGTCTACTTTTTTTCCGTCATTTTGGAGAAAGGGATATTGAAATCTCTAACTATAATTATAGATTTTCATTCTGTTGGTTTTTGCTTTATATATAGTTTTGAAGTTATTTTCTTATGTTCAAAAATATGTAGAAATTTTCTTTCTTTTTTAACTAATCCTCCTTTTATGAAAATGAAATATCCTTCTTTATACATGGTAATATTTTTTGCTCTGATATCTACCTTGGCTAGTATTAATACAGCCTCTCATTCATTCTTTTCATTAGTGTTGGCATAATATCTATTTTTTTGTCATTTTATGTTTTTATATTTTTTATTTTCATAGGCAGTATATAGTTAAGTCTTCCAGCTTGATTTGATTTGACAAGATCTGCATTTTATTTGAGCTACGTTAGCCTCCTAATTTCTTAGTATATCAATCCTATTAATTTTAATGCATGCATGGTATTCCATTATATTGCCAAGTGCCCAAGAAATTTCAAAGCAGCAAGCAAATGCTAGGCTAGCAAGCAAATACCATACTTGATGGATTTGGTTGATAAGTAAGTAATAAGTTCAAGTGGATTTAGGCAGGAATTTAGGAATTTATGGCACAACGAACAGCATGATCTTCATGTTTGCCTCAGGTTCTGTACCCCTGCCAAGTCCCAAATCCCATGGAGGCACTAAAGAAAGAATCCAGATGAATACTTTGCACATAAGTTTCTGTTTCACATAGAAAGGACACCTCTAATCTTATAAGGGCACTCACTACTAACAAACCTGTCCAATCCTTTCCCTACACAGAAATATTACCTATTTTTTGTTGTTTTGTTGTTTTGTTTTGTTTTGTTTTTAATTCCAATATAGCTAACATACACTGTTATATTCGTTTCAGGTATACAACATGGTGTTTCAACAATTGTATACACTATCACTGCTCATCATGATAAGTGTACTCTTTAATCACCTTCACCTGTTTCACCCATTCACCTCCCACACCTCCCCACTGATAACCAGAAATTTGTTCTTTAGAGTTTGTTTTACTTTTCTTTCTTTTTTAAATATTTTTAAAATGTTTGTTTATGTTTGAGACAGGGAGAGAGAGAGCATCAGTGGCAGAAAGGCAGAGAGAGGGGGAGTCAGAGGATCTGAGGTGGGCTCTGTGCTGATGCAGAGAGCCCGATCCTTTGAGATCATGACCTGAGCCACACAGAAACCTCAAGAGTTTGTTTTTCTGAGGCGCCCCGGTGACACAGTTGGTTAAGCGGCCGACTTCAGCTCAGGTCATGATCTCCCGGTGTGTGAGTTCGAGCCCCACATCTGGCTCTGTGCTGACAGCTCAGAGCCTGGAGCCTGCTTCAGATTCTGTGTCTCCCTCTCTCTCTGCCCTTCCCCTGCTCACACTCTGTCTCTATGTCTCTCAAAAATAAATAAAAAAAGTTAAAAAAATTTTAAAAAAAAGTTTGTTTTTCTGTTTGACCCCTTTTCTTTCTCTCTTTTTTGCTTCTTACATTCCACGTGTGAATGAAATCATTTGGTATCTGTCTTCCTCTGACTGGCTTGTTTTGAACAACATTATACCCTCTAGTTCTATCCATGCTGTTGCAGATGGCAAGATTTTATTCTTTTTTAAGGCTGAGTGATATTCCATATATACATACCACATCTTCTTTATCCATTCATCTACCATTGAGCACTGGGGCTATTTGGCTATTGCAAATAATGCTGTAATAAACATAGGAGTGCATGTATTTCCTTGAATTAATGTTTCTACATATTTTGGATAAATACCCAATTGTGTGATTACTGCATCATAGAGTATTTCAATTTTTAACTTTTTGAGGAAACTCCATACAATTTTACACAGTGCATTCCCACCAAAAGTGCACAAGGGTTTCTATTTCTCCACATCCTCTCAAACACTTGTTGTTTCTTGTTTTTAATTTTAGCCATTCTGACAAGTGGCTATTCGGGGTCTTCTGTGGTTCCATACAAATTTTCAGATTGTTTAGTCTAGTTATGTAAAAAATGTTATGGGCATTTTGATAGGGATTGTACAAATCTGTAGATTGCTTTGGGTAGTATGGGCATTTTGACAGTATTTGTTCCTATGGTCCATGAGCATGAAATGTTTTTCCACTTGTTTGTGTCATCGTCAATATCGGTCATCAATGGTTTATAGTTTTCAAAATATAGGGCTTTTAACTCCTTGGTTAAATTTATTCCTAGGTATTTTATTGTATTTGGTGCAATTGTACATATGGTTGCTTTCTTAATTTCTCTTTCTGTTGCATCATTTGTATGTAAAAATGCAACAGGTTTCTGTATATTGATTTAATGTCCTGAAACCTTACTGAATTTATTAGTTCTAGTAGTTTTTTGGTGGATTTTCTAGGGTTTTTTTATATATAGTATCATGTCATCCACAAAGAGTGAAACTTTTACTTCTTCCTTACCAATTTATATTCCTTTTATTCCTTCCTGTTATCTGATTCCTGTGGTTAGGACTTCCTGTACTATGTTGAATAACAGTGGTGAGAGTGGACATCTTATCTTGTTTCTGACTTTAGGGGAAAGGTTCTCAGTTTTTTACCATTGAGTAGGATGTTAACTGTGGGTTTTTCATATATGGTCTTTATTATGTTGAGTAATATTCCCTCTAATCATACTTTCTTGAGGGTTTTATAATGAATGAATATCATACTTTGTCTAATGCTTTTTCTGCATCTATTGAAATGATCATGTTGTTTCATCCCTGCTTTTATTGATGTGGTGTATCACATTGATTGACTTGTGAATATTGAACCATCCTTGCATCTGAGGGACAAATCCCAGTTGATAGTGGTGAAGAATTTTTTTAAATATATTATTTGATTTGGTTTGCTAATGTGTTGTTGAGGATTTTTCCCTCTATGTTCATAAGAGATTCTGGCCTGTAGTTCTCTTTTTTCATAGTGTCTTTATCTGGTTTTGGTATCCAGGTAATGGTCTCTTCATAGAGAAGTAGGCAGTTTTCCTTCCTCTTCTATTTTTTGGAGTAGTTAGAGAATCGTAGATATTAATTCTTCTTTGAATGCTTGGTAGAATTTACCTGAGAAGCTGTCTAGCTCTGGACTTTTGTTTGTTGGGAGTTTTTTGGTTACAGAGTCAATTTTATTGCTGATAATTAGTCTGTTCAAATTTTTTTTTCTGTATTGTCCTGATTTGGTTTTGAGAGGTTGTATGTTCGTAAGAATTTATCCATTTCTTCTGTGTCATCCAATTTGTTGGCATATAATTTTTCATAATATTCTGTTATAATGTTTTGGATCTGTGGTGTTGGTTACTTTTCCCTTCATTTTTAGTTTTATTTGAGTTTTCTCTCTTTCTTTTTCTTTTCTTTCTTTATTATTTATTTTTTTAACATGAGTCTGGCTGAAAGTTTATTAATTTTGTTGATCTTTTCCAAGAACCAGCACCTGATTTCATTAATCTGTTTTATTGTTTTTGTGTGTTTGTTTTTTGTTGTGTTTTTTGTTTGTTTGTTTGTTTCTATTTTTATTTTTGTTCTAATCTTTATTATTTCTTTCCTTGTACTGTTTTTGGATTTTGTTTGCTGTTCTTTTTCTAGTTGCTTTTGATGTAAGGTTAAGTAGTTTATTTGGGATTTTTATTGCTTTTTAATGTAGACCTGTATTGCTATAAACTTCCCTCTTTTGGGAACAGCTTTTGCTATATCTCAAATATTTTTGGACTGTTGTGTTCTCATTTTCATTTCCATTTGACTCCATGTATTGTTTTTTAATATCTTTTTTGATTTCGTGGTTAACCCATTCATTCTTAGGAGTATGTTGTTTAACCTCCACATATTTGTGTAGTTTCTAGGTTTTTTCTTGTGATTGATTTCTAGTTTCATAGCATTGTGGTCAAGAAAGATTCTTGGTATGACTTAAGTCTTTTTGAATTTGTTGACTCTGGTTTTGTGGTTTCATTTGTAATCTATCCTGGAAAATATGTGCACTTAAAAATAGGTTTTAGAATGGAATATTCTGTATATATCTGTTGGATCCATCTAACCCTATGTATCTTTAGAGTCACTCTTTCCTTAGTAATTTTCTATTTAAATGATCTGTCCATTGATCTAAGTGGAGTTTTAAAGTCCTCTACTATTATTGCATCACAATTGATTATTTTCTTTGTGTTTGTTATTAATTGCTTTGTGTACTTGGGTGCTTTCATGTTGAGTGCATAAATATTTAGAATCATTATATCATCTTGTTGTATTGTACTGTTTATGATTATGTAGTGCTCCTTCTTGTTGGGTTGTATTGTTTATGATTATATAATGTCCTTCTTTGTTCCTTGTTACAGACTTTGTTTTAAATTCTATATTTTCCAATATAACTATTGCTTTCTGACCTTCTTTTGACATCCATTTGCATGAATCCATTCATTTTCAGTCTGCATATGTTCTTAGGTCTGAAATGAGTCTCTTGTAGGTAGTGTGTAGAAGAGTCTTGTGTTTTGTTTTGTTTTATTTAATCCATACTGTCACCCTGTGTCTTTTGATTGGAATGTTTATTCCATTTACATTAAAGAAATTATTTATATGTATATATTTACTGCCATTTTGTTATTGGTTTTAAGGTTATTTTATAGTTCTCTGTTCTTTCTTCTCTTGATCTCTTCTGTCTTGATTAGTTGGCTTTCTTTAGGGTAATGTTTCAATTCTTTACTGTTTATTCTTTGCATATCTATTATTTTTTGACTTGTGACTACCATTAGGCTTATATGTAATATCTTCTTCATATAGTAGTCTATATTAAGTTGATGGTTGCTCAAATTTGAACCCATTGTTTATACTCCTTTACCCTCCACTTTCAGATATTTTGTATCATATTTTATATTCTTTTATTTTGTGTCTCATGACTGATTTTTGCAGATAACCTTTTTTTTTTTTGCTTTTGTGCTTCCTATTTTTCTGACTCTTACTTACTATTTTTGTTTTCTATTCAGAGAGTCCCCCTTAACATTTCTTGAAGGGCTGGTTTAGTGGCCATGAATTCTTTTAGCTTTTATTTAGCTGGAAAACTCTCTCTCTCTCCCTCTTTTCTGAATGATACCCTTGCTGCATAGAGTATTCTTGGCTGTAGATTTTTCCCTTTCCGTACTTTGAATATATTTTGTGCCACTTTCTTCTTGCCTGTAAACTTTCTGTGAAAAATCAGCTGATAGCCTTATGGGGTTTCCTTTGTATGTAACTGTCTTCTGTTTTTCTTGCAACCTTTAAAATTCTTTATTACATTTTTTGCCATTTTAATTATCGTATGTCTTCACGTGGACATCCTTGGGTTGAATTTGTTGGAGGATCTCTGTTTCCTGAATCTAGATCTCTGTTACCCTCTCCAGATTCAGTACATTTTCAGCTATTATTTCTTCAGATCAATTTTCTGCTCCCCTTTTTTTTCTTTGCCTTCTGGGATTCCTATAATGCAAATGTGATTATGCTCGATGGTGTTGCTGAGTTCTCTAAGTCTATTATCATTTTGCAGTATTTGTTTGCCACCTCTTTAGCTTGATTGCTTCCCATTACTCTACCCTATAGGTCAGTGACACATTTCTTTGCTTCAAACAGCCTACTATTTATTCCATTTATTGCATTTTTAATTTCATTCATTGAGTTCTTCATCTCCAGTATGTAATTTTTATCTCTTTTTAAAGGATCTCACTGATGTCCCTCACTCTTTTCTTACATCCAGTGAGTATCTTTATGATGATTACTTTAATTTCTCTATCCAGCATATTACTTCTATTTTGCTCAGATTTCCTGTTGTAATTTTATCCTATTCTTTCATTTGGGACATATTCCTCTGTTTCCTTGTCCCTCTGTGTCTGTTTCTGCTACATCTTATACTCTTAAAAGTAGTGGCTTTACAAAGAGGTCCTGTAGTGTCCTGCAGTGCAGTTTTCCCTGTTCGTCAGAACTTGGCTCTTCAGGGGAATGTCCTGTGTGTTGCTGCACCCTCCTGTTGTATCTGACTCGCTTTTCCTTTCAGTCCACTCTTCTATGCTGACTCTCTGCCTGTTGTGAGCTATGCTTATTCTCTGTGATATCAGTGAGACCCAGGCAGGCCAGGCATTCTACGGGGAACTTGAGGGTGGGGCAGCAATATTAGCAAAATTTATGTTGAGCCGCTAATCTTAGACTGATTCTCCTCAAACCTCTATGGCTGTCTGACTCAGAGTGGTGGCTGGGCATAGCATGTGGAATAACTGATGGTTCCTGGTGGCTGGGCAGGGTGTGCACACATAGCATTAACAAATTTGCCCTGAGCCCACAGCTGAGGCCAGCAGGCTTGGAGTGGACAAGTCCTCAAGAGAACTTGTGAGGACTGAGGGCTGCTAGCATGTTAGGTAGCAAGTGCCTGTAGAGTACTGCCTTCCACGGGTGACCTTGTGTTTATGCTGGAGGGTGAGGGAGCAAAATGGCACCTGCCGGCTCCTTTGTTCCCAGAGAGGTCCCCCAACAGGTTCCAAAATCTGTATAAACAAATCTCCTTCCTGTTTGTCCCACTGTGCAAACTACTGTAGAAAAGTTGCTTCACCATGGGCTGCTGTCTCTTTAAGGGTGAGAACCCAGTAACCACTCACCCTCCTGGTTCACCCAGTGCTCAGACAGCTGACTTTATAGCTCCAGGCCTCCAAGTCCTGCTGGTTATAGAAACAAGGAATCAGCCCCTCTGGTTTTCAGAGCCAAACATTATGGAGATTTGTCTTTTCAGTGTGGGCTTTCTGATACCAACGACTGTTTATCTCCCCTCTCCACACTCACTGGCTCTTTCTGTCCTGCTGGCTGCTCCTAACCTCTCAGATGCATCTTCTTCTCCACATTTAGTTGTGGTGTTTTGTTTTGCCAGCCTTCAGATTGCTCTCAGGTTTATTCACAAGATGCAAGTGATACCTATTTGTAAATATGAGATAGGGCTTGCTTAGGGTCCTTCTACTCTGCCATCTTTCCAAATTTAGCACAGTACCTTTGGAAATATGATCTTCCTTACCCTGGTCCAGAATCTAACCTGTCCTTTCATCTGGGGGGAGACATTCACTTTGTGATTCTGGAATGCCTCTGGGTAGGAGATGAGACTCTAGCTTTATTACCCTGAAATATATGCAGATTTGCTTCCTGCCCTTGAGTAGCTTTGCAAACTTTCTTGACCAAACCTGTCAACGCTCTTTGTTCAGAGGTTATACAGAAATGGCAGACTCAGGGAATTATCTCCCAAAATATACATGTATCAGTCAGAGTTCTGTCAGAAAAATAGAAACCACTCTAAGTATTTTGAGTAAGAAAAGATTTAATACAAGAAGTAAGAGGCTTATGCAATGATTGGAAGTATGAGGACAGCAATTGTTAGAGAGGCCCCAGATTCACCAATAGGATATCTGGAAGTGCAGGCGGAGTAGATGAGCTGATGCTGCAGATAGAGCTGTGCTGCCTATAGTATAGAAGTGTTTAATTCTCAGGAGGATGCCTGAAAGCTGTTGGCAAAACTCCCAAGTCTTCAGCCTGCTGCTGCCAATGCCCTTGTGCCTGTCCTCAGCAGCACCAGAGAATAATGGCTTATCTTACTCCTTCACATCCCAGATCTCATTCAAGTGATTTTCACTGGCACAATCTTCCAGCACTCTGGGATTCGGGGAAGGGTAGCTCTTAGGCTCTTCCTCTGTATTATAGGAGAAAATCTAGATGAAGTAAGGTGGTGCTGAACTGACAGCAAATAATCCATCAAAGTCTTTATTAACAGAAACTCTAATCATTTTTCTCTTACAAACAATACTTTAGTAAATAACTTTGTACATCTCCCTTTTGGCACAAGGAAAAGGATCTCCGTTGGATTGATTCCTAGAAGTGGAATGGCTCACAGTGTGTGCCTATCTTACATTTTGATGGATGGTACCAAATTACTCTCCAAAAGCAATTGCTTTCCAGGGAGTAACCACAGGAGAATGGAGGAAGGAAAAGCCTGTTTGCAGATGATTTGGGAGCAGAAGCTAGTACTCAGGTCTCTCCTTCCTGGGCATTGATTAAGTGCCTTTGGGTGGTGACTCTGAGGCAATGAGAGGGAAGTGTTGTGACCCTTTGACACTTTATTAAAAACCTCATATCTAACATCAATCCCTTAACTATAGAGAAGGAAAAAAAAAAGGAGAAAAATGAGTGTCTTCTCTGATAAGCATTATACCAGCAGCTTTCACATGGCTTTTCAATTTAATTGTCATTGTAATTCTATGAACAAGTACATTATTCTCATCATCCTCCCTGAAGAGCTACTGAGGTTTAGCAGCCAAGTAACTTGTTGAGGATCATGCATTTAAAAATGGCAGGGAGAAGATTCAAAACAAGCTGTGAAAGATTACAAATCCTACGTGGGTTTTTGTTTGTTTTGTTTTCTGTATCCCAGGGGCATCTTCCTTCCTGATAACCATCCTCGGGCCTTATGTTGTTGTTGTTATTATTATTATTATTATTATTATTATTATTATTTTTACTATTGTTTTACTTTCTTCAAGACTGCCTCTGTATATTAGAAGGAACTCAGACTCTGGAGGTGCAAATACTTCAATTTAAATTAAACTTTGAGTCCTATCTCCACCATTTACTAACTTCTACCATTAATAGATTTCTGAGCAATTCAGTTAAGCTCTCTGAATTTTAGTTCCAACATCTATAAAACAGATACAGTAATAAAAACCCAGGACATTTTTACAGCATTAATTGTATGTGCCTGTGGTCCTGGGGCCAGAGGGTCAAAAATATAGAGTTCAGGACTAGCACACGTTGGGTACTGTGAAACTAGATGCAGAAGTGTGCGTGCTGCCGTAAATCACGTTATGATGGTGTAAGTATGGCTACAAAGTTGATAATCCTGACTCTTCAAAGCTCTGTATTAAATCTGATATATCTATCTCTTCACGAACCAAAACAAGGTGAGAAAATAAAATGGAAAATGTTTGAAAATAAAAAATATATATATAGACTAGAATAGAATATGCACACAAGACTACAATCTCTGTCTAAAATAAAATTAATTTACTTCCATTTTTTTTTCATCTTTAATAAGGAAAATTGGCTGGTAGCACTTCACTAAGTGTTTTTCTGTCTCGCCCGAATACAGATGAGTTAGGAAATCAGAAACACCTTTAAAATCTTGGCGATGTGCTAGTAGCATTGGTATTAGAATAAAATTTGTATTCTTTGACTACTTGCTGAAAACGTAAGCGCGTTTTTAGAATTTTCTAAACTTATTACTGCCAGTGTATTTAAACTGCCCAAAAATTTTAGTGCAAGTTGCGTGTGTGTTTTTTTGAAATGTTGAGATAGTAAAAATATTTAATTTGGTTTCTACAGTACACCTTAGCAATACATATCTAGTTTTGTAGCACTTAAATTCAATCGAATGCAACTATAATTAACATATTATACTAAATTTAATGATTAAATTACAATGATACATTTTTCTTATGATAATTTTCTTGATCCTAGAGGTCTGGTAAAAGGGTACTATATTTTTTATCTTATAATATGTCCATAATTTGATCATAATTTCTCTTTGCTTCGAAATTTCTGAATAAAAGTATTTCTGGATGAATATATATCTCTTAAAAATTTAAATATAGAAGAAATAATTGTATATTCTTAGAGTCTATTATCAGTAAGTTATCTTTTTTTCTTCTCTTTTAACAGTTATTATACTTGCATTGACTAGAGTTTGTATCTCACTTTTTCACTGTATGATTATGAACAAACTATTTTTCTAATATGTCTATAAGTAACTTTTTATTACTTTTATTCCTAAGCTATACATCATTTCATTGAAGATCAATGGCATGGGTATACAGCAAAAGTAGATAAAAAACCTAATTTAATGGTTCATTTCCTGAAATTATTATGTCTCTCCGAGGTAATAATGTTCAGTGGTGTATGTACTGTCCTGCTCTAAAATAACATTGGGGCATCTCAAGCTACGAGGGTTAATGTGACACACAGAGAGATAAATTGGGTCATAATATATAAATGTTAACACTGGCATTCAGACTCAGGCTGAGTTTTTGCATTTATACACAGCAAATAGTTATCTGTTAAATAAATACTGTTATAGATAAAATTTGTCCTAAAGATGTTTTCATGACTTTTCTGTTTATGTGTTTTTTGGGGAGATGAAGGATTCCAGTAAATCATAATAATCAAAGTTAATGGAAAGGTACACAGTAGAATTAATACCAATCTTACAGGGAGGAAAGTTCTTCAATATGGTTTTAGTTATATATTTAATTGTGGGCGCCTCTGGTGTTCTGAAAAGCATTGCATTTTAATCAAAAGATTAGAATATCTTACCCTAGTTATTGACTCAGTGTCTAAAAATCAGTGTGAAAATAGTTGGCTGTTTTGGACATTCATGTGCATTTTGATATGTACCTAATATTTGATAGACTAAATCTTATGTGAGTGATAAGATTTGGTCATTCTTAAACATGATAAATATCAGAAGCTCTAAGGAAGGAGGATGTATTAGTTTATTGGGCTGCTGTAACAAAGTTCCACAAAGTGGGTCATTTAAACAGTTTATTATCTCACGGTTCTGGAGGCTAAAAGTCTGAGGCTTAGGTGTTCCTTTGTTCCTTCTGAGGCCTGTGAGGAAGATTCTGTCCCATGCTTCTAACATAGGTTCTGGTGGTTTGCAGGCAATCTTTGTCCTTCCTTGACTTGTAGAACCCTGAGCCTGGTCACTGTCTTCATCTTTCCATGACATTTTCCTTGTGTTCTATTTGTGTCCAATTTTTCCCTTTTCTAAAAATATTAGTTATATTGGAATAGGGACCCTTACTCCATTATGACTTCTTTTTAACATCTGCAAAAGTCCAGTTCCTGAATAAGATCATATTCTGAAGTTCTTGGGATTAGTACTTCAATATAAATTTTGAGAAGGAATAATCCAACGTAATTAAGAGAGTATTAAGCACAAGAAATTACTCCTTCTTAAAGATGGATCTTGAAATTCAACTTGTTCTCTTTCTCCTCTGAACTAAATTTCAGTTCAAAACATGACAGAATTTGAAGGAAAGACTGTACTTAAAACCTTCACATTTCAAGGCAGAAGGTAACACTTAAGCACACTAAAGTCAAGGTGAAGTCAATATCCAACGCTTACTCCAAAGCTAATTTAGTAATGTTGACTCCCCACTTTTGTTAAGTAGACTTTTAAAGCTATAAAAGATGTTTATTTTTCACATTTCTTTCTACAAATTAACATGTTCTTTAGGGATCTTGGAAAACACAAATAAGGACAGGATTAGGTAAATACAAAGGAAGGCCCTACACAGAGGCAGTAGAGGTTCATAACACCAATCAGTAATAACCATTGGGGAAATAAACAGAAAATTAACCACAGTTAAGTTGTTACTTTATTTGTCTTAGTGAACATCGTAGGGCATAAACTAATGAACAATTTTTATATGCAGATTTTTTAAATGTATACTACATGACAGATATTGTTCTAAGCAATTATGGTAGATCAATAAAAACAACAGACAAAAGACTCTCTTCTCTTGGAGTTTCATTTAAGGGAACATGGAAGGCCATAAACACTAGACATAGTAAGTAATCTCAATTTTACCTCATTTAAACTAGAATAACAACTGAACCCAGCCTATAGGTTAGTTGTAGGATTCAATAAGGTGTAATATACATAAAGCTCTCAGCAAAGTGTCTATCACATCAGTAACACTTGATTAATGTTAGAAATGATAATGATGATAATTACTGGACATAATCCATGCCTATATCTTAGTACTTCTTTGGCTGGGAAAAAATGAGAGGGACCTCACTGTTTTATAATGGGCACCATTCCCCAGGATATCAACTATGACAAGGACTAAATTCAAAGGAGAAATAAAAACAAACAAAAAAACAAGATGTGATAGACATTTAAAACAATAGATGGTTATTACATACACATACCTGCACACATACATGTGCACCAATCAAACCAAATATTTTTGTCTAATTTGAAAACATTTTTTATAAAGAAGACACCCCTCTATTGATGGAATTTTTTGCCAGTCTGAATAGCCATTTATTTAATGTTTAGTCTAGATTTGAAATTTTAATTGATAAATTCATTAAAAAGCTATGATAATCTTCCGCTTTGGTATTCATATCTCATTGTATGAAATTATCTGGCAGAATTATCAATGATTCTTTCTCCTAACCCTTTTTAGTGACCTATCAGCACTCTCTGCAAAGCTGAAGATTTTCAGTGTGAATGAATTAAGCCTAAAATATCTGATTTTCAGTTATTCAATAAATGCTGCTTTCCCTTTTTCCCTTCTCCCATCAAAGGTCTGAGGTATAACATGGCCTAATTTCGCCTTTTCTTTGTTGATACTCAAGTTCAGAATGATGAATATGATTGGATTCAATCTGATTGGATATCCAACATAGAATTATTAAGATATCTCACACATATATTTTAGCTGTAAATATATTATTCACTGGAACCCTAAATTTAAAGTCATAAACATTTGACCAAATCTGAAGGTATACCTTTTTTATAAAGCACCGTAATTCTGAATGTTCCAGCATAAATTCAGTTTTTGTTACTTATTTCTTCTATTTTTAATAATTTGTAATAGTATCATATTTCTTACAGCTGAAATAAAAAAAAAACAATGTTTATTTATTTGAGAGAGAGACAGAGAGAGAGAGACAGAGAGAGAGAGAGAGATGGTGCATGAGCAGGGGAGGGGCAGAGAAAGAGGGAGACACAGACTCTGAAGCAGGCTCCAGGCTCCCAGCTGTCAGCACAGAGCCTGTCATGAGGCTTGAACTCATGAATCGTGAGATCAAGACGTGGGCTGAAGTCAGACGCTCAACTGACTGAGCCACCAAGGTTCCCCCTTACAGCTGAAATTTAAATGTTGCTGTGCTTGTCATGACTTTTCCTTTTGACACATAATCTCAATTAACTAATATATAGGACAGGAAAAAATATAAAGAACCTCTCTTTGTGTTCTCCTATACGAAGAAAAAAGCAGTCTCTTCTTTTGTACTTCTCAGGTCTCAAATACATTTAATGTCAAAGAATAAAGCAAGTGTTTAGGTGTTTTATATTCATTTCATAAACTAAAAATATGGAGATTGAAGTTATGCTCTTACTATAGATTTTATAGTTGTACCATCAAGGAAATGGATAAACTATTCTGTAAAAAGTGTCTTGTTTTATTTTTCTTCATTTTAAAAGAGCAGATAAATCTGAGAGAGACATAGTTTGGTAAAACAAAACTGAGATTTGTTTATGTAGTTATGCTCTGTATTGCTCTCCTGGGTCTTATGTGTTTTAAATATTGAGGCCATTATTACTTACTGAACTATTCCAGGTAAAAGCTTTTAGTTTTTATTACTCATTTTTCTGTGACAAAGCTATGTTTTGTAAATATAAGGAGTCTGAAAATATCAAGATCTTCCTTAGGTATGTAGAAGAAATATAGATCCCTAAATGAGATATTTATTAAAGGTGCCTAGTACAGTGTCTAGCACATAGTAGAAATTAAAGAATAGTAGTTGTTACTATATTATTTTATTTATAAATTATTTTGTTCACATTGAAAATTTGATTTTTTTAATGTCAGGAAAGTTTTTACATTTTATAAGTAACATAATATTTTCCAAAAGTATATGTTACCTCAAAAATAAATTATTTATTTGTATATATCATTTCCAGTGACCCTTGAACAATGCGGGAATTAGGGAAACCAATCCACACACCCCACAAAGTCAAAAATCTGAGTTTAATTTGACTCCCGCAAAACTTAACTGCTAATAACCTACTGTTGAAATCTTACCAATAGTTTAAATAGCCAATTAATATATATGTTGTGTGGTGTATGTATTATGTGCTGTATTCTTATAATAATGTAAGCTAGAGAAAAGAAAATGTTTCTAGGAAAATCATAAAGTCGAGAAAAATGCATCTGCAGTACTCTATATATAGATAAATTTATATATATACATAATAGAATATATAAATTATAGGTTTATATTATAGTATAAGTATACATATATATATATTTATAATTTTCTCACTATATAGACTGGATATCTACTCATAGAGCCAGGTTTGTTGTAATAATTTTCACCCACTTAAGAGTGAAGCAAAGGACAATTACTTCAAACTTGATTCAGACACTCAACAAATACTTTATAGATGAATAAATAGGCGCAGGTAGAAAAAACATTGAAAATGCTTTATCGGTTATATTAATCATTTTTCCGAGACAACAGAGAACATGTAATGAAACTTCATTTTAAATCCAGGCAGGCGCTATAATAGATTGTGGTCTGTTATACAAATATTAAACTCCTTAAACTCATTATGACTCTTGGCTCACAGGGGTGATAACACTTTTTGAATACTCTGTCAGAAAGACACATCTTATTTCTGGGAAAATGGATTTTTATTTTATTTTATTTTATTTTATTTTATGTGGATGTCCAAAAATTTGATTATTTACTACTACTATATTAAGCATCACATTTGTATAGCACAAGTTTTATTTCTAAGCATTTAGATCAGGGATCATAGTTTTGTGGTAATGGGTTTGAACAGGGATTAGCTGGGTTCTCCGTGCAGGGCTCACAAGGCCACAGCCATGATGCTGGCCAGCTTTGGTCTAATCTGAGGGTGTTCTTCCAAGTTTAGGTGATTGATAGCAGAATTGATTTCTCTGTGTCTGAAAAATTTGTGGTGACTTTGACTTCAAAGCCTTCTGGGGCACATGTCTCTGATGCTTCATCTTTTTTTAAAGGATACTCAGATTGGGTGAGGCCCATCAGAATAAGTTTTTTTTATTATTATTACATGAAAGACATCTCATTATCAAACTAATCATATTATATTCCATCATCTTGACAGGCTCCACCTGCACTTAAGGAAGGAGAGCATATAGAGCACATATTCCAGCAAATGGAAGCTTAGCGGACATCTTACAGTTCTACTAGTATGATAACAAATAAATATGTTTTCAATATAATATACATTATGAATAGTCAGTATAAATAATAATAAAATATATGTATATAACTTCAAAACTACACATATATTGTATTCCCATTAAACTCTTTATTGCCTAGTGTTATGACCTAGAAGATGTATTCTCACTATATAGCCTTTCCAATTTCCTTTTCTCTTTTTTTATTTTACTTGATCCCTGATTTTTCTGCCTTCTGTAGAAGGGTTTTTAATATAGCCTTTTCTACTGTTTATTCTTTAGGAGTATCCATCTATTTCATTATAAAGTAGCTTATCTTTTCACTCAATTTTAAAAGTCATATTCCCATTTATTAATTTCCCAAATAATAACAAAAGAAAACATGACCATACTGTATTAAATAATTCTTACATGCCTATGAAATGAATAAGAAAATCTGTTATTTTTTCTCTGCCACTAATAATCATCATTAATTAATCAAGCATATAGAATTTTAATAGATCAAATCTCAATGGTTTGAGGGTCAGTTACTCAGGGATAGTACTTGTAAGCACCTTTATAAACAGCAGTTTTGATAACAACCCTTTTTTATGTGTGGAGGGAAGTAAGTGAAACTGAGCAGAATTTTATAAAACTGAGACATTTGAAAAATTCTTTTTCAATAATGTGAATAATCATTTTCAGCTCCTTTTGTAACTTTATTTTGAAAAAAATATATAGCAGTATTGCAAAAAGATATTTATGTTCTCATATATCCTTTATCCAGATTGCCTTAATGTTAACATCTTATATACCATAGCAAATGACCAAAATTAATACATTATTATTGGTATAATATATGAATTATCCTGCAGACTTTGCTTGGACTACCCCTGCTTTTTCATTTTCTGTTCTATGAGCCAAGTCAGGATCCTACTTCACTTTTAGTTTTGCTTTTCTTCTTAGTCTTCTCCATTCTGTGCCAGTTTCTCAGATTTTCCTGCTTCCATGCTTGTAAGGAGTACTGGTCACATATTTTGTGGATCATCCTTTAATTTGGAGTTGTCTGATATGTTTTTACTCATTAAATCAAAGTTATTAATTTTTGGCAAAAAAAGACCATAGAATTAATGTAGTCTAATACAAACCATGATCTTGATAAGTCTGTAACTGGCGATGTTAACCTTGATTGGTTGAGATGTTGTGTATCAGGTGTCTCCATTATAAAGTTACTATTGTGCTCTTTGTAAATATTATATATCCTGGGGGACATATTTTAAGCTGTGTGCCTACACATTTCTCTTTTTTTCCCTTTTCTTTTAGATAACAGTTACAGTTACATATAAGCCAATGGCAAATATTTCTATTGTTAGCTCAATAAAAGTTGTAAATTTACTAATATTATTTACAAATAAAATGCTTTAAATTTTAAAACAACATTAAGATATAACATAAAATATTTTAATCCACATGAAATTGTTCTTTATCCCCAGATAGGATTTTAGTTCATAGGGAAGATTTTAGAGGATATATATATATATGTGTGTATACATATAAATATATGTGTGTACACATATAAATATATATAAAGGTGGCATACCAAATAGATCATTTTAAAAAAATGGTGGGAAATATATCCTAAAGTTCCTGTTGATAATTAAATAGGGCAACATACTTGAAGACTAGGAGATAGTCTGTCATTTGAAAAACAAGGTTATCACAGAAAGCAAAACAGTCATCTACTTTTTACCTTTCTAATGAACAAAAAAAGATGAGTTAAGATTAACGTATTGAGGTTATCGGTGAAAAGAAACTTAGGCTGTGTAACATAAAACATACAAGATTTAAAGTATATGCAACTTCATTTTAGAGAATTCCACATTAAAACAAAGCTTATTTAATTTTCTAGTGCTGAACTCTAGCCATGTTATTTTCTTTGGTGAAGAAGGTCAGAAAACACTAGTCTTAGAACCACTTATGTATTTTTCCTTCTAAATGCAGAAGAAATTGGTACAGAATAGATGACTCCTTTTTTAGTATGGTTTCAGAAACCCAAATGTCTGTTTTAAGCAGACAATATGCTCTAAGTTTTTGTGTGTGGAGTTGTTCCTTTTGGGTAAGAAGTAATCTGTTAAAATAAAAATGTACCAGTCCTTTACAGCTATCAACACATTAGCTGGATTAATTATCTATGAAGGGTCAGGATGGTGAGGGCCAGGACACAGCGTCAGTATGTTTTGACAGAAGAGTTACAAAAAGTGAATGGCCTCTGACTTACAGCACCCCAGTAATGATTTCTGAGTATCCAGGGAGCAGTGATACTCTGAAGCAAACCTGGAGAAGATCACAAAAAAGGACATGACAGGAATGCACCAGAGCGTTTAAGGGCATTGGAAAAACTGTATGACATTTTACAGTTTAGTCTTGGATGTGACAAATGTAAAACACAGTGATCTTTGATAAAAGCCCCAGAAATCTTCTTTCACTTAATGTATTTAAGTAAATTATAAATATAAATATAAATAAATATAAATATATTATGTAGTAGCTCACAGAATTAAGGACAAGCCAAACAGTCAGTCCTCAAGAATGGAAACATGGTAATCTCAGGGAACTCAGATAGTAGGGCTTTCTACATAATTTGCAGGGCCCAGTGAAAAATGAAAATGGGAGAAAGTTCCTTGTCCAAAAATTATGGAGAATTTCAAGGCGGTGACGGCAGATCATCAAACCAAGTGTAGGACCCTTCTAAGAGTCACATCCTGTGACAGGTCACAAGCCCATGAATGTGGCCCTAGATTGCAGGAACAAATGGATTAGCTCTTCAAGTCTCTACTGTTAGAGTAAGTCAGCTACAATGGGGTTCTGTCTGTCCCTGTGCTGTGTTGCTCAAGATTCATAGTTTTAGGGACCAGAGTTTGTAGGCCATGTCCAAGTCACATGACCACCAGACACTAGAATTCGAGGGGCCTCATTAAGCAGTCCCATCAAAACTGCATGCAATCATGGAGGAGAGAGGAGGGACTTTTGTAAAGGAAAATAAAGGCATTATTACCAAAAAAAGGGAGAGAAATTCTTCATGTTCAGGAAAAAAACAACAGATGTTCCCATAAGAAAGAAAAAAAAAAAGAATCAGTTGATTCTCAAAAGAATCAATTATGATCAGCTTCTAAGAAGTTGCCTCTAAGAACATGAATAGTTTATTTATAACAGTTCTCCACTAATACCTCCGAGGATCATAGACACTTGGCTTTAGGTATCCCAAAAGTGTTAACTTCAGTGATTCTAAGAGACTTTTTTTTTCAAATAAAATTATTTTAGGTTACATTTCCCTATATAAAGTATTGTAATTCCTACTCTTCTATGAAACTATTGAAGAATAAGATTTTTAAATATAATTTATTGTCAAATTGGCTTCCATATAACACCCAGTGCTCATCCCAACAGGTGCCCTCCTCAATGCCCGTCATCCACTTTCCCCTTTTCCTCACCCCTTATCAACCCTCAATTTGTTCCCTGTATTTAAGAGTTTATTATGGTTTGCCTCCCTCCTTCTCTGTTTGTAACTATTTTTTTCCCTTCCCTTCCCCCATGGACTTCTTTTAAGTTTCTCAAGATCCATATATGAGTGGAAACATATGGTATCTATCTTTCTCTGACTGACTTATTTCACCTAGCATAATACCCTCTAGTTCCATCCACGTTGCTGCAAATGGCAGGATTTCATTCTTTCTCATTGCCAAGTAGTATTCCATTGTATATATAAACCACATCTTTTTTATCCATTCATCAATAAGATTAAAAAATGTTTTAGAAAAAAGAAATTTAAAAAATCGTAAATTTTACTCTGTGTTAAATTAATTCGTATTTTGCAATTAGTATGTATTTATGACTTTGAGAGTCTGACTTAGTGAGTTCACTCCATTTTTGCCAAGTAGATGTCTCTAGAAGGAGCAGAGGATTAGGATATGGACTCTGGAAACAGAATCTTTGGATTTAAAGACCAATTTTGCTATTTGCATTCTGTCCAGTCTTTGAGCCTGAGATTCCTCCTTTGTAAATTATTAATGTAATAATTGATTATTAAAATATCTTAAAAGGCAACATAGTTTAGGATATAAGTAGAATTGATAATTAAAGAAAACAAATTTTATTCTTTTTAGGCAAAAAATGTAAAACAAGTCAGCATTGTCATTTTGAGAAGACTTGTTTTAGGAATGGAACTTCATTTCTTTCTGAGGAATTTTTTTCTTGTTATTCTTTCTAAATGGATAGCTTTCTCTGGAGAGCAAAAAGTAAAATGGAGGTGTTCTTTTATCAGTGCTTCTTCAGTTGTGTAAGGAAAAGGGCTGGGTATTTTCTTTTTCATCATCATCTCTGTTTCAAAAGCAATTGGACATTGATACCAATCTGTGTTTCTGCTGCTTGTGTAAAAAAGGAACCATCCTATGCCACCAGCAACCACTGTTATCTGGTTTTAAATGTCAAGTACACTTCAGCATAGAAAGAAAGAAACTGAGATAACATTCAAAGAGGAATATATTAGAGCCAAAGATAGAGTCCAACAATCTAAGTGTCTGTGTCTTCAAGACAAGGGTTAGGAAAAGATTCATCAACAAAAGCCTAAAACATTTTGCAGTTTCTAACTTATCTAACCTTGTGATTTATAGCCACATATCATGTTTATATGTATGATGGTACTATTTGTCTGTGTTGGTGCTGTGCCAATGAATAATGGAAAAGTAATTCAGCTACTTTAAACTGAATCATTTAAATCACTTCAGCTATGCCATTCTCACTTTATGTCATTCCTTTCAAGGTCTGGGCTCATATTCTTTTACTGGCCTCAAGGATTTTTTGTTTGTTCCTTGCAACAGATATTTATTCTTTGACAGTTTTGTTGATGTATAATCATGTATAAACTATGTTATATGCTTTTCATTTACACAAATAATCTGGCCTATTATTTATATATGGTTTTTCTATTTCAGGGAGAAAAAAGGTAGACATCCTTTATTTTCCTTGTCCATCCATGGTTTAGTTTGTGATTGCTTACCAAATAACTACATTTGTAGAATCAGTATCATTTGATGGTGCTGCATATTTACGATGTGTTTTTTTTTTATCATAATGTTTGTTACACATTTAGCGTTGAGATTTGAAGTTTATTCACCACCTTTTTTTTGAGACAGTTTTGTAATAACATATCTAAACATCTTCCTAGGAAATTATTTACTATGGTATTTTAGTAAACCTAGTTTCTTAGGACATTAACAGCTATTATGAGTGCTTAATAAGTGTGTATTGAAGGAAAGAAAAAGAAAGGAAGGAAGGAAAGAAGGAAGGAAGGAAGGAAGGAAGGAAGGAAGGAAGGAAGGAAGGAAGGAAGGAAGGAAAGAAGGAAGGAGAGAGAGAAGAAAGGAAGTTCAAATGAGTTGAGAAAATACAGTTAAACAAAGTTAGTAGGATTATTTACCAGGATTTTCCAGTTATTATTATGTTAATATTATACCAGGGATTCCTAAATATTTAAACATATTTGATCATTAATATTTTTTAAAATAAAAAAGTTTTATAGTTTTTAGTACTCAAATCCACACCTGTGTGTTAAATTACACAGGCACAATCTATTATAGTATTGGGTTTGCAGGGCAAGCTATGTTCTAGATACTATGCATTTGTTAAGCTGAAAATAGAGGTAAACAAGTGTCTATTTGGAACCAAAGAATTGCAATATGGGGAGCACAGGTTCAGGTTGAAACTCATATAGTGCCTGCTTATAGGTTGAAAGCAAGGGTTTTATGAGGAAGAAAGAAAGGGGACAATTACATACGTTGAGGAAAAGAACAAAGTTTCTATGGACGTTAACTAAGCTACTCTGGGTTATACATTGATTGACTACTGGATTCTATTTTGAGAAAATCTACAGTCAGTTTTGTGATCAGGCTATTGATTCTCCCACTGACTTATCAAGCAGTTGCTTAAAACAGTTGTCATTTTACCAAGTCCAAAGGTTTGGGCTCAGTTCAAACAAAGATGGGTAAGTGAGTTTCTCTGCAGTGACCACTCCAGCTCAGTTCTTAAAGAGCCCCAGTCATTTTTCACCCACTGCAACTGCACTTTGCGCTAGCCATTGCCAACCTGGTGCATACCTTTGTGATCCAAGTTGAAATATATCTATAGTTTGATTAACTGAATTACAGCTCACAATGTACCACTAATATCATAACTTTTATAATGTCTTAAATATTGATATAATTTAAGATTTAATTAGGACTGATATTTAAAGAAAATAATGCCTGCTAATCACCGATTCATTGATTTTTCAGGTATTTTCTAATTTTTCTTAGTCTTGCTTTATGCAGAAAATTGTTACTCATTCCAGTATACTCATGATTCCAAAAGCCACTTAATTTCTAGAATTACAGTTTTGAGGCAACTTGTTGCTAGAGCCTAATTATGCAGTTTTTCACGTGGTAGGAAAGATCTTCAAGATAAGTGGGAAGCTACATTGTTTTCTATCTTATTACAAATGAGGTTATTTTCTTTCAAACATTTATGCCCCCAATACAACTTTATTTGACATAAAAACATTTGCACCGAGAACTCAGAAGGAGCTAGATTTAAACCCAGAAGCCATGAAAACTCCCAGCTACACTTTGTTCTTGTGCAACTACTTGATGTCTATACTCCTGTTCCATCCTGTTTTTCTTTATTAGTGGTAGTATTTCCATCATTGTTGTTGTTTTCATTCTACTTGATGTTAACCTGTTCTTTCCCTATCTACCCCTAATTCACTGGCCCAGAATATTTTTACCACCTTGAACAGTTTTGCCTTGGTAAGGTTCCAAAGATAAATCCGAAAAGCGCTACATGGAAAACTGTGATATGTAAACCTGTTCCTCAGGATTAATAAGGTAGAATTCTTAGCACATGTGTTTAATTTATGTAAGATTGCCATTTATCAAGTAATCTACTGAACAAATACTTATTATTCAACAAATACTTATTGAGAGATTGCTGGATGAAAAGCGTTTGTAAATACAGTGACCACCAAAAGAGGGTCTTCCACCTTTGTGGTGTTGCTGTCAAATAGAGACAGCTCTAGAGCGTCAGGTAGTAGGAAGGATTGAAGAGGACTTCCTACTAGCTGGATGAGGGGTACATTAATCCAATCTTAAAGGATAAATATAAATTAACCATACTATATCGAAACTCATATATATCCTTGGAAAAATTATGACCAGTGAGCATAAGAAGACATCTTTAATCTATTCTGCTATTGCACTCCATGTTTGTCTTGCAAGGCTAACTGTATGCATGACACAGCAAGATGAGATTATGACACAGGGTCTGCAGATTAAACCCTGGGATTAACACACTTAAAAGCAACCTGCATTATTTGTGTGTATGTTTGAGTAGGCCAGCCAAAATATTTGGGAATACTTGATTTTATGTCATACAGAAAATCTTATTTTTCTAGTTGAGATTGAGCATAGACCATCACAATGCCTTTTGTTGCTCACCTCAAGAATGGAATATGGAGAATTTGCTTGATAAGATTGATATAGGTATTATTAATCTTTCCCAAATTGATAAAGTTCTGGGGCTCTAAAGGTTACTCAAAGTTATAATCCCTGAGTTTTTTAGCTTCGAAAGTATTGAAAGTTTTACAATTTCTTAGGCACTATGTATTATGCCAGTAATTTTAGGTATTGCCTTTATGCCAAGCTAGAGAGCAAGAATTGATTTTCTGTTTGGGAATACTATTTCCTAGATTATACTTTCATGGCTATCACTTATCACACTGAGATTTCCAGATCTTGAATATTGTTAAAAGGCGAAAGTCATAAAACAATCTTTAAAAGTAAATAGTTGCTTGTAAGTTGTATTACTTTTAGCATATCATTACTGGCATATATTGTATTAAAATTTTACTTAGAGACAACTTTATAGCCACTTTTGATATGTTGTGATCGACCCCAGCTGCTTATATTTGTAAAATATTGCATTTTATATAGATTACTTAGATACCAAGAAGCAAATTGAAGACATTCTGTAGTTCTGTTTTGTTTTGAAGAAGTTCTGATATAACACAAATTTTCAGAGCCAAATATACAGTCATAGTTTTATAAATTTTCTTTTAAGTTGTATTAAAATAAAAGACATGTGCTCTCCTTAAATGGTCATAAATGGAGATTTTACATACAGGCTCTTAAAACAATAACATTAGGGACTAACTATTTTCTGTGATAATGAAATAAGATAAATTTTATAGTGGTAGTTTGGTTCCAAAAGATTAATCAAATCCCTACACGATATGGATCTGAAGGAAGACATTGTATTTTTGTGTCTTATTATCTTGATATTGAAAGGAAGAGGTCAGGCAACAAACAGCATTGAAAATAAAATTATTTTTGATAATGTAATTTCAATATCTAAAAATAATTCTCATCTTATTGATACTACTATACTAAAAATATGAAACTCTTATTATTGAAGTTTATTTAAAAAAAGAAGAAAGTTCATAATAGGCAAGTCTTATGCTGAACTCTACATTCATTCTATTTTTTTTCAGTAGTGAAATACTCTTTATTTATTTTTAATGTTTATTTGTTTTTGAGAAGAGAGAGAGAGAGAGAGAGAGAGAGAGAGAGAGAGGGAGGACCTGAGCAGGGGAAGGGCAGAGAGAAAGAGAGGGAGACAGAAAATCCCAAGCAGGCTCTGAGAGTGAGGCTCGAAACCACAAACCATGAGATGATCACTTGAGCTGCAATCAAGAGTCAGAAGCCTAAGGGACAGAGCCACCCAGGTGCCCTGTGAAATGTTGCATCTTAAATCACATCTGAACACAAAATTAGAGAATGAAAGGGAGAACTGTAAATGGCATTAATGGCATGCTGGAAAGATACCAACCACCAACAATCAAGTCAGTCTTTTCTTTTTAAGGCTAAACAAGTACTTTCAAACTTTACATGAGCAGATTTGTGCTTTCTCTAAAATTTTAAAGAAAGATATTATGACTTTTCTATGGAACTGGAATTTTACTATTTAATATCATTCTCTAAGAGTGTAACGAAGTATTTCATTATTCCAGTTAACAGCTTATAATAGATAAATGCAGGTATATTTGAAATTTTAAACTTACTGAAAGATGATGGAAACAGCACTGAACTAGAAGTCACAACAGAGTCTTCTATACCTTCTAGTGTGTGGCACTTAGAAAACTAATTTAGGCTTGAGTTTCCCTATCTGTTAAACAGAATGTTAAACTAGATGTCCTATAATGCTTTTTCTAGTGTTGATGTAATTATTTATTGATAAGAGTATTAGATATAATTGTACAATTATGGATACATTAATGAACAAGAGAGACAAGTACTGTTCCTGTATCCTTGAAACATACTAACCTCAAACATAGCCTTTAAACAAAGACATACACAAGTGATTATGTAATCTCACTGTTATTGCTAGGCTTAATGTTCTTAGGAATATATTCTTTAGTAATTATATTAGTTAGTATTTAGCTTCAAATAAGAGAAACAACTACCTCACAGTATATTAAACAGTCAAAAAATGTTATTATGTCCAGTAAGAAACCTGCCGGTAGTGGGTGGGTCTTCAGTGTTGGTTAATTCAAAGAAAAAGTGACATTATCAAGAAGCCAAGTCTACCCCATTTTTTCTCTTCAGTTTTTTTCACAGCAGAGTTTTCCTATGCAGAATACCAATATTTCGAGAAGTACATTACATCAAAATAACATTCAAAGGGAAAAAGATGTCTGTCTTTTCCCTGTGTCTCTTTTTATCAGAGAGGAAACGCCACCAGTCTTTCTGTCATT
Source organism: Paguma larvata (assembly GCA_030068075.1). Taxonomy (NCBI): domain Eukaryota; kingdom Metazoa; phylum Chordata; class Mammalia; order Carnivora; family Viverridae; genus Paguma; species Paguma larvata. Next base: position 123,708,531 of record CM057823.1, on the reverse strand, counting down.
TCATGGAGTCAGTATAGAGCCAGAGTTTGAACAAACTGGAGAGGTTTTTTTCCTGTTTCTATTTTAAAGAAGAAAGAAGGAGATGTGAATCAATAGTGGACAGACAACCAATGATGTTGACCAAATATAAAAAATATATATGTATATGTATATATATATATGTTTCATTTCTCTGGTGAGAACAACCATCTGTTTATTTATTATGTCCACTTCTTTTAAGGTTTTGAACATATTTATAATAGATGCTTAAAATCTTTGATAATTCCAGCATATGGGTAATTTCATAATATCTATTAACTGTTTTTGTTTCTCTTTTTTCTTCTTTGCATAACCACTCATTTGGATAGTTGCCAGACATTATGGGTTCCTTTTTTTTATTTATTTGAGAGAGAGACAGAGAGAGGTAGGACATAAGTGGGGAAAAAAGGCAGAGAGAGGGAGGGAGGGAGGGGGAGAGAGAGAGAGAGAGAGAGAGAGAATGAGAGAATCTTAGCAGGCTCTATACTCGACATGGGGCTCAACACAGACTTGGTCCCATGACTCTGGGATCATGACCTGAGTCAAAATCAAGAGTCACATGCTCAATTGATTGAGCCACCCAGGTGCCCCTGGCTTACTTATGTCTGAGAGTCTGTATTTTATTGTCCTCCTTTAGAAAAAGAAGAGTCTTGTTCTATCGGGTGGTTGTTTTAAAAGTGGATCAGATTGATGTTTGGGGCTTTTTTTTTTTTTTTTTTTTTTTTTAAGTTTGGAACTCTCCTATATCTCAGTACTGTATGACTTCTATGTTTCTGGCAGATGCTCTCCTAAATCTGCACGGGCACAAATATTGCAGCCTCTGTTTTTGCAGACTGCATCCAAGTTCAATACCCTGAAACCACTACAGTGGCAACTCAAATAATTATTGCTGTTTTAATTTTGCCCTTTTGGCATCTGGAAATTTTTCTATCTTTCCCTCCTGTATGGTAATATGTTTAAAAATAAACGTGCTTATAATTCATCCTGTATTTCTTCAAATTTGGAGCAGGAGGTGGAGTGTAGGTCAGCTCAATCCAGTGTGTTCCCAGAGGTTTCTTCAAATTAATGTTTTAACTGCATTGTAGTAAGTGCTGCAAAGGAAGGCTTAGCATAGAAAAAGGAACCTGTATGTTTTTCCATAGATGCAAAGCAGGGTTCCTTAAGAAGTGTTGTATTTGAAGGGGAGATCTGAAGAGACAAGAGTAAGCACATTCGAGGGCCTGTATGAAGGCCAGTATACTTGGAGCTTAAAAAACAAGGAGAGGCACCTGGGTGGCTCAGTCAATTAAGCATCTGACTTCTGCTCAGGTCATGATCTAACCTTCCTGATTTTGAGCCCCGCATAGGACTCTGACAGCTCAGAGCCTGGAGCCTGTTTAGGATTGTGTCTCCCTCTCTCTCTCTGCCACTCCCCAGCTCATGTTCTGTCTCTCTCTCCATCTCTCAAAAATACATAAACATTAAAAAAATTAAAAAAAAAATAAACAAGGAGACAATTGTTACAAAATAAGATATGGTAAGGATGGTAAGGCAGACAGTTGCTAGATTATGGAGGACCTTGTTGGTTATGTTATTTGTGTTTTAGCTTGCCTTTCTCCATATGTTGATTTTTTTTTTTCTACCCATCACTTAAGATGGTAGTGAAGTTCTTAAATGCGAGTTTATATCAAAGTGCAAAGTGTTAACAAGCTGTTATAACCACTATACAACTGTAGAGGAATGGATGCAGGTCCTGTCCCTTCAGTAATACAGCTAAATATCCAACCAAAGAGCAGTTTGATATACAAGTTTTTTCTTCCCCAAAATGACAATTTCAATGAACAATATATTTGAAAGGAAATATGAGAATATAGCTTATTTATCAACAATAGCCTGCCTGTAGTTAGTTTCTTATAGAGACAGTTTTTAGTTCTGGAATGCCAATCCATTAACATAGATTTGAACCTCTATGCCTGTCTTCGAATTATTCAAGCTAAAATGCAATTTATCATAGATAACCCAATCCTTTTTAAAATGCAAATTAAATAAAAATAAGTTTCCAAAAGTAAGGTTTTCGGAAACTATTCTTTTCTATGGATCTACTTAATGAAGCTTTGAAAAGTAGGTGTATGTATATGCTTATTTATTATGGTGGGCAAATAGAGATTACTTTTACCTTTTCATTCCCTGGAAATCTGCTTCAGAAATTATACCATATTATAAAGCATAAATCATGAGATCCGTTATGGCCATAGATATGTGCTGTAATGAAAGGTGCCAGTGCACTAACTAAGGAATAGCTCCTTTGACAGCTAAGGGCATCAATCTTTTGCAACTGACATGATCTTGTATTTTGTTAGTCATTTTGGCCATTATATTGGGAAGTTTCCAAACGATGTGGGTGGAAAGAAAATTTCTCACTATCAAAATGATAGTGCTCCTTTTAAAACTAAATGAGAATAAAAAATCATGAAAATCATTTTATTTTTTTCTCCCTGATAAGGAACACTCATTTAATCATTCTAGAGCTTATTTTAAGATATCTGTTTTCTTATTAAATTTGTCATATGGAAAATAAAATTGCAGCAGAACTTTTCAACTAGCTTGGTAGAAAATTCCTTTCACACAAAGAATCCCAGTGACAAAAGTACAGAGCCAGTTCACTGTAGTAGTTTGAGTTAAATGTTTAAAGGGCCAGTTAAAACTCAAGTTTCTCAAGTTGAAACTTTCAAGAATACATTCAGTGTAACACTTATGAGCTTTGCTGTTAATTTTACTCAAAACCTTCATGTTTGTGGTACTTACAGACTGAGAAATGTCCGTAAGTTTCAATTCAACTTTATCTAAATGTCGATAAAATTTTAATTAAATTTTTTATTTTGAGATAGTTATAGATTTAATGCAGTCGTAAGAAATAGTAACAGAATGATTCCATGTACCCTTTATCTGAACAGCTTAATTTTGATTTTTGTGCTAATCAAAATACTCTTTCTCTCTCTTTTTTAAGTTTATTTATTTTAATAATATTAAGTTATTTAATTTATTATTGTTAAGGGGCAGAGAGAGAGGGAAAGAGAGAGAATCTCAAGCAGTCTCCACACTGTCAGCACCTGACATGGGGCTCGAACTCATGCCTCCTGAGATCATGACCCCAGTCAAAATCAAGAGTCAGATGCTCAACTGATTGAGCCACCCTAGGTGCCCTTCTTGTCTCTTTGATTCTAGTCATTCTGACAAGTGTAAAGTGACTTCTTCCTGGGTTTTGGTGTGCATTTCCCTGATGATAAATGACACTAAGCATCTTTTCATGTGTCTGTTTGTCACGTGTATGTATGTCTTTTTTGGGGGAAAAATGCCTATGTCCTTCACCCATTTTTTAATTGGATTATTTTGGGGTTTTTGGTGTTGCATTGTATAAGTTCTTTATATATTGGATCTTAATTCCTTATTTGGTATATAATTTGTAATATATTCTCCCATTCAGTAGGTTGCCATTTCATTTTGTTGATGGTTTCCTTTGCTGTGGAAAAACTAAGTGTTAAGTTTTTAATTATAAAGACTTGAACAGTATTCATGAGCAACAACCCAAGTGTAAATATTACTGAGCAATTCTACTGAAGATTCATGGAGTTGACACAGAGAAGGTGAACTATATATAAATGTGTTCAGTAGAGATTACAGTGTCTTTGTTGTTTGTAGCAATTATGGTGATTAATGAACCACTGTTTTAGGCCTCAGTATCCCCCCTTCCAACCTCTACTTTTTGTGCCGAGTTAAGGGACTATCTGTCTTTTCTGTTACAATACATATTTTTTTCACTTTTCTGAAACTATAATAATTCAGAGTGTTGGCAGACAAAGAACTGTATGCCCCAAAGTGCACAGATTTTATTATCTAGTGAGCCCTGCTAATGCAGGGACAGAAGAGTATCTGAACTAGGTTTATCCTCCTGGCTTTATTATGGGTGGTCTATGTGAGAGGAAACTGGCTTCATATTAGAGATTTTTTTTTTTTTCTTGTCAAATACAGGGATGGGTTTTTTAGGTGAATTTACCCAGCATCACTTGGGTATTTTTGGCCCAATAAAAGTGTATTGTTAAAAAGATTGAGTTATAAAATATTTAACAATTGTAAACTTCAGGGGCCAATGAATCAGAAATATATTGCTCATAAATATACAGCAGGATGGCTGTGTTGTCCTATGCAGCCGAGTAGTAGCCCTGTTTAATATTCCATTTCACTAACTACCTCAACTTAATTAGGAATAGTTTTGATTGCAGTGGTCTTGTAGCCAACTTTTTCATTTAGAAGTCAGGTGTTTTGAGGTGAAGATATCTGTTTTTCATATGTGAAAGAATATTGCAGTTGACCCTTTAACAACCCAGGTTTTAGAGGTGCTGACCCCCTACACAGTCAAGAATCCATATATAACTTTTGACTCCCCCCCCCAAAATTTTCTACTAATAGCCTATTATTGAACAGAAGCCTTGCTAGTAACAGTTAACACATATTCCATATGTTATGGGTATTACATACTGTTTTCTTACAATAAAGTAAACTAGAGAAAAGAAAATGTTATGAAGAAAATCATAAGAGAAAAAATATTTATACACTGTACTATAATTATCGAAAACCCAGTTCAAATCCATGTTGTTCAAGGTAATTAATATTTTTTCAGTACCACCTACTAATAAATGTGTGAGCATCTTGAGGGCAGTGACTATATGTTATAAGCCTGTATCCTGTTATCCACCTTCAGCCATTATTACTCGCTGGACACAATATGGATGTTTTGTATAATTATGAAAAAATACCATCATAATCTCTTTTTGGAATTATGAATACATTCAGTCTTTTAGAGTATAAAACAGATGGCTAATTTAACTTCTAAATACATTTCTGTATATAGCCCATTCTTAATATCTGAAATTTTTAGAGATTCTTAGATTTGTAAATGTTAAGCTATAATCCATGGAACCTCAGTAAACTCCTGAAATTAATCAAGGAACTTCAACCTGTATGGTTTCTAAAAGCTTTGTCAGTTTAAATGATGTTTAGATCTGCGATTGGACAAAGAGGTTTGAAGCAATAGCAATCTAACTAAAAGGAATTATAAAAACATGCACTTAATTACTTTATTGTAAGACTGTTAGGAAATTTTGAACCACAGGTGGCAGCCTTGCAATGGATAATAGTTCACCTTGCAAAAAATTTGTCTATGCAAATGAGAGATAAATTGCATAGATTATTATAAAAAATTATGCTTTATTCATTCACTCAGTATGGTCTTCATTTTTTCAACTTCAATTGTATACTTATTTACTGAGTCAGCCTAATATGTACCAGACACCAGGGTCGTTCACAACTAAAACCTGATAATTATTTTTAACATTTATTTATTTTTGTGAGATAGAGACAGATCATGAGCATGGGAGGGGTAGAGGAGAGGGAGACACAGAATGTGAAGCAGGATCAAGGCTCTGAACTGTCAGCACAAGGCCCGATGTGGGGCCCGAACCCATGACCTTTGGGATCATGACCTGAGCTGGTCAAATGCTTAACCGACTAAGCCACTCATGCATCCCAAACCTGATAATTTTTTTGAAAATTCTGTCATATATAAACTATTACATATACTGTGAAACGTAAATTTTATATTCCATTTTATTCTTATCAGTCTTAGAGAAAATAGGATAGAAGACATTAAAGTGGGCATTTTGACAAAAGGGTCTCAGAATCTTCAAAGACTAATACTAAAAGGAAATGATGCCCATCACAACAAATTTTATCTAACTTACTACTGACATGGATTAACAACTTGGAAAATACTGCTTTGAATATGCTACATTGTAATTTTTTGTCCTTTTTTTTTCCTTATTAGGAATCTTTCCCTGAAATTAACAAAAGACATTGATCAGGAAGTCAGGTGTTCCCATATGAGCCGAATGCCCCCCAGTCCATCTGCAGATTGGCCCCTACAAGGTGTGGAAGAAAATGGAGGCCTAGATTCTCTGCCCTTCAGATTGATGTTACAGGACTGCACAGCCGTCAAGACATTATTATTAAAGATGAAGAGAGTTCTTCAAGAGGTAATTAATGGTTTACTCTAAGATTAATGTCTTTCAGTGCTGGTAGATAGTGAGTCTGTAGACTGGTTAGTCCCTGCTTCTTTCAATAATTAGGTGCATGACACCGGGCAGGGGTCAGGTATCCTCTTGCAGTTTAGCTCTCTCCTCATTTGTCAAACAAAGGATGTGGAGCGCTGGTTTATAACGCACTCTTAAGCTCTAAAATTCTAAGATTCTATGAAAGAAATGAAAAAGAGAATAAAATGACACCAAACTTGGGCAAAGTCGATTAAAGAAATGGGCATCAGCTATTAAGTTACATTTCTATGTTGCTATAAACCTATTGAGAGATCTATTAAATGGATTTCATTTTAATGATACTGAGGCTTTATTTATATGGTACCATAAAAATAGTTTAGTCGTTTTTGTTCCAGTAAAAATTAGTATAGTAAAATTTAATCTGAATGTTTGACTGATTTTACACACTGAATAGAGTAGCCCTCCTACATTTGTGCTCAAATGATGAATTTGTTAGGAAAATGCATGATGGATTATTTTATCTTTATATCTAGTAATCAGCCATTCTTTATTATTTAAATATGTTATGGATTTATTTATTATTTTTTAATGTTTATGTTCGAGAGGGAGAGAGAGAGAGGGAGAGAGAGAGAAACAGTGCATGTGCTCACAGGCAGGGGAGGGGCAGAGAGAGAGAGAGACAGAGGATCTGAAGCAGGCTCTGTGCTATCACCACAGAGTCCAATGTAGGGCTGGAACTCATTAACCGTGAGATCATGACCTGAGCCGAAGTCGGACGCTTAACCGACTGAGCCACCCAGGCACCCTGTGAATTTATTTTTATAATTACAACTATTTGCTTTGGGAATTTCTATAAACAGTATACACATTAACATTATTTCAGAGATGTAACATGACAGGGCAAAATTTTAAATGGCTTTCCTCTGCTAGGTTTAATTAAAGACAACAGCTGGATATTTCTGACTCCAAAGTCACTCAACTTTTTACTATATCCCATTATTGTTCAATTGAATTGTCTTAATTGCTAGGAGATGATAATAAATAATATGAGAACAGAAAAATGTAAGTATTTAGAATGAGTAGTATTATGGCTTCCTTACAAAGATGATCACTAATGATTTGCTTTTCTAACACTTAGGTAATAATAATAATGCTAGCAACTACCAGCAGAAGCCAGAATGGAATCAGAAAGAGAGGGAATGTAAGAGAAATGATGCCATGGACTATTGGGGGTATTCAGTCATGTGTTCTTATCAGATATTAAAAGTCAAACTGGAAGAAATATCTGCATTCCATGCCAATTAATATTGCTAGAATCTATGCAGTGGGGTTCAGGAGTAGTGTTTTTATATTCAATCACTGTTAGAATTTCAGGACTTAGGAGCTGGCAGTTAAGGACCGTCATAAAAATTAAATTATATGCACTTATAATGAAGCACATTACATATTTAGAAGGGTAATCTGTACTCAAAACCTATGATTTAGTATTTATTTTACTATATTCTACTATTAACTATACTCATGAGTTTATTTACATCTGTTGGCTATGTGAAAATCCTTTATAATAGCTACTGTGTAAATTTTCCAATTTTAGATTCACTTATGTCATTTTGGTAGCTTGAAATCAACCACATGGGAGTATTATGCCACAGAAATTCACAATACTACAAATTAGGGCTTCCGGTTTTGGGTAAGCCTATTAAGTATTTAAGAGCATACTACTGTATGCATGGCTATGAGGTTCCTGTACTGACAACAGAAGTGTTTTGCTGCACTTGTTAAATCTCTCTGACCTTTGGCTTAACATGCAGCCTGAATCTCTTTGAACAAGGCAAGCTTAATAACGGCTGTTATATTAAAAGATATTAATCTCAAGGTCTGTAATGTTCAACTATTCATCTTTCTATCTCTCCCTTGGTCTGAGTTTTAATTAAAAAATCAACAAGTAAAAAGGAAGTAGGAAGAACTGACAGGAAGTGTCAAGGGGTTTCTTAGGGTACTTAATTTTATAATTTAAAAATATTTAGTAATATTCACTGTAGAGTCAATGTTCTGAATATATTGAGGTTGTTTTTATACAACCATCTGTCTTTATTCATTAAAGAATATTTGAAGAAATGGAAGATAATTTATTTTTAAAGCTCATGTATAATGAGTGATAATTACATGTTTGTTAAGCCATTCAGAGAGGAGGGTCTTATTCTTTACTGTCAACAAGAAAAGCAATATTGTTATATAATTATCATTGACAACTGTTCTAGTTGTCTTTAAAATAAGTGCTTTAAAAGGAAATTATTTATTTAAATAATCTTGGGGCAGCTGACTAGTTCAGTTGGTAGAGCAGGTGGCTCTTGATCTCAGGGTTATGAGTTTGAGCCCCATGTTAAGTGTAGAGATTACTTAAATAAATAATCTTAAAAACAAAACAACAAAACAAAACAAACAAACAAAAAAAAAACCCTGTTTTTTAAGCCAAGAATTTTCAAATGACAATTTACGTTTCATTACTAAATTTGAGTTTAATACCAATTACTCATCTTAGATTAACAATATCTTTTCAATATAGAAAAATTATTCTTATTTTATGAAATGTCCCACTTTTATACACATATTATTTTTTAGCTGCTGAAGATCTCAATTATTTGATTTTTAAGATAAAAAGGAAACAATGAGTTTAATACATCACATTAAAAAACTGCTCCTATCTGAGATTTTTTCCTAATGGTGCTCTCTTAATGTCTTAAATTTTAATTTTGAGGTAGATTAAATGTGGATATTTTGAATGGAACCTCACACTTTTAATTTTGTCTCCCCTCTTTGAAGATCAGTTACTATTATTAAAATGAATGTGCATATTCCCACAACCCAAACATTAACTCCTTTATTTAGAAACAAAAAGTGACTTTGGGCCCTTAGAAATTCTATTGTCACTTTAGCAGTAGCGATAAAAGTGATTGTAGCAAGGGGGGAAACTAAGTCTTTTTTTTTTCTCCTTCTGTTATTTTTTTTTCATAGAATACTATTAGCTGTAAAAGAAGAGACTGTTAAATATCTACAGAGATAGTATCTCTTCTGTTTCCTTTTAGTTTGCTGTTTTCTTTTTGTACTCTCTTATGAAATTTATTTGCACTATAAGGCAATTAACCAAGAAGGCTACTGGGAAGAGATTTCAGGTGAAATGAGTAGTATAATTTTTAGAAAGATAACAGCTAATAAGAATATTTGAGGTCATTCGTAATTCCCCACTACTACCCGTGCCTTTTTAGTTTATATTTAATAAACAAATACTGAGAATGTACCTAGCAAACTTCCTGAATCAAGAGACATTAAAAAGAAAGTTAAATATATGTTAAATTTTAAAAAGTTAATATCATGAGGAGAATCTATTCTAACAGTGTAACTAGATTAGTGAAAAATCAGAGAACCATTTATTTGAGAATCAATATAATTTCTAAAACCATAAAAATTTAGGCTGGTAATTGACTATAAAGCTCTTACTTGTTTTCCTTTTTCTTTTCTCAACAACCTAATGATTCAAACTATTTACTTTTGATATCTCCAAAAATAATAATAATGCAAATTTTTCAAATGTGTTTTTTCTTATTTTTAATTATAAATATAATTCACAAATATAATGAAATTTGGAATGTTTTGAACTTCACCATTCATCACTATTCAATGGACATTAAAGAGTTTTTTTTTTTTTAAGATATTTCAGTAAAATGACTGCAGCGATTTTATAATTGACACTCTTTTCTATCAGCATATGTCAAGAGCAAATGATAAGCCTATACATTTGTAACTCCAGCAATGGATAATTATAGCTGGGAAAAGCAATTGTGGAGTCATAAAGTAAGGAAATTTACCAAAAGCAAGCAATTACCATGTGAAATGTAGATAGCAGTGTAATAATTAGACTTCACTTTATCTTTTGAAAATAACAAAATCACAAGTTTCCACTATCTGCTTTATGTTTGTTTTTGATTGCTAAAAATTTTATTTAAAGTAAAATTTAGAAAATGTATATTATTAAAACAGCAAACACAAGAAAATGAATGGCTATACTGTCAGATATAATAAGACATGTTACCAGAATCAAAGGCCTATGTTTCATACTAATGAAAAAGTTCGTCAGGAAAATATAATCATACATGTGGATGGCTTATTTATGTAACTTGTAAATTTATGGTGTAAAATTTGACAGAACTAAATGAAGAAACAGACAAATTCATATCTTAGTTGATTTTAACTTTGTTCTCTAAAACTGATAAAACAACTAAATTAAATCAGAAAAGTTTCAGACTATTTGAACATTATCAACTTCTTTAACCTAACTGACATTTATAGATTGCTGCAATTAATAATAGAATTATACATTCTTTTCAAATGCATGAGGAACATCACCAAGACAAAGTACATGCTGAGTCATAAAAAAGTCTCAATAAACTTCAAATGTAGACATTAATGGAGTATATTTTTTACATTTTTTTAACGTTTTATTTATTATTTTTTTGAGAGTCATAGAGACAGATTATGAGCAGGGGAAGGGCAGAGAGAGAAAGAGACAGAGAATCTGCAGCAGGCTCCAGGCTCTGAGCTCTCAGGACAGAGCCTGACACGGGGCTCAGACTCACAGACTGTGAGATCATGACCTGAGCCCAAGTTGGCCACCCAACCAACTGAGCCACCCAGGCGCCCCAGTATATTTTTTTAGAACAATGGAATTAAATTAGGGATCAGAAATGATAAAATAACTAGAAATCAAATACTTGGAAATTAAACAACAAATTACTATATAATTCATGGATCAATTTCAAACCTCAAGGGAAATTTTAAAATGATTTGAGTGAGATGATAATATAAGATGAAAATCTAAAATTTGTGGTATAGCATTGCAACCATGCTTAGAAGGAAGTTTATAGTTTTAAAAGTTTATATTTAAGGAGTACCTGGGTGACTCAGTTGGTTGATCTTATGACTCTTGATTTTGGCTCAGGTTATGATCCCAAGGTCATGGAATCAATCCTCACATTGAGCTTGTGCTGAGCATGGAGCCTGCTTAAAATTCTCTCCCTCTGTCCTTCTCCTTTGCTAATGCTATCTCTCTAAAATATATTTATATTTATATTTGTATTTATATTCATATTTGTATTTATATTTGTATTTATATTTAAAGGAAGAAAGTGTTATAATTGACAACCTAAGTTTTTTCTTTAAGTAACCAGAAGGGCAAATTAAACCTAAAGGAAGGAATAGAAAGAAACATGAAGAACAAACTTAATAAAGTTTAAAAGAGATAATAGAAAATTGATGAACCCTAGGGTGATTCAGATGGTTAAGCATCTGACTCTTGATTTAAGCCTAGGTCATGATCTCATGGGTCCTTTATTGGAGCCCCATGTTAGGCTCTATGAGGATAGAGCCAAGCCTGTTTGGAATTCTGCCTCCCTCTCTCTCTTCCCTTCCCCCACTCACATACACATGGATAACATACCTTCTCTCAAAAATAAACATTTAAAAAACAAGAAAATTTATAATCCCCAAATTGTTTTTTTTAGAAGTTAAAAAAAATAGACTGTGAAGAAAAAAAAAAGAAAGAAAAGAAGAAACACCAATTACTAATCTCATCAGTGAATCAAGGCAGGAATAATGAGTACACATCTTAAAGACACTGAAAGGAAAACAAGGTGATATTAATAACAGTGTGACCACAAGTATGACAATATAGATGAAAAGCACAAATCTCTTGAAAAATCTAATTTTCCAAAATGACACAAGAAGTAAAAGTCTGTATAGTCTAATTTCTATTAAATAAATAGATATTATTATTAAAAGAAGGAAAAGGAGAAGGAAAAGAAGGAGAAAATTCGTTCACATAAAAAAAAAAAGTAAGCCCCTAGGAGTTTCAGTGCTGAATTCTATCAAATATTTAAGAAAAACTTAAGACGGGGGCACTTGAGTGGCTCAGTTGGTTGAGAACCTGACTCTTGATTTTAGCTCAGGTCATGATTCCAGAGTTGTGGAATCTAGTCCCACATTGGGTCTTAAGATTCTCTCTCTCTCTCCCTCTGCCTCTCTCCCCTACTCACAAACACACTTATGCTCTAAAAACAAAAACAAAAACAACACTAAACAAAAAAAAAAAAATGAAGAACAAAAAAAATACTTAAGACTAACTTTTTTTTAACAATTTATTGTCAAATTGGTTTCCATACAACACCCAGTGCTCATCCCAAAAAGTGCCCTCCTCAGTGCCCGTCACCCACTCTCACCTCTCCCATACCCCCATCAACCCTTAGTTTGTTCTTAGTATTTAAGAAGACTAACATTTTAAAAAAACAAACAAACAAATCAGGAAGTACAGAGTATGTTTCTCAGCCTGTTTGACATGGCCAGCATAAACCTATTACAAAAATCTGGCAAAATCTTTATAAGTAAAAAGGAAATTACAGAAAATCCCTTTATAAATATATTGCAAAAGTCTTTTAAAAATCATTAAATAAAATTGAGCAACATATAAATATACATGACCTAGTTGGTTTTATTACAGGAGTACAAACTTTGTTTAACACTTTAAAACTAATCAATGTAGTTCTCCATATTAATGAAATTAAAAAAAAGTATGTGATTATATTAATAGATGAAGAAAACACATTTGAAAAAAATTGAACATCAATTTTTGTTTAAAAATTCTCTCAACACACTAGTAGTAGAAGGGAACTTCTGTTTCTACAGTTAATATTCATATATAATGGTACAAAACTGAAGTCTCTCCCTAATATTATTAGCACGGTAACAGTGTCTACTCTCACCACATTTAGTGAGCATTGTGTTAAAGTCCTAGCTACAAATAAGACAAGAAAAAGCATCAGAGAGCCTGAGTGGCTCAGTCAGTTAAGCGTTCAACTTCAGTTTAGGTCGTGATCTCACAGTTCATGAGTTCAAGCCCCACATCAGGCTATGTGCTGACAGCTCAGGCTGCTTTGGATTCTTTGTCTCCCTCTCTCTCTCTCTGCCTCTTTCTCTCTCTCTCTCTCTGTCTCTCTGTATTTAAAAAACAAACACATAAAAAAGTATTAAAACCTTAAATATTGTAAAGAAAATGTAAAACTACCTCTATCAGTGGATGACATGAGTGTTTATATACACATCTGTAAGAAATCTATTAAAAAGTTGATAATAAGCCTAGTAGGAACAATAAAACATGGAGTTAGCCAGGTTCAAGGATACTAAGATAGAAAATTGTAATAAAAGTATGTATTGGTCCATAGAAAATGATCTGGTGGTCCAAAACAACAACATTTGTTATCTTATGGTTTCTGTGGTCAGGACATTGAGAGCATCTTATATCCTGGTTCTGGCTGAAGGCCTCTCATGATTGCACTCAAAATGTCAGCCATTGCTGCAGTCTTATGGAAGTTTGGCTGTATTTGAGGATTCACTTCCTAGCTCATTCATTAGCTATGGGAGGAGGATTCAGTTCTTCACTGCTGGTGGGCAGAACCTCAGTTCCTCACATAGACTCCCATCTGGCTACCCAAGAGTGTACAATCCAAGAGAAAAAGAAGGATACAAGATGAGCAATGTCTTTTATAACCTCATTTTAGAGGTAACATAGCATCACTTTCATGAAATTTATTGGAAATAAAGACCAGCCTTGCTATTAGTGTGGGAGGGCACTATACAAAAGTAAAAAAGACTGTGGCCTTTGCTATACAGGCTACAATAGTCTACGTTTCAGCCTCCAATGATGATGCATCCCTCACAATACAAAGTATACTTACTCCTCCCAAAGGCACCCAAAGTATCATTCCATTACATCATTGGAGTCTTTTTATGTAAAGCATGTGAAGTTGTAAATAAGGGTTTTAAGTAAAGCAAGTTCAGTCCTCCATTTGAAGACCTATGAACTAATGCATAGGTTAGCAGTTTCTTGTTTAGGACTTAATGCCTGGGAATGATTCTTCATGACTTTTAGTTCTGCCTTCTGTATTCTTGGTTCTACTCTCCAAGTCATTCTTCCTTTTTGTTTTGTTTTGTTTTATAAGGTTAGCACATTATTTGCTTCTGAATAGTTATCCCATTCTTACTTGTGTTTGGAAACATTGATTTCCAGGGAACTCTTCATTTTGTAATGTTCTGTCCCTTTAAGTCCAAATTGCAGAATGTTTCTAGGAATAGAATTCTTTTAAATTATTTTTAGATCTCTTGTGAGTCTTATTAGGGATTCATCCATTCCATTCGATATTCCATTAGACAAAAGCCACATCGACAAATGTCTTCAAAATAAGCCTTCTTTAACTTGAAGGAGCTGATGGACAACCTGCTTAAGCTTTTAAAAATTTTAATTGTTTGGTTGAGAGGATCTGTGAGCCATACCCTAAAACCTTCAGCAGAACACCTTTGGTCTGGCTGAACTAGGTATTCTGCAGCACTACCTTTCTAGCTTTCAGAATAGCTCTACATCTAATAAATAAATTTCTGTGGTAAAAAAAAAAAATGTTTACATCTGGCTTGGTATAGTTGTTGTATAGGCTTATATTTTTTATCAAAGCTCATCAAATTACATACTTAATATGTCCCCACAGTCATCACATAACTTATAGCTCCCCTGTCAATGCTTCCATTTTTGTGGAATTTCTGTTCTTCCTTTGTGAGACCTGTAAATGAAGTATGACCATTTATCATGCTGATGTAGTTAGAGCACTATTGTTAATTCTTATAAATTGTTATTAGAGCATAATTTTCTTTCTCATTAGAGTTACATAAGTTAAAAAAAAACAATGTAAGAATTTCCACACAAAATAAGGGATCCCATTCTGTATGTCTCAAAGAAACCTCTGGCTTAGATAATAGCATTATCTTAGATTCACAGAGAATGGATAGGTTACTGAATAAGAATTTTCTGCTTACATGAGGTGTGGCTCTTTATAAGGCTATAAAATTTGATCTGGAAAATAGATGGGAAGGGAAGAATAATTCCATGGCTCTTCTGTTATTTAAGCAACCTTAACTTTTGATAGTCCTCTAGGAAAGATTTGAGAAAGTAGTGAAAAATTATTTCCAATTCCAAGCCCCATTTCACTAAAAAAGTCCCCTTGGAGGAACTATATTAGATAGTAAAGATCACAGGTGTTTGAAATCACTAAGATCTAGGGGTGATTCTCATTTCTGCCACTTAATAGTTGCTACAAGTTGATTAAGGTTTTTGAGTCTGTATTTCATCATATGAAACTTTATTAAGTATCCAATAAGGTTATTTGGAAAATTAAACTATAAAAAGGTTATCACATGGAAAGTTTGGGGGAAAGTATCCATGAATATGAGTTACTACAATTACCTTGTTTGTGTGATTATTAAAGACTGTGTCAAGCCAGGTGACAAATATTAGGGATTTCTTGAACGCTTGGAAACATACTAGTAATGTTCTATGCTAGGACAAAGTGCTGTCTTTATTAAATAACAATTCATAATTAATTATTGTTAATAAAAGTTATATTACTTAAAACTAAAGATAGAAGCATTGTTCCACTTATGGTTTTCTGGGCTTTCAACTGAGGCAGTACATTTAAACTGACATTCTCTGGATAAAGGGCCACTGCATGTCAACTGAATTTCCTGTTTTCAGTAAATATATAAGAAAGGTTTTACAAGTTAGAAATGATGGTAACAGATCATGATAGTAGCAGCTGAGGTAGTGAGAAGGAAAAAGATGTGTGATATGTTTGGAAAGTAATGCCAACAATAATTGCTATGGATTGGAATTGGGTGGTGATGGAAAGAGGAAAGCAGGTGTAACTGAGAGTTGTAATCTGAGTAATTGGCACACGTTCTTGCCACTTCCTGAGATTGGGAAGAGTAGGAGAGGAGTAACCTGTACGAGACAGGAAGGAAACAAGAATTCTGTTTTGACTGGGTTAAGGTGGAGGTGTTTATTTAAACATATAGGGAATGTGTCAAGTAGAAATTCAAATTAATATGTCTACCAACCCAGAAAGATTAGGGCTAGAAATATAGATAAGAGGATTCAGGATTAGGTAGATTCTGTTTAAAGCTATGGAAGAGAGGACTTGTACCTAAAACCAGACTGAGATGCTCCAGTATTTATTGACAAAGAATCAAGAAAAAGACTATTTGATAAGAGGGGAAGAATACTAAGAGTTTTATGGTCAAGAAGCCAAGAGAGAACATGGCTTCAAGAATACCAACCTGTGAGATGGTTGCTTAAAAGTAAGTATGACAAAAAAAGAAAAGATAACTGTCAATGGACTTTGGAAATTCATTAATTCCAAAAGTAATTTGTCTAGGCATTATGAATTTCAGTATGTAAAATGACCTATTTGAAGTGTTCATTTATAAAACAACAGCCTAGACTAGAAATAGTAACCATTTCCACCTGGTTCTCAGTTGTTAAATTATTGGTTCATTTATTTACAAGGTGTTGCTCTCTGTATTTGAAGGATATAAAAATGAATATTACATGTCCTGAAATAATTTTCAAAGCTTATCTTAAAGTAAGACATGTTTAGTTTTGGAAGGATATTATCAGTTTTATTAGACTAATTAAGAACGATAAACAGAAGTTCATTTTACATGGGTATTCTCCATATTGAGGTATTATTTATGTTTTAAAAACTGCTATTTTATATTACTTAAAAGTATTATACTGCAAAGGCAATCTAACATAGTGATCACAATATGCTAGTCTACGCTGGAATAGACTTCTCAAATGTGAGTATCAGTTCTCACCATGTGCATGTGACTCTGGGCAAGGTACTAGTCTCTTCATAAAAATCTGGTCTCTTCCAGAAATGGAGTTACTAAGTGCATATTCGAAATTACTCAATGATACAGTTTTTCCAAAGTGTTTGTACCACATTAGTCTCCCTCTGGGTATAATATATTCATGTAATAGAATGGTTTGTGTTCATGTATTATTATGCCCCACAAAGATATTCTGAGCACAAAAACCAAGTCACAGATAAATTCATATAGAGTTAAAAAATTAATAAAGTTAAATGATACATTAGTAGAATATATATATGCATATATATACTAGTGTGTGTATACATATAGAATACATACTAATACACTAATAGTACTAATATACTAATATACCTTAAAGCCATAAGAAATATGAGAAGTTAAACATAATATTCAAGATAAGATTACCTATGTAGAGATAGCGGTAGGAGAGGGGTAAACATGTAAAATTAAGGAGAGGCCAACAGAGGACTTTGTAGAAAACATTTATTATATTAACAGTACATTTTTTATGTGTTTCTTTCAAAATCATTACATACACATAATATTTTCTTATATGTGTTTAATATTGCATTAAAAAACTCAGTCTTTCCAGGGCATCTGGGTGGCTCAGTTGGTTAAGCATCTGACTTCAGCTCAGGTCATGATCGTCTGGTTCGTGAGTTCGAGCCCCACGTCAGGCTCTGTGCTAACAGCTCAGATCCTAGAGCCTGCTTTGGATTTTGTGTCTCCCTCTCGCTCTGCTCCCCTACCTGCTAGTGCTTTGTCTTTCTCTCTCTCTCATTCTCACTCTCTCTCTTTCAAAAATAAATAAACATTAAAAAAATAAAAATAATAAAAACAAAACAAAACAAAACAACAAATCATTCAAACCCTGAATGACTTTCTGTCCATCAATCCCATCCCCTACAACACTACCTCTGCCTGCTAAAATTGCAGGAATATGTTGGCTATTTCTTTGCCATCAGTATATCTTGTGATATTTATTTGATGTCAAAATAAAAATGGAACAGGTTCAAAGTAAGAAAGCCTATGCCCATCAGCCAGGTAATTCGTTCCTGGTATGTGTACTTATACTGTCTGCTAGTCATGTGTATTATTTTATTGCTTATTTAAAAATGAACAGAGTCCAAAAAGACTGCGGCCCACAACGTAAACAATAAACACCACCTTCATTGTACCTGTTATAATCATATTCTGTAATTAATCAAATAACTACTAATATGGTTTTGCTATGCATGTCTCACTTTCCCTTTTCTTCATGGACCCAGCATTAATGTCTCAGTTGTAATACAACTCACATACTATTTTGTAATTTGATGGGCTAAATCTGGCATCAAGAATTTCAGGCTGCAACATAGCACATACACAGCAGATGGCACCCTGCAGAATCTCCAGGGGATACTCTGAGTGTTCAACACTTCTGGTGGGGGAGGGAGAGAGAGAACAGAGAGCCACTTAAGCAAATGGTTCTGTAGAAAGCCTGCAATTGTGTTCCTCTGAGACACATTTTTACTGAAATTATGTTTTGTCTTTGTTTGAGAATCAGAAACAAAGGCATATTTAATTACAGTGAAATGCCTATTTTTAATCACTGAGTGTATAAAAGATGGTGTTACACATTTAGATAACCTAACGGAATCGCTTGGAAGAAGTATAAATCTTAAAGTATTCACATGTTTACAGATGAGCAAAAGTGTCTTAGCATCTAGTGACTCATTTAGATGGAGGGAGTTATTCCTTAATTATTTAATTTTAATTTTAATGACAATAAAAACCTGAGAAAACTATTGCCCTTATTTTAGTGTAAATTACTAATAGAAATACAGGTATTTACTATTTCAAATATTATGATTTTAAATAATTTGCTTTTTGTTGTGTTTAGAGTATTTATTAATGAAATCAAAATGACTCAAATTATATTTATGACAAATAGGTGTGAAAACAAGTAGATCTATTTGTCTTCTCTTCGATTCTGTAATTATGAGGGGATGAGGAGTTTAAAAAGAATAATGAATTATCAAGAAATTTTGATTCACTTTCCTCAAAAATATTTAAATGTTTCATTATCCATGGTCTTCACCAGAGGTCAGGTAACTTTTTTTCTGTAAAGTCCTGGCCATAAAGTCTGCACTGCAACTAAACTAGTTATAAGTAGTAAGAAAGCAGCCATATAGCATAAGCAAATGAGCATAGCTGGAGTCCTATAAAACTTTATTTAGAGAAACAGGCAAAAGGCCAGATGTGGGTTCTGAACTGAGCCTGTCATTCCATACTACTTCAGAAAGAGGTGATTAAAGTGTAGTGAGGAGGCATTGTGTAGTTAAGAGCATTACTTTTAGGAGCCAGAACATATAGTCTAAATCCCAAGTTTTTACTTACTAACTGAATGACTCCAGGCAAGTTAAACTCTGGGTATGATAATATTAAAATATCACTTAGGTTTGTTGAGAATATTACATGCATTAATATGCTTAAAATGCATGGAACAGTATAGGACACAGAGCAAATGCCCAGTATATATTAGTTACTATTTTATTATCATTACAAAGTCTGAGGACCACTAGTGAAATAAAGACCATGGATTTGCCATTAAACAAACCTGAAGTCAAGTCTTAGATTTATAATAATTTAAAAATATTATTTTATTCTGTTTTATTCAGTTGCTTCAACGAGCTTTTGGTTTCCTCACATATAATAAAATAAAAATTATTATAAATTTTATTATGAAGGTTAGATTTAAATTGTGTCTGGCAATGGAGAGAATTAAATGTTAGTTCCCTTCTCTCCCTTCTGCCCCCACTTAAAAACAAAAAATCGAAAAACAGCTTATTCTATTACTAATTCTAGATTTGTAAAACAGATTGGGATTTGATTCCCAAGTTGATAGCACATTCATGAAACTTATTTCTTCTAGAGAATTGGCCATTGACTTTGGTATTTCTATTTCTTACTTGCTCCAGAGCTGAAGCACAATCCTTGAGCTCCAGGTTTATTGCAGAGATTCTTTGGTGGTTCACAGATTTCCTAAATACTGCTTGTTCACCTTTCTAAATCTTGGATCAAATTGCACAATTTTAAAGTAAATTTTGAATAGATGTCAGTGAATAGATAATATGTCCAAATATAGTACCTATTTCTTGATTTTTCTTAATGTGTATTTATTTTTGAGAGGGAGACAGACAAGAGAGTGAGCAGGGGAGGGTCAGAGAGAGAGAGGGACACAGAATTCGAAGCAGGCTCTAGGCTCTGAGTTGTCAGCACAGAGCCTGACTCAGGGCTCGAACTCATGAATTGTGAGATCATGACCTAAGCCGAAGTCGGATGCTTATCCAACTGAGCCACCCAGGTGCCCCGTCTTGATGGGGCCCCATACCTGCATGGGTTAGTAGGTTATGCATCTGACCCTTGGTTTTGGCTCATGTCATGATCTCCCACTTCGTGGGATCAAACCCCACCATAGGGCTCTGTGTTGACAGCGTGGAACCTACCTGAGATTCTCTCTCATCCTCTCTTTATGCCCCTCCCCTATGCATGCACGTGCTCCTCTCTCTCTCAAAATAAACTTAAAAAAATTTTTTTAGCATTTTTATTTTTTTTTTTTGAGAGACATAGAGACAGAGTATGAGCAAGGGAAAGGCAGAGAGAGAGGAGACACAGAATCCGAAGCAGGCTCCAGGCTCTGAGCCATCAGCACAGAGCCCGACACGGGGCTCGAACTCACAGACGGTGAGATCATGACCTGAGCTGAAGTCGGCCGCTCAACCGACTGAGCCACCCAGGCACCCCTAAACTTTAAAAAAATAAAATAAAAAAGTGTTTTTAAGAAATATTTATAAATGTTTGCTGAAATATGTCTTTTTTTTTAATTTTTTAATGTTTATTTTTGCAAGAGAGATTGAGAGACAGAGTGTGAGTGGGGAAAGGGCAGAGAGAGAGACAGACACTGATTATGAAGCAGGCTCCAGGCTATAAGCTGTCAGCACAGAGCCTGATGCAGGGCTCAAACTCACAGACCTTGAGATCATGACCTGAACCGAAGTCAACCGACTCAGCCACCCAGGTGCTCAACTGACTGAGCCACCCAGGTGCCCCTATAAGTCTGTTTCTATTATTTTTAATTTTTTTAAGTTTTTATTTATTTTTTGAGAGAAAGAGAGAAATGCACATATGGGCAAGAAAGGGGCAGAGAGGGAGGAAATGAGAGAGAGAATCCCAAGCAGGCTCCGCACTGTCAGCTCAGAGCCCAATGTGGGTCTCAGACTCACGAACCATGAGATCATGACTTGGACTGAAATCAAGAGTCAGATGCTTAACCAACTGAGCCATCCGAGCCCCCATAAGTGTGCTTTTAAATTATTTTTCTTGCAAGAAATTCAGTTACAAAAGTAATTTTCTTAGCTTCTGTTTCAACAAACATACAATTCCACCTTTATCTTCACCAAACAATTCTGCTTTCCTTCAGGGTGGCACTTTGTGTAGATTTACCACATATGATTTAAAACACGAGTAGTATAATCTAGGATGAATTTTAATTTTAATGCACTGTTTAATTTTTTTAATGTGTATTTATTTTTGTGAGAGAGACAGAGCACAAGCAGGGGAGGGGCAGAGAGAGAGGGAGACCCAGAATCAGAAGCAGGTACATGCTCCAAACTGTCAACACAGAATCTGACACGGGACTTGAACTCACGAGCTGTGACATCATGACCTGAGCCAAAATGATGCTTAACCGACTGAGCCAGCCAGGCACCCCATAATGCACTGTTATATTAATTATATTATGATATTAATTCTTATTTAGGGCTTTGCAAAAAATTGCAGTCAGCGTGTTGTTTTGTTTCATTTAACTCTGAATATCTATTATTATTTTGACACATGGTTATAGATAAGGTATGGACAAATTCGCTATCTACTGAAAGTTCTGTATCCCAATATGCCTTTGTTGCCTCTCTTGCAACCTAAGAGTATTTTGAAACCTAAGACTGATTTTCTAATATTGTAAGGCTCCTTCATTTACTATCCATTCTTGAAAAAAAAAATTAACAACTTGAGAAATTTCCTTGGCTGGGGCTTTGTCAAACTTAACTGTCACTGGAGAAAAAACAATTGCAACCTGTACATATTCTTGAATTGTTTCTTCTGGACATTTCTCAGTAGTAAGTTGATGTCTGAGACTATTCATTTTACTGGCAAATTGCTTAGTACCTACCAAAGCCTATATATATATATTTTCCCCTTAAGAAAGCTTCAGAAAAGGAAACAATTTTTTGATAGTGGGTAGTGGTCAAAAAAGCACTAAATATTGCTGGGAATGTATATAACTGTGTAGACCACAGGCCAAGAAACTGCTGGCATTGATTTAGGGAACAGAAACCCTGCAGATAACACCTGTGTCTTTGTGCATACAGCAAAATAAAATAATTTATTACTGAAAGACAGTGCACAATTCAAGTGCGGATTTGAGAATATTGCAATATTAAGTAAGGGAAGAGATACCAGGATGCAGGTATGTGGGGGGCTCTGTGGGGGTATGTGTGGAGGTTGGTACCCACATGTGTGTGCATGTGCACAGTACCCGTGTGTGTTGGGGGCTGTTGAGTGCAGGTAATAGAATGTGTTGGGGTTGGGATGCAGGATGAAAAGGACTCTTAAAAATAGATCCAAAAAAAAAAAAACACCTTAAAATACTTATTTGCCACGTATTTACTTCCTTCCCGTCAGATTAGATTTGACCCTATTAGTCATCCAACATTGCAGAAAGTAACAGGATGCTCCTAAAAGGCACACCAAGGCATATGTCTACATTCACAATCTTTGCTTTTGAGTCCTTTCTTGGTATCTTATTGTTATCTCTTACCTCCTTTTCTTCACTAGATTCTCTTAATTTACTCTTCCTCCTTTGTTTTGGCTACGACTTTCACCTTTGCTTCCTGTACACTGATCTTTCCCCCAATTGGTAGGAAAACAAGGAGTAGATTACCACCTCTCCCTGTCTTTTGTATTAGGGATAGGATATTTCATATATATGTATATATGTATATACACATACTTATATACATATGGGTTTTTTTGTTTGTTTTTACTATTTTAAGGGAATTTTTAGTTTGTGTGGCCAAACAGAGCAGAAGTAACCTGGGCTTTACTTTAAATCTCATAAAACATCTCTTCACACAGGATTTATAATTTCCTAGTATTCTCCACCTCCTTCCTCCCTCACCCCACCACACTTCCTTTTTATTTTAAATTACAGCTGAAGACAAATGGTGTTTTTCCATTGTATTTTTCCGTGGGTGTTTCTGATATCCATGGTCTCTCAGCTCATCATGCTGCTCCCCCAAATTGAATTCCTATTTATGGGATAATAGGTATTTAGCTTTAATTAAGAGAATTTATCTTCAGTTATTATAATGATAACTATTTTTCTCAAAAATTCACCATTTCGGTGGCTATTTATTGTAGCTAGCTATTTTTCTGATTATAAACTTCTGTGAGGCTTTTACTAACTATATACAGAGTAAGTCAAGTTGGTTACCCACCACAGGCACCATGGAACTTTTTCTGTATGATTACTGAGAGTGTGACCTGGACAGGAGCATTGACCTATTCCTGTTACCGATTGCGTGGTTCTTGTCCCAGATGTACCAAAGAATTGGAGACCCGAGACCAGAATGGAGAGAGTTTATTGTTCAAAACTGAAAGTGGGTCACTGTCAAGCAAGAGCAGCAATGGCATGGAGAAGCTCTAGCTGCATCTTTTTAAGCCTATTTTCTGCATATGTAAATTTGGCTCTGATGGACATTTTTGATCGAAAGCTGGTGGTTATATAACATTTTGGCCTCTGTGCATGCACCTACCCATGACGTATTCTTTTATAATTATTTATGTATTGTATATGATGAGTGTCTAGCGGACTTTCTAATGACCTTAAAGGTAGTTAGGGGCAAGTTGCACCCCTTGTGCACATGTTCAGCTGCTAGAATCCCTCTGTGGCGTTCAAGAAGGCTCTATGGCGAGGCCTTTCCTATTCTGTTATTCGGAGGTGGCTCTGAAGGTGTGGCTGTCAACCCTCAGGGGTGGCTCGGGGGCTGTTCCAGCACCTGCCCTAATCCTCCTTGCTAATGTCTAACAACTGTCTAGCATGCCTGTTTGTGTTTAAAGGCCAATAACTCTATTAATTCTGTACTTTTTTTTCTAATCTCCCTCGGGTAGATACATATAACCATGTTGGTCATTTTTAGCAGGGCTTTGTAGACACTAAAGAGCTATATTGATGAATTTAACAACTGTTACTATTTCAGACTTCTTAGAAATGCTTTTTATACTCTGTCCTGAAAATTAAAACATAAAATGTTGGAACACATATTGTCAGAGCTTTTTTCCCAAAAATATGTTGTGTATGTAGAAATGAAATGTAGAGAATATTCAGTAAAATAAATTGTGAGAAATGTGATCCATTTTTAATAATTAAAAAAATAGTATTGATAAGTCCCAAATGTATACAAAACATTCATTTAAAAAATAATGGTTATTTATTTTTGGGAGAGAGAGTGAGCAGGAGAGGGGCAGAGAGAGAGGGAGACACAGAATCCAAAGCAGGCTCCAGGCTCTGAGCTGTCAGCACAGAACACAATGTGGGGCTCAGACTCATGAACCACGAGATCGTGACTCGAGCCAAAGTGGGACGCTTAACTGACTGAGCCACCCAGGCATCCCCAAAACATTTCTTTAAAAGTAGCATTGATTGTAGGTGAGGCATAGGGAGATAAAAAGGAAAATCTAGATATAGTTTAGTTTATACTTGTTTAGGACAAGTTCACATGGACTCAAGTCTTTTATCCTAAGAGATTAGGTAGTGAAGTAAAGAAGTTCAAGGTAATAAGAAACACAGATTTTAAAATATCTTCTTATCAATCAGTAATATCCACTGTTGTTTGGCTTGTGATAGTGCTGTTTTGATTAAAAAAAAAAAGACATGGTCATGCCTATTTTCAGAATCTAAATGGAGAGAGTTAAACATAGTAAATCACTTTTAAAATAGATAATTTTAATTTTGTCATTAAAAATTTTTTTAACATTTATTCATTTTTGAGAGACAGAGAGGGACAGAGCACATGCAGGAGTGGGACAGAGAGAAAGGGAGACAGAGAATCCAAAGCAGGCTCCGTGCTCTAAGCTGTCAGCACAGACCCTTACCCAGGGCTCAAACCGAAGAACCATGAGATCATAACCTGAGCCGAAGTTGGGCACGTAACAGACTGAGTCACCCAGGCGCCCCTAAAATAAGGTATTTTGTATATTTTAATTTTACCTTCATTTCTTAAGGTGATTTTTTTTATTGATGGCTTGAACTTTGTGATTTATTTTTAGGTTTAATATTAGGTTATTATGTGGCATTTATTTAATAAACCCTTTAATACAACTTATATTTTCCAATTTATACATAGACTCACAGTCTTCCACAAACATTCATTGAATACCATTCTCTGAGGCCACAAAAAGAAAGCATTAAAGGAGGAAGGAAGGAAAACTGGAAGGGTAGAGGTAAGACAGTATTTGCTTTCAAGAAAGAAATATACAAAATTATTGTATTCGGAAAATAAAGTTAAGTTTAAAGCCTGAAGTTTCCACTGGTATAGGGCACAGTACAAGATATAGATCTCCCCAAATTCATATATTGAATTCTTACCCCCAATATGACTGTATTTGGAGATAGGACCTTACAGAAGTTATTAAGGTTAAATGAGGTCATAAGGATGAGGTATTAATCCAATATGACTGGTGTCCTTATACTGAGGAGGGGATGCCAGAGATGCACCCACAGGGAGGAAGCTGGGGCACGGACTGGCATAGAGAGAGAACTCTGTGAATATACAGAGGGAAGATGGTCATTTGAAAGTCAAGGACAGACGTCTCAGAAAAAAACTGAATATTTATTGGATTAGATTAAAAAAATGAAGCCCTTGATTTAAAAATAGAGAAAGAAAGGAAGGAAGGAAGGAAGGGAGGGAGGGAGGGAAGGGGGGGGAGAAAGAAAAACAGAGAAAGAAGGAGCATGTTAAGATAATGAAGGGTATGTTGGATTTCAAACTTCTAGAAATTTTGGTTGAAGATTAGGATGAGAAAAGAAAGGTTCTTAAAGCAGGTTCTTTCTCTTCTTACATATATGTCACTCCTTCTTCACTCCCAGTTTGTTCATGAATGGCGCTTAGTAGTAAAATTCCCTGTTCCCAAATGCTTATCTGTTATTTCTCCTACCATTTTCTTGAATACCAAAGCTATCATGGGGCCCCCACTTTAACAGAGCTTTTTTCTTAGTCAGTGTTTTACTAAATCCTTTCCTTACTCTAAAATCCTGTTTCCCTACCTCATCATTTACTCTTCATTTTTATAAGAAATGCTTTAGTCCAAATTTACATTGCCTTAAGTATATGAAATTTTACAGTAGTCATATACACAAGAGCAGTATTGCACAGTGCTTAGAAGCATAGGCTAGCGAGTCACACAGACTTTGGATAGAATCCCATCTCCGATATTTGCATACTAGTTGCCTTTGAGGAAGTTATTTAATGTTTCCAAATTTGTTTCCTCATCTGCAGAATGAAGAATTAAATCATAATATGTGAGAAAACTAGTATTTATTGCACAGTAAAAGAGACAAAGTGAGAAAATAATTATCATCTTTCTCCTTTCTCTTCTCTAATCCAGTCTTTTCTATTTAATCATGCTATTTTTTTTTTCAAAAAATTCCAGAAATCTCCTATTCATAAAGGATGAAGTCCAACTCCTCATCCTTTATCTAAGCTCCTCGTAATCTGAGTATCCAGTTTTTCTCCCTGTTAATGCCTCTGCTCTGCTCTGGCCAATGTGCCCTTTTCATTATTCTCTAGATATGCCATGCTGATTTCATAGAGCAGACTCTGGCACATTTTATTCCCTAAGGCTTGGCATGCCCTTCTCTCCTTACTTTGCCTGTATAAATTCTTAACCTTAAATTTCACCTCTTCAATAAACCTTCCATGATGTTCTTATTGCCTCTTACACGCATTTAAGCATCCACATCACTGCATCGTTATTTCGTTGTTGGTAAGATCAGTGCAGCTAAAGTCCACATATTTGTTTCCTTTGTGTTTCCTAGAGCACTTAGCACATCCATGGATAGAAAGGGACTAACTGAATATTCTTCAGTCTGTAAAGAGAGTATACATATATTTCAAAGAGAAGGGAAACAATTTTATTATTTAAATAAATGTCTTAAATTTGTTTTTTAAATTTTAACTGAGGAGATGCCATAGGTGGTTAAGTTCTTGTTGATTCTTATAAAATTGAATCCTAATTTCTGCATTTACAAAATAAGGTATAGGAAGACTCATTTTGAATTTTTTTGCCTTTGAGATTTTTATTGACATTTAAATGTGCATAGATCAAATATTAAAATACTTGACTTTGCATAATTAACATTATTAAGCCAGCAGCAAAACCAACACTCACACAAACCATTATGCTAATTGACCTGCATGTGTTATATTTATGTATTTAATAAGAAACCCACAGAAGAAAATCAGATAATAATGTCTGTCTCTAGGACAAAATTCAGACAGTTTGCTAGCAGTACCTTAAAAAATGGTAGTTTCCTAAGGTTTGAGTTCTTTAGCTGTTAATACTGTGTGTGTGCCACATTGGTAGGGATGCTTCTCATTGTCCCCAGGGGTAATTGGGGGGCAGGATTAGGGGAGCTGATGAAAACATTAAGCTCACCCTACCTGCTGTATCCTGAGTAATAAAGTCCCTGTGTCTCTGACCAGGAGTCTCCAGTCTTCTGCAAGTATCTATGAAACTTCGGCATGCTAATTTATTTGTATTTATTGAGTAAAATCTCAGACTTTCACAGTTCTTTTCTAAGTTTGTGTAAAAAGTGTCCCTCCTTTATTAAAAGTTATGTTTATAAGTATATTTACTTCTTAAACAAAATCCAATAAATTAAATTCAAAATTATTCCAAGAACTTGTGCAGTGAAATAGTGCTGCCACATGGAAATAAGAGAATCAAGGCTTGCTGGTTTTGTAACACCCTTTATAAGAAGTTTTCATGTGATTATAGAAATACTACTGAAAGAACACATCTATGAATTTCATCAATACATTTTCATTAAAAATTTAAAAATTTTAAAAGCTATATGATAACATAAGAATCCTTATTACTTCTAAGAAGAGACTTAGTGATCTTTACATGTATTACAAGTCTTTCAGCTGCCATGTATTTCTTACTAAACGACCTACTTGTTTTTATAAAATAGATTTTTTTGAGAAAACAAGTTCGTATTTCTAAAAAAAATGATCTTACTTTAAATTTCCAATTATTAGAACTGGGCAAGCATTTTTATGTGTTATTTTTAAATACTGAAAATAGGGGCGCCTGGGTGGCTCATTTGGTTGGGCAGCCAGCTTCAGCTCAGGTCGTGATCTCACGGTCTGTGAGTTCAAGCCCCGCGTCGGGCTCTGTGCTGACAGCTCAGAGCCTGGAGCCTGCTTTGGATTCTACGTCTGACTCTCTCTCTCTCTGCCCTTCCCCTGCTCATGCTCTGTCTCTCAAAAATAAATAAACATTTAAAAAAATTTTTTAAATAAATAAATAGATAATGAAAATACATTATTTACTCTTAAAAACGAGTTGCAAAGTCATGAATATAGAATTTTTAATAAGTTTATTTTTATATATTTATATACTTTATATGGTTGTATATATTTTTATGTTAATATTTTACAACTGCGTAGGCATATGAAGAAGACTGTGCATCAAACTGTAATTATAGGTTGTGTAAGAAGGGGTAGGTGTGTAGAGGGAGATAGTTGGCACTTTTCTTTGCTGATGTTATTTTCCTTTCCACTTTTCTTTGCTGATGTTATTTTTTATTTTCTCTTGCAATGTGAATTTATTGTTTTTGTCTTAGAAAGGCAAACCAGCAAAGCATTTTTAACAAAACAAGTATTAAAAACCAAAAAACATAATTAAATTCAAATTGTGATAGATACCTCTATCAGTCAATTATTTATATTAATTTTTTAGCACATCAGGATATCATTTCATAAACTCCAATAATATTTTGGAATGCTTTATTTACATAAATTTTGTTTCCAGTAAATTTAGCCACCACAGTATTTATTTTATATTTTATATACATTGAAGCTTCTTGATGCTCCATTTTCCACAAATAATTTTTTTCCTTATTTGAAAATGTACAGAGTGGTATAATTTTTATATTTATTTGAAAATATGTAATTCTTCAAAAATTGAGTTCAGTTTGAGTCATGGAAGGTTGTGGGGTCTCTTAAGATTGTGTTATGGTATAAAATTGAAATCAGATTATATGAATTCCTGGAGACACTTTATTTAACAATGTTTAATTATTTTGCAAGGGCTAATATTGAGAGTAGTTTATCTAATGAGATAGCTTATACTTTATAATTTTTAAAAACTATATGATAACATAGGAATCCTTATTACTTGAATTTACTTGAAATAATTAAATTCTTATTTTTTATAGTTTATATCATTTTTATTCTGTATTCTAATTCTTCTAATTTTTGTTATTTTAGATTTTTAATTTTTTTTCTTTAACGTTTTATTTTATTTTATTTTTGAGAGACATAGAGACAGAGCGTGAGCAAGGGAAGGGCAGAGAGAGAGAGAGATACAGAATCTGAAGCAGGCTCCAGGCTGTGATGAGCCAGCAGTACAGAGCCTGATGTGGTCACATCCAACTTAAACTTCTTTGGAAATCTGATGCCACCCAAAACAAGGAAGTATAAGGTTAAGTATGGTGCTCTTGCCAGAAAAAGAGATTTAGAAGGGATACAGAGCAGGCCATATAGACTTCTACTGAATGCATACAGATGGAAAGGAAGAAGATTAATAAAATTGAGATTGATTTTGTCTTCAGAAATTGCAATTAATTGCAGTAAAGAAAGGAGCATTTTTGAAGAAATCTTATCAAATGATAAATTTGAATATTTCAACTTGTATTATTCTTGTAATTGCTTATATTTTAAAATAAGAAGTTTCATACATTCTTTTCTATGCCTATAGATGGCATTAATATTATTACAGAAACAAAGTGTGTTTGATCTCTTGCCCGGTGATTTGGGACAATGTAACTATATGAATTTTAGTCTACTGTTTCTCATGTCAGATCTAGCAAGCTCAATAAAGAATACAATGATTTTTCTGCTTATTTAGTTATGATTAATTATAATAAAGTTTTATAATAAGATTCTCATATCAGCTGCTCTTTAAAGAGTCCTGATTTGATGAGGTGAAAGATGCATTTTATGAAGAAATTTCTATAGCACATTTTGTGGTGTGCTCTAAAGCATGACAATAACAGTCTAGTGTTTTCATGGCTTTTGATGCATAGTAAAAGAGAACATGGAAAGTTTTTATTCTCTTTTCATTCGCTTTAAAACAAAAGCATTCTATTTTCAACCTTTGTTTTTTCTTGTTCATCCTATAAAGACAAAACTTTTCTCTCTTTTCCTAGTATTTGGAGTACATTTGTGTAACTCTAAAGATGGATATGAACAAATCTAGAAAATTCTGATCTGATTTAGTCTGACTTAAATTTTTCTGAGAAAATCCACAGTGTTCTTAGAGCAATACTAATGATGGAGACTGTTTATAGTTTTTAGTTTAGATTTTCCCTGGGTCCCTAGTTCGGGCAGTATTAAGAATATCTTTAATACTTGAGAGTTGGCAAAATACAGCTTGAATAAACATGTACGGAGGCATTTATTCATTTAAAGTTAAATGAATGTAATTTATTCATTTAAAGTTAAATGACAAATAGAATTAAACACAGGTCCAAATAGGGACATTTTTAATTTTATATTATCTGGCAACCTTAAACATTTTTTTTAAAATAATATACTTTAAATTCATGAAAATCAAAGGCATGGAAGAGTAAACATCCTCAGAACATATGTGACAAGATATTCTCAGAGTGTATGCATACATATAATATTCTCAGCCTTTTCCCTTACTAGCATTCTACCTCCCCAGGTATAGAAAAGCTCATTTCATTTTATTTTATTTTCCATTACTCTCAAATTGTTTTGACAACCTATTTACTTCACTCTTTTCTTCCTAGAGAGAGAAAAAGATACTCAGTTCTTTGACATGTTGATATTCAACGGCTTTATTTTTAAGGATTTTTAAATTATCCTAAACAACATATTTTGAAAAATTACTTGGAATGTCTAAATGCCCCCAAATACAATATCTTTATGCCCCTGACAATTTATTTTCCTCTGCATATCCCATAAGTTCAAGAGAGTTATGTTGAAACCTCTTTGGATTTCTTCTTTGTTGTTGTTCGGTCAGTGTTTTTCTATGTTATTCGGTATATTCACCCTTTAGTAATTATAATATATTTATTTTTATCTCTATAAAAGCTATGTTAGGTCTATTTAGTTTAATATTAATATTGCTATATGAGTCTCTGTTGGTTAGTATTTGCTTGGTTTGTATTTTTCATTCCTTTACTTTTAATATTTCTGTAATCTTATATTATACATGTGTCCATAGTAAACAGAATATAGTTTGCAAGTTTTTCCCTCATCCTCAGAATAAATTCCACTTAAAATTGTGGTGAATGATCCTTTTAATATATTTTCGAATGTAGTGTGCTAAAATATTTTTGAGGATTTTTGCATCTGTATTCATCAGGGATACTAGTCTGTGGTTTTCTTTTTTCTTTTCTCAGCAATCCATTTGTTGCTGAGCTTATATTTGTTGGTTTGTTTGTTTTTTTTATTACCTTTTCAGTTTCTTTGCTAGTAATTGGTCTGTTCAGATTATCTGTTTATTTTACTTAGGCTTTTAATAGTTTTATGTACCTTTATATGGGTTTTTCTTTTTTTTTTTTTTCCTGTTTGTTCTTATGGTTCAAATCTGTGGCTAGATTTAAAACAATCTGTTCTAGTATTTCTTTATTTTTATATATTTTTAATATTTTTGTTTGTTTAAAGTTTTTGTTTAAATTCCAGTTAATGTATAGTGTATTAATAGTTTCAGGAATAGAATTTAGAGATTCATCATTTACATATAACACCCAGTGCTCATCACTAGTGCCCCCTTAATACTCATAACGCATTCAGTATCTCTTTATATATTGCTTCTGCTCATCTCCTCCCTCTTTTTCTCTCTCTCTTTAATTTTAAGATTCCAATTACATAAATGTTGATGTTTCACCATATACCATTTGTCTCTTATCCTTTTTATCTGTATTGCCATTATTCATCCTTGCCATGTTTTATTCTGAATATTTTCTTCGGACCCATATTACACTTTACTAATCCTCTCTTCAACTCTGTTGAATCTAATGTTGACCTCATCTAGTGATATTAAATTTCAATTATTATATCTTCCAGTCCATTTGACTTTTCCCTATATTTTATTTGTTTCTCTTGGCTGTTAGACTTGTTAGTGTTTTGTTTTGTTTTTATGTGTATTTATATTTGAGAGAGAGAGAGAGAGAAAGAGAGAGAGTGCATGAGCAGGGGAGGGTCAGAGAGAGACGGAGACAAAACCTGAAGCAGGCTTCAGGCTCTGAGCTGTCAGCACAGAGCTCAAAGCTGGGCCCGAACTCAAGGAGCCATGAGATCATGAACTGAGCCAAAATCGGATGCTTAACCAACTGAGCCACTCATGTGTCGCTAGACTTGTTAGTATTTAATTAAATGACAGGAGTAGTTGGAGGCTTTGGATTTTATTAATTTTTTGCAGAAGGGATTAACCTTTGCAGGTAATTAAGATCTAGGTGTTTCACGTCAATCTAGTCAGGGACTGGAGTGATTAAAAAAGTGAGTCATTGGGAACTTAGCTTACCAGTGGAAGGGAAGCCAAGAGTTTCCTCAGGACCTTTTCATATGCAATCAGAATTCCAGTGTTGTTCTCTTAATGGAGTCTCACTCTTGATAACTCACCTTAAGATCTCTCATTCTCAGACACTGCTTTCTACTCAACTTCTTAGATATTGGTTTTAAATTGGCAAGTGATCCTTAAAGAACAAAGTCTCCACTACCACCACTCCCAATATTTATAACACTAGTTGTATAGGGGTTTTCCTCAGAGCTACGAATTCTCCGATTCTCCGCAGACAACAAAGTGTTCAATTTAACTCTGACAAAATCTACCTGGAATTAGCATCATATCTGACAAGTTAAGGACTCAGTCTCACAAGACTGCCCACATTTCATATTTCAGTCTGAAGTCCAGATAGTTACCTGTGCTTCTGACTGACCAACTGTAAAATGAAGATTCCATAGCTTCCTCTTCTCTTTTGTTAATTTGCTAGAATGGCTTACAGAACCGAGTAAAATATTTTACTTATGATATTCCTGGCTCATTATAAATGGATATGTTAGGAGCAATCAGACAAAAAAGATAACATAGTGCAGGTATGGGGGAAGGAGTGTGGAACTCTCCAGGTATTCCACACTTACAACATTCTGTATGTTCACCAACCTAGAAACTCTCCAAATCCCTTTAGCTATGTTTTTTTTAGAGGTTTCATTAAGTAGGAGTGATTAATTTAAGCCTTGGTCATTTGTGATTAAGTCAGTTTGCAACCACATTTCCTTCTTTGAAGGTTGGGGGATAGGGCTGAAAGTTCAGTCATGTGGTTGGGTCCAGGGCAACTAATCTTCATTCTAAGGTTATCTGGAAGCCACCAGCCACCAGTCATTTCATTGCCATACAAAAAGATACTTATCACTTGGGAGATTTCAAGAGTTTTAGGAGCCGAGTGCCAGGAAACCAGGGAAGGAATCAAATATATATTAAATTGTCACAGACTCCAAGGATAAAAGTGGCACCAAAGGTCACATTTACTTCTGTTACATAACAAAATTTAAACACGTAAATTTGAAGATGTGATTGGCTTTATTAAATTATTCATAAATCAGGCAACACTCCATCTAGCAAGTAGAGAGGCACTCAGAGAAGCTCTATAAAATAGAAAGGTTTTACAGACATAGGGGAGGGGCAAGAACATTATTAGCAAAAGAAAAGGATTGTTCCAGAGGCTATTTGCTGGAGGAAAAAGCAAGACGTCTTGTCATGCAGATTACCTCATCTTTCTATGGAGGATGCTGAGGAACCAGGTGACAAACTCATATATTGTAATGGAAAGAAAATTTTCCTGACCGATTGGTTAAGGCCACCTTTCTTGGAGAGGTTGAAACTGCAATTATTTTTTTTTAATTATTTAAGTTTCTATTTAAATTCCAGTTAGTTAACATGCAATGTAATACTAGCTTCAGGTGTCTAATTTAGTGATTCAGCACTTAGAGACAACAATCAGTGCCCATCACAACACATGCACACCTTATTTCCATCACCTATTTCACCCATCCCCCTACTACCCAATCCTCTGGTAAGCACGAGTTTGTCCTCTATGGTTAAGAGTCTGTAAAACTGCAATTAGATTGGGTATTAAGCCTCAGTTTGGAAACTTCATCTAAGTGACTGCATTTCAGGCCTATGGTTTTCTTTTTTTAACTTCTCTTGGCTTCTGTTTTTTTGTTTTGTTTTGTTTTTATTTTTCTTCCTGGAATCTTGATTTTTCAGGTCATAAAGTGTTAAAGGCTATGGTAGTAGTCTTGTGAGGTCTCCAAACAGATTTGTTATTTGGTCAGATATTTCTAGTTTTACCTAATAGAAGCATTGGTCTAATCCAAGAACTATGACTTGTGTGCCAAGTATATCCTGTCACTTGTTTTTATAAATAGTTTTATCAGAGCACAGCCATAGCGAATTTGTTACATATTGTCTATGGCTGCTTGCTCCTTGCAAAGACAGACTGGAGGTTTAGTTGGATAGTTCTAATGAAGATTTTATAGCCTAAAGCTTAACATGTTCACTGCCTGGCCCTTTCCAGAATCTAATTTGCCAACTTCTACTCTAATCCACCACAACCGGATAAAAACCTAAAATTATTTTTTACCTATCTGCTTTTTTCTGTCCCTATTGGGAGATTAGACTTACTGTCTTGGATTTAAAATTTGTAAAAAAACATTTAACATAATTATTATTCATATGTAACAAAAATATAATGATAGTTTTTTTCTTACTTCCAAATTCCATTATATTCCTGTTTATTAAAGACAAAATCTATTTTTCGCAATTTGGGCAAATTATTTTGAAACAGAAGACTCTAGGAAAATACTTCATCAGTGAAAGAAATGAAGAAGACGTATGTTACTTGTAACTTGAAACTATACTACTTATTTATATAATCCAAATGAAAACAATTTTGTTCACTGAACTTTTAACTAAGTCACAGAATTGTGAACAGAGTTAAATGGCTGATCTGCCATTACCTGAATTTGTTCGAACCCTCAGTTGACTAGTGCATAGATTACTGTCAGCCACTAGTGTTTGTCTTCCTGAAATTTAAAGTAATATTCTTGAATTAGTGGCAGGTTAGTCCCACTGTCAACCATATTTATGTAAATCATTCTCTGTAACTCCCCTCTAGGAATAACTGAAAAAAGAAATGCTAACTCAGATTAAAGCCGAGCATTAAAAGAAGCAATAAACATTTAAATATACTGACAGTGGATATTTTCTTCATGAAGCATATAATTCGGTATGGGACCACAAAGTCTTATCCTTCACAGCACTTCTTCACAAATTAGACATTTTGAATATGTGGTACCATCTGTAATTATATAGTCTTAAGTAATTTGATTTGAGACCAAAGAGCCATATTAAAGAGTTCTTAGTATATGCATTAAACATACATACAAATGTAAATATATTTGCCTTCTTATGTTCTTGCTGCTATATGTAGTTTTAGGAAAATAGAAAAGGCAGTATATGTGCAGTTCTTCTACTGTGATTTTGACTCTCAAATCATGAAAGACACAATAGGCTTTTTTTTCAAAGTTTCAGGTGACAGTGAAGACCTATTACTGACTTACTGGAATGAATGGACTGGTTGAATCATACTGGGTTTCTAAAATCCCAATGTGAAGAATTTCTGGGAGAGCATTGCCTTCTTGTTTCTACTTAGCATGGTCCACCAAAGAAGCTAACAAGTAATTAGGTGAATGAAATACTCTTCCTGGTGCCCAATTAATTAAGAGTTGTAATTCTGGATGGGACTAAAATGGGTAACCCAGAACAGCTAACTTCTCTTTCTCTCTGGAGATAAGAATAGTATCTACTTTATAAAATTAAAATTAAATGAAATTATACATGCAAAGAATGTGTTAGTCACTGAAAATTATTGTGGTATTTTTCATTATGACCACCACCACCACCAGTACTATAGTACTTCCAAAGTTTTTATCATGAGCTCAAAAATGTATTATTCTTATTACTTTTTCACTATTTTAACTATAAGCATGATTCATCTAGCTAGCTGGATTGTTTGTGGGTTGTTGTTTTTTTTTTCCTGACACTGTATAATAAATTTTATTACCCAACTAGCCTTTTTCCTGTGATCAAAACATTCCCATTATTCCTTTATATAGTATTTTAACTTTTAAAAAATTGCCCTTCTGAATGTATTTAGAAGCCAAAGATATAACTTTAGCTGTTAATTCTTGCTATCCTGATTTTTAATGAAAAAAATGAAAAGGTACTTGCTTGGCACAACTTAAGACACATATATTTCATTGTATGTGAATTTTACTTTAAAAATTGTAAGCAAGGGGGTTTGGGTGGGTCAGTCAGTTAAGCATCCAAATATTGGTTTTGGTTCAGGTCATGATTTCAGTCATGGGATTGAACCCCACATTTTGCTCTGTGCTAAAAGCATGGAGTCTGCTTGGGATTCTCTCTCTCCCTCCGTCTCTGCCCCTACCCCCATAAAAATAAGTAAATAAACTGTAACAGATCTTGAAAACAAATAACGAACTCTGGTTAATGATATGCTTTCTGAAGTGTAACATATACTGATATATGTTATTTACTTGGAAATATATCTGAGGAAAGATGGATTGATAGCTGAATAGTGAGAGGTAGATGAATGTATACATATACATATGATATATATACATATACATATATATACACACATATATATATTCACACATAATTCTTTTAACTTTTACTTATATTTTATATCCTCATAATAAACTGTTGGGAGAAATGTACTGAACATACTTGAATCCAAATAGTTTTTAGTTATACATAATAAAATGGCTATTTTTAAAAGATCAAAACTTAATCCTTGAAGGAGAAATATTAAAACTTCTGAGAATAGTAAGAAAAATATGGCATTGGACATACAAAACTGATACATGCTATTCTTCAGATTATGCTTATCTAATAACTATGTCTCATATAAGTCATACAAGCTGTATAAGCCATAAAATGCTATTTGGCAATTTTGTTGACCCTATTAAAATACGAAAATAAGGACAACGAAACTAATATTTTTTACTTAAAATATTTATGATAAAATAAATTAATATTTATTTCTGACTTCTTTCTAAAATGGGTTTTAGATGAATTTTAAAGTAGAGTCACAAAGATTTTAGACATAGTAGAAATGGTGGGTGCAACCAGGCACACTGTACAAATGGACTGGTATCCAGTCCCACTTCATGTGCAGTATAACTTTTTAAAGGATTCTGTAATCAGAATCGTTCTAATCTTTTATGTGTAAAATAGTATATTAATAATTGCCATCAGTTTTAATGATGAGGAGTAATTAATATAAATGTATAAGATAAACTAGGCCATGTTGAATAAAGGTAGTAGGCATTGTTGCTTCTTTCTTGGAATATATAAGTATAGAGCTTCTCAGGATGATTAAATAAAGGATGCAACACTCACTTGATTTCTAGATTCTAATATGCTATATCTATTAAAATAATTCATCTTACGTAAAGAGAGTGATAAGCACTTTTATCCTGTATCACTTCTTTCCCTTAATTCTAAACAAATTGTAACTACCTAGAGAATCCCTTTTGATGAGGTTTATTAATCTTTTTTTCTTGTTCCTTTTTTTGTGTGTCATTTTTAAAACTGCTTTAGCATTTAGAATAGTTGGCAGTCACTTGTACCTTTATCCTATTAATCACAAGAATCCCAGTTGGAACAGAATTTTGCAGAAGATCGTTTTTTTTCTTATATATTTCAAGAGCGTGCAGTTGCTATTTTGCAACTCCCGGGGGGAGAATTAGCAAACGTGTTTCTGAGTATTTACCTGAAAAGTAATAGAAGAATAAAATAGAAGACCATGGAAATACTTCCTACGAGGAGAAATTAAATAGGGATTATTTAACCAAAAGAAGAGAAGGTTGAAGCACAACATGCAATGAAATGTACTTAACTGTAGTATTTTATGATGTATGTTAGCTATCAAGGAGAACTTCCTAGTGCTTCATGATAGTTATTAAACCCTGGCATGGGTTAGAGAAAGATTGCAGGTTAACTCCAAAAATTCCTAAAATGCCAGTGTCGCACATGTGATCATTTGTGATTGGTCCAAGTGAAAATTACAAAAATCCAGAAATTTTATGCACATGCTTTTATGTTCTTTATAAGATAGTAGTTTAGTAATATGGAATTTAAAACTGTTAACTAAATGCAATGCAGGAAATATTGGAAAATGTATTCCCTTGTTGAGTACACTGAAAAAGGTAGCTTTGCATCAATCCCACTTAAAGAAATTTCCGGGTGCTTGAGTGTCTCAGTCAGTTGAGTGTCTGACTCTTGATTTCAGTTCAGGTTATAATCTCATGGTTTGTGAGTTTGAGCCCCACATCAGGCTTTGCACTCAAAGCATAGAGCCTGCTTCAGATTCTCTTTCTCTTCTCTTTCTGCCTTAAATACAAATAAATAAACATTAAAACACACTAAGAATAAAAGAATGCCTAGCTACTTCTAATTAAAATCTCAATTTCTGAAATATTCTTTTCCTTAAGGTATTAGAATGTGATTTTGGTGCCTGAGAATTTTTATGGAATAAAATAATAATAATAATAATAATAATAATAGTAGTAGTAGTAGTAGTAGTAATAGTAATAATAGTAATACTACCAAATAAAGAAAACATGATTTAAGAGGCATCTATGGATCCTGAGATAGTAGATGCAAGTCAGATACAGTGATACCACTTCATTGCATAACTTGTAGCTTAAAGAGTACCAGGGACAGCAGGTAGGTATAAAAGAGTAATAGATTTAGTCAGACAACTGGCTTTCAATAAAATTATTTTTCCTGGGTGCCTGCCTGGTTCAGTTGGTACAACATGGAACTCTTGATCTCAGGGCATTGTGAGTTTTGAGCCCCAGGTTGTTGGTGGAGTTTACTCAAAAAATTATTTTTCCTGAAAATAGGTTTTAATTATTTATAATGTATTTTCTTTCCTAGTTACATATACTTGCTACCCAGAAAGGAAAATCAAATTTAATTCAAATATTGTGCACTTTACAAGAATTTTCCAGCTGAATAAATAACTGTTAAAATACACGTTAAACACTTTGAGAGACTGCATTTAGTGTGCCTAATATAGTAGGCTAAAAACCATTCATGTTTCTTTTAAATTCAGTATTCAATGAGAGAATCTTAGAGATCAGTTAGTACAGTGAGTAAAACTGTAGATGCAAAAAAAATAAATATGACTTATCCAAGATAACAGAGTCAATAAGTAGCAGAGCCTATACTAGAACTCGAACACCTAGTTGCACTTTTTTTGTGTGTTTTTACCATAAAAGGTAACTGAGGAGAAACAAGTCCATTCTTATACCTTATCAATTTCCATTTAAGAAAGATCTAAAATAAAGTTTTTTAATTCATTTATTTATTTCGACAGAGAGCATGAGTGGGGTAGGAGTAGAGAAAGAGTGAGAAGAGACAATCCAAGCAGGCTCCACACTGTTGGGCCAGAGCCCAATGCAAGGCTTGAACTCATGAACTCTGAGATCATGACCTGAGCTGAAAGTGAGAGATGGACACTTAACCAACTAAGCCACCCAGGCTGCCAGTATTCTTTCGTTCTTTATAAAAGAGGAAATTAGGATAATCATTTGGGTTGATTTTCTGATTTTGCCCAAAAACAAAAATAAATACTTTCATATACTTTTTAATATGCTGTACTTTGTTAATGTATTAGTATATTACCATTCAACACCTAAAGAAAACAGAACGAAAAACTGTTTTGGTAGATAGATTCTTGGACACATTCCATACTTCTTTATAAATCCTTTCCTTTCAGGTTTTGTTGGTTTTTTGTTTTGTTTTGTTTGTTTGTTTGTTTTTCAAAATAAGTAATATTTACTTTATAGATGAGTAAACTGAGGTCCAGTCAGGTGCACTATTTTGGTCAAGTATCCAGACAGTAGGTGGTAATACCTGGATTAGAACACACACTTGCTTGGTTCCAAAGCCAAAATATTTCCATTATACAGATATTCCAACTCCGCATAAAAATCAAATGGGGAACCTTGAAAATTTCAATGATTTGATTGTTCAGAACCAGTTGAGAATTACTAAAGTATACCATTTTTTCAAAGTTTTTGAAATATTTTAACCTATTTTAAAGATACAAAGTCAAATTTAAAATATAAAATTGCCAATTATTTTATTACTCATAGCAATACAGTGTTTATGAGCAGATGTTTATCTATTAGTTATATTTGTATGGCTAAGATAAAATGGTAATGTGTTATCATTATTACGTATATCCAGATGTCAAGAATGAGTATTCAAATTTCAGGTACAAGATTTCTAATGTTATTTTCTAGTTCTTTCAAAGCAAAACTGGGGTGCCTGGTTGGCTAAGTCCGTTAAGCATCCGACTTTGGCTCAGGTCATGATCTTGTGGTTTGTGAGTATGAGCCACGTGTCGGGCTTTGTGCTGACAGCTCAGAGCCTGAAGCTTGCTTCAGATTCTGTTACTCCCCCTCTCTCTGCCCCTCCCATGCTCATGCTCTATCTCTCTGTCTCTCAATAATAAATAAACGTTAAAAATTTTTTTTAAACAAAACAAACAAAAAATGCAAAACTAATGTCTAAGAATGTAAGTTACTTGTGCATTACTACCATTTTAAACACAGGACTAGGTTTTCCAGTTCAGAGATTAAATATATATATAAATTAAAATGAAAACAGTTTACAAGGGATTCTATGCATATAACTAATTTGTAACATTCA
The DNA here is from genome assembly GCA_030068075.1 of Paguma larvata. NCBI lineage: Eukaryota > Metazoa > Chordata > Mammalia > Carnivora > Viverridae > Paguma > Paguma larvata. Next base: position 123,667,495 of record CM057823.1, on the reverse strand, counting down.
TTTTTGAGATTAACTTTTAAGAATCACATTATTTCTGATTTTAAAAATAGCAATGTTATGAATACAAATAGAAGTATGAAACAAATACAGTGTTATCTATGTACTTCATTGCTAATGAAATAACATGATGATTTCTCATTTAATTACAAATTCCCAGCTAAATGAAAGCAATTCAAAATGGGACTTAATTTAATGATATAATTTTGTGATTAGTGTGTTTCCTTTAAACTTTCAATCATAAATTATACTTTAATTTGAGAATGTGTTCACACAGTAAACATGGCATAATTTCTTACCATATACAGATAGAAAAGGGATTTTTTTTGCTAAAAGCATTAAACTAATGATAGAATTTATTAGCATCATATTTTGTTTTGTTTTGTTTAGAGAGAGAGAAAAGGAGTACACACATGTGCAAGCTGTGGGGAGGGCCAAGAGAGAGAGATTCTTAAGCAGGCTCCAAGCTCAGTGCGGAGCTCCACCCAGGGCTTGATCCCATGACCCTGGGATCATGACTGAGCCAAGTTTAAGATTCGGATGCTCCACTGACTTAGCTACCCAAGTACCGTTAGCACCATATTTGTATCTTTTTATACTACCATATGGCTTACATTAATTATTATAATAACAATAAAATAATCCCACAAATTTGTATACTTGTATGATAGATATATGTCTGTTTACAAAGTTGCCTCAGACACTAAAACATTAATTACATTACATCAGATTTCACTTAGGTCAGATGCTGAGCTGGGTGTTCTCATACTTTTTGGCATAAAGTAACATGCTTTTACTAAATTTTTGTGCTACAACAAAGTAGATCTTTGCTAAGATTATTACATTAAAAATGAGTCTTGCAAAATCCATGTGCATATTCAGTGAATTTATTTCTCCGTCTCTTTTATCAACAGATTAAATATAGTTTAATAGAAATATTAAACTATAATCCAATATGATTTTATTGAATGTCTACTAAGTTTAAGTACTGTGTTAAGTGGTAGTGTCTATATGGGTGCAATCAGTAGTATGGCTACTAACAATATAACAGAAGGAATATATTAAACAACTACTTGTAAGTATCAGATATGTTGTGTATTTTTTGAGCTTTGGATATTTCGCAATAAGCCAGGGAGAGGGAGAGATCCTGAGGACTGAAACATGTTGAAACTCAGGGGTAAGAGAAGAGTATTTCTGAACAAAGGAATTTTCTAAAGACACTGAGGCAAGCTGTTTAGAAAGCAGTGGTTTCTACTGCTGCTGTAACGAATTACCACAAACTCAGAAGCTTAAAATAACACAAATTTATTATGTCACAATTCTGTAGGTCAGAAATCTGGGGTGGGTGTTTGTCTGGTTCTTCTGGTGTACGTCTCACAAGACAAAAATCAAGATGTCAGCAGCCTGCCCTCTTGTCCGGAGGTTCTGAGGGTGGGGAGAATTAGAGGAGCAAATCCATTTCCAAGCTCATTCAGGTTGGTGGCAGAATTCATTTCTTTGTGGCTATAGGGCTGAAGTTCCCATTTCCGTGCTGGCTGTCGTCCAGAAGCCATTCTTAGCAACTTAAGTCTTCCTGCATTCCTTGTCACATTGAAAGTCGCTGCCTCCGACAGTGCATGGAGTCTTTATTATCCATAGTAGATCTCTGACTCCCCTTCCTGCCACATCTCCATTTCTGCTATTATCTGGGAGAACGTTCTGCTCTTCATAGTCCATGTGATTATATTGGGCTTACAGAGGTAATTCAAGATAATCTCTCTATTAAAATCATTTGATTAGTAATTTTAATGGCATTGCCAAAATTCCTTTGCCATGTGATATAGTGATTTAGTAGTCTTGACACCATGGGCACAGATCATGGAACCAAAATTCTGCTCACCACAGTGAGGGGGATTTCATTGCATAAAAAGAGATCAAGGAGCTTAGTGGCTTAGTTGTTGTTTATATCATACATTTGGACATTGAATTCACTCAAATGATGACAGGCCTGTAGTAGAGAGAAATTAGAAATTTTCTATCTAATTTATTATTTTACAAACAAAATATCCTAAATTCATTAGAGTATTAGATGCTGAGTCTGATTTTTTTTAATGATTTCAAAAGGATGTAGTGGAGAGAAAAAACTGAAGTCAAATGCAAAAGTCTGCAGTAAATGAAGAGCAGTAACCTGGAGGTTGGCAATTAATAGACACGAAGATGAGTAGACGTGACATGAGCCTCACAGATTAGAGAAATATTGTGGACTGTGGAAGGGTGATAATCAGAAAGTTGCACTGGAGTGCCCTATCAAGTGCTGAAAAAGAGGTACCTACAACTGAGAAAACTGAGGAGAATCCAAGTGCATGGGAGAGGGTCAGATTTCACTTAGGCCGAATGCTGAGCTGGGTGTTCTCATGAACAGTTTATCATGTTGAGTTTATTTCCAGTGGAATAGTCTTTTTAGGGATAGAGTAGAAAATTTGAGAGAGAAGCACAACTGGGAATGGATCAAGAGAGAGAATACAAATTTCATCATAGGGATGGAAACATTGGAGAGAATTGACAAAAAATGGGGTGAAGGGAAAGTGAAATGAGTCAACTACAGATTTGCCAAGATTAGAAATCTAACAGTCCTTTGGAAGTGGATACTTTTCTTTCAGTAGTTATTAAGTGAGTCCAGTAGCTAAGAACTTCATGGTCTTCAATGGTAGGTGGTAGAGTTGGTACCAAGTAGATTTTAGGGACTGTGAAGTCTAGACCATGTACAATCCAACTCAGTCATTTTTTCCCCCTTCATTATTTGTCATGTCTTATGAGAGACAGTACATAAGGTTAAGAACACAAACTGTGACACTGGTGTGTATGGGGCTCTGTCTTGGCCTTGTAATTGTGCACAGGTTACTTTACCTCTTCATTCCTCTGATTCTTCAGCCACTAGGTACAAATGGTGACAGTAGTGACTGTTTCATTGGGTAGTTTTGAAGATTAAATGACTATGTAGTTCATCATAAGCACTGTAACTGTTAGCTGTAATTATTTAATGGTCACTTCTACATTTTTTTTACCTACTTACATAAGATTTGATATTATGGATCATGCATAATACATTTTTAGACTGGAGACCTGTGCTAACCTTAATTTTATATCATTTTGGTTCAGTTGTGCTATATAAGAAACACAACATTAACCTTAGACAAGTATGTGTCATTCAGTGCCTGTGTGTTCTGGTAGAGTTGCATCAACATAGTTGATAGGAAAATAGGTTATTGTTTTAAGTGATTTTGGTAGATTTAAAAATCCCAAACCGAGTAAAGTAAACTTGCCTGAAGGATCATTTTTCTTTAATAAAAAGAGCCATGATCTTCTAGAAGTAATACTCTTGAGAAATGTATTTGTCATTAAAAACAAAGGAGGTCAAATGATTTTCTAGGTATAGTGGTCACAATAAATATCTACTGTCACTTACATGGAGGCAGAAGAAATATGCTGTCACTTCTGTTATTGGAAAACTGTCCATCTCTTTTCTAGCTTTCTCCTCCAACCATCCTTCCATGGAGAATTACCCTTGTACAACTCAATTTGTCGCAGAGTAAAAAGTTTTTAAGATAAGGAGGCATTTCCTAAAATGCTAGCCTATTGCCGTTTGGATTTGCTGAAACTGTGCAGTTGACAATTTGAAACCTCTTAAATGCTCATTTTTATGCTATGTGTGTTCTATGTGTTGTAGATTTCAATCTAATTTATTATTTTATAAAGAAAATATCCTAAATGTTTTAGAGTATTAGATGCTGAGTCTGATTTTTTTAAATGATTTCAAAAGGATGTAAAAATCATTTACAGGGGATGTGAGATTAAATGTGTTCTTAAAAACATCTTGATTAAAATAGTTATTTTCAATAGATTAAAACACTTCCAAGATGATGTCAGATATTAAATAATTGGTAAGTGTCATTTTGGTCATTGTGATTTTAGACCAACTTTTTCTATTCATAACTGTAAAGTTGATACTATCACTTCAGCATATTTTGATTGGACCACTGTTTTTTTTTTTTTTAATTGATGTGTACAAGGCACTTTATTAACCACTTTAAAGGATGTAAAAAGTATTAAATTTAGTTCCTGCCTTAGGGTACTAATACAACTAAAAAGATGATCATGTGCATACATAACTATGGTCAAAGTTACAGCACAGTAAGGACCATAGGAAAATGCAAAGCAGAGTAGAAGATAAGAAGAGAGACGTTACCAGAAACTCGTCAGTCAGAAGTCTCTCTTTATATTGCAGATAGTGGAAATAGTAAATGGAAAATAGGATACAGAATGTATAATATAATTATAATATAGTAAACTCTAATAGGGAATATTTTTATAAATATACATATGCAAATAGAAAACATTAGAGGGAACTGTCAAAAAGTATAATTGTTCATTATTTACCTCCAATAGTTTGTCGATGCTGTTTCCTCAAGATAAGGGAGTAAGGGAAGTTAGAAAGGGCAGAGGAAGTTTCTAAGCATGAATGTGGGCATCTGTGGTGTCTGTATTCAACCTCATCCCATGGGGACAGGAGACTCATAACATGACTTTTACCATATAGTTGTTGGTCCTGCCTTGAGGCAAGGAGGCGAGCCCTTGTACCTGTATGCATCAGTTATTGACCAAAGGCAAAGGGAAATTCTCTAATGAAGGAAGCACCCATGAACCTTTTGCAGCTAACACTCATACCAGCTGGACCTAATGAAGGGATATGGGCAGCTGGGCAGCAAGCACCAAGAGTGTTCAGTATATATTACTGAACAATCAGAGCATATCTGTATTTAATCTCTCTCTCTCTCTCTCTCTCTCTCTCTCTCTCTCTCTCTCTCTCTCTCACACACACACACATACACACACACACACACACACACACACACACACACACACACGCCTTCCTTACCCAGGAAGATGTCAGTGTCTCTGGGGGCAGTAGTCTAGTATATCCATATTTATGTATAATAGCGTATGTGTTAAACCTATATACTATATTCAACAATTATTGAAGGGCAGAGAAAGACTCAACTCTTGCTTTTCTATTTATAAAATTTTAAAGTGTAATCAGCAAAATAATACTAATACTACTACTGCTACTACTAATAATAAATAGATATATTTTAACTTAAAACTTTAGGCCTTGGGGCACCTGGGTGACTCATTCGGTTAAGGATCCGACTCTTGATTTTGGTTCAGGTCATGATCTCACGAGTTGTGAGATCAAGCCCCGTGTCGGGCTCTGCACTGATGACACAGGCCCTGCTTGGGATTCTTTCTTTCTCCCTCTTTTTCTGCCCAGATCCTGCTCTCCCTTTCTCTCTCAAAAATAAATAAATAACATTTAAAAATAAAACACTTTAAGCCTCACTTCTCTGAAAAATCCAACTGTATGGAATATCTTACTTCTATGGAATGGTACATAAACCATGTATGCCCATGTAGCTGTGCCTGTGACATGACATGTGTAATAACATCTCATTTATCGAGTTGCTATTTATCCTCAAACTTAAAATAATTAAGCCATTATCTGCATCATCAGTGTTTTCAAGCAATAAATGAACTCCTGAGAGTCCCAATAAAGAGCACAAAAGAGCTTGCTGGTTTTGACACACACACGCTGCTGTTGGGAAAATATAATTAAAAACAAAATATTTTCCCAACTCAAAAATCCTCTCTACAAGTTAACAGTGAAAGAAAACATTTTCATTGTTGAGTAAGCATTAGGCCACAATGTGAAAAATATCACAGGCAATCCACAAAGAGAGTGCAAAAACAGAAATTTCACTCTTTTTTTTTACAGTCAAGTGGCTCCAAACCATTACATACATGTTTTCAAAATAAACAATATCTATTCCTCAAGTAAAGGAAACTTGACAGCACCATTTGTCACACAGAATTCCTCCTGAATTTATCTCGTAATTGGTGTGAAAATCTATGTTAACCAGTTGGCTTTGTCCAGGAGAGAAACAAACTTTTCGTATCTTTTATGGCATGAGGTAGTTTTGCATGTTGGAGCAAGGTGTCCAGAAAGTTGGGCAACTACTCTCCCTTGGAATCTGGTAAGGAGGGTGCTATTTCCTTTGATAATCACATTTCAAAGAGATAGCTCCATGTTTCTGAGAAAGAAGTCCCTGGGTCTCAAAGCTGATAAAAGTTCTAACTAGCTTTCAAAAGTATTTATATACATATCAGAAACAGGAAGAATTATCTACAATTACAAGTCTACTAAATTCTCTAAGAAAACAGAAGAGAAATCTCCTCTATTTTTTCCAATAGGGAATATTAAGCCTCTTACCTTTAATTTTTATTTGTCCTTACACTGCTCATAGTGAAGCTCCTCAGCCCCAGGGGAATCACTTACTCTGACTTCTGACACAGCTCTGTAAGAGTTTCAGATCCTACAGCAGATTGTGCATTATCTGCGATTCAGGCTTCTTGTTGGAGACAGATTTGCTGACTACAGAATGGTGAAGGGACAACTGTCAGGTCTGACAGTGAGTGAAGAGATAATACTTAGAAAAAACAGATGGTGAAGTATGAGAGGAAGAAAGGAGGAAGGGAGAGAGTAGGAAGAACGAAGCAGTCAGGAGCCTTCCAGTGGGAAGAAACAGTCCTGTCACCTTGGGAACTGCTGAGGGCATGGTTTTATTACCACACAAAAAGTGTAATTGACTTTTAAGAATATATCATTATGATCACTAAATTCTTTAATACCTTCAAACCACAGGCTGTCTGGAGGTTACTTGGAGGTCACATTCCTGATATCTTGAGTGATGGTCTTTGACCATGTCTTCTTTGAGTTTCTCTTCTTTCCTTACAGCCTGTAAGAAAGTGTGCAATCTGAGAGTAGTGATTGGTTTTTATAAGTATTATGGGTTGTGTATAAACTATCCTGGGTGTGAGTAAGTCACTCCCAGGAAACATCAGAGAACATTGATTCAGGAAGAAAGGAAAGAATGATTTCTTTATTGCAGTTGTGAATAAAATATTTTTATCTTACATTATTATGGCTATTTTTCAGTGGCCGGTTCAGTAAGTGTAACATATGCTTAACAAATATAGATGCACAGTCTCTAAAATCAAACTGCCAGGTTCAAATCCCAGCTCTGCCATGTCCTGCTGTGTGACCTTGAGCAAGGTCTTTCAGCCTCTTGTTTCACACTTTTCTTATTTTAAAATGGTTATTAGTGTTTACATCATAGAATTGTGATGATGATTAAATGAGTTTCCAGAGAGAGAGAGGTAGAGGGAGAGACAGAGGTTATCAAAACAAATCAATAAATATAAACTGTTATTTATAAACTATTACTTATAGTGCAAGTCTTACTTTAACCTGGAGATACTCTATACTTTATTTAAGGAAGAAAAAAAGAGAGGGGTAATATTTTTAGAAGAATTTCTAACCAAAATACATTTTTTGAATTTTTATTTATTTTTTTTTATCAATTTATTGTCAAATTGGTTTCCATACAACCCGCAATGCTCATCTCAACAAGTGCCCTCCTCAGCACCCGTCACCTTCTCTCCTGCCTCCCATATTCATCCCTCAACTCTCAGTTTGTGCTTAGTATTTAAGAATTATGTTTTGTCTCCCTCCCTCTCTGTGGCTTTTATTTTTTTTCCCCTCTTCCCCTCCCCCATGGTTTTCTGCGAAGTCTCTCAAAATCCACCTATGCATGGAAACATATGGTATCTGTCTTTGACTGACTTCAAAATACATTTTTTCGGTCACACATTGAGAGTGTGCTTTCTAAATATACAAGGAAGAATAGTATGTTGTATAATATCATATATTCTGTCCATTTTATTATACAGATAACTGTAGCCAAGTTTATTTTATAGATTCACAAAATATGAGAAATTATAGAAATTTTGAATTATGTTGTATACTTGAAATTTAATAACCCTTTATATCAATTATACTTGTATAAATTAAAAAATAAAATTAGGAACACACAAAAAGATAAAAGAAATCATATCAGTATTTTTTAAGTTTAATTATGATGAACTCACTTTTATGATTTTAAATATTAGTGTATAATCTATAGTTAATATATAGTTAGGCTGATTTTTCTGCCTTTGCTGACATATTTTGATATTAACGATGTGTTTGAAGACTTTTATGTTAGTACGTATAATCTGATATGTTAAAATATATGTTTTTGTTCTGGCCCACATGTTAGCACATGTTTACATTGGACTGAATGAAGAGGTGAGAGTTGCACAAGCTTCATCAAACTCAGGAAAATGATAAAGTTTTAGAATTTTTTTTTTATATTGCCACCTTGGAAAATAAAGGGAAGAAAAGTCAAAATGTTTAGGATATTTAGGTATTGCCTTAAGCAAAAATAATCCTCTACATGTCCACACTGTGGCACTAGACTGAATAAAAACAAATTATTTCTTCAGTTTTCATATTTTACTGACCTACTGGTGTTAAAAGCTGTTGAACAAATGTGAAACAAGCTTTCTCATCTTTCTGGTGTTCCAACATAGGTGTTTGGTGGCCAGCAGGTATTCTTTTCTTACCCTCATTATTATAATTTAATAATTATATATTAAAATATATATAATGCTTCTCAGAATAGCTTTCAAAACAAATCTATACATTAAATGCAAATAATTTGCTTTATATTGATTTCATCATAAATTGTGCCTGTGCTAAAAATAACAGTCATTAGACTTAAAATTTATCATCAGCATAGTTTGATCCTTTCAAATCTTAAAAAAAATACTTTTTTGTGTGTAGAATGACTGCAGGTGCTTTTTATTAGATACAGTATAACATGAATTGGTAAATACGTTCTTCTTTTCCCATATCTTAACATTATAGAAAATTGTTTCTCCAAAAGATTTGTGTTAGATAGGATAGGCTAATTATGTGTCAAGAATGGATTATTACAAAATTTCAGTGGTTTAAAATTATATTGACTCCTGGCTACTATTACAAGTTGGTTACTTAGCCACAGCTCTGTTCTGTAAAGTCATTCAGGATCCTAGAGTATCGAAGGCATCATGTATCTTGTAGCTGCATCTTCTTGGTCACCACCCCAGCAAAAGGGAATACATGGTGAGCTCATACTTGTTCTTCAGGGCTTTATCCTAGAAGAGTTATACTCAATTTCAATTCATAGACCTCCAGTCAGATGTAATCCTAAAGCTTCACCTAACCAAGGGGAATAAGACAAGTGGTTACTGGTGAGTACTGGTAATGTCTACTGACATCCAGTAAAGTGACATGGCTCATTTTGCCCTGAATATATGTGGCAGTTTGTGTGAATTCTAAGAACTTGGTAAATACTGAGTGTTACTCTGCAATATTGTTGTATTAATTACTTAATACTTCTAAATGTGAAATTCACTTTAATCATTAAAATTTAAAGGAATTTTCCTTCTTTTAATACTGTGACAGGAAATTATAATCTTTCTTAGTTTATTTTTGAACATATAATCACAATAAATGACTGCATTGCCTAATGGCAGTCATATTATTCTTACTTTGTCCACATTTTCCACACTTCTTTATATGTCATAGTTTTTTTAAAAACATAGCAAAAATTTGGTTTGACTTTCAGTAATCTCTGAGTAATCTTAAATCATAATTTTAAAATCTGACTGGCTGCTAAATAATCTCATCATGAAAAAATTGTAAGGAAAATTAACAACTTATGCAATGGGAAATGGTTTTAAAATAGGTAAACTCCAATTAAATTTCTTTGGTACCAACACTTTTTATTTACCAAATATATTCATTTAAAATATTTTCTACTATAATAATTATGATTGTATTTTAAACTATTAAAGGAAAATAGCATACCCATTCAAATGAAGAAAAAGGTAATATATCACAAAAGTAGAGAATTTGAGGTCTTGCTAAAATTAATTTAAAAACATAATCTCTTGGGGCTCCTGGGTGGCTCTGTTGATTAAGTGTCTGACTCTTGGTTTCAGCTCAGGTCTCGATCTCATGGTTTGTGAGTTTAATCCCCACATTAGGCTCTGTGCTGACTGTGTGGGGCCTGGTTAGGATTCTCTGTCTCTCTCTCTCTGTCTCTCTGTCTCTCTCTCTCTGTCTTTCTCTTTCTGCCCCTCCCCCACTTGCTGTGTCTCTCAGAATAAATTAAAAAATAAAAAAATTATAATCTCTGAAGTAAATAAATTAATGAGAGATTATATGCCTGATAATAGTCTGCAATTGTCTTATAAGGCATGTTTCTTTGGCAGAAAGAGCAAATGGAACAAAATAATTGTCATCTTCCTTCAGTCTTTTCCTCTAGCATATTTTTAAGCCTTCAGTGGTTGATAGCAATTATACAAAAGATGCTTTCCCAAAGCTTCAAACCTGTCATGTTTTCTTTTGTTTGTACTCAGAAGAATGCTCTGACTTTGGTTGATTCAGTGATTATGTTTGAATTAACAGCTTCACAGGATCTTCTAAAATGTAAAAAAAAAAAAAGTCTTATAAAATTGTCAAATTAGAAAAGTAGTGATCAGAGCTACAATTTTGTGTAACACAGGACTATAGTTATGTTGCTTCATTTTCTTTATTTTGGGATATAATCATTTTCTTCAAGAAAATGTGTTGTGTCTGGGAAGGAAGATTTGAAATGTGTTTCCTTTAACATTTATTTAGCTTTAATTTTCTTGTTTCCAAATGAGATTATAAATCTCTTTTGAGGAGAAAACGGTGTAACTAGCATGGTGCCTGTAATGGTATACCACTTAAAATATAACATTCTGTCCATTATTTTTGTTCTAGCTGTTTAAGCTTTGTGTTCAAGCCTATGAATTCTTAGAGCCAGAAAAAAAAAAAGAATTGTAGTCTTGTGATTTCTTTACACCTTATATTTTAAATTATGTTTCTTTTTTTTAAGTTTATTTATTTTGAGAGAGAAGAGAGAGCAGGGGAAGAGCAGAGAAAGAGGGAGAAAATCCCAAGCAGGCACCACACTTTTGGTGCAGAGTCCAGTATGGGGCTTGAACCCACAAACCGTGAGCTCATGACCTGAGCTGAAATCAAGAACCAGACACTTAACCACCTGAACCACCTCAGTTCCTCTAAATTATGTTTCTTTATTATTTTTGATAAATATGTTTTCTAGTTTAGAATTGTAGAGTCAAGGAAAAATAGAAAACAATAAAATGGGCTAGGCTAGAGTAAATCATTAATATTATTACTTTTATATACAGTAATATGTGGTTATGACTGTATTTGAAATTTGGACACAATACTCCCCACTGAAAACCTGTATAGTGTAGAATGTTTTTATCTGCAAGTCACGGAAAATTTCAGCTGATTTTCAAATGATGTCCACAAATGGTAGTCTGAGGTAGGATCCATTGTAGGCACAGGAGTTAGTAATGTCATTCAGTGCCTGAGTGCTTGCCAACATTCTGCCTTGCTGCTGGTAATAGCATGAACTTCAAGCTAGTAACGAGATGGCAGAAGGGTTTCCAAGCTATGCTTCCAGCCACATTCTAATAAGAAGAAAAATCTGTTACTGTATTTGTTTCTTGAGATTGAAGAAACTTTCACCCCAGAGACCCCAGTAGCTTGATCAGAATTATCCCACTCCTGCAAAAAATACTGGAAAGCAGAAAAATAGTATCACTCATTTAGGAATGTGATGGATATCACAATATCAAGCATTGAGCACTATTTTTAGCTAAAGGCAATATTTTTAACTACCTTGCACAAAAATGCATTTTCTTCCCATACATGCCTGTTTGAAATACTTTTATAACTTACCCAAAATGAGATGACACAAAGACTCGTACAGCTACTAAAGCAAATTCAAGTTCAGAATTTCTGTGTTAAGTGTAGACCTGTCTAACAAGAGTCCAGTGAATAACTTGTACTCTAGTTAAAAAGAATCATTTCAGTCTCTGCCCAAGTTTGGAAACTCTGATAGTAGAGAATAGGAAAAACCACTAACATAAAAACTCCCCTTCAAAAATAAAAGTGGAGAAGGGGATAAAATACAATGGTACTGATTCATAGCATGCGTCATATTCTGTTAGAAAATAAGAGTGAATATTCTGAATTCTGGTAGTTGGCTAAATCCCTGTTCTGCAATTCTGACAGCATTCTGTGTTTAGGGGCGGGGGTGATAGTGACAACTTCCTTCTCCAGGACAATATCTACTGTGGGCATTTTGGGGGTGGACATAGAATAACGCCTTACCATGGAACTACAGAGCTTTAACAATCTCCTTCCTGTTGAGTGGGTTTGGTGCGCTGAATGTTGGTTTGATTATAGAAGTACACTCTTAGTGAGATTTACAGTCACTTTAGTAATGCAGCTCCCTTAAAAATGTGGTTGGCTTCTAACCACATTTGCATTCAGTTCAATGGCCTGGTAATCTAGCCAGAAAGCTGGCTCAGCAAGGCATTTTTCCTGGGACGTCTAGTCCGAGCCATAGACATCAGAGTCTTACCCATCCCTTCCCCCAGACCTGCAGTCATCATCGTTTCATGGCCTCTGCCATGAAGAAAATCAAAGAATAGCCTGATGTGGGAAGTCATATATATAATTTGTTGTTTTCATCTACATTTGAAAGCTAAGTTTGTCTTCTTTACTAGGTGAATAGTGTTTAACTGGAGGTATTTACTAGAAGTCTGGAGCTAGAGCATTTTCTTTAGCTCTAATAAAATATTCTACTCAGCCTTCATTCCCATTGTTTGTTTGCTTATCTCAGCTTGGAGTAGAAAGTTTGGCTTTTTAAGCCCCCCAAAGTTCCACATAATTGGACTCTAAGTCAGTTATGGTCCACAGACATGAATAATATCTTTAAGCAAAATTGTATTTTATTCCTTCTCTGCTTTCCAATACATAAACATTAGGTGAAGCATGTGTCTTTCTTAAAGGATTTAACTAAGAGTTGCAAGAAGTAGCCGGAACATCAGAATTCTGATAATGTCCTATCAATTCCCCAGATGAGCATTTAGTCAAATGCTTCGATTTCACACAAAAGGATCATTTAGCCACTAAACTTTCATCCTTTCCCTTGCTTTATCTCTTCTTTTTTTACCAGTTCAACATTTCAGAGCCTATCACTTTTGACAATTCATTTCTGTTGACAGATGTGATATCAGGATGTTTCTATATCTTGGTTATTGGAAATAATGCTTCAGTGAACATAGGGGTACATACATCTTTTCATCTAGTGGCTTTTTTTTGGTTCAGATAAATACCATAAGTGGAATTGCTGTATAGCAATATTGTTTAATTTTTTGAGGAACCTCCTCTCTTTTCTATAGTGGCTGCACCAATTTAACTCCTACTAATAGTGAACAAAGGTCACCTTTTCTTCTTATCCTTGTCAACACTTGTTATTTCTAATCATTTTGATAATAGCCACTAGAACATATATGATGCAATATCACATTGTGGTTTTGATTTGCATTTCCATGATGATTAATGATGTAGAACATATTTTCATTAAGCTGTTAGCTATCTGTACATCTTCTTTAGATAAATATCTGTTCAGATCTTCTGCCCATTTTTAAGTCATATTTTGTTTTGTTTTTGTTTTTTACTATTGAGTTGTATGAGATTTTTATATATCTTGAGTATTTGTCATTTGTTAGACATATGATTTGTAAATATTTTCTCTCATTTAGTAGGCTGACTTTTCATTTTGTTGATGGTTTCCTTTGCTGTTAAGCTTTTTAGTTTGATGTAGTTCCACTTGTTTATCTTTGCTTTTGTTGCTTTTGCTTTTGTTTTCAGATTCAAAAAGTCCTTGCCAAGACCTTTATCAAGAAGTTACCTCCTCTGTTTTCCTCTAGTAGTTTTATAGTTTTAGGTCTTATGTTTAAGTATTTAATCCATTTTGAGTTACTTCCTAATTTCTGTATATGGTGTTAGATGATGGTCCAGTTTTTTTCTTTTTCCTTTGGGCTACCCAGTTTTCCCAATAACATTTATTGAAGAGTCTGTCCTTTTCCCCATTGTATATTCTTCTCTCCTTTGTTGTAAATTAACTGACCATTTTTTTTCAAGCATTTAATTTGGGGTTTTCTATTTTGTTCCATTTGTCTATGGATTAGTTTTTATGCCAATATCATACTGTTTTAATTACTGTAACTTTGTTTTTTTTTTTAATTTTTTTGCATTTATTTATTTTTGAGAGACAGAGTGAGACACAGTGCTAGTGGAGGAGGGGCAGGGAGAGAAGGAGACACAGAATCCGAAGTAGGCTCCAGGCTCTGAGCAAGTGTTCAGCACAGAGCCTGATGCGGGCCTCGAACCCACGAACCATGAGATCATGACCTGAGCTGAAGTCGGACACCCAACCGACTGAGCCACTCAGGCGCCCCATAATTACTGTTACTTTGTAATATAGTTTGAAATCAGGGGACATGCTACCTCCAGCTTTGTTTTTCTTTCTCAAGTTTCCTTTAGCTATCAGAGGTCTTTTATGAATTTATACAAATTTTAGGCTTTGTTGTTCTTGTTCTATTTCTGTGGAAAATGCCATTAGGATTTTGATAGGGAGGGTGTGGAAAATGTAGATTGCTTTAGGTAGTATAGATATTGTAACAATTTAAAAATTTCAATCCGTGAGCATGGAAAACCTTTCCATTTATTTGTATTTTCTTCAATTTCTTTCATTAATGACATAGAGTGTTCAATACACAGGTCTTCAATCTCCTTGGATGAATTTATTTATAGGTATTTTATTCTTCCTGATGCATTTGTGAACGGGATTGTTTTCTTAATTTCTTTTTCTGGTAATTCATTATTAGTGTATAGAAAACACAACAGATTAGTATTTGAGCAGGGTTTTTTTTGCTATTTTACTAAATTAATGTATTATTGTAATAGTTTTTGGTGGAGTCTTTAGGATTTTCTACATATAATATAATGCCATCCAAAAATAGTGACAGTTTTACTTTTTTCTTTCCAGATTGGATGCCTTTTTCTTGCCTAATTGCTCTGGCTGAGATTTCTTTCTTTCTTTTTTTTTAATATATATATATATATATTTTTTTTTCTAATGTTTATTTCTGACAGAGACAGAGCATGAGTGGGGGAGGGGCAGAGAGAGAGGGAGACACAGAATCAGAAGCAGGCTCCAGGCTCTGAGCTGTCAGCACAGAGCCCAATGCGGGGCTCGAACTCATGAACCCTGAGATCATGACCTGAGCTGAAGTTGGACGTTTAACCGATTGAGCCACCCAGGCGCCCCTCTGGCTGGGATTTCTAATACTATGTTGCATAAAAACAGTGTGAGTGGGCATCCTTGTCCTGTTTCTGATTTTAGAGAAAAAGTTTCAGATTTTTGTCATTCAACATAATATTAGCTGTAGGCTTGCCATCAGTGGCTTTATCATATTGAAGTTTGTTCCCTCTGTAACTTCTTCGTTAAGAATTTTTATCATAAATGAATGTTGAACTTTGTCAATTTTTTCCACATTTATTGAGTTGATCATATTAATTTTTACCCTTCATTTTGTTAATCCTACATTGACTGCTTTGCAAATGTTGAATCATTTTTGCATCCTTGAAACAAATCCCACTTGATCATGCATCTATTCCTATCAGAGATTTAGCCTATATTTTTCTTTCCTTGTGTCATCCTTGTCTGGTTTAGGTATTAGGGTAATGCTGGCTTCATAAAATGAGTTTGGAAGAGTTCTTCCTCTTGCATTTTCTGGAAGAGTTTGAGAAGGAATGGTGTTAATTCTTTGAAAGTTTTATAGAATTCACCAGTGAAACTGTCAGGTCCTGAACTTTTGTTTCTTGGGAAATTTTCGATTACTGATCCAATCTTCATACTAGTAATAGGTCTAATAGAAATAGATTTTCTATTTCATCTTGATTTGGTCTTGCTAAGTTGTATGTTTCTAGGAATTTATCCATTTCTTCTAGGTTGTCAAATTTGCCACCATATAACTGTTTATAGTAGTCTCATGATCCTTTGTATTTCTGTGGCATGAGTTATAATATCTCCTCTTCCATTCCGATTTTATTTATTTGAAATTCTCACTCTTTTTTCTTGGTGAGTCTAGCTTAACATTTGTCAACTATTATCTTTTCAGAGTACCAGCTCTTTTCTGCTGTCCTTTTAGTCTCTATTTTATTGATTTTTGCTGTGATCGCTGTTATTTCCTTCCACTAACTGTGGGCTTTATTACTTTTCTAGTTCCTTAAGGTGTAAAGTTTTTAAAGAAATTTCTTGGTTCTTGAAATAGGCATTTATTGCT
Source organism: Paguma larvata (assembly GCA_030068075.1). Classification (NCBI taxonomy): domain Eukaryota; kingdom Metazoa; phylum Chordata; class Mammalia; order Carnivora; family Viverridae; genus Paguma; species Paguma larvata. The sequence goes on along the minus strand of CM057823.1, from coordinate 123,651,277 downwards.
ATAAACTTTCCTCTGAGAACTGCTTTTGGTGCATCCCATAAATTTGGTATGCTACCTTTCCTTTTTTGTTTCTTGAAAGGTATTTTTTTTTTTTTATTTCTCTCCTGATTTCTTCTTTTACCCATTGGTTGTTCGGTTATGTGTTGTTTAATCTCTACATGTTCATGAAATTTCCAGTTTTCTCTGTGGAATTTCTAGTTTTATACTAATGTGGTTATAAAAGATGCTTGAAATAATTTCAGTCCTTTTAAATTTATTAAGACTTGTTTTGTAGCCTAACATATAATCAATCTGTCTTGGCATATGTTGCATGTGCACTTGAGGAGAATGTGTGTTTTTTTGCTTTGGGATGAATGAATGTTTTGTAAATATCCGTTAAGTCCATCTGATCTAATGTGTCATTTAAAGCCAATATTGTCTTATTAATTTTCTGTCTGGGTGATCTACCCATTGATGTAAGCGACTATTAACACTCCCCTTCTATTACTGTCTATATTGATACTATATGTATTGCTGTCTATCTCTCCCTTTAGATCTGTTAATATTTACTTTATATACATAGGTGTTTTTATGTTGAGTACATAAATATTTTCAAATGCTCTATCTTCTGGTTAGATTGAGTGCTTTATCATAATATAATGCTTTTCTTTGCCTCTTATTACAGTCTTTGGTTTTATAAGTATAGCTATTTCAGCTTTCTTTTGATTTCTATTTGCATGGAATATATTTTTCTATTCCTCTTCCTTCAGTATGTTTGTGTCCTTACATTTAACGTGAGTCTCCTTTAGGCAGCATATGGGTGGGTCATGGATTTTGTTTTCTTTTGTTTGTTTTCATTTATCCATTCTATATTTTTTTTATTGCAAAATGTAGTCCATTTCCATTTAAAGTAATTGGGATAGATATATGGTTATTGCTATGTTTGCTTTCTGCCTGTTTTATATTTCCTTTTTGTTCTTTTCTTGTTCTCTTTCTTTGTGATTTGATGATTTTTTTAGTGGTATGCTTTTATTGCTTTCTCTTTATCTTTTGTGTATTTACTACAGGTTTTTGCTCAATATCAGGGACAGGCTTTGGTGTTGGGATGTCAAAAATAATTAGCGATGCTACCTAAATTCAAGGAGTTCCAAAGGTTGGATGTTCCAATAATTAGGTTTTGAGCTTAAGGTTCAGGTATTAGTGATTGGTGTAAATAAAGTGCTCCTTGGAGAAAGCAGTAAGAGAGTGGGGAAAACAGGGTGGGAAGACAAAGAAGCCAGGAATAGAGAAATTTCAGTTGATGTTCTGGATTCACCTTGATCCTATGGGAGTCTCTGAAGGTTAGATTACACTTTTTTTTTTCTTTTTTGTGAGAGAGAGCATGCACATGAGTGAAGGAGAGGAGCAGAGAGGGAGAGAGGACCCTAAGCAGTACCCCCACACTCAGCACAGAGCCCAACATGGGCTCAGTCCCACAACTCTGGGATCATTACCAGATGCTCAATTGACTGAGCCACCCAGTCATCCCATATTACACTTCATACTTTGCCCTGTGTTTAGGGAAAGGAGTAAGCCTTTTATACTCCTACCGGCCAGGACAGGAGGCAGTGGGGGTATGGAAATGTGTAGTGCTTAAAACTTTCAGATATGTCCAGCAACTCCCACAGGTGATGATACTCTAGTGCCTAAGACAGCTCTCTGAAGGTTGCAGGTATAGTATTCAGAAGCAAAGCATGCATAAACTTGGCAAGCATACACAGAGCTGACTGATGGAATAGGAAGCAATATGTGTGGGATACCAGCCATAATTATGACTAGCAGAAGTTCGTATTCTAGAAGAGGTTCTAAGTCTTAAAAATATTAATGTAATAAATTAAATAATGGCATTCAAAGCAGAGTAACTCAGGAAAGAGTTTGGATAATTCTTTGAGTGGTAGGGATGGAGGTCAAGGGATGCTTGACTAGAAAGATGAGGAGAACAACTAAATGTTAATAGGCATGCCACCAAATATTAAAAGTGTAAGTGTGGTTTGATTATCAATGCTTCTTTATGGGGAAATTAATAATATTTCACTTACTGTTATAAGAAGGATGTTTTAGGCAGTTTCTTGTGTCCTCTCCTCAAGTCCCAAATTGCCCCACTGTATGAACTAATTATTGTCCTTTAAAACCTATTAAAAATTTCTTCTTACTGAAACCTGTTATCTTTTGTATCAAATGGTCCTAAAGTTCTGTAAATTCAGTTTTATTTTTTAATGTAATTTCCTCTTCTTTTTTCCAAATTGTATTTTTCCTACCTGGTCACTGAGACCATATTCTTTCCTCATGAGGAAGTTGTTATCCCTCCACCATTCCATCCTACTGCTGCAGCCAGAAACCACTGGATTGCTTGCTAGTGTTTTTGTTTTCCTTTTCCTTTTTCTTTTCTTTTTTTTACTCTTTAATCTAAAATAGGAAGTTTAATTTTTGGAGTGATTATTTAGGATTGAAATTCCAACTTCCTGATAAAATGATACAACATAGACTATGATCCCAAAATACAAAGCTATGTGCTTTCATTTAGAGCTTCTTGTTTTTTATTTCAAGGATATGTACTCAAATTCTGACTTCAGACATGTAATTCCATTTCTGTTGCTTTCTTGGTGTATAACTTTTACAATATATATAACCTAAGTCTTAGTTCCTCATCTAGAAAATAGAGTTGATACCCATCCATATCTCATATGATTGCTATGAGTATTAAATACATACTCAGCACAGTGCCTAAGATATGGTAGATCCTTAGTAGATGGCAGTGACTATTAAGAATAAAATTAAAAACAATAATATAGAAATGTTACTGGAAGATTGTCAATGAAATAGAAACATTTTTCTTAATAAATATAGTATTAAATCTTTACCCTGTGAAGATAGATTTATAGATAGATAGATAGATAGATAGATAGATAGATAGATAGATACACTTGACCCTTAAACACAGGTTTGAACTGCACAGATCCAAGTATACATAATTTTTTCCATAAATACAATGCAGTATTATAAATACAGTACAGTATTCTTTCTTATGATTCTTTTTGCATTTTCATTCCTCTAGCTAGGAATGAAAGAGTACAGTCTATAATAAATATATAAAACTATGTTAATCACTTGTTTATGTTATCAGTAAGGCTTTCAGTCAGTAGTAGGCTCTTAGTAGTTAATTTTTTGAGGAGTCAACAGTTATATGTAGATTTTTCAACTGTTGGTGGAAGGTTGGTCAGTGCTCCTAACTCCTGTTGTGTTCCAGGGTCAAGATTATATATATATATATATATAATAGTCTATAATGGTCTATAATTATATATAATATAATTATATTATATTATAAATATAATTATATTATATATAATTATATTAATTATATATATATAATCTTGACCCTGGGACAAAACATATATATATATATGTATATATAACAAAAAAATATATATATATGTATATCAGATCTCTTAAGTTTTACTCATAGATATGCTACTCAGTTTCTTATAGATACATTTACCTCCTTAAATTTAAATAGTCTTAGTTATCTTATTCCTAAATCCATCACAGATTAGACTAATATTTCTCAAGCCATGTTCCAAAGAACTCTTACATTAAGGGGAATGTTGTTGTTTAATTTTTTTAATGTTTATTTTTGAGAGAGAGACAGAGACAGAACATGAGGTGGGACGGGCAGAGAGAGAGGGAGACATAGAATCTGAACCAGTCTCCAAGCTCTGAGCTGTCAGCACAGAGCCTAATTTGGAACTCGAGCTCAAGAGCCATGAGATCATGACCTGAGCCAAAGTTGGACGCTTAACCAACTGAGCCACCCAGGCACCCCAAAATGTTAATTGGTATTCTGAGAGAATACACCACAAAATAAGTAAACATTTTTTTAATTTAGCAATTATGATTTTATACTTTATTTCAAGATATATATGAAAACTACCAAACACATTCATAGAGCTCTTATGATCATGAAAAATTTGATTAGAAGGCATTATTCATTTCTAAATCCTATTATAAATTTGAAAGCTAAGATACATGAAGCATTAAACAATTATGTTTAACATTTTTCTTTGATTCAGAAACAGTTTCGCTAACTACCAGTCCAATAGCTGGTCTATGTTATGTGCCTTAAATTGTAATTTTATATGTCTTTGTTATATTACTAAATGTTTTTGTTAAATACAATAATCAAATGCAGATCATTTCTGATGATCAAATAAATTTTTGATATCTACTTTAATCCCAAAGCATATTTTATTTATCTCAACTTCTTGATTATGTTCTATTGATGCATTATAATATGAAAAATGTTACATATTCAGATAATTTTGGAAAACCCTGGACTAAAAGGAACACATTAGGAGGGGTTATGTTAGGGGCATAATGAAAGTGGTAACATGAAGGGCCATGACAGAAGGACAGTAATTCAAGTTGCCATCCTGGTATAACAAAGCACCCGAAGTAATTGATGTTTATGATGATACTCCTAAATCATACATTAGAATGAACTGTGATTTAGTATACTCAAATTAACAAGGCAGGAGTATATGTAATGGATTTTGATAATGCCTATCAAACATAGAAGTTTTAAAGGAAATCTTAACATTGAAAAAGGAATCTCAGTTACCATTCATTGAAAAATATGAAATGCCTTAGTCGATAGTGATGTTGGTTAAATAACTTGTAAATTTTATTTTATTTTATTTTTTAATGTTTATTTATTTTGAAAGTGAGAGAGAGAGAGAGAGAGAGAGAGAGAGAGAGAGAGAATTCCAAGCAGGCTCCATGCTGTCAGCTGAGAGCCCCACATAGGGCTTGATCCCACAAATGGTGAGATCATGACTTGAGTCGAAATCAAGAGTCAGATGCTTAAACTGAGCCACCATGTGCCCCTAACTTGTTAATTTTAAAGTATGAATTCTATTTTATGAATGACCATTACTTATTAACCATTTAAATTAGCTCTATAATTGGAACAGTGAAATATCATGAAAACATTAAAGTAACTAGAATAGGGCCTTCAACAGGTGGGTCCAGTCTTGGGGCCCATGAGTGACTCATTCAGTTGAGTATCTGACTCTTGATTGCAGCTCAGGTCATGATCTCATGGTTAATGGGTTTGAGCCCTGTGTCTCATTCACTGGCAATTGTGAAGCCTGACTGGTATTCTCTCTCTCTCTCCCTCTCTGCCACTCCCCCACCCAAAAAGAAATAAACAAAAAAAAAAGTCATAAAAAATAGTTAAGTCCAGTCTTTGACACTATCTATGATAAATGACAATATTATTTTCTATTTTAGTTCTTTATAAGGAAACATACAATACTATATCAAACTAAGCTCAAATGAAATGATACTGTTTATTTGCTAATTTCTCATTCAAATGTAATAGATGATCTACTGACTCTCAAAAATATTTCTATATTTTTCTTATTTTATATGCGTGTCCTTTGTTCTTTCTAAAGATGCTTGTCTTTTTATTTGTAGAAAGAAATTAAAGAAACTAATAGAATCCCAGAAAGAAGGGCACAGTTTTACAATGTCAGAAACAGGGTTAAAGTTCAGTAAAGCTAGACTTCAGGAGATGAAGTCAGTGATGAGGTTGGGCTTATTGAATCTTATTCTACTTCACAGTGGCCTGGATTTTCAAATCTCTTAAAGAAAACTAATACATTTTTTAATGTTTATTTATTTTGAGAGAGAGAGAGAAAGCATGAATAGGCGAGGAGCAGAGGGAGAGAGAGAGACAGAATCCCAAGCAGGCTCCATGCTGTCAGCACAGAGCCCAGTGCAGGGCTTCAGCTCACGAACTGTGAGATCATGACCTGAGCCGAAATCAAGAGTTGGATGCTTAACCGACTGAGCCACCCAGGCTCCCAAGACAACTAACATTTAATTAGTGTTTACTAAATGGCATTCCTGATCTAAGATAAGAGTTTTATATGTATAAAATATTTATAATTCAGAAAAATCGCTTTCAATAAAAACTATAAGAACACGTGTTAAAATTATTTCCATTACAGAGATGTGAAAATGGTTTATGGTAATGATTTAACCTAATTCTTACCCCAAATTCATATGTTCCCATTTACTCTTTTCCAGCTGCAAACTAGAGTTGGATTTCCTAGATTATGCAGAAATGAAAACAATTGTAAAAACTTATTGTTATTTCATTCAGGAAAAAGATTGTTAACAGGGTGGAATCAGGCAAGAGAAAATTTCATTGAAATGATAAAAATAAGACTGTGAACAAATTCTAGAAGGGGAGATACCCTTCTTGACTTTGGAAACATGTCCTGTTGATAGTTCACTGTTCAGTTAACCATTGGGTCTAAGACTTGGTTCTTGTCAAACTTTGCAACTAGTTATTGTGTAACTTCTAGAGAACTTCAGGCTTTAGTTTCTTACAAAAATAAGATATGGGTGTAAATTATTTCTGAGTTCTGTGATTATTGTGGTATTCTGGTTTTCTTACTAAAGATACACCAAACCAGTTCATTTCCTAAGTCTCACATGCCTTGTACAATACTAGCTATTACATAGAGCAAGGAAAGAAAAGAAGAGAAAAGAAAAGAAAAAAGGGGAGGGGAAGGGAAAGAAGGTGAGAGGAGAGAGAAGGGGAGAGGAAAGAAGAAGAGAGGAGAGGAGAAAGGGAAAAAGGGTGGGAGGCAGGAATGAAGGAAGGAAGAAGATAAATTCCTGTCCTTCAGTTTATAATTTAGCTGTCAGGACAAAGGCATACACATGTTTAAAACTCTGAATAATTCTTGCTGAAAGTGCCATGGTGATTTAGAAATTTATGTTTGCTCTAATAAATGATCTGAAGGAGAGTAACAGCTATGATGGTATGTAAAGCACCCTGGACTAGGAGTCAGAAAATTCCAAACAAATTCCAGTTTTGGTATATTGTCCTTGTTGAGTGGAAATAGTAATCATTATTAAGCATCTGTCATAAATAAGCTATTTTGCTAACTTCTATATATAAATTACCTTAATTCTAATGTACCAAAGTAAGAACCCTCAGATATTAATGATTAAAAGCACAACTTATTGATTTTCCATGGAGAAAAATTCTATTTATGTTATGAACTTTCTCATGGGTTCTTATATTCAGGAAGCTGTAGAAGTTGAGTAAGTAGTCATTTAATGTTGCATAGGCTGCTAGTTTACTTAGTCTGCAGTATGATGGTTAGCTCTCCCTGATTAATTGAGAGAAAAGGTCAATAGAAAGTAGGAAAGAAAGTTTTAGTATCGTTCTTTTGTGTTCATACTAGCTTTCAGTGCCACTGGAATGCTTTATGCCATAGACAAACCTAATGTTTCAAAATGTTCTATTCTTTGAGGGCATGGAAAATGGCTTCATGTTTGGTTTTTATGTCGTCGAGAAAATTTCCAGGGCTTGAATTAATTCTAAAAATCTTGTTTCAGTCTTACAAAGAGTCAGAGTGCTTATTAAACGTGGCAACCTCTTCCAAAAGTTCCCTTCAGTATAAAAAGCTCCATTAAGCCTGTATATTGTGCATTTTTTCACTGCATGATGTGTGTATGTGTGAGCGTGTGTGCTTTAATTTATGAAACCAATTTAAATACTGCATCTTAAAAAGCTGGCTGTAAACCTCAATTTAATAGAGAAGGAAAAATGTTTGGAAGTAATTTAAATCATTTACTACCAAATCTGAATGCCAGTGAGCTACAATTTACCAATAACACACATTCTTTATTAATGTTGCCTTCTTTTGCTTTCAGAGGGTGACAGAGAGAAAAGGCCAAAACTCGAAAAACACTTTTTTTGGCCAATCCAGAATTTCTGATCTTTGTATACTTTGTCAACCATTAGGGAACTAAAAGATGCATAATCGAAAAAGAAATTAAAATGTTAAATTCAAGGACACAGTGCTTTGGATAAAAGCCCCAGCTAGTGTGAACTTGATAAGTTCATTAATTAAAAATAAAGGATATAGCATAAATGAGGAATTTTGTGACTTGTGAGAGTAAAGAATTTTCAAATGCATCTAGTACAATAAAATATTATAGGAAATTAATTTATAAACTAAATTATTAACCTTTGGAAATGGACTAATAGCATCTCACTTTTATTGTACATTTTTAATTATAGGATGCTGTGTGAGAGTCTCAGAACTTGAAGCTAAAATGGATTAGTTTACTATTATTAGTTTATTATTTGCTCTTTATGAGTTTATTCTCTGCGTAGACAGCACTTGAAGTAGTACCTAGAAAATAGTTTAGGAATGGAATGGAAACCTCTAATTTACATGGGAAGAAAAGGTAAAGGCAAAGCAATTATTATCTAGGTTCATGTGAGATTTGCCTGTAGTCACATGCCATTCAGCACCTAATTTAGTTGAATCTCAAAAGCTTATGAATTTGAGAAGGAAAATAAATACTCCCTTTACATTACTATATTTTGTTTTACTTCATTTACTGATACGACTAAATCAAATATATATATATTTTTTATTTTTCTGGTAGTGAGATTTTTATTTTTTCAAAGAATTTTCTTTGTCCTCTTATAAAATTTTAATCATACTTTGTTGGGTACAAGCACTATTGGTATTATGTGAGTGTCGTACTGATTATTTAAAAACTGTTAACAAACAGAAGATGTAGGTAACCTAGGACAATACATAAATTCCTCGATACTACTTAAATTTATTACTGTGAATTTTTGAATTAATTTAAATGTTACACTGCTTTGAAAACAGTTATATTTTAAAAAAACTCGTTGGCAACTTTCCCCAAATATAAAGCTTATACCTATCCAACTACCAATTTTAATTTACAGTGAACATTAAAGTTGGATTAGCATTCTACCGATTTTATCTTTTTATTTCATTTCAATTGAAAATTAAGTGCACGGCCAGGCACAGTGAATAACGTTCACAGATATGTGTACCTGTGTTTTGTAGCTGTATTTATTTACATTCACTTTAACTGCAAGCTCCTGCCAAGCAGTTCCACATCCAACAATGATACATACAAATGTTTCATTGTATTTGTTATATATTTATCATTCTGGATAACTAGATGTTTATTATAATATGCTGGGTATTTTACTGTGGCTAAAATTAATTAAGAAACTACTAAATTTTCCAAAGCTATGAACAGAAAGTTACTTAAGTCCTATGACCAAAACTAGAGCTTTCAAAAGTAATGAAACATGTGTTTTTGTTTATAATATCATAAATATTAAAATGTACAGAAATTATAGGTAAGTATATGAATTTATATTTCAATTTATAAAAAATGAACTATATAATAATCTCTAATTGAGTAGTGATAGTAGTTTCTGTGATGTAAGTCTTTATACATAACATAAACCTCTCGTGTAGGTGGCTCACATTTTAGCAGACACAAGTAATTTCAACATAGCATAATAATTGCTAAAACTTACTCACTTAGCACTTTATGTGTGTCTGCCCTGCTTTTATTAGCTTTACCTCATTTACTCCTCTCAACAACCCTCAAGAGTAGGTTCTGATACCATCTTCATTTTATCTGATTTGTAGCTTTTGCCCAAAATATGGTGTAAATAGTCCTTCCATGGCCAATTTAAAACAATCAGTGTGATGTGAAGGAACCTGAATTTGAAAAGTTTTGGGAGGAAGATTTTCCCTCTACCAATTAGGACTGAGTAGCTTGTATCTCTCAAATAAACTGACAAAAAAAAAGCTTAAAAGAACAGTTTTATATACATGGGAACTACTCAGTTGTGAAGAGCTCAATGAATAGTAAGAGATATAGACTTGTATAACAACTTAACCAAACTGAGGGCCCTGTTTAGGGCTTCCAAGGGAAAATATGGGAGTTTCTACTGGGCTTTTTGGTGGTAATGGGCATTTGGATTGCTACATCTGGTGCTAATAAGGGTCAGTCTTTTCCTGAAGAAGAAATTCTCTGGAAGGGATATCATTGGCAGCTGTTTTGGGGGGACACTCTGCTTAAGTTTAGGTAATGTGTTTTTTTTTTCCTTTTTCCCTTGGTTACTGATTGTTCAGAAATTTATAGTTTCAAATAATTTTTATATTGACTTGGTGGGGTGTTAATTCTTTCAAGAATATATGAACACCATCAACTCTAGAGAGCCCTGGTGAAGTGGTTCCTGCACACGATTATGTATGTCCTACTTTAAAATTGCCTTTGTTCATGTGGTGAATTAAATTTTTTAAAAGAAAGAAACAAAAAATCAAAACCTAAAGTTGCCTTTAAAAGCTGTGATTTGTGCATAGTAAAGGAGATGACACTGTCAAAAAGTTCAGAAATAACAGAAATGAAATCTTTGAATCAACAAAGTAGTAATTAATGAAAGTTTATTGTGCACATACCAAAAAGACACTTACTAAACTAGGAGCACTCAAACCAAAATGAAGCTCAGGGGTATAAGGAACTTTTATAGTGGGAAGGCTGTCTATTCTTTACACTGATTGGTTATATTAGACTTTTATTAAATGGTAGAGAATTTTTTGGTGTTTACCTCATATCAATTTTGGGTAACCAGTTTAACTTTTGCTTATGATTTCCAGAGACAAAAACAAGAAATTACCCAGGTCAAGTTAGTCTTGCAGAATAAGCTAAATTGAGTTTTTTTTGTATAACTAGACTGTTTTTGCCTACTCAGAGTATTTTCAAGACATGCATTTGTTCTCAATTTTAACACCTTCTGTAATCAGGTTTTAGCTATTAACACTAGATAGATTTTAGCAAATGCTTGCAAAGTTTCTTGAAAACTTGAAAGAGATTGGACAAGGACGAATTATGGGAAAAGAGGTAAACCATCAGGTTAGAATGTGTAATAAAGCAAAACAAAATTTAGACAATGGGTAGAGAGTTGAAGTAAATCCAGTAAAACCTTGGATTGCGAGTAACTTGTTCTGAGAGTGTTTTGCAAGGTGAGCAAACATTTCTAATTTAACTTGATAAACAAATGATGTCTTTCAATACAGGTAATATGTGATGCCACATATCACATGATCACAGCCGAGCCAACAGTTCTTGAAATTCATTTTGATATACAAGTGCTTTGGATTACAAGCATGTTTTCAGAGTGAATTATGCTCACAAACCAAGGTTTTACTGTACATTTGGTTTATTCTGTTAATTCTTTTGTCTGGTTGTTGTTTTTCATAATTGGCAAAGTTGGTCCCAGGTGTCTTTGCTATAGGAAGATGTAAAACTTACTGTTGTCTTTGAGAGGGCTTATAAAAGAATAATTTGATGAAGTCATTTTGGCTTTGAGGTAGCATAAACTAAGTGGTGCCTACTTTTACGACCACATGCTTCGTGTTATGAAATGTCCCATAGAAAAGAAGCAGTTGTCCTTGCTTCTCAAAATTCCCTGACCACTGTCTTCTCTGCCTCCCTAATAAATCTTGGCTTGAAGCCTATGCCATTAGATTACACCACTCTTAATTGCATTCTTCATCAAACCTTCACCACACTCCGTCCTCTATTCTTTGAAGTTTATAGATCTGTACTCGTTATAGATCTGTTTCCAATATTGCTTCTAAAATAATTCTGAATTATATACATTGTTGCCTTATCTTGGCATGTCAGCTCCTTGAACCCCTGATTTTTCTGGGATCTTGTTCTCTGTCCTATCTCAGCCAGCATATCCAAGTGTTTCCCTGATATCTCTACTACGATGTCCAACTGAAATTTCATATTTAACTCGAATAAACTGACTTACTGATTGTTTTTCACATCTATAAGGGTGGAATGATTTTCCCTTCTTCCCTTCTAGGTTTCTGGCCAGTCTAATAATTAAATTGACATGAGACAGACTAACAGGAAAAACACAATTTAATTTCCTATATAGCAAAGCTCTAAAGGTATGAGACCCAACAATAAGTAGCTCACTTGAGGCTTGTATGCTGTCCTAGGGTAAGGAATGTGGCAGGATCTGGGGCTTCAAAGTGCAGGAGGATAATCATAGGACAAAAAGAAGAGCAGATGTTTGGTAATTAGATGTTTGCCCTGACATACAGATAGGTCTTTCAGATAAAATGTTATCGCTGGTAAAAGCTCTCTTTCTGGGCCATCCCCCTTCTCAATTATTTTAGGTAGTTAAAGGAGAGATAAAAGGTTTCTCAATTCTGCTGGGTCTTGATTGACTTCAGCTCCAGATAATACACGCGCTCAAGTGGCATATTTTAGGGTCACATGTTCTAGTCCCCCTCACTTCAGATATGTTATTGATGCAGCTTTTTTCTAGGCTAGTAAATTCCTACTCAATTCCTCTGTTTGCTAAGGCAAAAACCTTAGAAATCACCTCCGACTCTATCTGCCGTATAGCCCATATCCAAAAGTTAGAGCCCATATCCAGGAAGTTTCATTCTACCTTTAAAAAATATATAGTCTTCAACCAGTTTTCACCACCCACATGGATAAAAACGTTATCCAAACCACCATCATCTCTCAGCATATTACAGTCACCTTCTAAGAAGTCTTTCACTTTCCACTCTTAACTTTCTGCAGTCTCTTTTAATCTAGCTTTTGCTATATTTTATTCATTATAAGTGAGTTACCAAATACAGTCCATACTTAACGGAAGGGGATCTATGCAAGAGTGCAAACATGAAAGCAGGTATCTTTGGAGTCCATCCTAGAAGGTACCTACCTCAGGCAACATATCCAGTTTTAAGTATCAGCCTAGAACTCAGAATTTAAAGCTAGAAGCTCACTAGCCCTCTGTAGCAAACAAAGAATTTAACTGCCTTTCAGTTTAAAACTGCAAACATTTTCAAATCTACCAAGACTTAAAAAGTCCAAGAATGGAAAGATGCTTTCCTTCCAGTTCATAGTATACCAGCCTAATCTGCTAACGAAAAGCTCCTCTGTATAGTTTAAGTCAACCAGCAAGAGCTTTCAACTCCCGAGGCCCTGGCATCTGTGTTTTGGCTGGGTCTACACGTGACCTTTGTCTTTCTAAGGCTGTGGGGAACAAGAGACTTTGCTGAGGCCCACTCATCCCACAGGTCATCACTTAAAACTCAGAAGGATCCAAAATAGCTCCTTACTTGTGGTTTAAAACAAACAAACAAACAAACAAACAAAAACTACATAAGCTGAAGACAGCCTTTCAGGTTAAATTCTTATGATCTGGGCTTAAAACTCTTACTTAGCAGGGATGCCTGGGTGGCTCAGTCAGTTAAGCATCCAACTCTTGATTTCGGCTCAGGTCATGATCTCACGGTCCATGAGATTGAGCCCTGAGTCTGGCTCTCCACTGGCAGCACAGAGGCTGCTTAGGATTGTCTCTTTTTTCCTTTCTGTCCCTCTCCTGTTCTCATGTTCTGTCTCTCTCTCAAAATAAATAAGTAAACTTAAAAAATTTCTTTAAAGCTGTGAAACATTAAAAAAAAACTTAGCAATACTTACCTACTGCATAGCTGTTGAACAGAACACACATGTTCTGCATGCGGTCCTGTTACAGAAGAAAGAGGAATGAACTGAGCCAACCACACTGAGTTCATCCATCCAAATTTATCAGCAAGAAAACGTGATCTTTACGTTCCTAGGCAGAGAAGCTGAGAGCGTAACACTATTAGACTTCCTTCTACATGAAAAGAAACACCAGGAATGAGGAACAAGTGTTTTCCTCAAACTATAAACTTTTTCAAATATTTTATTTACTTTGTAACTTTGTTTTCTTTACTGTGAAGAAAAGTCAGCATAATCACATTTATTAATCTTTGGTTTTATGATTTAATTATGTTTATGATTTAAAAGGTCCTCCTCATTATAGGTAATTGCGAGAGATAATATTTACTTATATTTTCTTTAAGTACGTCTTTTTTGTAATTGAACATTTTAATCCATTTAGAGTTTATTTGAAATATATTTTCCCTTGATAGTAACCAATTGGTAAATTACAGCCTATTAAATAACCTGATATATTTCTCTTTGCCTGTTGAAGGTATAATAAATTTAGAACTATGAAACTTCTGAAGTAGAAGTAGAAATCAGTATGTTAGCCTTATAGAAAATTTTCATAATTAATGCAAAGTACAGCCAAGGATATATACATATATATGTACATATATATATATGTATATATATATACACACACACACAGATATATATATACACAAACACACATATATATATACACACACACGGCCAAGGATATATACATATATATATGTATACATATATGTATATACACACACACACACACACACACATCCTTTAACTGAAACTTTATAATTCTATAAGTATTTTAAAAAGAAATAATCACAAAACTATTTTAAAAATGATATTATAGCATTAATTATAAAGAAAAAAAATGGTGAGGCACCTGGGTGGCTCAGTCGGTTGGGCTTCTGACTCTTGATTTTAGCTCAGGTCATGATCTCACAGTCATGATACCGAGCTCTGTGTCAGGCTCCACGCTCAGGTTGGGATTCTCTCTCTTCCTCTCTCTGCCCCTTCCCTACTCATGTGCATGCACACTCTCTATATCAATCAATCATCAATCAACCAATAAAAATTAAAATTAAAAAAATAATGAGATTAGTAATTGGAATTGTTCACAAGATCAGAATAGAGCTAAGAGCAAAGCAAACTCAACATAGCCAGGTTACTGTTAGAATGTTTCTTCTCTATCTTGAATAATTGATACTAATCAGAAAAATATTTTTAAAAGCCATGATTTTTAAAGTCTCTCAGATTTTAAGAAGGTAACCAACTGGAGCTTTCACGTACCTTGTGGATCTGTACTTAATAGCCTTTAGAAGCAGAGAATACATAATGAGAGAATGGAAAAACACTCTTAAACTCCAGTGGATATGTAAGCTGATAGCATCTCCATACAACTCAATTTGCGAATATCATTCAGAATTACAGTTGAGTATATCTTTAGATCAGTAATTCCATACCTGAAAAATTATTTTATAGATAAAAATTGCGTATAATATAAAATTAATTTCAGATTTCTTTGTAATAGCAAAATAGTAGGAATGTTAATTCGGTATAGCTATACTGTGATAGATCCATAAACTGGAATAATATGCAGCTATGTGATGGAATAAGGGTATTCATTATATCAAAGTACATGGTAATTTGAAAAATGCAAGTTGAAGAACAGTATGCAAAACATGTTATTCTATATGTATAAAAGAAAAAAACTCAATGACTATCTCTATGCATGTGTGTGTGTGTGTGTGTGTGTGCAGCTGACCCTTGAGCAACATGGGTTTGAACTGCATGAGTCCACTTGCACATAGATTTTTTTACTGTACAGTATTGTAAATGTAAGTTTCCTTATGATTTTTTACATGTTTTTTCTAACTTACTATATTATAAGAATCCAGTATATAGTACATATAACATACAAAATACATTAATCAGCTCTTCATTCCATAAGGTTTCTAGTCAACAGTAGGCTATTAGTTAAGTTTTTGGTAGAGTCAGAAGTTATATGCAGATTTCCTCTGTGCAAGGGTCAGTGCCCCTAACTTCAAGGGTCAACTGTAATGTATATATGTGTGTGTGACCCCTAAGTTCAAAGGGCAACTGTATTGTATTTATAATACAAGGTTATACAATAAATTGGTAAAATTAAGGGCCTCTGGATGACTGGGGACTGAGAGTAGAAGAACATTTTCCTGGAAAAAGATGTTGCATAATTTGAATTTTTATTATGTAAATGTGTCACCTAGTGAAAAGCAAATTAAAATCATATGTATGCACTAAATTTAAAAAATATATGTAAACACATTTTTATATATAGGCATTTTTGACCAATTCTTATAAAGCTCCAAATTTAAAAATAAGTGCTCTGAGACCCCCCTCATTTAGAAAATAATTTAATAAATTATTTTGCTATCACATAAACATTGTTTACTTCCCAGCTAAGAGTAAAGTAGGATCCTGATTCTCTACTCCGCTTGTGCAGGTCAATTCCAAATTTTAGATTCTATGGCATGTAACTTTGAACAGTAAGCGCTGTGTGAATAAGTAAGCTGATTCCTTTATTCGAAAGTATGCTTAAGTGTTAGCCACACTATTTTGTGAAAATTATTTAGCTATGTAGAGCTGAATTATTTGTATGTCAGAGATGTACTTAGGTCTCAGTTGCTTTTTTATCTTTCTATGGGATTGGCTCTGTGTTGGATTTCTTCCTAAGGATATACCATCCAGTTGGTGGTCTCTCATAACTCAGGAAGAAACACATTCTATGATCGTATCAGCATTAGCTGAATGAGAGCATATCTTTTTTTTTTTTTTTTCAAAATTCGAACACAATTCCCATCTTTGAATTTCATTTAAATGATTTGGCTCACGTGCCTTGTCCTTTTGTGTCCGATAGAACACTTTGGCCGGGCCTTAGTCATATGCTCACATCTATTTCAAGGATACTGGATCAGAACTACTCAAAACAAATGGATTAAAAATTTAGGAGAAATCACTCTCCAAAGGAAAAATTCAAATTGTTGTTAACATAATAAAATGGATTAGATGCTGGGAAGGCAAAAATAGCAGATTTCACCTACAAGAAGATATTATAAAGAAAAAAAAAAAAAAACACCTTCCATTTCACTTGGAGAAAACAAGACCAATAACAGACTTGTCTCAAATTGGTAAGGTTGTTGAGCTTGGCCTAAGCACAAAGAGCTAATCTTGATTTAGACACTGCATACAATTTACTGTTGCTCTCATTTTGGTTTATTGCCAAAACAATAAAAAGTAAGCAGAAGATATACACACTTAAGGAATGAAGTGTATAGAATCACCTTCTCCGAGACTAACCTGGTTCTTCACTGAGATGTGCCTGGAATTCAGTGGTCAGCACCTGGATTGGAGGAGCCCGGGGCTGTCAGCCCATTGCCATTTGTAAAACATACTTGATGAAGGACACAAATTAGCTCTCCAGAATATAACTACTAATATGAAGAATGTCCTTCTGTGCCACAATTAGATACTCTGCATTCCTTTTCTTACTAAGTGCTCGGGACAATCACATCTTACCAACGAGATGAGTCATGACAAAAATTAAAATCTAAGGTCAGGGAAGCCTAATGCGTCCTTGGCACTTATTGGGTGGCTGAAAAAATAAATGAATCTTCACAGAAAATTGACACATCTGAAAAAACATTTTCAAGAAAAGCATGTCATTTATACTACAGAAATCTAAATTATCCTATGTTATCCTAATAACATCATTGATTATTAAAACAACAAAATATTTTAATCTGGTACATTTTTAATATCATTTAAATCTATAAGAATGCATGCTCAAATTAGAGTTAACATGTTTAGGTAATCATTTAATTTTATTAGGCCTAGAGAATTACCTTATAAAATTTACCCTAATGGCTTAAAAAATAAAACATTTCACTTAGACCTGTTTACGTACTCAACAGATTTGAGCCCAATTGATCATGTTTCACTTCAAGAAATTCTAATAAATAAACTTTAATCTCATAGGACAGATCCATTAATTATTCTTTCAGGGGAGGTATAATTAATGGATCTGTACTATAGAATTATGGCGTTCAGTAAATATTAATAATGCAAACTCACTCTACCAAGCACCTTAAGAGTACCCAAACAAATAGATCATTTTATATGGCTGAAGCTTGCCTTCAGCATTCCTGTAGGGAACATGAAAGCATGGAAAACAATTTAACGTCAGCTTTTCATTGAGATCGTCACAGAAAATTAAAGATTCTTTGGTGGAGCTGTTACTCATCCCAAAAAAATAGTCTGTCAAAATTCATTTTTATAAAAGTGATAAAAGCCCCAATGAAAGCTTAGAAGCTATGAGTACAATGGCAGTCATGTATTATAATCCTGAAAAGCCTGTTTTTATTGGTAATGAAGAATAGTTTTAAATATTTTTTTTATTTTAAAAGTTTGTATTTATAGAAAAGTTGGAGGAGTACAGAGAACCCCGCATACCCTTCATTAAGCTTCCCCTATTGTTATCACCCTACCTCAGCAGAGTACATTTGTCACAACCATCCAATATGGATGCTTTACTATTAACTAAACTCAGCAATGTATTCAGATGTTACCAATTTTCTCTAATATCCTTTTTGCTCTTACAGGATTGTATCCAGGATACCACATTATATTTAATCATCATGTCTCCCTAGTGACATGATCTGTAATAGTTTTCAGATGTTCCTTATCCTTTATGACCTTAAATTTGGTTAGATTTTCTGCAGAATAACCTTCAATTTGGTTTTGTCTAATGTTTTTCTCATAATTAGACTGAGGTCATTGGTTCTGGGGAGAAAGACATGGTGTTAACCTTGGTCACTTGAATGAGGTAATGTTTGCCGGGTTTCTCCACAGTAAAGTTACCTTTCCCCTTTTTATACTCTACTCTTTGGAATTAACTGGGGTTGGATGTGCAGTGGGGTGTAGGTTCCACATCTCGAAGAGAAGGAGTGTCTGCATGAATTATTTGAAAATATTTTGTAAGAGACTCATCTCTTCTCCCCAATTATTTATTTATTCAGTTCCTTGCTTATTTATATATGAATTCATGTTTTTTTTTAATTTTGTTTTATCCTTTGAGTTATACTCCAATATTATTTATTTGTTGCTCCAGTCATTCCAGCTTTGGCAATTGGGAGCTCTTCAATGTTGGCTTCTTTGTCTCTTTGACATAACCCATCCTTTTATCTTTTGAGCATTTTCTTACTTTCTGGAACAACAAGATGGTCTAAAATCATCTAGTACATCCTTTGCCCTATCCCAGGATTAAGCAATTTCTCCAAGGAGCCATGGTTCCTTTATCTGAAGAAACTAATATCTAAGCACTGGGCATTAATAGAGAATATTTTATTAAATAAAATTAGCACATTTTTCTCCAGTATCAAAATACAATATGGGGAAATACGGTATGGCTTATATAATAAAATGTTATCAATATCTGTAAAAATTCTCTCATTTTCATGGATAAGAAGGAACTCTCTGGGTACTTGACTGGTTCAGTAGGTAGAGCATGTGGGATTGTGAGATTGAGTCCCATGCTGTGTGTAAAGAATACTTAAAAAATAATAAAATAAAATGCATTAAAAAAATAACTCCCAGAGTGTCTGGGTTGCTCATTCAGCTAAGGGTCTGACTTCAGCTAAGGTAATGATTTCATGGTTTAGTGAGTTTGAGCCCCAGCTCACGCTCTGTGCTGACAGCTCAGAGCCTGGAGCCAGCTTCAATTCTCTCTCTCTCTCTCTCTCTCTTTCTCTCTCTCTCTCTGCCCCTTTCCCTGCTCATGCTCTTCCTCTCTCTCTCTCAAATATAAATAAACATTTAAAAAATTTCATTGAAAAAATAACTCCCTAATTATTATTTGATGAAGAAAATTCCGAAACTGAATTTTAATTTAATTTAAAAATATTAAATTTATGTATTTATTTTGAGAGAGACAGAGCAAGTAGGGAGGGGCAGAGAGAGAGGGAGAGAGAGAGAAACCCAAGTAGACTCCACCCATCAGCACAGAGCCTGATGTGGAGCTCAAACCCACAAACCGTGAGATCATGACCTGAGCCAAAACCTATAGTCAGGTGTTTAACTGACTGAGCCACCCAGGCAACCCTGAACTTGAATTTTAATTTTTATGCTATTACATAAATGACTGACTTGACAATTATACAGCCATGTATACTATCAGGTATAAATCATTTCTGAATCAACTGTGAGTTCATTACTTCATATCAAAAGAAAGAGAAGAGTACCATGTTTCTCAAGGCTATTACAATGAGTTCATTTTTTAAATAATAAAATAGTAGAAGCTTAAAAAAGACGTGGCATTCAGAGTATCAACATTCTTTTTGGGTTTAGTAAATATTAATGGGTGATGTCTCTTATCCTTTAATCTCTCCATTTCTTTAGTGACAGTATATTGAGTTAAGACCTTCAACTGAATACTTTGGTCATTAACAGTTGGGCAGTGTCAGTTGAGAGTGATTAGATTTTTTAGCCAAACATCTTAAGCAGTGTTTATAATAACAGATAATATACTATCCCCCTAAATTGTGGTGTGAAATTTAACCTAGGAGAAAGTTGTTATCATTGCAAAAAATGCTTCTTTCATTATTTGGGTAAAAATACCTAGTATGATTTGTAAACCCTGCTGTTCAATTTCTGGATTTTTAAAAATAGAAACACTGTTTTAATATACTTATATTTTGTTGTTTTTGCTGCTGCTGTTTTAAAGTGGTTTTTGGGGTTTTTTTGTTTGTTTGTTTTTGAGAGAGAGAGAAAGAGAGAGTTTGAGAATGGTAGAGGGGCAGAGAGAGAGGGAAAGAGAATCCTAAGCAGGCTCTGCACTGTCAGCACAGACCCCAACACAGGGCTCAATCTCATGAACTGTGAGATCATGACCTGAGCTGAAATCAAGAGTCAGATGCTCGTCTGACTGAGCCACCCAGCCAGCCCTACTTATATTTCATAAACTTATTTTTTTACATTTATGTTTTTCATCAACAAAAACCTCTAGTAATTCTGACATCATTGTTGATGGTCAATATAGATTCTAGGTTAGTAGTTAGAGCTAGTACCAGATACTGGTCTGAAGATTTCATTGAGGTTTTGGTAAGTTACCCTTGATAATTCCTGTGTATATTTAGGAGTCATCTCATAGGACCCAAGGAAGGTTCTAGTCAGCCTCCTGCCATTGTTTTCCTCTTGTGTCACAGCTCTGAATAGGCCGCAGTGGCATGGTATTTGCAGAACTTCTCTAGGTGCTTACATCATTTTTTATTCCATTTGAATAATGAGAAATTTGAACAAAAGGGGCATATTGCTCATCTTATCTCTTAGAATTTTATTTAAAATAGCTCTTTCTATTTCTACTTGTGCCCTCTTTTTTTCCTCAAAGCTGAGTCAACTCATCAGTCTCTGAGATGATAGACATATTGCTTTTCTTGTCATTTCTGTTTTCCTTCCCACCTAAAACTGTATTCTCTCTCCTCCAATTCCTCTACGCAGGAAGAACCATAATCACCCACCCTCTTGAGAGTCTCATATATTAATTTAAAATTTTCAGTGTTTTGGCAAAGATTTCCTCCCTTTCCTCGACAAACTCACAAGCAGATAATATCTCCACATTTTTGCTTGTTGTAACTAAACTATGTGAAGCCACTGGTAACTGTCAGATTCCCACCAAATGAGTGAGACTGGCTAAATGTTTGAGGTAACTTGCTAAATAAGTTGTGAAAGTCTTTTGCTAGATTGTGTACAAGTATTGATGTTATTTGATGTTTATTGTACAAGAAATTGCAAAAACATTTTCAAAGATTAGAATCCTAATTATGCTGTTTTTAGGCCATGATGTTTGAACTGAAAGGTGGTAGCAGAAAACAAAAATAATTAAAAAAAAAAACATTTGTGGGCTTGAGGTTGAACAAGATTTCTTAGGTGAATCATCAAAAGTATAAACCATAACAAAACAAGCAAAAGACAAACAAAATGGAAAGTTTTGGTTCTTTTGAGGACAGTATTAAGAAAACAAGGAAATAGCCACAAACTAGGGGAAATTATTTATAATAAACATATACAACAAAGGATTTATGTCCAAATAACCCACTCAAAAAGAAAAATAGACAAAATAGTTTAACATGTTCTTCACAAAATAAGATATACTAATGACCAACAAGCACATGAAAAGATGTTCAACATCATTAGCTATCTATGGAAAGGAAAGTGAAAACCATAGTGAGCTACCTACCCTTAAACATCCCTCGAATGGCTAACATTAAAAAAAAGACTAATAATGCCAATAATAGTCAATATTAGTGAGATACAGTTCAAATTGAAGTGCAATGTATTACAAGCCCTTCGGAGGATATTTGTCAATTTGTTATGAAATTGGCATAATAATGGATATAAACTTACCACAGGACCAACCCAGGCAATTTCACTGTTAGGTGTTTGTCCAGGAAAATGAAAGTGTATGCCCACAAAAAGATATATGTGTATGCCCACAAAAAGAACTTCAGCATGGGTGGCAGTTCCAGCCTGCAAGCAACTCAAACTGTACCAAGAGGGACTGAATAAACAATTCATGGTTTGTCATTAAACACTACCTGACATTTAAAAGGGTGGGTCCTGAAACCTGCCACAGCATGACAGGATGCTTTCAAAATCGTTTTGCTGAATGAGAGGAACTGGGTGCAAATGAGTTCATAAAGTATATTTCCACTAATGTGACATTCTAAGGAAGGCAAAATTAACCTATAGTGATTCAGCATATCAGTGTTGCCAGGGACCAGGAAAGTGGTGCCATCTGAATGCCCAGGAGCATGAGGGAACATTTTGAGCTGATGAAAATACTGTATCTTGATTTTGGTAGTAGTTACGCATTTGGATACATTTGTCACAAATCATCTAACCATATACTTTTAAAGTTGCTTTTTAGTATAGGTATGTTATATTTCAATAAAGTTGATTTAAAGAAAAAGATGAATTGGAGGTGAGAGATGAGGTAGTTTGTAAATTTAGGAGATTTATGTAATGGAAACAGCAACAACAAAGTGAAGAGTTTCTTCAAACCAAGATGAGTAGAAAGAATTCTGGAGAAAAATATGCACGAGAAGAGGGTGATATTCAATAGAATATTTTTGATAGTCTCATAGGTAAATCCTTGTCTAGGTTTTGTTATTAAACTCAAAGGTCACAGATACTGTTAAGCCAAATTTAGAGAAAAATAAAAAAGAACTTAGCATATATACAATGGAAATAGAAGGGGGGGAGGTCTACAAATTTAGGTGGACAAAGCATTTTAAGTATAGGAAAAATATTAACTTCATATTATTTAATCACCCTAGTGTTGGAAAGAAGCAGGTATCTATTGGACTTTAGAACAAGAAAGTCAGGTTTTTAGGACACTTGTTAGCATTAGGATAGACATCTTAGAACGTGTCAAGAACATCTTGTACAGTCTGTGCTAGATCAGAAAGCCAGAGAGTGTTAAATGAGAATTAGATTGTTTTGTTTGTTGTAAAATAAATATTGCTTATTTTACAAGATAATTCTTCTGTATTCCAAAGATAGTCACTTTCACATTATTGAGAACCAGCCATTTCCAAAGGCTCTGAAATATATCAATAGCATATGAAGCCATCAGTCTAACAAAATATTTTATGAAGAAAATTGTGAATGAACATATATGGTTAGCTTTTAAGAACTTCAAAGTAACTTATGAAATACTTTGTTAACTTCTGTTTAGATATGCAATTGCATTGGCCTTGCTATCCTTAAATGAAAGAGTAAATTAATTAAAGTATGAATTGTGAATAAGATTTTTATCTGAAGAGTTTACCATAGTATCAGATACAGTATCTAAAAGTGTAAGCGAATTGGAATGGCATCTAAATTACAGATCACTGAAATGCAAATGGAAAACAATAAGCTGAAAAACAAGATGCAGTTATTCTATTTTTGCTACATATTTTTCAACTTGATAATTAAGTGCAGTATGGCAGATGCTATATAAGATTGGTTTGTAGTCTTAAAACATTTTTTTCTCCAGATTCCCTAAATGCAGTAGAATTAAAGTGTCCTACTATAGGATGGAATTGAAAGTTAAAGCAGGAACACAGTTTTCTCCAAGAATGACATTCAAAGAATCAAGGTCGGATGATGCATGTTTTGGAGTCTGCTTTCCAACAGTGCTTAGAATGACACATTTTATTTCTGGGAAATTGTGGGAGACCTCAACCCTAAAAGAAGTTAACCATGAAGCTTGGTTTTGGCACATGTTCTTAAGGAAGTTTAAAAATCTTCATCTACAAGACTGTGATACAGGCTTTTAAATTTTCACAACTGAATGTCATCTCTGTCTTCTGAATATATGATTTTTAAGGCCATGATACTTTAATATGCTTTACAGAATATCAATAGTTCAGGAAAATACCAGATAGTTCAACTATATATGAAGTGTGTTCTATTACTTGCTTAATTTCTCATGAGAAATCTAATGAGAGGAACAGTTCATGAGTCTCATTTTTCTAGTGTGGGGGGAAGAAACGTTTCAATCTTTTTTTTTTTTTTTAACTTAGAATTCTGCAGTAAATTCATTCCTGAGAAAGCCTTTGTTTCCCTATTACATCATATAATCAGATAGTGAAAATCAGCAGTTCAAAATATTTCTCGGTTCTGATCAAATAATGGACAAGAGCTCTGAATAAATTTAGAAATTAAGTCAGTAGTCAATTGACCTCAGTTATCTAGTATGTATATTTTCCTGCGTCTTCAGTAGATTATTGTTCAGTTTTTCACCTAATCTCCTCCGACATTTGAAGTCAATGTGCAGTTTTACATCAATTTCTGAAGTAGGTGCAGTACATGGTATATAAAAATTATATTGAGTACCTTGGTTCCTATATGTATGGTTCTTATACATTGCTGCTGAACTAGAGTCAGAAATAATCCCACTTGAAGGATATTTAAAATGTGCCCGATTTGTGGTGCACCTGAATCACATGAATTGAAAATAATCTCATGAATGGAAAGAGACTCTAAGAATTGTGATATTTGCAGCATCTTGTCTTTGGATATGTTCTTTTTTTGGAACTTAAGTCAGCCCTAGTTATCTGCTTATTCCCTTACCTCAATCAAAATTCATCTGTTCTTTTGCTTTAATCTTTACTACAAAATATTCTGTATTTGAGCACATGCACAGTTGGTAACCAAGCTGGAAAATGTTGCTGTGCATTCTTCTCAGTGTTTTATTTGCTTGTCTACTTATATGAAAGAATTACCATGAGAGCGAGTTAAGGGTATAGTAACATAGCTTCTGCTGCTGCCTATTATCAGTATTTTTTTCCTTCTTTTAGAAAAAAAATAATGATAAGCTTCAAAACTATGCTTTTATTTTATGCTTATCTCTTATTTAAGAAATTTTAATTGATTACATTTTTACAGGACTAGAAGAATATTAGCAACATTCCAATAATTCCATTTTTGCATAAATCCTTTATTCATACATTTTTTTTTGTTTTGTCTTGTTTAGCAGCACATAAGAAAGATTGTAAAATGTCAGGGACTACGAATATGAGAATTTAAAATTGTAATATTTCTAGATTTTGCTTTGTATATTGATACAGATACAGTTTTCATAATGAATAAAAACTGGATACAATTATTTAAATCTTCATTAAATAAAAGTGAAAATACTTTTAAAACTAATATTTGAAAATCATCCTGAAAGACATCAAAATAGCAACATAGTAAATCATCACAAATATAGTGTAACTTTCCAAAAAAAAGGTAAAAATCTAAAGTAAGCAAATATAACTTCAAATACTGTCCTGGCACAAAAGACGATCATTGCATTTAATAAAATTCACTTGTAATGTATAGAAGAAGTGATAATTTGACTAATTTTTCAGATTACTATCTCTGAATAAGGAATGATTCAATATATAACAATAATTCTAATTTTTCAACACCCATATTTAATTTACTTTTTATATGAAGAAGGATTTGATTTTAAATTAGGAATAACGAAATAACTACCAAAATGATCCTTTTTTTAATGTTATTCATTTATTTTGAGAGAGAGAGAGAGAGAAAGAGAGAGAGCGCTACTTGAGCAGGTCCCATGAACATGGGAGGGGCAGAGAGAGAATCCCAAGCAGGGTCCCCCACTCTCAGCACAGAACCCAACATGGGGCTCAGTCTCAGGAACCAGGGATATCATGACCTGCACTGACATCGAGAGTGAGAGGCTTTAATGGACTGAGCCACCCAGATGCCCCATCCAAAATGTATCTTTTTAATTCAATGTGTTTTCCTTGCAGAGTGCAGATATGAGCCCAGCAAGTAGCACCACTTCCCTTCCCGTTAGTCCTCTTACTGAAGAGCCATTGCCTTTCAAGGTAAAAACAAAACAAAACAAAAACAACTAATGGTATTTTTAGTGTAATTAAATACTTCTTTTACTGTAGTAAAATAGTTCATGGTATAGATGATAAGATGAACTGCTTTAATATGTAAGGATCTAATTTCAAATGGTAAAATCTTTGTTTTTGTTTTGTTGTTATTTTGGTTGGTTAATGAACCTAAAGGTTTGGAGTAAAAGTTAATACTTTATAGAACACATCATTTGCTTTGCATGTAAGAAATAGTGATATCTTTATAATAGTTTTATGTCACATGAATTAGAGGTTCAAATCTTTTGTGTATCTTAATATAAGCAATAAATTTAGAATGAATTCTTTAATCCTCATTGAGTGGTTAAATTTTCACTAGCTGGTTAAATTTCCATTGATGACTCTAGGTTGTAATTGATTATGCAATCTTTACAAAATGATCAAAATTAAAAATTGAACTATGGAATTATTCCTCTGAACACATTATATTTTAAAAAATATTTAAATAAATATGTAAATAGATATTTAAACATTATGGTTAGTAGAATTATTCAGTTTGGGAGACTATATGCGTTATAAGCGAGACATCATCTTCATGTTTTGGTTTGATGTATCTCTTTAAACCAGAGCTTGCAGAACAGCTATTTTATGTTTGTTTCAGGGATGTTTGAATTTCATCAAAATTATTATAAATAAAGGCAATCCTTAAGATTATGGCAAAAAACACTTGGAAGTTTGTGATGATGCACTTACTTACATGCAATAGTTTCATTTTAATTTGGTTTAAAGACAGGTAGATGCACATTTTGGGATTTACTGTGATTTTCATGATTTTTGGATTTTCCCATAAAATTGTTATTATTGTGGGGTGTTTTTCTTTTTGTGTGAAAAGTATAACTTACTCAACTTAGTAGCATGGTGGCTGTCAATGATTCCCATACAATCAGTATTTGCTGTATTGTTAAAATGAAAAATAATAGAAACTTATGAATTTCATTGTATATTTTTAGTTTTCTGATTATAGATGCTTTGTAGCTTAATGAAAGACAATAGTAATTGTTAAAAGGTTTTACATCAGAGGATAGTTAAATGCTGAATAGTATTCTGATTACATTATTTATTGAGAAATCTTTATTATTCTACAACAAAGGAGAAAATACTAACACTTCAAGTTTAGTTTTACTTAATGTTTCCATCTTATGGTATATGGGACAAAATTTACAGAAGAATCATATCTTTAACAAGATTTTAATTGAATTCTCAAAGCATTACTAGAAACCATTTTCTCTTTTTAATATATTGATAATGATTATACTCCCTGAAAGTTAATGTATTTTTTAATGGAGGTAAAAGAAAAGGTCAGATATATTCCAAAATGTGCTGACACAAAGCTAATATAAATATAATTATTTTAGTTTCTCTGACTGCTTCTAAAAGATCAATATTGTTCCCATGTTAATGCGTATAAGTGGTTTTATAAGCAATTAAAACTTCTAAGCACTTATAATATATAATATTAGCTTTTGGTAGCCATTGTAGTTATAGTGCCTCTTAATTTACTTCTCTTCTGAAAGAAATATATATTATTTCATCATATATAAAAACATCCCACTGATATTTAAAAGCATCTAAAATTAGAGTTTGAAATTATGAAATAAAGCCCCTCCGTTTCTTATTCACCACTGTTCTCAACATTCCATATTGTAGTCATGTCTGGCCGTGAAGGCATTTGAGTGGATCTCTTCATAGAAAAAGGTGTATGATACGCACAGTTCTCTACATATCCTACAGTAAACTCACAGACTTCCCAGTCACACTCTTGATGCTGAGGTATCTCTAGGATTCCAAGTTTATATGATTGTGCAGACAACTGTAATGGATATATATTTGTAAACAATAGACAAATGTATAATCTCTATTTTTTTAATAAAGCATTCAGAGTTACTTACACAAGTGGTCTGTTACCTACAACAACATCATTATGGAAGGGCCAAGGTATAACTAATTTTGCATGGGTGGAAATAATATTTTATCAAATAACCATAATAGAATCATAAAATTTCAAGATCACTCATCTGAGAATTTGATTTGAAAAGAAAAAGAGAGAGAAGGAGAGAGAGTAGACTGCTTAACTGTGAATTACAATGTTTATGTTTCTTTTTACAGAATAACATTGAACCAAGTTGGCATTGTTAACTTTGATATGTCCTTTCTACCCTATTCTACCTTTTTTTGCTCTGCCATTCTTGATTTCTCTCAACCATCTAATTACTTCTAATGTACCTTACCTCCTTTCTTGGCTCAGATAGATATCCCACGGCTAATGCCTTGGGGTTACCACATAATACTGTTCTTTGATAAGATGATCCTTTTAATTTATTTGTATGTACACAGTTATTAGCAGCCTCAGTTCATTCCTGGAACTAACAGTCTTGAAGCTGAGCTCGCTTACTGCTCCTGACCCTTCTATAATAGTACACTTCATTATGGGCCATGTTCCTTTTGTCAGCAACACTTATTCCATATTTAAAAATTTATTTGTACTTTAGTGAACCATGATCTCTAGAGTTTTTCTCCAAAAAGAGCATCTTTTCTTTGATTAGATATTTTAGCAAAAGGTATTATCCTCCCTTGCCCCTTTATTCTTATCCTGTGATAAATTCAATGGATAGAAATGAATTCAATTCAATTTTTCTTTGCACTCTGCTTCAAGAGTACACAAAGGCATTAAAAAATACCCTCCATTCATCAATCTTCAAAATCTAAATATAAGCACAGTTTACTCATTGACATTCTTGGCCCATTAACTGCTGCTTTTCTGTGATACTTGGGTTCCTGGAGTGTTTAATGAGATTGGATATCGAATGCCTAGAACATACAATACAACCACCCTCTTGAAGGCCCAGCCACCTTCCCCAGGAGCTGACCCAGATTGCTGCTGGTATATTTCCTGGGTCTCTCCTTGTAAAATCCAAAGTTCTTAAGTTCCTTTTTCTCATCTCAGAAATCACCATTTAGTCTAGACTAGAGAAGTTCCCTTTTTTTTCAGATTTTCCTTGGGGATTTTCCTCTTTCCTTTAATCATCCAGGGCCTAAATCTTCTCAATGTACTTTTTAGAAACAGAATTGAGGAAAGCAATTGTTTGAACTATCTAAAGATTTCTCTTACTTGACACAGACCTTAACTTTGAGAAGCATAGAGCACATTATTGAACCAAAGGTCAGAGAGATGGACATAAAGAAATAAGTTAATGTCTCAAAAAATCCATCTTGTCATGCAGTGCTGTGATAGTAAGAGACGGAAAAATGCTAACTCCTCTTAACCTTACAGCCTAAACTAGGGAGTTAGTAACATATAGTAATAAACATAGTTTGCTCTCACTTATGTAAAGAGTGTAGAAAAAAAATATTACCACCAGGAAATATACTTATCAACCAGTAACTATTTGGGTGAATCATTCTTTAAATTTGTTTGTCTACAGTTTCTATAATGATCATTTATTTCTACTTTAAAAATAATGTTTATTTTTAAGAAAGCAGAAAAGGAGAGTTGAGAACATTAGAGGCAATCTTAGTCTAATTAGGAAATTACCCAGGATCAGATCTCATTTCTAATACTTTCCGTCTGTATGACCTTGAGGCTGTTACATGGTGTCTTGGTTTTCCCATCTACAAAGTGGGAACAACAGCAGTTCTTCTTTACTGCATTTTTATAACATTAAGCCAGTTAACAAATACAAGGTGCTTCAAATAGCACATAGTATGCTATATATATATATTGTTATGCTTTGTAGAACAAATATTTCTATGTTTAAGGCAAGAGGTTCTGTATGTTATAAACAACATGAAGCAGAATTATTTCCACTTAATCACTTGTACTTTATTTCCAAATTTGAGACTAGTAATGTGCTTTAAACATAAATCCTTTACTTTGCTGAAGAATAGTATTTAATATTCATTTCTAGAAGTCATGCTATTTATTTTCTACCCTTGAGTGTTCAGATAAGCTCATATATCAGATTCCTTGTATGAAAAATAATTAATGGAAATGCTCATTAATTATGAGGGAGGAGTAAATACAATGAATCTGTCTTAAGGGAAAACTGGTAAATATAATAAAACATTACTTGGAAAAAAGAAATACATAATTAATAGTTCTACAATCATAGAGACATATGTTATCTTTTATCTGAAATACACTGTAGTGTATTTTCTTTAATTTCCCAAACCACTGCAGGAGGTAACCTGGTAACCTCCTAAATTCAAGCTCCCTGAAGGAATATTATTCAGTCACATTGGATACTGGAAAAAGATACATTGTAAACAAAGTACTGTTGATGTTTTACTCTTTGTCAGTAAACTAAGTAGGCCAGTTTATTTTGTCTGACAACATAATGGAAAAGAGCACATTTGGAGACTCCAGAAGAAAGGAGTCAGATAGTGGCATGACCTTCGCAACATTATCTGTTGTATATCTTGCATAGTTGGGATTTGTGTGTGTGTTTATTTCTCTTGTTTCTCATTGAGTGAATTTAGTGGCCTCTCTTATTACTGGAAATTACTTTTTTCATGTCCCGGAAATAGCCCCAAATGGTATATTCTGCATTTCTGGTAATTTTTTGATTATGTCATCAATTTATTCACTCATTCATTCATTTGTTCATTGGTTAGCGAATCCATTTATTGAGTTGTGCTTGATAATATTGTAGGCACTGGTGTTTCAATGCAGATAACACAGACTAAATTCCTGCTTTCATGGTATTTGGGTTCTAAGTGAGGAGGGATAGACAATAAAAATATAAATATATGTTGTGTCAGATAGGGATGGTAAATACTCTGATGAAGAATAAAGCAGGGTTTGTGGGATAGAAAGTGACTCTAAAGTATAATACTGTTTCAAAATGGATGGTCAAAGAAGGCCATTTTGATTCGGGAATATTTTAGCAAAGACCATAAGGAAGAAAGAGAGTAACCCACTCATGTATGGGAAGAGGCTTGAACGTTGCAAAACCTATATGGTGGAACACTTGGCCTTTTCAGGATCAGTAAGAGTGCCATGTGGTTGGAGCAGAGTGAATGGGGAGCAAGTAACAAGAGAGAAATCAGACCATGAAGGGCACTGTAGGCTACAGTAAAGACTTGAGATCTTGCTTTATATGAGATTTGGGAAATCATTAAAGTGTTTGGAAAAAAGAATGACATAGTTAGACTTTATTTTAAAACTATTACTTTGACTTTGGAGACATGGTAGAAGGATGTGAAGGCCCCTGTAGGTGAGAGATGATGGCAGCTTAAACTGGAGTAAAAGTTGAGAGGGTAATAACCACTGGTGGGATTTCGGACCATTTTAAATGTGAATCTGCAGGATTTTTTAATGGATTATATATGAGATATCAAAAAAGATCAACATCAAATATTATTCCTGATTCTATTTTCTCTACACTCCGTGGTTTTATTTCTTTATCTCTTCAAAGTTGGAAATAAGTAGATGTTACAATGTAAAAATTACTGCAATCATTTGTTTATTGGTTTGGTTTAATTTTGTTAGTAGTAGTAAGGCAGAGAGACTAAATGAGAGATGTCAAAAATGTCACTTTTCCTGTGGCTAATATTCTATCTTGTGGGGAATACTAATTTCTAGTAATCTTTATTTTTCTTCCAGATAACTGAAAAACATACAGGTAAAGCTAGACTTATAATTTGATGTGGATACTAAGATCAATAATTGTGGGACAGAAACATGAATCCTTAGTGCTTAGTAGAACAAATAAGCAGGGAAAATTTTTTTTCCAAAGGATAGCTGATGAATTTTGAATATATAATCACACTGTGATTATATACTTAAGGAATGTGTTTATGATATGGTAATAATTTTAAATACAAAATAGCACCAAATGTTTTCCTAATGGTAATAAATTTTAAGAGCGACCCATTATTAATAATGTGCATATTTTAATCAATTGTTTTTACGACCTAGAAATAAAACAATTCATTATTTTATTTATTTATTTATTTATTTATTTATTTATTTATTTATTTATTTATTTATTTTTAGTTGTCTATTTCTATGCACTAAACTATTCAAAGTTGGGCCACCTAATACGTTTTCTTATCGCTGTTTATGATTCTCTGGGTTGACTAAACTTACCTAGACGATTCTTATTTGAGTTTTTACAAGTGGGTACAGTAAGAAGTAAGTGGATAATGGAGTTATCTGAAGGCCCCAGTGGAGTAGACACCCAAGAAAACTCTTTATGGACTAACTTGAGTTTTCTCACAGCATTTTCCCACAGTATTTTAGAGTAGTTAGGCTTACTACATGACAGCTGGCTTCCCCCATCGTGAATGTTCTAAGAAGTGGAAGCTACCAGGCCAATTATGGAAAAGACAAAGATACATACAGCTTTACCTCCATCTTTCCACTTTAAGCAGTCACATGGTGTGTCAGTGATCCCTGAAACTACCCCAGCATTCAGATGTTTGTTAGAAGGACTCAGAAATTTCAGGTATGCATGGGTGGCTCAGTTGGTTAAGCATCCAACTTTGGCTCAGGTCATGATCTCGTGATTCATGGGTTCAAGCCCTGTGTCAGGCTGTGTGCTGACAGCTCAGAGCCTGGGGCCTGCTTCAGATTCTGTGTCTCCCTCTCTCTCTGCCCCTCCTTTGCTCTCTCTTTCTTTCTCCCTCTCTCTCTCAAAAATAATAACATGAAAAAGAAAAAAAAAAAAAGACTCCCAGAATTCAGTATGTAGTCATAAGGACACACACACACTTCTCCCAGCAATGTATGTGATACTTCTACCCAATAAAGCCCACTAGCAATTCAGCACCCGAAGATTCACATAGGAACCCTGTCTCTAGAGGAGAAATATTAAACTTCTAGAAAGAAATCAGGTGTTAGGCATTAACAGTATTGTGTATATAAATAACTTAGGCATAGTGAGCCACTCATTACTTTTTTATTAATGAAGCATAATTTATATGTAGTGTTAGTTTCAGGCATACAATGGATGCTCATTATGTATGGAAAGTTTGATATGAATGTGAGGCACTGCTTACCAGTCAGGTGCTCAGAAGCCAACCAGTGGCCAACCTTGAAAGTAAATCTTTCTAAGGATAGCATATCAATTTGCTAAGGGCTGTCAAACAAAATACCACAGTTAGGTGGATAAAATAATTTTTAATATATTTTCTTACAGTTCTGAAGGCTAGAACTTTATTTCTTTGTAAGTTTTTATTTTAATTCCTGTTAGTAAACATAGTGTGATGTTATAGTGATTGCACACTTCCGTATATCACCTGGTGCTCATCACAACAGTGTCCACTCCTTAATACCCATCACATATTTAACCCAACCTCCCACCTACGTCTCCTGTGTTAACCACCAGTTTGTTAATTGTAATTAAGAGTATGTTTCTTGGTTTGGCTCTCTCTCTCCCTTTTTCCCCTCTTGCTCATGTTTTTTGTTTCTTAAATTCCACATATCATTGAAATTATATGGTATTTTTCTTTCTCTGATTGGCTTATTTTGCTTAGCATTATGCTTTCTAGGTCCATCCATGTCATTGCAAATGGCAGGATTTCATAGTTTTTTATGGCTGAGTAATATATGTGTGTGTGTGCGTGTGTGTGTGCGTGTACCACTTCTTTATCCATTCATCAGCCATTGGACACTTGGGCTGCTTCCATATCTTGGCTATTGTAAATAATGCTGCTATAATCATAGGGGTGCATGTATCTCTTTGAATTAGTGTTTTGTATTCTTTAGGCAAATATCCAATAATGTGATTGCTGGATCATAAGGTAATTCTGTTCTTAACTTCTTGAGGAACCTTCACACAGTTCCACAGTGGGTACATCAGTTTGCACTCCCACCAACAGTGCAAGAGGGTTCCTTTTTCTTCTAATCCTTGCCTGTTGTTTCTTGTGTTGTTGATTTCAGCTGTTCTGACAGGTGTGAGGTAAGATTCATTGTAGTTTAGATTTGCATTTCCTTGATAGTAAGTGATCATGAACATCTTTTCGTATGTCTTTGGTCATCTAAATGTCTTCTTTGGAGAAATGTCTGTTCATGTCTTCTGCCCATTTTTTAATAGGAGTATTTAGTTTTGGGGTGTTGTCAAAGGCTGGATTTTAAGGTCATGGTGCTGGTAGAGTGGGTTTAGGTGAGGCTTTCTCCTTGGTTTGCAGATGGCTTTCTCTCCTTATGTTTTCACATGACCTTTTTTCTGTAGATCCACTTCCCTGGTATCCCTTCCTCTTCTTATAGAGACACCAGCTACATTAAATTAGGTCTCATCCAAATGACCTCATTTTAACTTAATCCCTCCTTTAAAGACCTAATCTCCAAATATGGTTATATTCTGAGGTACCAGAATTTGGAAGTTCAACGTATAAATTTTGGGAAGACACAATTCATCCCGTAACAGATAAACAGACTAAAGATTGCTATGTTAACTCTTTTCTGCATACAGGACACACCTTGACTTAAGTGAGGGGAAAATAAACTGTCTCTTGATGTAGGATGCAAAAAGTGTAGCAATTTAATCAACTACACTGAATAAAAATGATGTGTGACAGTCTTTTATATATCAGTTTTAAGCTCTATTAAATTCTCAGTCAGGTGTAAGGAATTTGGGATTGAGGGAATGTAAAAGGAAATAGGAGGTTTCATTAAATATTTATATGTATTCATCAGTGTACTTATTTGAATATATTTTCCAATGCTATTTTAATTTCCATTAAATTTGGGAAGTTTACTTAATTGTTACCATATTTGAATTAACTTAGAGTCCTTAAAATATTATGGTTGAGAATATTAAAGAATTATGGCTTTAACAAAATAGTTACTGAATTCCTGATTATAAATAGTGACAATAAAATTTAACTTGAAATAACAACTACCAAACAAATTTTCTACATTATATTATATAAGTATACTATCACATATTATTTTGTGTTAACTTCTTTTCCTTAAAGTTCTGTCTGGATAAATTTTAAATGACTACTATATCTATTACTTGGTTTTTGAAGACCGTATTACTAATACATGATGAATGCTCTAATAGTAAGAAAAATGGTAATTTTATATTCTGATAAATAAAATTATTTTACATAAATTAAAGTCAAAACAAATTTTGTCTAATTTGTGTTAAAAGATACGCATTATCTCTCAGACATACTAAACCTCAGGGAAAAAGATTTTGATGGAAAAAATAAGCAAATACTTTTATGTTGCATACTAGCTTCATATTGCTGTCCAAATCCTTCTCACACAGTGTCCAGATAATTTCATGTACAAGATACAGAACTTGTCAACATTAATACATGCTAAAATCCATGACGTACCTCCCTCTGCTGTCTCCAGCTCACACATCCATTTTATTATTTTAATTTAAACTTCACCGAGTTTCTTTATTGTCGCATAGGTGGGTGCCTTAGATTTTTTTGAGTTCTCCAAGTGGTACTGATATAAGACTTTTTGTTGTTGTTGTTAATGCCTTCTTTCAGAGCATTGGGCCATACTCTGCTTGTTCTAGTCAAAGAATCCCTTTGATACACTTAGTGGACAAGATTTACTGAGCATCTGTTAAAGGTGATCTTGGAAAATTGAATTCAGGGATCCACTTTCTATACCATTGAGTTAAACAGAACCTCAGAAAACTACAAGATACATAGATTTGGATTGTATTTCATAACCTGTAAGAGTAGGGATTTTATAGAGAAAAGCCTGAATTTAGAGTACAAGTACAGAACATGGAGGGATAGAATTCAGGTAGAGAACATGGAAAGATATTTCTGGATTCATTTGCAAGCTTAAAAAAAAACAACAAGATGTTGAACTACTATGGGAAAATCCTTAAGTCAATAAAAGCTGAAAGTCTGAAAAATAAAAACAACCTTCTATTTCTTGAAAGAAAATAAATTTTAAGAAGTTGAGTCAGGATGCCTGGGTGGCTCAGTTGATTAACCATTGGACTTGAGCTCAGGTCATCTCAAGGGTCATGAGTTTGAGCCCTGGTCAGGCTCTGTACTAACAGCTCAGAGCCCTCAGAGCCTGAAGCCTGCTTTGGATTCTCTGCCTCCCTTTCTCATTGTTCCTCCTCTGCTGGTTGTCTCTCTCTCTCTCTCTCCCTCTCTTTCTCTCTCTCTCTCTCTCTCTCTCTCAAAAATAAATAATACTGGGGCGGGGGAAGCTGGGTCATTATAACTTCAACTTTCGTTTGGGAATCCACATCAGAGAGGATTGGCATCTCTGAAACATTTGTTCTCTTTGCCAACAGATACCAAGACAGTTTCATTTAGAAATCGTTGAAGTCAACATGTGGTTAGTGCCGTGCTGTGTTCTTCAGAACGTGTTGGTCCTGAGTGCATAGAAAACCATGTAAGACGATAGCAGAGGTGCAGCCATTGCTGGGCACACCAGTAATAAAACAATCTCTTTTTACATCTAATGCAGATATCAGATTTGGAATTGGCTTAAGATAAACACTGTATTTAAAATAATGACATCGTTACCAGTGATAATTTAAGCAACTGATCTCATGTATAGCACATGCAGTGTTTATTTCTTACCACAAGTATTACCATTTCCTATACACTCTGGATCAAAAACACTTATGTTTGTTGTTTTTATATATAATCTCTCACATTACTTCAAAGTTTACCTGGAAATGTGAAGTATACTGTAACACATTTTTCTTTAAATAAAAAGTTAGCAATCAAGATAAAATTCAGAGACTATGATTCATTTTAATATGCCCATTTGAGACAGACCATGAATATGAGAAGTTATCAAAAGTAGACTCGACATGAATTTAATTTATTTAGCAATTACGTTCATCTGCTCTACCTTGGAATTGTCTACTATTTAACAAACATATTTTAGAAGTTGAATCATATCAATGGGCAATCGTAATGTAAAATGTTCATGGAATTAAGTGTAATGAATTCTACCATACATCAAATAATTCAGATACGGTTGTACTGTCTTTAGTAACTACATGAAATTAGAGGATATGAGACTGAAAATGTTTTTTTAAGAAATTTCAAAATTTCAAAACTCTGTTTTGAAGTTTTTATGTCACAGATGGAGCATTTCTTCAGTATAGTTTTCATTTTACATATAAATAAATTTGCATAAATTATATTATGTATAGTATTTTTGCAGGAAAAATATTGGTGACACAAATTTAATGTTGGATAATTATGAAAAATTAGAAAATTCTGTGTACCCTTGCTATAGAAAAAATATTCTTAATAGTGTAGAGAAATTAATGAACATAACTTTAAAATGCATTCCAAAGACAAATGGAAAGGGTGCAATGTGTTTGCGGTGAAACTTACTTTTATCCTTTTGGACAGTGACTGATTCATAGCACAGAAAACTGGAAGGTAAACAATTGCCAGATGGATGTATTAGACTCTAATCAACAGCTTAATGGCAATAATTGGGAAGATAGATGCAATTTGAGTATTCTGAGTACTGTTGATGTCAGATTCTCAGCTAAGAAAATGGTCTGCTTTCTTTTAAGTTCCTGCATTATATTATTAGTAGCCAGCTTATATCTGTACTAGACATGTTCTTTTTTGCAGGTAATCTGTTTTACTTAGGTAAAACTGATAGGAAATCCTTATGCCAGGAGTTGTGACAAACACTTATGAAGTTGGCTAAACCTGTTATATTAGAATATTTTTGCACATATTTCTTATTAAGACTAAAGGTTAATTTAGAGTAGTTAGGTTCTGCTTTATAAGAGAGAATTTGGCAACAGTATTTGAGCCTGAAAGTTTTTAAAAAGCTGAACAGAATTGTCAAAGCATAATTAAGGGTATGGGAATTAAGCTCACTTTCTCCCTTAAGTGTCTTTGTGAAGCTATAGAACCTTTGGCAACAGAGCCAAGTAGAGAAATGGAGCCAGTTGCCGCACCACGATAAAAAGAGATTGGTCATACTTTCTGGTAATAATGCCCACAGGAATAAAGCTGACAGCGGGCCAACCTCTTATTAACATTATCCATTTCTCTCCTTCTTTCTTGCTCTTTCTTATGGGCCTTAGTCACTCGGTGATATTATTTGTCACTATTTTTGTCATCTATCACTATTTTTGTTACATTCTTGAATGTGATGAGTCATTCAGAACAGTAAACTACCATTTATTGAGATCCCACTATGTGTAAAGCTTATGCAAGGTCTTGGGGCAGAAATATTTTATTCTGACTGGAGAAAGTTACAGAAAATCATAGTGCTGTTTATATAGGAACTTGACTTGGAAAAGTGCAAAGTATTTCACAAGTGCAAAGGTGAAGTTGAGAATAGAGAAGTGTCATGTGATCTTAGCCAACAGAGAAGAGCTAAGGTACCAAGCTAGGCTATGAGGGTCTAGAAATTGTAAATATTCAATGATGTGTTTCCCATGTGGTAAGGACAAATTTGTTTAGTATGAAGAACATTATATGCTTTATAAAGAACTTAGACTACTTCAGTAAGCATTGAGGTACAGGAAGTAAGCAAGAGTTATATCTTGGTCTATTTGGGCTTCTGTAACAAAATACCATAAACTGGGAAGCTTATGAACAACAGAAATTTAATTCTCACAGTTCTGGAAATTCAGAAATTCAAGAGCAAAGCACCAGTAGATTTAATGTCTGCTGAGGGCCCAATTCCTAGACAGTCATCTTTTTTCTTTTCACTATAACCTCACATGGTAGGAGCTCTCTGGGAAATCTTTTATCAGGTCATATTTTGCATTCATGAGGACTCTGGCTTCATGACCTAATCACCTCCCAAACATCCCATGCCTTCTAATGCTATCACGTTGCATTGTGTTAGGATTTTAACATATGAAGTTTGGAGGGATACAGATATTCAGACCACAGCAAGTTGAGTAGATAGTAAGATGCAAAATGAAGAAATGTTTATGTTTTCTGAACTGGATTTCCACAGAATGGGTTCTGAACTTTATTTGAAATTGGCCAATTCCTAAATATCAAATGGTACTAATCAAGTATAAATTATAAGAAATAAGAACTTTTATATAATGCAGTATCACT
The DNA here is from genome assembly GCA_030068075.1 of Paguma larvata. NCBI lineage: Eukaryota > Metazoa > Chordata > Mammalia > Carnivora > Viverridae > Paguma > Paguma larvata. The sequence continues at coordinate 123,612,371 of CM057823.1, read as the reverse complement.
GATTGCCTACCTCTATACCTGTCTCTAAATAAGTGAAAATTGCTAATACTCATATTGAAATTATTGAGTTTACAGGCAATCTAGGCTATGATAAATACCTACCGAAAGATCCATTCATTTATTTTTATCTAATCATTATATATTAAAAACTTATAGTTAATGTATTGGTTTTATATTGCTGCTATAAAAAATCACCACAAACTTAAAAAAAAAATCACACTTAGTACATTATAGTTTTGAAAGTTAGAAATCAAAACGAGGTCTCCCTGAAGTGAAATCAAAGTATTCTCAGACAGCTGAGTTCTTTCTGGAAGCTCCAGGTGCTAGTGCATTTACTCACTCTTTTGAGATTCTAGAGTTTGCTTGCATTCCTTGGCTCATTCCTTCCTTCCAGCTGAAAAACCAGCAATGGGCCTGTCAAATCTTTCTCACACTGCATCGCTCTGATTTACACTATCCTTCCCAGTAGAAGTAGATGTTTATAAATGCAGATATCATATTTATATTCTTTATATTCCCCATTTCAGTGCCTAGTTTAGAACCAGTATACAATATGCCAATAATAGATGAATGAGAGAATTATTATATGAATGGTTAAAAAAAACTTTCAATTAATACCAAATTCCTTCTCAAGTGTTTTATCCTATTAGAATTAAGTTAATCATTGGGCCGCCTGGGTGGCTCAGTCACTTAAGGGGCCGACTTCGGCTCAGGTCATGATCTCATGGTTTGTGTGCTTGAGCCCCAGTTCAGGTTCTGTGCTGACAGCTCAGAGCATACAGCCTGCTTCAAATTCTGTGTCTCTGTCTCTCTCTGATCCTCCCCTGCTCATTCATTCTCTCTCTCTCTCTCTCTCTCTTTCAAAAATAAATAAACATTAAAAAAAAATTGGGGAGCCTGGGTGGCTCAGTTGGTTAAGTATCAGATTTCGGCTTAGGTCATGATCTCATGGTTCATTAGTTCGAGACCCCCGAACTAATGCTGACAGCACAGAGCCTGGAGCCCACTTTGGATTCTGTGTACTCTCTCTATCTCTCCCCTGCTTGTGCTCTGTCTCTCTCTCTCAAAAACAAATACATATTAATATTTTTTAATTAAAAAATAAGTTAATCATTTTATTAAATTAACTATCAACATTCTAAAATACCTAACATAGGCTATCAAGATATACATGTGGTATCAGACTACCAAATTTTCTGTAGCTTATCTTTTTCCATACAACTCTAAGCATAGCTGGAGCAATCCTATGTATAGATTATCTCTTATTAGTCTAACTGGATGCAAGGGAATTCAGTATTCTATTGCCCTTATTTGTCAGGATCTCATCTTGTGGCTTCTGTTTAGCTGGTATTTAATGATAACAAGGTCTAAGAGATCACTGCATTCCTGCCAGTTGCCCATTTGGATTTTTTTTTTAATTTTTTTTAACATTTATTTATTTTTGAGAGATAGAGACAGAGCACGAGCAGGGAAGGGGCAGAGAGAGATGGAGATACAGAATCTGAAGCAGGCTCCAGGCTCTGAGCCGTCAGCACAGAGCCTGACGCGGAGCTCGAACTCACAAACCGTGAGATCTGACCTGAGCCAAAGTCGGCCGCCCAACCAACTGAGCCACCCAGGTGCCCTGCCCATTTGGATTTATAATATTACCTTTCCTGCAGTTTTTCCATACCCAAATGCTAGAAATTTTAGACATCAACTCATTTGTCCAGATTGGAAATCTTGGGTGCTGTCTACTTCTTTAGAGTATTAATCCTCAGTAAAGACCGAGGTTACTCAACTTACAGACAAAGGCATTGAAGCTTAGAACAGTTAAGAACTGGACTAGAGGACATAGTGTTGGTAAATAGTTCACTGGAACTCTAACTCGATTTTTTTGTTTGTTTGTTTGTTTTGTTTTGTATTTTATTCTAATTTTTTTAACGTTTATTTATTTTTGAGACAGAGACAGAGTATGAGTGGGGGAGGGGCAGAGAGAGAGGGAGACACAGAATCCAAAGCAGGCTTCAGGCTCCGAGCTGTCAGCACAGAGCCCAACGCGGGGCTCGAACTCACAGACCACAAGATCATGACCTGAGTCGAAGTCGGACGCTCAGCCGACTGAGCCACCCAGGTGCCCCTGTTTTTTATTCTAAAGACTGCTTTTAACTACAATACTACAGACAGTATACAGTGCTTTTATTTTAAGCGTGATTCTTATTGTTCATTGGTTTTATGTAACTGAAGAGGGATAAAAATAGACATGGAGGTAGAAATATAGAAGAGGAGGGAAAAGAAGAAAAGAGAAGTGAAAAGGGAAATGGGGAGGGGAGGGAAGGGGATGGAAGGGAAGGGAAATAAGAAAACATACAAGAAAGCATCCCTCAATTCTTTAGGTTTGTCATCTTTTGAGATCATAATCCCACCAAGATTGTGTATTTCTCTAATTAACAGACCTTATAATCCTGAACCATATTTGCAGTCCTGGATGGAATGCCATGTGGAATGGTGGTCAGTTCTCATAGATCCAAGAATATAATTTGCTTTAGCTAGTTTGGACAGAAGCAATTTTATTATAGGGCATTTGATAATATATCAAATTTCTTGGTAGTTCAGCACACTATTCTTGGATAGATAGGGACAAAATACCAGGAAAGATTCCTTCCTGGAAGGGTGGGGTATGCTGCCAGACCAAGAGCGTGAAAGGAAAAAGAGAATGGGATAAGGGGTTTTCAGGATTCAGTATGTATGTATGTATTTTATCTATCTATCTATCTATCTGTCTATCTATCTATCTATCTATCTATCTATCTATCTATCTATTTATTTATTTTAGAGACAGAGAGAGACAGACAGATAATGAGAAAATAAGAATTTGAGAATCGGCAGTGGTATGTGGTTTGAGGTATTTATGGTTAGAAAAAATAAGGTTGCCCGGGAAGGGTGAGATAAGAAAGGCAATATTTAGTTTTTCCAACAGGATTTTTTTGTTTTTTTGTTTTAATTTTGACATTGATTACATTATTTTATTTCATCTTTTATTTTTTTTAATGTTTTGACCCCTTCACCCATTTCTCCCACCATTACCCTTTGCTTCTGGGTTTTGTCTGTGTCCTCTGTATCTACAAGTTTAGTTTTTTGTTTGTTTGGGGGCTTTATGTTGTTTGTTTTATCACTGTTTTTGTTTTTTAGATTCCACATGTAAGAAAGACCATACATTTTTTTGCCTTTCTCTGTCTGACTTACTTCATTTAGCATAATGCCCTTGGGGTCCATCCATGTTATCACAAATAGAAAGATTTTGTCTTTTTTATGGCTGAATAATACTTCATTATGTGTGTGTATATTTGTATATATGTGTGTGTGCGTGTGTGTGATCTCTTATTTATCCATTAATCCATTGATGGACGTAGGTTGTTTCCATATCTTGCCTATTGTAAATAGTTCTGCAGTGAACATGGTGGGTGCAAATATATTTTTGACTTAATGTTTTCTTGGTTGGTGGAGGTGGGGTAAGTGCCCAGAAGTGGAATTGCTGGATTATGTAGCTCTGTTTTTAATTTTATTAAGGAACCTCTGTACTATTTTCCACAGTGACCTTACCAGTTTATATCCCCAGCAACAGTGCACAAGGGTTCCCTTTTCTCCACATCCTCACCAACACTTGTTATTTTTTTCTTTTTGGTAATAGCCATTCTATCAGGTGTAAGGTGATACCTCATTGTGGTTTTGAGCTGTGTTTCCCTGATGATGATTTCCCTGAATGATACTGAGCATCCTTTCACATACCTGTTGGTTATCTGTATGTGTTCTTTGGAAAATCACATATCCCTTTTAATCTGTTTGTTTTCAGTAAGGTGCTGCCTTCCATAATTGTGCCCGATGTTACTTTAATTCATCTAATTTCTTTCTGAAGAAAATAAACGTGTAGATTTTACTAGGGTTGCGAGGAGAAGTTGCCTGGCTGTATGGAATACTTTCAGCCAGTCCTCTGGTTGTCAGAGCTGTCTTCCTTCCCACTCTAACAGTTACATAGCTTTTCTATGGTCCCACACTAACAGGAGGCTTCTTTGGGGGTGGGGATGTGCACTGCTGTCTGAGGTTTCAGATTTCTTGTGTCCATCTTCTTTCCAGTTTCCTTTTCCTGTTGCTGTCTACTCTCAAGGTGCTTACATCTTACAATGGACTTATCTTAAAATGTACTTTATTTCCTACTGTCTGCTTAAAATATATACATATAGTTATCTATTTAGTTATACATATTTATTAATGTAGAGTTTTATATTCATTTTTAAAGAACTTAAAGTCTATGTTAAAACCAAGCTAAATACTACATACATGGTTATAAAATGTAACAAATAATAAATACTTGATTTTATGTGAATATTGGTAAAGGGTAAGACCTGATATTTACTTAGTTTGTCAGGACCAAACGGCGCTTAACATTATGAATTTTGTTTTGACTTTCTTCTTTCTTTGTTCATTAATGCCTAAGGAGAGAACCAATTAAAAAAATTGAAATTGTCTTTTCTTTGAAATATGTCTTAATAAAGCAATCTATTAGGAAAGAATCAGAACTTCATGAATAATCATTTGTATATAATGGTGAATATTCTGGAACTGACTTTTTAACACTACTTAATTTAGTGCATTCAAAGACTTGATGAAAGCTTCAATGAAATTCTAAAAAAATTGGTACATAAACTCAGACAAGTATATAGAAAGATTCATATGTTGTTCAAATTGTCTCTAAGAGTGGGATATAAAGTACACATATAAAAACTGAGACACATTTCCATAAGCCACATGGTAATATATCATTATTTTGCAGTCTTATAAGTTAGTTTTAGAGCTTTAGTGGCAAATATAGAATGAGATTTGCTAATGTACACAAAATTCTGTTTTTCAGTGTATTCGTGTTGTATAATTAGGTTATTAGCTACATAATTTAATACACTTTTACGTAGTAAAAACAGTTTAACTGTTGACAGCTGCCTTTAAAATAGCTTTACACTTATTTGGATTTAAATTACCTGTTGATTTGAGTAAGCAATTATAATTTTATCCTAACACTTTGTAACATATGGTGTTTACATTCTTCTCAAGAACTCCTTGAGGGGGAAAAATATAGAAACATTAATATAAATAGTGATTTAAGGAACCAATGAAAAATATGTACAAAGATTAATAGTAGTTAGTAGGATATTAAATCGTTGTTAAAGTATTTGAATTTGTCTTATTGGATTATTGACTCTTGAGATTGTATTTTCAATTTTTTGCTAGGGGTTGGCATTTTTACATAATATACTCATTTTGAGTGATCCATTTTTTAAATTGAAGTTATATATATTTTTATTATTATTGTTGAATTCATTTTAAGCCATGTATTCCTCTTTCTGAATAATAAAGCATTCTTTTATGTCTATATTTATATTTAGACTTCAATATTTACAAGGCATGTAACCTAGTATTTTTTTTAATTAAAAAGTATAAGACATAAAATTTAAGAGCACACTAAAAGTTATTAACACAGTCAAAATCCTAGTATATTTAGTTATGATTTTAAAATGGGATATGCTCAAATGTTTGCTCAGAAGTTATCTGTTTAGAATGTTGCTTTGCTAAACCACAAAGCCTCTTTAAACTCATGGTTTATCTAAAAGGTAATTATAATACAGGATTTAATTTTGTGAGTGCTTGTAATGGGCTAGACAGATTTTAAGATGTTTACACATATTTTTCTCAGGAAAAACTCAATAAATTAGGCTGGACGTTTTGAATCCCATTTTTCCTAAGAAACTGAGTCTAGAGCCTTTAATTCTTCTAATCCATCTCTAATAAATGGCAGAGCCAAACTGATTTCAAAACCTGTGCTTGAAGCTACTATGCTATTCTCAATATGGTACCTTGAGCTATATGCAAATGTCTACCACCTGGATTAATTGGTTCAAAACGGGGACTAGATCAGAGTACCTTTTATGATCACTCAAAGGATGTTTTGACTAGGTAATTCAGTATCATAGAAGAGCTTATTATCATAATTTTTATTAACATAAACTATGAAAAATACTTTTAAATAAATCTAAATAGCCTATAGTTCTTTCTCAATTGCCATTAACACCTCTGTTTCTGTAGAATAATTTATCATTCATTATACCTTGAGATTTAAGGAAATTATTATCTTCTAAATTCATAAGAGAGGAGACTGTTTCCTCTCTAACCTTATCTAGATTGCTTTTAGGGGCTTAGATAAATATGGGCCTAAAGTAATATGTTAGTCTACATCTAGATCAGCATAAGTAATACTTATTTTTTTCTTTTTTAAAGAATATTCTAATTTCTCGTGAGTCATTTTTCAGATATTAGGGGGAGTTTTAATCCCAGGAGCTGAAAATTTTGGAAGTTGATCTTAAATGATATTAACTAATATGTAAGGATGTAAATACTATGTTGTCTTAGGTCACAGTCCTCCCCTCTGCTGACTTTCTTTGCTCTAGATACTTACTACCTGATTGATCTCATACCATCTATGACCTGATGCCTCCAAGTTTGTTTTTTTTCTTACCTCAATCCCAGACTTCTCTGAGTTGCAAACTCATATACAAACGTCTGCTCAGTATCTCTACTTGCATATCTACCAGTAATCACCCAACAGACAAAAACATAAAAACTGTTTACTCTTAGCCCATTTTATCCATGTCACTGTCCTAAATCAATCCACTCTGAGTCTTCATATCTCCTTCACAATTTCAATAAATAGTTTTGTTGACTCCTTCATTGCCTAAGACAAAGCGGGTGGGGGGTGTCGAGGAAAGGAAAGAAAGAATAGAATTTTATTCTTGATTCTTCTCATTCTTTCCCACATCCATTCCATCCTTAGCAAGTTAGCTCCGCCTTGAAAATATAGAAGTATATCCAAGTCTGTCCACTTCTTCCACTTATGCTACCTTCACCATCATCGTCTCTTACCTAGGCTATCGCAACTATTTCTTACTCGTCTTCCTGTTTCCATTGTTGTCTCAACTATAATCTATTTTCCACATAGAAACCAGAATTTTCTTTATAAAAGATAAATTAGATTGTGTCTTTCCTCTGCTTAAAATGCTCCAGAGGTATCCCATCAAACACAAGGTTAAAGTGAAACTACTTGCCAAGGCCTGTGAGCCTTATGTGTTCTAGCCCATGGAGGATCTCCGATCTCATCTCTGATTTCTCTTGCATATATATCATTTGTAGATTTGGCCACGCTGACCTTCATGTTGTTTCTCAAACATATCAAGTTCTCTCTCCTTTCTCAGGACACATGTACTAACTTTGTCTTTTGTTCCCATCTTTCGTTCTCTGGATTACCATACGTCTCATTCTGTGATTTGATTTAAGAATCTGTACCTCTGTTAGCTCATCAGAAGAATCTTCTCCAACCCTTCTTAAAAAAACTTTCATATTCCAGCTCCCTTTCCTACTTGGTTTTTCCTCATGTCATGTATTATTTTTCATTGCACAAAACCTTTGTCATCTGGCATGGCATTTTATATGTGTATTTAAAATCAATTTTTCTCAGTGAAATAGAAGCTCAACATGGATGGAGACCTATTGCCCATTGTTTCCTCAGTTCATGCAACCATGACTAGCACAGAATGCCTATTTACTAAATACTTATTATTTAATAAATAATAAAATATTTCTTTTATTAAATGAAAAAGATATTGCTATTTCATGTTGTATTTTATTTTCATCCATATGTTTATGTGTGTATGACATGCTCATATACTTAAATGTATATGTGTGTATATGTATGATATGCACGGGAGGGTTTATTACTGTTGTTTATATTAACAGAAATCATGATAATATGAAGTTATATGATACTGAATTAACTAACCAAAACATCAGTAAATTTAATCTAGTCTTTGTCTTCAATCCAATTAATACAGGTGACCTAGAATTAGCCAGACAATTGTGTATAGTTCAGGATGCAACCTGTAGTCTAGAAAAAAAAAAAAGAAAGAGTTGAATGCTTTAATCTGATATAACCCATATTTGGTGAGATTACTTAACACCGTTGTGTATCTTTCCTTTGACTACATCTAATCTTTTTCTGACTTGAAAATCTTGACAACATTTTTTGGTACTTTGTTTTAGTTAAACCTTGTGTTCAGCTTCAAAAACAAAACAAAAACCAGAAAACAGAAAACAGTTGATGTGGTTTTGGAGTGGTGGTGGGGATCCAGAGCCAATGACCAAGAAAGAATTCTTAAGACATCTTTGGAACAAAAAGGTGGTTTTCATAAAGTATGGGGACGGGATCTGTGGGCAGGAAGAGTTGTGAAGAGTGACTGATTATAGACTATGGAGTTTGGGGGGTGGAGGAGTAAGGAAAAAGGGAGGTTTCCAAAAAGACCTACATACGCTAAAGAGGACTCTTAAGGTAAGGGAGTAATAGAGGCCTTGCTATTTTGAGCTAGTTATTTTTTCCTCTAGCAAAGCATTAACATTAATAGTGTAGGGAGTTCCTGGAGGAATGTTATACTCTTATTTGCCTCAAGTATTTGTCAATGGGCTGCAAGTTATAAGGAAATTTGATGTTATTTACATTTTCTTCTTGCCTTTGTTCCCCACATCACTGTGGAGGAGAGGATGATGTTGGGGCTCCAGGAAACTGAGTCTATGGGTTTCTGGAGTTTAGGCCATTGATAAGATTGTCTTTTTCTTGTCTATTTTCTTATACTAAAATATTTATCTTGTAATTTACCAAACCGATGGTGACTTACATCCTCCGTGACTGTGATCTCTGTCAGTTAACCATTTGTTTTTCCTTTTCCTTTGTTCTTGGGCAGCCAGAAGTGCCTGAGGAATGCCACATATATCCCACCCCAGGGGGTGAAGGCTGGGGGGTGGGGTGATTGTAGTTTGTGCCATGCCTTCAGCTTGCCTTTGGCTCCCTCATCACAGTGATTTAAATTCTATTGTATTCATTCTTACACATAAAATCTGTCTGGAGGTGGCAGCCCAGAGGGGGTAATAGGGCTTTTCCTGGAAGTTGTGTGGGACACTAACTTCTATTATATCATTCTGTTCTGCTTTTCTTATCTCCAGCTACTGTATTAAGGGCTACTTCATAATCTAGTAGAGTTCATTTCTTCACAACAGTGTTTCAGATAGTAGTAGGAAGTAAATAGGGAAGGAGAGAAGAGACATTCCTGCTAGTTGAGTTGGCTTCACAATGAGGAGCCACTGTAGAGAAACCACACTGCACTTCTTTCTGTGTCATTGGCCAACCCCACTGAAAAGGAACCTGAAAAAATGTAATCTTTAATTAGAATTGTTGCCAGGGCCAGAGTCTGCATTGTGTGAATGGAGGTCTCGGTCCTGGATTCCCCAGGAGAATATTTATGTGGAATCCACACTGGAATAAAGACAGCCAAAAGGAAAGTAGCAAGCACAAAACAGTTTATTAAGCAAAAGTATAATCTCAAAGTGGGAGAGCAGGTGAGGTGAACTGGCCATGGGCTGTTTTGGGATTGGATATTTGTTGAGGACCTTTGAGTAAAGTGGGGTGGCCTCTTGGGAAACTCCTCCCACAGGTTCAAAAGGGGAACTTTCGACCCTCCATGGTTTGTACCTGAACTGTCATGGCAGCCTTCCTCCATGGAAGGAGGGGTATAACCCCAATGGAAATGTATTGTAATGAGTCTAGGGGTTACCCTGGGGCAGAGGTGGAAGAGGAGAGCTGCATGTTCTGTATCTGTGGCTCTTGGTCTCTTAACTCTAAGGTCTTGGAAGCCACAAGGTCTGGATGTTGTGCCCCCAGGCTTTTAATGTGTACCTGTTTATCACAGTCCTTGCCTTCAGCTCCGCCCCTCCATTCCTTCCTCCAGGAGTTGGAACACTGCCTCTGAGCATTCCTTCCTCTACTGCTCGTATCTGGCTTCAACCTAACACAAACACTGTTATCCCAAATAACATCAGGTTTGTCTTTCTGGGTAGCAGAGGAATTGGATATTGGTGGACAAATAGCAGTCTATTTCAAACATCTCTGAGATTTTTGTAGAATACATTCTACTGTTAGTATAATTATTGACATACGTTTATTTTTCCACATCTTCCTTGTACATCCCACCCCCATATGTCCCATTGTTGTGTTCTTTCTGTAATTTGCCTTCTAATCTCACAGTGTATTTTACACAATAATCAGCTGGTGAATACTTGTTAAATTTAGATTCAAATGACTGAAACCTGTTAACTTGATTTCATTAGCACCTTATTCTGGCAGATGCTGAAAAGCTGGAGAAGCTTTGTCTTTTATGTTGTCAGCACTTCTACAGATATCTTAAAAACAAGAAAAATGAATACATTCTGTTTACTACTGATTCTCATATAAATGGCCAAATTGCCTACTTAAATATGAAAGAAAACACAACTGAGGTGTCAACAGACTTGGAAAGGGAAGTATGAGCAATGTAAACACCACTAACTGTGATTTATATGAAATAAAATAAACAAAAACTTGACCTCCTAAAGTAATTTGTGAATAAAAGGGCTATTAATTACCTTAATGAAAGTAAACAAGGAGGAAAAAATCAAACAGTATTTGTTTTTGGGCTAAATTATATGCAGTATGGAACTTACATTTTTAAAATATATTTTCCATTTTATTCAGAATATATTTTTATTTTACCTAATATCAAGCTTTTAAAATAAATAAGATAATATTTAACGTGAAATTGCTTACTTTTCTTTTTAAGTGCCAAATACCACCTCCATGGTTTGTATAACTTTGTAGTGATGTCATTAACATGACATTTGTCTCTATATTCAACTTCTCTACATAGAAATACAAGCAACTTAAGGGGCACCTGGGTGGCTCAGTTGGTTGGGCGTCTGACTTCAGCTCAGGTCAGGATCTCCCAGGTTTGTGAGCCTAAGCCCAGGGTGGGGCTCTATGCCGACAGCTCAGGGCCTGGAGCCTGCTTCTGATTCTGTTTCCCTCTCTCTCTCTGCCCCTCCTATGCTCATGCTATGTCTCTCTCTAAAAAAATAAATAAACCTTAAATAAAATTAAAAAAAAAATGCAAGCAACTTATGAAGGTTTTTCAGGGATGTTTCTTGAAGTATAGCCTGTATCAAAGTAATCAACTTAGGGTTTTTTGTTTGTTTATATTTGTTGTTTTCTTTCAACTTTATTGAAGTTAGCTAATATGCTATTTTTGACTGTCTAGTTTTCTGAGTAATATATAGATTTTTTTATGATCTCATGTAATATTAGTATCCAGTTATCACTGACAGCTTTATGTCATATGCAAAATAATCTCTATTTTAAAATTAGAGGTTTTTATGATATACACACACATGAATTTTCATATATTTTATAATAATTGAAAAAGTGAAAATTATGTTCCCAGTTCTCATATCAAATTATGAACTGGTAAAGGATAAGAACTATATATATATGTATATATGACTTTCTATGATACTGCATTATCTAACCAAAACATTCTTTGAGCACCACAAGTGTCCACTGATAAATGAATGGATAAAGAAAATGTGATACACACCAACACACACACTATAATATATATGTGATATGTAATAAACATATATGTAAAATAAATATACACACAGAGAACTGAATATTAACCATAAAAAAGATTGCGATTTTGCCCTTTCTACAACATGGACCTAGAGGGTGTTATGCTAAGTGAAGTATATCAGACAAAGACAAATATGATTTCATGTATATGTGAAACCTAAAACACTAACAAACAGATAATAAACTTGTGCTTGCCAGAGAAAAGGTGGGTGGAAGGGAGATGGGTGAAATAGATAAAAAGGATTAAGAAATATGAACTTCCAGTTATACAGTAAGTAAGTCATGGAGATGAAAATACAGCATAGGGAATCCAGTCAATAAGATTGAAATAATATTGTATATGGTGACCGGTGTTGATTATGCTTATCCTGGTGAGTTTGGAGTAATGTATAGGATTGTGGAATCTCTATGTCATACAGCTGACATTAATATACCATTGTATGTCACGTGTCCTTCAGTAAAAAAGAAAAATGAAGCCAAACCTTCAAGTGGGAAGAAAGAAGGACTGAGGCTGTATAACAGCTGTTTCTTACATCAAAATCAAGCCACTTTTTCTCTCATCAAGAGAAAAAGAACCAATTTATATATTTATAATCAAAATAATAAAGATGTGAAATAAAAATTTATATGTAGTGCTTTTATCTTTGATATACTAATGGGAAAATTGCTTGGTAATTTAAAAACATATTAATTACAGAATAAAAAACTTAAAACTTTTATGTTAGGGAAAAAAGAATAAGGTAATTATCATCTAATACACAAATATTCGAACACATTGATAAGTGATCAGTGATAATTTCTGAAAAAAATCCAAATAGAATTTCATGAATGCAATTTAGATAGTAGTTATGACATCTGTGTACCTTCTGCTTGATTTTATGATTTCTAAAATAAACAATATTAATTTTATTATGATGCTATAGGTTCAACGAAGAGTAGAAAGTTGTGGAAAGATATGATAGAACAAAGAGAATGAGCTAAGTGTAGTAAATGGGGCAGCGGCAGAACCAATTCGTTCACATTCTTCTTACTCCTTCCCTTTTCTTCAGAAACAAGGATGCTCCTCTGTCTAGGTATAGAAAGGGTACCTCCCACTCCAGGGTTTTATGATCTGCTTGAAGAAGGTCAGAAAATCCTTCCTGCATACGACATTTCTAAAATTTGTTGTAACTTGAGAGGCTCCTGGGTGGTTCAGTAGATTAGGCTTCTGACTCAGCTCAGGTCATGATCTTGAGGTTCCTCTCTGTGCTGACAGCTCAGAGACTGGAGCCTCCTTTGAAATCTGTATCTCCCGTTCTCTCTGCCCCTCCCCTGTTTATGCTCTGTTTCTCTCTCTCCCCCTCTCTCTCAAAAATAAATAAACACTAAATACATACATACATGCATACATAAAATTTTTTGTGACTTGAAATATTTAATATGTCATTTTGCTATACTTTGGGTATTGTGTCCTGAACCACATCAATGCCAAACTAAATGTAATTTTTTGGTGTGTTTTCCAACATGCGTTCAGTGATTTTATATTATTAGGTTCAAGTCAACAATGTATACTCAACCCTTTTAGCCAAAGATCATTGTGCCACATCCTATAAAGGATGTTAAACTGAGGCAGATATAGACCTTGCTTTCCAAAAGATTAAAAATAGTGTGTTAAATAAGAAAATAACAAAATTTGGATGACTGGGTAGCTCATTCAGTTAAGCATTCAACTCTCAATTTTGGCTAAGGTCATAATCTTAGGGTTCATGAGTTCAAGCCTCTTTGCAGGCTCTGCACTGATGTCACGGAACCTGCTTAGGATTCTCTCTCCCTTACTCTCTTTGCTCCTCCCTCTCTCTCTCTCTCAAAATAAGTAAACATTAAAAAAAAAGAAAGAAAGAAAATAAGTACTATAATAACTTGACTAAGCTAGTGAATTGGGATTAATTCACATGTCTTACAGTGATGGTTAAGGAGGATAAACTGCTCAGAGGGAATGGGAACTTAATGGCATATGGGACTATGGTGTCTGAAATTTCCCCATTTTTGTCAGGATCTCTTACTACCATTTTATATCTTCCTTCCAGTCTCTTTTTTCTTAAGTCCTATTTTGTCTCTATTGGAACGACTTTTACCTTTTCCTAAGCCATCTGTATGACCAAAGCTTAGCCATCTTTAAAGTCCAAGACCAACTATCAAAATCTCTTAGTAATATTTCCAGACAACAAACTTCCTCCCAAGTAGGGGCCTGTATCTTTCTTTCATGGTTATTCTTTCAAAAGGACCTCTCAAAATAAGCTTGATTATAGTACCTGTGACAGTGCGTTAGAATAATTTATGTGCTTCTCCATTAGACTATAATTGATCTAATGGCAAGTATGTTGTCTTATTTATCTCAGAATCAGTTGTGCATAATGCATTGTCTACAGTGTCTAATCAGTAATAGATTTATAATAAATCTCACTGAATAGAAAGGATAACTGGAAAATTGCATCTAGCTTTACAGAATGTTGGGGGAGAGAAAAAACAAAACAAACACAGGCTACCTCAGCAAAAGTGAGTATATTTTATAAATAAAATAGGGATTTAAGGTGGAAAATAAATAGTTTCAGAAGAAAAATAGCAGGAGTCAGTGGTGTGCTGGTAAGTGTGTATTAAACAACTTTAAAACCAAAACAAAAGCTGAATTGTAGCATTTGCCGATTACTGTTGTGTCATTGTTCCACCATGCCAGTTTCAAGCTACTAAGTCAAGTCAGTGAACTTGCAGTTGGGAAAAGATGATCAGCTCTTGCAAATTGGTACAAGACCACGCCAGCAGAGAACTCATGGTGAACTGGAAAACCATCATCTTTGTTAGTATTCACTGTGGTTCTCATGGTTAGATGACTGAACAGCCACCAGATTACTCTACCATGTTCCTTACTCCTCGGCTGTGTTTTCTTTATCTGTTTTTTCTCCTCTGCTATGTCTTAACTTCTCTCAGTGTTCCTTTGTTTCTAGCCAGTAACTTTTACTTACGATGGGCTTTTGTCCATTAGTTCCTACCATGTCATGTCTTCTGGTCACTGATGATGGTGTGCTTTGCTATCAAATATCTATTATCTTCTCTCCTACAAACATTTGGGATGGTTGATACTTAAACTGTCCAGAAAAATTTTTATTGATTTGGGACATTACTATCTAGTATTAAATGCCAAGGTTAGTGCCCCCATTAATAGTTTCTCCATGTGTTTCTGCCAAAGTCAGCTTTGGGTCCAAGCAGCTTCCACCCGCCAACATTCAGCTGTGGCTAGCATCACAGAATCACACGATATGGTAAAACAAGACCTGTAAATAAGAAATTTCTCAGAAATAACTCTAGGACCAACAGGTTCTCTGATGTTTTACTTCGTGTGTATAGCTTCCTGTGAGAGAGGGCAATGGGGTAGACTATAGATTTCTCAAGGACATAAGAAAGCATGTGCCAAAATTTATAAATCTCTATGATGTTAGTGTTTTCATATGCATAAAATACTATTAATATAAGCTGGTTTTACAGAAAAATTACAATTTTCTGTAAACTTGATCTCATGGTCATAAGTTGTGATTGCTTTTTCCTAAAACATCCCGATACTACCTTTAAATTTAAGTACAGCAGAAAACATGAATTTATAGATTTCTGAAACATCTTAAGAAAATACAATTATGAGATATTAGCATTTTAAACATATTAAAATAATAAAATATCTAAATGTGTATATTATCTTATATAAATGTGTGTATATGTATTACATATATATAAATTAATTACATGTGTCTTAGGTATGCATATATCTTTTTAGAAGTGAAAATCTGTATCTATATATAGAAATATAGAAAATGGGTTTAATTCTTTTCAATAGTCTCCCTGTCACCACTAGACATAACTGTAAGTGTGTATCAGTAAAAAAAAAAAAAAGGAATGATGAATAGATCAAGAGCAAACTTACTAATTTCACAAAATTTACAAAATATAAGAAATGTGACTTAAAGGTATGCTCATATAGTTAAGTAGCTATAAAACTATTTAAATGTCATATGAATTTTCTTTAAAATTTTCATTTTGTAAAAGATTACAGATGTATAAATATTCCACTAAGAAACTTTATAAATATGAATTTCTTTAGTTTTAGTTTTAATATGAAGAAAATGTACAAAGTTAAAATAGTCTTTTAAGTAATCATTACTGGCTATTTAGAATAAGACATGCAGGATGTATAATGAACAAATGAGTAAATGAAGTAATATATGCCACTCGGGTTGAAACGTGAGTATAATTTCAACCAATAAATTATTTTTAGAGTACAGTCAAGTTAAGATATTATGTTCACTTACAATATGAATGCTGAATGTATATAATTTTATTCTTTTTTAACATGTGAATTAATGCTACTATTAATAAGATCTTACCATTAACATCTAGTAGGGGCAGATATGAACTCATTTCTATTTTCATATCCTAAAAAGTGTGCACTCTTCAGCAAATTGAATCTTGTCATTTTGGGTATTTTGTGGCATTTCCTATCATAGTTATAAAATTAAAATATTATTATCTATTAATATTTGAGGACTGACAAAAAATAAACTTCATAATACTATTTTGAATCTATTTAAGACATCGAACATATATTTTGTCTGATATGTTATTAACAAGTTATTGATAATAGACAACTAGCAAAAAAAAAACAAAATTAGTAGTCTTTCAATCTATGAAAAATATTTAGACTAAACAAATGGAAATGTTCTATCCTATTAAGGAATAAGATATTCTAGTGATTAAAAATACAGGTTTTAGAAAAAGATCTAGGTGAATCCTTGTTATGTTTCTTTTTATGGGCTGCAGGTAAGTTAGTTTATGTATTGACCCAATTATGAATGAGTTCTGTGTCTGAGGCAATAAAAATAAGGTAGATAAGGAAAACCATTCTGTTTTTTGGCAAGTACGAACAGCAAATACTCCTGGTGTGACAGCAGAGAAGGGCACAGGACTGTGGGGATAAATGGCAGTGGGTGCTTCATCTCATTTCCAAATCGGAAAGGCTCGGATAAAAATGGTGTTTAAACTGACACTGGAAGGAAAAACAAAATTAGTTGGATGGATCTGAATACATGAAATGACAAATAATAATAAGTGGAAATGACATATGGAAGGTCCCCAGCACAATTTCCTGTGTTTTCCATGTTAATTAATTTTCCTCCCCCTTTTTTAAAATTGAAATGTGGTTCACATACAGAATGATATTAGTTTCAGATGTACAACATAGTGATTCAACAATTATGTACATCACTCATACATTACTCAATACACCACACTAAGTGTAGTTACCGCCTGTCACCATACAAAATTATTACAGTATTATTGACTATATTCCTTAGGCTGATTACTTTTTATCCCTATTGACTTACTTATTTTATAACTGGAAGTGTGTACTTTTTAATCCCCTTCATCTATTTCATCACCCCTCACCCATTGTCTGGTAACTGACAATTTGTTCTCTGTATTCATGAGTCTATTTCTGTTGGTTTCCTCTTTTGCTTGTCTTAGATTCCACATGTAAGTGAATAATATGGTATTTACCCGTTTCTTGATTATTCTTGGTTGTGTTGTTCAGCTTTCTTATAAAATGACTTATCTTTTGTGTCTTCTCTTGGTAGGAACCATCTCTTCTCATTTTGATTGATTGTTTACAAGAGTCTAAAATTCACTTCCTCTCTAATCTGATATTCTTACAAAGAACTGGAAGGAAAATCAGTGAGCCCACTGTTTTAATTCTCCTATTTAATGATGCCTACAATCGAGGCACTGCTTTTAAGGAAGCTCTACATTAGATTTCTTTCCAATTCAGTTCCAAATTGGGATAATGTTCATAGATATTGAGTCATAAAAATACCCTTCTTCAGGTGCGAGATGAAAGCAGTACATTCTTGTCATTATGGTTTTAAATTTTCTTTCTTGAAGACACTGACATTCGGTTGGTTGAATAATTAACGGGAAATTATACATACTCATCTGATGACTAGGAGGTCAGAGGACTGGGAGTAGCAAGTCATAATTATATTTATTCATCGATTGATGCAATTTCTAGGCATAAAATTTTACTTTTCCATTGATGGCCAAAAGCTGTATTTTCTCCATTCATTTATGTCCTTACTTGTTAAAAATAAATACTTATCAGGCACCTATTAAATTCCAAATGTTATTTCTTTGAATTGAATATATTTATTTGCAGAGAATTGAAATTTTTAGTATTCTCTTCATCAAAAACATGCAGTGTCCTTTATTCATATTTTTAACATTATGTACTAGAGATTTTACATTTTTTTCCTGTAAAGGTCTTGCGTACTCTTTGCCTCCTTAAATTTTATTACTGTTGTTCAAATTGTCCTCTACTTCTCTTGCAGCTACAATTTATGGTGTTTCTCTTGGCATTCCTTTTTCTCTCTGGCAACAATGAGTTCCGTAGGTTACATTGTTACTTTCCTTGGGGTTAGGTCCCACGATTGGGACTATGTGGGTCTGATGCATAGTCAGAGGTAAAGCAGTGGCATGAGTATTCCTACACAGCTGCGAACACCTCATGTTTTTGCTCCTCATCCTTTGTGTCCGGTGATTCACAGGAGACAATGAAGCAAACAGATATACCCAAGAACAACGTTGCAATTATTTTAATGTTCTTTAGATTAAAATAACTTTAACTCCAAGTACTCATCCTTTAATGATTGTAGTAGACGTAACTTTAGTTATTCATGGAATGTTCCATCCTCAGAGTTTTGCAAATGTCCTAAGTTTGTACAGACTATGTGGCCATTGGAAAGGCCCATCTAGTTATTGGTAATCTGTTCATATAGCATTCTATAAGATTTGCACTGTCCCAGCCCATCGTTTATAAGGTTCCATGGCTTTGCCCACCTTACATCCTGCTTGAGGCACAGGAAAACTTGGAAGAGAATAAAAACTTATTTTCCAAGAATGTAGCCTTTTAGGTTAAGAGTGAACAAGATAGCCCTTCCTTACATGGATTTTACCACCTCCCCTAGTGGTGCCAGAAACAAGAATTAAGCCTCCGCTGTTCACGGGACCAATATAACTCTCTTTCTATATACTTTAAGAATCTCCCTTCACTTTCTTGCTATTCCTCAAATGTTTTCTCACTTCCCTTTACTTTCTAGTATCCTCAGCATTTTCCTTTCAAGATGTTTAGGATATATGAGGAGAAAACAGACATTTCAATATTGCACTAAGTTATCCCAGCTCACCAGATCATGTGTTCCTGTAATATGCATCTTCTACCACTTGATTCTTCTTTTTCAGAGCACACACCTTACTTCTAGGATTTGTGTCAAGTCTGACACTCCAGATAGATTGTAATAATCAATGAAGGCAGACTCGAACTTAATACGTGTTTGTTTAATAGCCAAATCAGAAGTATTTCAAGAGATTATGTCTGTATGTTTTTTGTGTGTTTGTTATTAACAGAATTAACTTTGATTAATAGAATCTAAGTAGAATTATAATCCAGAAAGCTGTTCATTTGCTGTGGTGAAGAACCAATAATTGGTCTTGGAGTGGAAACATCATCATCACTAATAAAGCTGCATTTAGGGAACATATCGAAAATACTAACTAATTTGTCTTAGACGCCTTATGCCTACAGAGACATCAGTTGTCACTTAATGATGGTAGTACCTAAGTATGGGCTGCATGGAGCATAATGGCAAACCTTATTTAAACAGAAGACAAAGCAGAGTAGCACACCATAATATTTTCTCTGTAATAAAGTATTTATTAAAATACAAGTGTAAAATTTTGAATATTAATTCTAATACTAACTTGTGCAACTTAAACTATTATTAAACCATTTGAAAGAATGATAAAGAAAATGTAATTTAATTTGTCATTTGGAAAACTTTATTTTTCTCTACTATAAAATTAGTTGAAAACACTAACCCATAATTTCTTTTTTTTAATGTTTTAATTTATTTTTCAGAGACATAGAGACAGAGCATGAGCAGGGGAAGGGCAGAGAGAGAGGGAGACAGAATATGAAGTAGGCCCCAGGGTCCGAGCCGACAGCACAGAGCCCAACGCGGGGCTCGAACTCACAGACCGTGAGATCATGACCCAAGCTGAAGTCGGCCGCCCAACTGACTGAGCCACCCAGGTGCCCCACTAACCCATAATTTCTTAAGAAGTCACTTAAACTTGCATATTAGTATCACTTCATACTCTCTTTTCTGCTGACCCGTGTCATTTCCAAATACTTTAATGAGGATACTGTACTGTTAACCAATATATATTCCTCACTACCTAATAAACCAACCAATCATTTTTATATCCAAAATATTTTTCTTTATTCTACAAAGTATATCACCGTTCTAATTTTTCTTTGATGGCTGATGCACCTTTCTTTTCCAAAATGAGTAGTAAAAGAGAAAAACCATGGCAACTTGGTGTGGCTTCAGTAGTGTCTGTAAAATGCCTCTGTCCAAGTTTCCTTCCTATCAGGAACATAATTCTTAGCAAACAGGTCACTAACTCACTTAATTACCTCTCTCATATGTTCTCAGAGGCGTTGCTATATCAAAAGTAAATTGGCTTAGTATTTAACAACCTATACAAGCCCTTTGGGAAACCTGTTTTTAACAAAAATGGCTTCTTAAATGGCCTTTGGTCTTCTTAAAGGATTCCAATTACTGCATAAAATCCTAATACACCTATTAGCAATGCATACATATGCAGATTTTAAATAGAGAGAGAGAGATAAATTTCTTACCTATTTCCCTCAGGGGCATTTTAATATTACTTTCCTTTAACCTACTTGACCTGTGAACACCTGACACACAGACATTTTACCCTAGGATCACTCCAGCACTTCAGCAATCACGAAACATATCCGAAAACCTGTTTAGGATTGCTCTGTAAATTGTTAGGATCTGGGATACAGAGATTGAAGGAGCGTCATCCACTTTTCATTTTTCCTACTTGCACAATGCTTTTGTTTGTCTTGTTTTTAATATTTACTCATTGCCAGTCATTTCACCAATAGTCAGAGCTGCAAACTCAATTAAACCGTGGTTTCTTTTCTCCAGGAAATTACAGTTTAGTGAGGAAAAAGGCAGGAAAAAGCAAAACCAAACTACAATTATAGGCTAGATTTATATGGGTTACTGTATATATATATATATATATATATATATATATATATATATATATATATATATAATGTTTATTCATTTTTTGAGACAGTGAGAGACAGAATCCAAAGCAGGCTCCAGCCTCCAAGCTGTCAGCACAAAGTCCGATGTGGGGCTCGAACTCATGAACCATGAGTTCATGACCTGAGCCAAAGTCAGATGCTCAACTGACTGAGCCACCCAGGTACTCCTCAATATATTTTTAAGTAAAGACAAAATTTGGGCATCTTATTTAGACCAAGGGATTCCAGATTTCCCAGAGAGGGTATTATTTAAGCTGAACTTTTAAGAATAAGTCAGACTGTGATAGAATAGGAAAGACCATTCTGAACAGAAAGAAAGTAGAAGTACGGGGGTGAGTATGATCTGTCTGAGGACACGTAGTAGTTAGCTATACGGGCTCCTATGTGAGATGGTGGTTGAAGCCAAAGAGCTAGGCAGGATTATTGAAGGCAGTGGAAGAAGAAAAGGGAACACATTTTTAATAAATGAATCTAAACAGAAACTTTTAGAGTAAAAAATTCTTGAAAATTTAGGGACTTTTAGTATGCAAAAAATCCAGATGAAACTCATCAATCTCAATTAAACTGCCTACCCATATTTGAACATAGCAGATGAATCTAATGCAGACAGATACTTTATTCATGAAAATGATTTGCCAAAAGTTTATTTACATAGTTTTCTCAGTTCATGTATAACGTTCTTTGTGCAAAATTTTTAATTTGCAAGTCATATTTTTAGGATAATGGGCTTTAAATAACACTAGGTACAGCAAAGTAAAGAGTTGTAAAATATGTGAATGCTCAAACACAAATTTATCTTTTCTTTGACTATATTACCTATATGCAATAAATTGTAAACAAAGAATATGAGGCAAATCATAATCAAAATGATCTTGTCATGTGATAAATGCCACCTAGTATTAAAACTCAGTTTTACACACACATATCTATTTTATTGGAGTTTTCATTTATTTATTTATTTGCTGGATTTCTTCTGTTAACAAATTCTGACAGTAACTCATGTTTAGTTTCTCTTCACTGTTACAGAAGTAGGGACGGCATAAAGACATAAAACATTTATGAGGTCTAAGTACCCTTAGAACATTTTTGCATCAGAGCTTACATGAGATGTGATCTATCCCGTGTAATTTAGGAGAGCCAAAGCAATTTCTCACTACCTTAGCACTCTGTTCAACTTGAGGAGAATTACCTGTCGAATGTGATCGTACTACTGAGCAAGTGCTGTTTATCTGACTAGAGAATGGAGTCCAGCTACCTAATAGAAGCTCTGGGCATCATTCAAATTTTTAAAAATGTATATGATAATCATTATCTTAACATGACCGTATTCACTCTATAGGGCTTTCTGGACTACTTTCACAGGAGGATATTTAAAGGAATATGTTATGCGCCAGATTCATTTTTCTGCTTTTCTGCCTTTCTGTTTTCCTATAATATTAAAGTACTAAGTAAGTGTATATTTAAAGTGCAGTAAAATAAACTAATCTGAAAATTATTTAGCCATAGTGGAACCATTCATAATTCCAGAAATAGCAAAATGCATATGTAGAACAAATCTTTTTGTTTGTTCTTTCTTTCATCTTTTTTCTTTTTTTTTAAGTGGAATGCATCATAATATGATTGTATGTGAACTTCGAATTTGCCATTTCTTCGATGATCTAATTTAAACAATTAGTTCTTCTGCTCTGAAAATTGCTGACAATCTCTTTTCTCTCTAGGAATCCGTTGAAATCCAGTTTGCTGATCCTGAACTAAATCAAATGATTGTTCTAACTTCGTAAACTCAAAAAGCTGCTAGTTTGTAAATATCTTTGTATCATTAACTAGAGCATTGCAAAAATATATATATTTATATATATTTATATATTTACAAAGCTGTATGATATATTAGATCATTCATATGCAGGTTACCTTTCTAAGACACTCTTTTCCACTCTCCCTTGGGTCATTTGCCCAGGGGAAGGCGTCCATGTCCTGACACAGTTCTCTGAGGGCACCCACGTGTGTGCCACGTGTCTTTTATCTTCAGTCAATCTATTCTGGAGAAGACTACAGTCCTGGCTTACATCTTGATTACAAACTCAAGAGTCCTAAGCCACAACACCCAGCCGAGAAATACCCAGATTCCTGAGATGACAGATATTTGTTCTTTTTAACTTATTACACAGCTACGGATAATTAATAACAGCATTCAATAAATGTTTGCTACCAAATATGAGAATAGAAAGTTAAAAACTGCAATTAAAAAAAGAAAAATTAGAGCATATAAGAATTACCTTTAGGGTACTTGGGTGGTTGTCAGTTAAGTGTCCAACTCTTGAATTCAGCTCAGGTCATGATCCCAGGGTCATGGGATGCAGAGCCCTGTGTTGGGCTTCATGCTGAGCATGGAGTCTGCTTAGGATTCCCTCTCTCCCTCTGCCCCTTTCCGACACCCCTCCAACTCCCAGACTCTCTCTGTCTCAAAAAAATAAAGTTACCATTTTTAGACTGGTCATGGGTTATTTAGATCAATATTTCAACAATCAGATATATATCAAGGAATGAGTTATCAAACAAAATCTTCAGTATTTTAATATTATCCTCAAATATTAGTGGAAAACCTCAAAGCACATTACATTCCTTATATTAATTATTATTTAGGTTTTATCCTTTAGTATGCTCCGCTAAAGAAAAAGTCGTTGTCTTCTTTATCTTTGTCTCATTCTCTCCTCCTCTATTGCTCCTCTTCTCCAAATCTCTTTCACTGATCCCCTCTCTTTTCCTCTCGTGCTGTTATTTCACTTGTTCTCTCTCATATGCTATCTTTTTTTCTTTTTCACACATGTACACACTCAAAAAACAACCACATGCAGTGACAAAAAATCGAGGTTTTGATATAGTCAAATGAAATGTTTTGCTTAGTTGTTTACTAAAAGTCTGAATTGAACAAGCCATCTGAATAATAATGTAAATGAAATCTATCACTTGTGTTAGAGAAATAGCAGTTCTGATGTTTTTCCTTTGTTTCAAAAGAAAAACAATGCTAGCAGCAAGAATTTGCTCTTTAAAAAAATCCACTCAGAACCTTATGATTATCTTCCAAATACAAAAAATAATTTTTTGTGGGACTACTTTTGCTATCATAAATATAGCTATGAAATTTTTAGTGTGTTTTGGTTATTTAACCTTTTATATAGCTATAATTTTAAAGTACTTAATATGCCGCTAATATTTACATAAATTATCCTATCATTTCTGTTGGTTTTTATCTTAGCTGGGGCTGCTATTACTAAATATCACATACTGAGTGGCTTAAACAACAGATACTTATTTCTTACAGTTTTGGAGGCTAGGAAGTCCAAGAGCAAGGTGCCAACAAATTTTGATTCCTTATAAGGGTCTTCTCCTGGCTTGCAGAGAGCCTCAGAGCTCTCACATGGCAGACAGAGAGGGAGGGAGAGAGGGAGAGAGGGTGTACAAAAGGGAAGGAGAGAGAAGGCAGAAGACAGAGAGTACACACATGCGCTCACATGTAAGCAATGTGTGTGTGTGTGTATGTGTGTGTGTTGGATTCTCTGCTTCTTCTTAAAAGGATACTAAAGTCATTATGAGGGTCCCACCCTCATGACCTCATCGAACCCTAATTAAGGGCTCCTAATTTTGGAGGCTCCCCCTCCAAATTCCATCACATTTGTGGTTAGGGCTTCAACATATGAATTTGGAGGGAATACAACCATTCAGTCCATAACATTTTTACCTTAAAGATAAAATCTCTTTGTTGTAATTAAAATATTAAATATTTTTCATTTCTAATGATACTTGCTTATTTATAAAATATGTTAACCTAAGACTATTAGTTTAATTTATTAAATTTGTCATTCAATGTTGAAAGAATTAAATTTTTTAACTTTCAATACATAATTGTTATTTTCTTACTAATGATTTAATAATCATCTGTTTTCCTTTAGATAACATTGAATAATCAAATTTTTGTGCAGACATAGGTATTCTTAAATGAAAGTATGTTTTTAATTTACCAACTTATACCATCATACAAATTTATAGATGATTTGGTAAGAATTAAAATCTATTATTTGTTCATTTTATTCTTTCTTTTCCTCCAAAATAGAGAGATATATAGTGTTAAAACCTTTGTAACAAAATTATTGTTTTGAGAAAATGTCATGCAATAAGAAACAAAGAAATAGAGAATAACTATTAACTCTTCTTTAAATATTTGACAGAATTCACCTGTGAATCCATCGGCTTTTGAACTTTTCATAGTTTTTTGATTACCAGTTCAATTCCATTATGAGTCATCCATCCATTAGATTTTCTATTTCTTCCTAATTCAGTTTTGGAAGATTGTGTGTTCTTAGGAATTTATCTTGTTCTTTTAGTTCTAGGTTGTCCAATTTGTTGGCATATAATTTTTGGTAGCAATCTCTTACAATCTTTTATATTTCTGCAGCATCAGTTGTTACCTCTCTCTCATTTCTGATTTTATTCTGATTTATATATTTCATTTATTTTTTTTTTCCTGATGAGTCTGGTTAAGGTTTGTCAATTTTGTTTATCTTTTCAAAGAATCAGCTCTTGGTGTTATTGATTTTTTCTATTGGTATTTAGTCTACATCATTTATTTCAGCTTTGATCTTTATTGTTTCCTTCCTTCTACTCACCTTAGGTTTTTGTTCTTCTTTTTCTAGTTCCTTTAGATTTGAATTTAGATTGTCTATTTGAGCTTTTTTCTTGTTTTTTTTTTTTAAATAAGTCTGTATCACTATACATTCCCTCTTAGATTGAATTTCTTTGTGTCCCAGAGATTTTGTTCAGTTGTGTTTTCATTATCATTTGTCTCCATGTATTTTCTTTTTAATCACTTCTTAGATTGCTTTGTTGATTATTTTGTATCATGTTTAGTTTCCACATATTTGTGTTTTTTCCAGGTTTTTTTTCCTTGTGATTTATTTCCAGTCTCATATCTCTGTGATTATTGCTTCAGTCTTGTTGGATTGATTCTTTTATCATTATGTAATATCCTCCTTTGTCCCCTATTATTTACTCAAAGAAAATAATTTGTAAAGATTATCCATCTCTATGTTTATTGCATGTTGTATATGCAGGATCATATATAATAGCCAAGATATGAGAGCGATTTAAGTGTCCATTGGTAGACAAATGGATAAAGAAGATGTGATATATATATATATGTGGTGTATGTATATACATGTATATGTGTATACATATATATAAGGTAAGATATACAGCAACTTCATATTAATAACAATTTATTACCAAAATGAAAACCAGTTTTTAATGGATGATGATTGACTCACTAGATATATTTTTGTTATATATTGGTGATGTTTATATATGCTGATAAGCAAAGATACTCACAGAAAAATGTTGGAAAATAATTACACTCACCCCTGGAACAAAATGAAAATATTTCACTCTCATTTGAAAAGTTGAGAAAGAATTATAATTTTTTTTAATGGCAGATCAGTCATTCAATCACCAGATTGCTTTTTTACTTGAAAATGTTTGTATGCTTGAGCTTAAGTTATTGTAGTTTTCAAACATTTGAGTTGTGGCATAGCAGATAAAATGAAGCCTCAAATCATTCTCTAATCTCAAGAACATCCTGGCAGAATTACTGAGACTTGTCTGTTAAAATTGATTTCCTCTTAAAGAAAAGTAGGATTTTTATTGTGTTAAAAAATGATTTTATCTATTAAGTGTCTTTTCTTGTGAAAATCCTTTCCTTTTATGACCCAAAAAGAAAAATGTTCTTTTTCCTCCCAAGTTTTTATATCCACCATACTCACTAATCAGTAATCTCTATTGCAAACAAAATGAAATGTATTCCAAAAGGAGTAATCTTTTTTTAAATGAATACATAATGGACAAACATTTCTAATACTAGTGATTTTAATTCTTAAGATATATATTGTTTAATTGTATGATGCTTTTTGTCTTTAATGAAAGCAACTGATGTCAGACTTGTATGCCGAATCAACGTTATAGGATAGGAAATCAGAGTGTTTGCAGTGTAATTTTGAAAATGACTGGTAAACCTTGGCAACTCTTTTTTAGGACACTAAAAATACTTGTTGGTGTTTTGATCTGATGTACATGTTGTGTCTTTTATTGTTAAGGATGATGGTTAGGTTTGTTTGTCGTTGTTTTAATAGACTACTCAGGAACAGGTGGATACAGTTAGATGCCTTCACACCTTATTCACAGTATTTTTAAAGTTAGACTTTATCTGATGTAAATGACATCTATATTGAATGGAAGAACAGTTTCTGGTACTTTCTCCATTGGCTGCTAATTGATAACTTATTGAACTACAATGCTTTGTAGTTAGAATATTTCTAGTAAAAACATAAAACATTAGAGGAGGGCCTGGAAATTACAGTTCCCTTCCTGAAATTATGGTAACATCATTTCTATATAACAAATGATAAATGAGAATATCTCAAGTACATAGCTCACATATTTGGAGGAATAATTCTAAATATTGAAAGAATGTACTCTTAATTAAAATTAAAGGCTAGATTAGATCATCAGAAACTTTGGCATTCTCTCAATATATGTAAAAATGTAATAATGTTCACTTCTTGATCAGTGAAGTGAGAATTGTGCTTCATAAACACTACTTAACATGATATGGTAAAATAAAATTCAGTAAATTATGAATGGTATAAATGTCTTAGGAGTGAGACCACATAGGAGTGAATAGTATTTCCTTTATGTTCTAGTTAGTTTATAAGGTGTAACTTCTAATGTTTTTATAAGGCCAAAATCTTAAATGTGAAATGTTTGTAAGGTTAGTTTTGAAAGTAGGTAAAACATTTTTTAGAACATAAAAAAAAAAAAAAAGAATATTTTTGAGAGTGCCTGGTTGCCTCAGTCAGTTAGGTGTCTGACTCTTGATTTCAACTTAGGTCATGATCTCGTGGTTGGTGTGGATTTGCTTCTTTCAGTTTGTGACTTGATTAATTTTTTTTCATTTGATCAAAGTGATAGGTGTATTATTCCTTGGGGTGGTGATGGTTAAGAAATATCATTTGAAGGATTACTTTGTGACCAGATCTGATTACTGACAATTTCATGATAATATGTGAATCATAGAAAACTTGCATTGAGATTTGTTAGAGGAAACTGAGATACTTAAATCTCTAGCCAAAATTATGAATCTTGCAGCCTGTATGCCACAACAGTATTTTGAAGTAGTATACTTTGCATTCTGCTTCATAAAAAGTAGTTGATCTGATAAATTCCTTTTTGCTAGATGTTGTCATGTCCGTCTTTTTAATGCCCTCCTTGTTCATTATAAGTGCCATTAGCCATACTGCCTAATGAAAGGTGCCTCATATCAAGTCTGATTACTGCTCTAATGTTTTCCAGGCGTGCTTGGTGATGAGCCTGGCATATGAAACAATTTCCTACAGTAATAAAACTAATTAAAGTAGGCAGTCATCCACATACCACTTTCTAATGAATTATAATAAGCTCATTAATCTCAACCACTCTTACTCAGAAAAGTCCATTCGATAGGACCTGTATGTAAGAGTAAAATTCTCAGCCTGAAAAATGTACAACTATTATAGAATCAAAGAAGGCTTTGTGGATTTAAGTTAAAAATTACAAATTGCTGATCAGTGCTTTAAATGAAATGTGTAGCATCTAAACACTGTCAGGATTACTTATTGGCGAGATCCTTTTCTATTTGAGTTCTCCTATAATTGATTTAACAAAAGAAAAATGATTCATTGTATAATAATAACTGTTCAGCACCTTGAAGACTAAAATTGAATGAACCTACTCCATATTTTTTTCTAGAGATCGTATGAGAGTGATGAATTGAGTACTTGAGATCAAGTGATCAAAACACAGCCTGCTTCCTCTCCAGAGAGGTAGAGTGTCTGCTCAAAATGTCAAAACACAATAATAATTTTTTGTTAACTCTTCTCCAAATGTATGAGGTGCCCAATGAAACAACATAAGAATTATTATTCTGTTCAGTTACAAATAGTTTGGCAATGTAGACCTTATTGTTCTGGAAATAACTTTACTGTCAAAGAGATACAGTTGTGAAATGTAGCACATGGACAATTTCTGAACTACAAATGTGATTAATCAGAAAATATACTTTTGAGGAGAGTGTGGTCTATTCTATATTCATTATAATTCGATGTTTTAAAAATGTAGTGGTTTCCATTCTGAAGCTCATCACTACTATGACACACATGTGAATTTCTGCCTTAAGAAATTCTGCCTTAAACTAGAGATATATACATCTCAAAATTAATACGGAGTGTTTATAACAGGTTAACTGAAAAATAGGCACATTTTAATTTATGGAATAAACATTTAAAATTGTTATTTTAATTCACAAATTGTTAGCTATTATATATATATATTTAAGCTAATATATATATATATATATTTTTTTTTTTTTTTAAGAAAAGGGGAGGTTGGATTTTCTGTGCAGAGTATTTTTGTTTATAAACAGATGTGTTAAAGCCTGACCTTTGCAGGTACAGGTATAGTGCACCTATACCTGAGTAAATTGTCTCCCACTCTGGGATTAGCTATAGCTGTGGTGGCCACTGTGTGTGATGATGAATTGGTTCCATGCTTGAACAACAATCAGGAGAAGGGCATTTGATACAGGTCCCACTATTATCTAGCTGCATGGTCTTGAGAAAGTAATTTACACACATCTAACTTGGTATATTCACGTGTAAAGTGTGAGGATTAAGCTAGAGCAGTGCATTCTGAAGTGTCAACAGTGCTACTTAAAGTAAATGTGTTTTAAGTAATTTTTAATACAATTTAAAATATTGTACTGTGTGAAGTAAAACAACTTCTCCTTTTAATCCCAGTTCAATTCTTCTGAAATCAAGGAGATAGGTTTTCTGCTCTAAGTCCTTAGCATTGTTCGAGCACTCATGTTTTTGACAAAGCTGGTGGATCTCCCTCTAGTTTCTAAGGCACAGGAGACATGCTGCTGAACAGAAGAATGTTGCATGTCAGTCTTCTTAACAGAAGTGAATTTCTAGAAAGTTATTTCGAAGATCATAGAAAATTAAGTAAGAATTTTAGGAAAATAATCAGAGCTCCAGTTGACTGTGTTTTGAACAGAAATTGTGTTTGAAAAAGACTTGCCCCAGTTAGTAGATCTGATTAGTAAGACCTGTTAAGAGCTAGGTGTACCATGAATCAACTTTGGAAATGTGCTTTAATGTGAAGAGAAAATACGACTCATCGCCATAACATCCGGCATTTATCAAATGCCTAACACTAATATTTATTGAGTACTTAGAAGTCAGGCAGTCCTTCTAAATGATTTATATGTATTAACACATATTAGTCTTCACCACTCATTTTAATGTTTACAGCAACCGTATAAATTAAGCACCACTATTTTTCTCATTTTTGTGTGTGAGGAAACTGAAGAACTAATATGTTAAGGAGTTTCCTAAAGGTCAAACAGCTAGAAAATGACAAAAGCTTTTAATTTTTGTTTTAAGTATTATCCAATTACATCACATTTTTCTGTTTCTTCATTTTCTTCATCTTGCCCCCTACCCACCCAATAAGCCTTGGTTAACTTAATCCTCTTGGTTCTCAACTGGAAGCTTATTTCTTTGAACACTTTCTTCTCAGTATCTGGCACATGGTAGGCATTCAAAAACTATTTGCCAGAAAAAGAATATGAATGGGTTAATAAAACAATAAATCTCTGCCATAATAGACACCTTAAAAAAATACCTCTACACATAACCTGTTGTACTCTAAGACCTCTCTCCCAGCCCTTCGTAACCCTCCTCCCATACTGAGTTTTCTCCTGATAATTTGTCAGTATTTCTGTCATTCATCTTTGATAATTTGAACCAGGATAGTTGCTTTGACATCAAAGCTTCAAATGAAAACTCCATACTTATCTTTGTCCACTACTTAAGTGTGTGGCTTTGAAAGATATATTTAAGCTTTTCTGGGTTTCAGTTTTCTTATCTGATCAATGTAGATATTAATATTTTCTCATTAGAATTATTGTGCTGACTAAAATGTGTTTAAAACACCCAACCCTGGCGTATCGTAGATGATTTATACCAACATACTGAAATATCAAGACTTTGGAGCCAAACACACCTAACACTATTAGAGGGCAGTTCTAGAAGACTGAGTACATGAATTACACGTTTAAAGCATTTGTTTCTCAATGTTTAATCACAAAATACAAATTCCTAACTCAGGGTTATTGTAAGGGTTAAACAAGACAATGTATCCAAAGTGCCTGACATACAATTAAGGAAAATAAATGTTAGCTGCTTCTTTTAGTAATAATCCTCCTTTCCTTTAAATGTTTTCTTATTCTTTTGGTTTAATATCTTGGCTGAGAAAAGGAAGACAGTCCACTGTCTCATGATTGAATGCATTTATTAGACTATTTTCATATAGTTTTCTCTAAACTAAAATATAAGTGTTTTTGCCTAATAACAGTATAACTCAAATTATATTATCTTGAACACTGTTCTGCTTAAAGTTACTACTGTTGGAAGTAGAAAATTCAGGTCTAATAAAAGTTAATTTGTTGAATCTGTATTTTACACACTACTGACAATTGGAAGACTATGATAGGGAGAAGATTTATATTGTATCTCTGTATTCACAAGTTCCCCAATAGAAAGAAACACATTTCAAGCTATTGAAAAATACATTGTAGAAGATTAGATTGAAAGTAGGATGTGCATGAGTGCATGGATACATGTATCTCTTTTGGATGATTGTAAGTAAGCCTTGCTATGAAAATACCTAAGAAGCAAAATTTATTATAATCAGATTCTCCATTAAATGCCAATATATTGTTGGAACTGCATTCTCATAGAAACAGAAACCAAACCAACACACAAATGAACTAAAAAACAAAACAAAACACATGTTATTTCCAAAAGCAACACTGCAGGGATTACATATTGTTTCCTATATTCTATCTTAGATTTGGAGAGGGAGCACTCTTCTGCAAGGAAACCAGTGAACTTCATATGGGATACCACATTTAAAGTAGAGGGAGCCCTGCATTCCTCAAGATTCCTGTTCCCTTAAGACATACGGTTAGAAGTTCTTGGTTGACTTTTGAAAACTATTAAACCGCAGTGAATATTTTGCAATTGGGTATTTTTTTCATGTTTATTCATTTTTGAGAGAGGGAAAGAGACAGAACATGAGTGGGGAAGAAGCAGAGAGAGAGGGAGACAGAATCCAAAGCAGGCTCCAGGCTCTGAGCAGTCAGCACAGAGCCAGACATGGGGCTTGAACTCACAAGCCATGAGATCATGATCTGAGGTAAAGTCAGATGCTTACCGATTGAGCCACCCAGGTGCCCCTGCAATTATGTATTTTTAAAATTAAGTGCATTAATACTTGGTAAAAACTATTTCAGATTGCAGTTGAGCATTTTCTTAGAAGGTTTAGGACAAATTTGTAATTCGAGTCCCCTATTACCGATTCAGTTAGATATGCTATTATGTCTTTCTCTAGCATTGTCGTAGACTCCCGATTGGCATCCTCACTGCTTCTCTTACAACTTTATCCTCTCCCTTTATATCGCCAACCATTCTTCTAGCTTTATGCATATATGTTATACGCCTACTAAATGTCATATCCCAACTAAAAACTTGTCTTGAAATAAGGTCTAAAAACCTCCATTCCCCTTGTTCTTAATAATTCAAGCAAAATGCTGAGATAGTAGAAGTGCAAATATAGTCATTTGTTTTTATTGTACTTGCAGGCTATATGCCCCAGGGAAATCTGAAAACTTTCTGACCAGTGTCAAATGGGGAACAGGGGCTAAGGAGGCTTGGATTATCCATCAGGACTTGATTTATTCAAAAGTAGAAAATAGGGGCAATAGAGGAAGGAGTTTTTCCATCCACTAAACTGTATCTGAAAGGAAAAGTGTCAAAGGACAGTAGGCTTCTACATGTTGTTGATATTCATTCAAGTGATTCTCCTAAAATCATGTTGAATTTATGGAGTCTCTACAAGCAAGACAGATAGATGATCAGGAAGGTTCCTTGCCCAGGAGCACTCCCTTGTTAAGTCATTGAAACACTGTGTAAGGGTAACCTCAATTCACTGAAGTATCACTCTTTCTGTATATGTGTAATCTTCAAGAGATCCTGAATTCTTGGAATCTAGAATAGAAAGAGTATTCCACATCACACTGTTTATTCTGTAGAACCAGGCATTAACCTCAACTCAGAAATTAGTCATTCAGCAAAGTTGCAGTGTGGAAACCTCCTTTGTGATATATGTATGACTGTGGAATCTTAGCTGTGGGGGTTGCTCTGAGCCGCTCTGCTCTCCTGTTAAATCTCAGTAACACTACCTAATTCATAGGGTTTCTGTAAAATCATGTCAAATGTAAAGATGGATATAATGCCTATGGAATTAAGTAGGCAGTATTCCCTTATTTTATTTTTAATTTTATATATAAAATATTTTTAAAGTTTATTTATTTTTGAGAGAGAGAGATAGAGTGTGAGCAGGGGAGGAGTGGAGAAGAGGGAGACAAAGAATCTGAAGCAGGCTTCAGGCTCCGAGCTGTCAGCACAGAGCCCAATGCAGAGCTGAAACCCACAAACTGCAAGATCATGACCTGAGCTGAAGTCGGATGCTCAGCCAACTGAGCCACCCAGGCACCCCTGGCAGTCTTTCCTTATTTTAGAAGTTAAAGTTAGATGATTTTTTCAGATAAAATATGGAATAATAAAATTAGTTAAACTGTTTGCTTTCCTTATGAGGCTAAAAACAATAGGGGTTTTGTAGAATTCTTTTCTGTGTTCATTAAAATATATATATATATATATATATATCTTTATATGTGTTAGGCAATCTTGGCTTTAGATATCAGGACAAATAAAAATGACTGCACTTTTCTCATTTTTCTATAGCTATTGTCTGTAAATATGAAATTGTGGTTTTTGTTACTGAAATATTTGACAGTGTTTTGTTTTAGCTCTTCTGATAACTTTTGTGTTTGCCTTGAGCAAGTCACTTATCTTTTCTGTTTCTATTTTCTATTTCAATTTACTTATGAAAGATAGAATAATGATTGTGATGTACCTTACAAAAATAACTTGAAATCATATTGAAAATAATGGTGAAAACCAAAGCAGTGTGTTAAATGCCAGATATGGCAACAAAAATAAGTGAAAGAACATTCCTATTATAAAGTATTCTCCTAGATGGCTTTAAAGCTGTGAAAGGCAGTAAAATTATTTCCTGATAAATGCTTTCTTGAGCATTAAGGAATGAATTGTCCAGGATTAAATATATATATCTCCAGAGTCCTGACTATACAGCACATTTCCTGTCCTGCCTTCATTGAATTGTTAATTAGAATACCACCAGGAGGCAGCTACTGGCGTCATTAAATGGAATATATTTGTGGGCAAAATATCTTATCTTAAGGAATTTCTGGGCTAATCTAAGAAAATCAAAATCAATTTTAACTTCAAATTTCAGCCTAATATTTTTCTAATAAAGTAGCATTAACAGTGCTTAGGATAGTAGATGCTGTGCCCATCCATCCATTCATTTAATTGATATGTACAAAACTCCACCTTGTGAAAGTCACTGGACTAGATGATTTGTGGTATGCAAAGATAAAATATAGTTTGTATTCTCCCAAGAGCTTATGTGTATCAGAGAAATAAATATACATATAAAAGCTCGATTAAGGTTCTCTTCCTTCGTGTTGAAACAAAGGCAAGGAGAGCAGTTCTGAGACATAAGAATTCTAACCAGATATAAAGGCCTGAACTAAAGCAACGATGATGGGAATTGAACTGAAAAAAAGGGAATGAATTAAAGAAATGCTGGAGTCAGTTGATTTTGGAACATGAGAAGATAAGTCATGGTTGGGGCTTCTGGTTTCAGTTCCAACAGGTAAAGAGCTTGCAAGTCATTACTTCTGTTTTTTTACAACAGCAATGAAAACTGAACAAACTGATAATCAGCAGCTTCTCTTGGGCTTATCAAAGAAATGAGACATAAGGCCACAGAGCAAATTAACACTCCAGGCAAATATAGAGAATCACTGCTGAAATCAATTTACATGGAACAGAAACCACTAAAGCCATATACTGGTAGGAACACTTAAATGGTAATTTTGATGAATTGCTGGAAGCTATGTGTATACTATTCCCACAGTTGGAAACTCCTGGGGGCCACATTCTTAAGGGGGACTCACACTTGAATGAATCTTAACTCTAAAATTGCCAT
Source organism: Paguma larvata (assembly GCA_030068075.1). Classification (NCBI taxonomy): domain Eukaryota; kingdom Metazoa; phylum Chordata; class Mammalia; order Carnivora; family Viverridae; genus Paguma; species Paguma larvata. The sequence goes on along the minus strand of CM057823.1, from coordinate 123,577,299 downwards.
CAAGTTCTAATGGTGAAGAACCAAAATAAAATTCCCTTGTATTTTGGCAGAGAGGCAGTAAAGTAAGTCTTTGAAGTAGGCTCAAGGCATTTTCCATAACAAAGCCATGTCCTCCAGACAAAAGCTTTATGTCCCTTGGGAGAGTGAAGGACTCAACCAATTCCAGCATTCTCTACCCTTCCTTGTCTCACCTGAGGAGGGAGAATAAACCTAAGAAAGACTTGTGAAGGTCACAATCATCCCAGAGACACAAGCCTCTAAAAGACTGATATTTAATCATAAGATTATAGAATATTACTCCCCTCAGCTCCTTTTAATTACCTCCACAGTGTTCCAGTATACAGTGGATTTTAGCAGAAATAACTGCAAGGCACAGACTCTGTTAGAAAGTGTTCTTCAGGTAGCTATTAGAGTAGACAACAGAGAAGTAAGGACAGTCAAGGAATTTGGGGCCTCTGGGACCTATAGCTGTGGCAAATATTAAACACAGCCCAACTTTAAGCAAGATTACCATGAAAACTCACACTGTTTACCTCAATTGTTATTACCCAATATGTCCTCTCTAGCTTTAAAAAAATTATGTCATGCTAAAAGACACGGAAAAAGAAGAAGAAGGAGTAAGAGCAAAAGAAGAAGAAACAAAGCAAGTAGCAGGACTTAATTCACACAAACACAGATTATGAAATTATCACACAGGGAGTTTTAAATAATTCTAATTAATATATTAAGAGTTTAATGGAAAAAAAATAAACACCATGCAAGAACAAATAGGCAATGTAAGCAAAGAAATGGAAACTAAGACAATCAAATGAAATACTAGAAATTGACATATATGAAACATGCCTTTGCTTGGCATGGCGTGGATTAGACACTGCTGAGGAAGGAATCAGTGAGCTTGAAGACATGTCAGATGAAACTCAAAGAATGGAACAGAAACAAAATAACAATATCTGGTAACTCTAAGATAGTTTTGGTGTATAATGTGCCTGTAACTGGAGAAATAGAGGAGAGAAAAGATGAGCAGAAGGAATGTTCAAAACCTTTTTAAAATGAATGGCAGACATCAGTCCACAGACTCATGAAGCTCAAGAATTCAAGCAAGAAGTATAAGAAATCTATACCTATACACACCATATCGAAGCTGCATAAAGCCAAAGTCAGAGAGAAAAGCTTCAAAGAATCCAGAGAAATAAAATGTCTTACCTCTGAAGGAAAAAGAAACAAACAAACAAAAAAAAAAATTGCAGGGGACACCTCATCAGAATCCATACTAGCAAGATATAGAGTTAACATTTAAAGTCTTACAAGAAGTCAAGGAGGATCAAGGTCTAAGAGAGGTGATATTAATTGAGACCAGAATTGTAGGAGGAATTATATGTTGCCCTGTGGGGTGAATACTTTAGATGTGAAAGTTTAAGTCTGACATACCTGGAACATAACAGAAAGAAGTTAGAAATTTGACACAAGATTCCAGAAGATTGGGGAGGAGGTTTAGATGATAAATCTGGAAGTATTAAATTGTAGGTATTCCTAATACAGTAGGTCATTGAGATAAAGCATTAAAGGGAGAAGGGTGAGGTCTTCAGACAGGACCTTTGAAGTATTAACTTTTAAAGAGCAAAGTGAAAGGAAAAATATTAAAGAGTTTGAAAAGTATCCAGGGAGAAACTGTGCAGAAGTCCAAGAGAAAGAGATATTTTAAAGAAGGGATTTTGTATTGCCAAGCCTAAAACACAGATCAGGCTGAGGACTGAAAAAAATGTTTTTACTTAACACTGATGAGAGCAATTTTAACTAAGTGACTAGAGTGGAAAGTAGTTCTCAGAGACAGGGAGATTGAACAATTATTAGTTATTTATTCATGGTGGCTAAATTGCAAATGAGGGTATCGATCCTATTAAGTGTAGTTGCTCTTGCAAGAATCTCATTAATCAAAGGAGTAGCAAGTCAGGAATAGAAGTTAGAAATCACAAAGTATTTGTTGTTGTTTGTTGTTATGTTTGTTTTAGAGAAGATAGAAACTTAATCCAGCTTAAGGACTGACAGAACTCATAGAGAAGATTTAAGCTTAAAGTTACTACAATTTAGAGGGCTTTTCTTTTATGCCAGTATTTTGAATATTCGTAACAAGTGTTTAACCCTTCCCACATTGCTTATGATTTTATATAAAACTAACTCTGAGTAATTCATAGAAAACCTATCTTTCCCCCCATCATTCTGGATAATGGAAAGTGTCTGTCAGATAAGGACAATTTATGGCACACTGATTATAAGAAGCAGAATTAAACCCGTTGTCATAAATGCATATGCTTGTTTTACATATTCTAATAAGCATTCCTTTTCAACTGATTTTCAATGTGTTCCAAAGAGTGAGGTTAGAAAAATGGAAAAAAAAATGTGGATTTCAGCTCACACCTACAATTAGGTCTCATAAATCTGGAGAGGTAAAATTGGGGGAGGAAGAGATTATAAGTCTTTTAAATGCTCCCTAGATGATTTAGATAAAGTCTTCATTTACCTGCTGTTGAAAACTACCTATCTAGTTTACTACTTATGTACGTTGCTATTGACTTCCTTTAAAATAGTGGTTTTCTTTTCTTTCTGGGTCTTTTTTCTTCTTTTCTTATTATTATGTTATAATCCTGTGACTTGACCTGCTATCTTCTTATGATGTTAGGTATTACACAGCTGGACAAAATTAAAGTAACAACAGAAGAATAGAAATCATATTTACATTAATTGTCAAAGTGAACAGCAAGGTCTATTACTTTCAAGATAGTATAATACTATTAAAATGCAAATCTCTCAATGTGACAAGTGCAGAATAAAGACCTCATGAATTACAACTACAATTTCTGTGTTCAAGCAAAATAACTTGACAATTATTGACAGAAATAAGGTACCGTTCACCTTTAAATATATTGCTTTCTAAATAAATCTCCATCCGATGCCATTTAAAACTGTATGTTAAAGTTGTACACTTTCATAAGTTGCCATTTATTTTCTTTGCAATCTTAACATTTTAATAGATTCACAATAACATCCTTTTGAACAGTTCTTGTATACTGTCTTAGGCTTAATTAACAAAAACTCTTATTGCTTTCTTATGTGTAAAGAGGACTTAGTGTCAAAAGGATCGAAAGACACCATTCTTTCCCTACAAGCCCTTATAATATAATTTAGCCTTTTTACTCTGCGTTTTTGGTGTCTAGTAAATATTCGCGTAATTTTAAGTTTGTGAGGCTGGACGAGGGTATTTATGTAATTTCTATCCGAAAGCTACCTTTTTCCCTATTCATTAAAAATAACTTGGGTCTCCACTTAGGTTCTTTTCCGCTTTATCCTCTGATGGGGTAGTTCTTTATCAGGTATATTCTCAAGATGATTTACGATTCAGAAGCAGCGGGGAAGTTGGGCTGGAAGAAGGACACATGGCCCTCAGCAAGGGCTGTAGGACACCAGGAGAACTGCTGAAGTATATCAGGGAAACTGCTGGAAGAGAATAGTGTAATAGTAAAAATTATTGTGGTGAACTATGTGTTCTAGTAATTATGTACGTGGTATGCAAATGAAACTCTCTGGCTGTTTGGAATTTCCTTTTTTGGTACTAGAATATTTTCTTTTGAACATACCATGTGTGCCATAGATTCAGCAGGTGATGTGATTGCTAAATCTCTTTGAATAAATATTTAGGTGTAATTTAAAATTTAGGTTTGAATTGAAAATTGTATTTTTCATGTAACCATATAGACTCTGTAACCGTCGTTTTTCACAATTGTGTACTTCATTGGATAAGTTTACCATCATATAATAACAATTCTTTAATTGTTGCATACTTTTGGTTGGCTTATATATTTTGATATTATAATGATGTGTTTCTATGGTTTGGTCACTAATTTTTAGTTGACAGCGGTTTCTTTTTTTTTTTTTTTTTTTTTTTTCCCAACCAGCCAGGCTTGGATGCAATGAGGTTGGGTATGGGTATTGGCATTTATTTACATTTTCCTCCATGGCTGAATATATGATTGTCACCAAATTTTTGTTAGATGTGGAAAGGTATTTGTACCATTGTATTTTCACGAACTTCATCACATACTGATTAGCGGTCAAAGCAAATGTGACTTTGATGAGACTGACTTGTCTAAGACATTTAGATGAGTGTCAAGTTGCTAGAATGTGATGGTGCTTCCTCATTGTGTGGTGGTGACTGCCCTATAGTGTTTTGCATAAAAGTCCACAACAATAAGCCCTGCTGTTCATTTGAAGGATTGAGTGTGAATGATGGCAGAACTACTGCTACAGATACAGACTTACATAGACATCTATACCTCTTCACGTGTTCAGAAATCCAGTTGTGACTAAATATGCAAAGAGAAAAGTGCTTTATGTTCATAACCTGCTGATAGCCCCTCCATTTCAGATACTATCCTATGTTAGAAATAAGAGTGAGTATTTGGAGAACTTTGAAGGCAGGGACATGGTGGAGAAAGGTCATGGTTTATGTACTCTTTTTTCCATCCTTTCCTACTTCTATTTGCTCATGTATTAATTTTTGAAAATTTGTACATAAACTCAATTACTTATATATATTCTATAAGGAAGTATAGCAATTGAAAATTACATTTGTCTGTGTATTGATTTCTTAGGGTTACTCTAACAGAGTACCACCAACTGAGTAGCTTAAACAATAGAAATGTATTGTGTCAGCTCTGAAAGCTGGAATTCTGAGACCAAAGTGTCACCAAGACTGTGCTCCCTTTGAAGTTGCTAGGGAAGGATCTGTTGCAGGTCTCTCTTGTAGCTTCTGGTAGCTCTTTGGTTTGTGACAACATAAACTCCAGACTTTACACGGTGTTCTCCTTGTGCACATTTCTCTGTGTCTAGATTTCTCCTTTTTATAGACATCAGTCATATTGGACTAGGATCTTACTCTATTGTAGTATTTTCTGATTTTAACCAGAAATTACATCTGTAGTGACTCCATTTTCCAAACAAGGTCATGTTCTAAGGTAGTAGGCGTTAGTACTTCAACATATGAATTTTGAGGGGACACATTCAATCCTTAGCAGTCTGTTACATAGTTGTTTAGAAAGAGAATTCTTTATCATTGAAGCACTATCAACAAAAGATTGTATCATTTCCATATGTTCATGGATACTTCTCTGCCTACGGGAAGCCTATACCTCCTTCTGTGTAGTGAATCTCATTTCTTAACACTTGAAGGCTTCCTTCCCTTAATTATTCCTTCTTACCCTCGTATTTTTAACTTCTCCCTGTTTACTGAATCATTTTTATCATCCTTTAAACCTGTTCAAGTTTTTTCGTTTAAAACACATACACACACACACACACACACACACACACACACACACACACCCCATCTCAATCTTGTTAGCCACTATTCATCATTTCTTGAATGAGCTTATATTTTGAAAATTATATAGTTGGTAATTTCTTACTTCCCCTGCATCTTCTTCAGTTTACTTCTGAGCCACTGTAATCTGGATTTGGCTTCTAACATACCTCCTGGAACTGCTTTGTTAAAGTCAATAGTGACTTACTTTTCGATAAGCCCTTCCTTTGTTTTATCTCTGTTGCACCTAACCCCATTGATTTCAGTCTTGAAGTTATTCCCTGCCTTGGCTGTCATGACACCATGCTTTCCTTGTTCCCAAACCTGTTCATTTTCAGGGTTCCCCCCCACCCACAGTCACAGTCACTTCCCATCTTTTAGCTTTTGATTTTCCACTATATCAATATTCCAGTGATTCCCAAATCTCCACTCCCTGACCAGATGTCTGTCTTCTGAGCCCCTTCCTACATCAACAATTCATACTATATTTTTTCAGTTGGCTATTACAAGGGACACTAAAATTTAAACTGATTGTATTTTCTTCATCTGAAGTTCTTCCACCTCAAATTAGATCTGCTCTCAACAGGAATGAATAGTACTTGCAGAAAATGCAAAGGTGAGCCCCATAGTCCTGCCAGACACTTTATATCATTCTCTACTCTTTCTTCTCTCATTTTTCCCTCCTATGCAACCCATATCTGGTAGAGCCCACCTTCTAAAAAGCCTTCAAATCCACTCCCACATTCTCATTTTATTTTATTTTTAGTTTATTTATTTATTTAGAGAAAGAGAGAATGAGCCATGGAGATGCAAAGAGAGGGGGACAGAGGATCCAAAGAGGACTCTGTGCTGATAGCAGTTAAGCCATTGGGAGCTTAGGCATGAACTGTGACATCATAACCTGAGCCGAAGTTCCATGCTTAAGTGACTGAGCCACCCGAGTGACCCCCATCTTAGTTTAAATACTAATAATTTCTTTTCTGGATTATTAAAACAGCTGCCTGTTCTGAGCTTGGTCTCATCCAGCCCATCCTCCATACTGTACCTACTGTAAGCTGCATTGGCCAGTGTATATCTCTCCACACCATTGTACTAAAATACTTGTTCCCTGAGCTCTTGCAATGGTTTCATTTGACTCTAGGAATTCTATGGTCCTGCATTTGCTTGGAAAATGCTTCCGTATCTTTAATCATTTACCAATTCTTCTGAACATCGAGATTCTGGTTAGACTCTTTTTTTCTCAAGAAACGTTTCTCTAATTCTATTACCTTAGTCTCTGTATTTGTGTATGTAACTTGATGACTTAGAAAAATACTTATAATTCTTTTATCGGAGTGCTGCAAAGCTGAAATTAAGGGTCATCCAGCTGTTCTAATCAGGAGCTTAGGGGATCTTTCCAGCCCAGCCCTGATTTGGGAAGAATTCACTTCGTTGGCATTGAAGGTTTGAGGTTCCATTTCTTTGCTGGATGTTTCTCCCATCTCCTTCTGATACCCCTTCTCACACAGCCCTTTCAGTCCACAAAATGTCAATAGTGAGTCAAATCCTTTTAGGCTTGGAATATATCTGACTTCTGCTTCGTATGACTAGGCCCACTCAGATCATCTCCCTATTTTAATCTCAACTGTAGTATAGAACATAATATAACCACCTGAGTGATACCTTATTCATTGATTCTAGAGATAAGGGCAGGACAAGTTTGGGGGTACTGTTTTAAACAATCTACCTACCATGAGGTGGTTTCCCTTGTACATACTTGAATGAATCAGTGTGGAAAAAAATACATACCATGGTCCCCATTTTATGAAGAAAATTGAAGCTCTGCAAAGCTTCAGACTACTACTGAGATACATGGTTTTATGTTAATGCAGACATGGATTTTTTTCAGTCATTGTTTTTAGTTCTATGGCACAGGAAAGTTGCTAAACCATTGAAAAATATGGTTAATACCACCTTCCTGGTAAAAAGATGAGTATCCACTGATGACTTATGCAGAACATTTGGGATTTTTTCAGAATTTCAACAAATTATAGTTTTGTTATCAGTAATTGATTTGCGTAAGGTCACACCAATAAACTGTGACACAACACTACAATGCAGTCTTCTCTATCCTGAAAGAGCGATAGCAACAGGTAACAGCAAAAACATTGCTCGATTGATAGGTTTTTTTTTCCTTTATTAGGTAATAGTTTTTAGGATAGTTTAGTGTTGTTTAATGATAACCAAAAACTCCTCAATCCTCTTACATTTAATTTATAGAATCATTAACCCAAAATTTTTGTTTTATAATGGAAGTTAATTATATAGTTGGGCACAGTATTCAGGCATTCATTACATAGGCAACGATTCAAAAGAATATCTATTTCATAAGTTGAAAAGCTGCTTATTCCAAATTCATGTTCATGCCATCTTAAAAGATTCCTGCTTTACAATGTACATAGAATGAGTATTTGAAGATACCAATGTGTATGCTGTTGCTATCTATTAGTGCTCTAAAAAAGAACAAAGCATGACCTTATTTCCTTTCCTTATTGTCTAATACTAGTTTATATTCTGTAGCTGTGATCTCTAGCATCAGCTAACATTCATTGCTTTTTTGCTACTTAATTTCCTGACCTCCCAGACTGCCTGAAACCACTGCTTAAATTGAGTCACATTATCCACAATTCCTATAGCATAATGTTGAGCTTTCTGCTTTTTCTCCTCCCCAGACTTCTACAAGTCTGCTGGAATCCTTGAAAAACATCCCTAAAACATTGCTTACTCTGTATTCTTCATTATCGGCACACATCAGCACTCTACAAAACAGGATGCTACACATTTTTTTAGGATCTAATATTAGGAATGTGTTTCCTATCTAGTTTTTACTCTATTAAAATATAAAACTAGAAGGGCTTTTTTTTCTCACTTTATTATGCAAAATAAAAATGCATATGCATTGCCTAGTAGTGCCCGATATCATTCCCACTACCCTTCCTCTCTGTCTGAAGGGGCATTAATGACCAGCACCCAAGAGCTGCAAGGAGAATGACAGAATGGTGCCCACTACCTGCAGCCAGCCCTGCTGGCACTATGTTTTATGAGATTTAAAGATTCTTTTGATGGAGAGACACAACACACTGACACTCATGAAATGCAGACCTCCCAAGGAGAGAAGGCTGCCAAGCAGGACCATGCAGGAAGTTGCCCTCAGGCTACAGAGTAACAGCAAACTTCAGCTGTAGAGGGCATTTTATGTATGGCAAACAGCAGGGGTTAGCTAGATTTCTAGGGCTCCCTGAGGATTGGTTAATTTCAATAATTTCAGGAGCTCTGGGCAAAGAGGCCTCAGACACTGTCCCTAGTTGCCTAGTACCTCATTTGGTAGGGCTGGTATGTAATAACCCTAAAGTGTGAGGGCCCAATAAGGGAAGTATTTGGAATGTGTACTTAATTATTTGTTCAAGAAGGGAATCTAACTGTCCTCTAACCAAAGCCTCAAAACTGGATCAGGATAGCATTTTAAACAAAATAAAAATAAAATAACTTTGTTACACACTTCTGGGTGGGGAATAGGATGTGTTTGACGTCTTTTATTACCTCTCAGAAATTAAGCTTATAGTTGTGTTCAAACACAATTCTCTTACTTCATTCAGGATGTTCAAGGATAAGAGGTTCCCTATTTCTTATTTAAAACCTGAAAATGAAGCAAGTCTGACTTCATAACAGGAATGTTACCAGTATATTTCTAACCCATTTCAGTTTATACATTGTAGGGAGAGTCACAATCACTTACCTTATTTTAAAAAATACAAGTATAATGTGACAATTATGTCTGTCTTCTGTGAGAGAAAAAAAATAGTGGCATCAGAAAATCTTAAGATCTCCTAAGGATATTTTTTCCCCAAGAATTTTGTATCAAGTAAGTTCAATGGGGCAATGTAAATTAATATCACTTTACCACTTGTTGGCTTTCTTTGTTGAGAAGCTCATTGCTGGTGAGTTTATTAGATATTTATATCTTAAGTATAGTTCATAATTGATTTTTATGAAATCCATGGGTTTACGAGATCAGGAAACTACTACAGGTCATGCCTACTAACTCATTCTATGATGCTAGGAAATTTGTTTTTTATCTTTATGCCTACCAAATACAATCATTTTAAGAAGGCGTTAGAAAATGAAATACAAATGTTTGTTTTTTAATTTTACTTTTAATCAAAAATATCCTGAATGAGGGGCACCTGGGTGGCTCAGTCGGTTAAACGTCTGACTTCAGCTCAGGTCATAATCTCACAGTCTGTGAGTTTGAGCCCTGCATCAGGTTCTGTGCTGACAACTTGGAGCCTGATTCAGATTCTGTGTCTCCCTCTCTCTCTACCCCTCCCCAGCTCACACTCTGTCTCTCTCTCTATCAAATATAAAGAAATATTTATTTTTTTTAAATCCTGGATGAAACAAATAGCAAAATAATGAGAACTTTGAGTAAATCTTTTTTATAAGGAGCATTGATGTGGAAATGTTGGGGTTCAGAGCAGTCAAAAAAGATTCTTGAGATGACTTTGGTGCAAAAAATTTTGTTGTTGTTGTTGTTTTAATGTTTGTTTAGTTTTGAGAGAGAGACAGAACATGAGCAGGGGAGGGGCAGAGACAGAGAGGCAGACACAAAATCCGAAACAGGCTCTAGGGTCCGAGCTGTCAGCACAGAGCCTGATGCAGTTCTCGAACTCAGGAGCGGTGAGATCATGACCAGAGTTGAAGTCAGTTGCTTAACCAACTGAGTCACCCAGGCGCCCCAAAAAAGTGGTTTTATTAAAGCACAGGGACAGGACTCGTGGGTGAAAGAGCTGCACTAGAGTTTGACTGGTGACCGATTACATAGTTTCAAGTTGGGAGGGAGTGAGAGATAGCTTAAGTCTCTAAGGAATTTTGGAAGCAAGGTTTCCAAGACCTTGAGGAGGCTAGATTGTTAGGAAAAGATAATTTATTATTGTTTAATAAAACTTTAGTCATGAGACCCTTCAGATGTGTATTAGTGGGACATATGCTTGGAGGATGATTGCTAACATATATTTGGCTGCTAGAGATAAAGGAGGTTTCCAAAGGAATTTTTATATGTTAAAGAAGACTTACAGAATCCTGGAAGGTTGGGATAATGTTAACCTAAGATTGCCTTTTGCCCTTAGCAAAGTGTCATCCTGGGGATAGATGAGCTCCTAGAGGAAAGTCACTCTGCCTGTCTCAAGGACTTGTCAGTGGACTATAAGCTCTAAGGAAATTTATTTTTTTTTCTTTTATTTTGCCTTTATTTCCCATATCATCAGGACTTAGATTAACATGTTCCGTTCACTTACTGTATAGAAAAAAATAAGATAAAGTACATTAGAAGAGTTATCCCAACCCAAAAGTTTTTCATGTTAATGCAAGAAAATGAACCTAAGAGGACTATAAGAACTTGGAAATGACAAGCCCATAGTCTCATGGGATTGTTTTAACATCTCAGCAGATTTCTTAGTGAGTCTGATGTTTTAAGGACTCAAAAAAAAATGTAGGAATACAATGAATTTTGTTGAGAGGTTAATGAATAACTTGAGTCTTAGTATTATTGTTAATGGTTTCTTTTTGTTTGACCTTTTCTGCAATTGCTTTTTCTGCCTCATTTTTATGCCTAAAGCCCTTACTTATCCTAAAAATCCATGATTTTTTGCCCAATAACTGGTCAAGAAATATTCTTATAGCAAAAAGAAAGTCTATAAATAAACATGTTTTACAAATTACAAAGCCCCTATACAAATATCAGATATTGTTATCATTATCTTTTGAGTGATAAAGATCAGTAAGAAGTCTTAAGATTTCCTAAGAGTAACACTTGCAAATGAAAAGATTATGCCAATATCCAGGCAGCCTTTTCTTTGATTGCATGAAAATCACAGCCAATATATCATTGGGTCAAGGGATAATGCTGTTTCCTGAGTTGTATATGCTAAAAAATACATTTCTAGAATACTCACTTTGAACATCTATTATGCCTTTTCTATTTTTATACTTCTATAAAAACAATATTTAGGAAAAAATATTATAAGCCAATAAAATGTTAGTTCTTGAGGAAATGTATAAAGTCAAATCGAGAATCTTTTTTACTTGAATGAAAAAGGAAACTTTTCATCATTTAGCAATTATTGATACTGAAATGATTTATAATTTTTTTCAATTACAGTAAAACCTTGGATTTAATGTGTTCTGAGAGTGTTCTGCAAGATGAGCCAACATTTCTAATAAAATTTAATTTGTTTATTGACAAACAAATAATGTCTTAGAATACAAATAGTACGTGACGCTAAATGTCACATGATCACAACTGAGCCAATGGTTCTTGAAATTGACTTCGATATACAAGTGCTTCAGATTATAAGCATGTTTCTGGAATGAACCATGCTCACAAACCAAGGTTTTGGTATATTTTAAACTAAATAATAAAGAATTGGAATGGTGTATCTATCTATCTATCTATCTATCTATCTATCTATCTATCTATCTATCTATCATCTATCTATCTATTTATTTGAGAGAGACAGACACAGTGTAAGCAGGGGAGGGGGCAGAGAGAGAGGAAGAGAGAGAATACCATCAGGCCCCAGACTACCAGAACAGAGCCCAATGTGGGGCTGCAACTGAAACCATGAGAGCATGACCTGAGCTGAAACCAAGAGTTGGTCGCCTGACATTGTTTTCAATATTCAAAAACAGTTCCTCTTATTGTGCTGTTTAGAGGATTATATACCTACACTGCTTTATTTCACTAGCTATTCAGATACTGCAGATAGAATGCTACTTTAGAGCTCAGTTAACAGAAGAATCAGAGGCACCTGGATGGCACAGCTGGTTAAGTGTCTGACTCTGGATTTCAATTCATGTCATGGTCTCACAGCCTGTGGGTTCAGGACCTACATCAGGGTTTGTGCTGGCAGCTTGGAGCATACTTGGGAATTTCTGTCTCTCCTCTCTATGCCCCTATCCCTCCTCGTGAATGGGCACACACACACTATCTCTCTCTCTCACTCAAAATTAATTACTTAATTTAAAAAAATATTTCAAATTCTTTAAACAAACTTCAGAATCATTTGAGGTCAGTTATTTCAGCAGAGCTGCAAACAACATTGTTGTTTATTATACATTTTTGTGTTTTCTAACCTCCATCCTGCTGTTTGCTCCTATCATACTCCTATTTCTTTTTTCTCTTTTTCTACTTACTCATAACATTCTGTCCTTGTTTACTCTGATAGAGTTATCTGTTTACTTTATGTTTTTTAAATCTTTTGACCTTTTCATTTACATGAATGAGGAAATAACTTGTAAATCATAAAGCCCTTCAGAGAGAAGACCAGAGGTCTATAAATAGAAAGAGTCATGATGATTCAATATGAATTTTGACATGTTTTTGTAACTAGTAGCCAATAATTGCATTAATGTTTTTACCTGAGGAATTATGTGGAGGTTTATGAATTAGAAATTATGTGTTTTTTTATTCTATATTTCTAATTTCAGCGTAAGATCATTTTCAAAGTGATTTACAGATTCTACTTGACTTTTATTTTTTGGTACTTGATTTCTGTTTATATAATAGTCTGAAACAATGAGTTGATTCTAATTCTAGACAAAAATAAATTATAGGATATATGGGACTGGAGTCAGCTAACTGAATTTGGGACAAATTACCCAAGTATCTGTGTATATGACCCTAATTTTCCAAATTTATCAAATAAAAGTACAAGAGTAAGATAATTTGTAAGCTGTTTTTATATCTGTATGTCTGATTCTCTAGTAACTTATGCAATGATGACATAAATGTTCATTTCATGCATAAAATGAGCCATGTGAAGATTACATCATTTAAACTATAACTTTAAATCACAAAAATCATAAATTAAATCACAAAATAGTTCAAAATTAGCTGCATACATTTTTATACAACTATAATGAGTCATAATTTATGCTAATTCTAATTGTAAAAATTCAGAGTTGTCTGCATGTGCTTGTGGTATCTATAACAAATCATCAACAAAATTAATGGCTTACAATAATAATCTTATTTTGTTTACAATTTTGTAAGTCAGGAATTTTGGAGTAATTCAAATTAGGCAGTCATGGTGAGACATCGGAGTGGTCTGTGGTCACCTGAAGGCTCCCACTGGGCTAGATGTGCAAGATGGCTCACTCTGATGGCTGGCGATTGAAGCTGGGTGTCTTTTTGCAGCTGATAGAGGACTGTTAATAGAAATGCATGTGTTTTTACTTTTCAGCATGCCTGGGTTAGTTTCCTTCTGCAAGGGAATAACCTGAGAAAGGAGCATTTTAACTAATCAGTCCTGGAGGCTGGTCTTAACTAGTCTGGGAAGTCATGTAGAGTTAATTCCATGGTATTCATTGGTCAAACAACAAAACCAGTCCAGATCCAAGGACAGCGCATTGGCCTCCATCTTTCAGTATGAATAGTAGAAAAGGATTTGTAGCCATCTTTAATCTACCACACTAATGGTTCCACATTTATAGACAATTATTGAATTCAGAAATAATAGAATTGAATTATAGTCCTAAAAACTAATTATGATTGAATGAGAAACAGAAGATGTCATAATTATTAAAGTATATAGTTTATTAATGAGCAATATACATTTAAATAAGCACAAGCTTAAGCAAGTTACATTAGCCTACAGGTTAATGAAATAACCTCATTTGAAAAATCAGGAATATTAAAATCCAGTTAATTCTACGATCAGTATGATTTCTAATTCAGTAGATCATTCTGCCAAATACATTTTACAAATTTGCAAATACAGTGAGACTATTGAGGGAATATTGCTATTAGTCTTCCCCAAAGAGCAGGTGTGTTCAGGGCTTTTATTTTGTATGTTAAGCAAATACTTCTGTGAATATTGACACATGTATATATAACAACTAAAAATGAAAGTCTAGATAGCTAAGATTCATTTGCACAGTCATTCATAGTGAAGGCTTTTATAAAAGTTAGCTTCTGATAACATATGACAAATATTTACTGTGTTATTCCATAGTAAATGCAAATGATATATTATTACCGTTCTGATATAAAGCTGTGAGATTATGAACTTCTTGAAAAAGTTTCCCAGGGAAAAAAATCAGAGAATTATATAAAGTAAGCATATTTTTGGAAAACCATTTTCTCTACAATTTTATTAGTCACAATATTGGTGAATCTTCCCTTTTAAATTAATCAATAAAATGATTAATATACAAAAATATCATTGATAATTAATCCACGAAAAAAATTGTAGAAGATTCAGGAAGATGCCCAGATTCTCTTTCAGTAAAAGACCACTCACTGAAGTAAGCATAAGTCCTGCAGTTAGCTGACTGCCTCTGGCTGTTAGTTCCTGCCTTTAGGGCCTGCCTCAGCTCTCTAGCTGAAGTCAGTCTCATCTCTGGATTATCTGAGACAATGAATAAGTAACAACAGCTGAGATCTAGTTCTTTTCTCTCTCTTTTCTTTTTTCAAATTTTTATTTAAATTCTAGTTAGTTAACATATGTGTAATATTGGTTTCAGGAGTAGAATTTAGTGATTAATCCCTTACATATAGCACCCAGTGCTCAACACAAGTGCCCTCCTTAACCCATCACCCATTTAGCCTATCTCTACCCACTTTCCCTCCTTCAACCCTCAGTTTGTTCTCCATCATTAAGAATCTCTTATAGTTTGCTTCCCTCTCTTTTTTTTCTGTCCCCTATATTCATCTGTTCACTCTACATATGAGTGAAATCATATGGTATTTGTCTTTCCTTGAGTGACTTATTTTGCTTAGCATAATACATCCTACCTCTATCCATGTCATTGCAAATGGAAAGATTTCATTCTTTCTGATGGCTGAGTAATCGTCCATTGTATATATGTACCACTTTTTCTTTAATCATTCATAAGCCGATGGATATTTGGGCTGTTTCCATAATTTGGCTATTGTTGATAATGCTTCTATAAATATTGGTGTACATGTGCCCCTTTGAATCAGCATTTTTGTATAGTTGCTGGGTCATAGGGTAGTTCTATGTTTAACGTTCTGAGGAACCTCTATACTGTTTACTAGAGTGGCTGTACCAGTTTGCCTTCCCACCAAGAGTATAAGAAAGCTCCCCTTTCTCCACCACATCACCAGCCTCTGTTTCCTGTGTTGTTACTTTTAACCATTCTGACAGATATGAGATGGTAACGCATCACAGTTTTGATTTGTATCTCCCTGATGATGAGTGATGTTGAGCATCTTTTCATGTGTCTGTTAGCCATCTAGATGTCTTCTTTGGACAAATGTCTATTCATCACTTCTGCCCATTTCTTTCCTGGATTATTTGTTTTATGGGTGTTGAGTTTGGTAAGTTCTTTATAGATTTGGGATACTAACCCTTTATCAGATAATGTTGTTTGCAAATATCTTCTCCTATTCCATAGGCTGCCTTTTAGTTTTATGGATTGTTTCCTTTGCTGTGCAGAAAGTTTTATCTTGATGAAGTCTCAATTGTTCACTTTTGCTTTTGTTTCCCTTGCCTTTGGCAACTTTCTAGTAAGAAGTTGCTGTGACTGAGGTCAAAGAGGTTGCTGCCTGCATTGTCCTCTAGGATTTTGATGGTTTCCTGTCTCACATTCAGGTCTTTCATCCATTTTGAATTTATTTTTGTGTATTGTGTAAGAAATTGGTGCAGTTTCATTCTTCTGCAAATTGCTGTCCAGTTTTCCCAACACCATTTGTTGAAGAGACTTTTTTTTCCATTGGATGCTCTTTCCTGCGTTGTCGAAGATTAGTTGACCATATAGTTGTTGGGAGATCTAGTTCTTCAGGACCCCCAGTCAGTGACTGAAGAGGGAGTGGTACAAAAGCCTGCCTGCTTTCTCTAAACACGGGATTCCTCTAACAGGCACTCTTGGCCTGGAGCTCTTCGCTTAGATGGCAGAGGATTTGTCAAGTACAAGTCTTGGTCCAAGACTGATTCTTCTTTTCTTTTTACATGGCTTTACTCTTTAATAGACTTTAAATAGTAAACCTTCTTAATAAGTAAACCTTCACCACACCTCACTATTTGCTCCTGGAGAACTCTCCTGTGACAGCATTTTATTTTATGAGAAGAGGTTTTTTTTCTTTTTTTTTTTCTTAAGTGAGATATTATGTAAGACCTTGGGAATATTATTACTAAAACAGTGCAGTTTTTGCCATCAGGTAATTTATCACCTGATGTTATTTTCAACCTCCACAGAAAAATTACTAGCACAGTCACAGGGCTACTTAATTGAAGTACCAAGAATTTGATTCTATATCTCTGACACCAAGAAGCATGATCTTTCTCTCACCTACCTCTTAAGTATGCTGTGTTTTAACCTTTGCGTTGTGAGGCAAGCTAAGCCATTGTTTCATTAATATTTAAAATCTATGAAAATACATATTAAAAACAATGAGTGTAAACTCTATCCATGAAAACCTATGATTTAGGGAAGAAATAGGCATAGTTCAAAAGGAAAGATACAGAGATAATGAGCATCTCCCAGGCAAGCTGGTTGCAAGCAGATGAAAGGAGATATTAGTCAATTCAAATCATACATTTGGTATTGCTTAGTTTAGAGGAAGTACAAATTATTAACATCATGGAAACCAAAATGAACAAGTACTCTTTTTTTCCAAGCCATTAGCTCTTTTCCTCCTTGTCAGTTCAGATAAGGTTAACAAATTCAGAAGAAATGGAAATTTCCCTAATGTAAACATTTCTTATTTGGTAATTTTATGGAAAGGAAATGTGTATTTGAGCTACTGCACCTCAGTTACAGTGTTTGGTGCTAATGATATAGCCTATCTGCTGATATGGAGGGGGAAAAAGTCCAATGAGCTTGGGGAAGGCAAACAACACTTGAAGTATTAATATTGCATAAAATGACATATGGTTTAGATGGTATGAAACATGCTCTTATTCTCAAGGGGTGTCTTACTCAGCCAACAAGGGGAAGCTCTCTAGTGGAATAAGAAGCAATGTTGAAATGACTTTAAAAGCACACGAAATTCTGGGCAATAGGGAGGCACTATGGGTAGAAGACTGTATAGTCCAGATCTCTGAATGGGTAAAGAAGGATACATAAAACATTTTGTATTTCAGTTCTGTAGGAATGGTCAATGGATATAAGAAAGTTGGAAATGAAAAACTTTGAAGCTCCAGAAATAAGCAAGTAGCAGATAACGAGGGGCAATATATGCTATGCTAAAGAGTGTTTAACTTCTTTATTATCCTGAAAGAAGTGATTAGTTATTAAATAAGTAGATATGTAATTTATTCCAATTTTGGAAAATATCTCTAGCAGATAGGACAGATGATAGAAAAATCAGATTAGAAACTCACTACATTAAGCCAGAAAGAAGCAATGGGCACCTTAAGTAAGTCAATCAGGATAGAGAAGAGTGTGTCTAAGAAATGTCAAGGAAATAGAGATTAAAGAATTTGGTATCAGATTTGCCAGAGTGAGTAAAAACAAAGAGTAGAGGATGGCTTCCTGCTTATTTTAGGAAACAGAAAGATGTGAGAAGTAAGTAGAAGGCAAGTTTTCAGGTAGAGGAAAATGATGAGATGAGTGTTGCCTTGGAATATCTATGGGACAATGCTGAGTTTATGCTCAGTAAGTAGTTTTATTAATTTAATGAGTTGAAGCATGGAAGATACATGGGTCTAGATTAAGTATTTGTATTTGAGAGTTATCAGCATAGAGTAATAAGCCACAGATGTGGATGTATTGTGTACATAGAGGCTGTGGCTGAGCGTACACACAGTGAGAAGAAAATGCCCAAAGATAGAGCTCTAGTGAAAGAGACAAATATTATAGACATCACCAAAGATAAAGACTGTAATTTGGTAACTGGTTTGAGAATTAATATTTAATTATGGCAGAGGAACAAATGGTAGGTAAAAGTATCTCTTTTAATTTTTTTAATGTTTATTTTTGAGAGAGAGAGAGAGAGAGAGAGAGAGAGAGAGAGAATGAGCAGGGGAGAGGCAGAGAGAGAGGGAGACACAGAATCTGAGGCAGGCTGTAGGCTCCAAGATGTCAGCACATAGCCCGACTCAGGGCTTGAAGCCACAAACTGCGAGATCATGACCTGAGCCAAAGTCAAATGCTTAACCAACTGAGCCACCCAGGTACCCCAAAAAGTATCTCTTTTAGAGTATAGCCATTGTTCTACTCATTATGTATGCACAAGAATGGGAGGAAAGAATTTAGGATAACTCACTGGTTTCTGTCTTAGGCAACAAAATGGACAAATCGATATTAAAGAAAAAGACTGATTAAAAAAAAACATACCTGTGTGTAATATATAGAATAATATCTTCAGATACATTGGCTTGTTTATTTTGCAACTAGAATATATTATGAAAAATACCAGACTGTAGAGAAAATTTCAGTTTCATTAGTCATATGCAATTATCTCCCACTGTGTGAAGCTGACTTTCCTTATCAAGAGCAAAGTGAAATGGCTAAGCCTATTATGCTGTCTCTTTGATGTTTTCATAGGATATAATGAAAGATGAATGCTCATTGCTTAAGCTGCAGCTGAAAGAGCGGGATGAACTTATTTGCCAACTTCAGGAAGAGCTGGTAAGTGATAAAAATATTTGGCCCACAAATATACTTTCATTGCAAGGTTATTTGCTATAAACCCTCCAGCAACATTTTTGCTATAAACCCTCCAAAAATATAAACAGTTAGTGCTTCAGTCTGATTAATTATCAATTATAGTTGATAAGTCCCACAGAAGTGAGGATTTGAAAATCAGAAATAGAATGGTCTGTAATCTACGTTTGCTTTGTATAATTCCAGAAACAGATCACTAAACCAAGTTTAAGATATTTTAGTTTTATCTATCAAAAATTGTAAAGACTAAGGCCATAGTTTATTTTGCGAAGCATGTGATTTAACTTCAAACTGCTTTACCTAGAGATACAATCCAGTAATATGAAGCAAAGTACTCAAAAATCTTAAACAAACATAGATTATACTTTTTATTTTCATAAAGCTACCAAAATGTATTAACCCAATGAAATTTTTTATTAACATAATATCTATATTATATAAAATCACACAAAATATTAAATGTTTATTGATGTTTTCAGGTTTTTTTTAAATGAAGCATCATACAAAATTTATTAAGTTAAACTTTCATAACTTGAAAATATATTTGGTAGGTAAAAGAATAGAAGCATGCATTACTTTTCTAAGTATGTGTTTTCAACTTATTTATGCATGTTAACAATATTTTTCAAAAAAATTTATTCTGAATTTAATAAAAACTGATGTGTAAAATAAGAATGAAAAAGAGAGGAATGAGAAAGGAATTATAATTCATCAAAAGTTCTTAACAATACCAGTAGAATGAAGAATTATTAAGCAATAAAAGAGCCTGACTCATTATCAAGATGAAAAACAGAAATCCTGGCCAATTATATTCTTTATGATGATGTCAGAGTTGACTACATTAACAATGATATATCACCTAATTATTTGATACAATTAAATGACAAAACAGATTTTGTAGACCATCAAGCTTCTGAGAGTTCTCAACATATTAGCGAGATAGTAGACACATTTAGAGCATATTTTATTGGTTCTTGACAAAAGATAATGTTTTAACTGAAACCTGACCTTTATTTGGACTGTGTTATGATTGAGTTGATCCTGGTTATTGGCTTCATGAGCATATTATTGTTTCTTTAGAAAACCTACAAACCAGTATTTAAAATGGTAATAGTACTACAGACAAAAGGAATATGTCTTACATTACTGGGAATAACCTTTTGTAAATAAGTAATAGATTTATTGTAAATTTTATTGCATTAAGAAAGCATTTCTTTATTTAATATAACTCCAGAGGTACATGTTATGTGATCAAGCTTTGATTCCGTGGTAGACACAAAAAAATATTTGAGTTCAATGAAAATTATGTCGATATTAATGGATGCAAAGAATCATCACTTTTAATATAACAGAAAATCTACCATTCTCTTTGTCAGAGAATGGTTATTTTTCGAGGATTAGTTCAGAGAATTATTCAGTTTTTCCCCTCAGCATTAGTTGTGATTAGATTTAAAGCATAACGTATACAAGACATCAGACCTTCATTTGTTGAATGAAATGAGAAAGAAAATGATTACTTCTAAAGCTAATATTATATAGTTATACTTAAAGTAATTTAATGCCCCTCCATCCAAAAAAGAAAGTCTTCTGTTGGCTGATTTAGTAAAATGACATACAAGGGTTTGTTTATTTTTTGTTCCATTTTTGTGCTATATAATTTGGATAATCATCTTGGATATTTAAATAGAAAAGTGTAAACTTTTGAAAACAGAGTATGTTTTATTAAAGAGGAATATAGCTGAAGAGGAAAGTGTATAAGTGATTTAAAAATTTAAAGAAGAAGAGATGTTACTAAAGAGAAAAGGACATTAAAACTGATTTGGAGCATAGAGGGTGGGTACAACCACATATAAGCAGTACAACTCACTTGATCCATTAAAAATTACGTCCTAGCACACATGTGATCCTAATAACAAATCTTACTTGTGACATTTTGACAAGGTGGACATTAAAATTTACTTTTATACTTTAGCTACCTAAATTTGAAAATGTGAAAACATTTTAGAAGAGTGTCTGGATGGCTCAGTTGGTTGAGCTTTGACTCTTGATTTCGTCTCTGGTCATGATCCCAGGATCATGGGATCAGGCCATGCATCTGCACTGAGTGTGGAGCCTGCTTGTGATTCTCTCTCTCCATCTGCCCCTCTCCACAATTCCTGTGCTGTCTTTCTCTTGATTTTTTTTTAAATTTTTTAAAGTTTATTTATTTATTTATTTTGAGGGAGTAAGAGAGAGAGCAGGAGAAGGTCAGAAAGAAACGGGGAGAGAGAAAAACTTACCAAATGTTTATGGGGGCAAAATTTTCCCCAATTGAAAACCATTGCTTTAGGGTTATTATAATTCCCTATAAGATTGTATGTTATAGGATGAACGTCTATCTGTCGATACCCAGTTTGAACGAAGAAAAAAAAGTTCTGTAGAATGGGATGGGCTTCTCCTTTGGCCATTACATAAATAGTTCTTTGCATGGCATTTTAGGCTGCTAGACCTGCCATACAGAACAACATAGACTGGGTGGTTTAAAAAATTCATTTTCTATAGTCCTGGAGTCTAGAAGTTCAAGATCAAGGTGCTAGCATGGTTGGGTTCTGGTAAGAGCTCTCCTCCTGACTGCAGATGGCTACTGTGTGCTTACATGGCCTTTGCTGAGTGCAGGTGCATGGAGAGGGCAAGAAGGAGAGTTCTAACTTTTTCTTCTATGAGCACACCAGCCCATCAGGAGAGAGATACCTTCATGACCTCATTGAAACCTGATCATCTCCCAGACCCCCATCTCCAAATACCATCACACTGGGATTAAGGCTTTAACATACAAATTTGGGAAGGACACAATTTAGTTCATACCTGCAAAATGTTAGTAATGTTTATGGTTTAATTTTAGTTATAGATTTTTTTTCAAGCACTGCGCACATTTTAAAAATCATTTTTACTCTGTAATTTCACAATTATCTTGGTTTAACGTCACTTGTTTGCTGGGTTATTAGATTTTACAAAGCATAAATGTGCTAAGAATCCTAATAATTTTGATTTTAGATTATATATCGAATTTGGGGGCAAATTATCCACATTATTAACTGCATTTCTAACAGCAATGTATTTTGTAATTATACTCTGAATTTATTCCTTCCTGTTTCTCTTTAAAAAGAAGAAAAACAAAAACAAGGGATTTGTACTTTTGGGAACAATTTCAAGATGTCTTAAATTATTATCCCTGAAATTGTATGTATTACTTACCTTAGTAAGATTTACTGTTTTTTTTTTCAATAGCTAGTTATTTGCATTTATTTTATGATGTCCAAGGGGATATTAAATATTAGAATACCATAGTGTCCTGTGGTTGTATAAGTGTGGGGGCAACTAATGGAGAAGATAAACTCCTGGGGCAGAAATTTTTGTTATGGGTAATCAGGAAAGAGTTCATACGTGGGACACTTACCTCTAAATGCTTGAAAATAGAACAAAATCTCCTGCATTGCTATGAGATAATGTGAGGATACTGACTAGCTGTACCTATGTGACATAAACTATGTAAACAGTACTTTCTTGTTAATAATAATTTATCAAAATAGCTTGTATCGATATTATAAAATATGTTAACACACACACACAAATTGGAATAAGCCAAACATTTGAGATTCTTTTTTCAAGTTTGAGACTATTCTCCCATCAAATGAGATCTTAATGTTTTTATTTATTTCCTCCCCTAGAAACATACATGATATTTGCAAAACTTTGAGGACTTTTAGTGATTTCAGTTCTTTTAGTTGGTTGTTCTTTGAAACATATTTAAGAATTATAATTTGTGACTTACATTTGGGTAAATCCATAATTATAGTATTCACTATTAAGACTTAAATTGTGCATAGTAGAAGATTTATTACACATTACTGTTTTCTCCGCTTTTTTATCTTTCTATCTTATGGTCTCCCCTGATTTATTAATGGTTTAGTTAGAATCTTTTCCCAGGGCACCTGGATGGCTCAGCTGGTTACGCGTCCGACTTCGGCTCAGGTTATGATCTCATGGTTCATGAGTTTAAGCCCAGTGTCAGGCTCTGTGCTGACAGCTCCCTGTGTCTCCCTGTCTCTTTCTGCACCTACCCAATTTGTGCTCTTTCAAAAATAAATAAATGCTTAAGAAAAAAGGAATCTTTTCCCAAACATTTCCTTCAAATGGGATATTGATCACAGGGTCTCTAAATCTTTGAATATCTATTCACTTGAAATATGAAAAATACTGTTATGGGTTGATTATGTTCTCCCCAACGCTAGTAAATCGAAGCCCTAATCCTCTTGGTGGGTTATCCATCATAAGAGCACCAATCCCATGAGATCCTACCTTCATGACCTAACCTAATCCTAATCACCTCCCCAAATCTCCACCAAATCTCATCACATCAGGGGGGATAGGATTTCAATTTGAATTTGGGGACACAGTCATTTAGTCTGAAAGAGAAGTAAGAGTATCAGAGGTCTTTGGAATTCCACCCTTTTGCTACAACCACTTAAAGACATTGGTTATGATGTTACTGTTTTTGCATATCAAAATTCTCTGTAAGATTCTAGTGGACAAAAAGTCACATCAGAGAATAAAAACAAAAAAACCTGGACAAGATTATTACTAAAGACTGCTAGAAAGTACTCATTCAGAGTAGGAAATATGATGAAAAACTGTGACATGTACTTCACTGAGAATTGTTTAACATCTTGCTAATAAGGATATTAATTGAAAGCATGGAAAAGAACCAACTTTCAGAGTCAGAAACTATAGGAAGTCTTTTTTTAAATAATTAAATGATATTTGAATATATATTTAAATGCTTGTACTTATTTTGTAGAATATGTTTAACTTTTTGAGTGTTAGAAATATAACTCTTCTACCAGCACAAATATTTAGGGATTTCATGAATAACTTCA
Organism: Paguma larvata; assembly: GCA_030068075.1. NCBI lineage: Eukaryota > Metazoa > Chordata > Mammalia > Carnivora > Viverridae > Paguma > Paguma larvata. The sequence continues at coordinate 123,553,362 of CM057823.1, read as the reverse complement.
TGGTATTTAATACATTGGTTTAAGTTTAGGCCAAAAGGTCTAAACATATGGCTGAGAGTTAGGATACCTAGTCAGAATCAATATACTAATATTTATTTAAAATAAATTATTTTTAACATTAGGATTAACTTTCACGACTAGTGACATAAAACAGAAATATTTTTCTCACTTATGACAAAGTTTGGTTCTTTTTCTCAGCTATTAAGTGAAGGTCACGTTGAAGATTGCAATGCAATTTTATTGCTAGTATAAAACCGAGGGACATAGTAAATATTACCCTCTTGTTCCTAAAATAAATCTGAGAGATTTATCATAAACATTGATGGTGAAGTGTAGCCTTGTGTTTTGGAAGGTGGGGAGAAAATGGATATTTTCTTCTAAATGATTATTAATCTTATAAATGGCTTCAGAAATTTTATAAATTGTTTCCCAGTATAGGCAAAAAGTTTTCCCTATATGATTTCAGAAATTGAAGAAACTAGGTTTGGTATTTATTAATGGATTGATTAAAAATATTTTTAAAGAAGTTAAAGGTAACTTCAAAGTAAAAAAACTTTTGTTGGACCCAAAACTTCGAATAGTAAAATTTAATTGCCCTAATTAGGATCAGTACACCATGCTATGCATTTACTGTTATGTTTTACCAGTAATTTAAATGCCTATTACTTTGTCAATAATGAATTCATATGGGTAGCCACATCAAAAAAGGTGAATTGTCAGTAATTTATGATTCTAACTTTTATAGTTTCTACCATTCTATTCTTCCTTTTGGAAACTTTTGTTAATTTTGCAACTCATCTGAGTTAAAAGCATCAGATTCCGCTTTTTATATTTCTTTAAAAGCATATTTTGACTTAAAAGCCCAGTTTAAACGAGTGACCCATAAATAAGATTTCAGCCAGAAAGTTAATCAACTGTCTGAAGATAAGTATACTGGAATACATTCCTCATTAAAACACAGAAAAGTAAGCGAACACAAAAATACTTCCTGTGGTTGCCTTCACTTTTACTGCATACCATTTAGACTTGTCAGAATGTTGTGAAAACTGTTATTTTAGTCACCACGTTTCTAATCTAATGAGGGAGGAGCTGCATTGACTGGAAAGCACTTAAAATAATAATAAAACTGACTAAAAGCATTGTGCATTTACCATAGGCCAATAATTCTAAAAATGTCACTTGTAAGTCTCCTCCCTGAAAGATGTGAATTTTTTGTTTTGTTTTCCTTTGGATCTGAATCCTAATCTAGTAATTTCTGGTTAGGTTGTTTACATTTTATACACACTTTTAAAAATTTCTGTTAGCACATTGTTACTCTCTCTTAATAAACATTGTATTTTTTAAATGAAGATTAATTGGGAGAAGTTCCAGTTTAGGAGACCTTTGCACAAAGATTAACAGTTCAGAATCTTTAAACTCAATTTGTGTTTCTAACCACCCTGTAGGACTACATGTTAAGGTACTCAACAATAAACTCAAAATAAGAAATGAAACCATAGTTATTGTAGAGATGAAATAATGAATCTTGAGTTACTTCAGTTCTGTCATTTTATATAACAACCATTTGCAGTATTTTTATTTAAGATGTAAACAAATAGAGTAAGAACTAGAAGATATATATTTGGGGGGGATACTTATATTTTAGTTCATATATTAAATGTTTTACTGAATTTTAATAGCCAGTTCTGAACTTTTTTATTTTAAATTGCATGCTTCATTTTTTTGTATGTTTCATTTTAATATTTTAAAACTAATGCACTAACCTAAAAAGTTGCATCAAGGTATTTTTTAATAGTTGCCTAAATTTGGGTACCTAGGTGGCTCGGTTGGTTGAGCATCTGACTTCAGCTTAGGTTATGGTCTCACGGTTTGTAAATTTGAGCCCCACATTGGGCTCCCTGCTGTCAGCAGAGAGCTGGCTTCAGATCCTTTGTTACCCTCCCTCTCTGTCCCTCTCCTACTTGCGCTCTCTCTCAAAAATAAACCTTAAAAAATAAAAGTTGCCTAAATTATGTCTTTTGCAAAATCTTAATAAATCTTAATATTATGTTTATTAAAACTTATTTTATGTCATGATCACATTTACAAGGCTTTGTATGACCATCTTTTAACTAGCTGCATTTCTTTTCTGGCTATCACTAAATCTGATTTTATATTTTGGTTATTTAAAGTAGGTTTTTCTTCTAGAAATAGAGTTTTAAAAATGATCTCTGCTCTAGATATCCAATATGGTAGGTACATAACTGAGTTTTGAAAATGTCTTCCTCCGTCAGTGTAAAGACTAACTTGAAAAACAGATCTCAGAAGTGTGTGTGTGTGTGTGTGTGTGTGTGTGTATTCATGCATTATTAAACTTTTTTTTTCCTCACTGAAAGCAAATATTGAAAATTCTTACTTGAATGTAAGTAAACATATAAACAATCATTTTTCTCCAGCCTTTTAAAATCCCATTTACTTTATTTAAATGTAAACCAAGCTCTCCACTCATTTGTTAATATTTGAATAGCAAAGTATGGAACTGCATAAAAGGCACTTGTAGAACTGATGAATTTTGAAAAATTGAAAGCAATTGAAGAACTGAAAGTAAAGCATTATGTATAATCAGGTTACTGTGCATAATACAGGAGGAGCTAAAAATAAGACTCTAAGAAATACATACGGCTAAATAGCACTTTATCAAGAATCTGAAGAGAATGATTCTGATTTGGTTTAAAACATATTCAGAATTCAAATTGAATAAAATTGTATGTCCTTGAAGCTTTAATAACAGAATAATTCCTACTTGATAAGAGAAACATTATTTTTTGCATGAAAATCATATCCTGAATTCATCTTAAAAGTAATTCCCCACTTGCTCTACATTCTATTATAACTTAGGGTATTATTTCATACCAGTCATTTCAAGATAGAATATTACAGGCCCATGGATGATTTACATAAGAACAGACAGCTGTAAGTACTTTCAAATCCTCTTTCTTTCTCATATTTAGGAAACATTAGGAACAGAAAAGAAATAGATTAGGTATACTTAAACATTATTAAAGTGTCAGGCTACTTTCCTTTTTTTCCAGGTGAATTAATTGCATATATTCCAGAAAAGGCTTACCGCAGCAGTAATTACATTCCTCCTCAGGTCTGTGAGACAGTTGTACTGTGTGAATGAGGCCATATCCTGTGATACGTAATGGGGATTAACCTCCAGTTCCTGACACACTCTAGTAACCTGATGAAAAGCTGACAAAAAGATATAATCTTTAATATTCTACTGCACTTGCTTTGGCAATAGTACATATATGTTTAAGTCTTTATCATGAAGTATTGTCATGTTGCAATATGGCATGGATATAGGGAAATAATTGCACTGTAATGTAAGTGCTAGTATGAAGCTGTTTTACCTTTGAGACATAAATATGTTTTAAAAGCAGCACGAAGCCATACTATGGCCAATTTAGGCATGTAGCAGATTACATTGATATATAAAGTTGGATATTGTATGTATTTTTCATTTATAAGCTATGTTATATAATTTAGTGGTTTTCTCTGCATTCCTTTTTTTTAAAGTTTATTTATTTATTTTGAGAGAGAGAAAGCGCGAAGAGGGGAGGATCATAGAGAGAGAGGGTAGAGTGAGAATCCTAACTATGCTAGGCACTGACGGTGTGGAGCCCAGTGAGGGACTCAAATCCACTAACTGTGAGATCATGACCTGAGCAAAAGTCAGATGCTCTATCTACTGAGCCACCCAAGTGGCCCTGGTTTCCTCTGCACTCTTATTTCTTTTATTATACCAATCAAGATTTCAGTGCATAGAGTAACATATCAAATAAAACTATTTAAGTAGTCAACAACACATAAAGATAGCCAAAGACTTAGAATTTGGGGGCGGTGAGGAGGAGGGGGGGAGTTACAAATCATGTTCTTGAATTACTAGGGGGGTTAATATGCAGAAGAAGATATGTGTTCGTATGTTGGGGTGCATATGTTTATGCATGTGTGTATAGACAGGTGCATAAATATAAAACATTATAACATAATTTTCTACTTCACAAGATTATATTTAAGCATTTGAAAGCCAGGATGAACTTGGGACATCGCAGCAAGGGTTAAGAAGATAGAGTGGAATAGTCTCTCTTAAGGAGCCAACATTCAAATCAGGGAGACAGGCATAAACAGTCCATTTTAATAAAGCCATTATTTACTGAGCTCTTACTCTTTGGCAGGTGCTCCAGTGAATGCTTTTGGTTTATTACTGACTTTACTTTTTATAATAAAATCAAGAAGTATGTATTATTACTTCCAGTTCATCTATAATAAAGCAGATATTCAGAGAGATTAACTGATTTGTTCAAGTCTGAATAATAAGTGATAGAGTTAGGCTTTGCAACAAAGTCAGTCTGACTCCACAAACATATTTTTTCCCTAATACATACAAATGTATAAAGTACAAAGCAATGAGGTTACTTCTATACAATATGATACCATAATTATCCTTTGCTACATGTGTCAATATCATAATAAAAACAATAGGTGTGGCTCGTTGATTGATTAGCTGGTAGTACCATTAAAGCTCTGGCAGACAGAGCAGCAAGTTGTATGATACAAAATAGGAAAACATATTAGAGCCATCACCTGTGGCAACTTGTCACAGCCTTAGAGATGAGTACGGTGGCTTTCCTCAGAAAGGGTTTGGGATATTACAGGCACATTTAATGTCAGTTCATTACCAAGTCCTTTTTCATGGACACTTCTTGGGGCTGGGTGAGCCCACTATACAAGCCCATTTTTTTTATACAAGCCCATTTTTAAAAAAGCACTTGTAAAATCATGACTTAGCATTATCAGAGCAATGAAGAGATTTAGAGAGAAAAATCTAAGTATTTTACATAAAAGCTAAGAAAACAAATATTTTTAATGATCTTATATAAATATATTCACATATGTCTATTTCATGTTGCCAATAAATCTACCAAAGTCCATCAAATCTATACTGAGGGAATGTCAAAACTGAGAAAACCCACTAATCCAAACAAACATCAGTGACTATCTGATATCATGTGACAATTGTTTTACCCAGTAGATCAATAAACCATGAATGACTGGGCTAGAAATGTTTTTTAATAGTTTAGATTATCTCATTTCCCAAGTATCTGAGCTATAACTAGGACTATAAGTTCTGTAAGGAATACGAAAATGAGTCCGTAAAGGATAAAAACATTTCTCTTCTTCCCTTCTAGGTTCTTTGACTGAACTAATAATTAAATTGGCATAAACAGATTAATAATAAGCAAATCTAATTTCCTGTGTTCAAGAGCCTCATGTAGACAGCAGAGGGTCAAAGACAGGCAGTAGAGGCTTATATGCCATGATGTTAAGGAAAAGGGGAAAAATAGGGAATGGGATTTCAAAGGGTGGGAAGACCATTCCCAGAAGATAAGAACTAATGTTTGATAAACAAATGTTTGCCATGTCATGCGGAAAAGTCTTTCATTACATATATAAACCTATCAATAGATAGATAGATAAACTCTAATTATCATTATCTTTGGTAATAGCTTTCTTCAGCTTTCTATCTAAATTCTTTTAGACAGTTAAAGAAGAGCTAAAAAAGCTTTTCATGACTCTGAGGGCTTGATTGTCTTTACCTCAAACAATCCATATGCTAAAGCAAGACATTCTGGGGCAGCTTGCCCATGAATTCAAAATTTAACCAGGCATCATTCCAACAAGAAGCCTGGCTTAAGTATCCTTCCTATGTGTTTCCCTATCACATTCAAAAGTGGCTTTACCTTGACTTGATGCCTTTCGCTTCTCAATGATGAGTGCCTTAATGATGGGGCCTTGTCATCCTTCGAGGCTCAGCATCCAGCCAAGTGGGCATTTTGTAAATGTTTAAAGAGTTGAATAAAATTTGTATCATTGTTCCCGCTCCAATATTTGTTAAGGAAGCCTTTAAGGAATAAACCAAGATAATATCACAATATTAAACTATATAACTTGGGAGATGAAAGATCGAAATAAAAGGGGGAAGGAGTGGTGTTGGTTTTGTTGTATAATTTAATGTAGGGAATTCTAGAGACCAAACAAACCAGTAGTGGAAATATGACACAGAGAATAGAAGTACAAGATGGGCATGACAGTAAACAATGAACATAAAATGGCAGAGGAAAATAGAACTATTAAGATATCTGAAGACTAAGAACTAAAATAAATTATAGATGCATAAGGAAAAGGTGAAGTCAAATACAGTAGAAAATATACTAAAAAAGCAAAGAAATAAAAAAATAAATAAAAATTAAATTAAAAATTAAAAAAAAACAAAGAAAAACTAAAAAACAAATAGCATTCAGCAGAACAATAAAAATATTTTCAAAAATTTAGGTCATCCTTATGTAGTCTGCTTGTCATTTTCACAAGAAAACTTTTTGATGAGATAGTGCAGTTTGATGATTTTTTTAACTGATTTTTTAGAAGAAATGGTCTGTAATGTAAACAATTAGTAATAGAAACTAGCTATGGGTAGAAAGTTAATGATAGTGGGAAAAGACGTCTATAAAAAAAGTATAAATGGAAGAGTAAAAATTTCAAATGACAAACATATTTATGACGTATATTTGTGAAAATACTAAAGATTGAGATGTATAAGGCAAATAAGCGTCCATATTATGTGTCAATATTATTCTAGAAAATTTATTTGTGTATCTCAAATCACACTCAGCCATATCTTTATATATATAAATATATACATATGTAAATATATAATTAAAGTTGAGGTTTAAAGATGGTAAATAAATTGATCAAAGTTACAGAACTACAAGATTTTATTTTAAAAATCTATGCATACCTGAATTACATTTGAATGCATTTGCTATGGAGGAGCAAAAAGTACTCCATTGTAATGTTCCTTAGATCAAATGACTTCTCACTGTGGCATACACAGACTGGTGGAGTGTCAGGCTGTGGGGAAGAAAGAAAACAGAGACCATGTCAAAGCAGTGGTTACAGGGGTTTCTGAGCTATTGAAGTTCATGGAGCTTTTTGGAAGTTCATGGTTGTTTTGAATAAGAACTCCTTAAAGTTCTGATAATTCCTCAGATACAAATAGCCAGTTCTCCTTTTGTTAGATTCTCAGTTTCCAGCACATGCCACAGCTCTTTGTTTATTCAGCGGCCAGCCAAAAGTAACTTTTTGAAAAATGTTTTATTTATTTTGAGAGAGAGAGAGAGAGAACACCAGCAAGGTAGAGGGAGAAAGAAAGGGAGAAGAGAATCCCAAGCAGGCTCAGTGCTGTCAACACAAAGCCCCACATGGGGCCCCAGTCTCAAAAACCCCGAGATCATGAGCTGAAATCCAGAGTCAGATGTGTAACTGACTGACACACCCAGGCACCCCCGAAAGTAACTGAATTCAGTGTTTAAAGGCTCCCAGTGTTTCTGGGGGTACCCACCCTTCCTTTTCTTTAATTACAGAATTTTTGTCAATTGTCTTTGATTTGGTAGCCAGCTAGTTAGGTAGGAACACTAAATAACTATTAACGTGATGTGATATTTAATAAAAAAATGCAGAAAAACATGTCTCACATCAATATAATAGATGTTTATCTATGTAAACTCCTCTCATTGTTCATTGTTTAATTTTTATTAATTTACTCATCCTGTATTCCATGTACAGTTCCCAACTACTCTATGAATTATGTGTGTTTTATTGTTTTTCTTGATGCATTCCAAGCAGGGAAACTAAAGGTTAGCACAATTAATGGATTTCCCTATCGCCTAATGAGCAGCAGGAGAGAGACTGAAGGATGCTTTATGGTCCTGCCTTTGCTTAAGGCTGACTTCTTCATGCTGGACATGCAAAGAGATGCCAAATTTTGGAGGAAGGGAGGTCGACTAGAATTGAAAATTTGTTTGCTTATGATTTTTACTTCCTAGCTAATCTGACCGTTTCAATTAAATAGGCACTGTTTATAATTCTGTCATTTTGAACACTGAGGTCTTGAACTGCATAGCCTATCTTGTTATACAATACATCATTTAAAGAAACTGTATCATTATATAAATTTCCATTGGTGAGAGTTCATATATTTTCCTCTCCTGAACTTTGTCATAAGAGGCATATTTGTTTTAGCAAAAATAGTCAAGTTGCTAAAAAGATGACACCATGCCTATTACACTGCTCAAGACTGGCTACATAATTTGTTTGAACTGTGTCCAGGACGTTGCAAAAGGCAGACACTTGGCAAGTTTAATGTAATCCATCTGATGTAATTGAACTTAAAGTTGAATGAATAACACTACAATTCATCCTTGAAACATTATGAACACAACTGCCATTATATCACAACAAATTATGCTTCTTAAAGAAGTCTTACTATTTGCATATTGTAGTAGAGAGTACTTTTTACTTAAAAGAATAATCTTCACTAAATATTAGGTAACCTTTATTTTAGACTAGAGTTTTGAAATCTTTTCTTCTTTAATTTTTTTTAGTTTATTTATTTTGAGAGAGAGAGAGCATGGGTGGGGCAGAGGAAGAGAGAGAGAACGAGAGAGAGAGGGAGAGAGAGAGACAGAATATCCCAAGTAGGCTGTCCACTGTCAGTGTAGAGCCTTATGCAGGGCTCAAACTCAAAAACCATGAGATCATGACCTGAGTCAAAATCAAGAGTTGGATGCTTAAGCAACTGAGCCACCCAGGTGCCCAAAAATCTTTTTTTTTTTTAAATAAAAGTTATCTAGTGGCAAAAGAGGGAAAAGATGTTACCTCACTACCCCAACCTAATTCTTTTGGGTGTTTCTCCCCCTGTTTATATAGTTGAAATGATAATTGCTACATATTTTACACTCTGATTTTTTTTCTTAATTATATGTCAAATACATTTTATATATTTCATTATTTTCTTAAAGTAAATTCCCAAAAGTAACAACACTGCAGTAAATGGCAAGACCTCCTTTTTCTTTTGTTTCAATTGTTATTTTATTTTTAAAAACTGAGTATAGTTTTCAGGTGTATACACCTGACATACAATGTCACATTAGTTTCAGGTGTATAATATAGGATTCAACTTCTGTATACATTGTGTTATGCTTACCACATGTGTAGCTACCTCTGTCACCATACAACACTATCATAACATCATTAACTATATTCCCTGTGCTGTACCTTTTATTCCCATGATTTATTCCATAACTAGAAGCCTGTATCTGACACTCCCCTTCACACATTTTGCCACTCTCTCCACTCCTTTCTCTACTGGCAACCTGTTTGGCTTCTGTATTTAAAGGGCTGATTCTACTTTTTGTTTATTGGTTTTGTTTTAATTCTACATGAGTAAAATCATGTCGTATTTGTCTTTCTCAGTCTGACTGACTTCACTTAGCATAATGCCCTCTAGTTCATCCATGTTGTTGCAAATGGAAAGATCTCTTCTTTTTTAGAGCTGTGTTAATATTCCATTCATCTACCAATGGACATGTACATTGTTTCCATATCTTGGAAACACTTCAACATGTTAAAATGGTTTGAGCTGAATTCTTTTTCTTTTCACCAATTCTTCTCTAGTGTAGATACCGAGATCCATAGAGAAAAAAATTATTATTTTCTGGAAATATGTCTTATTTGTCACTAGGCAAATGAAATTATTCCTTTTGTCAGTTCCAAAATTTGCAAAAGTAATTCCATGTTTTAATTTTACTCATTTAGCTGCTAAAACTACATCAAAAGGTCAGTCTTTCCCAACACTATGGATTTGTCCTTTGAGAACTAAATGGTGTATACTTGAGCAAAATACTATGTAACAATGAAATCGTACCTTATTTATAGTATTCTTTCATAGATAATAAATTAAATTTACTTTTCGTAATAATAATTTTTTGTGTATAAATAGGAAGGTTCACACCTACTGATAAAACTAATTATATTTTATTCTATTCATACTACATCTTTGAGGAAACAAGATGTTATGTGTGTACTTATTGTAGATTTAAAGACAAAAATTCTTTCTTCAGTGATTTTCCAATAATCGAAGGGTTTAGTTCCCCTCTTTTTAACATAAGGACAGTGTAAAGTAGTCCCTGAAGTTATGGAGACTACTAATAACTCTCTCATTGTGCCTATTTCTTGGGACTTTTTTTCTTGACAATAAGATGATAAAGGATTTGTGCATCACTATAAAGACGTTTCACTCACTCCCCAGTATTAAAAACTGGTGCATAAAATAGTGCATGACCTATAAGCACTCAAATATTTTAAATGAATAAATGAATATATTATTCTATGCAGACACAATACATTCCCTAGATCCTCAATCGAAATAAACTTGTCAATGTGCTATGCATGCAACTCTAAATTAATTTTTGTGTATTTTTGGAATTTATTTATTTATTTGTTTATTTATCTATTTAAGTTTATATATTTATTTTGAGAGATAGAGCACAAGTGGGGGAGGAACAGAGAGAGAAAGAAAGGGAGATAATCCCAAGCAGGATCCCAATCCACACCGTCAGTGCAGAGCCGGATGTGGGGTTTGAACTCATGAACTGCGAGATCAAGACCTGAGCAGAAATCAAGAGTCAGACAATTAACTGACGATTAACCAGGCTCTCCTCTCTGTAGCATCCATGTCAGTTGGCCCTTATGGAACTCACATACCTATTCCCCTTCCTAATATTCACAGGGTAATTACTGATCATCAGAATAAACTCAAGTGAATGATTTATTTATTGCTAACAATCAACTTGTTTAAGTCCTTACAATTTCATATAGGCTCTCAAGGTATAAATTGAATATTAGTACCTCAGTAAGCTGAATTAGTTCTTAATACTAAATACCATGTTGATGTTAGATGCTACTTAATAGTTTCAGTACAATCTTTATTTTACTGTTATACTCCTAGGCTAATTACAGTGCGGAGAAAAATAATTAATTCCATTTCAGAAGTATCAGTGGATAGCTCTTAGGTGTTAATCTTCAATGCAAATTAAAAACTGCATATATATTAAACATGTGTCACTTTGTTTTCAACTCATTCTGATATTTATTTTAAGGTACCATTTTCATTTATACCTACCAACATATTTCTTATATTTTAATTTTACATCTTTCAAAGTAATGCAACCAATTATAGCTTTATATTTAAACTTCTAGATGCAATGATGTTAGACATATTTGCCACTTCATGTTTAAAGCCTCTTTTATGGTGTGAAATATTTATTACCTTGGAGTCATGATACCACCCTGCAAAACTATAATCCAGTTCAGTGGGGTGCTTAGAATCCAGGGTGTTGATACATGAGATATGCCCTGTGAGCATATTTTATTTAAATCTGGTTGCAAGACATTTTCTTTTCTTCCTCCATACATCATTGATAATATCTAATGCTTTGTCAGCAGCGCCTGGAACTCTCATCAAAGATGACAGCTTAGGAAAACTGGATTTTCCCAGAGAGACATATCCAACTAGAATATAGTTTTAATTTTGCCAAGTTGAGATAGATTATACTAGATTGTTTTAATTGTATGCAAGACATCTGGGAGAATTTTGCTGGAGTCTAGAGAATCATATGCCATTGTGAAATGTTTGCCTTATTACAGGCAACACAAGATCTGGGACATAATGGTGCATGTTTCCTAATTTTCTAGCAACTCCACTCTACTGAATTAAGCCTAGAATGCAATAATAGAGATTCTGCCTTTTAAAGCTGGTGCACTCATATATGACTTAAGGCTATTTCAGGATTCAGGAGGAATATTCCCATTTTGGTCAGGTTTTCAACATTCAGAGATAGTTAGACATCTGTTCTGACCTGGCATGAGATTTCTGATATTGTTATGTGTGCAGTACTATTGAGTAGAAGGTAAATATAAAGTTGGTAGATAGAGTTTCGTCCATCCTCATCCACACCCCTCATTTCCTTATCTCCCTGATATTGATGAACAAACATGATCAGTAAGGACACAAAACACAAGTTTAGATCAGGCTGACCTTTGGGTCTATCATCTTGATGGAGGATTGTTAGTCATCAGTCAGAAACTGCAGAAAAGTTTTTGTTTATAACTCAGGTGAGCAGACTTATTCCACTGAACCTTCTCAACCTGGCTGTGCGGGTACTCCTTTCTCTTCATGGCCCTCTCTGACTTCCTCCTAGAATTTCTGCCAGACAATCTAATCTTTTTAGCCTATCATTTTAACATAGTAATGTTACATAGAGTTTACATATCTATGTAGGAAAATCATATCAGCTTATAGGTTGTTAAAATTTAAGAATATGAGTAATTTTTGTAGTTAATGAGGTCTCATGGGATATTTCCATTATTAGAATAGAACACTATAAACTTATGTAGTTCTTTAATTTTTTCAGTTGTTCAGCTTCATTAGTTGTCCAATAATTAAATTATTGAAATATGTAAATTAAATGTGCTATTTTCTATTATTTTTTTTAAATTAACATTTTTTTTTTTATTTTTGAGAGAGAGACAAAGTGCAAGCAGGAGAGGGGCAGAGAGGGAGACATAGAATCCGAAGCAGGCTCCAGGCTCTGAGCTGTCAGCACAGAGCCTGATGCAGGGCTTGAACTCAGGAACTACAAGATCATGACCTGAGCTGAAGTCAGTCAACTGACTGAGTCACCCAGGCACCATGCTATTTTCTATTATTAAATACATATTTGAATATAATGTCTGTGAACCGCTTAATGATTTTTAACCTGTATATTAGCAAGTATCTTCTATGTCTTCTATATTTTCTAAATACTTTGAAAAATGTTATTTGTCCAAGAAGTCTATAATCTACATGATAAATCTAAAAACACAGATATAAGCAATTAATATCCCTTATAATTTTTGGTTAGAACAAACAAATGTGAGTGAACTTTTTATATAGCTTCCAAATACAAGTTGTGACACAATTCACATCTAAACATGGGATAGGGCATGGGCCTGGGCCCTCAATGCCTTAGATCTTATTTGGGCTTCCATTAACAAAAGACCATGGACCAAGTGGCTTATAAACAGCACACATTTATTTCTCAAGGTTCCGGAGGCTGGAAGTCTGACATCAGGGTGCCAGGGTTTGGTTCTGCCCTGAATAAAGCCCCTGTGTCTTCAGGGTGCAGACTGCTGACTTCTAGTCATGTCTGCACATGGCTGAAAGAGATCAAGCTAACCCTCTAGCTCTTTTCTAAGGCACTAATGCCATTCATGAGGATTCTACCTATATGACTTAATTACCCCCCAAAGGCTCACCTCCAAATACCAGCACTAAACTCCCTGCAAGTTCATTATTGCATTATTCCCATTAAGGCCCAAAAGTGGGACCACAAATAGAGATGACTTGTATCTAGAACGCAGATGCTAAGGCCTGCTCCAAATAAGTTTACATGGAAGGAGGAACAAGAGGAGAAAGTCAACTTAATAAATCCATCATTTCAAAATACAGACTGTTGGAAAAGGTGAAATTTCTCATATTTCATCCTTTTACCTAATCTCATGGTTAGTTAAGACATTTATGTTTTTGAAGGATAGGTTAGGAGATAGAGCAGATACTGGAAATTCTCCTGTTCTTTCAGAAAGGTAGAAGTTTGCATATAAAACTAAGACAAGAATACTAGAAGAGAAAGAAAATGGTGTCTCCAAAGGGAGAAATATATTAAAAATGATATATGAATTGTCTTTTTATTCTTTTATCTTATAGTCATTATTCAGTACTGTGGTCTTTGAGTTAGTGGCTTGGATTGAAATTAGTTATAATAAATTAATGATATAATATAGGAAATTGTAAAAATATAACAATACTATATATCATATAGTACATGCAAAATGACATATTCTATAAAGCATCCTTTTGATCTCTGCTGCTTTAGTTGCTTGAGATTTATTATTTTATTAAATCTGCTATTAAAATGAGCATCATTTATTTAGCAGAGGATAGAATCATTGATTTTACTAGAGAGAAAATTTTAAATCAGTTCCACCAACATCTACTATTAAATGTGTGTGGGTGGAGAAGAATGAAGAGAAAGGTTATATCTTAATTTAGAATTAGAAGACAAAATAACCATTTTATATTACAAAAGAGGTTGACTCTATAACATTAATTTCACCATGGGAAATCTGTAATCTTCATTTTAGAGAAATTAATTGGTAGCAGTACTATTTATGAAGTGCTGTGTGCTCACATCCTTGAAGAACTTTTCTGCATTATGATTAGCCTAAGATGTCTAGCCTGGAGTGTTTCACATTTTTCCAGCTTTGTGATTACATCCTCCCACTAGGTATCTGATGAACTAAAGTAGGCGGCTCTGAATTTCAACAAACTCAGGAGTAAGGTTTTATGAGTGTTAAAAATAATTTAAAATGTCAATATTCAAAAAAAATAAAATGTCAGTATTCAAAATGTTTCATAGTTCATATATTTTATGTGTTCACTGAGTACAGTGCCTACGTGTATGACATAAAGTAGATCAACAAAGGGACATTACATTGCATAAAGGGCCATCCTTATCCACAAAAGCTATAAAGCCACTCACAGTTTTGTTTTGTGTTGTTTAAATAGTTATAACCCTGTCTACAAGACACTGAATTTCCATGGCACTTGTGGTATTTCTCATCAGAGAGGAAATTCTTCTTTCAATTGATGAAATCCAGGTCAATAAGTTTCCTTATAAAAAACATTTTAAAATGACAAATAGTACCACAGTACCATGTCATTGTTATATAAGTTGGATTACCTGATTCCTTACAGCTCAAAACAACATAACTGACCTATCTTTTTTGAGCATTTTACCTGCATTCTAGAGACAGTAGGCCAGGAGCTAGAAGTAGTTGTCACTAAATGATGCTTTTCTTCCTCTTTGGAAGATAAGATCATTGTCTAAAAACCTCTGTAGGTAATGACACTTGCCTTCGCAAAAAATATATGTTTGTGACTTTATTACATGTTTGTAACTTAGTTAACTTCTTCCTAAAACAAGAAATAAGGATTGTGGTTGGGGACAAGCAGAGGAACATATAAAAATGTGGGGCTTAAAGAAGAAAATATTCTTTTGTTTTGTTTTGTTTTTTAAACAAGTTATTGCCAAATTGGTTTCCATACAACACCCACTGCTCATCCCAACAAGTGCTCTCCTCAGTGCCTGTCACCCACTCTCTCCTCTCCCATACTTCCCTCAACCCTCAGTTTGTTTTTAATATTTAAGAGTCTCTTATGTTTTGTCTCCCTCTCTCTCTGTGTCTTTTTTCTTTCCTCTCTTCCCCTCCCCCATGGCTTTTTGCTAAGTCTCTCAAAATCCACCTATGCATGGAAACATACGAAGAAAATATTTCTGCCTGTATTTCCTGATACAGACTGTCAGGATGCATTTTGTATTAGAGAACTACTTACAATCTATGTTTTTGATCCTTTACCCAGGCTTCTGGCTGTTTTGTAGAATTTTGAAGGATGGGTTGACTTTTATTATAGAACAAGTAAAAATTGTATTATCCCTATTTTGAGGGCTGTCCTGGTACTCTAGAAATGTGTTTGACTCTCATTTGTCTGCACAACCAAAACTCTTGAGTAGAAAGAATATGGTTTATCATATCATTCTAGGTTCTTCCTATGACTTGCCCAGTGAATGAGAATTTGGGAAGGAATCATGTATTTAATCTATATGACTGCTGGTTTTCGTTTTGCATTTCTTCTTTTCCAAATGTTGGTTTATTTGTTTCTCTCCTTTTTTTCCCCATTAAAGGATAAAGCCTCTCATTAGTGAGTACTCAGTAAATGGTAATTACTGCACTCCACTAGCCTTTACTGAACGAATTTGTTAGTCAATACAGTCTATTTCTTCTCCCCAGCTTCTTATTTGCAACATCTTTAAACAAACTATATTTTGGAAGCAAAATCACAAATTTTATCTTGTTTATAAAAAGGATTTTGAAATTAACAACGTAATTAAAACTCTTGGTGTTTTCTCTGCCAGGAACAAGTTATATGGGAGATATGGAATATTTCTCCATATCTTTTGTTTTTGCATGCTCACACTCTAATTTCTTGATTGGGTTAGCTCTCTGGCTAAGCGGAGCCATACCTTTGCTAGTTGGGATTCGATTGGTGTTTTCAGGAGGAGTAAATGGGAAACTAGCCGGTACATGGAGCCAATGTAGGCACAGAAATGATGGCCCCAGGGATGAACCAACATCTAAATTATATAGGAAACCAGTTTATTTTAGGTGAGCACTAGAGTCTGAAAGGGATGGAGGAGGAACATTGGGGAATGTGGCATGCGTTGGATGTATGAAGGAGAGAACAGTGACAACTCGTCTGAGGTGTCTGACTGGTAAAGAGAACCATCGGGAAATGAAGTAGAAAATAGCAAGAAGGGCTCAACTTCAGGGAAAATAGCCCCTCCAACAAAGAGATAGACACCCTTTGCCCCTGCCTGTAGCTAGGGGAGGGGTAGAGATTCTTATGGGATTAGTACCCAAAGAAAATGGATCATTCAGAGAACCCCCCGTGTCTAGAGTGACTACATTCTGGTTTACGTAAAATATACCTGATCACGAAGTAATTATTCCATCTTTATTAATACTACCCTTTCCCATGTTCAAAAATGTAACAATTTTCATGATAAAATATCGGCTTAATTTTTATAATACCCAAGAGATGTGTATGAGGTGACTTCTGCCTAATAGGCTATGAAATTGCTTATGTCTTAAAAAAAACTGATATCCTGAAGAAGAATAAGATTTTAGGTTCGGTGAATATCTGAAGACTATTTCTAGACTTCCTAAATTCTAGGAGATGGCATCTCTTAACAAGTCAGGGTAGATAATAATTGTGAGTCCTTCAGAGATATACTAGACAATTTAAGACTCAAATCTCCACCATTATTATTTTTAACCTTGGGCATAATGGCTTTGACATAAGCTCTTATTTCATCAGTTTTCTTACCTGTGGCCTAGAGGTAATAATAGTATCTGTTTCATACCGTTGTGGTACAGATTAAATAAGTCAATAAAAAAAAGGATGCTTATAACAGTGTGCCTATTTTCTACAATGTGGTCCACCATTGGCTCCAGGAAATCTGCCGTCTACAGATTCGTAGGTATTCTTTGTTGTGTTGGATTAAAGTTTGTCCAAAATTTAAGGAAGAAATTGATAAAAGGCCCGACTCTTCATTTACTAACAATGTTGTCTAAGACTGTCTACAGCATTCTTCAAATGTGGAAGTATTATTAACCTCCATTCATCTTTCGAGATTTTTTAATATCATTTTGCTTTTAATATTGTATACTATGATTTTAAATTTAAGACTTGATCCATTCTTAATAATATATTTTTGTCACAACATCAAAATATTTTCTTGAGAACTATTTTTTCTAATGTGGAACTTTTCTCATTATACCCAATGTAAAACTATTTTTCCATACTTACTTTTTTTCTTCATCTTTTGCTAGTTTTCCATATGCCTTTTATTGTGTGTCTAGCCAAGGTACTTGGTACAACATTTTTTTTTAAAGCAAATCTTTTAAGTTTTCTTGACAGTACGGATTTATTTCAGGAGGGCACATATTATATTCCTCTCTCTAGGTGTAGTATCTATGTTTTACCTTTTTTAAATCTTATAATAATAATTGAAGTCCATCAAAAAACCTTAACTACATGATGAGTCTAATAGCATTGCTTAGCCTCCTAAAGCTTAAATTTAATAATGTAAATAGTATTATTTTATGTGTTTAGTACTCCTGAGTCTAGCCAAACCTTTCAAGATTTTGTGCTTTTTAAGCATATGTGACCTCATATATTATTACATATTTTATATTCTCCAAGATATTGTTAAAAATCATGTCACCTTCTCCATCTCTTTTCGACATGTAAGGAAAGAGAGAGAGATGTAATAACCATTTTTTTCTAAACTAACACTATATTTCAGAGTTCTTAAATTGTACTTTACCATGCATGTTAAAAAATAATTTCTAATAGTAGAGCATTGGCTCTCATTTTGCAGCAGTCATTGGCAATAACAAGTATTGGTATCATTGAAGACAATCATCGTTGTTAGAACTACTTTCCTCTATGTATTCTTCCATATCAGCCTCCTTATTCTTCATTGAACACACAAAACATATTCCTTTCTTCGAGTTATTTGCTTTAGCTGCCTTTTCTAAATCCAAACATTCTTCCCCCAATTCATATGATTACTACCTCCTGTGCTTCAAAAATTTGCTCAAATATTACTTTTTCAAATTCTCCAATCTACGCTATTAAAAATTTCAGCCTGATACCCACACTGTATGCTCTATTCCCATTACTCTGCTCTACTTTCCCTTCACAGCATTATTACCTTCTAATATCCAATATATTTGCCTATTTATTTGTTTGTATTTACCATCTGCCCAACCCTGCCAATATGGATATGCCAGGAAACAGAGATATTTGTCTCATTCACCACTGTCTACCTAGTTTTTAGGTAGGTGTTCATCAAACTTCTTCTGTAAAGGACAGATAATAAATATTATGCCCATTTAGGGTGTTTCTCAACTAAACTGTGCCACTGTGGCCTGAACATAATTCTAGACAATATGTAAATGATGGGTGTGGCTATGTTTCAATCAGTGATATTTACCAAAATAGACTGAAGGCTGGATTTGGATATAGTTGGTTGATAATATGAGGCACCATTAATAAATATTTGTTGAATAAATGAAGCAAATATAGTGAAACTGGACACATTTAAAATATGAGTATAAATAACCTAGTAAGCTTACCTCTTCTTTCACCCTACAGTTGATAATCATTGGTTGTCTATTAAAATGTTTGCTCTGCCTATCTTAATCAAAAGAGCCCCTCATCCCGTTAAAACTAAAAAAATTATTATATATGACAAACTAACTGAGGTAACAGTAGAGTCACTAGAATCATAATGAACAGTAAAATGCTATCCTGGGCCAGAGGATAGCAAAACCCTGAGTTCAATACCAGTATTAAGTATGTTGGTTAGGTTAGTTTTTATTTGTTTAATTTAGTTCCCAAACAACAAAAGTATTTCTTCAACATTTTACAAGAGAGAGAGCACACAAGCAGGGGAGGGGCAGAGAGAGAAAGAAAGAGAGGGTGCTGGGGAGAGAATCCCAAGCAGATTCCACTCTGCCAGCACAGAGCCTGACATGGGGCTGAATCTCATGACCTTGAGATCATGCCTTGAGCCAAAATCAAGAGTCAGATGCTCAACCAACTGAGCCATCCAGTCACCTCTATAATGTTCTTTCTTATTTTGACTACGAGAGTAAGAGATTTTCCTATTTCTGGAGGTAGAGATAAACTTGAAATAGTGACAGTAGACATGCAGCTGTTATTTCCTCACTCTGGAGCACATTTCCTAACAGGGACACAAAATTAAGGATAGTTAGTGTTGTAGTTTTATAAATCTATTTAAAGGTGTTATTTATGGATGTTATTGATTGTAAATGTTCGATATGAAAAAATGAAGGGCAATAACTTAGTCTAATCATAGTAGAACATCATGAGTTTACTCTACAACAAACTGAAAGGTGACTCAGTCACACAAAAATGGAGAATTATTTCATCATCTCATATATAAATGTCTTTTGAAATTCATTGGATCATTGTCTCTGATAACCTTCAGAATTTTTTATTGTCTAAAAGCTTTAAGGTGATATGTGTTCATTCTGAATAGGTGTTTGCGTGTTTTGTGTATAAACCCTTCAGAATAAGGGTGAATTTGTCCATCTTAAAGAAAAGAAATCATCCATTATAGCCATGGGGGGGGTGTGTGAAAAGTTTAGGTATATCCCCTATCCTTAGAATCTGTGTGCCATCTTTGGAATGGAATTATTTATTTTTTTTAATGGAAATCTGTTTTAACCTTATTTGGACTTGCCAAACAGAGAAGTTAATTTTGGCATTTAGATTATATCAAGATGCAGACTGACATTTGGTCAGTCACCTCCATAAGAACATCCAGAATAAATGACCAAAGCATGCACATTTTAGACCCGCTAAAAGCTATTAAGATTTAAGTTTTAGAAACAGTAATGTATAAAATACAATGTAAAATTTTCAGAAGTAATTCATCGTGATCATATCGAGATGAAAGAATTGATTATCTTCTATCCCAACAACAAAAGAAATGTTTATTAACTCTCTTTTTTCAAAGAGATACAGGAGTCCTGTATCATGAATAATATTAAATTAGATCATTTGTTTTGACAAAACTTATTTCAGCTCAATTTTATTAAATTTAAATAGTCTGACAAAATATGATTAGTACAATGACTTAATTTTGTTTTGGTTTAATCTTCTCTAAAAAGGTGTCTTATTTTGAAATTTATTCCCACATTTGTAACACACGACTAAATTGATTACTAATATTTTCTTAACTGCTATTGTAGACATTTTATTTATTCTTTTGTTTAATTGTTAGTCAATTTTTCTCCAGTACTTACTGAATGTTTGCTTTTTATCAGGACCTGGGAATCAAAAGAGGATATTATTTCTGTATAACTAAACCATTATAGTCTTGTGGAGAAGTGTGTGTGTGTGTGTGTGTGTGTGTGTGTGTGCACGTGTGTGTGTGTACTTAAATTATTTCAATTCAGTGTGAGGAATTCTGGGGCAGAGTATATGTATAGGCTGTATGGACATGCTATCAGTGGAGCACCCAATAGGGTCTATGACATTGTCCCTTTGCTTTTGATGGGGAGACTTTCATCTTTGTCACTTAGCATCTCAGAAATCTCTCTCTGGATCTCACCCTTTCTACTTGCTACATGTTCTTTCCTTCATGTCAAAATACTTGCTTATACCACTCTTTTATTCCAGTGAGATTTTCTCTATTCTAAAATTTTAATGATTTTTTTATTTCTAGCTTTTTCTCAATGTTTTTCTTATTGAATGCCTTCCATCTTTTATATTGGAAAATTCCTGTAGCCCATCTCTTATAGAATAATAAATATTTGCTTCGCCAGATTCAATCTTTGTTATCAGTGCCTCCTTTAGTGTTCTTTTGACACACTTTAAATGTAAACTTACATACACTTTAAAAAATAAATATGAAAGGGAAAATGTAGACAGAATTGTATAAAACAGTATAAAAATTTTCATTCAAACTAAATGGACACTGTGGGCATCTAGCGTTTTCTTAGCCTTCTCACAATTAATTTTCAGTTTTTGTATTTTGATTTGTTTGCTGTTCCTAGTTTCTGCCATAGATATGCAGTTTTGTTTTGACTTTTTTGTTTTCTCTTATTATTCAAAGATCCTCACTGATAATAATGTATGAAAGTATACATATCCCAGTAGTGTATTCCTTTCTCAAACTTAGTATATGATTGTCTTATCTACTTATGATAGGATTATTATTTGCCACTGTGATTATAAAGAGGTGGGTTTTTCTAATGTAGATTGTTATGAATTGTTCATTATGCTTGCTACATTTGTAATTTTTCTTATATGGTCATGAGAATTAATAACACTAATATATTTAGTAAGTGTAAATACTGTATTGGATGGTAGGAACTGATGACTCAAAAGGTGAGTGCATAGCAACAATGAGGCAAACATACATCAGTTCCATGTAAAAATGGCACTTGGGGGGCCTCTGTGGCTCACTCAGTTAAGCATCCGACATCGGCTCAGGTCATGATTTCATGGTTCATGAGTTTGAGCCTTTATTCAGGCTCTGTGCTGACAGCTTGGAGCCGGGACCCTGTTTTGGATTCTGTGTCTCCCTCTCTTTCTCTCTCTGCCCCTCCCCCATGCATGCTCTCGCGAGCTCGCGCGCTCTCTCTCTCTCTCTCTCTCTCTCTCTCTCTCTCTCTCCCCTCTCTCCCTCCCTCCCTCCCTCCTATGAATTAACTCCTGGCAGAAACCTAACAGTGGCTGATTAATAGATCATGACATTTTATAGTCATATGCATGGCTTTTCCTCAGCATGGTAAATACTTTTGGAAAACATCTCAGGGGAGCAAACTCTGGAGTAAGTTGCAAAGGTGAAACCCAAAGAACTCTATAGGCTAGTATTTTAGCTCTTTCCCCTGTGTTGGAAACAGAATCAGAATCTAGGTTCTTACCAAGAGTGAGCACTTCGACTTTTTTTTTTTTTTTTTTGCCAATTGTTGTGTTAATTATACTTATAGATCACTGCCTGAGATACTTGGAAGTCTCTCCAGTCCTCTAAATGGTGATATTTTCCCTTTGATTCAGTTCAGCCCATAAGAATCTATGCACTTGTCCTACATTGTCATGCCTAGTTATAGTTATGGAAATTTTTTCTCTGATTTGACATTTACCATCATGCCATTTACCATTGAGCTAAATTGCTATTCAACTTTGGGACACTGTGAATCGTAAAAATATTTCCTTTTAAACTTTGGATGCTAGCTAATATGTACAACCCATCCAGCAATTGTACATAACTATGTGGCAAACTTTCTGTTCCCTAATACCATTCCTCCCTCTTTGATTTGGTTATCAATTCCTTTTTCCAAAACATTCAGAAATGTATTTTCCTTTTAACATAAGCAAAAAACTTTCTCAAATCCTTTGTGGAAGAATGTATCAGTCATAGTCCTGTCAACAGACAGAAATTACACAGTAATTGAACAGAAGTTAATATACAGTATTGTTAACTGAATTAGCAGATTCAGGTAACGCAGTATTAGCTAGCATATAGAAGGAAACTCTAAATTGTAGAAATAGGAGCACCTAGGTGGCTGTCTGTTAAACATCTGACTCTTGATTTTGGCTTGGGTCATGATTTCACAGTTTGTGAGTTTGAGACCATCGGGCTGCACACTGGCAGTGTGGAGGCTGCTTGGGAGTCCCTCTCTCCCTCTCTTTGCTTCTCCCCTGCTTAAGCTCTCTCTTTCTCTCTCTCTCTTCCCCTCTCTCTCAAAAAGACAAAACAAAATAAAACAAACTTGTAGGTATAGTAGATATAAAGAGTAGCCACTACTCCTAAGACTGAGATAAACCAACCACAGAAGAGAGTACCCACCCCAGGCTGACATCTAGACTTTGTGGGGGAGAACACAAGTGTAACTCACTGAATGGCAAAGAAATTACCTTTGTGCTGCCCTGGCAGAATTACTGGAAGTCTTCCCTCTGGTCCTTGCTAGAATTCCACCCTACAGAGTATAGGAGAATGCTGTTCATGGGGAGTACCTTGGTGGAGGCACTCTTATAAGATTACCGAAGCACGTGGCCGGGGAAAGCTTCTGACTACCTGCCACTAGCTGTGATCCACTCACTATAGGAACTATGCAGTGCAGAGGCCATGGTGCTGCAGCAGCTACTAGATGCTTCAGAAACTGCTTAAACTCTAGGAGCCCATCATGAAGAAGCTGCTTGTTTTATAAACGCCTGCCAAAATAGCATATTGAACCAGGAAGGAAATCTCTTTCTCCTTCCATGTTACTGTATCAGCTTCTGTAGATAAAGTTTATTAACATCATGCTAACTGGCAAAAGAATATTTTATGTCACAATCCATTTTTGCACAACAGGCAATGAAAGGTAAATTTGGAGCTGAGAGACAATTAATTGACAACTGACACAAAATTCTTGTCATGTACAAATAATTGTGGTTTTGATTTAATTGGGCTATATGTAGTTTTCAGAATAATCCCTAAGACTTTATGTACAAAAAAAACCTGATAATGTAGAAAATTCAAAGATGTGATGGTTTAAAGCTCTCTCCAGATATCTGGCAAATGTAGTTATTTGCCCCAAGGCTAGTGATTCAAGAGAGACCCTAAGCTGCTTTCATGATCAAACACCTGCAGTTGTATTGTGATTCAGGATGGCTTTAGGCAGGAGCAAGAGATAATGCAAGTGGAAAGTATGAAACACAATCCAAGGTTTCATCAAAAACAGAATCAAAACTGCAGCAACAACAACAACAAAACAAGAAATAAGAACCTGAGGTCCCTCCCCTGCCTCTCTGCTCATATTCTACCTTTAACTGGCTTCTCTGTAAGATTAGCTTGTTTTGATGGATATAAC
Source organism: Paguma larvata (assembly GCA_030068075.1). NCBI lineage: Eukaryota > Metazoa > Chordata > Mammalia > Carnivora > Viverridae > Paguma > Paguma larvata. The sequence goes on along the minus strand of CM057823.1, from coordinate 123,529,362 downwards.
AAAGAATGAAAGCTTATTCATAGGACGGACGATTCTCCTATAACACTATACCGTTCATAAATGGTCATTATTTCTAATAATCACTTTAATTATTAAGATTTGAAAATAAAAAGTCTTAGAGAAAAGAAAGTCAATGAACCAAAGCAGCGCTGTTATAATTTGTTTTATTAAGAAGTCCAAGAAAATCAGACAAGATATAAGTGTAAACAAATCATAAATAAAAATCCAATTTAACATTTAAGCTAAGAATGAATTATTTCTGATCAATAAGTTATCGATTCATTTCAAAGGGCCACCTTGAGTTTTCTTTATGGTTTGTTTTAACCTTTATATCTGAAAAACACATTGTTAGCTACATAAGCTAATACCTATAAAGATATTTCATTAAATATTTTATGTACTAAAATGAAAGCAGCTAGGAAATGAACACAATGGTTAAAACCAAGTGAAAGAGCTTGCCTACATATACTCTGGATAGTTCTGAGGAAGAATACGTAATATTTTTTTATGTTTTTCTTCACATTTTACAAATGTCAATCTCAACATTAGTATGACTCTTATGGTTGTTGAGGTAAACTAAACTCAAATTAGTTTAGAGAAAAATGTATTTACTCATGAAATCCAAGGAAAGGTAGAATGATAAAACTAGGAAGGGATGCCGTCCATTTACCCACTTCTACAAATCAGTAAACTCATCCATCTAAGAGGTACTTTTTGGTATTCACTATCTGCACGATCTTCCAAAACAGGAGACCAGGAAAGTATAGAGTATAGCTCCTGATCTCATTGAATTTGAAGTATTATTTACTGGAGTCCAACAAATGTGTAGTGAGCTCCTGAGTATGTTCCAGTCATTCTTCAAGGAGCTGAGGATACAAAAATTAATAATTAATGATCTGAATTTCTATAGAAATAGTTGATTTCCAAATATGATGCTTATGAGATACTTCATGGATATGTTGGGATTTAATAAGGAAAGGATAGTCTTTAGTTACACGATTAGAAAATTCATATTGGGTCAATAGTCTAACCTCACTTACCTGTTCAAAAGGAATGTTAGGGAATCTGAAGTAAATGAGTTTGGAATGCAAAGCCTAAATTTAAGGTAGTGAGCTAGAAGGAAAGTTTGCTTCCCTCAGACTCTAAAAGGGACTATTTCAAGTGGTTGTTGCTTTGTTATCACTCAGATCATGCCTTGTAAGCAATTATCCATACTATCCTAGAAGGTCATTATTTACATTGCTATGTTATTTTAGGAAAACCTGTGCTACCTTCTACTAGGGAACTATAGTACTATTTTGTAAAAGTCCACTGCACAATACTTGAGCCTCAAACACTTCCCTGACTTTTCTTGGCCAACATACGGCCCAGCCACCACTAGTTTCCTGTTCTCTGAGCCCTCTGTCTCTGGGGATGCTTCCTCTTCCACCCTCAGTTATATAGGTTATTACAGCCTCTTTATCTTACCTCTATCTTGCTGGCCAACAAGGAGCGTTCACTACTTGTTTTAATTTAAAAATTATTGATACTCATTTTGGGGCTGTTCCTATCATCTCTGGGATGATTACTTTCGCTTTCATTCTGATTTTACAGCACCACTTTGCATTTTATCACAAGCACTGCTCACCATATCCTTAGTGAAGACAACAGGCAAGGCATGGTTGGAGAACTTGAATACTATCTGCCAAATCAATTTATGCTTTTAATTTTAAAAATTTGGTTTAAGTCTGCTTCTGCGATAAATGTAGAACTATTGAACATAAATATTTTGTCCATGTCACTTACTCTAGCAAGAATAAAGGAGAGGTCTGAAAAATAAGTTTGGGTATTAAATCTTCTCATAACTAATTTCCATTGTCAACATTTTTTTTGCATTTTTACGCAGTGTAATCATTATTAATAGGGTCCTTCAATAATTTTTACTTAAAATTATTTTTACTGCCAGTTTTTACCCCTAAAATGTTAGAAAATTAATTATTTTCTCTTGGAAATATGTGTTATTTATTAGCTGATTAATATCTTAATGTTGCAGCTTCACTATCAATTAGATGTGCATTAGCTCTAGATCTTAATATGATCATTAATTTGAGCAATTTATATAAAGGGAAAGGCAATGTTTTTTGGGGGTTATGAAAGCTTCACCATTTATTAGCTGTGGTATTTTAAATACTTATTACCTTTTGCTTCCAAGTCTTCATCTATGACATATGAATAATATATTTATTCATTTAACATTTTTTCACCAGATGATTTATGTAGGAACAGTTAAACAACTTCAGATGCAGAGAAAAAAAAAAAAAAAAACATGATCACTACATTTAAGACACTCCTATGGGGGTGCCTGGGTTGCTCAGTCGGTTAAGCATCTGACTCTTGATTTTGGCTCAGGCTATGATCTCGTGCTTTGTGGGATTGAGCCCTGTGTGGGGCTCTGCGCTGATAGTGTGGAGCCTGCCTGGGATTCTCTCTCTTCCTCGCTCTCTTCCCCTCCCCCGCACTTGCTTTCTTTCTCAAAATAAATAAATAAACATTAAAAAACTCATATGGGTACTTCTCAAATTATATAACCTATGCAAAATATAACTCAGTGCACGTTTAGCTAAATTTGGTTACTTTTTTTCTCTCCTTTTTTTATTTTTCTCCAGTGCTAATTCTAAAAGACAGCTCCTTGCTGATTGGCCTCAACACATTTGGTAGCTTCCTCATTCTGTTTTGTTTGGATGAGCTAATGTTGATATCTAATTTCTTTCTATTTTTTTCTTTGATTTTTAATTTCTACTGCATTAGGTTTACTTAGAAATGTTATTGCTGCAGTTCATAGTTTACAAGACTATTTTACAGGATAATTTAACATCTGGAAAATGACATATGTTTAAGGTTTTGAAATTACGTTTAAATTTTAAAATCTTTATCTTATATCCATTTGTAGGTTCGCCTAACATACAAAATGATTTTGGTATTTCAAAACTGAGTGTGGCAATTAAGATGAGTTTTATGGAGAATATATTTTTGATAAATTTACCCATTCTTCTAGGGTGGCATGCCATGTTTTGTAACATAGAATAATTAAAAAAAAACATTCATTGATCTAAATGCAGTATGGTATAGAATTTTGGACAAGGAACAGAATTTTAAGATCTAGCTGTTTCTAACTCATAATAGTTTATTAACTTGTGACTCTAGGTAATTCATATTACCTCTTTTTTTCATTTTCCAGTTGTAAAATGGAAATAATGGTATTTCATCATGCTTCATAGAACTGCTGTCCCCTTGAACTTAGCTGTCCACAGTATACTGAACAAAGCTGAACGAAATACTCAAAATAGTTCTTTCGAAAATGACTAAAATAAGATTGGATGTCTAAAATAGCAGAATATATCAGGCTTTCTTAGTTTCCCCCATACACACACTCTAAAGGCTATTTAAATTAAATAAGACATTTTGTACATATAGACCTTTCGACTTCAGTGCAAATATATAAAAGTTAAACAGTTTCAATGTGTGATTTCCACAAACTGAAATTATTTATGTTAAGGAAGCTAAATACTTTATATTGAGAAATATTATTTTCTGTACTATTTCAGTTATTCCTGTATAGAATAGTTATCCATACAGTGAAGTGACTTTCAAAGTAGTTATCTGTAAAGGAAAATAATGCATAAAAATTGCCTCTCTTACTTTGAGCACATCTGTAGTCACAGCAGCAAGAAAGTGTAATGTGATATCACTATATAACAGAAATATTTTATTATGGCATTTAATCTGTGTAAGTACCCAACAGCTGATACATTTTTCTTAGCTGATACACATTTATTTTTAGGAAATGATTCTGCCCTATAGATTTACTTACACTTCTTTCCTGCTATGGAACGAAGGAAGGAAATACAGGAGGGAAGGAGGAAGAGGTGTGAGAAATAGTGGCTTTATCAGGTTGTGAGTAAAATAACTGTGAGAAAAAAAGAGCTGTGAGTAGTAACTGAAAAAGAAAAAGAAATTTTGGAGTGTGTTCATGGCCTTCACAAAGTTGTGGCACCTACTTGACATTTATGTCTTAAATAAAAAGAGTGAAGAATGAAAAGTGAGTGTCGTCTACTTTTACTAGTCTAATGTTTGAAGTGCAGAAGTGACCAGTAGCCAGGAAAAAATTCACATAATATAGTACAAAGAATATTGGGCCAGATCTACTACCATCCCTGACGGACTTTTTTTTTTATTACAAAATGTTACAATATTGACAGTATTCCCTTTTCATCCCTGTGACTTCTTTATTTTCCTAACTGGAAGTATATGTCTCTTAATCCCATTCACCTGTTTCACCCATTTCCCTACCCCTTTCCCTCTGCAACCACCAGTTTGTTTTTTATTTATGAGTCTATTTTGGTTTTGTTTTTATTGTTGTTTTATTCATTTGTTTTTACGTTCTACATATAAGTGAAATCATATGATATTCGTGTTTCTCTGGTTTATTTCACTTAGCATAATACCATCCATCATGTTATTGTGAATGGCGAGATTTCATTCATTTTTTATGGCTGAGTAACCACTTCTTTAACCATTTATCTGTCAATAGACATTTAGGTTGCTTCCACATCTTGGCTATTGTAAACAATGCTGCAATAAATTTAAGGGTGCGTGTATCTTTTTAAATTAGTGTTTTCATTTTCTTTGGATAAATACCCAGTAATGCAATCACTGCATAGTATGATATTTCTATTTTTAATTTTTTGAGTAACTTGTCCACAGTGGCTGCACCAATTTACATTCCCACCAATAGTGCACGAGGGTTCCCTTTTCTCCACATCCAAACCTTGTCATTTCTCATCTTTTTGAGAAGTGTGAGGTGATATCTCATTGTAGCTTTGATTTGTGTCTCCCTGATGATTAGTGATGCTGATCATCTTTTCATGTGTCTGTTTGCAATTGTACCTCTTCTTTGGGAAAAAAAAAATGTCTATTCAGGTCCTCTGACATTTTCGATTTGATTATTTTCGTTGTTTAGCTATATGAGTTCTTCATATATTTTTTATTAATCCTTTATTGGGTATAGCATTTGCAAATATTTTCTGTCAAACAAGAAAGAACTGGGTCTGCACAGCAAACTACAAGTTAATTTAGAGTTTTTAGGAATTTGAATTTGGAAGACACAGATTCAGGACCAACTTGAAATATGTTCCAAGCTGAAGAGGATAAAGACAGAGTTTATAAAGGAAAACCACAGGTTTATGTAAATTGTTTTGAAAGAATTATGATTGGCATAGGCAAAAATAATTAAAATTGGTCTGCATAGGGTAGGTTACTTGCTAGTTGTCAGGTTGGAGTTCAGCGAAATAAGCCTCATTCTGAAAATTGCAATAGGATGTGGCAAGTTGTGGTTGGCATGATCTAAAGTTCATGTACCACATGTGATTTTGCATAAGACCAACCTCACCAAGGATTCCTGGCTCCATTGTAGGACCCCTTGATATTCCTAACTTCATTTCAGATTTTCTGTTCACACTTCTCCCATTCAGTAAGTTGCTTTTTCATTGTGTTGCAGATTTCCTGTGCTCTATAATATGATGATCTCTTGTGCTATATAAAAACTTTTTAGTTTAGTGTAGCCCAGTAGTTTATTTTGCTTTTGTTTCTCTTGCCTGAGGAGACATACCTAGGAAAATGTTGCTGAGACCAGTGTTCAAAAGATTATTGTTATGTTTTTATTTTGTTTCATTTTTCCAAGGACTTTTATGCTTTCAGGACATATATTTAGGTGTTTAATCCATTTTAAGTATATGTGTATGGTGTAAGAAAGTGGTCCAGTTTTAGGGCACCAGGGCGGCTCATTTTGTTAAGTGTTTAATTCTTGAATTTGGCTGAGGTCATGATCTCACAGTTCGTGAGATCCAGCCCTGTGAGGGGCTCTATGCTAACACTGTGGAAACTGCTTAAGATTCTTTCTATTCCTTTCTCTCTCTCTGCCTCTCTCCTGCTCCTGCTCTCTCTCTGTCTCTCTCTCTCAAAATAAATAAATAAACTTAAAAAAGAAAGTGGTCAGTTTCATTCTTTTAATTGTAGCTGTCCAGTTTCCCCCACATCATTTATTGAAGACTGTCTTTTCTTTTTTGTATATTCTTGTCTCCTTTGTCATAGGTTAATTGGTCATATAAGCATGGATTTCAGTACTTGCTATTCCATTGATCTTTGTATCTATTTTTATGCCAGGACCATAGTGTTTTGATTACTATTGCATTATAATATGTTTGAAATCTGGGGTCATGATACCTCTAACCTGGCACATTATATTTCTGACTCTACAGAATTTACTAATTACCCTTTTCCTTAGTCTTCTCAGGTGTAACTTCAGTCTTTTGGAAAAATAGATGAAAATATAATTTTAGTCATTTTAAAATACCTTTTGTTTACTTTTCACACTGTGAGGAAAATGTTATAGCACATAGTAAAAGTAAACATTTTAAAATCATGTTGATTGCTTATCTTTATCCTTTTATTTATAGGAGATATGCTCTTTTCTTTAATGAATATTAATTATTCATTAAACACTGATATAAACTTCATGAATTTCTGACTGATTTAAAGAATCAAAATTTATATTTAATTATTTTCCTTGAGACATTCGTTAAATGATCATTTTCATGCTATTCCAGAGAAAGATACTTTTCATAAAATGAGAATTTCATTTCTAAATTTCTCATGATGCTATGACTCATGTAACTATTCTTTGGAGCAGTTCTCAAATCATTTTTCCCTACCAAATTATGTGGTAATAAATATTATTTAATCATAAATGTAGCAGAACACATCCTTACCTTTCATTAGTTTAATATGTTGCCTTTTAGTGTCTATAAAAACTTTGGACTTGTTATCAGATTAATATTTTGGATATTTGTCCATGTTGAAATGAATAAATGTACCATATTAATGCAGATTTTATTTCATATGTATAATTTAGTCCTCAAATAAGTAAGACTTCACTAAGGTAATTTGTATTTAAAAATATGATAAACTTGTGATTAAGTAGGACTGAATTTGTATAATGCTACAGCAGATATGAGGCAAGAAAATGTGAAGCTTTGCAGCAAAATGAAAAGTTTTATGCTTAAAAGAGTATAAGTGGAAAAGACAACTTACAGAAAGGGAGAAAATATTTGCCAATCACACATTTGAAAAGGAACCTGTATCCAGAATATATAAAGAACTCTTACAGTTCAGTAATAAAATATAACCCTATCTTAAAATGGGCAAAGGATTTGAATATACATTCCTCAATAAAAGATAAACAAATAACTAGTATGTACATGAAAACAGTGCTCAACGCCATTAGTCATTAAGGAAATCCAAATCAAAACCACAATGATACCATTTGACACCCACTGGTATGGCTATCATAAAAAAAGATGGACAATAGCAAATATTAACAAGAATGCAGAGAAAGTAGAATTTTCATGCATTACTGGTAGAGTTGTAAAATTGTACAACTCTTTGGAAAAACTTTGGCAATTCCTCAGAAAACTAAGTATATAAAGTTATCATTTGAGCCAGTTCTCTACTCCTAAGTATATACTCAAGAGAACTGAAAATATATATTCATCAAAATGATTATAGTAACATCATTCACAATATCCAAAAGTGGAAATAACCTAAGTGGCCACCAACTGATGAATGGATAAACAAATGTGGTATAACCATAAAAGTAGAATGTTACTCAGCCATTAAAAGTAATGAAGTTATTGTATGGAAACCAATTTGACAATAAATTGATAAAAATAAATTAAAAATTTTTTAAAAAATAAAAGTAATGAAGTACTGATGATACGCTATAACATGGATGAAACGTGAAAACAGCTAGGTGAAAGAAGGAAGACAAAAGAGGCCATACATTCTATTATTCCACTTACATGATATATCCAGAAAAGGGAAACTCAGAGACATAGAAAGATGAGTGGTTGCCAGAGGATGTGGGAGTGGGGCATGGAGAATGACAGCCAATAGCTTCTGAGTGTATCCTCAACGGGGGAGAAAACATTTTGGAATTACATAGTGGTGAGTTTTGCACAATCCTGATTATCCTAAAACCACTGAATTTCACACCTCATAAGGGTGAATTTTATAATATGTGAATTATATCTTGAAACAGTGATAAAATTATAATACTCAAGTATTTTTTTAATTGGAATATGTATCAGGATATTCAGGAAAAAAACAGGCTACAAATAATATAATTTGGGGGGATATAATTTAAAAAGAAATTAGGTTAGATTTTTCAGAAGCAGAAAAAAAATGGAAACCTTTGAACTTTCAGATTTATTATTGAATACAGAGCTGTCTATTAATTACACGAGAAATTATAGAATTTGAAGTCAGAAATCCAAACGCTACACACTGAGGGATGTAGTGTGTTAAATCATTCCCTGAGGGTTTGTAGCTTATAATTCTAATACATAGATTTCAAAATCATTAATGCAATACTGTCATGTATAATGATTAATGTTGCAGTGCACACATATACTAGACACACAGCTAAGAATCACTCTATTCATTTAAGTAACAGAGAGGTTATATTTTAGGCTAAAAAAATACTCTTATTAAGTTCACAGTTAAGAGGCTTTGGAATTTTCATATTAAAAAAAAAAACACCATCATAGCAGAATAGGTTGTTTAGTACTTTTGATGAATTTTATATTTTGTTTGTAGTCGGAAGGTACAGTAAATTAACTATTTAATCAGGTGTCACTGAGAAAACATAAAATATTTTTTGAGGTATTACAATTTGATTCACTTGTGATTTCCGGTAATCATTTTTAATTTGATTATTGTTATAGCTTTCTAGCGCTACTTTTGAAATCCCTGTCTCATATGACTCTCATTTTGTGAGATAGGAAATATAACTATCATTCCTCAATTTTTATAATGAGGTAATACATAAAATAATATTAACTATAATATTCCATACTTAGATGTTTTTTTTATAAAACCATGATGAAAACCACAGATACCCTAATATGTTCCACCCATTTTCTTATCCTGTTAGAGTAGCATTGATAGAACAGTGGTGTTAGTGGGATGAGAGAGGATATATATTTATATGTATTATATACATAAGTATATATATAAATAATTGAACAATTAGATATTACCTCATAAGATTACCTTATAAGATTTTTCTCAGCATATTACCTTATAAGATTTTTCTTAAGTAGGATTTAGAGGTTATAAACGATTCAAAAGTTTCACAGCTTAAAAATATGCTATCAATTAGATCATGTTACCATATGTACTTAAAAGGTATCTGGGCTGCTGCTGTGTCCTCAAGACTAATAATTATGTAAGTTAGAAACAACATACCATATGGTTCCTCTTCCCAAATGAAAGTCAGTTACTCTCTAATGAAGCATTTCAGTAAAGCATTTTGGCTCTTTCCCAAATAAATTTGAATTCATTCTTTTTAGGAATGACAACTGATCTAATGATGGCCCTGGGTTTTGATGCCCCCTCTGACGCCTTATGTGACTGTAAATCTGATTCTACCTTTTGAGACAACAGAATGTCACAGTGCAGTGCTTTTAGTTAGTTTACCAAGCATTCCTTGGTAGAGACATCCTTTATCATCTCAAGATGATACGATGGCACTTTTACATTACTCCAACTATAGACGCTTTCTGCAATCTCCTACCTTCAAGATGGAAATTAGACAATTGTAATGAGGACACATAAGCTGTTGTTGCATGATGGAAATTGCAGAATAGAGATGAGCCGCAATTCTATGTTAGGTAGCTGAGCTCCAAGAAAACACAATTACTACTGAGCAATTGATGTTCTCAAAAGATGTGTGGTTTGGAATTTAGGCCACTATTTTCCACATCGCTGTATTTTTTCTACCTTTTAGTTACTATTAAATTGTAGATTTAGAAGATAGAAACTTGACAGAGTACTCCAGTAATAAAGGTTCCTTATTATTGGAGTAGAATGTGATATTTTTGCCTTTGAGAGAATACCTGGACTTAACATTTGCTCTTATTTTATTGTCCTTAGAAATTACTAACATTTTTTTTCTTTTTTTAAGTTTATTTATTTATTTTGAGAGAGAGGGCCAGGGAGGGGCAGAGAGAGAGAAGAGAGAGAGAATCCCAACCAATCTTTACACTGTCAGTGCAGAGCCTAACATAGGGCCCAAACCTAGGAGCCACGAGATCATGACCTGAACTGAAACCAAGAGTTGGAGGCTTAACCAACTGAGTCACTCAAGCACCCCAACATTTTATTCTTGTGAGGTACAGTGAGTTCCTGGAATGTTAAACATATTATGCACAGAAATCATTATTTCATTCTGCCTTACCAGTTCAATAACTATTGTCTTTTCTATCAGGTGATACTTTCACATACTTTTGCATTTTATTAAATGCTAATATAAGAATAAATGTGACCATATATTTCCCTATTATATACTCCGTTTTCTTCCATTTTCTCATTTTTTCACAGAAAACTAAGTTTTTTACTTAGACTTTTTTTAAAAAATTCAGTATAATTGTAATTTTGTTAAATGTCAGCTGTTTTGACTATCCCAAATAGTGCTACACATTTGTAGGTTGTAACATACTCAATCAGGAAAAAGGAAAGAGTGGATGAAAAAGAAGAAAGGAAAGAAAGAGAGGAGGGAGGAAGGGGAGGAAGTCAACGCTTTTTTAAATCTTTAATTCCTGAAACTTGATACATACATTTTTCTCTGAGTAGCAGAATTGTGCAGAATAATGATTTGTCGTTAAAGCACCAGTAAATGTCCTTTAGCATATAGATGACCAAGAGAAATCTCCTCTGGACCAGACTTCCTGCCTTGTCCATCTCTGTTATCATTTTTTTTCTCTGCCATAATGATCTGTGCTGGGATATCACTTTCTTGTATCAGGGGATCTTAGTCTCCATTTTCTCTTTGTGAACTTGCTTTTAGCTCATCCCACTAATGTTTTAACAGGCTTGCTTGCTACCTCCTGTATTTATCACAAATTGTTGTTTTCTTGTCATACTTACTTTTTAGCTTTGATTTCAGTGTGCTTGCTTAATGTTGTCCTTCTGTTGCCAGACCTTAGTGCTCAGTCGTTTCTATCTGCCTTTGTGATAAAGCTTCTTTTATTCTGCAATTTTTGTAAGAAAAAGTTTGATTTGGGTTTGTTGACTTTAAAAATATGTTATTTTACCAGAGAAAATGGGCTTATTTAGGAATAGCAAAGAATTGCAATTTGGGACAAACAAGCTATGGCAAAAACCATAGGTGAGTCTAACAAACAAGGACAACATAATTTTATGGAAGAGAAGAAGGAGGGAGTTGGAAGCGGTTGTTTTGAAGGAAAGTCTGTTGAAGAAAAGCAAAAAGTTCAGGGTGATGGATGGTTTCTCATTGGTTGAGTTGCTGGGATAGTCAGTTTCTTTAGGGATACCGTGTACGTCTTTACCGAGGCCTATGATTGATGATTCTTTCTTGTTAATGATTCTTCTTTCTGGTCTGTAATTGACAGTTCCTCCAGTAATTGACTTTCCATGATACAGTTTGAGAGCTCCCCCTTCTGGCCTCAGGACTCCATTTTAGTGAGGTTTCCCATTATTATGTTTTTCACAGGTTCCAAGTGAATAATAGATCTATAGATGCAGTAACATTCTCTAAAAATATATGAGAGTAGTGATCTTCTTCCCCAATCATTGTTCTTCTCAAAACCAAGGCACAATATCTGGCCCAGGAAATGTTTGGGCCTCATCTACAGGTCAGATGGCATACCTGTTTAAGGCATTACCAACATTCTTATTGGCTACAAGTATTATGACGTAGATTATTTACAGAATGTAATTAATGACATTTATGCTACCTGGGCTGGAAAATAAAAAGATTTTGGCTACTCTATGTTAAGAGATAAATTTTCCCAGATGCTTCAAAACATTTTGAACATATAAGGCACATATATATATATTTTTTCATTTTTAATCTAAGCAACAATTTCTCATTTTGATGAATACAATATATTCTTCATGAAATCATGAAAAATAAATGTTCCTTTATAGATATATTAGTTATAGCACAGACAACTCAGTTGTCCAAGGACATAGAAGTATACTGACAGGAGCAAGCTAGACTTTGTCTTCTGATCCTCATTCAAAAACCAAAAGGTTTTGCTGTAGTTACAATGCAAGATAGAACATGAGAAGAAGATAATATAAAAATAAAAGTCTCTTTAAAATTTTCTTTAAGGTTATTTCAATTTGGTATAGTTTTTCTTTTATCAGACCTGACCTTTTGAGCAGTGAAAAGACCATATCACCCCCAATTGAATATTAATTCATACTAATTAGATGTTAGGGAGTCATGTGACTAAAACAGCTGAGCAAACTGACAAATCTGAGGAGATTTTAAAATTTGTACCTTCAGACTCTGATATATCTGAGACCTTTGCTGGCAATTTGCTGTTGGCTATGAAAACACTATGGTTTGGACTTAGTGTCTCATATACTAATCTAGGCAGCTGGTAGACATATGGTACATCAGGAATAGAGTGATTTATATTATCTCTTTCTAGTATCATACCCACCTCTTTGTTTTGCCTCTCTATATAACTCTCATGATCATTTCTGTATGAAAAACACTATAGATCATATATGTAATAAAATTTCTAGAGGGCAATTAACAACAGTGCAACCTTGTCTTCTCATTTCCTTTATTTTTCCATCTCCCCTCCATACACATGCTTAAGTTATTACTTTCCCCCTCTTTCTCATTTAGAAATGAGAAGATTCCCCTTTCTCTTTGCCAATGGCTAGTGCTGCTCTCCTTATAAAACTACAGATAATTAGAAATTACTTACTAATGTGACTAATTTGCTTTGAGAAAATATTTGAGCATGTTATAAATGAGTTAGAAGTTGAAGTAATGAAGCAAATAACAAAAGCAAAGGAGCATTAATCTTATTTTACAAAAGGTCTTTATAGTTGCATCCCAGAACAGGGTGTCTGCATATGAAAGAAAATTAACACAGAAGAGCAGTGAGATTGTTTGTACAGGCATTATTCAAAGTGTGTACCCACAATTTGCAACCTAATTATCAATCCCCTACCACCTTGTCAAATACCTATTACTTTTCCTGTTATGATAACCCATCAAATTTAGACTTATATGTTAGACTATGAGTTGAATCTAGCAAAAGAAATTTCCTAATAGATGAAAAAGCTCTGAGCATGACAATTCTTAAGATGCCATGGAATTAATCACAGTTTACATATGATAAACACCACTCTCACTTCCCCATTTTTTTCACCTAAAGTGTTTAATTAGCTGTGTTTCTTAAATCCATATGCCATTCCCTTTCCACTGCATTCTATTCCATATTCTATACCCTATCCAGGAGACTTTTTTTTTTTTTAACTTAAGTCCAAGTTAGTTAACATATAGTGTAATAATCATTTTAGGAATAGGATTTAGTGATTCATCATTTACATATATAACACCCAGATCTCATACCAACAAGTGCCCTCCAGCAACCCTCAGTTTATTCTCTGTATTTAGGAATCTCTTATGGTCTGTCTCCCTCTATGTTTTTATCTTATTTTACTTCTCTTCCTCTATGTTCATCAGTTTTGTTTGTTAAATTCCACATATGAGTGAAATCATATGATATTTGTCTTTCTCTGACTTATTTCACTTAGCATAACACACTCTAGTTCAATCCACATTGTTGCAAATGGCAGTATTTCATTCTTTTTGATTGCCAAGTAATGTTCCGTTGTATATACTATCTAGCATATCTTCTTTATCCCTTTGCCAGTTGATGGACATTTGGGCTCTTTCCATAATTTGGCTATTGTTGATAGTGGTGCTATAAACATTGGGGTGCATGTGCCTCTTCAAATCAGCATGTTTTTTATCCTTTGGATATATTTAACTCATAGTGCAATTGCTGGGTTGTAGGGTAGTTCTATTTTTAATTTGACTTTTGATGGCTTACTATTTCCAGTATGTGAGAGACCTAATAGACAATTCATAACCAAACCTCAGAATACCTTAGCAGTATTATCTCTTGCCACACATTCCTGTCAGCTCTCACAACAGCTCATTGAGAACAAAAAAAAAAACTGATTTAAAGATTACTAAAATAATCTTTAAAAGGAATATAAATACTTAACTTTTAATTTAATAAATGTATTAAATATGGATTTTCTCACTATACCCATGAGAATGCAAAAAATTTGTAGTCTAAATGACTAATCAAAATTAATTATCTTAATTTTTGAAAACTAAAGAGATTACTAAGTTTTTCTTCATATTTTATATTTTATGCACATATTTCAATTTTTTAAATATTTCAAAATTAATTTTCATATTCAATTTTTAGCAGACTTAATTTTCAGATGTTTTTCTTAAGTTTGTTATATTTGAGTTATTTAGTAAGGTGCTATTTTTCAGCTGCTGTTTTTTAGGAAACTTTGGGTGGAATGTAAAACAAAGATCACCATAGTGTTCAACAGAACTTCTTCCAAATAGATCTGTCCAGGGACACTTGGGTGGCTCAGTAGGTTAAGCGGCCTACTTTGGCTCAGGTCATTATCTTGCAGCTCATGGGTATAGGCTCCACAACGGGCTCTGGGCTGATAGCGCAAAGCCTGGAGCCTACTTCGGATTCTGTGTCTCCCTTTCTCTCTGCCCCTCTCCCATTTGTACTCTGTCTCTCAGTGTCTCTCAAAAAATAAATATTAAAACAAAAACAAAAACAAAAAAAAAAAAAACACGGTATGTCCAAATATATCCGAGTTTGAATCATGGCCTGGGCATTACTGGCAGGGTAACCCTGAAATTATTACTTAAATTCCCTGAATCACATGTGAAAAATGGAGGCAATAATATATACCATTTTGTGTGTTGCAAGGTTGAGTTGATGCATGTAGTTAATCCTCAGTCTATATCAGTTATTATCAATGATGATGATTATTGTTTAAGCTTAAAAATACATATAAATCAATATTTTATTTTCTTAGGCTGGGAAGGAACATGAAAGTTAGAAATAATTGATGTTATAATACCAAAACAGATGTAGTGCTATTAAAATAGTATTGAAAAAAATCAAAGAAAGCCTAATCACCTGGTTTTCTGTTTTTTTAGAAGCATGTACTTATATGATGCTTCAAAAATAGAATTAAACATTTTTTCCTCAGTAATTTAGGAAAATATTTTGAAAAAATTTACATGTATTTTGAAAGTGAAGTTAAGAAATGGAAAGAGATAAAAAGTATAATGTTAACCGAAGTCTGAAATGTTAAAAATATAAAGTTTTGGAGCACCAGGGTGACTCAGTCAGTGAAGCGCTGACTCTTGGTTTCAGTTCAGGTCATGATCTCATGGTTCATGAGCTCCAGCCCCATGTCCAGCTGTATGCTGGCAGCACATAGACTGCTTGGAATTCTCTCTCTGTCTCTCTCTTCCCCTCCCCTGCTTGTTCTCTTTCTCTCTCACACATACACAAAATAAATACTTAAAAAAAACAGAACTGCTTTAAAAATAAATAAAAAATTAATGAAATATAAAGTTTATAATAACAGTTCTAGTTGGTCTCATTTTTAGAATACAGATTATAATGAGGCCATTCGTATAGTGGCAAGTTTTGTTTAAGTGTGCATGTACATGTGAAACACATATACACACACACATATATATTTTTTAATTATTTTTCAGGCATATTAAAAGCTTTCCTTAGTGTCTGTGTTAAATAATATGCTGCATTTTACAATATAGTTCACAAGGGGGGAACCAACATCACTTTGGAGAATGGCAATCATAGAATAATATTTATAGTAAATAATATTTATTGTGCTTTTACCATGCACCAACTATAATGCTATAATTCTCCAATGTGTGTAAAAGTATAATTTTTATAATAATTCTATAAACTTTACTAGCACTATTTTATGGTTGAAAAAACTAAGACTAATCTGCTTTAGAAGTGATATAAAAATAATAACCCTTTCATTTTTCTTAAAATAGCCTTAAATTTATAAAAGTATACATTGATGTCTATAATTCTACACATAGGTTCTTCACATTTCTGGATGAAAGACTGCAAGGCACATGTGAAGTATTATGCTGTATTTGCTAAACTCAAGGAGTTATTTTTGGCAGGATTAACAGTAGACTACTTAATAGTGATGAAATAAATGTTTGCCTTTACTGGAAAGTAAAGTGTGTGTTTTTAATTTTAATAAGCAAATAAAAATACTCAACTTCATATAATAAATTAATAGCAAGGAATAGAAAGCTGGACGTGGCAGATTTTTACATTACATTTTCATGACAGTATTACAGGATGGGTGAAGACGCTTAACTAAGCATGTCACTTCTTTTGCAAATGGCTGAAACTTTTTATTAATGTGGTATATATGTATACTTCCAGATGGATATTGAGAATTATCTTCATTAAGAAAAAGGATCAAATTACTATTTATCAATTTCTGTGGTTTTATATTGTATCGATAGATGAAAAATTTGATCACTATGCTCCTATATCTATAAAACTTTAAGCGATCATTGTAGCTTCCAACGTTTCTTTCCTGTAATTTATCAACTATGTTATGGTTGTATAGTTATACTAGTAATTATTACATCATGTGCTATTTTTATCTTTTTATCTAGGTTTCACACCTCTGGAGTATAGGGACTATATATTTGTGATTTTGTTTTCCCACAGGGTAAATAAATTCTCTGCATAGTACATGTTCAATAATTTCCTAATTCAAACTATAAACAACAGTACTTGAGTATAAACTTTTTAGCTAGATCCTTGTTGTACTTCTTTAATGCAATTTAATTAGTAATGTCTAAATTTTGACAAATATTAAAGCAAGATATCTATTGTTAAATATTTGCTGTGATTTCCAAATTCCTCAACCAGAACTCAAATTTTCTTTAGGCTTTCATCAATTGATGTCTCTGACTTTCATTTTTGTTGTTCACGTCTTGTAAATAGGCAACTAAAGCCCTTAAAATAGTTGCTTTTAACATCCCAGGCATATCTCTAATATAAATGATTCATATTCTGATGCTCAGATCATTATCTTTAAAAATATTATTAGGCCCTGCATGACACTATGCCTTTGACTGATAATCCTGTTGAATATGCACACTAAATGTTAAGTGATAAAAAACAGCTAAGTGAAACGAACACACTTGCTGAAATGTATACTTATAAGTGGGTATATTTTTTTCATTTTTTAACGTTTGTTAATTTTACTTATTAGTGGGTATATTTTTTTTCATTTTTTTTTTTTTAGCGTTTGTTAATTTTTGAGAGAGACTGAGCACGAGTAGGGGAGGAGCAGAGAGAGAGGGAGAGACAGAATCCAAAGCAGTCTCCAGGGTCGGAGCTATCAGCACAGAGCTGGACAAGGGGCTCCACGAACTGTGAAATCATGACCTGAGCCAAAGTCAGATGCTTAACCAGCTGAGCCAGTCAGGTGCCCTGTAAGTGGGTATGTTTTTAAAGGAAAAAAAAAAATGGCAATGGAATGGTTAACAGCAAACATTCAGGAACAAACACCAAATGCTAAACTAACAATTGGAGTGCCTTGCCCTTCTTATACTGACTCCGTTATTTTCTCTGCCCCTCATTAGTGACAGATGTCATGGGTCAGAGTCTTGGTGGGCTGTTCCCATATTTCAGACTTATCAAGACACATTATTTAACAACCGCTTTATTCTATTTTTAAAAATGCAAGCAAACAATTATGTATAGCACTATGCTACTAAGTATGTGTTAATAATTTAGTTTTCAAACTTTTCTCCTTTAATCTGCTTTCAAGGTGAAAAAGAATGCTGGTGTAGTGAAAAGTGAATGATTATTTCATGTTTGGCCTTCCTTCCATTTTCAACTTAAAAATTAACTATGTACCTAGTCAGAGGTATATTGAATAATGTTTCCTTCTACCTAAAATTGCTGTTGAAGCATTTTTTTTTTTTTTTTTGCCTTATACACTTCCAGTTATCTCTAGGCACAGCTTTGGGTAATATTTTAAGTTACAAAAATATTTTCTTATGATATGATTACATAAATCCTTTATCTACAAACACAAATCATTCAAGGGTTTTGTATTCGAAGTTTTTTAAAATAAGCATATAAAGCTAGTGGCTATGTAACAAACCTCTAAACTTACTTCTTTTTTTCCTTATTCTTGTAAACAGATTTTATGTCTTTCAACTGTAGAAGAAGTGTTTCTTTCTGTAAAGAAATGCCACCATAGGGTTTCTATTTTGATAATAGTCTTGTGGACGGGGCATTTGGCCAGGCCATCAAATGATCTATATCTTACCAGCTGCTACCATTTCCTCACTGCACCACCTGCCTCCCCACTCCCAGACCGTGAGAAAGTCATTTAACTTTATTAAGTACCTATTCCTATCTTTTTCTAAAAACGCCTTGAAAAATAAATAAATGCTTATAGCTGACTTTGAGTATTATTCATAGGTTGAGATTTTTTTTTAATTTTTTTAACGTTTTTATTTTATTTTTGAGAGACAGAGAGACAGTGTGAGCAAGGGAAGGGCAGAGAGAGAGGCAGACACAGAATTTGAAACAGGCAGCAGGCTCCGAGCCATCAGCACAGAGTCCAATGCGGGGCTCGAACTCACAGAGCGTGAGATCATGACCTGAGCTGAAGTCGGACGCTCAACCGACTGAGCCACCCAGGTGCCCCGAGATTTTTTTTTAAAGGAAATAACTTATCACCTCTTTGTGGGTTTTTTGCTTATCCTATTTAGCCATATAAAAAACCCAATTCCCCACTGGAAACAAAAAATCTGTATCTAGTTACCTAGATCTGTTACTAGTTCTTGATGTAGATTTATGGGGTGTGTTTCAGATCTTGAGTTCTCTAATGACCTATGGCATGGAGCAGCCTGTATCAGCTTAGCATAGAAGTTGTGCATCATGTCAAACATAGAAAAGGGGGGATGATAAATGAATACTCTTTTGTTTTGGTGGTTATTAAATGTCTTCACTTTCATACAATGAGAAATTTGATAAACAGAGTTGAGCTTCATGGTTAATGACATTTCCAAGTCCTAGAATGTCTGTAAATAATGGAGTAACTTCATTATAAACAATGGAAGATAAAACAAAGAGCCTCTCTACTGACACATGAGAATAAATTACTTTACATCTCATCTATATTTAGAGAATGATGTTGAAGTCTCTTCATTTATCCTCTGATATACATTCTTGGATAAATGATGGTGGTCTTTTTAAACCTGAAGTCCAAATGGCTTAATACGATAAAATATGTGACGTTTTATAGGCATTTTGTAACACGTCTTGCATGTCACTATAGTGCAGTTACATACAATATCAATTATCCCCTAAGGTATTATGTAGTTGTAGATAATAAACTTTTTGCTTAAATTAAACATCACAGCTGGTTGCTTTAATTTGATGCATTATGCCACAAATGTTTTAACAGCTTGACTAAAATGAGCCATACTGTAGATTCAAAAGAAGAGCGAAGGTCAAAGCCCATGAAGCCTAGTCATTTGCAGATTTTCTTTGGGCCTATCAAAATTCATTCTGCAGAATATAGTTTAATGGAATCTAACAAACAAAATAAAAGAAAACAGAGTAACTATTGCAATGGTGTTTTACTTTTGGAAAGCAATACTATAAATTCTTAGTCTCGTAATAGTGTTTACCATAGTTTTTTTTTTTTTTTTAATCATGAATATCTTGTCTTGAGGCCATCTTATTCCATCTTGAGGCCTTGCCTCTTTCAAAGTTGAAACATTACTAAATCTGCAAAGAAAGGCAGTTAGTAGAAAAGGAAGACAGGAATGATTGCCCTCCTTCTCATCCTCTACCCAAAAAATGCCTCCCTGCCCCCAAAAGACTAGAAAACTGTTTTTTCATTCATTTATTCATTCATTCTTTTTGCACTCCAGAAGTCTTTAGCTAAGAGGATTGATAATAATACCATTAAGAGTATCATTCATTACAGCATAAACCCAATTTTTAGCTGTTGTAACTCCAAGTATGTTCTTGTAGCCCATAGTACTTGGCCCTACACATTGTTAAAGCAATTCATAAGTTAAATAGTTTTATTACTTATCATCAGAAAATAGTGTCCCACATTGTGTATCAGTAACATAGCAAACATGAAAGAAATTAATAGGTTAATACTATGGCATTTCAATATGTGATAAAAATAACTGAATTATTTCCTTATTAGTCATAAAATTATAGCATTTTAAAGCTGAATGAGAATCAAAAGATCTCTGAGTTCTCAGCATCCATCTAATCATCATCTCTCTGTTCAGAAACACTAGTTGTCCATAATGGGTAACTCTCCTATTATGACATTTGGAGCCAAAACCAATCCCATCCATATGTCAGTCCCATATGCTCTGATCTAGCCAGTGTGTATGTGTGTGTATGTGTGCGTCTGTGCATGTGTGTCTTAGCCAGTATTTAACATAATCTTCTTTTCAAAGTAGCTCAATTATTATCTCCTCCTAGAGTTATCCTAAATCCTTTCAACCAAAAATCTTTTTTTTTTATTGGTGTATCTACAAAATGTTATTAAGGAATTTAAGTTATGCAATTCTTTGAGTCTCATATGCATTATTTTCACAGTGAGAGTAAAACTTCGGTTCATGTGTCATCATCTCTTCCTCAGCTCTCCATTCCTCTTTGTACCTAGTTAATAGATACTGAGGTGAATTACATCATTCTTATCTAACACTTTTCTTTAATGTATATATATATATATATGTTTGTGTTTATATTTTCCTCCATATATATGTATATACCTGAAATTGAGTTTCAGAGATTGTGTTTTCTAAACAAAATAAAATAGTGTTATCTCCAGGATCAAAAATTAATTTCTGGCTCACTATACATAGTTCCTCATAACCTATAGGTGAAAAGTGTGCTCTACTTCAAGTTACTGATACAAGTTTGGAAGTATACGTTTTGAGGTGCTCAACTCAGACTTCATTACGTTTAGGAGGAAAAAACATGACTCGACCTCCTTATCTCTTGTCTTTTTCAGGTGGTCCCGTGGACAAGCATTTCTGTAGTCGATTTCAGCAGCAGTAATAAGCTGCCTTGCCTCACCTGAGTGTCACCAGGGAGAAAGCATAATCATTTGAAAAGAGTAGGAGGCGGTCACATTCCAACTTCACATTTACATTTCAGTTATTTTTTAGTCACTCTTAGTCCTATGCTTTTGCACAGGTTAAGAACTGTCTTAAGATAGATATTAATCTTTCGTCAATGGAGAGGCATGTGTACTCTGGAAGGAGATGTCCCGGGTTTGAATCTCAACCCTACCACTTACTAGTTCTGTGACTTTGAGTAAGATAAGGAAGTCATCTGTACCTATGATTTCAAATGTGAAGATTAGAATAATGCATAATAGTTGTGAGAATTCAGTGAATCCGTAACCGTGAAGTATGTAGAATACCATATGCACTTCTGCTAGTATTTGCATTTTCTTACAATTGAAATGGGCATTTCATTTCCTTCCAGACATGAAAAAGAATGCTTTCCAAGAAAAGGATTCTTCTTTCAAATATCCCCGATGACATTACCTCTAGAGATTTTGCTTTGTCTCAACATTTTTTTCTCCCCTGCTCATCCAGTGTATTTGAGCCTGTATCCAATTGCATAATTTCACTGCCTAAAATCTTTTATTGGCACAGAACTGCAGAATACCTGGTCTGTGAACATCCCAGTTTGAAAGAAAATATTCTCTTATTTTCTTTTCGATAGACTTTTCTTTGTCTAAATGAAATGACTAGTGTATGACCTTCAGGTGTAGAAAAAGTGCTGATTGAGGGAATTTTAGCAGTGGGCAGGGGGCTTCCAGATAACAGTATATTACATTAAGGTCAGGTCTGGTCTTAAAATATACAACAACAGGCACTGATAACACGGGCTTAAGTCTCTTTCAACAATGAACCACGTGGCCTCCTGCAAGGGCTTTTGATAAGAGACCCTGACGTTAGTAGTCTTTATTTGCTTTTTGGAACGTACGTTAAAGTACGTTGGTAACAAGCTTATTCCAATTTATGTGGATGCAGCTGTGGCTTTGGAAATAAACAGCACAAACATGTCTTCGAAGAAGTATTGCCATGTTTCCACAGGGTACAGAGACATTTCAGTGGTTTTATTTTATTTTAAAAATAGATATTTTAAAATCTTACATTTTATTGGGATTTTTTATACATTGTTTTTGCATCATTGTTCTGAATATTTTTTCTGCATAATCATTTGTATTTAATTTACTAAATTTCACTGTTTCATTTTTAAGTTAAAACTCTTGGCTCAAACTAAGCTGATAATCTTTGATACCATATAGTAGCAATTTCTATATCCAAGAATGAATAAATGTCTTTAACAATTTTTTGCAATTGAAATGGAAAACTGTGAGGAATATGGACAATTAAATTTTAATTACAAAACATTGAAAAGTTGATTTACCTAGTTTTAGTTACTGTTACATATATGATCTTTGTCAGTGTTTTCTAGCCTATTTAATAGCATCTCTAGATCTTCAAGAGCTTAGATTCTTCCATTACATATATAGTCATTTTAGTATGCTCAAGTATGATTTCTTAATGTCAAATTCTTAAACAAGGAAAGTCCTTTAGACTTTTTGAAAATAATAAAAACATCATGCTTTTAAACATTTAAATTTAAAAATTTAAGATATATAGTTCAGTATAAAATTTCACTCATTTAAATATCAACCTCAATTTTATTTCTATAACACTAGACACACACACACACACACACACACACACACACACTCACACACACACAAACACGGGTAGTAGGGGATGGAAGAATGAGGAGAGAGAGGTTAACACTGAACTAGAAAGAAAATAGTGTGTTATTTAAACTTTGGAGAAAAGAAAGAAAACCCCCCAAAGTGTGGAGATGACTCTTTTTGTCCATATCATTATCCTCAATGTAAAAATTAAAAAAAATAATAAAAATAAAAATAGTACTTAGAGTAAAGGCCCACTCTATCTTCCCACCCTTCCCTTATCTATACACACATCAAAGTGCAAATCCACTGCTGGGGAAACAGTAATCTAAATGTATTTTATTTTATTTTATTTTATTTTTAACAATTTATTGTCAAATTGGTTTCCATACAACACCCACGGCTCATCCCAACAAGTGCCCACCTCTGTGCCAATCACCCACTCTCCCCCCCGGACACTCCCCTCACCCCTCAGTTTGTTCTTAGTCTTTGAGAGTCTCTTTTGTTTTGTCTCCCACCCTCTCTGTGTCTTTTTTCCTTTCCCCCTTCCCTTCCTCCTTTGTTTTCTGTTAAGTCTCTCAAAATCCACCTATGCATGGAAACATATGGTATCTGTCTTTTTCTGACTGACTTATTTCACTTAACATAATACCCTCCAGTTCCATCCATGTTGCTACACATGGCCAGATTTCATTCTTTCTCATTGCCACGTAGTATTCCATTGTATATATATACCACATCTTCTTTATCCATTTGTCAGTTGATGGACACTTAGTCTCTTTCCATGATTTGGCTATTGTCAAAAGTGCTGCTATGAACATTGGGGTACACGTGACCCTATGCATCAGCAGTCCTGTGTCTCTTGGGTAGATTCCTAGCAGTGCTATTGCTGGGTCATAGAGTAGTTTTATTCGCATTTTTTTGAGGAACCTCCACACAGTTATCCAGAGCAGCTGCACTAGTTTGCATTCCCACCAACAGTGTAGGAAGGTGCCTGCTTCACCACATCCTCGCCAGCATCTATAGTTTCCTGATTTATTCATTGTAGCCACTCTAATCAGTGCGAGGTGGTATCTCAGTGTGGTTTTGATTTGTATTTCCCCGATGATGAGTGACATTGGGCATCGTTTCATGTGTATGTTGGCCATCTGGATGTCATCTTTGGAGAAGTGTCTATTCATATCTTCCGCCCATTTCTTTGTTATTTCTCTCTTTCTGCTAGGTTTGGGCTGTCTTAGCTGTTCTGCTTCTAGTTCTTTTAGGCGTGTTGTTAGAATTTGTGTTAGTAATTTTTCTTGTTTCTTGAGATGGACCTGGGTTGCAATATATAATCCCTCTCAGGACTGCCTTTCCGCATCCCAAAGCAATTGGATTGTTGTATTTTCATATTCATTTATTTCCATGTATTTTTTAATTTCTTCTCTGATTGCTTGGTTGACCCATTCATCTTTTAGTAGGTTGTTCCTTAGCCTCCATGTTTTTGGGGGTTTTCCAGACTTTTTCCTGTGGTCGATTTCAAGTTTCAAAGCATTGTGGTCTGAAATTGTTCATGGTATGATCTCAGTTTTTTTATATTTATTCAGCGCTTCCTTGTGCCCCAGAATACGGTCTATCTTGGTAAATGTACCGTATGCATTTGAGAAGAATGTAAATTCCTTTACTTCTGGATGAAGGGGCCTGATGATGTCTGTCAGGCCCATCTGTTCCAATGTGTCATTCAGGGTCATTGTTTCTATGGTGATTCTCTGTTTAGTGGATCTATCCAGTGCTGTGAGTGGGGTATTAAGGTCCCCTGCAATTAGCACATTTTTATCGATAAGATTGCTTACGTTTGTAATTAGTTTCTTTACAAATTTGGGTGCCCCAGAATTTGTCATGTACATATTTATAATTGTTAGCTCTTCCTGCTGGATAGTCTCTGTGATTATTATATAATGCCCTTCTTCATCTCTTAAGATGAATAAGTTATCTCTTATTCCATCTTTTACTTTAAAGTCTAGTTTGTCCGATATAAGTGTGACTACTCCAGCTTTCTTCTGAGTTCCCGTAGCATGGTAGATAGTTCTCCGTCCCCTCACTTTCAATCTGAAGCTGTCCTCAGGTCTAAAATGGGTCTCTTGAAGACAGCAGATAGATGGGTCTTGTTTTTTAACCCATCCTGTTACCCTGTGTCTTTTAATTGGAGCGTTTAGTCTGTTTACATTCAGCGTTAATGTTGAAAAATATGGGCTTAGAGTCACTGTGTTATCTGTAGGTTTCATGCTTGTAAGGATGTCTCTGGTGCTCTGTGTTCCTTGTGACCTTTCCTTCATAGAGTCCCCCTCAGAATCTCTTGTAAGATTGGTTTGTTTGTGATGTATTCCTTCAGCTTTTGTTTGTTTGGGAAGACCTTTATCTCTTCTTCTATTCTGAATGACTGGTTGGCTGGATAAAGGATTCTTGGCTGCATATCCTTCCTGTTCATCACATTGAAAATTTCCTGCCATTCCTTTTTGGCTTGCCAAGTTTCTGTAGATAAGTCTGCTACTACCCTAATGTGTCTGCCTTTGTATATCAAGACCTGTTCATCCCTAGCTGCTTTCAGAATTCTCTCTTTGTCTTTGTATTTTCCCAGCTTCACTATGATGTGTCATGCTGAGGGTCTGTTCGGGTTACGTCTGAGGGGAGTTCTCTGTGCCTCTTGGATTTCAATGCCCTTTTCCTTCTTCATGTTGGGGAAGTTCTCAGCAATGATTTGTTCAAGAACCCCTTTGACTCCTTTCCCTCTCTCTTCTTCCTCTGGAATTCCTATAATAGGGATATTAATCCATTTGATTGCATCATTCAGCGCTCTATTTCCTTTTCTGTTCCTGAATCAGTTTCACTCTCTTTTTCTCTGATTCCTCCTTTTCCATAATTTTATCTTCTAATTCCCCTATTCTCTCTTCTGCCTCTTCAATTCACACTGTGGCCGCCTCCAATTTGTTTTGTGTTTTTTAGGACCTTGATCTCTGCCTTGAGGGCAGATCCCCCTGCTTTCTTCTATGCTTTTTTCAAGCCCCCACGAGTATTTTTATGTTTATCATTCTATATTCTTGTTCTTTTAAGTTGCTTATGTCTGCTTTCATCATTTCTTGTGCTGTCATTATTTCCTGTACATTCTTTTGAGGGAAGTTCTTCATTCCATCATTTTGGCTAGGTGTGTATTGGTTTATTTCCTCGGTCTCCCTGGAAAGGAAGAGCGTCAGACCAACAAACAGGAAACACAAACTTACAACCGTACCAACTAATAATACAGTCAAACAAATCACAACATAAAAAAAGAATAAAGAACGACAGGAGGCATGTGACCTGACATACCAGCTACATGTTAAGGATAGGGTGTGTGCTTTGCTGATGGTAGAGCATACATAGAGAGAGTAGTGACAGGTGTGGGGAAAAGAAGAAATTGAACTTTGACCGGGTAGAGAGATTAGACTTGATCCAGAAAGAGAGAATCAGAATAAGGAAGGATGCGAGGAAAGAGAAATGAAGTTAGATGTTGCCCAGATGCACTATGTGGCCTGATTTTTCCATAGAGAGATATAGGGAAGTAAAGAGGGAGGTGTAGAACATGCATTGAGAGAGGGGGTTAAATGTCTGTTTAAGCAAGCCAAAACCCCTGGGTGACTGGTTTATGGGTGGGGAGAGATAGGAAGGAGAAGAGGGAGGATATATCTAGAACAGAAGAATTGACCTGGAATTAATCCAGGGAATGCTGCAGTATTTGTGTCTCTGTGGCTATCACTCCTGCAGAAAGGCGTCTCTGGTATGAAGAGGAGTGTGGCCTGGTGTAGGCGGGTCCCACCTCCACTGGTGGCAGATTGGAGTCCTAGGGTTTGGCTTTGTGGGTATGTGCAACCACAATGGCACCTCCCCTCCCCCGCCCCCCCCAGTCCCCTCTTCCCGGAGTCTCATATCGCTCCTCTGTTTCCATCCTCTGTCGGGTTGCAAGCACAGTTTGATTTGCTGGGCGGTTGCGGGCCCTACACTCATCTGAATTCCTTTAACTCACTCAGACGCTGCGCCTTATGTAAATTGTGTCTCTGACTCAGCACCTACGCGACCACCGAGGCGTCCCCCAGCCTCTTCTTCATGGGCCTGGAGTCTCAAATCACCCCACCGTGTTGCCTGCACTCTGCCTGGGTTGCAGGCTCAGTGCGAGCTGCTGGGTGGTCACGTGTCCCTTGCACACCTGGTTTTCCCTGTGTAAACTGTGTCCCTGACTCAGCACCGATCCAGTGATGGCGCAGCGCCTCTCCGTGTCGTGGGCTGGGACAGCGTCACTGGCTCCGGAGTGAAGAAAGTTCTGCCAGCATCACCGTGAGCAACAGACCTTCTCTCCAAAAGCCTCATGGTTAGGGACTGGATGATAAGCTCCCTCTCTACCCTGGTCTGAGATACTTTCCCCACTGCTCTTTCTCTTCCCCTTGCCTTTCAGTGGAAGGGGCCAGGGCCCAAGGCCTGCTCCCCGCAGTCCGCACCTCCGCGGCTCTCTTTCTTTCTCCCAAATTGCACTCACTCACTCTTCCGGGATTTTCTAGATTTCGCGTTCTCTTCCCCATAGCCTCCAACTACTCTTCCTGCACATCTCTGGGAATGAGAGTCCCTCTGTTTCAGTCCTTCTTAGTTTGAAAGACATGGGAGAGCACCGGGTTCCCCTACTTCTCTGCCATGTTGGCCCCTCCCTCTAAATGTATTTTATATTGATATCTTTGCAATGGAAAACTCCCAAATTCTGTCCATTCATTCTTGGCCTAGAAAATAAGTACTGAATTAAACACTGGAATGGGTTAATTTTAAAGAATAGAAATTCAGAAATTTAATGAACAGTATTGCAATAAAGTTGATTAATTCCAATATTTAATGATTGTCTTCCAAATATGATTGCATTTATTATGTATTTGTGTGAAATCACAATATTGTCTTTTGATGTCCTTTCTTTATTATGTAACAGCCAAGCAAAATGTGAATGAAAGTATGTCATGCATAATCCCTTGTCATGATAATGAGCTCAAGCCACTAACACAAATTTACCAAAAACATGGACAAATATATCTGCCTGTGTAAACCTGCTTATACATGAACACAGACACACATACACAGAGCTATTCAGAAAGCATAGGCAAAGCATAAATTTGCGAATATAAAAATTGATATTTAGAAGAACATGGAGATTCTAGATTCATTTAAGCTGCTTGCTAAATATATTATATTTGGCATTTTTTCTGAACTTAAAAATTTTTATATTTATGATGGTAATAATACTTGAACTTGCAATGTCACAGGGCAGATGTGACAATCACTTGAGCTAGTATATGCACAAAATGCTTTAAAAACTAAGAATTGAAAAGACATTGAAAATGTATTTTAAAGAATTAAGAGAACTCAATTATAACTAAGCTCCATCTAATCATTAAAGATTTAATGATTCTTATTTTATTCACTTATTCCATACCATTGAAAGCATTGAATTACTTTTTTCTAATTCATTCTAAAATTCTAGCCTAACTTTAATACTGAAAATAATGAAGTTAGCCCCCTGCCCCAGAATATATGGGACAATTTTACTTAAGAATAGGATATATAATTTCTCAGGGAAGAATGTGAAAATAATGTCTACCCATCTATTAAAAAAATCACACAAATAGTAGGCAATGTTTATCAAGTACTTACATGATCTCATTTCTTGTTTATAATGTATAACGTAGTTTCTGTTATCATCCCATTTGATGAGAAAATTGAAGAAAAGTGGTAAAGAAAAATAAAAGTTATCAGGAAATCTTTCAAGCATATATAAATGCTTAAGAGGTAAAGTAGCCTTCCTGTACACAGATAGAGTAAGTAGACAAGTTAGAATTGGAAACCCTGCAATCTCATTGCTGGGCTCGTGGTCTTAGGAACTACTGTCCTTGTTTTCTTACCAAGTTAGGTTCAAGGATAGCTTAATTTGTTTTAAGTAAATATATCAGTGTAATTAATGACAGGAGTAAGGTAAAGGAGACTGCTGTAAATTGTTTCCATATGTCAGTAGAGGTGATGTTATTTATCAGCAAAGACAAACAACAAACTTTGGATTTATAAAACCAACAAAACTTTATTTCCAAAATACGTATGTTCACTAAAGACAGTGCATTTGAATGTAGTTTAATTCCCACTTATACTGATTTGGGCACCTACCATATGCCAGGAATAGTGTACTTGGGATGCATAAAGAATGATGAGATGGAGAAAGGAATTATGCCTGTCCTAAGAATAAAGGCCCAGAATAAAAGATAGACAAGTGAAGGAAGTTCGAGAGACTTTTCAGGCAGCATGAACAGCAAATGTACATAGTTCTAAAATAGCCAGATATATATGAAAAAACTAAAAATAATTCATTGTTAATGGAGAGAAGAGTGAGGTGGAGAGCGGTGGAGATGAAGCTGGGAAAGAGGCAGGTGCCAGTTAGCAGAGAGCCTTCTGTCATCCTGTCATGGCTAAGTGCTTTAGCTTCATGCTATGGAAGCTATTCGAAGCCATTTCCACTTTTAGATGGGTTATACCTGAAGGCTATAGGGTGAAGTTTAACATAAAGAGATTGAAATAGTACAGAAAGTTGGCAAGGGCCTTGAGAGGACAGTTGGAGAGAAGGAGATGCATTTAGGATTATTTGGGGTTCAAACCATCAGACTGGTGACTAATTAGAAAGGAATATGATAAGGTGAACTCTAATATAGAATGTGAAGGGGTGACATGTGGAGCCATTTCTGATAATCAGAAATTGGAAGACAGAGCCAGTGAGGGAATGGAGGAAGCTGACGTGCTCATCAGGTTCAGTTTTAAATGTCTAAGAGATCTCCAGTAGCTATATCCAAATACAGATGGACACAGGTGCCTGGAGCTTAGGGGAGA
This sequence comes from Paguma larvata, assembly GCA_030068075.1. Lineage (NCBI taxonomy): Eukaryota > Metazoa > Chordata > Mammalia > Carnivora > Viverridae > Paguma > Paguma larvata. Next base: position 123,499,674 of record CM057823.1, on the reverse strand, counting down.
GGTCAGTACAATGCACTTGGGAGTTGTAAACTCATGAGGGTGGTACTGAAACCATGCAAAGAGTATCAAAAAGGATTTGGCATAGGGGCACCTGGAGGACCTAGTCAGTTAAGCATCTGACTCTTGATCTCAGGTCTTGATTTTAGGGTCATGAATTTGGGCTCCATGTTGGACTCCATGCTGGGTGTGAAGCCTATCTGTTAAAAAAAAAAATGGCATGTGGTAAGTTCTCCAAAGTTATTTATTGCAAAATTAAAGCAAGGTGTCATGAATCAAGAAAAGCACATCAAAAAACAGCACCATTTAAGGGCAGGAGGAAGCACTCATGGAACAGGGGTGATACATATACTTTTGTCTGTGGCTATAAATATATGTACTAAAATAAGAAAAGAATCCAGAGAAAGAAAGCAGCAGATGACATTAGTGATCAATTCTAGATACAGAGGCAAATTGGACAGCTGCACAGAGGACTTCAATAGTAGCTCTTAATTTTATTTTATTAATAGAAATAAGCAGGGAAACATACTAAAATTTGACAGGGTTGCTCAGTGAATCTATAAGTATATGCTACTTTTAATACATTTATATATGCTCGAAATACTTCCTGATAGCTTTTATGAAAGAATAGTGAAAAACGTGGAACAGAATCAGTAAGTGTGAACTACACTTGGTAAAACCTGAGCTTGAAGGTAAAAAGATGAGAGGAAGTTAGAGTGGCTTCAAGACAGGGGAGTTTTTTTAAAGATAAAAGAGACTGCAGCATTTTATAGATTGAAGAAAAGGACAGACAGAGAAGGACAGGTTTTGAAATACAGTTTTTGAAATATGGAGGATGTCTCAACAATATAGTTGTGACATCAAAAATGAGAAAATCCATATCATCCTGTATGATGTTTGTCCTTCAAATTCCATTACAATAGAGCCAGAACTTTTATATTTTTAATATATGCCTTAGCGTACTAAAAGCATAAACTCATTTTGTCTAGTTCTGCATTATAATAAAGAACTAAGGGGATAATGTTATACTTCTTAGATGACATCATTCAAGAAATTATAGTAAGACAGTCACGTAATCTTCCCCCCCACAGAGGAAAGAATTTGCAGCACATTTATATCTTAAAGCGTCATCACATGGTTGCAGCACTGTCACTGATATACTATGACCACAAAAACAATCTGGAGAAAGAGCATGTGCTGAAAGAAAGGAGAAGAAAATTGTGTTAGCCAACATATAATCTTATATTTATGGATATTAAGGGCTGTTGAAAACATAATATAATTGAAGTTATAGAAATATCACAGGATCATAATGGAAAATTTATTATTTATAATATAGAATTTCTTAATGACTTCAAGAATTAATATTCCATGTAAGATATATTGCCTTCGACCCACCCTGTATAACAACACCTACTATGATTCTGTGTCAGAAATTCTTTTAGGATTTGCGACATTTTAGTTGGAAGTACCTTTTAATTTTGCCAAATTCACTCCACATTTGGAGATTTTTTTTTTTTCCCATTTGGTCCTTAGAGAGATACAGAATATTTTCCTGAGAAGCATTTTCAACTATAAGGGCCCTATTTAGCATGTTTGAATAATAATCGAGTTGAGGAAACGATGGTGATGATGAGATAGTATTTGAGAAAAATCATGGTCACTGGTAAAGATGGCATTACAACTATCTCCTGAGTGACAGAAAGTCTCTTAATGAAATGTCAGAATTCTTGAATGCCTAAATCACATCATCAGATAAGGGCAAATCTGCCAAATGAGGGATAATTCAGCTGTCCCCTTACTATTCATTTCATTGCCACAAATCCCTTGCTCCTTATTCTTTTCATTCCTGTTCTCTCCCTGATCCTTTTATTTTCTTTTTTTAGTCCTATCGCAGAAACTTCTGCATCTTGGTGTCAGTTCACCATTTTGGGCAGGCTGGCTTGAAATCCCTCCCACCTCCTGATCCCAGCCCTCCATTGCTATTCTCCAGTGATCTCTGCGCCTCTGCTTTAGCCAAGGTCTCACACGAGAGCTGGACAGTCTTCCTGGTCAGACGATTGGTTTAAAAAGTGCTGACAGCTGTCATAACAGCACTGAGATTCAAATTCCAAGGTTAGGTGGTCCCCTAACCCTTTGAGAATCCAAACTGGAGCTACCCTTGGGAAAATGATGACCTAGGTAAAAATAACTCGTGGTTCCTCCCAGGTTGTAGATGTGGGTTCCTTTTAATCCTCTGTCTCTTTCTGTCTTTCATCTCTTTTAATTCCATCTTTCAGGTGTCTGTTTTCTCACTAAACCTCAGAGTGACCTATCATGGGAGAAATTCAAATCATGTTCTCAAAATACAATAATTACCAGTCTCATAGGGCTCCCTGCCCTAAAAATACCTGTCAGGTTCCATGACGTATTTTAGACATTATCAGGGGAGACATTTTTGTTTGGCAGAACTCTAGTTATTTCGAAATGGTACAGACTATTGTCTACATATGTTAGTTTATAAGAAGTCATTTCTAACTTATTGCCTTTGATACTGTTAGTAACCACTATTTATTGGTAAGGGTAAGAATGATAATGGCAAAAATTTACCATGTACCAGATTTTCTTCTCATTTAACCTCAAAACAAGTGTATGATGGCACATATGATTATTCTGATTTTAGTTATAAAATGTTGAAATGCAAATAGGTTTATAAAATTGCCCAACGTCATCTGACAGAGATGTGCTGCAGAGCTCTCTTATTTATAATGAAACTACCATTATAAATAGTAGTTTTTAAAATAACTATGCCTACTCAGTTGTAACAGAGAAAATCAGGGCTGTAGTGACTCATTGTAAGGCTCATGGGGTCAGAAATTTCTAAGCATTCTCCAGTTGAATTATTGCTTCTGCGTGTAGATATCAAACATATATCACCTACCTTGAAATGGCTTAGAAGAAGTAAAACCAAGAGTCCTGTTAAATAAAAATGTTTAAATAAGTTTTTTTAAATGGGGGAGTTACACACACAGATATAAATATCCTTTAAAGATATAAAACTTACAGAAATGGTCACACAGTTGCAGGATGCCGTGAAGATGCTCCCAGCTGGAGTTAGGCCTTCCCAGGTCAGGCCACCAAGAACTGAAGATACTGCCATCAGGAAATAATGATTCCACAAGGAACAGAAATCCCCCTTTTCCATTCTTAGGAAGGGGAGCGGAGAAAGGGGAGATTGAGGAGAGAGGCAAAGGGAGGAATAGGTAAAGAAGAAGATTATATTCTTCTGAATCATCTCTGCCTGACTGCTCTACACATGTTGGTCCCTTGCCCACCTTCTCACCATATGCAAGAAGTTATGCAGAATGACTTCAGTGCATTCTTGTAACTGGGCAAATTGAATAGTCACTTCTTGAACATTTTGTTGCAGAGATGAGGTCAGCAAAAAGTCCATTCTTGTACCATTGCTCTCTATTCTGAAAAAATTATAAATTCATACATTCAGGAACCTCTTTAAAACATTCCAGATTTCCACAATATCAAGATAAGGTATCAAGTCTAATCTGGAAGGAAAAAAATAAAAGCATACTAACTAGGAATCAACAATGACAAAAGACTAACACAGCCTCTATAGGGACATTTGGATTTTACAATGAAGAGAAAAGTAGCAATATAGTGTTGGCAATGGAGAACAAATTGGAAAGAGCCAATGTAAAAACCAAATGAGAAGGCAAATCAAGTTAAGAGTAAATTGAGGTCATAGTCACCGGCCCTGGAGCATACGTAATTATATTGATGATAATAAATGTACAGCCACCCTTATTTACAATTTCCTTTACTGTCCTCTTGAAAAGAATTTAATCCAACTGTGTATTAAGTAATACTTGTATTAGAGTTGACCTGAAAAAGTTCAGTTGTAATGGCAATGAAAAACCACTATGTATATATTACTTGTGGAATATTTAAAAATTAAAGAAGAAAACAAATTTTTATCCCTAAATCATCCCATTTCATTACTGATTTGTTATACCCTTTAAACTCTTATATCAAGTGCCCTTTCTTGATTTAGATATATTTTGCAAAGGTAAGAGTAGAAAGAGTAACGGATAAGAATAAAAAGAAATTCAGAGCCAAGGTCCTTTCTATTTCCTGAAAATACATAGGAGACTTAGTTCTGACTTAGAGTTTTGTTTTCTATTTACTATTAATGATCTCTGCTACTTACCACAAGAGTTAGTATCTGGTTCTATTTTAATTGGTGAAATAATAATTTTATTGTTTACATTTTAACTACTTACACTGGAAAAGATCACTTGTAATCTCCAGGAATGCTTTAATGTTTATGTATATCTTTTCATTCAAAACCGAGTGAAGTTCTTCAAAAAGGAGCTTGAGAATTGCAAGTGAAAACAAAAGTGGTTTTGAAACGAATGGTTTTTAAAAACAGAGAACAGATGTTCTCAATTTTTTATTCAGTATGACATCTCTCGATATTGCTATAGCATTAGTAAATATTTATAACTCCATATTGAGCAATTGCCTAGGCCTCCTTTTCAGGGTCAGTAGTTATCAAAATTTATAAATAGTTTCATTTTCATTTGATTAGCTATTTTATGCATGAAATATTAGACATTTAATATTTTAAAATCAAATTGTGATTAACATTACATGTCATACATTTAAATAAGCTATGCAAGTGTATGTGTTTGTGCAAATACATTTTTTTAAGTTTTCTTTAAAAATCCTCAAAATTAGGTCTTCCTTATTTTAAATGAGTAGCTCAAATTATAAATAAAATATGAAAGTACATTAGCTCAAAAAGGACATGGAAACATTTATTAATGACGCTAAGGACTAAATACTGCAACATGAAAAACCCATTACAGTATTTTTGTTTTTGCTCAGTAGCAAACTTCTAACCTGTTTAGAATTAAAAAAAAAAAGTCAAAATTGACTTTAAGTACTCTCTGGAGAAATACTGCTGTGTAATAAGTACACAAAAATAAAGTTTATAAAAAATAAAGGTAGATTATTAATATAGACTGTAGTCATTGAAAGTGACCTGGCATAAAGGAGTGAAGACCTTTTGTTTGCTACTTGCTAGGTTTGTGACTCTGGGAAATATATTTTACCTCTCTGAGCTTCAGGCACCCAAACCTTACTTTAAGAATTAGATGCTAAAATCTTTTTGAGATAAACTGTAGTAAGTGCTGCGACTACTCTGCTCATATCCCCTTAGATTCCTTTATCATTTGCAAACACACACACACACACACACACATACACACACCGAATCCAGATGTATGTTTACCCTCAGCAACCACCACCAGACAGTGTCAGTGAGCCATCCTTAGCTTTGGGAACCTAAGGCCACTTTGCTTACAGAGCAAACCTCCCTTAATCAATGACTGATCTGTGTGGCAGGATTAATACCCCAGATCCATATCGCCAGCTCCTTTTCTCTTGGATAGGTACAGTTTTGCGATGAGACTTCCCTCTAAAGGGTAGTCTTGTGGGATGGAGCCAAAGCCACTCCCTGAGATCTTGAAGTTGGACTTTTCAATGGACTCCTTTCCTTCCTTTCCCTGTCCAACTTCCTCACTTCCCTATTATTTTTCCTGGGAGCATTTCCTAATAAATCAATATCACAGAAATTATCAACTCAGAGTACATTTGTGGATGTATTATGTACAAATAATAATCTTGTTTTGTTTTAAACTGAGCTATAATAGATATGTAACATTACAGGCAACAGTATTCTGATCCGTTTTGTTTTGGTTTGTCACATTGATTTATGTGAACTCTAACGTCTAGCATTAGATAATGCACATCATCTCAGGAAAAATATTGCAAGAACCACTGTACCCCAATTTGTACCTCACACAAGTCAGAATAGATGTTGTTACAAATAAGACCTATAAGGTAATTACTTTATATGATAAACTAATGATAATATCATTGAAAGAATCCTATAAATCAGATATTTCTCATTATTTAAAAACTTACCAAAAAATGAGATCCATTTTGAGAATGAAATGGAAAAAGAAAAAAAAAGGAAAATATAAATAAAGTATCAAACAAAATTAAAAATAAGAAAAAAACAAGTGAATTGGGCAATCTTACATATGCATGTAAAGGTAGAGAATTAACATTGTATGTGAGATTAAGGTTTATTTTAGAGAAAGGTATTAGTAAATGACTAATAAAACATGTATGTGATTTCAAGGTCAAATAAACTCAAAGACCAACTCTGTTTTATGTTTCCATTTACTTTAAAATCAAAATAAAGGCGCCTGGGTGGCTCAGTCGGTTAAGCCTCGACTTCAGCTCAGGTCATGATCTCGCGGTCTGTAAGTTCAAGCCCCGCATCGGGCTCTGTGCTGATAGCTCAGAGCCTGGAGCCTGCTTCAGATTCTGTGTCTCCCTCTCTCTCTGCCCCTCCCCTGCTTGCTCTCTGTCTCTCTCTCTCTGTCAAAAATAATAAACATTAAAAAAAAATTTTAAATCAAAATAATACTTTAAAATACTATTTTTATAGTACTTATAATCCATAATATATACATACATAATCTTTGAAGGTTACTTACAAAGTTTTTAAAAAATACTGGTGTGTGGAAATATTTGCATTAATGACAAAAGAAATTACCTCTGATACAGACTAATTGTGATTTTAATCAGATGAATCGAATGACATAAATTTTTTTGAAGACTAAAATATTTCTGAGGAAAAGACCCTCTTTAATATATGCTAATGTATCAAGATACCATTTTTTTCAAGCAACAAATGAAGTAAGAATAATGCTCATATTGCCTAATGTTTTCTATATTTCACAATTATTTAGCTTTAACTTGAGAGTGTGGCTTTTATTTGTCGGGAAAAAAATAATTTAAAGTTAATAGTGTATCCACTCTTACTTGGCTTATCAATAATTTCAGATACTGCTCTATGGTTTCACAGTTTGGCATATATCATTTTGACAGATCCTTAAAGAACCTAAATGCCACCTAGACATGTAATGTTACCAAGGTCCATTCTACACTGCTACGCAGACTTCATTCTTGCGATAGCAGCTATTTTCTCTGTCTTCATCATCTGATTCCAGGTAACCTTGTTTATTAGTGTGTATTGCTTAGCAAAATGAAAATGAAAATTTGTGTCTTTTATTCCTATTAAACACAGTCTTAGATTTTACATAAAATTATTTAAAACTATATTTCATTAATGGGCTTATGTTCTTATCTGTAGATAAGAACTAATACACAGGGTAGAGTTTCCTTTATTATTAGGCTAAGAAAGCATGATTATCCCACTATTATTAACTATTAACATAGTTAACATTCTATCACTAGTGATAGAATTTTAATTGTAAATTTCTCACTTGCTTTATTTATTTACTGAGCACCTCTTAAACTATTTCTTCTCCTTCTCCTTCTGTATCTCCTTTTGTATAAAGACCATGTGTACAAAGCACTTGTATAGTCACATAAAGCTTTTAAACCATCCAAAGAAGGATTTTGTTTGTATGGGTGCTTACTCATCAGAAAGTAAGATTGCTGCTCCTACTTTCTCTGGGTTTATCTTTATCAGTTATATGTTTTTAATCCTTTTATTTCAATCTTTCTGTGTCTTTTTTGGTTTTGCATGCAATATATTATTGGCTCTTATTTTCATTTCTTCAATTTGTGTGTCTTTGTCTTTTATATAATAAGTTCAGTATGTCTTTTCGTTTCAGGGCACCTGGGTGGTTCAATTGGCTGAGTTTCCAACTCTTGATTTCAACTCAGGTTATGATCCAGGGTCATGGGATGGAACCCCATGTAGGGGGCTCGATGCTGCTTGGAATTCTCTCTTTGCCTCCCTCTCTGCTCCTCCCCTCTCAGAATAAACAAACAAACAATATATCTATATATATCTATATCTATATATATATATATATCTTTTTGTTTCAGTTTTTTATCCAGTATTTAATTCTACCATCTCGTTTAATGTTTTTCATCCTGCACTTTGTGTGTTCTTTTAATGAAATTCTGTAAAGCTGTCTTCTGGTGTTTAAAAGTTACATAGGCTAATTTTATCATTTTTCTTAAGACACATATGAGATAACTTCTACATCCTGAATGTACCAATGACTGTTCATCCCTCTTACAAAAGAAACATATCAGTACCCCTGGTGTCTTTTGTCCTCTCCACGTCCCATTATATTACTAATACATGAAACATTGTTTCTGGTAATATAGAGAAACTTTCTATTCTGTCTTGTTATCTGTTTACATATTATATTTATTTAAAATAATTTAGTTATGTGTGTATGCTTTAGAAAATGATTATTTTGTCTAGTTCATTGTTTATCTTTGCGGTACAGGAACTCTTCTGGAGTCTAGTAGTTCATTTGACCTGTGAGCTTATATTTCCTGTGGAAAATTGGCTCTTTTGTCTTGGAGAAGCTCCATAGGCCAGACCACAGTCTGTGTCAGTCTAGACTGTTTCAAGGTTTGTGTATATGAGGGTACATGAGTCGTTCAGGCACCACCAACCAGAGTTATTACTCTATTTTGCAGCAACCTAGCAAGAAACAACTGTATCAGGAATTCACTCCTAAATCTGACTTCTAAAGGCAGTGTCACGAGGTTGTAATTCATCAAGGTTGTATTCATGTAAATCCTGGGGAATGGATCCGGAAAAGTTAAGAACTGAATGCCTTTACTGGGGCGCCTCGGTGGCTTAGTCAGTTAAGCATCAGACTTCGGCTCAGGTCATGATCTCACAGTTTCTGAGTTGGAGCCCTGCATTGGGCTCTGTGCTGACAGCTCAGAGCCTCCAGCCTGCTTCGGATTCTGTGTGTGTGTCTGTCTCTCTGCCCGTTTCCTGCTTGTGCTCTGTCTGTCACCGAAAGAAAAAAAAAAAAGAAAAAACATTAAAAAAATTAAAAAAGGGCGCCTTGGTGGCTCAGTCGGTTAAGCATCCAACTTCAGCTCAGGTCACGATCTCATGGTTCGTGGGTTCGAGCCCTGCGTAGGGGTCTGGGCTGACCGCTCAGATCCTGGAGCCTACTTGGGATTCTGTGTCTCCTTTTCTCTCTGCCCCTCCCCCGATCGCACTATTTTTCTGTCTCAAAAATAAACAAACATTATTTTTTTAATTAAAAAAACAAAAAAACAAAAAACAATGCCTTAAGACAGGCAGCCCCAGCTACTTTCACTTCATGCAGAAAGATTCTTGCCCACAACAGTGTTTTAAGGAAAGGGGACAGGCAATGATTGTCCAGAGGGACAGAGTAGGAAGGTGGAGTCAGGAGAGACCAACAGATTTTAAATTGTTCTTCCATTCCTGCCTCCAGCCCTGTCTGCCCTGAGCTGTAACTCCCCAATCCTCACACAGAATGATTTAAAATTCTGCTTTTGTCACTGTGGCTGCTATTAGGTTTTGGATTCTGTCTCTCCCTGTTGTGTCTTCATCATTATTTTTAGAAGTGGTAACCAGCAACTTCTGCAAGTTGGACATCTTGTTAAATGCACAAATTTTTGTACGTGTGGATGGTGAATTTGTATCTGTATTCAGTATGCATTATTTATGTAAAGATTTTCTAATAAGTGATTTACAGTTTTTTTTCCTATAACTCACTTTGCCCTTTTAAATTTTTCACATATTTTTCATTTGCTTTTATGAATTTACATATATAGACTTTCTAGCTAGACAGTATTATTGTAGAGTTGAAAATCTGTTTATTTTACAATGAGAAAACTTCCACTTACAATGAAAATTGGTATTCAAAAATCTGACCTTATAAACATTCCTTTGAAAGGATACTTAAATGGAGTGTGAAAATGCCACACATCAGCTAATAAATCTTTGTGAGAATTTCTGTTTATATGCATTTTAAATGCATCGATCACTCACAAATGTAAAACCTACAATAAATAGATAATATATAAGACTACTTAAATCTCATCCAAAATCTTGTTTTGTGAGTAAATTGAATATGGTAAATATTACCTCTTTTATAGAGTGAATAGTCTTCACACATTTTTTGAATGGATTAAACCACCTTATATTTTTCAAAGTGTACCAGTTGTGTGTCAGTAGGAGTACATGGCCTTATATTGGAAGTGCCAAGGCAGCAAATACTGTAAGACAACTAATACTTGTTTAAACTCTAGTTCATTTTATTGATTCGCACCCTACTCCCCCCTCTAAGAAAGAAACACTCGCTGTACTATCCATTGGCTCCATCTTTTCCTGTCCCCCTTTTCCACCCCACCTCCTCTTTCTTCTCTTACTTCTCAACCTGCTTCTTCTACTTATTTTTGCCATTTCTTTCACCATCTACTTCCTTCCCCTTCCTGATACTTTCTCCTCTTTCTCTTGCTATTCTTCCTCCATTAGGAAGTAGTAGCGATGTCATTTCTCATACTTACATGTACCAATGATGGTTATATTTATTATTTAGTGCTTTCTATGTGCTGGACATTGTGCTTAGCTTTTTGCTGTATGAATAATTAGAGTTGATAGTCCTTGGGATTCTGCTCTGGATGGAATATTTACACCCCCCCCGCAATTTATATATTGAATTCTAAGCCCCCAAGGTGATAGTATTAGGAGGCAGAGCCTTTGGGAGTGATTAGGTCATGAGGGCAGAGCTCTTATGAGAGGGATTAGTGCCTTTATAAAAGAGAATCCTGAGAGATCTCCGACCCTCCCACCATCTGAGGACACAGCAAGAAGTTCCCTCTGCCAGGCCTTCATCAGACACTGAATCTACTGGTGCCTTGATCTTAGACTTCCCAGGCTCCAGAACTGTGAGAAATAAATTGCTGCTGTTGATAAGGCACCCAGTCCATGGTATTTTGTTTTGTTGTAGCAGCCCAAAGAAAGTAAGACGGATTTGATAGAAGTTTGTGTGTAATTCCATTAAAATTATACTGTAACAACTTTGAAATTAGATTAGAATTAAGAGACTAATGAATTTAGGTTAATAAATGTAGATTTAAAATCTATAACGCTGTGTGTATACACTTGGAATAAATATATAGTCTCTTTATGCATACTTTGTTCCTATGTTAATTTAGATGTTTTACTAAAACTGGGGCCAATATATAATACTGTAGGAATAAGTATTAAAAAGAGAGTTGAAAATGGATACTAAAATTGCTCATAAATTCATTTAATGAATTGTTATTCTTTGAATATTCCAACTGTATTCTTTCCTTTCCTTCATAATAAACTCAATAGATGTTACCATACACACCAATGACATTTAGCAGTGAAAATCATCTTTATGAATTATTAAATTCTGTATTAAATGTTTTACATGAGATTGGTAACATTTAACTGAACCCAAACTAGCTTTATCTCTCTAAGAATAAAGGAAGTTAACAAGACTGCTTTGCTCAGTTCTTTGAAAAGGATAAATATATGTAAAAAACATTTGCATTATAATTGCAGGGATCAAATTAGTTTCACTTTATAGATCCAAAATAAGGTGAAATGGATAACATCATTTACATTTTAAATCACATGCATCTTGAGCCAAGTGAAAGAGGTGAAATAAACATACTTTAGGCTTTGGGTGAAATATAATAATAATAAAAAAAAGACACTTTGGAGAACTTATCAGATTCCTTGAACAAAAAGTAATGCTTGTTTTTCCTGATTTTATAGTGTTCTGGGGAGTGGCAGACCAGACAGCCAGCCAGAAACCAGGTCTTGAAGAACCAGATAAATAATGCTAAAGAGTTTTAAATTTATCTTGGATTTGTAGGAAATCAATGAAGCAGGATCTGATTTTATTTTAGAAAGATCAGTTTGGCTGCAATGTGGAGCATATAATAAGTGAAACAACTGGAGGAGTGAGTACTGTTAGAAGGTTACGGTAGTGATTCTGGAGAAAAATTAAGGAGCCTGGAGTAAACACTGTTTAGAAAGGCAGTTGAAATAGAAAGGAAGGGACATGTTTGAGGTTGATTTAGGAAGATGATTTCTTGGATTTGTGATGGAGAAATCGGGATGCTAAGTATCCAGAGTGACTGCTTTATTGGGAGATTCTTTGATAATGATACCTTATATTGGTACGAGGAATCCAAAAAGAAAATAAAAAATCTTTGAAGATGACAAGTTTTGTTTAGAATATCCTGAGATTGTGGTACATGAGAGGTATTCATGTCAGGTGGATGTGTCTAGCAGGCAGTTTGATGTATAGGATAGACATCGTTCAAATGATTTGCATGGATTTTATAACAAAATGAATAAAAATGAAAAATACTAAACATTAAAAAACAGTAAACAAAACTGGACTTGTGCCCCTCCCCCACTGGTGCTTGCTTGCTCCCTTTGTCTCTCTCTCAAAATAAATAAATAAAAAGAAATCTTGCTCTTATTTGAGTCTGGAAAATATATACGACTCTTCCCTCTTGCCAAAAGAATTTCTTCTAGACTCCTGCGTTACCTTCCAAATTACCATTTTCTCATGCCTTCCTTAGCTCTATTTTCTTCTCCATACAGTAGCCAGAATGATGTTGGCTAAATACAATTGAATTACACCTAAAATTTCTGTGGTTTCTGTTGAACTCAGTATAAAATCAGTGCTTAGCAGACCTATAATCCTCTGATGTCAGTATATATGCCTCTTGCTCACTAAGTTCTAGTCACACTGTGTGTACTTTTATCAGTTTCTCGAAAAAAGGCCTGTGTTCCCTCTTTCTCCCCCAGCTCCTGAGCTTTTTCCAGTCTCTTTCTGAAGCAATCCTCTGCTTGCCGCCTGGATGTGTCCTTGTCCCCTAGATTTAACCTTAAGTGCCATTTCCTCAATAAGACCCACTGTCCCCACATATAATTAAAGAGCATCCTGCATGCTCTTTAATTCTCTCTTTCAGCAGTTCATTGCTTCCCTTTATATCACTTCATATTTGTAACTTCAGGCCTATGGGTATGTCTCCTTATTGGAAACCTATCTCCCCTATGAACTATAAGTAGTGAAACAGCAAGGATACAATGTTTTGCTGACCACTTCCCCTGTATGGAGAGCCTTGTGTTTGGCCCTCCGTACCCACCCCTCCTCTGAGAGAGGCTGCACCCCTTCTGCCAGCAGCACAGTTAGCACAGTCACGTCTTACTCAGAAGCTGCGTTCTAAATGGCTAACAGTAAACGATGGACAAAAGTGTTCATAGTAACGACCTTATTTCTAATTATTTTATTTATATTTTATTATATTTTATACATACAAAATGCTGAATATATCTTAAAATAAAATTTTATTGTACTTGTAATGACAAAAAGAAAGAGTGAAGTCGTAGTTTAATTTGTGTCGTTAAATGTACTATAATTACTGGTGGATGAATTAATATGTTATAGATACTCTTTAAATATTTGGAATCAATAAGTAATAGAGACTCATCAAATATTTGATATCAATTAAGTGCAGCTTTTAATGCCTTTGCCTATCATTTCTGCTTAAAAGATGAATAAACAGACCTCCAAAGCCACTAAATAATTCCTCTAGTCACATATAATCCTTTCAGATTCTGCTTTATTAGATTTTGCAGTTTAGATATACATCTGTAGGGTTATATTTTATTTATTTATTTTTTTACTTTTGCTTTGAATGTGCTGAAGGAAATTTGAAGGATAATGCATTTTCTGGGGTCTAGAATTTCTTGAGTTTGGCAGTAAAGTTTGATCTGTGTCTACAATTGTCTGGTGAAGTTTGATTCATGACATCCGCTCTTTTCTAGCTGATTGTCGACCTGTAATGCTGTGCTGATTCTGCAAGTCTTTAGTGATCTTCTTCTTGTCTCCCTTATGCTTGTGTTTCCCGGATGCTGTCATCAGCATATTGTTGTTAATGAACAACTGCCTTGAAGACTTTTATGTCACTTCTCAGTTTAAAAAATTCTATATACATTAAAATTAAATCAATACCATAAAATAAAATGCTCATAGTCCCCTAAAGCAAATCTTTTCTTCAAAACAGGAATCTTATTTTTAAGCCATAATGATAAAGTGGGCAAGATATTCTATTCTGACCTTCCTGAGTAAAAATATCAAGCAAGAAAAAGCTAGAACAGTCTTTTCCTTACTTTCAAGATGTCAATCTTAATTTTGCTGGCGGGTTCCTGTGTTTAGTGATGAAGGGCTTGCTTTTTTGTTCTTCGTTTTTGTTTGTTTTTAATAGGAATGATTTTCAAGGTCGAATTAAGGATCTGTGGTTCTAAAGTTAAAGAACTGTTAGGACTCTGCTAGAACTTCACAAAAAGTACATTGAAAGTCAGTTTTTTCCAAATTGATTCTGTGTGTGTGTGTGTGTGTGTGTGTGTGTGTGTGTGTGATGGAGGCTTAAAAATCTCAACAAGAAACATCCTTCTTTGTCCTCCTAAATTCAGAATTAATTGCAAAATAGAGGATACAGAGAAATTGATTTATTATGCAGTCTAAACCTGGGTTGAAATGCAGCCATATAAGCTTCCAGTACATTCTTATCTGAACTAAAGTGACCCCCTGGAGTTGCTGACACCAGTGGGGAAATTGCAGACCTCTGTCACAGGGCAGGAGTCTGTAAGCTTAAGTCTAGAAAAGCTGAAATTTTATCTTGTGGACAGGCCATGCCAGTAAGAAGCAGAACATGTTTATCTATTCCAAGATCATCCACCAGTTTATAGATGAAGAGGAGTGAGTGAGAGGTGGGACTTCCACTAGAAGTCCTTGGCAAATATGGGCCAAGGGAATGGAGGGTCCCCTAACAAATAAAAGGTGTGTGTTATAGACGAGGATGTTGTTAATGAGGCAATGTTTGGGACTTGATACATCAAAAAATTGAGTCCTATTTCCTATAGTAGGCACTTCTGCATTCATTATTTTTCCCTTAATTATCTTCACTGAAAGAATCACTTTATTAATTTCTCACTCAGACTATAAAATTCAGGCAAGAATGAGTATGGAGTACGTAAGCTTTTCTTAACAAAAAAGGGTGCCTGGGTGGCTCAGTCAATTAAGCCTCTGACTTGATCTCAGGTCATGATCTCACAGTTTGTGAGTTTGAGCCCCGTGTTGGGCTCTGTGCTGACAGCTCTGCCTCTCGCTGCCCCTCCCATGTTCATACTCTGTCTCTCTCTGTCTCTCAATAATAAACAAAAATGTTAAATTAAAAAAAAATTCTAAGGGCACCTGGGTGACTCAGTCAGTTGAGCATTCAACTCTTGGTTTCAGCCCGGGCCATGGTCTCATAGTTTGTGAATTCAATCCTCACATCAGGTTCTGTACTGACAGTGCAGAGCCTTCCTGGGATTCTCTCTCCCCACTCTCTCTCAAAATAAATAAATATTTCAAAAAATTCTAATCTATTCATGAAAATATTTCTCACTTGATGTTGTAGCATCAAATCCTCAGACACGTTTTAGGATTTATGCCAGTTCTTTAGTCCTCACTTTTGTGTGTTTGTTTCCTTTCTTCTCCTTTCCTTCTGAACAGCCTAGAATTACTAGAATAACCCCTTAGTTCATATATCATTCCAAGCTGTCCCTGCTTAAATTTATATAGCATACAAATGCCAGAAATTTTACTGGACTTGTCATGTCACTAATATTAAATGCCATATAGCAAATGTTTCTGCAATGTGTCAGCTTTACCAGCTGGTCTGCAGTGAATCCTCTCAAACCACATGTATCCTCTCTCCTCCTACTTCATTTATTCAAAAAGTATCAAGCACCTAGAATGTGCCAAAAACTACATTAGGCTGTTTGGAGTCAATATGACTCTAAATAGACATGATCCTTGCTGAAAGGAATTTACATGGTAGTGTAGAAAACAGACAAACTATAGACAAGTACCAAATAAAAGCAATCATTGATAGTGTGAAATGAGACTTTAGTGAAAAGATTAAAATAGAATCACCTGGAGATGGGAATCTACTTTATAGATTATATTTCTAAGTCAGTAACACTTAATATGAAGAGCATTCCAGATGGAGGAAATACCGTGTTAAAAGTTCAAGTGCAAAAAATCTCAGTTCACTCAAACCACTGCAAGAATATAAGTATGAGTCATTTTTTAATGTTTGTTTGTTTGTTTGTTTATTTTGAGGTGGGGGGAGGGAGAGAGAGAGTGAGAGAGATAGAGTCCCAAGAAGGCTCCGAACTGCCAGCGTAGAGCCCTCCACTAGGCTTCACCTGCGAACCTTGAGATCATGACCTGAGCTGAAACCAAGAGTTGGACACATAACCGACTGAGTCACCTAGGCACCTGTAGTATGAGTCATTTTTGCAAGGGAAAAGCTGATATGAGATAAAGTTAGCATAATAAGGACCAGGTGGTGCTGGAGCTGTACATCATAATTAAGATCTACTTTTTATTATGTAGAGCAGAACTGTTCGATACTAACATAAAACAAACAGCAAATTGTACTCATTTATGAAATTTAGTATTTAAAATATATTTTGTAAATTTTAGTGGAGAGGGGCAGAGGAATAGAGAGAGAGAATCTTAAGCAGACATCATGCTCCGTGCGGAGCCTGACAGGAGGCTCAATCCCATGAACCTAGGATCATGACCTGAGCAGAAACCAAGAGTCAGGCACACAACTGACTGAGCCACCCATAGGCCCTCTAATACATTTTATTGGGGCGCCTGGGTGGCTCAGTTGGTTAAGCGGCCGACTTCAGCTCAGGTCATGATCTCACGGTCTGTGAGTTCGAGCCCCACGTCGGGCTCTGTGCTGACGGCTCAGAGCCTGGAGACTGCTTCGGATTCAGTGTCTCCTCTCTCTGCCCTTCCCCTGCTCATACTCTGTCTCTATGTCTCTCAAAAATAAATAAACATTAAAAAAATACATTTTATTTAACTTAATATATCCAAAAAAGTATCATTTATTCATACCACTTGTTATATTATGTATTACAGCATTATAATAAATAGAAAATTATTCGTGAGATATTTTATTAATTTTTTTTGTACTTCAGTCTTCAAAATCTGGTATTTTACACCTACCACACATCTCAATTTGGACTATCCACATTTCAAGTGCATATTTACCACATGTGGCCAGTGGCTACAATATTGGAATAGAATATTAACAGGTTTTAAACAGGAGAGCGATGTGATCCAAATTACATAAGCAAGTTACTTTGGAATGGAGAAAGTATGGGTGAAGACAGGAATACTAGTCAGGAGGCTGTAATAGTTTCCTTTGGCTGCTGTAACGAAGTATGACAGATTGGTCGACTTAAAATAACAGAACTTTATTTTCTGTCTGTTTTGGAGACTACAAGTCTGGAATCAAGGTGCCAGCAGGGCCATGTTCCCTCTGAAAGCTCCAGGGAAGGATGTTTCATTGCCTCTTCTAGCTCCTGGTGATTGTTGACAGTCCTTTTTGTTGCTTGACTTACAGATGCATTGTCCCTCTAATCCCTGCCTCTCTCTTCATACAGCTTTCCATGTATGTGTGTCCCTGTGTCCCAATATCCTTCGTTTTGTAAGAGCATCACTCATATTGTATTTATGACTCATCCTAAAACCTCACTGTAAGTCAACTGCATCTTCAGAGATCCTATTTTAAGGTCACACTCATAATTTCCAGGTAGACATGAATTTTGGGGGATGCTATTCAACCCAATGCAGAGGCTAAAGGAGCAAAAGAGTGGTAGCTTGTGCACACTGAGCACACATCTATGCCCTATTTCTCTGCTCGTCCCTAGGTAGTGGGCCCAGAGTAGTAGTCATAGATATAAAAAGAAGAAATGGTTGTGAAATATATTTCAGATACGTATTTAGCAGATATCTTGAGTGTGGAGAGACCAAGCTTAAATAATCTGGGTGACAGTTCTCAGTCAAACTTCTCTCATGACTTTCCTAATCAGTCACTAAATGCCTACTACTTTTCACCCAGGACATTTGTATTCCTATCTTCTAAAGGCATCTAACTCAAAGACATTTCCTTCAAGTCCCTCTTTGTAAGTACTTTCTTAATTAGCTCCCCTTTACTGAGAAGAGTATTAAACTAGAAGAAATGGATTAGCCTGTCACATGCACGAAAGAAATCAAATATATATTTGTTTAATCTACTATTAATGAAACTATACTGGTATTTATATATATTACAATATGCTCTCTGAAAAAAAATCTGAATACCAGAAGAGTATTGTTAGAACACTTCTTGTAGGGAAAAAAAAAATCCATATGGTTTACATCTAGAATAGTGAATATAGTTATCTGGGTACAAGTGTCTCCAGTGATTTCTATCTTGAAATATATAAATTCCAAATTTACATTTTTGTTCTATCTCTTTCTTAAATGAAGTAACTGAAACTCTGAAATCTGGGTATATTTTCAGTTTATGTAATCTCTTATGGATAATGAACTCCATAAATTAAAAATATGCTATGTAATGGAATGTAATCTTCTTGAGAAAATATCATCTCCAATGCAGTGTCAAAGTAGTGGGCTGTGGAGGATGTCAGACAGTTTCAGAGTTTAGGTATCATAAAAATGAATGAATATAAATATGTTATTTAGATGTTTGTTTTATTGATTTACCAGGAATATCCTCTTTCTGTTTGACTTTATATTTTTGACCCATTTTTAAAAATATATAAATTTAAAATAGCCGCCCTGTCCCTTTGCTCTTTTCTGTAAACTTTTTCAGACTTTGTAATTGTTTTTGTGCTAGTGTGGTGATCAAAAAACAAAAAAATCTAGTAATAAGTCAGCTGCTAACATTTGTGACAGGGCAAAAACATGAATGTGGGGACTCACAAAATATAAGTTGAAATATTAAAATTCTAAATTAGGATTATAAACGATTGAGTAAAATAAGTTTTATCCTCTAATCTTGACTAACATACTTTGCTAATGACTTGGAAAGCCATGTTCCAATTATAATTTTTGTGGACTCCGTAGCATTCCATGCAGCACCTTGGCATTGTGGGGAGTCAGCCTGCCTCCGGCTTCACCTAACACCTTCCTACCATAGGTTCTGTCCCTCAGAGCTTTATGAACATACGTATGATTGACCCACAGAACACCCAAGCTCTACACCAAATAGCTGTTCCATCTTTACACCTTGGGAAACTCTCAGGAGTACGTGGTCATGTCTGGAACTAGGCAGTGAATTCCAGGTTTCTGGTGTATGGTAGGAAGGGAAAACATGGCCTTTGATTGTGACATTTACCGTATCATCACAGAATATCCTCCTGATGGAGAGAAACATGGTAAGAAGACAACCAGAACAGGATACTCTAATGCAAACATCTTTTGTCTAATTTGAAGGACAATATTAACCAATAGAGCTTTTTAAGTGTATAGCTAATACTATTATCTATTTTTTAAACTCCAGTATCTGTTGATGAAATTGGATATGAGTACATAGAGACTCTTTGTGTTATTCTCCCTTTCTATGTTAGTAATTTTCCATAACAGAAAGTAAGAAAATAATATTAATACATTTTAATGCTGTCTTGATAGTTCCAAGAAATTGTATGTTCTGTGTGAGGAGGTTTGATTTGCTTGGTCACTGCTGTGCTTGTTTCTAATTCTACTGATGTTTTCAGTGGAATGCTCTCATTAAAGGTGGGTGAATATAATCAATGTGATCTCTATAATATAGCCTTTGCATTTCTGAGCTCATCTTTGGACATGGCATTACTAAGCCATTTCAATGATTTTCTCTTTAGTTTTTCTTTTTTTTTTTTGCTTTACTTGATTTAAATAATATTACTGACATTGAATTCCATTATAAGATGATGTTCAAATTCTTTTTGATTCTCCAAATTTCTAGTTTACACTGGACTGAGAACACTTTGTGAATTGTCTTTTGTTGAATTGCATTATTTTTCAATTTTAAAGGTTAACTTTTCTCCACGTACCTGCAGACCTAATTGGTAGAACATGTGACTCTGGATTTTGGGGTCATGAGTTGGGTGAAGTTAGCTTTTGTCCTCATTTCAATACTTTTTCTCTTTTCATAAACTTAACTTGCAGATCTATGATTTAGGATCTAAATTCAGTATTATACTATTTTTAATTATTATTTTATTATTTTTATCCTAATCCTTCAAACCTGTTCTTCACTGTACTTTTTTTTTTTTTTTTTTTTTGCAATTTTGGATAACACAGATGCTTGGGTGTTTCTCCCTTTAACCAATGTATATGTTCATATAGTAGTTGTAATCACTATTGTGTATATTTCATATTTCAGCCTTTTATGAGACTGAGGCGCTGCCTACTGCGCTAAGGAGGCAGGTTCAGCTTCTTAATTTAGTTTTTTATTATAGACTCTAAAGCTTCATGTAGGCCTTCATGTTCTTTTTTTTTTTTTTTTAATTCATTTCCTTTCATCTTGAATTCACAAAATTCTGTGTGGGCCATTAAACTTTTAATTTAAAACACAAACATGCATAAAAGCACACACCCCTGAAATGATTCTAAGAGCTTTAGCATAATTATTTCTAGATTACTCTGCTTGAACTGATTGATAATATTGCTATCAAAAGGATTTCATGCCCTTTCGACATTTAGTTTTTATTTCGTTTGCTTTTGCACATTTTGTTTCCAATTTTGTGTTATAACTTACGATACTAACTTTATCATATAATTCCTAACTCATACTCCAAATGCATTGCTACTAGCATTGCATATGTATAATATGGAATTTCTGTAGAATTGTAGCTTTTACAGGAAATAAACTGTTCATCCCTAAGCAATCTCAAATCACAACAAAGAAAAATGACTTATTAGAATCTGCAAGACCATATACACAAGACAAACATAAAAAAACAGTTTTATTACCATACTAGTTGTTTAGCAGCTATGCATTTGGTATGTGATACGCAATACGCGAGCAGCAATACTGCTTCGTGGGTTTTCCAGTGTCAGAATATCTTTATAGAAAGGACATCATGTTTTGGAAACAGTAAAGGAAGGTTTTCATCTTGGCTGTTCTGCTTACTAACTTGTGTGACCTTCAGCACTGATTCCAATTTACTGACTATCAATTTCTTGTTTTAAAAAGAGACAATAACCCAGATAGTGTGTGTTCTTGAGAGGATTCACATGTATTACTGGGTACTGTAGTTGGTACCTATGTTCTCTAAATGTCATCTGTTACTGTTAGTAATAATTGTTGTAGTAAAGATTATATTCATTTATTTATAGTAGCTAACTTTTACTATACAGATGTTATTAGGAGATAAAATTATTTGGAAACTTGGAGACAAAAACTCTTACATATACTTTCCGTTCATACAGCGTTGTTATATAATATTCAAAACCTCCTCATATTCAGGACCAAGATGAGGCAGAAATGTAAAATAACACCAAATATAAATAATTAAATTTCTCTTTCTCATCCCATAAATTGGTTTTGTGTGTGTGTGTGTGTGTGTGTGTGTGTGTGTATACACGTTTTTACACAATCTCCCAGTCTTTTTTCTTTGTGTTTATTCTAAGCACATATATGTTTTATTGATCTTGCATGAAGAAAAAAAAAAAACCAGGTGTGTTTTGTTAAAGAAGTGTTGACACTGTTATTGCTTTGAATGGAAAACATAAAGACAAATAGATTTTTGTCAGTGGTGTAGATTTATTTAGAAATTTTATCTAGCAGGAGTTGAGTTGTTTCAATTCTATATCCTTCTAGGAGAGGTTAGAAGGAGAAATTACAGTGTTGACTTATGTAGGAAAATGCCAGGAGGAGAGCCACATTAAATCACATGTGTAAATGGATTCTGTATCTCTGGCAGACTTGCTTTACCACTCTAGTCTTCTTCACTCCTGTCCTTTTCACAGTCTTCTCTTAGACAAGTTTGAACTAGTAGCTGTTTATGTACATCTTTTTCAAGATGTCTCTGACTTATAAATACTTGCAAAGGTTTGGCTAAGAAAGGACCCTCATCTTTTCTACTCCAAGTTGGCTAATAATTATTCATTTTTCTGGTCTTAGCTGGGGTGTCAGTAGCTTCTCCATTTCAATTATTTAACTGTCCTATATGTTTCTTCTACAGTGCATAAGTGTGCACCCCCAAACCCCCTGCACACCCCTCCAGACATCTCTATAGTTCTTCTTTTTATTTTAAATAATAATTGTTTTTGATATCTCTGTCTTCCACAATGGAAGGTTCTTTATTAAAGAGGCCGTACATTTAAAAATATGTTTTAATGTTTATTTTTGAGAGAGAGAAAGAGAGAGAGATAGAGAGGCAGAGAAAGAGGGAGACACAGAAACCCAACCAGGCCCCATGCTCTGAGCAGTCCACACAGAGCCTCATGTGGGGCTCGATCCATGAACTGAGCTGAAGTCTGACGCTTAATTGACTGAGCCACCCAGGCACTCCAGAATAGGCTATACATTTTTTTTTTAATATTTAATTATTTTTGAGAGACAGAGTGTGAGCAGGGGAGGGGCAGAGAGGGAGAGAGACAAAGAATCTAAAGCAAGTCACAGGCTCTGAGACATCAGCACAGAGCCTGATGCAGGGCTCAATTCATGCACTGTGAGAATTTGACCCAAGCCAAAGTTGGACACCTAACCCACTGAGCCACCCAGGCATCCCATAAGCTATACATTTTTTTTAATACTTTTTAAGTTGAGATGTGATTTTTTTTTTTATTTGAGTATAGTTGACACACAATGTTACATTAGTTTCAGGTGTAAAACTTAGTGATTTGACAAGTTTATACATTATGGGGACTATACCTTCTTCTTTTTCTTTATGTCCCTTATACCCTGAGCAATATCCATAATATGCCTTTAATAAAAATTACAGTTGAAGAACTAAGGAATATAAGTACATTTCGGTCATGAAGGTGAAATGTCTATTTCTCTATACCAAAGTCAATAATTTAAATAAAAAAATTATTATATCAAATCAGCGTGAAATTAAAAATACGTTATTTCTATTCCATTGACATATATATATTAATATACTAATACATACTTGTTTTTTTACATAAATAAATATTTTCAGCAATCTCACCATCTAGTAATCTAATAATCTATTTTTGTGGTATATTTTTAATTGATTATAGTACTCTTTTTATCTCATGTTAAATTTATCAATTCTTAAGTATCCATCAGTCTTGTAGAAACGCAAAAGCCCCATGGAGAATTATCTGCCTATAACTGTAGAGACTTTATTTAACTTTGTAATTATGTATTACAGAAATTTATCACAAACTTTCACATATTTTCTTCCTACTATTACACTAAACAAAATATTTAATCTTAAAGTATGCACACCTAAGCCTATTAGAAACTTATAATTTATTCTCCCCATTTGAATATAGCGTATAGGTGCATAAATATAAAATAATTCACATATGACATATTTGTTGTGAAAATGACTGCAAAGGAAGTAGCAATGAATTTCATTAGAAATGTCTGTTTGTTTTAATTTCTGAAAATAATTACTCTTGATGTAGAGATTGTTTGTTTTGCTTTGATTAGGCTATTGGTTATGAAAGCTGTTTGAATTTTTTTGTTTACCATGAATTTAATGTTCTAAGTCTTACAGCTCAGACCAATGAACCAGAGTTTACCAATACTTCCCACTCCTCTCTTTTGGGATAGGAGCCTACCTGTCTCAGAGCCCTTGAAAATAGAACTGTGAGGAAAGCATAATGGAAGCATTTGTTCTCTATTCTTCCTTGCTTTTTGCATTAATGCCTAGTCTCTAATTCATGTGCAAATGTTTGTATATCTGGAGATTTATAACAAAACTTGCTTTTCCAATACTTATTACTCCAGCCCATTTCAAAAACAGATAAATTTTTCTAAACAACTCTTCAGTGATAGAAACTGTTATTGCTTCCTCTGCTTATTACTACTTCTCCCTGCTCTTTTTCCTCAGCCCAATACAAGTCTAAATAAACATAACTTGTTACTTCTCCTTTTAAATTTAGTTTGGAGAATGTGGCCACATTTTCACTTATCTTTTTCAAACAGTTAAAATCTTGCCTCACTTGCAAGGCATTTTTTTCTAAATTACCTAATCTCCATTTCATTTTTGTCTGAAAAGCAGCACTAGAAGTTTTGTGACAGGGAAGTTAGAGGTTATGAGACATTAATAGTCCATAAAGTTTTCTATATTTCAATAAGTCAAATAAAAATGTTTACTTAAATTATGTATGTAATTTGTTATATAACTGATTACTTGCAAATCTGAGGCAGAATTAAAGGAAAGAGAGAGGGGTTGGGCAGGGAAAGGAAATGGGATGGAAGGGAAGGGTAAAGGAGGGGAAAGTAGGAAAGCATTCTTCCTAATGAGGTTTGTGATGACCACCATCCCTTTCTGGAGAAAAAACAAAAAGATTAATTAAATTAGTTTATATCCTTAAGCTATTACACAACTTTTATTGAGCATTCAAAGAAAAGAAAACAGAAGAAAGTATCCTTTAGAGGAAGTTAAGACAAAAATAATCTTGTAGAATTACATGAACTTATTTGGAAAATTTGTCAAGTTATTACACTTTCTACGGGATGCCTGGATGGCTCAGTTTTTAAGTGTGTGACTCTTGATTTCGGCTCAGGTCATGATCTCACAACCGTGAGATCAAGCCCACATTCAATTCTGGGCTGACAGCACAGAGCCTGATTGGGATTCTTTGTCTCCCTCTCTGCCCCTCCATCGATTGTTCTCTCTCTCTCTGTCTGTCTCCCTTTGTCTCTCTCAAAATAAATAAACTTTAAAAAATATATTATGCTTTCTAAATTATATTGTTCTCATTAAAATGGGTGATAATAGTAGCAACAATTCCAAGATGAGGTTTGATCATATAAGTACAGCACTTTCATATGTGTCAGGCATGCACTAAACACATTACATAACTAAGCTCAAGATCCCCCTTTTAAGTGACACATCTATAAGTGAGAAAAGAAGTCCCCAACGAGAAGCTCAGTCAAATTAGTAGACCAGAATAAGTGCATTTGCATTTGAGATACGAAATCCCAAACTTCCTACATGCATTACTTCCCTTACCTATTTATAAAAGGATTGGATTAGTGTCACATCTTATATAGATTTCCAAATGTGTTGATTTCAGAAAGAGAGAATTAAGAAGAAAGAAAAGTGAAATTAAAAAGAAACTAAATAGAGACCACTGAGTAGTATGTGTTTTGGATTTTAAATGTAAATGCTCTGAAGCTAGATCAATAAAATCCCATCAATTTAATTTACAAAAAACTCCAACCAACAAGAAACATAATATAAAGCATTTGGTCTTGGATTTAAGCAGTCCTGACTCTCTAGTGTTGAACTGAGGGTCTATCTCAGTGGTTCCCGTACTAAAAGATGCCAAAGGTGGAGTACTTATGACCTGAGAATTAAAGTTATGCATATTAAGCTGATATGCAAAGCATCAACCGAGCAAAGTATGCATGCAGAGAATCATGAATCGTACACTAATCAAAGTTTAATAACTGGGGAATAATAGTGTAGAAGCTCATGACTTACTAAAAATGTGTTTCTTTCTTTTTTCTTTTTTTTTTTTTTTTTTGGTTTCATTTTGCAGGAAAAAGTCCAGCATTTGCAGAAGGCTTTTGCTTCAAGAGTAGATAAATCCACACAGACTGAACTTCTAGGCTATGATGTAAGTAGCTAAATAAAACCATTTTTATCTTCTTTATTGGTTTTCAGACCTCCACAGCTTATTTACCTCTGTTGCTGCTGTGTCCACGCATTGATTTAATAGGATTTAGTGGCTCACCATTCATCTTTTGCTCTTAAATAATC
This sequence comes from Paguma larvata, assembly GCA_030068075.1. NCBI lineage: Eukaryota > Metazoa > Chordata > Mammalia > Carnivora > Viverridae > Paguma > Paguma larvata. The sequence continues at coordinate 123,473,987 of CM057823.1, read as the reverse complement.
CCCAAATACTTTCTGGAACTGAAAAAGATAATTACAGGCACCGACTGGCATACCAATGCCTTATTATTTTTTTTAAACTAACATCTCTAATGTAGTCTTTTGAATTAGTAAATTTGCAGACATGTGAAAGATACATACTAGAATGCGAGAACAATTTATTCTTAAGAAAGTACTAATTTATTTGTTAACAGTTTAATAAAGTTATGTTCACAATCACCATGGGCCAGGCACATCTTTTTTACATTCTGGTACATAAAAGGAAACACAACTTTGCAGAGAAATTTTACTATTTTAGCTTTTGAGCTTCAGTGCAGGCTACAGAAAGTAATTTAATGGAAAGTTAGCATTTTTTTTTCTTAGTGTGAAATACTTGTTGAATTGTCAAAATAGGGTTATAAAATGTGTTGATACAAGATTGCTTCTAGTAACACTGGATGATTTTGGATAACTTAGATTTAAATTCTTATCTTTTCTTAAATGAAGCTATGAAATTTCACTTTGACTAAGTTCAAGACTTTAAACTTCCTTTTGATGAAAATATAAAGGAATTATCTTCTTTTTCCTATATCTACATTTGTAAGAGCTCTCCTATTTAAAAAAATATAATATTTTTAGCACTTTATCGACAAGTAAAATTAGAACAGAGATAATTGTAAGTTGTTTTATGAAAGTGTTTAATGATAAAATTTGTTTATCCTCATGTCCTTTTTATATGAAATAACATAAATATGAATGTTACTTTTGTGTCCTTGCAAATTATGTTGATATATTTAACATAAAGCTACTTGTGTTTATTAGGAAGTAAACTAAAGTTTTGAATTCCAGTGCAGATTCTTTTCAGTTATTTATATATGTTCTTTTTTAATTTAAAAAAAGAAACATTACAAGCAATGCTTTTCTTTAGAATTTTTCTGTTACATTGATTTTAAGATATGTCTATTATAGATCCCTAAATATTTTAGATAACAGTATTGTGACTACAATTCTTACTTAACTACCAATGGTATATATTATTTAAGTGATGTTAATATTTCATTTTTTAAATTAGAAATGATTTCTAAGTTCAAAGACTTAGAACAATACCACAAGCATTTTAATGTTTATCTATTTTGAGGGAGGTTTTTTTTGTTTTTTCCTTTTTAAAGGTTTTCGATATTTATTATTTACATGTCAATATCTAGGATATAAACTCAGTATGTATTTTGCAAATAATACCCTTTATCTTTTTAAATCCGCTAGCTAGTTGTCCAGAAAGGCTAATAAATAGTTTCCTTTAAATTGTATTCCAACATAACAAATTATAAGTTAACGAGCACCAGAAAATTGAAGTCACTTGTTCACTACCACATGATCTTAGCAGAAGTCTAGTTATTAAAAATAATGTATTCTTAAACAAGGAAAGAGGAAAACACATATGTACTGGGACTCAAATACTCCACCTTATTCAATAAGGAAATGATGTTTGGGAGACTTTGCTTCAAATTTTGAAGGAACTGAATATGAATATAGAATGTGAGAGATTTATAGCACAATTAGTGACTGCAAGAGAGAAATAGTTGCTAAGAGATGAATGGTACCTGTGGGGAAATAACTAAGCTGTCTTGTATATTTGCCTATCTATCCCAATAATGTTCTTGTTTCTAAGAGATTTGTTATATCAATGCTATATCATTCTCTCAACATGCAAGTAAAAATTTTATACAGAGCCATGAACGTAGTTAATCCTTCTTAAATGTTCATTGTTTCTAGCTTCTTTTCATATCTAACGTGAGAGTTTAATGTATTTTACTGTATCGAATGAAGGCTAAGAATAATAATTTGTTGGTAGTGAGTCCTTTCAGGATTCCTTTGTTTAAGTGCTGTGTATGATTTAGGTAGTTATTAACATAGAATAATAATCTGTCCTAAACGTTTCTACTTTTCCTGGTGATTGATTCTAGGATGTAATCATCAGATTCAAAAAATGAATCACCAAAGATATGCATATAGAACCTCATGCCACTACCTGGATGTAACTGTCATAGTAGACTTTAGGGCATTTTGTATGGAAAAACGGGCAAGGGGGATACTGTAAATAAGCAAGTTAGAAATAAGTGAAGCACTTTAAATGTGATGAATTGTGCGACTATTGGGAATATATGGCTCATCAACAGTGTATTTTTTTTCATGACTAGTATATATTTTCTATACTTTTCAATATGTATTTACACATTTTTCACTGTTCATGTGCAATAACAACAATTATATTTTTACTTATAGTACTTTTCTAGGAAATAGTCTGACATTATTTTATTTTTTCATAAATATATATTCACATATATAAACTATATTGACTTATATGCAATATATTTGTCAGAGAAAATATGAAGAATCTTCTAGAAATCATGTACATTATAAATGATTCTTATACTCTTTTTCCTGCTTTCTAAAGCTTTCAGTGTTAGCTACAAATTATTCTTTACAGATCACTATGGATCATGTTTTAGTAATACGAATGTCAGAATATGAGATTAAAACTATCCATTAATATAATTTTCTTGGGAAGATAGCTATTGCTACACATTTTACTTAATATAGGAAATAGAATTTCTGAACTATTAAAAGAAATTTCTGAAAATTCACTAGAGTGAATAAGTTCAAAAATCCATATAATAAACTACTTCCGTCCTGTAACAGATTTATCAGGAGGCTTGAAACTAATGTTAGTGTACAGTGTGCTTTGATTTCTAATGCACATGACAAAAATTATTTAAAAATAAATTCAGAGTGTCTCAGCAAGGGCCTATAAACACAATAGTTCTTGTGATGATGAGGGAGACTGTTAAATAAATGATGAATGTGTCTTAAATAAATAATCAATGCCAATTTAACCTCTTTCACTTTCCTCTGCCTACACAGGCTTAGTTTATTGAAAGATCAAAGAATAATTTCTTAGGTGTCACTTGTGTTATTAAAACAGGATAGAAGATGGATAGATGTAGTCAAGTACCAATGTTGCCAATTACAAGGTTACATTAAGAGGTAGGGAAGATTTTTCTGGTTATATCAACTATATACATAAATATTTCAGCATCAAACATATGCTGTCTGTAAATATTTTATAGTTGGAACTCCTGCAAACGACATTTTTGGTTTAAATAATCGTGAGCTAATAACCAAAATGCAGTGAAGATTGTATATTCTAACAGTGCAAAAATTCAGATACTTTTATTAATTATGCATCTTTATGGCCAGCTTTTATTTATTTATTTATTTATTTAATTTATTTTTTACAGCTTATCTTTTTACATGTGGCTGATTGACTTTAAGTGTAAATTGTCTTTTCAATTAGAGCCTGAATTAAACTCAGAACATTCCCAGGGTCTCCAAAGAAGTCTTCCTTTAATGAGCATATGTTTTATATTTCTATTTAATAGGAAGTATTTCTTAGTATTGAACTTGCAATTTGTTGTTCAGATTTCTTTAAGAGTTTGATGTTATCAAGTATTTCATCAAATATTATTAATCACTGTTAGTCTTAATATCATTAATGGTTTTCATTTGGCCATTTAAACTGAGTTGTGGCATTGCATATATTTTGTCTGAGTCATGTATGAGTGAAGCATAACTCAGTTTAGAAAACTATGACCATGCCATGGTGTATTTTTCGAATATTTTAACACAGCTTACAAATGGTGGGATTTGCTTTATAAATGAGCGTTTCTATGTATATGCTGGGAAACTAATATTAATACTAGTTGCATTATGACTACACATTTGAAAGAAAAACTTAGTGCAGTTGTCTGTATATTCTCAATCCATGATTCTTTTCTTAGATTTCAGTTGGGAGGCCCTCCTGACCCAGTTAATAGTATCTACGGAATTCTAACAAATATGAAAATAGCTCATCATGTAAGGAGTAAGAATGATAGTTTTTACCATAACTGTTTTGTTAGCTAGGAGATAGAGCAAGAGAGTGTTTTGTTTTATGTTACTGATTTACATCATCCTATGGATTAAACCTAATTGTGAGATTACATAATTATCTGTGAGTCTTTCTCATCCAGCTGCTAATAAGCCCAGTTTGTTAAAGCTATCTATTTTGGATCCATCGTTGCTGCTATTTTTCATAAATTTTGTACTTCTACTGATCATGTCAAGTGCTCCAGCATTTAGTAGATGAGTGCCTTCTCCCCACATACTTCATTTATTTATATTTACTTATATCAAGTATTTCTGTTTATTTTTATAAATTAAAAACTCAGATTAAAAAGCTGATATATCCCAAGTTTTTTTTTGACCTACGGTTTTTTCGTATTACATTGAGGGTAACTTTCAGACAAAACCATTGATTTAAAACACAGGAAATATGATTTGCCATAGGTAATTATTAATATTTAATGGATGAATCAGCTTATCCAGTGGTGAAGTATTAAGGGCATCACATTTGAAATACCATACATGGATTTATCCAACAAATATTACTAAGTGTCCCATGGAAGCCAGGCTCTGTTCTCCGTACTTGGGATATTTCCTTTAATCAAACCACAAATATTCCTTCATGGAGTCTGCATTTTTTGACCGCATACTTAGAAGAAATAATAAATATAAGTAAAGTATGTAGTGTGTTAGAAGGTGCTAAGTGCAATATAAAAAGGAAAAATAACACAGGGAAAGGATAATTGTGATGTAGGGGTTGAGGGTCAAGCCTATGATCAGAAATTTTAAACAGGGTGATATAGGCTGGTCCAGAGTGAGATGTGAGGCATGAAGGTGGTGAGGTGAAAATCATATTTAGTCAGAAATCCTTTTGTGAATGCTCATTGAATACCCCTCAAAGACCCTCAGCCAGTAAGAACAAATGCTTTATCTTTGTAGCCCTAGGTAAGAATAGTTGTCTTTGCTTATAGGCCATGCAGTATGAAAAATTGCATACAGTACCATTAAACCCCAGAATCAGACTCCATACATTAAGAGACTCACACTAGGGGAACAGAGACCACCTGAGGAAACAGCCCACTCAGGCTCCTCCTTTCACAGCCACCTAGCAGAAGCACTGAGAAGAAAGCTACGGTCCTATCATCCGTACCATGTTATATGCATTTGCTTTTCCTCTTTCTTTCTTGCATACACTCTGTCCACCTCCTTCTCTCTCTGCACCACTCTTCTTACAGCTTAGGCAGAGTTGAATCTACATACTTTAAAAGAATAATTAGACTTCATTGTATGTCAGCACATCCCATTTATCAGAGCTGTGCCACTAAAGTAAACAAATGTAGAAAGCACACAATAGTTACTTGATGAAAAAAAAAATGAATAGATTAACTGAAAGACTCTCATGTTATTTTTATAATCCTAAGGATCTATTACAAATCAGTATACATTGTTTTATTTTATTCACAAATACAGAAGTGCATATTGTTATTCTGTTATTGTATATCATTTTGTAATATCTAACAAATGTTTCAAAATGCCTACTTTGTGCCTTTTAGAACAAAGCATTAAATGCAAATCAGCATAGATAACTAGTGTTTTTTAAAACATGAATGCCAATATGCAATTTTCCTTACAGTAGTGCATTGAATTATTCCTTCAAAAATTCTGAATATTTATCTAGGAGTCAGATCAATCCTGGAATGCCTCCAGGTCTTTATTTCAGTTCTGACTACATAGACTCAGTATTACTTGACTGATAATTCTTTAGTTAAGAGAATTCATAGTTAAATCCTTTTGGGAAAAATAGCAAGAATAGGTGTTGAAAAAGCTCTTGTACTTGTAAAAATATTCATCAAAATAAAACAATAAAAGAACACAGAGACACACAAATTTTATATATCTTAAATTATGTGGGGGGAAAAATAACTTTCTCTCTACCTTTCTAGAATCTTGGGTGAGACCCAATAAAGAGAAGAAAAACAAGTTTAGTGACATGTAAACCTCCTATATACATGGGAGATACTCAGGAAACTGAGTAACTCCTTGAAATGGTCCAAGTCACCATCTTAAATACAACCTCCAGCTAAAGACAAAAGATGATGCTGTGGTGTTGGGTGGAGGGCAGTAGGTGAGGCCAGTTATGGGAGGTTACCAGGAAAAGCATAGTAAACAAGGGTAAGACTGTTGTGCAGATTTAAGACTATGCCTTCTACATTGATAAGAGTTTCTAGAGACTGGGAGATGTCCTCTTCTTCCTGATACAGACACCTTTACAAATAGAAATTCTCTTAGAAATGTAAATTTCTTTTATAAAACAATAACTTGTTTTCTATTTTTAGAGCTTCTGCTGCATCTGTATTTCTTAAAAATACCCAGCTCAAGATAATTCGTATGCTAAAGAGGTGTATTCTGAGTTTATATTTTGCCTTCTTTACTTGGTAAATTGATTATCACATATGCTGAAATATATGTTGATTCCACGATAATGTCAATAAAAGAGAAAAATTGATAAGTGTTGAAAAGAAAATCTTCTAACCCACTTAAACGTCTATCTCATAGATCACCACCTCTATAGGAAAACTAGATTTAATTACAAATTTTCTAAGATTTTTCTTAGACAACTTTAGAAGTCTTCAGTATTTTGCAGTGTGCTAAGTAAGCATTTCATGACAGGGAGTCCTGTCTGAAGGAATTTTTACCACCTTTAGAGAAAATAGAATGTATAAACTAAGGGCATATTTCAATGACTAGTTGTGATCCATTATACAATTGCAGTTATTCATCAGAATTGTCAGCGAGCCTCTTGCTCAACTATAGACCCCCAACAGTTATTTCTTATTGCATCTTCCTGAGGCATTGACAAGGACTGGGATATTCCTACCACCAGACCAGAAAAGCCCTGATATCGATGGAATACTTAGAAGACCACACTCCCCATACTCCCTTCTCTGCCAGTGATCACGTACTAAACACTTAGTGATCCCTTACTAATGTTCTTGAGCTCTCTGCCTGATCTCTTGCACATATGCACCCAACCTCTCTTTATAAAACTTTAAGTGTCCATCTTGTAGGTGGAAAGGTTGATTATAAAGGCTTGAGTCTACCACCTACCCTGGTTGCAGGCATCTAAAATAAATTTTTCTCTTTTTGTCTTTTCCAAACCCTCATCTCTTGAGTTGTGCGCTTCTCTTGTGATGAGTTTGTTCAGCACCGTGTTGATACACACAGCTTGGAGCTAATCTTTTGATTTATCCAGCCACCTCACTATGCCCTGGGATAAAGCAGTTGGCCAGAGCAGCACACCAGGGTGTAACCATTCATCTGCTAAGTTAGGGATTGTGATAGCTCACTTGGTAACATAATTTGTATTCATTTAAGTTCTAAGACTTTACTCAGGTACTTGGTCAACATATATTTTTGTAGATTTATATTAATTCATATCAAGGGAAAGCATCGCTTTTCTTTAATATGGTCTACAATCAAGAAAAATCTGGAAAAGCAAATTTACTATTTAAATATATACATATGTATTCTTGAAACAATATACATACATACATCAAAACACATAGTCTCTTAACACACACACAACTGCATGACATACGTACAAAACAGAATCTACCTTTATTTACTATTTGTACTTATTAGAGAAGTTAGGATTAGATGTAAATGTATTAACTATTATGTGTACACGATAAGAATTTACAGAAATCATACTGTACATAATACAGTGTTTAAGATGATTATGTGTATTTTTTAAAAGTTTTATTTATTTTTGAGAGAGAGAGACAAAATACGAGTAGGGGAGGGGCAGAGAGAGAGGGAGACACAGAATCCAAAGCAGGCTTTAGACTCTGAGCTGTCAGCACAGAGCCTGACGCGGGGCTTGAACTGTGAGATCATGACCTGAACCATAGTCACACACTTAACCAACTGAGCCACCTAGGCGCCCTCATTATGTATATTTTAATATGATTAAATCATACTTATGCAGCTATTTGTTACCAAACTTTATTATTATACTCGGTATAAATTAAGAAATTTTCTTTTAAAGGTAAAAGTTGCATTGACTCTCTAGAAACATGACATTTTCAATATGCAGAAATCATAAAACAATATATTCTGAGTTGAAACAGTAATGACAAATTTTGCCATACCATAAAGTATGACAATGTTTTATTTTTTCCACTATACCAGCTGATGGTTTTTCTGTGTGGTCATAGTTGAGCCTTTGTTCATTAGGCCATCAGACTTAATTAATTAAATTTATTTTTTTTCCTTTAGTTTTCTTGTGAGCTTTACTATTCTCTGACAATCTTCCCACTTGTACTTGATTTAGCAGCACAAATGGTTAATATCTGTAAAGATCATTAGCCCTCATAATGATCTTGCTCCACCAAAAAGTTTCTTAAGCACTTGATTTATGCTTTGGAAATTGGGAATACCTAGAAGGGTATGGGGATGGAGGGAGTAATTTTTCTTCTATCCTTTCAAATTTCTTGACTGAGAACTTCTGTAGTAAAAGAGAGATTAAAAGGAGAGAAACAAAAGTTTATAAATATATATACCTCCTGTATACACAGGAGATACCTGGGAAAACTAAGTTGACTCCTGAGATGACCCAAGTCATCACCTTAAATACCTTCTCCAACTAAAGACAAAAGAAAGATGTTGGAGGTTGGAGAGGCCAGTTGTGGAAGGTTACCAGGAAGAGTGCAGTGAACAAGGGTGATGTTGTTATGCAGATATGTCTGTGTCTTCTCTTTTGATAAGAGTTTCTAGAGATTTGGTCATCCCCTTTTCTTGGTACAGAGAGATTCTCTTTCAAATGGAGATTCCCCTTATAAATAAAAATAACCTGTACCAAAGGGTGACTTCTACTTGGTTTTCAGAGCTTTTCCTGTGTCTGCAATCTCTTAAAATTACCGGTTCAGATATGCTAAAAAACATATGTGATCTGGCAAATTCTGCCTCCCTTCATTTCCCCCTTGAAACTTCCCCAAGAAGTTTCAAATTCCAGAACCTGAGTTGATAGATTGCTCTAATATTTCACTGAACCTGTGTCTGACTCCTGAAAATAGGTCGCTTCAATTAAACTTATATATCTCGTTTTAGGAGGTTGTCTTCTAGATGGGTTCCCAAAGTTAGTCTTATATTATGCTAACAATAAGATATTTAATAAGAGGCATCTATGGAAAAAACTAAACAAAGTTTAACAATTAGCACATAATAATGCAGTTTGTGAGACTAGGGCAGGGGTGGGGGCAGCCAATCGAGATATCTAGATGTCAGGTTCAAATTGTCTTTCAAAGTTTGAATATCTCTAATGTCATCAGGTGGTAAGGTGAACTTTCTCTGTGGTCTACATGTCAGCAGGCACAGAAGGTTGTCCATATGAGCTGTTGTGATGATTTCTCTTGAGTTTATATCAAGTTGTTCACATTCAATTCACACAGCTTTGAGAAAAGGACAGATTTTTTTGTTTTTTGTTTTTTGTTTTTTGTTTTACTCTCAGTCATTTCAAGTAAGAATGATGGGAGAGGGGCGCCTGGGTGGCTCAGTCGGTTAAGCGTCCAACTTCAGCTCAGGTCATGATTTCATGGTTTGTGGGTTTGAACCCCGCATTGGGCTCTGTGCTGACAGCTCAGAGCCTGGAGCCTGCTTCGGATTCTGTGTCTCCCTCTCTCTCTGTCCCCCCCCCCACTTGTGCCTGCATTCTCTCTCTCTCTCTCTCTCTCTCTCTCTCTCATAAATAAATAAACATTTAAAAAAAAGTGGGAGAAAATTGGAAATTAGTTCAGAGAGTTGTGCAAGATAATTGAGAAAACTGTTAGAATTTAGGATTTGGTCCAATTTACAGATAGAAAACAAAATTTCTAAGACAATAAACTGGGCTAGAATCTAATATCTATAAGGTGTACTACCAAAACATGATTTTCTCTGTAATCACCCTTATTTTTACCAAAATAATCAGAGTAGGACTAATTTGTTGGCAGAATAAGTTCAGTTTCATTAAACTTGACCTGATTATTTGCATAAGTGCAGGAAGAATAGTGATTGAGTATATAAGTTCTTTTGAGGTCTGCTTTGCTGGAACTTTCATTGGGAATTTTAGACTGAACTGTAAAAACCTTAAGGATAGAAAGCCAAGTGAAGGACTCACCATCGTACTTTGCCTGCAGTACTTAGAGATTGGATTAATTTCTCTCTTCTTGAGTTCCCAAAGGTGTAGTATGGTTTCTGCACCTTCCAGAAAGTGAGCTTCCTTAGTCAACTGGTAGGACTGCTGGGAGCCGTGAAAGCAAAGCACCAGGCTGCTTTTCCAAGGAGTTTTATTGGCTGCATGAAATGAAACTCGGTTCCTTGAACCTGTTTGTTTGGTCATGTTTAATTCTTTTTTTTTTTTAATTTTTAAACATTTATTTATTTTGAGTGAGAGAGAGATAGAGCATGAGCAGGAGAGGGTCAGAGAGAGAGGGAGACACAGAATCTGAAGCAGGCTCCAGGCTCTGAGCTGTCAGCACAGAGCCTGATGCGGGGCTTGAACCCATGAACCGTGAGATCATGACCTGAGCTGAAGTCGGACACTTACCCGACTGAGCCACCCAGGCGCCCCTGGTCATGTTTAATTCTATGCACGTTCTCAAATATGACATTCCAGTCAAAGCTTTAGTAATATAACCAATGTATCTAGTTGTGGATACACATTCTAATAACAGATTCTTATTAAACTTATGTAAATAAATATATTGCCACCAAAATGAGAATAATCAATAAGAGTTCCAAATTCTAGATGGATCAGATTGGGAGAAAAAATAACTGTTTCATCTTTGTTCAAAAAGACATACTTACCAAGTTGCTGTAAATCATACTTAGCTTACTAGAAAAGAGAAAAAAAAAGTTTCCTTAAATCTAGGGGAAAAAAAATAAAGAATCACAATGTTGCAAGCACAGTTATAAGAATTTTCATTTTCATGAGTTTATTCAGCCTCATGTTATTTTTGTTCTGCTAGGTTTTCTATTAGTTCTGTTCAATAATTAATATTCACTCTTTTGTCTTATTTGGACATGATCTAGATATTCAATAAATTTACATCATTTAACTTAACTCAGGAAAACTCGTAAGGGCAGAAGTTGCCTTAGAAATTTGGGAAACTGTTTCAGTAGATATATCATAAACACATAATTGTTGCTCAAAAGTTCACCTAAAAACTCTTATACCACATACATCTAAATCACTTGCTCCCAACAGTTATGCTTAGATTACTCACAAAATCTTTGTGAGACATTAAACAAAGTCAGCCATTGTCCTGTTTTTTTTTTTTTCTGAAGAACTTTGTAAGAGAGGTAACATGAACCTCTTTGACTAGTAAACCTCAGTAGAATAAAAATCGTATGTTTGCATTATATTTGTTGACAACACTAAATACATGTCTATTTTATTAAAACAACAAACTTCACTTAGTTTTTATTTACTGCAAAAAAAAACCCAGATCACATGAATTTGAAATAAACATTTGGGCTAGTTTTTATATTTTTGAGTTTTAGAAATAATTTATATGGTACATATTTTAAGCTATTTAAATAGAGCTCTCTTAAAAAAATAATAAAAATAAATAAATAGAGCTCTCTTACAAATTAATTTTGGCAATAGCATCCACAGGTTAATTTAGTGAAGTCACACATTTACATCATATATAGACACAGGTAAACATATAGGCTGACTGAAAAAGAGATCTTATAGCTAAAATTTTAGCTATGAGTCAGGTACAATACTAAACTCAATAGTTTATAAGAGAGCATTTGGATGCAAATTGTGTTTCTGGCACTACCTGCTCAGATGGCTGAAACTTTTCATACTAATATTTGTGGAGAAGACACTGGGATATTTCATTTCCCCAATTTCCAATAATTCCTTTTTTTCTCCTTCTGATGAGAAATATCTTCCTAAAGTTTGCATTTTAAAGAATGGCTTTTAAGTCATAGAGAAGATAGGTAGAAAATGTACATCTCAAAATCACAGAAAGTATCCATCTTTTCTCCAAAATGGAGTTTGAGGGTATATTTGTCTATTATCAGTGGTCTGAAGTAATCACTATTTAAATTTTCCTGATTTCTCTTAGGCAAAGCACAGTTCAGTTTCCAATGTACTGATCTTTTGCAAGCATTTTGAGATGAATTTTGAGGCGAGGTTTGTGGAGTTAGTAAAAAAGGATAGATGGGTTTTGCATTGCTTCTGGAACTGTACCTCTGTCTTTACAAAGATTTGTAAGACAAAAGCAGTTGTTTCCAATTTCTCAAAGAATTGCATTATAGCCTGAATGATATCAAGGAACTGACCCACACATCTGACTCAATTTCAATTTGCTTTATAGCAGGAGAAGATGTCCAATTAAGAAATAAAAAGATTTCTGTTCTGAAGCTTCAGGGCTTAATGCAGTAGGTCTTTGTACAGTACTCATAAAGCATTCAACAAAGGCCTTCAAGTGGTCTCCTTCCCTCCCCCGCACCCTGGGGAAATTTTAACCTTAGACCAACTTAAAGTTAAGGGGGAGACCAACTTAAACTTACTTTTGTTTCTATCAGCCTGTGAACATTGGCCTCCAGCTAATCCATTTCCTCATCATTTGTAGGAGGACCTGGGAGAAATTCTGATCTGTTTATTTGGGGGGTGGGGCATTGCTCCCCTAAGGGGCCAGCCAGCTTATCTGATAACTATAGTATCATCATAGAAAGGAAGAACCTTAGCCACTAGTCAAGGTTCCTGTGAGTGGTGTTGTCAGTGTCCACTGATTGTTTTAACTGTTCTCTAAATTTGGTAGTATCTTGTGAAAGTGGGTTAGGTATTAAGGAGAGCACTTGTGATGAGCACTGGGTATTGTATGTGAGTGGTGAATCACTGAATTCTACTTCTGAAAGCAATACTACACTGTATGTTAACTAAAATATGGAGATAATAAATAAATAAAAATAAATAAATAAATAAATAAATAAATAAATAAATAAATAAAACTTCATAATTTGTCTTGTTAAGGAAGTCTGTAATGCAAGCCATTATACTTTGTGTCTTCTTTTCAATTTGGTCTTTTCTTACGTACCAGTGAGACAGTTCTTTAGAAAAAGAACTCTCTAATTTTTTTTTTTCAAATATAGAAATTTGTTTTCACTTCAGAGTATCCATCATTTGGTCATTGATAAGTAGGATCTTATATTAATTCAACAGCAACCCAAACTAATAAGGTTTTTTATGGTATAACCATAAATCCAAGAGGCATCCCAAAAGAAGGTGCAAAGGTGCAGCCCTTACAAGATCCAGAAAATCTACTCTAACAGTTAGCCTAGGAAAGCAAAGACCTATGTTGTCACAGGTGGTAAGAATGAGAACTTTGGATGCCTCTGGTCACAGACTCTCTAATTAGTTACCCTGAGCAGATGGTACTGGAACGGGGCTTTTCCAGCACTAATGAGACAATGAAGGTTGAGATTACAAAGGCCCCTTATGGATCAGGATCCTTGAAGACAAACTCCCCTGAGAGCCGGCATAGTTGGACGAAGAGTATACTGCCTCTGGGATCCACAGACTGTTGGGTTTTATGCCAAATGCATGTGGACCCATTCATTTTCCAGCTGGCAGGACCAGAATATATTCTCACTGGTCACAAAGCCAAAGTCTTATGACCTAAAATAAGACAAAAGGAAAATCTCATCTAGGCTATGGTTCTTTTTATGACAAATGACACAAAAGACAGACACTGAAAACAAACAAGCAAAAACAATGGCCATCTCTGGGAGAAAAGAGAATCAACAGAAAACCAGATTACTCGTAACAAAAATCTTTACCAAATTCCCTATACCTGAGGAACTACTTCACATAAATATTTTCTCCTGTTAATTTAAATTTGGAAAGGAAGCAATAAGAATTTTAATCTTTTTCTCTTGGTCAGCCACTATAGAGAAAGAGATCTGGGAGAGTTGACTTGGGTAAGAATTCTTACTCTGTTAATTTCTGCCAGTTTTCCAGGATCCCATCTTCAGGCTCCCCCAAGAACCATGCCTATCAGACGCTTGAGGGATCCCTGAACTGCAGCCGAGCAAAAATGATTTCCCACTACTCTCTCACGTTCTTGGCAGAGACCACCCCTATCAAAAAAGATTAACAGTAGGAAAACACTTCCTGTATATATGGAAGATACCGAGGAAAATATCCCAAAATGGCCAGGGTTCCACCTTAGGTATCATCTCCAGGTAAAAACAAGAGAAGGCTGTTGAGACCCAGGAGAGGTTGTAAGAGATGACCAGGAAGAGCAGAGTAAACAAGGATCAGGTTGTTGTGCAGATTTAGGTCTGTGCCTGCTCGTTGATGAGATTCCAGAGATTTGGTCATCTTCCTCTTCAAAGAGGGACACACCTTACAAATGGAGATTTTTCCTTATAAATGTAAATGTCTTTTGCTAAAAGTGTAACTTTTACTTTGTTTTCAGAACTTTTGCTGTGTCTGCAGTCCTTAAAAATAACCAGCTGTAGATAATCCTTATGTTAAAGAGGCATATTTTGGGTAGAAAATTCTCTTTTATACTAGCTTATATCTTCTTCCAGTGAAAGAACTCAGTAATGATTTGAGGGGGAAAAGGCATTAAATATTAGATTATTAGTGTTTCAAAATAAAAACATAAACTCTTTTGGTAATTTACAAATAGTGTAGAGAGCTAAAGAAATAGTTCCATAAATGTTTGAGTTTGCACCAAACAGGCAAAGGAATTTTCAGGATATTGCATTTCAGAAAGTTTCCTAAAGGAGAGCCACATGTAACATTAACCTCATGCTCCGTGAAGTAAGAGTACCAGGAAATTATACTCATGTGATGCTACATTGTTAAAATGGTAATTAGAATTTTAAATTTATAAAGTTGATTTACTGTAGAGACCATTTATACCAAAGAGTGTAATTTGCAATTCAGAGTACTTAAAACGTCAGTTTTTTACATGTCAGAATAACTTCAAATTTGTCATTATTTTATGAATTTTGTGCTTATAAATTGATTATCAATTTGGGTTTAATCCATCAAAATAAAGGAAAATATATTTAAGGTACAGTCTGATATAGGGGATTTTCAGGGAGAAAAATACTCTAGACAGGTTCAATATTTTCTTGCATTGAAGAGTATAACGTGTATAACCTATAAACCAATAAATTGTTCATATTTTAAGACTATTATAGAATTGGAAATAGTGCTTTTCAACTTTTTAGATTACAAAAAACACTCAATATTGTTCCTAAAATGATCCTTAAAAGTCTTTTTTTAATTTACGGTAAAGTTTCTACAAACTCTAAGTCTGAAAGGATTAATTTTTCTTCTTTGAGGCAGCATCATGTGAGAAATAAGCCCACAGAACCAATCAAAGGAGGGACTGAGAGCCTCGAGCTCAGTGAAGGGAGGCTTTAATCAATGTTCTTGCAAAAGCAGGTGTCTGATGGACGGGCACTGTGGGCAGTTACAGCAGGCAATTTATCTCCTAGTGTGCAAGTCCCTCCCTGGCTCCTCATTGGCTGAGTACTACAGAGGTTTCAGCCTACCGCGCTGTTGCCTATGCCCATGTAAGGCAAAAAGGAGTCTGATTGGAACAAATGTACGTTGCTTGAGCTGATACGAAGATTTCAGTTCTTTGGTGCGTGCTCATTGCAAAGCCTATGAAAATAACCCTACAACGGAGAGGAGTAGAACCAGGAAGTGAAGTGTCTCGGGGTTTGGACTCCATTGTGAGGGGGTGGGTGGTAGATATTTCCAGTAGGTTGTAAACCTATTGTTAACTAGACAAAACAGATTTTATTTGGTATTTCTGAAAATGAATCATCTCACTTCTCATAGTAATGACTCATCATTTAACATTAATAAATATGAAACTAAAAGAAACTTAATGTGAATTATAAAAATATACCAAAATTCCTTGGTGTGAATGTTTGTATTTTCTACTCTTTTTAAAGCTTTCATCCATTTTAATCATTTAGTTTGTTAAAATAAACATAGAAACACCTAATCGTTTTAAATATATCATGTACATAAACATAAATATTTTGGTATTTCAAAAATAATGAATATTATCTTACTCTAATTGTTACCGAAACCCACGTTTAGCTGCCTGTCATTGCTGGAAGAGCCAAAACTCAACAGTGTTGATTGGAAGGGAATATGAGCTTTATTCAGGAGGCTGGCCACCTGGAGAAAAGGTGGAGTCTTATCCAAAAGCCACCTCCAAAGTTTCTGCCTGGCCTAGGGATTTAGAAAGGGGTTTAGGGCAGATAATCAGAAAAGGGGGTGCAGTGAGTCATACCATTTCTTGATTACATGCAGGCTTGAAGGTGCCAGCTACAGACGCTAGCTCAGTGCTCAGAGGTAGTGCATAGGGGCCGGGTTTCTGTTGCGTGATGAGCAGAAGTGCAGAGAGAACCCAGGATCTATAGATATACAAAGAAAGGTTAGTTAATCACAGAGACTAAGGGTATTTACTAAGGTTAAAGACTAATAGGTTGGTCCAAGGACCTGAGGCAGCTTCATAATATTAATGTTTTTTACTTACTGATTTAAATGACTGAATATCATTCTATCCTATGAACATTTTAAGTATGTTTCCTTTTCTTTTTGATTTCTTTGTCCTTTTAAAGGACAGCATTTTTATAAGGCACAATTCCTTATCAAGACAAATTTTGAAAAACCAAAATTGTATGTGGTTTTGTCCTCCACCCAGCAATGCTATTTCTAGAAATCTACCCTGCACATACACATTCACATATACCAAATAACATTTCCAGAACTTTTTTTAATAGGCATCCATTGTAATAAAGATAAAAAAATAACACAAATGTCCATCAACAGGGGGCTGTTTTATAATGGCTCATTCACATAATGAAGGACCATAAAACTAAAAAAAAGAGAAAACATCAGTGTTCCGATGTGGAGTAATTTTTAGAATCTGATACTTAATAAGTCTAATAAAGTGTGAAGTTAAGTAGTATTTTATTTTTTTGATGTTTTGTATATGTACAGATAATGGAAATATAATAATAATAACAATAATATGTGTGTTTATCTATAAGGGGAAACAGAAAAAGAATAGTGTGGAAGGGATGCAAAGTAAAGTTTTTTTAAAAAAAACTTTTCTCATGGAAGAAAATGAAAAGAGTAAATGTTTTTGAAATAGATAACTGGACATCAAATTGAAATATATAACCACAGGGAAAAAATATTTTAAACTGATTTGAACCCATTCTCTGGTTGTGCTTCCTTAGTGGACTATAGCCTATGGACCAAGAGAACTGCAAAAAATATAACACTTAGTAGTAGAATTATATTAGTACCGTTAGAAGAACTTTGAAACTATTTGTGTCTATTATAAGATTCAACTAATTAAATCAAATGTTACTAGTACTCAAGGTATTGAAAGATGAGAGAAAAGAAATATAATTATGAAAATATAAGCTAGAAGGGAAATAGAAACATGTAATATAATATCCAAATAAGACTATCAACAGGAACTCATAACTTACTGCAGAATATTCCATAGCTCTGCCTTCTGAGAGTCAAAAGCAGTCAGAAACATCCAACCTGAAACAATTAAGCTTATAGGCCTGATTTCCAATATACAGGCAACACAAGAAGTAGATGGATATGTAAAACTATACCATATGTCAACCATCAGAAGACTTCCAAATGTGCAGTATCCTGAGAAAACTGACATGGTACCCTTAAAAACTAAAATGCCATTAAATATCAGGAGATCATCTTAAGACTAAAGAGACATCCCAAGAAACTCTGAACTACTGAATCCAGGTGTCAGCTACGCCAAGCTGGTGTTAATTGTACTAGTTTTTCTATTTTTCTGTATGCTTAGAAGTTTTCCCAGTAAGGGGAGTGGCTAATCCAATTTTAAAAATTAGAATGAAGATTTAATTTTTAAAAAAATTTTTTTATTTTATTTTTGAGAGAGAGAGCAGAGCATGAACAGGGGAGCGGCAGAGACAGGGAGACACAGAATCTGAAGTAGGCTCCAGGCTCCAAGCTGTCAGCACAGAGTCCTACTCGGGGCTCGAACCCAGGAGCCGTGAGATCATTACCTGAACTGAAGAAAGGCCCTTCACCATCTGAGCCACCCAGCTGCCCCTAAAAGTTGGAATCCAGATTTAGAATGACATTACATTTGGATGTGATGCGTGGTCCAGGTCTAACTCTCAGGTTGTGTGGTTTAGTAGTAACATTAATAACAGTAACATTAATAGCAGCATTTAGTAGTAGTATTTGAGGGGCATTTGACGAAATTTGATGGATGACTATTACAAATGAATACATATTGACATGGAAAGTTAGAAGCCATTAACTGGAAAAATAAGCAGCAAGTCCAGTAACTTAACTCCAGTAAACATGGAGTGGTTTCATTTTGGTTTAAAAAAAAAAAAGAAAAAAGAAATATATGAAAGTTGATGTGATCATCTTTGATTGGTAGGGGTATGGCATTTTATTTACTTATTTTCTGCTTCTCTCTTGTTTTCGTGTTTAACAATGCACATATGTGCCTTTATAATTTGTAACTTTGTTACGGAAACTGGTATGTATCACCTAGTAGAAGAACCAAACTGCACTTGGAGATCATGGAAGGCAGGAGGTTTATTTTGCACCGTGGGCTCAGAGAGGATCATTCTCCAGAGGTCTGAGCTCAGAGCATAAGCAGAGGGAAGAATTTATAGTCTGTTACTTCCACATTCCTCATTAATGGGCGTGACAAGTAGGGTGGGAAGAAGCACCAGAAAGGAAAGTCTTCTGTCAGGGACAGGAATTTCCCTATCAGCCCTATCAGCCATCTTAAACAGATTTTTCCCTATCAGTTTCACTGCAGAAATATATTTTATTTAATAACTTAATGATAATTTAATATTAATGTAAATAATTATTTAAAAAAGCAAACTCCGCTGCATATAATGAATACAAAATTATGTCTGTACAATGTATTTAATTTCCAACACTACCTCTATACAAAATAAAATAACTTGAACATCTTTTTGGAACCAAGGTATTAAGATATTTTGTTCTTAAATATAATTACCAAAAAATTAAATATTGGAGGGTTTTTTGTATCAAATTTGACGATCCGTTGAGTTCATCATATTTTAAAGCCCAAGATGATTTATCTATTTCTTATTCACAATATCCTCAGATATTTAATTGTAAAAAAGACTTGTATCTTTCGAGTTTTTGTTGTTCTTACAGCAAAGTCATGGGGAAACATTTATCCTCATTAGTTGAATTTTAGTATTTCCTCTAGTCGTCTCCATGTTCCACTAGCTTAAAAAATGACAGAGATGTCCTGGGGCT
The DNA here is from genome assembly GCA_030068075.1 of Paguma larvata. Taxonomy (NCBI): domain Eukaryota; kingdom Metazoa; phylum Chordata; class Mammalia; order Carnivora; family Viverridae; genus Paguma; species Paguma larvata. The sequence continues at coordinate 123,454,714 of CM057823.1, read as the reverse complement.
TTTTGTCCTCGCTACAAGACAAGCACTACAATATTGTAAACTTTTATGGCAAAAGAAATGTTAGTATCATATATCCTAGTAACATTTGTGTCCCTGAAGATATTCAACCTCTTAAGATATTTTTTCCCTTCATTTTACTAACTTATTTTAGAAAATCAAAAGATAGAACTGGGTTAGAATTTTATTAAAATTAAGAATGTTAGGAGGCTTAATATACACTGGAAAACAGAACACAGTTTTAGGAGATGCAAAAATACAATAATGTATCTCCTCTGTCTTTCATTCATTCAACTAGCATTTGGGGAACAAGTACTCAAATGTTCATTTGTTATTCTTAATGATTCTGTGGACTCTTTTTTTTTAAACGTGTTTGGTTGACAATTGCATTATCTGCCTCTGTGTGTGACATGTAATTATGTTCCTGGGGTTCCTTTCATCTCAAGTTCCTTCACCCTTTTTCATTTATACAGTCATTTAAAAAATAAAAATAAAATGCTGCCTTCCAGGCCCTGAGACTGTAGCAGTGAACAAGAGATAGACAAATGTTAAAAAACAACATTCAATTGAGTAAATTTGAAGATCTGATTGGCTTTATTCCGTGACTAATTAATCAAGCAGTATCCCATCTCGCAAATAGAAGGGAGTTCCAGGAGCTGTACAAACAGAAGGCTTCTCTAGGCGGAATAGAAAGTGGTGGGCAAAGGGGTTTTAGCTAAAGAAAAGAAAGAATCAGGCAAGATCACCCTCCCTTGGGGTAATGGCGGGAAGGAGCAGGAAGACCTTGTCTTGCAGATTCACTAGTACAGACCTCACTAGTACAGATCAGGAAATTCCAGAGTGACTTTTTGAAAATTCCACTAAAGCTGAAATTAGGATAGCTATTAAATTCTGGTGAGACTTAGGAAAAGAGACTCCATTTTGGGTCCTGTTCTTAACCTTCTTCATAAACCTCATATTCCAGTGATGAAGTTAGACAATACATTCAAAATTGTAGTATTAGAGAATTTTACACAATGATAAAAGTCATGATATAAAGAAGCAGAAAGACAAGATAAAGAGATGGATCAGGTGAAAAGGAGAGCTTTTGTCTGGAAAAGACTTATCAGGGAAGACCTCAGCGTGCTGTCTTTGAGCTGTAACCTTAATGAAGGTCGATTGTTCATAAAACTGAAACAAACATCTTGATGGAGAAAATCAGAGTTTGGAAAATAGTCACTTTCCAATACTGCTTGCTGCTTCAAGACCTCCTCACTTGGGTTTTCATCTTGTCTTCCTACTTACAGCCTCAACAGGGTCAACTCTGTATAGTATCACAGATAAATCTGTAAAACAAACAAAAAACTACAACAAACACACCCCTTTCATTGTGTTGTATTTCTACTTTAGAACTCTCTCTTAATGATTCACTAAGGCATAAAAGACTACACTTTCCTCAAACCAGTACCCATAGCTGCTGCAATTATACCCTTCTCTCTTTATGTTGCAAACATAAACCTTTTATTCTTCTTAAACTGTACCCACACAAATTGCTATTTCTTGTCTCTGTTGTTTTTAACCATTTTATCTGAAATACCCCTCCCCTGGGCGTGATTTCTCTTTCCATAGAATTATGTCAGCAGTTATCAGTCCTGTATAACTTACTATCTTGCAGTTGCCAGTTACTATAACTTCTATAAATTCTCATCAGTTTTATGTATTGACATATAACTGAAATTATTATATATCAATCTTGTAGTAGGACTTATCTTTTTAATATTCATTTATATAGCGCTAAATTCTACTTTCCTTAGGGACAGATGCCATATTCTATTATTCTTGGATTATGTATTTCTTTTTTATACATATTTTCGGCACAATAGAGTTCCTCTCTCTCTTTTTTTTTTTTGAAGGTGAAAAGGTGAAAGATTATGAAATGTTTTCATTTCTATCACTTAAAACTATAATAAAATATACAGGTTAAAATAATAATAACAATTGCTGCAGATAAAATTCTGTTGAAGTTTTGCGTTTAGGAACCTGGATGGTGACTATGGTTTAGAAAAACATCAGGAAAGCCATGTGAGATTTACCTATTACTTAATTACCTAATTTTATTTAAGTGCTTTTATTTGAGAAATACGTAAATGAAAAAGTTGAGTAAAACTGTTTTTTGGTGTGTTTTTTTTTACTCACAAAAACAAAGGAAATAATACAATTTTGCCAATCCATCTTCCCTCTTTCACTTGTGTAAAATGTATTTAATTGGAAGTTCGAAATCTATAAGCATTGCTAATAAACAATAAATTTTAGTGGGAATTTTGACTTAGAAAATGATAAATAAAACAGTTTTTGTTGGCCTGTGTTTTTTTAAGTGTTTATATTTTAAATCTTCATATGAAATAAAAATTTCATTTCATTTCATTAATTTGAAGACATTCATTTATTTACTTTTGTTTTCTTTTTTTCAAGGCCCTGTGGAATCCTACATGCACTGAAGGTTTATTTAAACCAGTACATATTTCAACCTAGGTTAAATCATTTGACCATAAGCAATGTATAAACAGTCTGCGACAATGTGAAATATTGAATAAAATCAATTTTCCATCATTCCATGTTAGCTATTTCATGAAATATAGTAATCTTTCCACTCCAAATATTTCATTTTCTGCATTTGTACACAATTATTTAAAATACTGATAAATGAAGATTGAATTAACTTATTCCTACTTTATTCTTACTGTATTTTGACAACAAAAATAGACTTATTTAAAATTATATGCAACTATTTTTAAATGTAACATTCCACTTGGCAGTGCACATTTTCTGTTCAACCTTCTCATCCGTATCACTTGTGTTTCTGGTTATAGTCTTCATTTAGTTTCATCACACATTCTATGCACATTAGGTACGTTTGTAAACAGTGCTAGTTTCTCCCATCCTAGTGAGATAATTCCTACTGAAGAACTAAATTATTTCTATGTTTCTCTTGTATTGAGATCAAAATGTGAAAGCAGTGTGTCTTCAAATGAAATCAGTAATGAAGAATCTTATTCCAGCTACAGAAAGTCAAAAACATATATATATATCTCTAAACATGTGAAGAAAGTTTATTGGATACTGACTGACCTCATATTAAGGGAAGTTTCTTGAATGTATCATGAAAGAACACTTGTCTCCTGGACTTATCATTGCTGCCTGATTTTTGTGTGTCCTTGTTAATTGCCTTTCTAGAGGAGTTCACTTTAATTATTAAATGGCTGGGTGGAACAAGGCACCCTCGAATATTGTAGTTTATTGCAAGGGAAAGTGATACAGCCCAAAAGTGGTTCAGTGTTGTGAGCAGGGTGCCGGGCAACAGAGGAGCCACAGAGCTAAGGAGAGGAAAGCAGGTTGTATGGAGTTCTCTGTATTTTTTCAAACTGACAATGAAATAATCATAATTATAGGAAGTAACATTCAGATATATGTTATAAAATGTCTTAAATTATTTGAATCATTATGTAATATAATATGAATGATCAAATGCTGGTTTTAAACCATGGTGTTAAAATAAAATTATAAATATATTTATTTACTTGAAAACATTGTATGTGTCCTTGTTGACTTTGCTCCTTAATGCATTCTTTTGTAACCTTAGATAGAAAACTACTTTGTTTCTCTAACAGTTTTCTATAGTTTATTTTGTAATCCTGTTCTTATCTCTTCCTTTTTATGGCCTTATTTTATATTTGAAATCTTTAAATGTAGATAAGGTAAGAAACCCCATCACCTACAATAAAGCACTCACCTGGTAAAGATTTTTATCAACTTGAATGATCAATATCATTTTAAAGAAGAAGAAAGAATTTAATGATATTTTGACTAAAATGCAAGGAAAAAAAAAAAACTTGTATTATTAACTAGAGTCGGTCAATAAAGAAAGGTACTTTTTTCCCTAAAAGCAAAGTAGCAGAAACTGGGCACACAGACAAAAAAGTCAGTTAACCTGAAATGGTACAATGTTTTAACACCAGTGAGATATTTTAGTGTTGTTCCTTGGAAACCATTCTTTCATTCTCTCCTTTTTTCTCTTAATGGAACTTGGGCCGAGTATACATTAATTAGCATGTGTATAGTTAATAATTTTATTTATTAAAATGTATTTATTTGATTACATTGAAATTGTTCTTATAAAAATGTGCAGGAGCCGTTGTAATTACTGGACTGTACCCCAGGCTGTTGCGAAGCGAAGGCTAGTGTTTGACAACAGACATCAGAGTATATCTGACTGTTGCAAATAGTGCGACATCAGTGTTTATTGATGAAAGGAAGCATTATGTTTTACTATGACTCCTGAATGTTTGCCTGAAATACTCTAACAGTTGCTAACTCAAAATAAGAGATCGATAAGCTTAATTATGTTTCATTCCTAATAGGGAAAGTGCAGTTTGAACAGTATGAACTTTCTCAAGTTCATGTAACTATTTTAATGATATGAAAGTCATAGATTATGCTCAGGTTCCAGGTCAAAAGGATTTTGTTTTATTTTTCCGACCTCAGAATACTGGTGGATTTTATAATGACTAAACTCAATACAGATTATACACGGATTATATATACAAATATATAGATAATTGTATATTGTGTATACATTATGCATTATTAAAGATAGAATTTCTCTGAAATATGCATTATGGATAGGGATAATTGTAATGATAAATCTTGACTATGTGAATACCTAATTCTCTAACATGTATAATATATGAGCCAAGGAAATAGTTTTATAATAGAATTATTTATTCAAGTACAGAGAAGTGCTTAGAAGGGAAACTATGGCCACTCTTTCTAGATATTTTAACAATTATTAATGCATTTTATCTATATTTTAAATCGTGAAATTTTAATTTGTCATGCCCTCTAATATATGCATGTTAAATGTTTTTGTTTATCATATTTTAAAGTATAGACAATGTAAGGGCACCTGGTTGGTTCAGTTGGTTGAGATTTTGTCTCTTGATTTTGGCTCAGGTCATGATCCCAGGGTTGTGAGATTGAACCCCGTGTTGGGCTCTGCACTGAGTGTGGAACCTGCTTGAAATTTCTTCTCTTGCTCTCCCTCTGCTCTTCTCCCCTTCTCACACTTACTCTCTCTCTCTAAAATAGATAGATGATAGATAGATATAACAAAAAATAATAAAACTGTTTCACCGCTTTAAAAAATATAAACAACTTATTCCCAGTTAGATTTATGACATACGGCTCTTTGTATTTTTTAATGAGGAGTCTAAAATAAGCATGTTATTACACACATAAGATTTTGTTATGACACATATAACTTCCTTGCTCAAGTTTTCAGAACAGCAACATTTTTCATAATTACCTAAATTTGATATTGTTTTAAATGTCTGTTTATTTGGAAAACAAAATGTACTTTCTTTTTCATATTTAACTGGCTGCTAGAGGAGGAAATGTCCAAATTTAACAAAAGGATGCTTTTAATGTTTTTATGTGGGGTTTTTTGCCTATTTTTTCTTACAGGAACTCTAAATATAGTTCTATGCTCTCTTACCATATTTCTTTTTTCTTGAGGTATAGTTGATAAAAAATGTTACATTAGTTTCAGGTGTATAACTTAGTTATTAACTCCGTATGTTATGCTATGCTCACCGCAATTATAACCATAATCTGTCATCAACAATGCTATTGCAGTATCACTGATTATATTCCACATGTTGTACCTTTTACTCCAGTGATACATTCATTCCATAACTGGACGACCATATCTCCCGCTCCCCTTTATCCATTTTGCCCATCCCCCCACCTCCCTCTGGTAACCATCAGTTCTCTGTATTTATGGGTCTGTTTCTTTCTGTTTGCTTATCCATTTGTTTTGTGTTTTAGATTCCACATACAAGGGAAATTATATAGTCTTTATCTTTCTTTGTCCGACTTCTTTCAATTAGCATGATATGCTCCAGGTCTATCCATGTGGTCATGAGTTGCAAGATCCCAGTTTTTTAATGGCCAAGTAATATTCCAGTGTGTGTATATGTGTATGCGTGCATGTGTGTGTGTGTGTGTGTGTGTGTGTGTGTGTGTGTGTCTGTGTAGCACATCACTCTCCATGCATCTATTAATGGACACTGGGTTGCTTCCATATTTTGACTATTGTAAATGATGCTACAGTAAACAGAAATTCATGTATCTTTTCAATTAATGTATTTGTTTTCTTTGAGTAAATACCCAGTAGTAGAATTATTGGGTCATAAGACATTTCTGTTTTTATTTATTTTATTTTACTCTAATTTCATTATAGTTAACATACTGTTATAGTAGTTTCAGGTGTAAACTTTATTTTTAATTTTTTTAGTAACCTCCATTCTGTTCTCCACAGACACAAATGGGCTGTACCAATTTACATTCCCACCAACAGTGCATAAGGGTTGCTCTTCTTCCATATCTTCATGAACACTTGCTATTTCTTGTCTTTTTGATTCTAGCCATTCTGACAGGTGTGAGATAATATTTCAATGTGGTTTTGATTTTCATTTCCATGTTGATTAATGATTCTGGGCATTTTTTCATGTATCTGTTGGCCACCTGTTCATCTCCTTTGGAAGAACATCTAGTTAGATCTTCTGCCTATTTTTAATTAGATATTTTTTGGGTATTGAGTTGTATAAATTCTTTATATAGTGTGACTATTAACCTCTTATTGTATATATCATTTATGAATATATTCTATCATTGAGTAGGTTACATGTTCATTTTGTTAATGGTTCCTTTTGTTGTGCAAAAGATTTTAGGGGTGCCTGAGTGACTCAGTCTTTCTCTCTCAAAATAAATAAAATAAATTTTTTTAAGAAAGCTTTGTTTTTAATGTAATCCAAATATTTCATTTTTACAGGTGCTTGGGTGGCTCAGTTGGTTAAGTGTCTGACTCTAGGTTTTAGTTCAGGTCATGATTTCACAGTTCGTGAGTTTGAGCTTGGAATTCTCTTCTTGTCCCTCCCACTATCTCTCTTTCTCTCAAAATAAATAAATGCACTTAAAAAATTATTTTTACTTTTGTCTCTCTTGCTTAAGGAAACATATCCACAAAGACGTTTCCATGGCTGATGTCCAAGAAATTACTGCCTCTGTTTCTTCTAAGAGTTTTATGGCTTCATATCTCACATTTAGGTCTTTAATCCATTTGAGTTTTATTTTGCTATTTATTTACTTATTTTAAGATATTATTTATTTATTTATTTATTTATTTTTCAATGTTTATTTTTGGGGGGGAGGGGCTGTGAGAGGGGGAGAGAGAGAATCCCAAGCAAGCTCCTCACTGTCAGCACAGAGCCCGATGTGGAGCTCAGTCTCACAAACCATGAGATCATGAACTGAGCCGAAATCAACAGTCAGATGCTTAATCAACTGAGTCACCCAGGCACCCCTAAGATTTTATTTTTAAGAAATCTCCACACCCAATTTTGGGCTTGAACTCACAACCCCAAGATTGAGAGTTGCATACTCTACTGATTGAGCCAACCAGGCACCTCCATTTTGAGTTTTTGTGTGTGATGTAACAAAATGGTCCAGCTTCTTCATTTGCATACAGCTGTCAAGTTTTTTCAGTATCATTTATTGAAGAAACCATCTTTTTCCTAGTGTATGTTCTCACCTCCTTTGTTGTAGACTAATTGACCACATAAGCATGGCTTTATTTCTGTACTCTCTATTCTGTTTATTGATCTATGTCTGTGTTTGTACTGTTTTGATTATTACATCTGGGTAATGTTTTGATTATTGCCACTGGGTAATATGTCTTGGCATCTGGAATTGTGATATCTCTAGCTTTGTTCTTCTTTTTTAGGATTGCTTTGGCTATTCAAGCTCTTTTGTGGTTTCATACAAATATTAAGATTATTCTACTTCTGTAAAAATGCTATTGGTGTTTGATTACATTGAACTGTAGACTGCTTTGGTTAGCATGGACATCCTAACAATGTCAATTCTTCCAATCCCTGATAATAGTAGGTCTTTTCATTTTGTCTTCATCATCTTTGGTTTCTTTCATCAGTATTTTATAATTTTCAGAGTATAGGTCTTTCACTTCCTTGGTTAAATTCATTTTGAGTTTTTGTGTGTGACGTAATAAAATGGTTATTTTATTATTTTTGGTGCAATTTTAAACATTGTTTTCTTGATTTTCTTTTACTTTCTTGCTAGTGTATAGAAATGTAACTGAATTCTGTGTCCTGCAATGTTACTTATTTCATTTATTATTTCTAATAATTTTTGGGTGGAGACTTTAGGATTTTGTATGTATAGTATCATATCATCTGCAACTAGAGATAGTTCAACTTTTCTTTACCAATTTGGATGACTTTTTGTGGTCTGATGATTGTGGCTAGGACTTTAAAGACTGTTTAAATAAAAATGGTAAAATTAGAACTCTTTCTCTTGTTCCTGACCATAGAGAAAATTTTCTCAACTTCTCTCCATTGAGTATGATGTTAGCTGTGTGTTTTTCACATGTGACTTTCATCGTTTTTAGGAGTGTTCCGTCTAACTCCATTTTGTTGAGAGTTTTTATCATGAATGTTGAATTTTGTCTAATGATTTTCTACATTTATTGAGACAATCCTATGATTTTTATCCTTCATGTTTGTGATGAGGTGAATTACGTTAATTGATTTACAGATATTGAATCATCCTTGCATCCCTGTTTGATCATGGTGAATGATTTTTGATGAATTGTTGAACGTGATTTTCCAATATTTTGTTGAGGGTTTTGTATGTATGTTCGTGAGGGATATTGGCCTGTAGTTTTATTATTTTGTTGTTGTTGTAGTGTCTTTGTCTGATTTTGGTATGAGGGTAATGCTGTCCTCATATAATGTGTTTGGAAACTTTCCTTCCTCTTCTACTATTTGGAGTAGTTTGAGGAGAATTAGGTATTGACTCTTCTTTAAATGTTTGGTATAAGTCACCTGTGAATCCATCTGATCCTGGATTTTTGATTGTTGGAAGTTTTTTGATGACCAGCTCAATTTCATTACTAGTAATTGCTCTGTTCAGATATTCTCTTTCTTTCTCATTTAGTTTTGGGAGATTGTACATTTCTAGTAATTTTTCTATTTTTTCTAGTTTGTTCAGTTTGTGGTATATAACTTTTCATTGAGTTCTCTTAAAATTCTTTACATTTCTGTGATGTCACTTGTTACTTCTCTTTCATTTCTGAGTTCTTTCTCTTTTTTTCTTGATGAGTCTGGCTAAATGTTTATCAATTTTGTTTATCAGTTCAAAGAACCAGCTCTTAGTTGTTGTTGTTGTTGTTGTTTTTAATATTTTCTCCTTCCTTCCTCCCTTCCTCCCTCTCTTCCTTCCTTCCTCCTTTCTTTCTCCCTTTCTCCCTTTCTCCCTTTCTCTCTTTCTTTCTTTCTTTCTTTCTTTCTTTCTTTCTTTCTTTCTTTCATTCTTTTTCTTTCTTTCTTTCTTTCTTTCTTTCTTTCTTTCTTTCTTTCTTTCTTTCTTTCTTTCTTTCTTTCTTCTTTCTTTTATTTCTTCTCTAATCTTTATTATTTCCTTCCTTCTACTCCTTTTGGGCTTTGTTTTTTCTTTTTCTAGTTCCTTCAAATTAAATTTTTTATTTGAATTTTTTTTTCCCTGGGGGCACCTGGGTGGCTCAGTTTGTTAAGCATCTGAGTCTTGATTTAGTCACAGGTCGTGATCTCACAGTTCATGAGTTCCACCCCACATTGGGCTCTGTACACTGACAGTATGGAGGCTGCTTGGGATTCTCTCTCTCTCCTTCTCTTTGCCCCTCCCCTGCTTGTTCTCCCTTTCTCTCAAAATAAGTAAATAAACTGTAAAAAAGAGAACATTTTCTTGTTTTTTTGAGATTGGTCTGTATCACTAAAAATATCCCTCTTAAAACTGCTTTTACCACATTCCAAAGATTTTGGACCATTGTGTTTTCATTTTCATTTGTTTCCATGTATTTTTTGTTTTTAATTTTCTCCTGATTTCTTTGTTGGTTGTTTGAGAGCTGGTTGTTTACCTTCCATGTGTTTGTGTTTTTTCCATTTATTTTTTGTTCTGATTGTTTTTCAGTTTCATGTCATTGTGGCTGGAAAAGATGCATGATGTGACTTTAATCTTAAATTAATGTGACTTTTTTTTCTTTTTTTTTAATGTTTATTTATTTTGGAGAGAAAGAGAGAGACAGAGCGTGAGCAGGGGAGGGGCAGAGAGAGAGAGATACAGAATCTGAAGCAGGCCCCAGGGTCTAAGCCATCAGCACAGAGCCTACATGGGGCTTGAACTCACCAACAGTGAAATCGTGACCTGAGCCGAAGTCGAAAGTCTAACCGACTGAGCCACCCAGGTGCCCCTAATGTGACTTTTTTATGTGACCTAATATGTGATCTCTTCTGGGAAATGTTTATGTGCACTTGAAAAGAATGTGTATTCTGCCCTTTTGGGATGGAATGATCCATTGTGATTGTCATCGGCTGGTGTTTCAGGGCATTCTGTCTGAGGTTGCCGTGATTGGGTGAAATTGAAGTGGGCCTGAGACCAGACGGTCTCTGGGATCTCTGTGCAGAGAACACCCTGGTAGGATAGCCAAAGCTGAAGGGAGCATGGGCCAAGATGTTCCCTGGACTCTCCATGCAGTGGGGCCTGGCAGAATAAATGAAGCTGAAGTGTTCGCAAACTGGAGTATTCTTGGGTATACAGTACTGGGGACACCTTGGTGATGTATCTGGAGCCAAAAAGCATGTGTGAATCAGGAGGTCTTGGAGAACTCTGTGCTGGAGGTGCCCTTGCAAGATGTCTGGATCCAAAGTGGTACAGGTCTGGAGTGTTCCATAGTGCTTTCCACCTGTGTCACCTTGGTATGGGAGCCGGAACTGTAGTGAGTGCTGAAAAGGGGTGTTCCTGTCTCTGCCACACTGGGGCTGCCTTGTTGGGACAGCTGGGGCTGGTGTGGTCCAAGGACCCAGGGATCACTGAGCTGATAGGTCAGTTAGAGTGCCCAGACCATGCTCCTGTCCTCCTATCGAGATGGAGAGGGATCATAAACCATGGTGTTCACCATCCCCCTCCCCCTCCCCTCCCCCTGCCCCCCTCCCAACCCAGAGAAAGTTCTAGTGGCTCCCTCTCCATTTGGTATGGTTCTGGGTCTCATTCTTCTATATTCTAGTTTTTTGTTTGTTTGTTTGTTTTAAACTATGACTTTTTTTTTCTGTGCCCCAGGGTGTCTGGGGCTGGTGTGGGCTAGGGGCCTGGGTCTTACTGAGATGGCAGGCTGACTATGGTGCCTGGACACTGCTGCCATCTGCACTATCAAGGTATAGGAGGAATGTACACTATAGTGTTCCAGCAGCCCCCCTCTCTGTGGTGGGAGTTCTAGCGCCACATATTTTATACACTAGCTGCTCTTTTACACTACGGCTTTTTTTCTGTGTGTGCCCCAGGGCAGATAGATCTGCTCCCAGTCCCCTCAGGAATATCCCTCCCCCTGCACTTCCGAGGAGTGTTGGAGGTGGGGGTTCCCTTCATTACCACATCTTTGTCTCTATTGCCATTCTCTGTGTGTTCTATCTTTTGTTCAGTCAGCCATCTTTTTCAGGAGGAATTGCTCTGTAAATAGGTGTAGATTTGGTGTGACTGTGGAGGAAGTTCAGGGTCTTTCTGTCTTGCCATCTTGTACCTCTTACCATCTTGTGTATAATTACTATTTCTAAAAAATTTCTGGGTCGCCTGGGTGGCTCAGTCGGTTGAGCATCTGACTTCGGCTCAGGTCATGATCTCCCCATCTGTGAGTTCGAGCCCTGCATCAGGCTCTGTGCTGACAGCTCAGAGCCTGGAGCCTGCTTCGGATTCTGTGTCTCCCTCTCTCTCTGCCCTTTCCCAACTCATGCTCTGTCTCTCTCTGTCTCAAAAATAAATAAACATTAAAAAAAAAAACAATTTAAAAATTTCTGCCTTGGTGCTTTTTTTTTTTTTTTGGAATAGTAATTACCGTTATGATCTATAGTATTCTCTCCCCCTGTAAGGACAAATAGCCAATAACTTGAACTTTGAAAACAATCTGAAAGGCTTGTGTATTGAAATTTTGAATATAATGATTGTGGAGAGTGAATAGATGGTATGCCCTCCTACTCGGGTTGTTCGTGGAAGTTTCTTCTTCATAGGGCTGGTTAGATTTCTGACCTGGAAAGAGATTTATTTGCACCTTTTTCCACTAAGGATAGCAGAAGAAACTTAAAAGAACAAGTAACTTCACTTAGCAATAAGTATTCTATGCAAATTTTAATTTAACTCACGGTTTGTATACATTTTTAATAAGTTATTGTGTCATTGTGTATTTAGTGTTCAACTTATATTTTAGTAAACTTTTAGTAAAATTTGTATACTATTTTGTGATTTATGTTGTTGGAGATCTCTATCATCTCACTGCCATTTGGTTGTAGCCGCATGAATTTTAAGAATAGGACCCTAAAACCTACCCTATCCATTTTGGTAGTGCAAATACAACATGAATAAACATTTATATATGCATAAATGCATACTGAATATTATTCTTCTAATGCTTTGTTACCATAATGTAAGCTTTAGAAATCCCCAGTAAACTTTTTTAAATTGATTCGATATTAAAAGTAGAAAGCATCTAGTAGAATTTCACATATACATTATACATTAAAATTTCATCTTTGGTTTTTAATGAAAAAGAATATGCAGTATCTGATAAGCTAAAACAAAGGATCAGACTGTCCAATTTAGACCAACACAAATCATAGATCTTACCCAATATCAAGCTTCACTAATTATTCAAAAGGTTTTGACAATCAAGCTCAGATGAAAGAGGGACAGCTCTCCAAACTCTTTCATCTCTCACTGAACGCCCACTCTCTGGTCCAGAATAAAAAGATCAGATGTCTAACCGAGGTTTTGTGGAGTTACCTCACAGGGCAGAATGAATGTTTCATCTATGAAACATCTCTATTTTATATTCCAACAATGACTTTCTCAAAGAGAGCTGTGTTCATAAATCAATAGATTTTTAATTTGTTTTTCAAATCAATCCTTATTTAGGGACCACTATTAAAATTTCTATATATAAGGACCCTCCTCCGAGCAAGTATCATTAGCTTATTTTTCTGGAGATCTAGTTTTTGTGTCCATACAATTAGACAAAGTTACCTCCCTTCTTTTCTTTGCCTGGAGAAAAGCCAGGTGCTTTAATTTCTCCTCCTCACCTGTTCCATTTCCCCCATTTACTCTGAGAGTGATACTCCATTGAAATGGAATGGTAAACCCAGTCTCCTGGATTTTTCATTTACTTTTAATTGTTAAAAAAATGCCTTGTAAGAATAAGTTTTTCTGACCAAGATTGCGGTTATATTTTTGGTTTTTCATCTGTGTTTTGAATGTTCCAAAACACAGTTTGAGGCAAGATATAGAAGATTGCTTTTCTTGGAGATTACCTTTTTGTTTCCTTTTATTTCTTACTTAAGGCAAGCTTTCAGAAATTGCAATTTTTGAAAGTCAAGAATTTCATGATTCAGTTGGAGAAAAAATAAAATTCCTTTAAAAGATAACATTATGTGTCAACGATACTAAAAAAATTTTTAAAAAGGCAAAAGTTACTTTTAAAAACATTTTCTGGATGTATGCTATAAGAGAAGAGTCCATTTTTTAGCTTTACATATCGTATTTAAAATTATAAGTATTTACTTGTTTTATTTTTGTTTCCATTCGCTACTTATACAAAATTACTCATACTTGAGCAATAATCCATTCAGTTAATTAGAATAGAGGCTATGCTTTCTTTGTTTTCATCTAGTCACAATATATATATATACCTCATTATATATTTTACTGAATATAAAATAAAATGTTTCAGATATAGTTTTATTTCTTTAAAATGTCTATTCTTTTTGTACTTCATTTTCTCCCACTTAGTATGTATCAAACAGTACAGTAGAAAAATTCTCGTAAGAGAAAAAACATATAAGAAAAACTGAATCTAACATTTGCAGCCTGATTTGTTTATTTCCCTGCTGTTTCGCAAACAGAATGTGTTATTTCTCCTCACAAGTCTTAGTGCCTTTACTCGCATCATTCCCTTAACTAGTAGAGCTATTTCATACGAAGAAGAAAACAAATTCCATTTTCCCTATTCCATGCAACATATTACGTGGCTTCCTTAGGCATAATTCAATTCTGTCTTCTTTAAAGCCTTCTTTAGTTCTATGATGGCTAACATTTTTGGTTCTATGTGTCAAGTGCTGTTCTTAAGGCTTTACATATTTTAAATGTTTTAATCCTCATAAAAGTCTTTGAGCTAGCTACTCCTATATGATATCTTTTGCAAGCAAAAAAACTGAAATACAGGGAAATTAAGTAACTTGCGCAAATCACAAGACTAGAAAGTTACTAAGGTACATTTAAGTTACTAGCCTACCGTACTCAGAGCCTGCATTTTAAAACACACTTCTCTATAGCCTCGTAGATGAATCATGGAATACTTGAATTTATCTGTGGTTATTTCATGTGTGCTACTCTTATCACCCCAAGTGAGGTATTAGCTCTTTAATATATAGAACGTATTGTATAGGATTTTTCGATCCTCTTTAAAGATGCTGGGGACTAGAGGAGTGGTTGGAGGGAATTTAATCCATCCTCCTTGCTTTACAGATTTACTTACACAGTTTAACAGAAAATAGATTCAAAAAGTGTACTTACTTGTCCAAAGTCACGACAGAACATTTATCAGAGTGTAGACTGAAGTAGTATTTTTGGGTTCTGTACGTTTGTTTGGGTTTCGTTTTGTTTTATTTTGTTTTACAGAGCAAAGACAGGCTAGACTATATTAAGAATTGAAATATAAATCCTTATGGGCGTAAGACAAGGTACTAAAGAGAGTTGTATTCATATTCTTTGTTCTCTAAGGTTGAACAAGTGTCTAGACCTTCAAGAGCTGGTATCAGTAGGCTTTAGCACAGTGATTTTCAGGGTAGCAAAAGGGTTGGAAAACCATATCAGAGACTGAGAAGCTGCAGGGGGCAAAACTGCCTGCCTACCGCAGGGTTAGTCTTCAGAATCTTATTCCACAGTGCTTTCTGTTACTCATGCCCAGTGTACTTGTGCTGCTGTCACTGGGAATACCTTGGTAAAATAAATATGTTCCAAATGATGATGGTTAATAAAATTAGTATCATTGCTCTCATATTGTACACCATCTTCTTTATCAAAATTAGAAGAGATAATATTATTATAAATCAAATATTCTTCTTAATAGAGAGCACATACGCATCATTTTGGAGTATGATGCTTCTAAAAAAAGACAACAAAACTAAAATTCTAATAAGGCAGCTATTACACTTTTTTTTACAACGATGGTTATGAATAGTCTTAGTGGCATTACAATCATAAGCAAATGCAAGCTGCTATAGTTCTTTTATATGGAAAGAATAATGGCTAATATTTATTAGGTACTACTACATGCCAAGCAAACTTTCAAGTACTCTGTGTGTGTTGAATCATGTAATCTTAAACAAAACAAGATAGATTCTATTGTTATTCTCATTTTATATAGGAGGAAATTAAGGCATAACAAGTCGACATAAAATTCCCAAGCTGACCTCAAATATATGGTGACAAATCTGGACTATGAATCCAAGCAATCTTGATTCTAGAATTATAGACCCTTCATCATTACGCTGTGTAATCCCCAAATAGAGTGAAATACTGAATCCATGGTTATACTGCAGAAACAACGATTCCCAAATTTTAGTGACTTTAACATCATTTATTGATGAGTTGATTGCTCACTTATGTTATATATCTATTGCTGGCCAACAGGCACCCTCCTGCCCTCACTGTAAGACTCAGGTTAGTGGAGCAATCTTTATCTTTTTATGTTATGTTGCAACCTTTGAGGGAAAGAGCTAAGTCACAAATTGCACATTGGACCTTAAATTTCCATTCAGAAATGGCTTTAACACTTCTCAAAATTTATTGGTCAAAACAAAGTGAGTTATATGATCGTAGGTAAGGGGGCAGCAAGCACCCACCAACCATAAGCCCAGAATTGGGAAAACCATGAAACACTGACAAACAGCACCAGTGCCTATTGTATATTTTTTCTGAACTTTTTTTTTTAATGTTTGCTTTTATTTTGCAAGAGCGAGCACCAGCAGGGTAGGGGCAGAGGGAAAGGGAGAGAGAGAATCCCAAGCAGGCTCCATGCTGTCAGTGCAAGGCCTAGCGCAGGGTTTGACCCCACAGCCGACCGAGAGATCATGATCTGAGCAGAAAACCAAGAGTCAGACACTTAACCTACTGAGCCACCCAGGCACCTCTGAACTAATCTGCTTTTAATTAAACTGTGAATATGTCATTTGCTAAATATGCCGATATAAAAATTCTTTGATTCCATCAGTTTTTTGAGAAAACCTTAATTCAAAAATGTGTAAACCTATGAATACCTTCTCCTTAAAATGTCACACATACATAATACTATCTCAATTTTTAGCATATCATGTAAGCATATTACTTACACCATATTCTTCAGGTATGATTCAGTCTTTCCACTAATTTTTCAAATATTTCTATTTTAATAAAAATATTTCTGCTTATAATCATTATTCTACTGATTTGCCTAGGATTTGTTGATGTTATCTTAGCCTTATTTCAGCTTATTTTAACTTTTTTTTAAACTAAATAATCATACCCATATCTATCATAGAGCTTTCTCAAAGCTACTTCACAATACATTTCTAAGTATTATTATTGTACTTGTCAGAATAATTCATGGTGACAGTGTTATTCTAACAACATTTTTTAGTCATTTACCCTCCTTACAATCTTATCATTAGGCACATTTTTCTTCTCTAAGTATCTCTGGAGATTTTAAGTGACAAGTATAACATTTTAAATGTGTGAACAAAAATGACTTTCTTGTTCCCAAACAATATGTTATGCTTTATCCAGAAATAGATAATTTGCATCAACCAAAACAAATAGATTTCATGTAAGTTTTTCTCCTGTCTGGTTTAATGTTAAAGGCTTTCCATATTATGTCCCAAAACATATATCATATTTTCAACCTTTATGATATAAAAAATCATGATCTCATTCAATGCCCACAGTATAGAATTCACATTTTTTGCTTAATGAGAAAATTGTCTGTTGGAATTTTAATATGTGAGCAAATCAAGCTTCACCTTTGTAAATGTGTTTTTCTACTGTTGAGTGTAAAATGAAATCGTTGGCATTATTGACTTCTAGCCTGTTGTTAATCTGCCTATGCCTACTATACTAACTGATTCAAACTATTTTAACCATAAGATAAATAGGTCAACATTCATTATGTCAGTAATGTAGTTAGCATTATCAAAGCTGTCACTTTCTTTTTTTAACATCTTTTTTAAAAATTTTAATGTTTATTCATTTTTGAGAGAGAGAGACAGCATGAGCGGGGAAGGTGCAGAGAGTGAGGGAGACACAGATCCAAAGCAGGCTCCAGGCTCTGAACTGTCTGCCCAGAGCCTGATGCAGGGCTCGAACTCACAAGCTGTGATATCATGACCTGAGCCATAGTTCAGTGCTCAAACCAATTGAGCCATCCAGGTGCCCCACTTTCAGTTTAGTCTAAATATAATTACATTATATACATATATGTACTAAATTAGGATTCTCATATTTTTAGACCTCTCTTTTTAAAATGTATTATCAGAATATAGAAAATATGTAAGTTGGAAGAAAGTATTACTCAAATGTTAGAAAAACATTTTGTTCTCTCTACATTTTATTCACATTTATACTTTTTAAACATTTATATAAGATGAAAAGAAAATTTGTAAATACTAGAAGTATTTTGAGTCTGTGTTTTACTGTCACAATTTCAAATCTTATCAATAGGATTTTAACTACACAAAATTTAAAAAGATACTAATTCCCATGTTTGTCAATAATTCATTTCCAAAGTTTTAAAACATAGATTTTGACATTCTTAAGCAATTTTTATGCATTAGAAATGTTAAAAATAAAACCACTAAATCAATAAACAGTATTTAACAAGAGTTTATAGTGCATACAAGAACAGTTTGCATACAGGGAGCCTTCAGATTCGAAGACTGCTGTGAAACACAGTGACATATGAAGTTACGGGATGGCTTATAAGTGAAAATGCAGTTGTTTGCACTTTACAGCATGGGTTATTACAATGGAGGTTTCCAGATGGCAGGAGATTGGTTAAGTGACTATTTCATCCCATTTTTGGGAAGGCGACTTAAGTTTCTTTTATAATTGTCAGAGACATTTAGAAGAAATAACCCTGGTGAAGTTTCAATTATGTTTATGAAATAAGACATATTTAGTTCTAACTTATTTGGCTTTTTTGCTCAAAGAAATCTCAAGTCTCCATTCTACTTAATTTTAACTAAAAATATAGAATTAGGTGAAATACTTAGAATTTTGGGTTGAGTATAAGTTTGATTTGTCAACCAAACTTTTATAAGAGATCATGATTTGTATGAATTGACATTATTTTTAAAATATTATTTAGGAGGGGCACCTGGGTGACTCAGTCGGTTAAGCATCCGACTTCAGCTCAGATCATGATCTCGTGGTTTGTGAGTTAGAGCCCTGCTCTGTGCTGACAGCTCAGCACATGGGGCCTCCTTCAGATTCTGTGTCTCCCCTTCTCTCTGCCTCTCCCATGCTCAGCTCTGTCTGTTTCTAAAGTCTCTCAAAAATAAATAAAAACATTAAAAAATTAAAAAATAAAATAAAAAAATATTTAGGAAACATTTGCTAACTCTAATGTGTTGGGCCCTGGGACATTAAATCGCATAAGATGACATACCAACCAACCACAAATGAGTAGAGATTGTCACAATACATAGGTGCAGTCACAATGCCTTTTAATGTATACATAAATATACATAATATATTTTAGTGTAATTTGAGATCTCCTATCAGCTTATTGATTTTCATGATTATTTTACAGATTTTTCTAGGGGAAGAGAAGAGATGCTTACTTATGAAAAACCTCTGAGTATCAGACACAGGCACACTTAGTGCTTTTCAATATGACTGTTCACTTTTCTATATTCTCTCATTTCTGCATACAAATAACACATTTTATGTCTGTTTATATGAACAACTGTGCTGCACAGGAACCCAGTTTAACCCTTTTTAGTCCTATCAGATTTCAACTTTAATAAGAATAAAGTAATAAATAGGACTGGATAACACAAAAAGCACATAAATAGGTAAAAATTTAACTTTAAAGAATATCATATTCTCAGACTGGTAAAATACGGTAACCATGAAAAAATCAGAAAACATTGTGGTAAATTAGGGAGTGTGTGGTCATGATTATTGTCACTATGGGGGGTGAAGCGCAGCACTCTGAGTACACAAATAATAGTTAAATGTCTTCCTGCAGTTAGATGTTTAGTTCTCATGCGATATATTTGGGAAAACAAATCATTACAATACAGTAAACTAAATGCCATGCATTTCATACATTCATTTGTTTGACAAAATATATAATGAACATGTTGTATGCCAGTTACCTGTGTAGGTGTTGGGCATTCAGAGTAAACAAAACAACTGTAATTTCCTCTATGTGGTGTTTTCATCTCATTCAGTCCCCCTAACAACTTTAAGTAGCAGCTCCTGTCATTATTCCTGCTCTATAGACAAAATATGGTGGTTTAGAGAAGCTAAATAACTGGCCTGATTTCCCCATAAGTGCTACGTGTGCCCCATGTTAGTCTGACAGCAGAGACTAAGCCCATTATCATCACACCACACCTCTCCACCAGGTACAGTGTAGGGAAGGGTGCTTACCGGAAAAGTGCAAAGAGCAGCGATGATTTCATTGAGACACTATTCCATAGGATACCAATTAACACAATATTTTAATAAAAAGATAAAATAAAGTGAAAAGAGATAAAATAAAATAGACATTTTGATAACATGTTGTGATATGTTATGGATTAATGCCTGAGAGATTGAATTAGCTTGAATTTCCTTTTATCATGGTGCATTTACATTTCTAAGTTATCACACTGAAGCCTTATAGTTTGTTTTTTTTTTCCTGAGACTAACTTAACTTGATGGAGACTGAAATGTATTATTACTACCAACTACATCTGCTGGTAAAGACTCTAATGGAGAATATGCTGCCGTATTCTAATATAGCATAGTAATCAAATATAGAAACTTTAAAAAGGAATACATGTTGAATTAGCACAGCTCTAGCCATCTGATTCAGAAAGGGAGGGTGGAAGTCTCCTCTGTTCTTTGTACAAGGTTTTGTAGAACTCTAGAGCAAGAAGCATATTTACAGTCCTTTAACAAGCACACAGGGTAATTAAAAACAGCAAGGTTTCCGCCTGCATAGCCTAGTTCTTGGGTATGGAGATAACCACTTTTAGCTGACCCCAGGGTACTCTTGAAAGCAATATGATTGCACCGTGGAGTCTCTGTTTGTTTATCCTACATGTAATTGAAACAGAGCTGACATGCTACTCTGGTGCTCTCTTCTGCCCTACTCTCTGAGGCAAACATATTTTACATTTCTAACTTTTATAAATATGGTAGCATTGTTCATTACATACAAGTGTGAGATCTCTCATTATCACTTTCTTTCATTCAGCTATCATTTGTTGGTAAGGGTATGTCCTATGCACCTGGGATAGGCACTTTAGTAAGAGAATTCAAGGGAATATAAAACCAGAAATTTAACTCAGGATTGGTAGAGATTAATGAGATAAATTATACATTTCATCTTACTAATAGGTCCCTGAGTGTGATTTCTCAGGACAATTGATATCATGAATCTTAATGGCTCACCACCTCACTTCATAGGATTAAATAATGAATCGATGCCTTATCTCTCAATACTTCTGGGTTTGTTAAAGTATAAAAGGAAATGACAGTGTGACATTAACTCTTTGCTTTTTGTCTAGCACTCTTGTCAAAGGAGAGGTAATAAAATTTACTTTTGTAAAAAGTACTCAGTAACTGAAAAGTTTGTCAAGGAATCCCATTGAGAAGAGAGTTCTTTGGGCCAAAAGAGGGGAAAATGTTATGAAGGGCATACTCCTTTTTTCAATAGAAAAAGTTTTATAAAGTAAAAGACATTTTTTAGTTATTTTTCTTCCTTTTATAAAATAAGAAGGAAGAGTACTGAAAGTGGGGGTAAAATGTTCTCTAACTTTTCACAAAATCTACTGGCAACATATTCTATGGAAGTTTCATAAGGTTTGTTAGAAATCAAATACAATTTTAAAAAGAAATCTGTTTTGTAAATATTAATGAAAAGATGTTTTAAAAAGCCACATTTTATTAACTCTTGGCATGTCTTGCAAAGAGAAATAGAATTGGATATCTGACTTCCTATAGACACATTTGGAAGCTTTTAGCAATATTATTCTGGATATTCTGAATGTTTCTAAATTCATTATTCTGGTATTTATTATTGCAAGTAGAAGCTAGATTTTCTAAGGAGGAAGTATTGAAGTTTTTATTACACATGAACTCTAATGTTTAAGCTAACTTTTGCAGTCATAGTAGGATACCTCTCTAGGGATTCTCCAAATGTTAATTTGGACACACACACACACACACACACACACACACACACACACCCCTCTTTTCTCACTTCACTCTTATGAGAACGGATAAAATATAACTGTCCCTTTTTCATGGAATATCAAGAAAAACTACAACTTAAGTCACATTTTTGGAAAATTTACTGGTAAAGGAGATTTTCATGGAAGCATAGATCAATCAGAGATGATTAAAGACTTCATTTTTGTTGATTCAGTATGAAATTATTTAAGTGTTTATAAAGGTGGCAGAGCAAATGTGTGAAAGGAAAATATTAAATCGAACTAAGAGAGGAGAGCCAAAAAAAAATCTCTAGGTAACCTATGTTAATTGTTTTAAATTATCCTATTTAGAGCAGTGATACTCAATTAGAAACAATTCCCTGCTCACCACATCCCCTACCCTTCCCAGAGCACTGCGCAATGCCTGCAGATATTTTTGATTGCCACCATTGGAAGATACCACTGTAATCTAGGGGTAGAGGCCAGGGATGCTGTTTAATATCCCACAGGGCACAATAGAGCTCCCCACCATGAAGAATTATGCAGCATTGCATGGCAATAGGGCCAAGGCCAATAAACCCTGCTCTAGATAGTAGTTATTAATACTGAAATCTATTGGTAACTGAGATGTTTTATAGCACTTAGGAAAATAACAAAGGGACTTGTTTACTCTCTCATAGTGTTACTTTCTGCCTGGGGAAGCACCGTAATGTCATACTCCTAGACACTTTATTTCTCTGGTTTCCCTTCTTAAAACTGACTCAGTCTCTTTTAGCTCAAACTAGTCTATTATATTCTCCAAGTTTACCTCTGAATAGTTGTTTTCAGCCCATCTCTTTCTCATGACAATGTTTGAGTTAAAGTATCTAGGGAAATACATTTTGATTACAGGTTATTTTACATGTGCTTCTACCTGTCCCCTTAGGGCTTCAGAATTGAATCATATACATATTGCATTCTAGAAACACCCTTGAGACCCACACAGGCAGAAAATTTAGTAAGAATACTGTTTTAAGTATTTTTTTTCAAAGTTCTAAATTTAGGCACCATAGGAAGAAAGTATTTAAATCATGTTATATTAATATATCCATTCTTAGACCTATGCCCTAGTATATTGTTTTATATGTTATTTTTCTATACAAAGGATTTCACATGTAATTGCATATTGACACTGCAATTGCAATTGCATATTGATATCCATGTGTTATATTCATATATTATTTTTATAATCTAGCTAAGTTGTGTTGTTATAGTTATAAAAAATTTGATTCCAGTATATAGTGATATACTTCTTATATAAACCGAAAAATCAAAATACTTGAAATTAATCATAAATAAAGGAAAAATTTGATTTCAGTTTAATCTTAGGAATGAAATTCTCAAAATACTGTTTTACTATTTTTTAGTTAAAAAATAGATTTATAGAAATAAAAATATTCTATTCAATGATAATTTTGGTATCAATAATTATTCAGTAAATATTCACTGACCATTTATTGCCATGGTGTTGCATATCCACCTTAGAAATATTCAGAATATATTAATATTTAGATAACGAAGTTAAATAAATATGGAGGTAAGGAGAGGAATACACTGTATTTTACCTGCATCCATTTTGATATATATATCATACACACACACACACACACACACACACACACATGCACACACATGCACACATACACACATACACATTTATACATATATATGTTTAATACTGTTACAAATCCATATTTTTTTCTTTTGTAGATAGGTGTCTATATTTACACTTATATATGCCAATTTTTGTGGGTAGATTCATATATGTATACAGAGAATTTTGTATTGATTCACATTTTTGGTCCTTCATTGAATAATTGAATCCATAGTACAGGCTTCAGTGAATTATTTGGATCTACAAACCTTCAAATAAAAAGGAACAGCCTTAAAAAAATCTCTTATCATCTTATAAGTCCACAGTACTTTTCCAGTAATCTTTTTAGCGATATGAGAAAATGATAAAGTTCTGTAAAATTGTCATAACAGAGGAGGTTCTTCAGTTTTCTTCAGTTGTATTTTATATTGATTCTCAGAAAAGTCATGTATACCTCCTAGAAAGTGAGCCAATTTGCTAAAAGTTTGTTAATTTTTATTGAAGAATATTTCCACTAAGTCATGATTTTTATGACATTTCCTTTAGTAATGCATTTTATAGACCCCATTTGAAAGCATATACTTTCTATAATATTTTACATATTATTTAATTATTTCATATATGACTACCTGAAACCAAATTTTTATCTTGTATTTGTAGCATAAGATGTGCTTTGCATGCTGCAAAATGAAAGGATTCTAGAGAATTGATAATAACACTTCTTCTTTTAAAATATAAACATATTTTAAATTTAGTTTGAGAGAGAGCACAAGTGGGGGAGGGGCAGAGAAAGAAGGAGAGAGAGAATCCCAAGCAGCCTCCATGCTGCCAGCACAGAGCCCGATGTGAGGCTCAAACTAACAAACCATGAGATTACGACCTGAGCCAAAATCAAGAGTCAGACGCTTAACTAACTGAGTCACTCAGGCACACAGATAATAACTCTTCTTGATTTATTCTTTCTCTGAAAACGACATTTTATCATAATTAGGACATTTAGTAAACATTTTAATTTTTTGAATTTCAACAGTAATTTGGCCAATTTTATAATTTATTCAAATTTTAATTTACACTTACAGCTTATTTAATATTTCCCTGGGTGTTTACCTTATGAAGGATGATTATATTGGTATAACACACATTGAAAGAATTTTTAACATAGTTCTCATTACAAGTATCTCATTAAATTCGTAACTTTAGCTTAATATTATTCAATGTTAGTTCACACAAGTAGTGCTTCAGCTTCTACTCAGTGTGGGACTGAATGAAAATATGTATTGAATAAAAAACAAAAAATGCACAGTTAGTCTCTATCTCTGTGTGAATATTTGTAAGTCCTCGCAAAGTGAGTTCCAGCTATTGAAATGTGAAAACATTTGTAATTTAGTATGATTAGTTATTACAGATAAATGGCAACAGTCCATTTGTTTAAAAATGAACAATGATTACTAAGTCCTATTGAAACTACTATTTTGTAGAGCTTACCGATGATTGAAATAGCAATATCATTCAGAACAAACATTTCCTTGAAGGAATCTTTAGTATGGAGTGAAGAGCAAAGAGATACACACACACACACACACACACACACTACATACACAGATGAGGGTAAGGTGAGAGACAGAGAAAGGCCTGGAAAGATATTCACCAATATTTTTCAGTTGTTTATCTCTTTGTGTTAGGACTTTGTGATTTCTCTCTTTCAATTTTTGGCTACAATTTTTTTTTCCATTAATGAACACCTGCGTTTTATGATAAAGGAATAATACTTTTTAAACAATATATGAAGAAGAAGAAGTTTGGTAACATAAAGAGTTAAATGTGTCGTGTCCTTGACAATTATTATGTAACTGGTACCTTCCTTCCAACCTCTAAGTCACCCTTATCTGTTCTCTAGAGGTCAGTTAAAGGTTGCTACTCAGGACCCTCCCATGACTTCCAGTTTCACAATGAGTGACATGTAAAATCCTAACACAGCTTGACCCACCTACCACTCCCATCCCATTCACTTCTCTAACCCTGGGTATTTCCCTGGGTATTTACCTTATGAAGGATGATTATATTGGTATAACACATTGAAAGAATTCTTAACATAGTTCTCATTACAAGTATCTCATTAAATTTGTAATTTTTGACTTCCTTCTCCTTGCAAAGCCACTTTATGATTACACATTAGCTTTGTTTCTTATTTGTGCACCTATCTCCAGTCCCAAGGATTTTTTTCCTCTTATCCTTCTGCCTGGAATTATCTTTCCCCAATACCTTCCTGCTCAGCACTTCCTGCTCAGTACCTTTTAAAAGGGATTTCATGCCCTAAATAATTCTGTAAATATCCAGATCACATTCCCTGTTTCCCTTTGATGCTTAATTTTTCCCCTTGGCTAAAACTTGTCACCATCTAACCTGTTAGTATTTTAAGTATTTATTCCCTGTCTGCCCATTTGAATGTCAACATGAAGAGACAGCAATTTTAATGTGTTTTTTTTTTCATTGTTGTACCCTTGCTCTTAGAAGAGTAATTGGTCACAAGCTGACACTCGGTAAGTGTCCTATGTATAAAGGATGCCAAGGGCTTGCAAGCACAAAGCAGATGCCACTTTCAGGAGTGTCACACTTGTTCTTGTTTTAATGTTTGTTTATTTTTGAGATAGAGACAGAGTGCAAGTGAGGGAGGGGCAGAGAGAAAGGGAGACGCAGAATCCGAAGCAGACTCCAGGCTCTGAGCTGTCATCACAGAGCCGGACACGGGGCTCAAACTCACAAACCATGAGATCATGTCCTGAACGAAAGTCGGATGTTCAACTGACTGATCAACCCAGGTGCCCCACACTTGTGTTGGTTTTATCCATGGTATAAGATCTGGAAAATCCCTACTGAGAGGTTGCAGCAGGAAAGCATTAGCTCATAGAATAAGGCAAATTGACAGAATGAAGTTAAACCAACAAATGTAGATATCCTGCAACACCAAATCACATTAAATCAAACTCTCAACAGTAAACACTCTCTTGCAGTGCTTTCCAATCTTTTCATATTGTGCTACCCAAAGAAAAGGATATTTGAATAGTATATTGAGATTACTCGAGAAAGCTGTTTGTGGCCAGAAGACACTGCCCCAAGATATAACACTCTATCAAGTATCTCATCACACTGTATAAAATCTAAAATCCTTACTCTGTTGAATAACTTATGACTCCTGATTGCCCTTCCAACTTCAAAGCAGATTTTATTCTTCTTTCCCTCAAGATAGCCTCATTCCTTTATTTTTTAAATTAAAATATAACTGACATAAAATTTTATGTTGGTTTCAGGTGTACAACATAGTGATTTAACAATTACTTGCATTACAAAATGCTCACCACAGTCAGTATAGTTACCATCCATCACTTTACAAAGTTATTGCAATATTATTGACTGTAGTCCCCATGCTGTACTTTTCATCCCTGTGAATTATTTATTCTATAACTGAAGACTTGTACATCTTAATCCCCGCCACTTATTTTGCCCATCCCCCAGTCCTCATTCCTCTGGCAACCACCACTTTGTTCTCTATTTCAGTCTGTTCTTTTTGTTTTGTTTTGTTCGTTGTTTTTTAGATTCCATATATAACTGAAATCATACAGTATTTGTCTTTCTCTGAGTTAGTTCGCTGATAATAATATCCACTAGATCCATTCTAGGTGGTGAGATTGTATTCCTTTTTATGTTTGAGTAATATTCCATTACATGTATGTATGTATGTATGTATGTATGTGGATCTTTATCAATCTACTAGTGGAAACTCAGGTTACTTCCATCTCTTGGCTATTGTAAATAATGCTGCAGTAAAAACAGGGGTGCATAATCTTTTCAAATTAATGTTTTTAGCTTTTTAGGGTAAATACCTACCCAGAAGTGGAACTAATGGATCAAATGGTAATTCTATTTTTAATCTTTTGAAGAACATCTGTACTGTTTCCCATACTGACTGTACCAGTTTACATCCTTAAAACAGTGCACAAGAGTGCCTTTTTCTCCACATCCTCACATCCTCACTAACAATTGTCATTTTGAGTCCTTTTGATTCTAGCCATTCTAACTGGGGCGAAGTAATATCTCATCGTAGTTATGATTTGCATTTCCCTGATGATTAGTGACATTGAGCATTTTTTCATGTGTCTATTGTTCAGCAGTATATTTTCTTTGGAAAAGTGTCTATTCATATCCTTTCCCCATTTTTTAATCAGATTGCTTTTTTTAAATTTTTTTGCTGTCAAGTTATAGGTCTTTATATATTTTGGATATCAACTCCTTATCAGATATATCATTTGCAATATATTTTACCACTCAGGAGTTTCTCTTTCATTTCATTAATGGTTTCCTTCACTGTGTGGAAGCTTTTTATTTTGATGTGGTCACATTGTTTATTTCGGCTTTTTTACCCTTTGCTTAAAAAAAAAAAAACAGATCCAGAAAAAGATTGGTAAGACTGATGTCCAGTAGTTTACTGCCTATGTTATCTTCTAGGAGTTTTATTGTTTCAGGTCTCATATTTAAGTCTTTAATCCATTTTGAGTTTATTTCTTTTGTGTAGTGTAAAAAATGGTACAGTTTCATTCTTATGCATATCGGGAGTCCAAGTTTTCCAACAGCATCTAGTGAAGACATTGTTTGTTTTCTTTGTCATAGATTAATTGGCTAAATAAGCAGAGATTTATTTCTGGACTTTCTATCCTGTTTCATTGATCTGTCAATTTTTGTGCCAATACCATATTCTTTTGATTATCGTATCTGTGAAGTTTGAAATCTGGGATTGTGATACCTCCAGCTTTGTTCTTTTTTCTCAAGATTATGTTGGCTATTTGGGGTCTTTTGTGGTTTATACAAATTTTAGGATTATGTTTTCTAGTTCTGTGAAAAGTGTTATTGGTATTTTGATAGAGCGAGCATTGAATCTTTGGGCAGTATCGACGTTCTAACAATACTCTCAATTTATGAGCATGGTATAACTTGGTATAACTTTGTATTTATTTGTGTTATCTTCAGTTTTTTTCATCAAGGTCTTATTGTTGTCAAAGTACATATCTTTAAACTCCATGGTTAAATTTATTATTTATTTATTGGTTTATTATTATTTTGTTGAGGATTTTTTTATCTATGTGTATCAGTTTTATCTATGTTTATCAGGAATAATGGCCTGCTTTTTTTTTTTTTTTTGGTTTTTTGTTTTTGTTTTTTTGAGTCTGTGCTTTTGGTATTGGTAATTCTGGCCTCATAAAATGAATTTCTCAGCATTTCTTTGTCTTCCATTTCTTTTTGAATAGTTTGAAAATAAATATTAACTCTTATTTAAATATTTGGTAGAATTCACCTGTGAAGCCATCTGGTCTAGGATTTTTGTTTGTTGGCAGTTTTTCCTAATTACCAATTCAGTTTTGTTACTAGTAATGATTCTATTCAAATTTTGTATTTCTTCCTAATTCAGGTTTGGAAAATTTTATATTTCTAAAAATGTATCCAGTTCTTATAGTTTTCCCAGTTTGTCTGTATATATTTTTTAGTAGTAGTCTCTTATGATCCTTTGTATTCCTGGAGCATCAGTTGTAACTTCTCTTTTATTTCTGAGTTTATTTATTTGTGTCCTTTCTCTTTTTTTTTTTCTTGATGAATCTGGCTAAAGTTTTATTAGTTTTGTTTATATGTTCAGAAGACCAACTTTTAGTTTCTTGATTTTCTCTACTATGTCTCTAGTCTCTATTTTATTTAGTTTTGCTCAGATTTTTTTTTCCTTTCAGTGACTTTGAGCTTTGTTAGTTCTTCTTTTTGTAGCTTCTTTAGCTGTAAAACCATATATTTTTGAGATTTTTTCTTGCTTTTTGAAGTAAGCTTGTATTGCTATAAACTTCTTTTAAAACTATTTTTGCTGTTTTCAAAGATTTTGAACCATTTTGTTACCATTTTCATTTGTTTCCATGTATATTTTTGATTTCTTTCTTTATTTCTTCATCAACTCCTTTAGCTATTTAGTAACATGTTCATTAGCCTCCATGTGTTGTTTATTTTTTCTAGGTTTTTTTTTTTTGGCTTTTTTGTTTGTTTGTTTGTAAATGCAATTTTTATTTTAATATTGTGATTGGAAAAGATGCTTGCTATGATTTTAAATCTTCTTCAATTTACTGAGACTTGTTTTGTGGCCTAACATGGAATCTACCCTGGAGAATGTTTCATGTGTACTTTAAAACAATGTGTATTCCTCTGTCTTGGATGGAATATTCTGTATATATCTGTGAAGCCACGGTAGTCTAATGTGTCATTCAAAGCCACTGTCTCTTTATTGGTTTTTGGTCTGGATAATCTTTCCATTGATGTATGTGCGGTATTAAAGTCATCAATTATTATATTATTATATAATATAATTTTATGTCTGTTAATATTAGCTTTATACATTTAAGAACTCGTATGTTGAATGCGTGGATATTTAAAATTGTTATATACTTTTCTGGATAAATCCCTTAATCATTATGTAATGTCTGTCTCTTTTTATAGTCTTTGTTTTAAATTTTATTTTGTCATGTATAAGTATTGCTACCCGCCTTTTATCCTTTTCCATTTCCATGAAATATCTTTTCCATCCCCTTACTGTATGTGTATATGTCTATATGTGTCTTTAGGTTTGAAATGAATCTCTTCTAGGCATCATATAATATGCCTTATTTTTTATCCATTCAATTATTCTGTGTCTAGATTGGAGCATTTAATCTCTCTACACTTAATTATTGATAGGTATGTACAGTTGACCTTGAACAACACTGAGGTTAGGGGCACCAAAGTCCTATCCTAGAAAATCTACATATAACTTTGGACTCCCCAAAACTTAACTACTAACAATCTTCTGTTGACTGGAAGTCTCATTTATAACATAAATAGTTGATTAACTCTGTACGTTATATGTGTTATACATAAATTCTTACTATAAAGTAAGCTTGAGAAAATAAAATATTATTAGGAAAATCATAAAGAAGAGAACTATATTTACAGTACTGTACTGCATTTAATAGAAAAAAATACATCTAAGTGGATCCATGCAATTCAAATTTGTGTTATTCAATGATGAACTCATACTCATTGCCATTTAATTAATTGTTTTCTGGTTGTTTTTGTAGTTCTTGCTATTATTTTCTTCTGTGTTCTCTTCCCTTGTGATTTGATGACTGGATTCTTTTTTCTGTATATTTTGTGTATCTGTTATAAGTTTTTGGTGTGGTTACTATGAGGTTCTTATATAACATCCTATGTATAGAGCAGTCTCTATCAAGTCAATGGTTGCTTAAGTTAGAATACATTTTTAAAAGCATGACATTTTTTACTCTTTCATTCCATACTTTATGCATATAATATTATATCTGTTCATTTTGTGTATCCCTTACTTTTTGTAGATATAATTGATTTTATTATTTTTTGTCTTTTAACCTTCACACTAGCTATATAAGTGATTGATCTACTATCTTTACTATTTGTTTGCTTTACCATTGATTTTTTTAATAATTTTCTTCTAGTTATGACCTTTTGTTTTCTGCTTAAAGAAGTTCCTTTAACATTTCTTTTAAGGCTGGTTTTGGGTGATGAATTTAACTTTTGTTTGGGAAGCTTTTTACCTCTGCTTCAACTCTGAATGGTAACTATGCCAGGTAGAGTATTCTTGTAAGTATTTTCCTTTCAGCACTTTGAAGTATACCATGCCACTCTCTTCTGGCCTTTAAAGTTTCTGGTGAGAAATCAGCTGATATAGCCTTATGGGATTCCCCTTGTATGTAACTGTTTTTCTCTTTTTGTTTTATAAGATTCTCTTTATCTTTTACTTTTGACAGTTTTACTCTTATGTGTCTTGGTGTGGTTCTCTGTGATTCCTAGACCTGGACATCTGTTTCCTTCCCCAGGTTAGAGAAATTTTCAGCTCTTATTTCCTCAAATAAGTGCCATTTTATCTCTCTCTCTTTTCCTTCTGGGTCCATTATAACGTGAATGCTAGTGTTCTTGATATTGTCCTCAAGGTCCCTTAACCTATCCCTATTTTTAAAAATTATTTTATTGTTCAGCTTGAGTGATTTCCACTACCATATCTTCCAGATCACATATCTATTTTTTTATATTCTCTAATCTGCTGCTGATTCCCTCTGGTGTATTTTTCATTTCATTGATTATATTCTTCAGCTCTGATTAGTTTTGTTTTGTTCTCTTTCTTTCTTCCTTCCTTCCTTCCTTCCTTCCTTCCTTCCTTCCTTCCTTCCTTCCTTCGTTCCTTCCTTCCTTCCTTCCTTCCTTCCTTCCTTCCTTCCTTCCTTTTTGTTGAAGTTTTCACTGAGTTATCTACTCTTCTCTCAAGTCTGGGAAGCATCTTTATGACCATTTCTTTCAACTCTTTCTCAGGTAGATTGCTTATCTTTGTTTTGTTTAATTATTTTTATGAGGGTTTTTTTTAAATTATTATTTTGTTTGAAATGTGTTTCTCTGCCTTCTCAGTTTGTCTGACTCTGTGTTTGGTTTTATGTATTAGGTGGGTTAGCTGTGTTTCCTGATCTTGAAAGTAGCGGCCTTACGTGGGAGGTGTCCTGTGGGACCTAGTAAATCAATCACTTCTGGTCACTGCAATCAGGGACGCCAGGGGTATCCTCTCTGTGGGCTACATGTTTCCTTCTATTGTGACTGGACCGTGACTGCTGTTCGTGTACTTTTGGGAGGCACTGGCCCCCAGCCTGGCTGTCTAGAGTGACTGACTCAGAGTACTATGGGCACACTGGCAGGCAGAGCTGGCACTCAGCATGGCTGGCTAAGAGGTCTAGCTATAACTGCTGCAGGGGTGTTGGTGGCTGGGGTTAGCCCCCAGCACAGCTGGCTGAGAGGCTATAGAGAAACTAATTTGTAGCAATCTTCATTTTGTTTCTTATGGAGAGAAACATGTAAATAAGAGAGTAACATACATTATAAGAAGTGCTATGCTGTTGGTTTATGCATGCATTTCCTGGGAAGCGAGGATTTCGAACTCCATCTGATGAAGTTCTAATTGAGGGCAAATCTAAAAAAAGAATAGCAGTTTGCCTGATGAACAAAAGAGAGAAAGTAATTGCAGGCATATGAAATAGCAAAGGCACAGAATGAGGCAAGAACATGAGCAATGAAAAAAAATTTAGAACAACTTGAGGAATTACTGGAGTATATGACCAAAAAGTTAAAGTTTATATCTTTAGACTGACAATGTCCCCTGGTGGAAAACCTTGTTTGTCTCCCTTCAAATATTTAGGTAACACCCAGGCTAACAGATCGTTACATATTGACAGGAAAAATGATCAGTGACTAAGACTTCTGCCTTGGGTCCTGAAAATAATAAATTAATTTAAACTTGCATCTGCAGGGAGCTTGAAAACTCATATTCAGTCAGTTGGGAAAAATAGAGAATAATGTATTACAGTTTGAAGAGGTACTTTCAGTTACTTGAGAGAGTTTCTAAATTGGCTAGGGGACCTATAAATTCCAGTACCTAATTAAGAGCACCTGTTGAACATTTTGTGGAATTCTTTTGGAGAGATTTTGAAACTGTGTTTATGGCTTGCATCAAGTTTTATTTAATGTTTAAGACCTCTGAACTTTCTCTGAATTAGAAGCTAGCTCCCCCTCACCCCCACCCTGGAAAACTGTTATCACTTACAATCCAAATGGTCATGGGCAAAGTAACTGCTCATTAAAGTAACTGTCAGTCTTTGCCATACCAGCTTGTTGTGAAATTTGTAAGTAACCAGCTCTCTGCTGGTTTTCCTATCTCCTTCTAAATTCTACAAGGGCCAGAAAAAAAAAAAAAAGAAAGAAAAGAAAAAAAACACACAAAGAAACATAAAAACCCAACAGAGTACCAGGTCTTCACCCATCAAAATGCTGTAGCTATTAATTATATCTCCTGTGGCTCCCCTTCTTACCACTTGGGTAAGATATGCTGTCTAAGAACAGTAGCTGGAATGTCTCTGCTTGAATTTCTAGGGTTTTTTTTTTTTAACCTTAACTGGAATTCTGGGAAAGGTGTGTGTTGTGGGAGAGGGGATGCTGCACTACAGTTCAGCCGAGTGACTGTGGCCTACTTACCAACCTTAGAGGCAGACCTCTGTCTTTCTTCTGTCCCAATTTGTTTAGATTATTAAAATACATTTTTCAAAAACTTAAAAACATGACTCTCACACAAATATGAAATGAATGTCTATCAAAGATATTATTCAACTTGGTAATGAATTATGTGCTCAATGAGATGTTAAAAATGTTTTGAATTGCATTTGAATAGGTATCTATAGGCAACGATGATGTTAGAATAACATTCCTGGGGTTGTCTATCAGGCAGAAATTTCCATCTCTACTGTAAATTCTGTAAGGTAACATCTGTTTTTATTGAATTATAAAATAGCCTCACCAATAGGAAGTGAGTGTATCATGCTATATCATAGCACTACAGCGAAAGAACACCCAGCAATCTCTCTGCTTGGCTCCAATATTTATATTGTATTTCTGAATTCATGTCTTCACACAGTTCCCCGAACAGTGTATTTGAGGAATATGGACTGTTAGACTTTTAGCCCTTTGTTTAGAGTTGATGTTTCACAGTTCAAATTTGCTTTGTCTGTTATTGTTATTTTGTATATTTCCTGATAGTATTCCCCAATTTCATTTATTGTTTTTATTATTTAAAAACTTTTTTTAATGTTTGTTTATTTTCGAGAGAGAGGGTGAGAGAGAATCCCAAGCAGGCTCCGTGCTATCAGTGCCAAGCCTGACGCAGTGATCTAACTCACAAACTGTGAGGTCATGAACTGAGCAGAAGGTGGATGTTTAACCAGATGAGTCACCCAGGCACCACCCAAGTTTATTTTCTTTTCTCCTGCCTATCCAAGGTGCTAATTCAGTAACAAACACATCTCAGGCCCAATGGCCAACCCTGATTGCCTCAGATACACAGTATGTTCTCAGAGAGATTCTGAGAAATACACTGTACCATATCTGCTCTTATTTGAACCCTTCAGTAGTCTATTTGCTAGGCATTTTATTCATCCCTTGCCATAATAATGCTGCATAATAAACTCCCCCCAAACTCAATGTCAAAAAGTGCTTATTTCCTTGCTCATGAGACTGTGGTTTGGCTTTGGCTGTGTTGGGCTCTACTGAGATTTACTGAATTTGATACTAGACTGAGGCTGTGCATGTTTCTTCATTTTCTGAAGACTGTGAGCCATCCAGGGCATAGCCTTTTTGTACTAGATTATCAAAGAGCTTAACTATGTCAAACTTCATAATCATCACATCATGTTTGGTAATATCCCTTTCACTAAAATGAGTTGCAGAGCAAGCCCCAATACCCATGGAGCAGGAAGTATACTAAGTATCTTTGCCTACAGTAGGAAGAAGAGGGAAATTAATATTCGATTAATGAAAATCCACACCATTACAACCATGTATTTTATAAGACATATATTCCCAATATACCAGTTTCTATGTGGTGCTGAGTGAAGATAAGCACCCCTAGGGTGAATATTGTACACACACACACACACACACACACACACACACACACACACACACATCTTTGAAGATTCTAGGTGGATACGCAGAGGTTAACAGGAATGATTGTTCTGTTTCTTTAGCACCTATTCCATGACAGGCACTTGGTCAAATGTTGGGATCCATTTTCTCTGACACTAAAAATAACCCACCAAGTAAGTTTTTATAAAGAAACTGAGACTGAGGAAGGATAAGTCGTCCGTAGTGCACACCATTAATAGGGCAGGGCTTACTCTTCTTTTTATTTATAACATACTCATAAAAGACACTGTACTAAATGACTTACAGGCCTTGCACCTTTTAATTATTTTAAAAATAGGAAGTACCCCCACTTGTTATGAGAAAACTGGGCTTAATAGGATCGAACAACACACTAAAGATAAATTTGACACCATTACCTAAGACTTCTACATATAATCCCTGATTAGATCAAGGAATAGACCTCACCTCCATGGTTCTGGGGTTTTTCTTTTTATTTCTGATAGCGGTCAATTTTGTTTGCCTCCTTCAATCAATCCATTACTTGATCTTAAATGATAATACTTCTCTTTTTGCCTGTGACCTTTGAGCCCTGTACCTTAACCTCACCATTGGACCTCACTTCCCCTGTACTATGTCTGCTTCACATTAATAACCTAGTTCAGACTGTTGGTCATACCTTCTACTGCAGCATTAGGTTTGTCTATGCTAGTCTCTGAATTGTGCTCCAGCATGACAGCCCAGCAAAAATGACCTAAATGCCATTCCTTTAAGATAAGAAAATTGCTTTCATTTGTAGTAATTGGACGTTTCATGCTATGAGTTAGAATGGAAAGATACCTGAAATTATATTTCACAGGGCATGTCTATTCACATTGTTTCATTAATCATTCATTTTTTAAAAAAATATTTCATTTAATGCTTTTATATGCAGAACACAGAGAAGCACAGTCAAGCATTCAGAGATGAAAAGTAGATATTATGCTGAAACGAATTCACCTATTAAGAAAATTCTACTCCTAGCAAAAGTATAGTAAAATAAAACACCTTGTTTCTAACCTTTGCATCCCTCCTTTTCCCCTAGTATAGACATTTGATCTTTCGTCTACATTCTGGTGTCTTGTCAGTCATTATTTGTTGCTTCATTTATGTTCTACCCAGTTTCCATCATTAGGCTCAGTGATACCCTCTACTGAAACCTCAGTTGCATCTTAACTCCTAAGCAACTTTTAGGCTGAAGTAGAAAGTAGATTTGTGTGATCTGAATCCCTCTCAAGCTTCAAGTGTAGGTGAATTAATGTGGTCTTCTTCCTTTCCTATCTTTCTTTGAACTAATTCCTCACTGCTAACCAGTGGGTTTTCATTTTGACTTTGATTTGAGTGTCAAACCTCCACTTGACCTTTGGTAATGGAGTCACTGTACTTAGAATTCTGACTTTTTTTTTTTAAGTAGGTTCCATGCCCAACATGAGACTCAAACTCACAACCCTGAGATCAAGTGTCAGAGGCTCTACCTGATTGAGCCAGTCAGGCACCCCTAGAATTCTGACTCTTAACTTCTTGCTACAAGAGACAGAACTGTGTTTATATTCTTAACTATTAGGCAAGGCTGGATCTAGAGGTTTCCCTAAAATTGTAAAATACTTATTTAGCACTTTAACATAATTTAGCCACTGCTATAAATGCTTTACAAATACTGTGAGAGTGGGGTGCCTGTGTGGCTCAGTTGATTAAGCATCCATGATCTCATGGTTCAAGAGTTCTCTCTTCTTCTTTTACTCTGTCCTCCTCAGCTCATACTCTGTCTCTCTCTCAAAATAAATGAAATAAAATGAAATACTATGAGGCAAATAGTATTGTTATTCTCCTTTTAGAGGTGAGGTTAACTAAGAGATGGAGAGGTTAAAAAAAAAAAAAAAGACAAAAAGAGCAAACTGGCAGTTTAGCTCAGAGCCAGTACACTTAACCACCATGCAACCTGCTTTCCGAATTATACCTTCCACTTACAGCTATTCTTTAATTGCCAGCCCCTAAAGC
This sequence comes from Paguma larvata, assembly GCA_030068075.1. Lineage (NCBI taxonomy): Eukaryota > Metazoa > Chordata > Mammalia > Carnivora > Viverridae > Paguma > Paguma larvata. Next base: position 123,417,910 of record CM057823.1, on the reverse strand, counting down.
TCTAACATTGTCACTGGTACCTGTGACCTCACAGGAAATGCAGTCGTTGTTGACTTTCAGGCCTTCATGCTGTCACCTCTGTTTGCATATTGAGAAACTCCGAGATTGTTCAACAGTGCTTGCCTCTAGGTCTATTTTATCTCATTTCTTTTGTTATATTCTTGGACTGCCCAGGTTCATATTGCTCACCTACCATCACTCTCTCCCTGTTTAGAGTTCACTTTCTCAAAAGCTACATTCTGATTCTCCTTTACCTATCCAATTCCTGTCAAATGATTCTGCCTAGTTCCAGTATACACCTTCTAGCTGGCCCCTTTCTCCTACTTGTATACACATTCTTAAACATGTGCATTATGAGATAAACAACTGTGGCTCAGTTCAGTGCCCAAGAAAGATCAGCCATCTGCCATCCGATTTATCTTTCAGCTTTTTCTCTTACATGGGAAGGATGTAGGTGCATGTGTATATGTATATTAAATGTGTTAAGTGTATATGAAATTACAGAAAACAGGACACAATGTGTCCAAAGCAAAAATATGTTTCAATTGAATATTTGAATAGTAATAAAAACACTTTATACCTTAAATACTGATAGATTAGAGCTCATTGCCATATATACGAATTTGACTTCAAAATAGTGTTTATTAAATTGTTTATTTTAATTGTATGTTAAAATGATTACATTCATAAATATAAAAATCAAACGTGCATTCATTGAATTATTGCTCAACAAATAGAAAGATGTTAGATTATGTATAATAAGCTTTAGTATCAATATAATATAGAATTACTTTAGCTGATTTCAGGGATGAGAAAGGTGAAAAAAACTTCCATGCTGCTCTACCGTCTTGGCCCCTCCCTAGAATTATCTTAAATAGTTCATTTGTCTGAATTGAAAGCAGACAAGCCCAGAAATTAATTAATTTGATTTGATCTTTTTTCTCCATTAACCTGATGGCAATAACAGGAAAAATAAATAAGATCAGAAAATATTCAGGAACCATGATGATTAGATAATCTCATTTTAGGAAAACAAACATCATTTAAAGTCCTCGTTCACGGAGTCCTTTTTCTGTGCTAATGCACATTCTCACTCACTTCTCATAATCCTTTAAGAAAGGCTTTGTCCCGTTTGAGAAGAGGCTGGGATTTAGAGTGGTTCAGTAATACGTGCATTGTAACACCGTCAGTAAGTAGTGGAGCCAGGAATAGCCCCAAGTCTTTCTAAATCACTGACCGCTCTGCACCATTTACATTTTTCCACCTCTCATTTAAGATGCCAATGTAAAAAAGAAATATTTTCCCATGATAAAAGGTTTAAGTGAGATTAAGTGAGACTGAGACATAGAAGGTGGCAAAATTATTGATTTCTCCTTGTTATAAAGCTGAAAAAATAGTTTTTGTCAATTCATAGGCAAAACCATGAATAAGAACTTATTATTACTTCTGTATTTAATGTGATATTTAAACAAAGCAATGAAAGAGTATTATTTTGACTGCATTGCCTTAATCATTAAATAGGGATATTTTTAATCTAAATTTAATTTGACAGTAAAATAAAGGAGATGTTGAAATTATGAATATTTATATGCCCTTAAACTAGCTTTGCAGAATGTACCTTAGTGGGCCACATAGCTAATAGTTTTAACGAAGTGTAACCATATTACATCTGAGATAAATGTGGGACTTAGTAATAAGCATTTGAAATATGAAATGTTCAACCAAGCAATGTATAGTAATGTATATTGTGGATGACAAAATATTAATAGCAAAAGGCAAGATATCTTGGAGTCTTACCTGTCACTTTCTAGCTAGTGTTGCAGGCATAAAAGGATTATTTTTCCTTATTTACTATAGCCATCATGTGCATGTTTTTAATATAGGCTATTTTAAAATTCATTTATTCACTTTTGAATAATGAAAAATTCCACTAGTCACCGAAGGCAGTTTATTAGCATTAATGATAATACAACCAGGGTAGCATGAAAGGAACAAATTATAACATGAATTTAGGTAATTATGTATTATTATATTTTAGAAGAAGAAAAATAATCTTTTAAATCTGAATACTTTTTTATAAAATGATAAATCATATTAGATTTTAATGTATTGCCAATCGTTCAGATATTTTTCATTTAAAATATGTATTTTTATAATTATTATAGTTTTACTGAAAATATTTTAGCAATATATTTCCATAAATTAGTCTGTTTGAAGGCATTTATTGAAACTAACATTGACTTTAAAATTATAAAATGAATTTGTCCTGAATATCTGTTGAAAAGAATTTTGAATCTCTGAGGATGTGATCAAACAGAACGTTGAAACTAAGTTCCCTAAGTACCAGAATTTAGTCTATGAATTATGAAAATTGATATATAGATGATAGATAGGTTGACATAGACATAGATATAATATTTTTTGTATCTGTTACAGATTGAAGTGTGCCCCATTACCCCATTCATATGTTGGAATCCTAACTCCTGTTACTTTTTTTATTTTTTTATATTTATTTTTGAGAGAGAGAGAGAGAGTGGAGGAGGGCAGAGAGAGAGAGGGAGACAGAATCTGAAGCAGGCTCCAGGCTCTGAGCTGTCCGCGCAGAGCCCGACGTGGAGTTTGAACCCACTGACTATGAGATCATGACATGAGCCAAAGTCATTCAGTTAATGACAGAGCCACCCAGGTGCCCTGTAACTCCCATTACTTTAGAACATGATGTTATTTGGAGGGTGGGCCTTTAAAGGGGTAATTAAAGTTAAGCAAAGTTGCTTAAATGAGGGTAGGCTCTAATCCAAAGTGACTACTGTCATAAGAAGGGGGAGAAACACAGGGATGCATGTGAATAGAGGAAAGGTTATGTGAGGGCATAGCAGGAGGGTGGCCATCTGCAAGCCAAGGAGGGAAGCCTCAGGGGAATCAACCAACCAATACCTTGTTCTTGGACTTCTGGCTTCCAGAAATGTTAGAAAATAAGTTTGTATCTTTTAACCCACTAGTCTTTGGTGTTTTATTGTGGTAGTCCTAGCAAATCAATATAAGATCTTACCATCTATTGGAAGATTCAAATAAAATATCTCTTCAGTAAAGATTACAAAAGTTAGGAAGTAATGTCAAAGTATTTAAAAATTTTTCTCCGTTTCCTTCTCCTTTTTTTTTTTTTTTAGTAGGCCACTTTTCAATCGAATAGTCTTAAACTTCTCATTTAACTTCCCATGTATTGGTAACTTCATTTTCAAACCTCAAAAGTTTATCTCTGAAGTTGGTTTATTTTTCTCTACAATTGTCTATTTTTAGTATTACAAACATAAGTATATAAAAGGCAGTTAACCGGGGCACCTGGGTGGCTCTGTTGGTTAATCATCCACCTTCGGCTCAGGTCAAGATCTCACCGTTTGGGTTCAAGCCCCACATCAGGCTCTGTGATGACAGCTTCGGGTTCTGTGTGTCTGCTCTCTCTGCCCCTCCCCTGCTCCTGCTCTCTCTCTCTCTCTCAAGAATAAATATACATTTAAAATATTTAAAAATAAATAAATAAAAGACAATTAACCTGAGGAAAATATTTTTCACTGATTTGGGCAGGTAGAGCTAATATCTTAGTTTATATTAAAATATAACACATATTATTAAGAACGATATTGAGAATAAAATGAATAAATCGGGAAAGGGAATGAATGTATAACTTCAGAACAAAATTTAAATACAACTGATGAAGAAGCAAAAACAATAAAAAATGTCTAGCTATCAAAATGCAAATAAAATGTTTCATTTTTCATACACAAAACTCAGTTTAAAATTATGCTGATTTAGTTGTAGATCACGACATTTGTTGCTATTGTAAGGGTATTTAGAAATAACTTGTTGTCGAGTAATTGGGCAGTAAAAATCAGGAAAAAAGTACTCACAGCTTTCAATCCAGTAATTTTATTTTGGAAATCTATCTTAAAATGTAAACCAAAATAGTATAAATATTTTAAGTTTAAAATAATGATTATAGCACTATTTATAATAGTAAAAACTAGAAATAATCCAGAGATTCAATAGTAATTGAATACTTAAATAAACTATGTTAAGGTCATTTTGGAAATAAATAAAAATGAGGCAAATGCACCAAGGAAAATATTGCTGGAACATTCATACTATCATTTTATCAAGTCGTAAGTGAGAAATTATTTTCTCCTTAAGTTTTAAACATTTTCAAAGTTTTCCGTGATTGTTCTTTGTTGTGGCATACACAGTTTCCTATCGAAAACAATTTTTCATTTCTTCCTAAGAAAACCCTTGGTTTTTTAGGCAGACATTATGCTCAGCTAAAAATATTAATTTAGCCTCCCTTGAAGATAATGGTACCATGAGATAGTTGTTCCTAAGGAAATATAAGCAGAGGAAATGGAGTGACTCTTCCAAAAATTTCTCTGAAATAGGTTAGCCTTTTATAGCAGACCCTTGTGTGCTCTGTCCCTCCCCTTTGCATGCCTGGAATGAAAATGAAATACTGTCGGGGAAACAAACTTTTGACCACAAATATGAAGCTAAAATTCCATGTTAAGGAAGACTTAGCAGAAAAACAGAACGCATCTGCATTTCTGATATCATTTTGGAGACTCTCCCAACCGTGAGCTACTTACCTCCAGATTTCTTAAAGAACAAAAATGAAATCCCTAATCTGTTTAAACCATTGTTTATTTACATTTTCCGATACGTGCAGCTAAAAGCAATCTCTGACACATTTATATATCTATTACATATCTAAATACATGTATTAATTATTTCTTATAATTGTATATATTTAAAATGATGATATTGTTCCTATGTAATTGCAAATCATTTGCATATTAGGGCTTCTGAGATCCACAACGTGCATATGAAACATGAAGCATTAGACCTGATGTTACGGTTCTAGAATCTAGGGTCGACGTGTGAGAGGAAATTTTCAAATATTTATGTAGGATGCCTTTTTGGAGGAATGTACTGGCAATAGTGTAAATGGTCTAGTGCATAGGTTTTGAAACCAAGTTGTAGGGGTGTGGGCCTGAACCCTACCAGTTACTAGCTCTGTGAAATCACATTAAGTTGAACAAGTCACGGGGTGCCTGGGGGCTCAGTTGGTTAAGCGGCCGACTTCAGCTCAGGTCATGATCTCGCGGTCTGTGAGTTTGAGCCCTGCGTCGGGCTCTGTGCTGATGGCTCAGAGCCTGGAGCCTGCTTCGGATTCTGTGTCTCCCTCTGTCTCTGCCCTTCCCCTGCTCACACTCTGTCTCTCAAAAATAAATTTAAAAAAACATTTAAAAAAATTTAAGTTGAGCAAGTCACTTAACTACTTATATCTTAAGATTCTCCATTGGAAGTATAAGGATAATAATAGCATTCCCTTATATGTTTTTGTGAGAATTTAAACACTTAGAACAACATTGGGCATTTAGGAAGTTCTCAGTAAATGCTCTCTATAAAAATGGTTTGCAGTAAATGTGCATACTTAGATCCTAATCTACCACTTTAAAAATACTTTTCAGAAGTTTGTTTGTCCAGAATGTCCATTCTTTTTTTTCATTGCTTCATTAAATCTGCAGTTAATTAATATACTTATGTTAAAGTAATCTAATTTAGATTCAGTATTTAATGCCGAATTTCTTAACATGGCTTCTCAATGGGAAAAATAATAAATAATTCCTTAGGCTGAACAAAAATGATTCCAAGTGAGATTGTAATTTTAATCTCCAAATTAGCTTGATGATGAGGATCTATAGACTGTAATTCAATTCTTTTTCCTTTTTGTCTTTGTTAGGTTAGATGATATTCCCTGGGAAATGTGAAGTGTACGTATTTTGTCTGCATGATGTGTATAGAAGCCAGTGATGGCAGTTGTTCTAGTGATAGTCCTTAGAAAGCTTGCATGGACAAACTTTATTTATTAAAAGATAACTCTTCAAAAACAGTTCTCTGAATCCTTTTTCCAATTTTATAAGAAAACTTTTGAGGTCACAAAATATGATTTAAATATTATAAACATCAAAGAGAAGATTAATCATTCCGTGATTACATGTTAAATAGAATTATGAATGTACTTGGAAAATAATTAAACAACAAACAACTACATTTATGGATACTAAAATAAGTATCATTCTTTCTATATTCCTAAGTAAGTTATACATACTCATGGGAAATGAGTAATTATAAATTGTTTTATTTATATATGTGGGTATATTTATGTGTGTATACATACATATTTAATATTTGCATGTTTGAAATCACACTGAATTGGACACTTATTATACATTTATCACATTACCCCTAACTTGTATTAATTTATTTATTCATCACAGATTTATTGAGGGTTTATCATACATTGAGCATTCTAGGTACTAGGTAAGAATAGAATAGATAGGGTCCTGTCTCAGGGAGCGTATATATCTACTAACATAGTTTACATTTTATTTTTTTCTTATGTGGCATCTCTTTTTATTACATCTTTGTTTTTAATTCCATTATTATTAACATTAATACAGTGTTATATTAGTTTCAGGTATACAATAGAGTGATTCAAAAATTCTGTGCATTACTCCGTGCTCATAGTGATAAGAGTACTCTTTAATCCTCATCACCTATTTCACCTATCCCCCACACCTACCTACCTCCCCTGTGGTAACCATCCATTTCTTCTCTACAGTTAACAGTCTGTTTCTAGGTTTGTGTCTCTCTTTTTCATATTTTATATTTTAAAGACATTTTTTTAGCGTTTTTATTTTATTTTTGAGAGACATAGAGACAGAGAGTGAGCAAGGGAAGGGCACAGAGAGAGGGAGATACAGGATCCAAAGCATGCTCCAGGCTCTGAGCCGTCAGCACAGAGCCCAAGGTGGGGCTCGAACTCACAGACCATGAGATCATGACCCGAGCTGAAGTCAGCCGCTTAACCGACTGAGCCACGCAGGTGCCCCTCATATTTTATATTTTAAACGCAATATATTTAACTATATTCCTTAGTAGATGTTAGGAAAAATGTCTCTGGGATACCTCGGAGGCTCGGTTGGTTATGCATCTGACTCTCGATTTAGACTCAGACCATGATCTCAGGTCTTTATCTGGGATAAAGCCCCAAGTTGGGCTGTGCCCGTGGAGACAGCTTGAGATTCTCTCTCTTCCTCTCTCTCTGCCCATCCTCCACTCATGTTCACACACATGTACACTCTCTCTAAAACAACAAAAACATAAATGTCTCCCAAATTTGTTCATATGGTCGGTGTATGGCTTATTCAGCTTGCTTATTTATTTGTCCATTCTGAAAATATTTATTGATTATCTAATAAGAGCTAAGTATTTGTGGTAGGTACTAAAGCTATTCGCAAGCTCTGTCGAGATTACACCTTCCTGCCCTATGCCATGTGACCTATTTGGCTGACAAATTCTGACTAGAAGTTGTGATTTCTGTCACTTCTGAGTAGATTTAAAAGTCAAAGTGATCCTGAAAGACTTGACAAATGGGACCTCCATTTAGCCTGTGTGATTGAGTGACCCCGTGTCACAGGGCTCCACTCCAGATTCACATTGTCTGTAGAATGAAGAGAAGGACATTTTTACTGTGTTAAGCCATGAAAAGTTAGAGCTGTTTTTGTTAATGAGCCATAACCTATGCTGACAGGATATAGGCATCATTCTAGGTGCTGAGGGTATAATAATGAGGAAAGCAGATAAAATACCTGCCTACATGGAGATTATGTTCAAGCAATGAAACCAAATGTTAAAAATAATAATGATAAATTGATCCACAATATGAAAACAAGTACAAAAAGTGTGATAAAAATTAAGCTTCGTAAGGAAATAAAGAATAACAGTAGATGTTCTTTTTAAATTTTTTTTAACATTTATTTAGTTTTGAGACATAGAGACAGAGCATGAGCAGGAGGAGGGCAGAGAGAGAGGGAGATACAGAATCTGAAGCAGGCTCCAGGCTCCGAGCTGTCAGCACAGAGCCCCATGCGGGGCTCAAACCCACAGACCGCGAGATCATGACTTGAGCCGAAGTCGGCCGCTTAACCGACTGAGCCACCCAGGCACCCTCGTTCTTTTAGATAAAATGGTCAGGAAAGTCATTTCTGCAGAGGTGATACTTGGATCAGAGCCCTGACTTACAAGATGTCAGGCCAAGAGAAAATGCAAAACAACTGTGTGGTGAAAAGGCCTAGCACATGGGTTCTAAAATCAAACTGTGTGTATAAAGACTGAGCCTGTCAGTCACTAGCTCTTGCAAGTATCTGGAGAAACACAGAGGAGATGTGGAGCTTCTGAGGCAAAAGAGTGCTCCATGTGAACAGCATAGAGCCCAACATACCTGCAGAGGACTGAGCAAGAAGACTTATAGGAGTAGGCATTGGAAGGTTGTATGAGTGCACATTTCAAGTAAGGTCTTGTAGAAAATTTTGGATACAAGAATATGAGTCGTTTTATGATTTATAAGATCATTTTGAATTTTTGGCAAAAAGTAAACTAGAGAGGAAAGAATGGAAGCAGATAAAGTAGTTAGGTTGTGTGTATAATACTGGGTGGTTGTGATAAAGGCAACCCAAAGTGTAAAACTATGAATTTTTAAACATAAAGACAACAGAGTTTACGCTGACTTTGTGGTTATGAGTTGAAGGGAGTGTGGTAGGGACAGGGAGAAACAAGAGGGGGAACAGGGCATGGAAAGAGCAATTAGGGAAAAGTCCTGGAAACCTGCATTAGTAAAAGGAACGCCAGATCGATGTCTGGAACAAATGCAATGAGAAGTCAAATCTCTTCTGAATCCCTAGAGCAGACGTGACCGTGATCTGTCTTACAGAGCTAACACTCTATTCACAGTTTTTCTTTCTTACAATGAGCATTATCCAAGATCCATGAAGTACAGACTGTTGATACACTTCCCATATACCTTGGCAAGTTACCATTCCTGTGCTTGTAGGTCCAACTCCAAATTAGCAACTTTACCTGAGGGCTTTGGAGGTAAATGCAAGTGCCAGGGAATCGATTTCCTCTAGGTGAAGCCCTCAAACAATTACTTACAGAAGTTTGTGGGTAAATAACCCAGATCCCTAACCCCTTGAGCAGAATAACTCAGATGTGCAGGTTTAGCACTGGCACCTAGAGTTGCCTGGTGGAATTAAGCTCCAGTTGTCCAGACTGGTGACATGTTTGATCCTGGACCCTTTATATTTCTTTTTCTTCCCTCCCTCATCTCTCTATTCCCTGATGGCATTTCCAATTATCAGCTTTCCAAATAAACTATTGTACTCAAATCCTTTTCTTACAATCTGCTTCTAGGAGAGGGCAGATTAAGACAATGCATACATGGATACAATTTTATTGAAATAAAATAAAACCTGTGGTTTTTACACAGTGAGAGTCAGTCAATATTGATGGTCCATAGGTCCAATGTTGCAAAGATTATCAAATTTAGTTCTCAGAATAATCATATCATATTGTAGTTGGGATGTGTAGTTAAATGTGATTGAAATATGAGGAATGCAATGTTTTGTTTTGTTCTGTTGTTTTTGTTTTTGTTTTTGTTTTTGTTTTGTTTTGCTTTGCTTTGCTTTTTATTTATGAATCCCAAAGACCTAAAAGAGTTCTGGTCACATACAAGCACTCAATGAGTATTTTAAGGAGCACTTAAATTAAAAATAGCACATCCTCTGCTAAGGATGTTGCTTTTGATGGGGAACTCAGACTCAAATGGGTGTTTACCTGAGCTATAAAGGAGAAAGGAACTTTTAAGAGATTTACTTCAACAGAAGTCCCAGAAGTCAGCTGGACAGCACCCTCAATTTTGTGTATATTATAAACATGTGTTAGAGATACACTGACTAAGGCTCAGAGAAGTATAACAATTTATTCACAGTCCCATACCTGATAAATAAGAAAGTAGATCTGAGCACACTCTTTATGATTATATAGTGTCCTTCTTTGTGGCTTGTTATAGTCTGTTTCAAAGTCAATTTTTTCTGATATAAGTATTGCTACCCCAGCTTTGTTTTTGCATCCATTTCCTTGATAAATGCTTCTCTCTCCCTGCACTTTCAATCTACATGTGTCTTTAGGTCTGAAATAAGTCTTTTGTAGTCAGTATATAGATAGGTCTTGCTTTTTTATCCATTTTATCACCCTATGTGTTTTCATTGGACTGTTTAGTCCATTTATATTCAAAGTAATTATTGATTGGTATGCATTTATTGCCATTTTGTTTCTTACTTTATGGTTGTTTTTGTAGTTCTTCTGTTTCTTTCTTCCTCGCTCTCTTCTCACCCAATTAGTTCGCTTTCTTTAGTGACATACTTGGATTCCTCTCTCTTTCCTCTTTGCATGTGTGTTGTTACGATTAGGTTTGTATATAACATTTTCCGCATGTAGCAGTCTATATTAACTTGATGGTCACTTAAGTTTGAACCCATTTTTTACTGCTATCCCCCTATGTTTGAGATATATAGTGTCCTACTTAGCATCCTTTTATTTTATGAGTCCCTTGGCTCACTTTTATAGATTTATTTTTACTGCTTTTGTGCTTTCTACTTTTATTATTCTTGTGTCCTCTACTTTTCACTCAAAGAGTTTCTTTTACCATTTCTTGTAGGGCTGGTTTAGTGGTGATGAATTCCTTTAGCTTTTGTTTATCTGGGAAACTCTCTCCCCTTCTTTACTGAATGATAGCCTTTCTGGATAGAGTATTCTTGCCTAGAGATTTTTTTGTTGTTTTTACTTTCAGCAATTTGACTATATCATGCCACTCCCTTCTGCCCCACAAAGTTTCTGTTGAAAAATCAGCTGACAGCCTTATGGCATTTCCATTGTATGTAACTGTATTCTTTTCTCTTGTTGCTTTTTTAAAAAATTTTTTGAATGTTTATTTAATATTTGAGAGACAAAGCATGAGTGGGGGAGGAGCAGAGAGAGAGGGAGACAGAATCCAAAGCAGGCTCCAGGCTCTGAGCTGTCAGCACAGAGCCCAACATGGGGCTTGGACCCACAAAGAGTGAGGTCATGACCTGAGCCGAAGTCGGACGCCCAACTGACTGAGCCACCCAGGTGACCCTCTCTTGTTGCTTTTAAAATTCTTTCTTTATCACTATTTTTTTTGCCATTTTAATTACCATATGTCTCAATGTGGACCATTTGTGTTGATTTTGTTGAGGACTTTCTGTGCTTCCTGTATCTGGATTTCTATTTCCTTCCCCAGATTCAGGAAATTTTCAGCTATTATTTCTTTGAATAAATTTTCTGCCCCATTTTCTCTCTTCTCCTTCTGGGATCCCTATAAAATACTGAGTGTCATTGAGTTACCTTAATCTATTCTCATTTATTATTAATCTTTTTTTCTCTCACCTTGTTCTGCTTGATTGCTTTCCCTTACTCTTTCCTCCAAGTCACTGTTCCATTCTTCTCCTTCCTCTAGTCTACTATTTATTACCCCTGGTGAGGTGTTTTTTTGTTTGTTTGTCTGTTTGTTTGTTTGTTTTTTAATTCTAGTTATTGAGTTCTTGTCTCTGGTTTATTCTTTTTTATGTTTTCTATCCCTTTGTTGAGTGACTCACTGAGATTTTCCACTTTTTTCTCAACTCCACTGATATCTTTATGACCATCATTTTAAATTATCTCTCAGGCATATTGCTTATCTGCATCTTGTCTAGCTCTCTTGCTCTAATGTTGTCCTGTACTTTCATTTGGGACATATTCTTCTGTCTCTTAATTTTTCCTAATTCTCCATGTTTGTGTTGTTTCTGCATGTTAGGAAAGTGAGCTATGCCTCCTGCTCTTGAAAGTAGTGACCTGGAGTGCATGGGTGGCTCAATCAGTTAAGCATCTGACTCTTGATTTCAGCTTAGGTCATAGTCTTGTGGTTCGTGAGATCAAGCCTGTTGTTGGACTTGCACTGACAGCATAAACCCTGATTAGGAATCTCTCTCCTCTTTCTGCCCCTCCCCCTGCTCATGCTTTTTCTCGAAAGAAAGAAAGAAAGAAAGAAAGAAAGAAAGAAAGAAAGAAAGAAAGAAAGAAAGAAAAGAGAGAGAGAAAGAAACCTCATGAAGAAGAGGTCCTGTAGTGCCCTACACTGCATTGTCCCCTGTTCACTAGAATTTAGCACTTCTGCAGTATCTCCTGTGTGTGCTCCACTTTCCTGCCCTGCTATCGTGGTTGACTCATGTTTGCCTTCAGTCCAGTAATCTGCAAGAGCAATCTTTTCTATTGTAGGCAGGGTTTGGTCCCTGTGTTGTTACTTGGCCAGTCTGGGGTTGTCTCGAGCTTGAGTTGAGTCAGACTAGGCATTTAAAATGCCAGAGCTGTGGTTGCACTGAGTTGCAGGATGTCCTCCCTGTATTGTTTCCTGAGAGGCTTTTATGTGTGAGTGGAGCTTGCAGTCAGACAAGATGTCTGCCTCTAGCCTACTGCTGGGGCCACAGTGGAGCTGGTATGTGTGGTTATCTTCCCCATCCCCAAGGCAGGAGTCCCTTTGGTACAGTAGTGCTGGCCCTTATCAGGTCTGCTTGTATAATGCAATGCTTGTGGTGCTTTGGATGGACTTCTGCTGAAGGTGGTTTGGTGGGGCTGGTCTTTAAGAGAACATAAGTATGGGCCCACTGTGTTGCAAATTTTGCACTGGCCTTCTGTGGGTGGGGACCTGGAAAACTTTGGAAAACTGCAGAGGCAAGGTGGAGGGGGCAGGTCTGCAGGAGAATGCAGGGGTGGGGCTTACTGTTTTTAAGACTCGTGGAGAGTATTGGCACTGTTTCCTGCAGGTGTCCCTGTATCTAGCCTGGGAGTGCAGGAGGGAAATGTCATCTGCCAACCCATTTGTTTTGGTGAAGTCTCCTAAAGATCTCTGCCCATACTGGGCATGTTTGGAGATTAGTAAATAAATCTCCTTCCTGTATACCCAAGGTCTTTTACAAACTGTTGCTTCTATCTGTCTCTCAGTGTGGTAGTGTTTTATACTGTCTCTTTAAGAGTGGGAACTCCATTTCTGATTGCCCACCAGTTCTCCCAGAGCTGAGCCTCCTGATTTTTAAAGTTCCTGGTGTTAAACCCCACTTATTATAGGAACTCACATGTTAAGCTCCTCTGGTTTTCCAAGCCAAAAATTATGAGGACTTATCTTCCTAGTGCAGGTTCCTCATGCCTCTGGTGCCTGGTGTGGGGTCTGCCCTTTTCTCTTTTCCTCACTTGTGGAGTATCTCCCTCCCACCCATGGTTTTGTAGGCCAATTGGTTTCTTAACCATTGTTTCTTCCCTTCCTACCACTTTCACTGTGGCCTTTCCTTTATGTTTAGCTGTGAAGAGTCTCTTCTGCCTGTCTTTGGGGCATTTTCTGGCTTATTTACACTGATGTGGGTGTTATGTAGGTGTATCTGTGGGATGAGGTGAGTTTAAGATCTTCCTACTCTGTCATCTTCTCTGGAAGCCCCCCACTCTTTCATATTTTGAAAAGTAAATTGTAACAAAAAGTTCTGCAAAATATGAAAAATTACAGCATACTTAAATAAAAGTGCCTAAGTAAATACGTTTATCAAGAAAGAAGGTAAAAATCAACTAACATGTGTTTCCACCAAGGAGAAACGAGGGTTACTCCTTTGGACCTTGGATGCTGAAAAGAGCAAGAAATGATCTTCTCTAATAAGACTTCTATCATGAGTTCCTGAGGCTTGAGACCCTAGAGCCAAAGCAAAACAAAGCAGAACAGAAAAAACCACAAATGGGCAGAGTCCTTAGAAGCAGACCAGTGGACTCACACTCACTCACCTCCTCAAGCTGAGAATACAATTCATACTCACAGAAGTGCTTCAAAGTATGTCTCCTCAGGTTTTCCATGACCGCAAACAGCCGCCCTCTCCTGAATCTCCCTCATTTCCCCTGTGAGCAGCATGACTTATGTTATGCATATTCATCCTACAGCTGCCTCCAGCACAAGGGCCCAAGCACATTCTTTCAGAATCACTATCATCACCTTTTCATAGTTGGGAGCATTTGAAAATGAAAGCAAGGAAAACGTTGAGATTTTTTGAATTCCATTTTTGCCCTTGGATAATATCAGTTAAGTTATCAGATTCTTACAGAGGATATCTCATGTCATTAAAAAAAACTACATATCACTTTCTTTGTTTTAAAAAAAACATCTTTATGCAACTCTAATTTCCATAGTCTAATATTGCAAAAATTGCTTTTATAACTTGTTATTTCGTGAACTTTATTGTAAACAACTTGAGTACAGAACTGAATATATGGCCTCCAATGTCTCTTTTGAAACTGAAATTCTCTGATCCTCTGCATAAATCTTTCTTGATTTCTTTCCAGAATTTGTCATTATTAGAAACACTTGAAAATTATTGTTTTAACACTGTTTACTAATAGTACTGAGCTCTAGGACCCCTAGTATCACATGGCTTGGTGTATTCAAGCAAGACTAGCAACCCAAAAGAATTTAAGGAAATAAATAACTAAGAGAACTTAAATAAAGAAATAACTTACAAATATCACACAAAAAATAAGCACAAAGAGAAGGGAATACAGATTGTGTATTTGGGCTATTAGACATTCTTTTATCACATACTTAGTCTTTAATATGTTAGTTAATAAAATTTAACACCCAGGCATTTTTCTCAAGTATATATTTCAGCTTACAATGTACTATTCTTTTTCCTTAGTGGATCATCTATGGTAATATTTGCCTAGGTATTACACAATTTGGCAAATAATCATACACTGTTTATATGAGTCTCTAAATGCTTATCTCCTTGGGAGATAACAGGTAACTGAATTTGCTAAAGTACTGTTTCTCTTTATTCCCTTCTTTCTTCTCTCCTTCCTTCCTTCCTTCCTTTCTTTCCTTCTTTCCTTCTTTCTTTCTTCCTTCCTTCCTTCCTTCCTTCCTTCCTTCCTTCCTTCCTTTCTTCCTTCCTTCTTTCCTTCTTCTTTCCTTCCTTCTTCAGTTACAGTCCTGAAGTAGCCATTATTATAGTTCTCATTTTAACCAATGGTTCTGGGCAAAATGCCTGTTCATAATAAATTTCCTCATATTGGTTAAATTAATGAATAATTGAATAAGTACTTGCTGATTTGAATTAAAATTAAATGTGTGCTGGAGAAGAATTACTGCTGGTAGGAATCAATGAAACTATTATTGTCTAAGCTGTTTACGTGCCATTCATCCTTAGATGTGTATTGAGAAAGTGCTAGATGCCAAGTACTATTAAGTGCTTTACTTACATCACCTCACTTATGCCTCACAATAACCCTAAGGGAATAATTAGTAATAAATCCTTTTTTTGCAGTTGATAGAACAGTCAAATAAAATTGGCCTAAACAACAAGGGAGTTATGGCATAACTTCTTTCTGGGTTCCTTTGGGCAAGGATAAGTCTCCTGGCTCCATGTTATCTAAATAGTCTCCTTGTAGTGTCTTTCAGTAGCTTTAGATTCTCCCCTCTTGGGTACAAGATAATTGAAATTACAGATAAAATAATCTCACACCTTCAAAATACTGGAAATGTATGAGAGCTTTCACTCTAAGAAGTCTCAGCAAATATCTTTCCAGATGAGCTGTGTACCCATCCTGAACTAATCACTGTAACCAGTAGGATGGAATATGTTACTAATTTAAGCTAATCAGGATTTCCCAGAATAGAGTGATGTCATATCAATTGGAATCGTATAGTATAGACTCAGTGATGCTGGGAGGGGTGATAAATTGACAGGAATATAAAAGTATATTCACCAAAGAATGGAGAAATGGACACTAGAATGCAAAGTAAAAAATTACTATGCCCAGTACCTCTGTTTTAAAGATAAAGAAACAAGGATTCAAAGCGTTTTTGTCAATTTTCCCAAGATCACACAGCTAATAGTGGCAGGAGTGAAATTCAAATTCAAGTCTGTCTCCAACACCAATATATTACATGACCTCCCTTAAAAATTTATTGCTGTCTTTTGCTTTGCAGTCTGCCATCACAAAAGTACTTCTAAAATCTCCTGCCAATGGCAGAGTATCCTGTGGACTATCAGTACTAAAAATAAATACATATTTTTTAATGAAACTTTATTCTGAATGACATGTCTCTATCCTGCTAGTCATCTCTATTTAAATGATAAACTGATCATTCACTAATTTTTCATCCGAGATAATACCCATCCATTTATATTTTAGGAAGGTGCTGATTAGAAAAATAATGTACAAAAAAGAAAAAAAAAGATTAATTGTCGAAGTAACAGTGACAGAAATTGGTAGGAGCCGTATTTATGACAGTAAATATATTAGAGCATTAACCAACATATTCAGTGTAGGATAATTTTTGCAATGAGTCCATAGTGGTGGTTAAAGTAAAGGAAATCAGTCAGCCCATTATGAGGAATATTTTTTTCACTCTGTATTCCATAACTAAAAAGCTATTTATTGACAGTTTAGGTGAAACTGTCAATAAATACACAAAATGAATTGATTAGAGTACTTATAAAAAACAAAGCAAAAGAAAACCAAAAAATCTCATAAACCTTGATCATTTTAATTTCAGACATGTTGAATATATCTTAATCTTTATAATTTGAAGAGCAGGTATTCAGGCCATTTTCCCTAATGTAAGATTTATTAAATCTGAAGGTGTTTCCTTTGTCTAATGCTTTCCACCAATTCCAAAGAGAATCTAGATCAAGCCACACCAGTTTCTCAGGGGCAAGAACAAAGCCCATTGCTCAAGGGGCAGGCTGCCTCACTGATAAGGTGCAGGGCCTTCCCACAGAACCACAGGGGGTAAGGCTGCCATCCCACTGGGCCTGGAAAGCATAGTAAAGATGCCTATTCTCAAGCCTTAGGACTTAATGGATTTGCCCTAAATTTAGAGTTACTTGAGACCTATCACCCCTTCTTTTCGATTTCTTTCATTTGGAATGGGAATGTCTGTCCCTTTCCTGCCCTATCACTGTATTTTAGAAGCACATAACTTGTCTGGTTTCACAGGTTCCCAGCTGGAGGGGAATTTCATCTCAGGATTAACTCTACCTCAAGTCTCATTCATATCTGATTTAGATTATAGTTAGATGAGACTTTGGCTGTAGGCTTTTGAGTTGATGTTAGATTGACTTAAAACTTTGGAGCTGTTGGGATGGGTTGAATATATTTTACGTGAGAGAAGGACATAGATGTGGGGGGGGGGCAGGGACATAATGTAATGGACTGAATGTATGTATCCACCCAAATCCTTATGTTGAAGCCCTTATTTGAAATGAGGCTGTATTTGGAGTAAGAAAGTAAAGTTAAATGAGGTCCTATAGTTGGGGCCCTGATTTGATAGGATTAGTGTTCTTATAAGGAGAGATACAAGAAATCTATCTCTCACAACCATGTGAAAACCCTAAAATCCAGGAAGAGAGTGTTCACCAGAACTCCACCATGCTGGCATCCTAATCTCAGACTTCCAGCCTACAGAACTATGAGAAAATAAATATCTGTTGTTTAAGCACCCCCTTTCATCTGTGGTATTTTGTTATAGCAGTGTGAGCCTATTAATGCAGGAAGGTTGGTTGAATTTAAAATGCAAGGGAAAAATCACAAATCATTGGTATAATTTTATTTATAATTTTGATATCACTACAAAATAGCTATCAAGTCCCCATGCCAAGGGAAACTTGTGTATCACATAAGGCTGGATTTATTAAACTTGCTGAGTAAATTTGCAGAGAAAAAATTAAGAATTATACAGAGTTTCTGGGCCTGGAGTTAGTAACGGTGGTTTCAGGACACATGCTTGTTAATGAGGTCTGGGCAAAGACTGATCAAAATTTGTAAGCTAAGTGAGTTGTTGAAGCTGTCCATAGTCTTTGATTTAGAGCACAGGACCCCATGCTACCTATGAAGTTAACCATTAAGTCAGTTCGTGATTATATCCAGGAAAACATATTTGTGAATGAGCTGACATTAAACAATTTAGTCTTTAGATAATTTTTCTGTCAGTACATGGTTTGTACAGTTGATCTGTGTTGCAAATCATAATAGAATTTTGTGATTTGTATTTCATTTTTTATCTGATGCTCAGAATAGTGACTTCCTTTTTCAATATACTTTTCATCCACAGGCCTTTCATAGCATTTAGGCTAGATCTTTTAATTTATTGATTTAAATATTTTATAGTTAACCTAAAAGTCATGCTAAACTGTTATTTTCTTTCCCCCGGTTTTGTTAAGATGTATTTGACATATGTATGTAATTTAAGGTGTACAAAATGTTGATTTGATACAGTCATTTTGCAAAATTATTACCACTGTAAGGTTAGCTAACACTTCCATCATGTCACATTAGTTACTATTTCTTTGTGGTGGAAATGGTTAAGGTCTACTATCTTAGCATTTTTAAAGTTAATAATATAGTATTAGTATTTATAATCATGTACATGACATCTACAGGACTTATCATCTTGTGTCTAGAAATTTGTATCCTGTGACATCTTCCCATTTCCCACACACCCTTGCCTCTGGTAACCATCATTCTACTCTGTTTCTAGGAGTTTGGCTTATATGGATTCCACATACATCATTTCATATACTATTCTCTTCTCTGTCTGACTTATGTCACTTAGCATAATGCCCTTAAGGTCCATCCATGTTGTAAATGGTAGGATTTTGTTTCTTTCTCATGGTTTAATAATATTCCATTGTGTGTATGTATATGTGTGTATGTTTATGTGTGTATATCTATATATCTCTATATATCTCCATATATTTCTATCTATCTGTCTGTCTATCTATCCATCCCACCTCTGCTTTATCCATTCACCCCTTGACAGACACTTAGCTTATTTCCATGTCTTTGTTATTTTGAATAATGCTATAATGAACTTGGGAGTGCAGATACCTCTTCAAGATCCTCTTTTCATTTCTTTTGGATACATATTCCGTAAGGGGGATTGCTGGATCATAAGGCAGTTTTATTTTTAATTTTTTAAGGGGCTTCCCTACTCTTTTCCATAGTGGTGGTACCAATTTACATTCCCACCAGTAGTGAACAAAATTTCCCTTTTCTCCACATTCTCACCAACACTTATTATTTCTTTTGATGATAAGCATTCTAACAGGTGATTTTTCATTGTGATTTTGATGTGCATTTCTCTGTTGATTAGTGATGTTAAGTGTCTTTTCATGTACCTGTTAGCTATTTACAGGTCTTCTTTGGAAAGATGTCTATAAACCATTATATTTCACCACATTTCCTTATTGACTCTTATCTGTTCTAGACTTGCCCTTTCTTATAGATCCTAACTCTAGGCACTCTTTTTACCTGGTAAAAAATATACAATTGTATAAATTCTGTTTAAATTCTCTGGAATATAACTTCTCTCAATGTTTTGAGATTTCCAGATGTTGGGAAGTTCCTTAAATATATGCTTCTTATACCAAGGTACTAGTATTCAAGATTATTAAACATTCTAGATGAATTAGATAAAAAAATTATTATTTTAAAATTAAATATGTATTTATTATTGCATTAAATTATTATGATTTTTTTTTAAATTTGGCACTAGACTTAAAACTGTGTTTGCTTAGATCGTAGAAATGTGCTTTGTCCAATAGATCTTTGGGGATGCAAATTCATTTTCTTTTGCTGTTAATTAGATTCCAGAGGGAAAGTTCGATAAGTACTGCTATAGCAGTATCATTATTATTAAATAGAGTCTAATTTATTTACATACTTTGTATAAGTTTTAATATCTTTTATGCTTGAAATATTCATATTTTCATAGTTTTCACAGACCAAGGCAATATTTATCTGAAATATTAGAAAGGAGTGTCTGGGATGAAATCAGAGCTCAAATGCACACTTTGGTAGGTTGGAATAAGTAAATACAAACTTAGAAGTCTTTGTCTTGACATTTTAATTTGTTAATATGATATATTATTGACATTCCTTTTCTTTATTCTCCCACTTTCCCTTGTTCAGAAGTACTCTTTTTGCAATAGCAACAGGATTTTGATTGTTACAAGAAACCAATTATTGCTGATATTACTCATCCTTTTTTGTTTGATAAAAGAAAATGACAATGATATTTCTAAAATTATGTTACTTATTATTGGAAAAGTATCAGCAATATTTATACTCAATATTTGTCTTTAAGAAACGTAAATCATAAATATTTGTAATATTACATGATGGATTTGATTTGTTTCATTCCCATCATTGGAACTCTCACCTGCTTTGGAGACAAAGAATAGGAAATTAGAAGCCATAGTAATAAATAAATAACTTAATGAGATTCTACTCCTCAGTTTGGCGTAAATCACAGCTTGGTTTTGTTTTGGTTTGTTTTCTTCAAAGCAAACAAAGCAACAGCTGTCGCTAGACACAACATCTCTAAGTTAGAAAATGAAATATTGAACACTAGGATGAAATATGAAATACATATTTTATAAATGTACTAAGGCTTCCATTTAGCTATCCATGAGGTCAGAACTCAAAAGTTCCTATAGTCTGCTAAGGTTTTTAAAACTTTTAGGTTCACTGTTTTGAAGCAGATCTACAATTCTGAGAATATGAAATCTCTGTGACCAATGTGTGTGTGTGTGTGTGTGTGTGTGTGTGTGTGTGTACACATGTGTACTCTTAACAGTTGTCTTCCAGTTTCCTCTGAATATTCCAACAAAAGTAAATCTAGAACTCATCAATATGGAATTCCAAGCTGGAATTGCTTGGAAATATCAATATGGATAGTTATGAATGTTTGCCATGTTTGTGTCCTTCATGTAAATGATGGAAGGCCTGGGGTATATGTTTTGAAGGGAAATAAAAAAAAGATCTGCTTATCCATCTCTGACAGAGCATTTGAAGAGATGGAGAAACTAAGCTATCTTGAAGTTTGTGAGAATTGTAGTTTCATTTTGAATTGGTGAACTATTGAGTAGATTTCTAATCTAAAGGTAAAATAAAGACTAATTTCAATGAAGAAATAGTGTCTTAGAGTAAGATGAATGAGGTTCCTTTTGAGGTGAAGCAGGAAGAATGAGTAACAATTCCAGATGTGTAAGACTAACCGTGAGATGTTTCTCTGTCTTAAATTTATGGCAATTGTTTTCAATCTCTAGGTTGGAGTCTCAGATGTTTATAGTGTTAAAAACACCCCAGGTGATTCTAATCTTTAGCTATATTGAAAACCACTAAACTGGAAAAATATGTCTTCCATTGGCCAGGAACAGAAGGGCGGGGGGGAGAGAGAGCACACCCTGAGATATCTCCTGAGATGGGGAGATAGAGAAAAGCAAAGAAAGGGAGACAGAAAGAGATTGGTGGGAGAGGAATAATCTGAAAACATATAAAGCAGTAATATCAGAAATGTTATGGTTCTAGCAGTTGGTTATTGATTCCTCAGAACTTTAAGTGGCATGGAATGCATGGACAATGTCTTGTCCCTGAAATTTTTAGAACCAGATGAGAGTTTGAAGTATGGATGGGCTTTGAGATCGTGGACATGTGAAACCATCATCTCAAAGAGATATCTGTTTTCCCATGCTCATTGCAGCATTTTTCATAATAACCAAGGTATGGAAACAACCAGCTCTCAATGAATGAATAGATCATGAAAAGGTGGTATCTATATACCATGGGATATTATTCAGCATTTTAAAAAGAAGGAAATCCTGACGACATGGATGAAGATTTCATTTATGCTAAAGGAAATCAGCCGAAAAGAGAAAGACAAATACCGCATAGTTACTTATACGTGCAATCAGGAAAAAAAAAAAAAAAAAAAGTTTAACTCCTAGAAGCAGAGAGAAAAAGTGTTTTCCAGGGGTGGAGGGAGGGGATGGTGGTGAGGGGAGCTAGGGAAAGGCTGGTAAAAGGGTATAAACTTCCAATTATAAGATGAATAATGTCTGAAGATCTAATGTGTAACACGGTGATATAGTTACCATTGCATTGTATAATTGGAGTTTATTAGAAGACAAGAATTTAAATATTCTCACCAAAAATTTAAAAAAAAGTAAATATGTGAGGTGATTAATGTACTAATTAATTAGATGGATAGAATCCTTTTACTATATATACATATATAAAATCATTGCATTGTAACTTCAACTATTTTTATGATTTTGTCAATTATACCTCAATAAAGCTAAAAGAAAGATTGTGGAACATATGAAAATGGATCCTTAGTTGTCATACTCTTCCAATTACAGATTGAATGTATTAATTATTCCTTCTTAAACATTAAGCAGCTCTACAATGAAGATCAGAATACTTGGCAGTGGAGAGCTCAGTGTGGTGTTTCCTGAGTTTCTGGGAAACAGCAGTAGCTACAAGATATAGAACATCACCCTGACAAGGCCCTGAACTCTGTACCCCACAGGCATCAGTGATATTAATTGTACTCTCTGGGTCAAAATGAACCACACTGTAACATCTCTTCTTATTAAAATATGATGTGTGTAACCAAACACAATATTTCAGCTGAGTTTGGCCATTGCAGGGAATAGAAACTTACCTTTCTTGATCTGGATATTAAATAGCTCTTAATGCTGCCAAAGATTTCATTAACATTTATGGCTGCTTTGTCAAGCACTGTAATTATTTTGAGCTTGCAATGAATACTCCTCCCTCCTTGGGGAGTGTTTCTGGAAAGCATGGCCAGGTTGTTCTTACTTCAGCATCAGGTGAAGTACTTACTGTGGGTTCAGATTCTTGGAGTCAGACACTGAATCAAAATCTTGGAGGGTAGGGCTCAAGTATCTACAAGTGTGGTATATTCATAGGTCTTTCTAGTGTACTCTGAGAACAGTTCTTATGTTCCACTGGAAAAGATGGAGGGGCTATTACCACCTATAAATATATAGATTTGAGATGAATTTGGCATTTATGGGGAGCAGTAAGAAAATTAGTCAAAGACAGAACTGCAGTTAAGTTTGAGACTAATTAGTAGAAGTGTTGTGGCAGGAAAGAACAAAAGAAATAAAAAATTGAGAAGCTTTACTTGGAGCCAGAATATAATCGACTTTGGTAAACAAGTTTAATGCAAGTATCATATCCTATAGAAAAGAAAAATAAGAAGTAATAATCAGAAAGTTATATTCAAGAGCAAGAAAATACGTTAAGGTATTAATTGCACTGCAAGTGTTTTGTGCTACTACAGAAACAGACGTAATCAAAGGCAATTATTTCCAATAATTCATGGACCCAATCTTATCTGGTTCCTGCTTGGCAATTCTAATACAAATTGAGGGTAGTCCCCATTCCCATATGAAAGGACCATTATTTTAAAATTTTAAATTATAAATTTTCACAGTTTACCTACACCGTAGATCAGTGTTTCTTTTTTTAAATTTAATTTGTTTTTTTGAGGTATAATTGACAGACACTACATTAATTTCAGATGTACAACTTAATGATTCAATAATTATATCACAAAATGATCATCATAATAAGTCTAGTTAAAGTCTGTTATCATACATTTTTTTTCTTGTGACTAGAACTTTTTTCACGTTTATTGTTTTTTATTTTAATTTAAGTATAGTTAACATAGTGTTACATTAGTTTCAGGTGTACAATATAGTGATTAAACAATTATATACAGCACTCAGTATTTGTGATAAGAACTTTTAAGATGTACTGTCTTAGTAATTTTCAGTTATTAAATATAGTATATTATCTATAGTTACCATGCTGTACATTACAACCCATGATATGTATTTTATAACTAGAGGTTTGTGTCTTCTGACTTCCTTCATGGATTTCTTGCCGCCCCCCCCTGTCCTGCTTCTGGCAACTATCAATCTATTCTCTGTATCTGTGAGCATGGGGAGGTTATTTTTAATTTATTATTATTTTTTAATTCCACATATAAGTGTTGATTAGTGTTTCTTCTTTTTTTTTTTAATTTTTTAGTTTATTTTTTGAGAGAGACAGAGACAGCACAAATGGAGGAGGGGC
The DNA here is from genome assembly GCA_030068075.1 of Paguma larvata. NCBI lineage: Eukaryota > Metazoa > Chordata > Mammalia > Carnivora > Viverridae > Paguma > Paguma larvata. The sequence continues at coordinate 123,393,988 of CM057823.1, read as the reverse complement.
AGAGAGAGAGGGAGAATCCCAAGCAGGCTCCATGCTGCCAGCCCAGAGCCTGATGCCTCAGGAGAGGGGGGGCTCGAATCCACAAAACGCAAGATCATGACCTGAGCTGAAACCAAGAGTTGGAGTCTTAACTGACTGAGCCACCCAAGCGCCCCAGTGTTTCTTAAACTTTAATGTGATCAGATCACAATAACTGCAAAATCTCAGACTCCACATTCAGGAACAAAATCTTTTTACTTTTTTGGGAAAGACCCAGGAATCTGTCTTTTTAACAATATCTCAGGTGGTTTTATGAGGAAATGATGTATACATTGAACACTCCTCTTAATCCTGTCCTATTGTTTCTTTCAGGATATTCTTCTTTCCAAATTTCCCTTTCTAAGTGAATTCTATAACTTCTCTGTTGCCTTGGATTCTTCTCTGTATGAATAAGTTTAAGAAACATGCATCATAAGATGATTTCCTTTTAAACTTATGTTAGTTTCCTAGCAGTTGCCATAACAAATTATCCACAAACTAGGTGGCTTAAAACAACAGAAATTTATTGTCTCACAGTTCTGGAGCCTAGACATCTGACACTGAGACCCAGAAGGCCACGCTTCTTCTGAAGCCTCTAGAGAAGGATTTTTCTCTGCCTCTTCCAGGTTCTGGTATCCTCAGGCATCCCTTGGTTTTCATCATAAGTGCAATCTGTGCCTCAGTCTTCAGAGGGGCTGTCTTGTCTTTGTGTCTACATGTGTCTTGTCTTGTGTCTACATGTGTCTTCTCTTCACATCGTATTCTTTTTTCTGTGTTTCCATTTTCTTCTTCTGAGGACAGCAGTCATTTTGAACTAGGGCCCACCCTAATGTAGTATGATCTCATCCTTACCTGATTACATGTGCAAAGATCTTATTCCCAAATAAGGTCACATGCATATCTACCAAGGGTTAGAACTTGAACATATCTTTTGGGGGACATAATTCAATTCATAAAGAAACTGTATGTTACTTCTTTTCCCCTCATCTCTCCTTTCCTCATCTAAGATTCTGAAACAAATAATCTACACTCATTCGTATCACTTCCTTGTCATCACCTGTAATCTGGCTTTGAATACCACTAGCTCACTAAAACTGTGTTAACTGGAGTAATTTTTTTTTTTGAGGAGGGAGATCAAGACCCTGAGATCAAGTCACACGCTCCCCAGACTGAACCAACCAGGCACCCTTAGAAGTCACCTGTAATTGCTCCTTGCATGAATTTCCCCAACATGTACACTTGTTTTTTCAAAGCCATAAAGAGAAAGAGCTCTGGCAAGTTGAGTGCTATAATCTTATATAGTCGTATAATCACATGTACAGAATTATGTCCATGTCATCCATTATTTAGTACGACCTCTCACTCTCAAAGAGTGGGACTCCACATAGGCATGAACTCCAGGGGTGAGCATCATGGGAGCCACCTTATATGTCTTCTGTCTTCTCACATTCAGTCTTCCCGCTCTAAATATTCTGCTTAAGTAATGTCACTTTCATTTATGACTTCAACCACTAAGTATATACTGTTTGTTCCAAAAATCTATATCGCCACCTAAATATCTCTCCCAAGGTCTCAAACCATATAGTTAGCTCCCTTCCCTTAGTAATTTTATAAGTGAATGTAGAAATTTCTATGTAGAAAACAATACCAACCTTTCTCTGAAAATTGTTCTTCCCTCTTTTTGCCATCTTAGATGATGACACATCCTACATACAGTGCATGTGGATCACAAACCTGAGACCGATTTATTTGTTCTGGAGTGGAACCCAAACATCAGTATTTTAAGGAATTACCCTAGTAATTCCAGTTTGTCGCTCAGATTGATAACTAATGATCTACAGCATTACTCTGTTTCATCTACTTCATAACATGTATCACCATCAGGAATTATCATGCTTCTTCATGGACTTATTTTTTTTCTCTCAGAATATAAAATCATATATATATATCCACTATATCTCATATATATTAATATTTCATATGAATATGAACATATGAGATATATATGAGAATATATGAGATGTATATGAAATATATAAAGTTGTTTTATACACCTATATATCTCATACATATGAATATTTTATTTATATGGATATATATTCATGTATATTCATACATACAAATGTCTCATATATATACAATAAGTTACTTATTATAAACCATACTTATTATGGGTCAGTATTATGATAAGTGCTTTATATACATTATTAATGAATCTTCATAAATCTCTTATGAATCCATTTTCAGTTCTATTCTTCTTTTGTCAGTTAGTGTGGCAAAGTTATGTACTCAAGGTCACATATAAAGTAGCAGTGAGATTAAAACCAGCTCTACATGGTCTTGACCAATATATTTTACATATGCTTTCCAGTTATACACATTTACTGCTGAAATTGTCATCACTTTGAGTATGTCATTTCTGGTGATTTATTAATCCAGTGTGGTAGGATTAGAAACCAGACCATATATTGCCACCAGAGTATGTTTTTCTCTTTTTTTTCATTTTCCCCAACATCCTTACATACTCCATTTTCTGACTCTGATGGTTATTCTAAATGCAATTATTATCAAGCAATGCATACTGCTTACCAACAATAGTGTAGACACAGAGCAGAAGCGCACCATTTGACGTGTTCCCCATTCTGCACTTTGATCCACAACTTTTATCCACAACTGTCTTTGCATTTTAAAATCATGAATTCCCCAAACATCCCATGAGATAAATGAATATTTATTATCTCCATTTTACAGGTGCATAAAGTTAGACATAGACTAATTAAGTAAGTTCTTCAAGGGCAGAGAGTGAGTTGATTAGAAAATCAAGGTTAGCACTGAACATTCCAGATTCCTGCTTCTAACAGGAATAGATGGTGTCCTAAGTTGGTTTCACTATACATTGTTGGAAATATTTATTTTAAGCTTTCATGATATATCCTCCATTAGTTTTTGGACATTGCCCAGAAGAATTCACAGTAAGTTTATATTCAGCCCTTAGATATGGATGCAGTTTTTGTCTATTGGCTTCTGTGAGAGATGCAAAAATGAAGCTGAAGAAAGAATTTAGCCCACAGTAATTATATCTTCCTGTAGAGATTCTGGTAATTATGTTTGGAGATTTCTTCACTATATAATTTAAAGGTTTTTATTATGTAATATAGCTCTAATTTAGCATATAGAAGTAACTAGCTAATTAGGCTGAGATTACTTTCTACTCACAGCCAACATTTAGAACATAATCAGAGTTATTATTACAAAATTGTTTAAAGTTATATTACTATTTATGAATATGAACTCAAACCAAAATGCATAGCATAATAGCGTAATTAGGAAGAACTATATTATTTCAGTGTGTTGCCATTCAAATAACCAAATTAAAACTATATGTCCTCCATTTTACCAGTGGTAGATTTTTAGACTCATAAAATATTCTTAGTTGATTTGTAACCTTTTATATCTGGCTCTGAAAAAAAAAATGATACATCTTTCTGGTTCTTTTTTTATTCTTATTTTTTAATGTAAAACTGATTGAAGAACAATACATATATAGTACATCGCCTCTGCATATAATTTGTTCAGATTTGAGATTTTGTTGAGTCTAAATATGAATCAAGATGCATGATCAAGATCATTGTGATTGAAATGATCTTTAGGAAGTCCACCAATGCTATCAATAAGAAAAAAATAATGCATGAAAGGGAATTTGTTTAAGGTTAAATAGCATTTTATTTTCATCTGCATGTATCATTTCAATCACTGAACATATGTACTAATGGAAGATTTCTTGGTAATATGAAAAAATCTGTTTTACAGATGTGTATCTTAGAAAGGTAGGCATTAAATATAAATCTTTGTAATGAATAATGTTTTTAATCAGGGGCTCTTCAAGTTTCTGCTTCACAAGCTCCTACAGAGAATTAGTTACAGCTATTTCAGAATATCTTAACAAATTTGCTGGGTTATACAATTTAAATGTTAACTTCCTAAGACAGCTGTTCCATTAATAGTTAGGTGAGTAGATGATACTTCAATTTATTTCCTATTTCTGAAGGCTTTCCACTTATTTGCATGTACCAGAGGACCTTGTCTTAAAGAAGAAAATAAAAACAGATTTAATCAGTGCAACTGGCAGTGTGACTATTTTGGATTCTAATTAAATGGCTAAGGGAGCATTGTATGACTCTCATCAGTTAGACTAAAACTTCAATACTTCTACTGGTAGAGAGCCTCTTGCTGATTTACCAAAGTTCTCAATACCAGATTTCACACCAACCTTCCTCCCTTCCTCTCCTACCCCGAACCATCAGTAAGAATATAAACATGTTTCTATTGCTAAAATTGTGTCTTTCAAAACTATTATGTAAATGGAATTATACATTATATAATCTTGTGAAATTGGCTTTTTTCCCTTCAGTGTAATCCCACAAAGAATAATCCAAAGTGTATGTATCCGTAGTTTGTTCCTTTTTACAGAATAGTAGTCCGTGGTACTTATGAACCACAGTTTGTTTAACAATTCACCCTTGAAGGACATTTGGGCTATCTCCAGTTTTTAAATATAAATAAAACTTCTGTGAAATTCATGTACAAATTATTGTGTGAACTGGTTTCATTTCTCTGGAATAAATGCCCAAGAATACAATCACTGGATTGTATTGGATATCAGTTTCCTTCTGTCACTCTAACAAACTACCACAGGCTTAGTAGCTTAAAAACTTTGCTGTCTTACAGATGTGGAGGTTAGAAATCTCACTGGCCTAAAATCAAGTTGACTGCAGGACTGCGTTCCTTTTGGATGCTCTACAGAACAGTCTACTTCCCAGCTTTTCCAAATTCAAGGCTCTCCACTTTCCTTGATCACGACCCCTTCCTCCATCTTCAAAGACAGCAGCATAGCATCTTCAAGTCTCTCTTTTCCCAATACCCACTATCTCTGTTTCTGCCATTACTTCCCCTTCTCTGATTCTGACTTGTCCTGCTTTTTTCTTTTCCTTACAAGGACCTTTGTGAACACAATGGATCCCCCTGGATAATCCCTCTTCCCTAACAAAATTTTTACTCAAAATCCTTAATTTAGTCACACCTTCAAAGTGCTTTTTGCCAAGTAAAATAACACGTTCATAGGCTTTGAGGATTAGGATATAGATGTCTTGTATTAGGGGCAGTACAGGTTGGCATTATTCTGCCTACCATATATGGTAAGTGCTTACTTGGTTTTACGAAAACTGATATGTATGTGGTAATGTTTTTGAGTGTATCGGGGAGACCCCCTAGCCCTGAGACTTCTGCCCAACTCATCTCCAGGACATCGCCAGAGGTGCTTAGTCTCATTGAAAGAAAAGAATTCCAGGACAGACCAGACAGGGGTTTAGTGATACAAGTTAAGAGTTTATTAGAGGGAGAGAGAGAGGGAGAGAGAAAGAGAGAGAGAGAGAGAGAGAGAGAGAGAGAGAGAGAGAGAGAGAGAGAGAGAGAGAGAACACTCTTGAGATGTGAGAGCAGACAAAATCAAGGGAGAGCTGAACCCAGGGTTTGAGTCTCTCTTTTACTGACAGTTGTTCACTAAAGGGTGGAATATTTATTATTGGGGGAGGGAATTTCTTTGGGAGCAGGGTTACAAACTTTTTCTTCTTACTTGGTCAGGATTTCTGACTTCTTTGTCTTGGGGCTGTATGCTTTGATTTGTTTTCTTGTGACTTCCTTTGTGGAATGCCGCCAGGCAGTTTGCTAACTTTTCTGATAATGGGTCTTGACTCTCCTTTGTTGGTCTCTGAGCATCTTGTTAAAGTCTAGCTAACTGCTTACTCTAACAGTCATATCTTATAGTGGTTTTAATTTACATTTCCCTGATGGTTAATGTTGAACGTCTTATCATGTTTATTTGCCACTGGCATACCTTCTTTGGTGAAATGTCTGTTCACTCCTTTGCCCATGTCTACTAGATTATTTGGGGGTTTTTTACTGTTGAGTTTTGAGTGCTCTTTTTAGTTTTACAATTAAGTTTATTTATTTTGAGAGAGAGAGAGAGTGGGAGAGGGCAAAGAGAAGGAGAGAGAGAGAGCATTCCAAGCAGGCTCTGCACCATTAACATGGACCCCAAAGAGGGGCTCAAACTCAAAACTATAAGATCTCTACTTGAGCTGAAGTCAGCCACTTAACGACTGAGCCACTCAGGCACCCCTTGAATATTCTTTATGTATTCTAACTATTAGTCCTTAGGCAGCTGTGTGATTTGCAATTTTTTTAATTTAATCTGTAGCTAGTCTTCTTACCTCATTACATGGTTCTCACAGAGCAAAAATTCTTTATTTTGATAAGCCATAAAACTTATGACTTCTAAATTATTCTTGTTAATTCTTAGAGCCTTTAAATTTTTCACGAAAGTCATGTTATGTTAGCTTTTAATTCCAATTAGTCAGGAAGACTATTAAAGAGATTATAGGATAATTGGTAAATCATATTCATAAATTGCTACGTTCAAATAAATGATCCTCCATATTAATCACTTTATACTTGGGCATTTTTACATGCACTGTGACTGCTAGATTTTTCTGAAATCCTCTTGATTTACCATATAATATCTTTTATGAAATATAAAAGCAAGACACTTTTACTGCTAGAATTGATCAGTTTACTGAAAAAACATGGACTAGTATATATCTTCATTAAATTAATTTTTCTTGTCAATGAAATAATTATAGTTAACTTTAGAAAACAAATGAATTGTGGGGTTTGAGCCTCTGAATATACCAGTGTATATTAAAAGGACATCATAGGACTTATGTTTCTTTTTCTGTGACAAAATAATTGTGTATTCCCTCCTTGCCAAGTACATACCAATGGTTTGCAATAAAGAAAACATATGCAATAAAGTAAATAAAATGGAAATAGAAAATGAAGCTTCAGGAAGGACCACGAAGTTAGTTAATTTGAGTTATTTATCTTTTGTGACTTTTAGCTCCCTGAAATTCATCTCACATGTACAAGCACTCTCACCCACTAATAAATGTATATGAGGAAATATATATAACTTGCATAATTCTTACCCAAATGAGGGAAGTATTTCTGTTTCTGCAGGGAAGCAGAGATTTCCCTCTTGCTAAACTGCTTAAGGAAATTTCTCTCTTGGAAACTTTATGAAGGATACACTGGGATAAAAAATAAGGTATAGTTTTATGATGAACACAGGAATGATTTTTCATTTGGCTGTTTCTTACAATGATGCCTGATGAAAACTGAGGGTGTAATATTAAAGTACAGCTCTGAAAAGACATTTCTGTTGGTGTGTTCTTAGTATTCAGCTGAAAACAATATCCTCACTATAATTTCCCCAACTAATATTTGTTTATTAAGGATAAAAATGTGCTTTAATCTTCTATTAAAAACTCCCGTGTTTTTAATCTATTTAAGCACCCCCCTTTTCGGGGAGGAATCACTCTTGATGCATATTGAAGACAAATGTTGTAAGATTTAGTTGTATTGGACTAAATGTAATTACTCTGATTAAGTGTTTTTTGAAGATCAGAATTATTTCATAAAACTACTTCTAGAAGTCATATTTAAAATAAATAACATCTCCCAAAAAGAATGACACTGAGGACAAGACAAACTAGGTATAATTTTTAATAATTTTATTGAAGTAAAGAGTTGTATGAATGCATTACGATTTAGGTGATTTCATTTTTGTTTTGACATTATTAAAGTCCTGACACTAAAAAGTATACGTTTTAGGAGCGCCTGGGTGGCTCAGTTGATTGGGCATCTGACTTGGGCTGAGGTCATAATCTCACGTTCGTGAATTCAAGCCCCACATCAGGCTCTGTGTTGACAGCTCAGAGCCTGGAGCCTGCTTTGCATTCTATGTCTTCCTCTCTCTCTGCCTCTCCTGCACCTGCACTCTGTCTCTATGTCTCTCAAAAAAAATAAACATAAATAAATAAATAAATATATATATATATGTTTTAGATTGTTTTCTGTGATAAAGATTAGCAGGTTTAGCAGATTCCTATATAATTACTTTCAGTATGATAAGGGAAATTTTGGTCAGTTAGTTGACAGTTTAACCCAATAAAATATGATCTCTATTAAACTAAAAAAAATCTACAAGTATAAATCCTTTGAATGGTTAATGTTATAAAAGGACCAAATCTAAAAAAACTCAAATTTGATTCACAAGAGAAATGTAGTCCGTTTTCCTTATTTCTTTGTGTGTGTGCGTGTGTGCACACGCACGCGCGCGCGTGTGTGTGTGTGTATGTGTTAAAGTTTATTTTTCAGAGAGAGTGAGAGCACAGAAGTGGGGGAGCGGCATATTTTCTATGCAAAATAGAAGTCATTTTGCAGCTTTAACATGATGACGTCGCAACTCTGACTTTATACTACTGTTCGAAAATTGCCTTTTAGCAAAAAAGTAAAAATTAACAAGTAATAATGAAATCCTTTCAATTTCTCCATAATGAAATCAAGTGTGTATGCAACAAATTCTATTGGTTAGTATAATTACTTTCTTGAGTTCCTTGTGCCTGGAAAATTAAAAATAATACTGTATTAGACTTTAGAATCTTCAGAAAAGGCATCTGAATATGTTGTTTTCTGTTTAACGTTAAGCTGCCTGGTTTACATATATTACACAATTATGAACTTAATGAAAAGAACTTCAATAGGAGCTCTCAAACCCTCAAAACCTCTGCACATAAGAGCTTCTCTATTATTTCTAGATTTAATGTTTAAGCACTGCCTGATTTGCTCATGAATAAAAAGACTTTGTCTTCGATATTAACACTTTCATGATTTCTGAGTAATTTATTTATCTAGTAACAGGTATTATTTCTAAGTTCTTTACAGCTTTATTCTGGTTGATAAAACAAGGTCCCAGAGATACCATTTCAGGTCCTGGCCACCAAGACCTCAGTCTCTGGCTCTGAATTAACACTGATGGGAGTGAAAGGAGCACATTTATATTGTTCTTCACCAAGTAGAAGGACTTAAAAGGAGAAGCAAATGCTGAATAAGGAGAGTCTTGTCTTGGGTACCTCTTTCTACATCCAGTCCGAACATTTTACATCTGATGTCTTGGTATGTTTAAACTCTGGAATTGCCCTAGGAAATAAATTCTTGTCCACTTTTATCCAACTTTCAAGTAAATAGCCCTGAAAGCCACTCTGCCTCAGTTTTGTGGCAGTAGAATTATATAAGATTTCCTTTCACCAAATAATTGCCCTGACACTGCTAAAGACAGATCCTCTGTCAGATGAGAAAAGAAAATATTGATAGTGTTACAGCATGAAATTGTTGTGGCTGTTAGTTAGTCTTCAGTGAAAACTGTTGTTCTTTAACTTAGCATACACGCCCAAGGCACACCTCAGGACTGCCTGCAGTCTGGGGTCTTTTCAAAAAGGAAGGTAATACCGCAAGATAAAGAAATGATTATAGTTAACTGGATGCCTCCTTACTGAGAGGTAAAAGGGGTTTGTTTCAAAAAGAATAAATTGCTTAAGGCCGCATAAGTTACATCAACCTGGGGAAGGGGGGAAATGGAATCACATTAAATAGAATTAAAAATTTTTTTTAATGTTTATTTATTTTTGAGAGACATAGAGGCACAGCGTGAACAGGGGAAGGGCAGAGAGAGAAGGAGACACAGAATCGGAAGCAGGCTCCAGGCTCTGAGCCGTCAGCACAGAGCCCGACGCGGGGCTCGAACTCACAGACCGCAAGATCATGACCTGAGCTGAAGTCGGCCGCCCAACCGACTGAGCCACCCAGGCGCCCCAACATTAAATAGAATTTAAAAACAAGCAATATAAAGCATTATCTGATATTCACAAAATTTCACTCCACTCCAGAACCACTTAAAGTCTCCAACATGATTTTCTGGATCCAGGTGTTTTCTTATTCTTTCCCTTGTTTTACTGAGGTATGATTGGCATACGATATTATAATTAGTTTAAGCTGTGCAACATAATGATTCAATATTTATATATTGTGAAATAATCACAATAAATATAATAAATGTCTATCATCATACATTACATTTTTTTCTTGTGGTGAGAACATTTAAGATTTGCTTTCTTCGCAACTTCCAAATATACAATACAGAATTATTAACTATATCACCTGCTGTACATTATATCCCCATGACTCACTTATTTTAGAATTAGAAGTTTGTACCTTTTGACTTCATTCACCCACTTCACCTACCCTCTCGCCCCCCACCTCTGGTTACCATCACTCTGATCTCTGTATTTATGAGCTTAGTTTTGTTTTTGTTCCTTTTATATTCCACATATAGGTGAGATCATATAGTATTTACATTTTTATGTCTGACTTATTTCATTACCATAATGTTCATAAACTGTATTCATATCGTAGGAAATTGCAGAATTTCTTTCTTATGGCTGAATAATATTCCAGTGTGTGTGTGTGTGTGTGTGTGTGTGTGTACTTTATATTATCTATCCATTCATCCATTTTTGGACACTTAGATCATTTCCATGTATTGACTGTTATAAAAGTGCTATAATGAACAGAATATGAATAATATTCATTATACGAATAATGCTACCTTTTCAAGATAGTGTTTTTCCCCACTCCTTTGGATAAATACCCAGAAGTAAAATTGTTGGATCATATGGTATTTTTATTTTCAATTTTTTGAGCAATCTCCATACTGTTTTCCATAGTGGCTACACCAATTTTCATCCCCACCAGTGTTGCACGAGGGTTCTCTTTTCTCCACAAACTTGTGAACACTCATTATTTCTTGTCTTTTGGTAACAGCCATTCTAAGGTGTGGGATGATATCTGATTATAGTTTTGATTTGCATTTTCTTAATAATTAGTGATGTTGAGCTTCTTTTCACATACCTGTTGGCCATCTGTACATCTTTTTTGGAAAAATGTCTATTCAGATTCTCTCCATTTTTTATTAGATTTTTTTTTTTGCTATTGAGTTGTATGAACTTTTTAATTTTGGATATTAACCTCTTATCAGATATATGATTAACTAATATTCTCTGCCATTCAGTAGATTTTAATTTGATGTAATCCCACTTGTTTTATTTTTCTTCTTTGCTTTTGCGTCTAATGTCCAATTTAAAAAACCTTTGCCAAGAGCTATATCAAGGAGCTTACCACCTATGTTTTATTCTAGGACTTTTATAGTTTCAGGTATTTTTGTATTTTAAGAATACAATCCTTTTTATTTTATTATTTTTAAGTTTATTTATTTATTTTGAGAGAGAGAGAGAGAGAGAGAGAGAGAGAGAGAGAGAGAGGGCATGAGCAGGGAAGGGGCAGAGAGAAGGAAAGAGAGAATCCCAGGCAGGATCTCTGCAAGTCTCGACCCTGTGAACTGTGAGATCATGACCTGAGCCAAAATCAAGAGTTGGATGCTTAACCCACTGAGCCACCCAGGCACCTCATGGCTTTTATGTTCATTTTGAGCCATTTTTGTGTAAGGTGTAATAGTGGTCCAGTTTCAGTCTTGCACGTGTAGCTGTCGAGTTTTCTTAGCACCATTTATTGAAGAGACTGCCCATTTCTTATTGTATATTCCTGGCTCCTTTGTTGTAAACTGATTGACCATAAGTGCATTGGTTTATTTCTAGGCTCTGTATTCTGTTCTATTGACCTTGTGTCTGTTTTTATGCCAATACCATACTGGTTTGATAGCCGTAGGTTGTTATTATAGTTTGAAATTGGGAAATGTGATGTTTCCAGCTTTCTTCTTCTTTTTTTTTTTAATTTTCTTTAACGTTTATTTATTTTTGAGAGAGAGAGACAGAGAGACAGAGAGTGAATAGGAGAGGAGCAGAGAGAGAGGGAGACACAGAAACCAAAGCAGGCTCCAGGCTCTGAGCTGTCAGCACAGAGCCCGACAAAGGGCCTCAAACTCACGAACCACAAGATCATGACCTGAGCCGTAGTCAGACGCTTAACCAACTGAGCCACTCAGGCACCCCAGCTTTCTTCTTTCTTAAAGAGTACTTTGGCTGTTTGGGTTTGTATGTGGTTCCACAGAAATTTTAGAATTGTTTCTTTTTATTTGTGTGAGATATGCCACTGGCATTTTGAATCTGTAAATTACTTTGGGTAGTATTAACATTTTAACAATAATAATTCTTCCAATTCTTGAGCGCAGACTCTTTTCATTTATCTGTGTCCTATTCAGTTTCTTTTTTTAATGTCTTACAATTGTCAGTGTACAGGTCTTTTACCTCTTTGGTTAGATTTATTCCTAGGTATTTTCTTCTACATGATGCAATTTTTAACAAGATTGTTTTCTTATTTCCTGTTTTTGCTACTTTGTTCTTAGCATATAAAAATGCGACAGATTTTTGTATATTGGTTTTGTATTCTGCAATTTTACTGAATTTATTCATTCTAAAGATTTTTTTTTTATTTTTTATGATGATGTCTTCAGGGTTTCCTATATATAATATCATGGCATCTGCGAGTAGTCATAGTTTTACTTTTTTTTTCTTTCTAATGTGGATTCCTTTTCTTTTTCCTACCTAATTTCTCTGTCTAGAACTCACAACATTATACTGAATGAAAGTGGCAAGATTAGGAGTCTTGTGCTGATCCTGGTGGTAGAGGAAAACTTTTAAGCTTTTCATCATTGAGTATGATGTTAGCTCTGGGCTTCTCATATATGGCCTTTATTATGTTGACATATGTTCCTCTATACCTACTCTATTGAGATATTTTTCTCTTAATTCTTAGTATCTAAATGGATATTGAATTTGTCAAATGCTTTTTCCATTTATATTGAGATGAACATATGATTTGTATCCTTCATTTTGTTAATGTGCTGTATCACATTGATTATTTCACAGATGTTGAATTATTTTTGTATCCCTGGAATAAATACCACTTGATCATGGTGTATGATCCTTTTAATGTATAATGAATTTGTTTTGCTAATATCTTATTGATGATTTTGCATTTTTGTTTCATCAGAGATATTGTCCTATAATTTTATTTTCTTGTTGCATTCCTCTCTGGTTTTGATAAAAGGGTAATGCTGGCCTTGTAAAATGAGTTTTGAAGCATTTCCTCTTCTAATTTTCTGGAAGAGTTTATGAAAGATTGTAATTAATTCTTTAAATGTTTAGTAGAACTCACCAGTGAGGCTGTCTGGTCCTGGACTTTTTTGTGTTGGGATGTTTTTGATTACCAATTCAATCTTCGTACTAGTAATTGGTCTGTACAGAATTTCTAGGTTGTCAAATTTGTTGGCATATAATTTTGCATAGTATTTTTATGATCTTTTGTATTTCTGTGGTATCAGTTGTAATGCTCCTTTTTCATTTCTAATTTTATTTGAGTCCTCTTTCTTTCAATTTTAAACCTTATCAATTTTATCTTTTCAAAGAACCAGCTCTTTGTTTCCTTTATATTTTCTGTTTTCTTTTTTTAGTCTCTATTTCATTCATTTCTGCTCTGATCTTTGTTATTTCCAAGTATTTTCTGTCACCAAGCCTTCTTATCTATCCTGTGGTATTTATTTTCCTGCTTTATTTTTCCTAATACTTCTCTGACAATTCGATGAGTAAGAGGTCATGATCCCAATCTGAAATCTATGCTACCAGTTTTAAACCCAAGCATCACGTTATAGCTTTCATGAATATATAAACCAGGTTGTCATTTATTACTTTGGAGAATGAAACTTTAAGACAAACTCTTTGGCAGGCTGTTAATTTTCTCAGGACTTTTCTTCACCTCTTACACCTGCTGGACACACAGGTAGATTTGGGAGCCCATTATTTAGTATTGTTCATCTATTTCAAGCCTCAGAAATCTATAGCTATCTTTTAAGTAAATTAAAGCTTTCCAGTATTGCCATATGAAAATAATTTTAAAAAAACCTAGTAGGACTTATTCTGATAGGTTCAATAAAACATAAGTGATATCAGCTTTATTTTATTTTTTTTTTGGAAATGTTTTATTTATTTATTTTTAAGAGAGAGCATGGACAGGGGAGAGACAGAGAGAGAGGGAGACTGAGAATGCCAAGCCTGCTTGCCAGTGCAGAGGCCAATGTGGGGCTCGAACTCACAAACCATGAAACCATGACCTGAGCCAAAATTATCAGTGGGTGGTTTAACAAACTGAACTACCCAGGTGCCCCAACATTTTTTTTCCTATAACTGAATTACTGTTTCTTCTATTCTAAGACTACCTCTGATCAGTTTTACTGCTTCTGTTTTTCCACACCAGCTCTCTCACTACCATTGCTTTTAGTATAAAAGCTGCCATATTCTTTAAACTTTATATTCTATAAAATTTATATTCTGTGAACCTTAAGCATTTTATTATATAATTAGTTCTTTTTAGTACTAAATCATTGAAGTTCTTACAATACTCTTACCAGAAGCAGTTTATGCCTTCATTATATTATACAAATTATTTTTTTAAGTTTATTCATTTTGAGAGAGAGAGTGAGAGAGCATGTGCAGTTGCTCACACAAGCAGGGGGGTGGGCAGAGAAAAGGACAGACAATCTCAAGCAGGCTTGTGCCATCATGCTTGAACTTGACCTGAGCAGAGATCAAGAGTCAGCAACTTAACCTACCGAGCCACCCAGGCATCCCTCTTTTTGTTTTTTAAATGAAACCATATTGATGAATTCAAATTCCTTTTGACAATTTTGACAAATTCAAAACAAATAAAAACAAAGATTTAAAAATACTAGTGGGCATCTATTTCATACAAAATCCTAAATAAGAGATTAGGAGTCAAATATTTAGCTTGATTTATGCTAAAAATACCAAATAATATAAAGATCACTTATTATGGCTTACTGGTTTTTTTCTCTTGTACTGCAAAATTTGGATTGCCATTCTAGATAATTAACGTGTATCCACGTAGTACTGGAAGGTGACAACATTTGAGACAGAAAAGTTCAAGTTTAGAGAAAATTAAGCCCACAGTTTATTTCAGTGAATAGTGTGAGAATAAATTTCTCTTCAAAGCTTTGTGTTCCTTTTGCAGAAGTACAACATAAATGCAAACACGCTGAATAGCTCACTGGCCCAAAATATATTTTTTTCTTAAAGAGGAAAATTAATAATCTGTACTTATTTCCATCCTACATATATTAAATGATGCTAGTCTAGGCATCTACCTTATTATTTAAAAACTCACATTACCTGTATGTTAATTTGGTTATAAAAATATTACAGAAAAGTTATATTTTCATTATAAGCCTATTTTATGTTTATTTCATAAGTTTATATTTTCAAAATAAGCATACTGTTACCTTCAAATGAATTGGGGTATGTACCAACAAATTCTATCTGTGCTTTATATCATTGAAAGTAGGTAATATTAGAAAAATAATGCCTATTCAAAATTTTAATCAGATCTCCTGCTTTTCAAATATTTATTTTCACCAATTTGTTTTAACTAATCTGCTTCTGTGATTAGCTGTTATCTTTGTTCATTACATGGAATTAATGTGAGAGTCCTAATTACTTAAATGAAAGGAAGGAGAGAAAGGAAGAAGGAAGGGAGGGAGGAAGGAGGGGAAGAAGGGAGGGAAGTAATTAATTTTAATGAAAGGCCTAAATAATCCATAAAGCAGATGCTTGGGGGCATAAATTTATAATAGTTTTATCAATCTTTAATACATATCAACCCTTTAAATGGTAGGGGTTAATTTTTCTTATGTGTTATTTTTAAATAGTTGCTTCATTATACCAGAATTGATTTTTATATTTAAGAGAATACTATACTTAGATCTCTATTAATATGTTCCTATTGTAAAGTCCATGCAAAGATTAGTAGTTAATTTGCCATGTAAATGATTGCCTTCACTAATAATAACCTTTTAGTTTTAAACCAAATGTATTAAAGGCCATTCAGTATTCATAACTAGAGAATAAACTTCATTTTAAGTGTCTGAAGATTCTTATTTAGTTCATACATTCACTCTTCTTTACACTATTAATATATTCTGAATTCCACATTTGAATTCCATATTGAAACCTTAGATCTAGTCAAAAATAAAATGTTAATGATTAAGTTTAATTGCATTTTGTGAAAAAATATGATGTATAAGCTTGGTACTTGATATATTAAGATTTCATTTAAAACAGCTGTTGTTCATTTTAATTTGGTACATTATGTATTTGTGTATATAGTGCCATGGTTTCAGTATGCCTTGCTTAAAAAAAACCTAGCCATCTTTGAAGAGGCTATAGAGAACATGTTTCATATAGCTGAAAATGACATTCACAATTTTATAAACAACTGGAATATTACTTAAATTATTGTTTTCAAAATTTTAGAGTTTATTTTTAACCTTTTCTTTTCTTCCAAGATTTTATTTAAATTCAAATTAGTTAACATGTGGTGTAGTATTGGTTTCAGGAGTAAAATTTAGTGATTCATCGCTGACATATAACACCCAGTACTCATCACAACAGTTTCCCTCCTTACTGCCCATCACCCATTTAGCCCATTTCCCCACCCCCCTCCTCTCCAGCAACCTTAAATTTGTTCTCTGTAGTTAAGAGTCTGTTTCTTGGTTTGCCTCCTCCTCCCTCTCTCTTTTTTCTCCCTCTCCCCTATATATATCCTTTTCTTAAAGTCCACATGTTACTGATATCATATGTATTTGTTTTTTACTGATTTATTTCACCTAGTATTATACACTCTAGCTCCATCCGCATTGTCACAAATGGCAGATTTCATTTTTTTTATGGCTAAGTAATATTCTATTGTATATATACCACATCTTCTTTATCTCTTCATCCATCAATGGACATTTGGGCTCTTTCCATTATTTGGATATTATTGATAATGTTGCTATAAACATCAGGGTGCATGTATCCCTTCAAATTAGTATTTTTGTATCTTTTGGATAAATACCTGGTAGTGCAATTCCTGGGTCCTAGGGTAGATCTATTTTTAACTTTTTAAATAACTTCCATACTGTTATCCAGAGTGGCTGCACCATTTTACATTTCCATCAACAGTGTAAGAGTGTTCCCCTTCTTACCCTCGCCAACATCCCTTGTTTCCTGAGTTGTTAATTTTAGTCATTCTGACAGGTGTGAGATGATATTACAGTTTTGATCTGTATTTCTCTGATGATGAGTGATGTTGAGCATCTTTTCATGTGTCTGTTGGCTATCTATGTCTTCTTTGGAAAAACGACTCTTCACATCTTCTGCCCATTTCTTAACTGGATTGTTTTTTGGGTGTTGAGTTTGAAAGTTCTTCATAGATTTTGGATACTAACTCTTTATCAGTTATGTCATTTGCAAATAACTTCTCCCATTCTGAAGATTACCTTTAGTTTCGTTGATTGTTTCCTTAGCTGTGCAGAAGTTTTTATCTTGATGAAGACCCAATAGTCCATTTTTGTTTTTGTTTCCCTTGCGTCTGGAGATGTGTGTAGTAAGAAATTGCTATGGCCGATATATAAAATCAACTTACAGAAATCCGTTGCATTTCTATACACCAGTAATGAAGCAGCAGAAAGAGAAATCCAAGGAGCCCATCCCATTTACAATTGTACCTAAATCTATATGATACCTAGGAATAAACCTAACCAAGAGGTTAAAGATCTGTTCTCTGAAAACTATAGGATACTTATGAAAGAAATTGAAGATGGCAGAAAGAAATGGAAAAAACATCTATGCTCATAGGTTGAAACAGCAAATGTTGTTAAAATGTCTGTATTACCCAAAGCAACCTGCACATTTTATACAATCTCTATCAAAATACCACCAGCATTTTAACAGTGTTAGAACAAATAATCCTAAAATTTGTATGAAACCATGAAAGGCCCTGAATAGTGAAAGCAATCTTTAAAAAGAAAAGAAAGCTGGAGGCATCACAGTTCTGGACTTCAAGCTATATTACAAAACTGTAGTCATCAAGACAGTATGGTTCTGGCACAAAAACACACATCTAGATCAATGGAACAGAATGGAAAACCCAGAAATGGACCCATAACTATATGGTCATTACTGAAGTAAAATGAATACAGACATTTTGTTTAAAAGAAATATTTAAAAAAGAGAAGAGAAGAAAAAAAAGAAGAAAAGGAATTAATTCTGGAAGTTTTTTATAAGGCTATTTTGTTAATCAATTTCTAGTTTCTTGTAGATTCTTCATTATAAAATTAAAGCTGTGTTCCCTGGGACAATAACCTATGCCCTGGATGCTTATTTCAAAACCAGTGGCCATGACAAGAAAAACAATTTACCTCCTAATTAAACATTAAGTTGAATTTTCAATACATAAACACACTCCTGCAGATAGTTACAAAATAAAAACAAAAACCTCCCTGCCTCCTCTTGGTACACTCAGTCTCCTTCATACACTAATGGCAGATTAATTTTACTAAAAGCACAACTCTGATCCTGACTTACCCTCACTCAGAATCTGTAAATGTTTCCCCATTGCCTTCAGGATATAATACAAAATTCTAAGCATTTCTTCCCCCATTATGGCTTTTATTTTATTTTATTTTTAAATTTTAATGCACTCATTTCTTATTCTTTTTCAAGATTACAAAATACACATGTTTATTATAGGCTAATTGGAACATCTAAAATGTATAATGGAGAAAATAAAAATCTTCCTATGTTGAGAGCCATTATTAACATTTTTTTTAAATTTCTCCTTCTCCTCCTCCTCGTCTTTTTCTTCCTCTTGTTCCTTTGCCCACTTTATCCATTTCTCCGATCCACTATTCCTCTCTGGCAACCACAAATCTGTCCTCTAGATCTATGATTTGATTTATTTGTTTGTTCGTTCGTCTGTTTGTTTCTTTGTTTTTAGAGGGGGTTATTTTGATTTTAAATTTCACAAATAAGAGAGATTATATGGTATTTGTCTTTCCCTGTTTTATTTCACTTAGAAGAATGCACTCAATAATCCATCTATGTTGTCACAAATGGCAAGAGTTCATTTATTATGGCTGAATAATATTCCACTGTGTATATGTGTGTGTGCGTGTGTGGAGAGAGAGACAGAGAGAGAGAGATCTATCACAATTTCCTGATGCATTCATACACTGATGAATACTTACTTTGTTTTCACATCTTGGCTATTATGAGTAATGTGGCAATGTACATTGGGGTACTTATATCTTTTTGAGCTAGTGTTTTCATTTTCTTTGGATAAATACCCATTTAGTGAAATTGCTATATTATATGGTAGTTCTATTTTTAATTTTTTGAGGAACTGCTATACTGTTTTCTATAGCGACTGCACCAATTTAAATTCCTACTAACAGTGCATACGTGTTTCCTTTTTCCATATCCTTTCATTATTAATTTTACTTTAACTTGTCAACTTTACTACTCTGTCTTTTAAAAATATGTTCTGATCATAGGTAGATTCATGTAGCCATGAAGAAGTTGTTTTATTCTATGTTTTCCTAAGATTCTAGGTCACCAAGAGTCGAAAAATCTGTTAGCATTTTATTGAAACGTTTTAACCATTACTCATAACCATTACTCATTTTTCTGGTGATTTGATTCTAGATTTGGATGAGAAGGAATTAAAATAACTAGTCTCATTAGAAAATCCTAGTACCTAATTTATATAAAGCTATCAAATAAATGTTTTTTCCTTATACAACCTCATTTAACAACTATGGTTTTAGGTACAAGTGAGTATTTCTCACCATTCTTTCATCTATTTCTTTAAGTTCATGCTCTACCATGCACTTCACTCTTGCTTTTTTCATGATCAGCATTTCTTAAGCTACACTCATCCATCACAAAAGAAAAAATACACTTTCTCTAGTATTTCCTTTCTTCATAAACTGTTCCAGTGAAACTGTTGTTCGTTTCATCATTCCCTGCTTCAAATAAATTTTCAAATCCTATTGAATTTATCTCTAAATACAAGATCATCTTAATCTCTCATTTTGTCTATCGATCTCTCAAATTATCTCTTTATTTACAAGTTGATGCCATTCTGCAACCTCCTTGACAGATGGAGTCCTCTTCTAAATCATGCATTTGGTTAGATTATTTCTTAGTTTAAAATCTTTAATGACTTTCCATTATTCTTAGGATAGTAATTTTTCTCCTGAACATGGTTGTCAAGCCTTCCATAATATGGAATCGGCCCACCTCTTTGGCTTCATTTCTTGCCATACCTCCACAGTATGCTACACTGTTACTCTACCATTTTTTAGGTTTGTTTCTGGGTTTTGTTTGCTTGTCTGTTTTGTTTTCTTTTTGTTTTTGTTTTGCCTTAAATTTAATACCACAGTATTTCAAGCCTCTGAGTCTTTTCTCATGTTGCCCCTACTTTTGCCTGGTGTATCAACTCCTATCCCTTCTCTGTGTGTGGGCCAATCCTTAACCTACTGTTGTAAATTTGTAAATTTAAGTGTTCTTTCAGGAGATCTTGAATCCCGAGACTGCTGGATGCCATACTGTGTGTTCTTATAGCAAACTATACTTTCCTTATGATTATGCTCACCCCATAATATTGTGACAATTGACTTTTACCTTCCGTACTGCTCATCATAGAAGATCACATCTAACTCCACCTTCTCCCTTAGGGAGCACAGCATCTGACAGAGTTATCAACAAATGGTTATTAATAAATTACTCGAGTGCTGTAAGCTCAAAAATGTTATGATAATGGATATTTCATTTTTGCCATTCAAAATTTCAGTTTATCCCTCAATATATCATTTTATGATGCTTCATTTTATTTTATTTTATTTTATTTTATTTTTTAACATTTATTTATTTTTGAGAGACAGAGAGACAGCATGAGCAGGGGAAGGGCAGAGAGAGAGGCAGACACAGAATCTGAAACAGGCTCCAGGCTCTGAGCCATCAGTACAGAGCCCGATGCGGAGCTCGAACTCACAGATCTCACAGACTGTAAGATCATGACCTGAGCTGAAGTCGGCCACTTAACCTACTGAGCCACCCAGGCACCCCGAGATGCTTCGTTTTAATATCCACTCCTATTTTTTGGACAGTATCCTTGCTTATGCCTCTATAAATTAATCTATTTATAAATTGAGTTATAAAATATGTATTTTCACCTGAATCTCTTATGTAAAAGGCTACATATTGGCCCCTTTCAGATTTCAAACTTAATATTCATGAGTTTTATTTAAAACTACTTAGAACTTATTTTCCTTACTACTTAGTTTTCCATTACAAAAGACATTATCATGCCTACCTTTGAGTTTAAAAACACAAATGACTTTAGCTTACTTTAGAATTCCTCATTGAAGTTTACCTTAGCGGCTATAAGACATGATACTATCAAGAGAATGGAGAGGCAATATTATCAGCTTTGGACTAGTTTTTGAAAGTCTGCATGATGATTAAAGGACAAATAAGGCAAACCTATGCCTCCAGTTATGTGTAATCATGTACACACCTACCTTCCTTCTTTTTCATAAGCAGGTTTGCATCTGTTGCTTACAGCCAGAGAATGTAATCAATAATGATGAATAATAATGTTATGTAACTGACTCAGAAGAGGCATATTACATGGACTTTAGAAGTGATTTACATGAAAACCCCCCTGAAATGCCACAGCAGTCATTGACAAATGGGATCCTTAGAGCATAGTACAGGACCGACTACTTTAGAGAGCATAATGGTTTTGCCCATAAGTAAATAAGTAAATCTTTGTCATTCCACACTGCTGTTTCTTTAAGCTTGCTCTCCAATTATGGACAACTGTGAACAAATATGGTACATTCACCGGTTTTCAAAGAACAAAGAATATACATAATTTCAAACTGATGATAGCTTTCAAAAATAGAAAAATAGAAATGAGCATCAATTTTAATTGAAGAAAAGTTCATAGAGCTATTATTTATCAAGGATGAAATATATAATGTGCTACAATCTCTTTGAAGAAAAAAAAGGAATAAGAAAGTCAAGATTAAAGCTTACCAGAAAATATTCACTTTGAAAATAAATGCTGGAGAGAGGGGCCAACATGGCGGAGGAGTAGGGGGACCCAGTATTCCCTTGTCTCTCAAACTAAGAAGTACTGAAACCAAAGGACTCTCAAGCCCAAGAGTCAGGAAGGAAAGGTGTTACAGTCTACAAGGAACGGAAAGTGAAACCCAGAAAACGCCTCAGGAACTGTGAGTCTAATCTGGGACGGATAAAACAAACTTGGGTGCGGACCTGAGGGGAGGGCGAGCCATCTTTTTTCGGAGACACCTGGTAAAGTGCGGAACAGGCCACATCCAAATGAGAGGGACAGAGAGGGTGAGACCACCACCATCCAGTCCCTAAATGCAGAGCTTTTGAAGAGAAGTTCTGTGGCTAACAGCAGAACTCTCAGCAGAACTCTCCTCGCGCAGGGACCTGCAGCAGCTGCCAGGCCAGCCCGAGTCACATAGAGGGCCAAGCCGCCTGCGGAGCGCTTCTAATCCAGGCACACAATTTACAACATAATCGGGTGTAGTGGGCAGAGTGAGGACAGAAATAAAGGGGCAAATAGAAACTCCGGGACTAGGAACAAGGGACTGGAGGGACGCCATTGCTGTCTTACAAGCCCACAAACATGAGCCTCAGGAAGTCACCCCCAAAGCTATCCCTGGGCGGTGGAGGCAGGACCCGCCTACACCAAACCACGCCCCTCCTCACAGGAGTGACACCTTTCAGCAGGAGTTACTGACGCCAAGTTCAGACTGCTGCCTGGAGTAACTCCAGGTCATTCCTTCTTTTTTAAATATATGCTCCCCTTTCTCCTTCTTACCGATCCCCACCCCTGAGCAGGCCATCCGGGGTATTGGCTGGCTTAAACAGACTTTTAACCCACTCTCTCAAGGCATATTCTACACCTCCTTCTGTACTTTCCTATCTCTCTCTCTGGAATAACTGGGCCACATAAGCTCATCTGGGCAATATCTATCTTCATTCCTTTTTCCTTGCATCCGTCCTTATTCTGATTTCTCTCAGTCTGGATTAAGCCCTTTACTCGCTCTACCTGGGCAAAGTCCATTCTCTTCTTCCGCTCCCCCCGCACCTGTCATTATTCTCTCTGTATATGCTCTGCCACCAGCACACTACACACCCTGTCCTTAACGTGCAGCTGGTACTTCAGGACATTGCCCTCAGAGTGTCATTTGTTTTTCTTTTTTCTGTTGGGAACTGCTTGTCTGTATCATTTGTTGGGACGTTTGAGTATTTCTGTTTTCTGTTTGTCAGTCCGTTTACCTTTTCAGGGCGACTTTAAGAAACAATCCAAAACACACCTAGCCAAAATGACAAAATGGAATAATTCTCCTCAAAAGAATCTATAGGAAGTAGTGACAGCTCAAGAATTGATGAAAACAGATATAAACAATATAACAGAACATGAATATAGAATGATAATCATAAAACTAATCTCTGGGCTTGAAAAAAGCATAGATGAATGCAAGGGGTCCTGCGCGGCAGAGTTCAAGGACCTTAAAAATGGTCAGGAAGAATTAAAAAAGGCCTTGAATGAAGTGAAAATAAATGCTTATTTGATATATAGTGTTATCTGTGCTTGGAATTCAAGTTTAAATTTGCATATAAAACTAGAAGTAGTATAACCTCAATAGCATCGATGTTGGTGTAAACCCGCACATCTTACAAAGTTGTATGTACTTATTTCTTGGAGGATAATACATCCTTTGATAACTGTTTCCCAAGTAACTTCAACAAACATGTGACACTTGTTAAAAGTAATTTCCTTGGCAATTTTACAAGAGCAAGAAAAATACTAGGAAATGTGGAGTTTGTACATATAACCACATATATTTGGTTTTAGATCATGTCTATTTCTCAATTTGCCATTAGACAAAAGTACCTAAGGTGCTTATATTTTGTTTCCATTTTATATATTTTCTTTTTCTTCTTTTTATTTGTGAACTGAGGCTCAAGAACCTTGAGGCTTATAGAAATGTGATCTACTACCTGCTATACATGTGGAATGCTTAAACCACTTGTGTTGATAAGTCACCCAAACAGCTTGGTACATTAAAAAAAATACTTTGAAGTTAATATCTTAAATAAATGTTCTCACAGAGAATACCTTCATATGTATATCTCCCATATATATATGAAAGAATTGACAAGGTTTGCTTTTCAACTCATAATGCAATTTTTATATATCTCGTCATATTTTTAATGGAAATCTCTAATTTTGCTTCTCTTTTTTTCTTTTCCTTTTTTCCTTCCTTTTTTCCTCAGTTACTTCTAAATCAGTATTAGAAGAGAAATTACCACATACAATATGCAAAAGCATGAAAATCTACTTTCCATGAGATAGTACATATGATTAAAAGCAAAAAAAAAACTATTACTACGGATTATTTTTATATAGTTACTATTAGAAACAGAGAAAATGGAATCACCAGTCTTAGACCAATTATATAAATCACAAATATTTCAAATTGATCTTTAGACAGTAACTCAAATAAAAAATAATTTACTAATTTGCAGTGCCAACATGTACATTTGCAGTCTAACTGTTTAGTGCCCATATTTTTGTGTAAAGCATATGCCTTCCCTTTTTATTAAAAAACACATTTTTTGCATCATTTTTTTCAGCAGAGACAATTTATAATTTCTTTTTTTCTTAATCAAGTTTATTTGGAATGATTCAGTTAGGTACCACTTCTGTATTGACCATCAAGTATGTCTTACATACTGTAAAAGACAAAGAAACAAATTCAATAAGTCTCTTCTGAACTATACCCACAAATTCAGAATGATTAAATGTCTCAAGTGGTGGGAACAATAGCAATATTCTTTAAGGCAAACTTCAGAGTTAACTGAAGATCTCATGTGAATGATTCATTTGGTTTCAGTTAATATGTGTGAACACACACAGATACAAAGAGAAATATATCATATAGTGGTAAGGGATATTTCAAATGGTTAAATTTTTCTCTATCTCATAATTATGAGAGCTTCAAAGTCAGGGTATATTGGGTCATTTAATCCAGTGCCTCTCCAGGTGTGATACACAAAATGTATACTGCTAGTACAAAATAAGTATAGAAATTGAATGTAAGGTATTTACAAACATTTATGGATATTCGACTGAGTAATTTTATGTCTGTTGAATCTAACACAGAAAAAAGAGGGGTTTCCATTTTGTTTGTTTTTGTTTTTGTTTTAATTTTTTTTAATGTTTATTTATTTTTGAGAGACATAGAGACAGAGTATGAGCAGGGGAAGGGCAGAGAGAGAGGGAGAAACAGAATCTGAAGAAGCAGGCTCCAGGCTCTGAGCCATCAGCACAGAGCCCGACGCGGGGCTCGAACTCACAGACGGTGAGATCATGACCTGAGCCGAAGTCGGACGCTCAACCAACTGAGCCACCCAGGCACCCCTGTTTGTTTTCGTTTTAAATTTTGTTTCTAGAATTTATTTGTTTTATAGTTTCCAAAACATTGGTTTGTGACAGATTGAAGTGTTTTTTTTTATAATTTTTTAATTTTCAAATTGGTTTCCATACAACAAAACCCAGTGGTTATCCCAACCCGTGCCCTGCTCAGTGCCCATCACCCACTCTCTCCGCTCCCATATTCCCCTCAACCTTCGGTTTGTTCTTAGTATTTAAGATCTCTTATGTTTTGTCTCCCTTCCTCTCTATGTCTTTTTTTTCCTTCCCTTCTTCCCCTTCCCCCTGGTTTTCTGTTAAGTCTCACAAAGTCCACCTATGCGTGGAAACATATGGTATCTGTCTTTCTCTGACTAACTTATTTCACTCAGCATAATACCCTCCTGTTCCATCCATGTTGCCACACATGGCCAGGTTTCATTCTTTCTCATTGCCATGTAGTATTCCATTTTGTGTGTTTATATATATGTGTATATATATATATATATATATATATATATATATATATATGTATGTATATATATATATATGTATGTGTATATATATATATATATATATACACACGACATCTTCTTTATCCATTCATCAGTTGATGGACACTTAGTCTCTTTCCATGATTTGGCTATTGTTGAAAGTGCTGCTATAAACATCGAGTTTTTAAAAATTATTCATCACTATAGATCATCTGAGAAGCATTTTAAGTTGTAAATAAGAACTCTAATGAAAAATTTAAGACTGTTTTATCATTTATTAGTTGAACTCTATAAAATCTGTAAATACAGAAATCTTTCATTTGTTGAATGCTGTCAACATTTGCACAAAGGAGATTTCTTAATTCTTAAATATTGTTCAGTGACAATCAACATTAACCCGAGGGTAGAAAAAGGAAATGAGATACATATATGAATTCTGTTATCCAAAATAAGGCTAATATATCCTAAATACATGAGTTGTACTTCTTATTTCTATTTACAGTTGGAAACATAATGCAAACTTGTAGACACTTGAAAATAGAATTTACTAGTGGTTCTTTAAATTACCACACAGTCACATAAGGAAGCTCATGTTAGAAGAGTGCAATTGTATTTGTATTTGTCAATGCAATATTTTATGAATGTCTTTTATATTAATATATAAATATATTAAATATTAAATATTTACATATTTAAGAGTGAGCAAAAATTTTAAGATGAAATGTTGCTATCCAACTGTTACAGCTTTATAAAATGCCTTTGTAGGAATATGTGCATTCTGACAATCTTCTAGCCTTGGTTTAAGAGACACAAATAATTTTTTGGAAGTAGCATGTCTCATATAATTTGTGTTTTCTATGATGTCCAGCATGGAAGTTGAAGAAAGAGAAAGATGGAAACATAGTTCGAGAAGTGATATTCCTCTATCTGTCCCTCAGAAGCTCTTAGGGCATCTTTAGCTTTTTAAAGTCACCTCTTTATTTTTTTGTGTTTTTTTTAAATTTTTTTAATCTTTATTTTTGAAAGAGAGTGAGAGAGAGACAGCGTGAATGGAGGAGAAACAGAGATAGAGGGAGACAGAATCTGAAACAGACTCCAGGCTCTGAGCTGTCCGCACAGAGCCCGATGTGGGGCTCAAACTCATGAAAAATGAGATCATGACCTGAGCCAAAGTTGAACGCTAACCAACTGAGCCATCCAGGCACCCCAAAAGTCATCTCTTTATTTCTAAAATAATTTCACATATGCTTAGAAATGCATGTTGTATTTTTCATTTCTACTTAATTCTTTCATGTTCAGACGTCAGCTCTTCTACTTTGAGAGGATGTTAGATGCTGAGGCTTCGGAAACCCTGCAAAGTCAGGTTCTTGTGACGGTGCATCTCTGTTTCACTATTGTTATGTGATTTGTGCCAGTCAGATGTCCTGTCAAGAATGGCTGATCATTCTGCGGCAAAACTGACCCTCTCTGATACTTATTTCCTCTACGAGAACTAGAACATGGTGCCAAAAACAGGGTATTTTCAGATGTGATTATTCCAACGGAAACAACTAGTATTCTCACCTAAACCTGAGCAATCTTTTGCTCCGACCTTCCTGTCATACTGTTGCTACAATAAACCCCAAACTCTATACTCTCTGCTGCTGGCAGCTCTTTGTGTTAAATCAGTCCCTTCAGTTTTGAATTTTACTGTGTGTGTGTGTGTGTGCTTGTGTGTGGTTTTGATTTTGTTTGCCTGCTTATTTTTAATTCACAGCTTTTGTCTTTCTAGGAACCCAGCATGGGTTCCTCGCAGATAAGGCTAAGGGAAGAGATAGGAATAATCTGAAAAGAAACTGTGACAGGATCCTTTGCTGGGGCATTTACAATCCAAATCTGTGCTTTGACTTGAGTGGCTTACTTGTTACCCTCCTATTAATTAGACCAGATGCATTCTGCATTTTAGAATGTTTATAGAATAGACAGATAATGGAATTATTGCATTAGTTAGTATTTCTTACAGATTGTTTAAACATATGTACAGATTCATGTATGAGATTCAATTTAGTGTATTTAGAGATGAGACAGGTTATGAAATTGTTGCATAAGCAAGCATTTCTCAGAGAATCATTTTCTAAATGGGCTGTATGTAACATCTTAAACTTGCTTTATACTTCACAAAACACATATAAAATTATAGGTCATCATAAATTTTGTCCTTATTCCTTTTTTCATCTATTTCCCTGTAGCCTCCCCTACCCTCTAACTCTGACCCAGCACCTTGTGCATCGTTCAGTCTCCTACTATGGTTTCTCCTTACTGAAGAAAGATAAAGTAAGCTCCAGTATCTGACCTTAACGAACTAAAGCTTTAAAAGAGCTTAAATTGAAAATCATGTGTTATGTCATTTTTTTAAAATTACTGTCATTGTAATTTTCACTGTGCCAGTGAATTTGTAACATTTCTTGAAAGCATTTTCTTGCTGTCTTGGTGATATTCATGGTCTTGTGGGTCATTGCTGTAAAAAACTAACTTTGAAACGTGTGATTAGAAATGCAGTGTAAATCATGGGATGTTCCAAATCCTTGAAGACGTTTTGTTTTTTTACGTTATGACAAGAAAGTAAAATCTTTGGTTGTACACTCACAGAATAGTAGATTGAACCAATTTGATTATTCTTCAATTAAACTTCACTATGTACCATTTTAGCACTTACTCTGTAAGTACTTCCCAAGTTAATAGCTTAGTGTAAGGTTTAAAAAGCTATCAAACAGATTTAAACAATCTTGTTTAAAGGAAGAAGCCATGCTTTTGCACATCATTAGCTGAAATGTATTAATAAAAGATATGGCTTATTAGGCAATAAGGACAAAAACTGGAGGCCATCACCGTGCCAGGGAAAGTCCAGGGTTGGCGTGAAGCCTGTGGCAGATTATAGTTTTAAAATAAATTCAAAGTACTGTATTACTCTGTAAATTTATAAAACAAAATTATAATTGAGAGATTATTTTCTCATAGTTTGTTTGTAAAAGAGCAGTATCTAAACAAATGCTAGTAGAGAGGCCGTAAGATATAGTAGAGGATGCCTCATCAAATCTGCATTTCAGATTAACAACAAATAACTTTACTGTAAGTATATCCCAAGTATTACATGAAATGCATTTATACTAAAAAAATATTTATCTTAAATTCAGATTTAACTTGGTATTCTCTATTTTTATTCGCTCTACCCATAATCCTAAATGAGGAATCGAAGAAGATAGTCACAAAAGTAATGACTAGTGAACCTAGTTAATTATGTAGTTAATTCTCAACTTTCTTCATTAAGAAAATAGAAATTGTCTTCAATATATCTTAAGAAGTCATGCATATACAGAAAAAAAGCATGTTTAAATGTTTTGTCGGTCTAATTACTAGTAGATCAGGAAAGACAGTAAAGGCATTCCTTGGAGATACTGTGGGTTTGGTTCCAGACTGCTACAGTAAAATAAATACCCCAATAAAGTGATTTGGATGAATTTTTCAGTTTCTTGATGCATATAAAAGTTATGTTCACACCATTCTGTGGTCTATTAAGTGTGAAATAGTATTATTTCTAAAACAACAAAGCATATAACCTTAATTACAAATGCATGATTGCTAAAACATGCCCAGCATCATCTGAGCCTACAATGAGCCATCAGTTTTTGGCTGGTGAGAGGGTTTTACCTTGACGTTGATGGATTTTTTTTGGCAGATCAGGAGGGTTGTTGTTGAAGGTTGGGGTGGCTATAGCAATTTCTTACAATAAGACATCAGTGAGGTTTGCTGCATTGATAGACTCTTCCTTTCTTGAGTGACTTCTCTGCAGCATGCAGTGCTGGTTGGTCACATTTTACCCACAGTAGAATTTGTCTCAAAATTGGAGTCAATCCTCTTTCTCTGCGGCTGCTCTATCAAATAAATGTATGTACTATCCCAAATCTTGGTTGTCATTTCAACAGTCTTCACTGCATCTTCACCAGGAGTAAATTCCATCCCAAGAAACTGCTTTCTTTGCATCTGTAAGAAGCAAGTCCTTATCTGCCGTGAGATTGTAGGAGTTCAGTCACGCTCTCAGGCTCCACTTCGAGCTCTACTCCTCTTGCTATTTCCACCATATTTCCACTTTCTTCCTCTACTGAAGTCTTGAGCCCCTCAATCCATGAGGGTTGAAATCCACTTCTTCCAAATTCCTATTAATGTTGATATTTTGACCTCTTTCTATGAATCATTAATATTGGTAATAGTATCCATAATGGTGAATACTTTCCAGATAGTTTTTAATTGAATTTGTCCATATCCATCATAGAAAGATATAGGTGTTTATGGTACCTATACAGCCTTATGAAATATATTTTTTAAATAACAAGGGTTGAAAGTTGAAATTACTCATTGATTTGTGGGCTGCAAGATGGATGTGTGTTAGCAGCCATGAAAACATTATCGTCATTGTACATCTCCATCAGAGTTCTTGGGTGTCTGGTGCATTGTCAATGAGCAGCGTATTTTGAAAGAGATCTTTTTTTTTTTTCCTCTCTGAGCATTATTTTTAAATAGCGGGCTTAAAATACCCAGTAAAACACATTGTAAACAAATACTGCCATTCAGCATTTGTTGGTCCATTCATAGAACACAAGCCCAAAGTAGATTTAGCATACTATTTAAAAGTCATAGGATATTTGGGATGGTAAATGAGCATTGGCTTCAACTTAAAGTCATCACCTGCATTAGCCGCTAATAAGGGAGTCAGACTGTCCTCTGAAACTGTGAAGGCAGGCAATGACTTCTTCTCTCTTGTTATCAGAATCCTAGATGGCATCTTCTTCCAGTTTATTATAAAGCTATTTCATCTGTACTGACAATCTGTTGTTTCGCATAACCACCTTTATTCATTCTCTTAGCTAGATCTTCAGGATAACTTCAGGATAACTGCAGCTTCTACCTCAACACTTGCTGTTTCACCTTGCACTCTGATGTTATGGAGATGGCTTCTTTGCTTAAGCCTCATGAACCAACTTCTGTTAGCTTCAAACTTTTTTACTGTAGCTTCCTTACCCCTATCAGGAGTCACAGAATTGGAGAGAGTTAGGGTCTTGCTCCAGATTAGGGTTTAGCTTAAGGAAATGTTGTGACTGATTTGATCTTCTATCCAGAGCACTTAAACTTTCTCCATATCAGAAATAAGTCTGTTTCACTTTCTTATCATTCATGTGTTCATTGATGTAGCATTTTTAATTTCCTTTAAGAACTTTTCTTTTGAATTTACACCTTGGCTAACTGGCACTAGAGGCCTACCTTTTGGCCTATGTTAGCTTTCCACATGCCTTTCTCACTGAGGTAAACCATTTTGCATTTGACTTAAAGTGAAATATTGCAAATCTTACATTCCTTGAGCATTTCGAGGCCATCGTAGGGTTATTCATTGACCTAATTCCAATGTTGTGTGTCTCAATGTATAGGGAGGCTTGAGGAGAGGAAGAAAAACATGAAATAGTTACTGTAGCAATCAACACACACATTTACCAGTTAAATTCGTTGTTTTATATGGGCACCTTTCATGGTACCCCCAAATAATTACAATGATATGAAAAATCAGTAATCACAGATGGCTATAACAGTTACAGTAATAATTAAAATTTTGAAATATTTCAAGAAATATTGAAATGTGACCCAGAGACATGAAGTGACAGGTATTATTGGAAGATGGTACTGATAGGCTTGCGTGATGCAGGGTTGCCACAATGTTTCAATTTGTTAAAAAATGCAATATCTGCGAACACGGTAAAGCGTAGAACAATGTAACAAGTTTGCTTGTATATGTGTTTGAAAGGATTCATTTCTAGCTAACCTGACAAAGTGAAATGTCTTTTGTGGGTGTGATATCTACATATATATAGATATAACTATATAACATATAACTATATATCTATATACACATAACTATATATATATAGATATAGCTATAGATATATAGATATAGCTATAGATATATAGTTTGAGGTGTCTGTCCTGTGCATATCCCCCTTCTTTACCTCGAAGGTAGGACAAGCCTGCATGGTGATGTTACAGCATTTATAGCTCTTCCCCGTTCCCCTCCAAACACACCCTTCTCGTTTAGCCACTGCTAGTGGATTAAGGTGCACATCTAATTACAGCTGGGGCACATTGCCCTATGAGTTTTGGACTGGAATAATGTGAGTTACAGTTGATTCTCTTTGGGGAACAAAGCTGACATGGTTTAGTCCTGGCAGGAGTAGTTAACACATATTTCAAAACCACATATGAACCACAATTATGGAGAAGCAGAAACAAATGCATTGTCATGTGTAGCTTGAACATCATCTATGTAATTCTGCTGAATATATTCTGATCGTGGCAATTCTACTCATTCTAGTTAGAATAGGAGGAAGGAAAAAAGAAGGGTGAGTCAATTACTACATGTAAAATTTCAGATACAGAACACTACTGATTTATTAAACAGTGTAATTATAATTGGACATATTTATATTTGTAATAACTAATAAAAACATTCAGCTCCCATCTTTATACATATACAATTTAATAATAGTTTCATACTTTTGCCATCAAGTAAATATTTGGTATGCTTACCAGGATGAGGTGCTTTTCTTAACATTTCAGGGAGGAAAATATTGCTAGATTAGAACACTTTGCTACTGGTGCAAATATAACTCAAAAGGTGTGTCCTAATGACATTACCCCAGACATTATAGAGTAGTTCTATCATCTGCAGGCAATAATATGTAATACTTACCAAGCATGTCAATAAGTAACGATTTGAACAAAAAGGAGCATGAATATTAGCAATACAATCTTATTGGGTCGCATAATCCTCTACTAATACACAAAAGTAATCTCCTTGTTTCTTTGGTGTTTGTTAACAGTTTGCTGATTATTCATGTGTCCAGAAAAAAAATTAACGCTTGAGTCCTAAACCTGGTGAATATAATGAGTGTGGCTCCCCATGGATCTGAAAAAAATTAGATTGTTGGTTTGAGACAGAAGCAGCTCTAACCAGAGGGAATGCTTCGGCATTCACATCACAGTGCAGCAGAAGCAGTATTTAGAAGCTTTACTCATATCAGTACTATATTCAAGACAATTGTAAGCACACACACACACAAAAAAAAAAACATTCAGGAGAATGAAGTCAGTACTATCAGCTCTGCTAAAGACAGTTATAGTCGTATGATGATTCCATAATTAACTTTGGTATATGAACTAGAATAAGATCTTATGTGAATGCATTGGAAACACATTCAAAACAAGGTCATGAAAAGGAATCTGTAGTGATCCTCTTCACAGTTTAAAGCAAATGAAATGACCATGAATCGGTTAGTCATAGTTTTCTTATTTCTTCTTATTAAATAGATTCATATCTGTGCTCTGAAAAAGTAATTATTAGCTTAGAATTTTATTTGATCAATCTCACTGATTTTAGTAAGGGATTTATCATATAGGGTTTTTTACATAAAAATATGTATATATAAAGGACTGAAGATACTGGAGAAAATCATATACCAAGACAAAACTCTAATCCAGGAGACTCTAACATTATTTTAAAACAAGTAAATACTAGATATTAAAGATAAGTCACTCAGATGCTCTGAGAAGTAAGAGGAAAGGGATCTCTGTTTATTATTTATATGCTAGTAATATGTTCTAAGCCCTTTAAAGCAATCATCTAAGTTACCCTCTCCATTTTCAAAATAGGGTAGCCTTAAAGGGAATACATGACTTGCCCAAAGTCACAGATATAATAATCATAAAAGGCAGGATTAGAACACTTCAACCTGCTACCTAATAGCTATATAACCTTAGGTAAATTAATCTCTGTTTGCCTTGGTTTCCTATTCTATAAAATAAAAATTAGAATTGTACCTATCACAATGTGTTAATTAGTAAATATAAAGTTTTTAGAACATTAAGAGCACATAATAAGTTATATTTCTCCATGTTTGTTTCAGCACACTATAGAAAAGCTGTACATTGAATTCACACTAACAATGTGTAGACATTTGTATCACCAAAACATTATTATTTTATAATAGACTTACTGTCTTCTGTAAAAATGTCTATACTCCTACACTTAATATTTCTCAGTCATTAATTCCATTAAGTAAAAATAATGAATGCAAAAGCCATAAGTGGTGTAATAACTATTATCCCTACTTGATTTTTTAAAAAATATTTTCTTTATTTATTTTGAGAGAGAGAGAGAGAGAGAAAGTCCCAAGCACGTTCCACCCTGTCATTGCAGACCCTGTAGCCAGCTCTCGATCTTCTTGATCTTGATCTCCTCCATCTCAGAACCATGAGATCATGACCTGAGCCAAAATCAAGAGTCAGACGTTTAATAGACTGAGCCACCCAGGCACTCTCTACCTGATTTTTTTTTTTAACACTAAATAAAGAAACCAGGAAGTGTGCAAAGCAACGTGCTAGCAAACACAAAGATAACGATAGAATGGGGAATTGAAGTCTATGAATTTAAAAAAAAAGCATTAAAAGGCACATTATCAATATATTAAGAGAGTTAGAAGAAGTTTCATAATTAGTTGAAGAACTGAGATACCAACATTGTCCAATTGAACATTTGGCAATGATAGAAATGTTCTTTACCTCTTCCGTCCAGTAGGGGAACCACAGAGCCACGTACTGGTACTGAGTACTAGAAACATTGGTATTGTGACCCACATTTTGTATCTTATTGTGGTCTCATTAATTTAAATTTAAAATAACAATGTGGTTGTTGGACAGCACAGCTCTGGAGAGGTACCAAGGGACAGCCACCCCGGAGGCTAAGAGAGTCATGGAGGCAGGCCTCAAAAAAAGTGATCCTTGGTCATTCATTTTTGTGGAAGGAAGTGACCTTCTGAACCTAAGAAGTAAAGGGGATTAGCAGATGGGATAAATGAAACTCAGAGTAGGAAGATTTGCAGAAGTCTCAAACTAAAAATCTTTGGTTCATGTTGAGTATGTTAGAAAGTAGAAAATTGACAAAAACCTCAGCTTCTCTGGGGGAAAAAAAGAAAGAATAGGAATACTTGGAGCAAATTAACCCCTCTGAGGCATTTTTATTCTGTAAAATGCAAAAGCTGGATGGTAAGACCCCATTCTGAGAGTCTACTTTATGATTGTATGTTATTCTGTTAGACACATTTCTGTTTTTATTATATCTGTTTACGCAGCTCTTTATAAGAATTGTTTAACCAAGGTCATACTCTCTTATCTCAGAAAGTTTAGTTAGTTTTGGAGTGTTGACTAATCAGACATCTCTTAAATCTCTTTGGTTTTGGAGAAAATGAGAAATGCAAGTGTATGTTTCTACTGAACAAAGTAAAGGTGCAGACCTCATTGACTTGGTTCGTTTTTGCAATCTTCTTTTATAGACAGTATACAGAATAAGTTGGACTATTACAGATGTCATTGCCTGGATGAACTTGACTTTGTCGTAAAATGTGTTATTAGTTTTTCACATAACTGTTTACAACCCCAAGCTGTATAAGTAGATTGAGTTATCATGGAATAAATTCTTCCTCTAACACAGTGCCCTAAAATACTCTATTTGTCCTACATGGATAGCACTTCACTTCTAAACAGTAGTTTATGTACTGAGCCCACTGTAGCAGCAGAAAAGACACGTTTGACAACAAATATTTAGTTAATAAATGGATTTGATTTTCAAAATGTTTTTTTTTCTTCTGGTTACTGATTTATGATAAGGATTTCCAAATGCTCATTCAACAAGAGCTCCCTGAAATTTAGAAATAATTCCCGTAAAATTTATAATAAATGTGAACGTTCTCACATAAAAAAAGTCTAAGTTTTATGTTGTTTGGTTTAACTATATGTTTCTGTGAGGTTTTTAAAATCTAGAGCTGTCAAAATATTTTTGACCACTTCCTGTTTTGGATAATGTAAGCCCTATTTTTCCTTTACGATTACTCAGTTTTTTAAGAATTAATTCTTCCTTTGGAATTATGTAAATTCTTTAAGGATTTAAAATACCAAAGAGTGTTTGTACTATCATTTTTAAATGGTTACATTATAGCATAGATGCATTTTGATCATGTATAATATCAAGTAAATGAAATTAATATTAAAACGTACAAATCTATGCTGTAAAAATTTATCTCTCACAAATTCATTCTTGTGTCACATAGATCTTTTTTCTAATATTATTTATTCTTGATAAATGTTGTGTTCTAAGTAACACTGATTATTTCTGAACTATAAATATTGTAGATGTTACTTTGTCTTCTCAGTGAGATTTGAGTTCATTCTCCTACATTTATACATTATATTCTAGAACACTATTTGTTATAAAGCAATTGTCTAGCAATAGAAAAAAGAAAATGTGTGCTACTTTTGCATAACTACTTATTTATTTTAATACTATAATTTTTCTAACTCCCAGGCCTTTATTTATATTGTTTACATATTGTAAGTTTCTTCAAAGAACTTTTCCTTATAAGTGAATATTTTAATGTATATTTTCAATTATTAGCAGTATTTTTGATGGGTCAGACTATGCTAGGATAATGTCTACCTGAACTATATTCTATAAGACTAGAATAAAGCATTCAAGGAGCATTTAGACGTTATGTTTACTCTCAGTAACA
This sequence comes from Paguma larvata, assembly GCA_030068075.1. Taxonomy (NCBI): domain Eukaryota; kingdom Metazoa; phylum Chordata; class Mammalia; order Carnivora; family Viverridae; genus Paguma; species Paguma larvata. Next base: position 123,357,510 of record CM057823.1, on the reverse strand, counting down.
GTCTGGTGGAGACTAAGAAAACCAACTGAAGACAAGAAAAAGAAAAAAAAAACATATTGCAGTGACTAAGGGAGCACAAGCAACACCCAAAAACATCAGAGAAAAAGAAAGATGAATCTTGCTTTTGAAGAGTAGGAAAGGTTTCGAAGGCAAGTTCCCTTCATATCAGTTTTTGAATAGCAAATAGAAACTTGATGGATAGGCTTGTAGACCAAGAAGGTAGATTAGAATTAGGGGCGCCTGGGTGGCTCAGTCGGTTAAGCGTCTGACTTCGGCTCAGGTCATGATCTCACAGTCTGTGAGTTCGAGCCCCGCATTGGGCTCTGTGCTGACAGCTGGGAGCCTGGAGCCTGCTTCGGATTCTGTGTCTCCCTCTCTCTCTCTGACCCTCCCCCACTCATGCTTTGTCTCTCCTGCTCTCAAAAATAAATAAAAACAAACAAACAAAAATAATTAACTTCTAGGTGTTTGAAATAATAGCTTGTTGTGGGGCACCTGGATGGCTCAGTTAGTTAGGCATCCAACTTTTGATTTTGACTCAGGTCATGATCTCACAGTTCATTAGTTCAAGCCCTGCATGGGGCTCTGGGCTGACAATCCAGAGCCTGCTTGAGATTCTCTGTCTCCTCTCTCTCTGCCCCTCTCCTGTTCGTTCTCTCTCTCTCCCTGTCTCTCTTTCTCTCTCAAAAATAAATAAGCTTAAAAAATAATAGCTGGATATTATTGCATGAAATAGGGACATACTGAAGATTTTTACTTTACAGGAAATGGAAAGAACTTGGATTGTTTGTTAATTAAAAGCCTAGTACTCAAACTTTAGCAGAATAGAGTTCCCTGGAAGGTATTTTGAAACGCAGATTCCATTTCTTAATTCCCAGTGTTGCTGGTTGGTTTGCAACCTCCTGGAGAGCTTCCCGGGTGTGATATGAAATCAGTCCTCAGATGCAAAGGGCAGGGAGAGACTGAAGAGGAAGGAAGACCCCTTCATATTGGTAGATGGCAGGTTTAATAAGCAAAGGAACTTTCTTAGACTTGTCTTGGGTGGTTGCAAGACGAGTAGATTTTTGGACCTTCTGACCAAAACTTAAAACTTTAGAAAGAGGTCTTAGCTAGGTTTGGTCACATATACTATCCATATAGTCTCAACACCACATTCTATCTCAAATCTATGTCCTTCTGAGAGCAGGAAAAGCAAAAGGATGTCATATTCCAAGAACAGGGTATAGATCAGGAGCCTCTAAGTGCCCTGGTCCAGCTTGAGGTTCAACTAGCAGTCATATGTTCTTGATAACCTCCCCCAACAGTTTCTAATTCAATAAGTCTTGAGTAGGGCCTGAGAATTTTTTTTAAATTTGGCTTCTTTTTCTTTTATTTAAATTCAAGTTAGTTACTATATAGTATAATACTAGTTTCAGAAGTAGATTTAGGGATTCATCACTTACATATAACACCCAGTGTTCATCCCAACAAGTGCCCTCCTTAATGCCGATCACCCTACCCAAACCCCTCCAGCAACCCCCAGTTTGTTCTCTGCATGCAAGGATCTCTTATGATTTGCCTTCCTCTCTGTTTTTATCATATTTTTTTCCTTCCCTTCCTCTATGTTCATCTGTTTTGTTTCTTAAAGTCCACACATGAGTGAAATCATATATTTATCTTTTTCTGACTGACTTATCTTACTTAGCATAATACATTCTAGTTTCATCCACATTGTTACAAATGGCAAGATTTCATTCTTTTTGATCACCAAGTAATATTCCAGTGTGTGTGTGTGTGTGTGTGTGTGTGTGTGTGTGTGTGTGTGTGTGTGTACACCACACCTACTTCATCCATTTGTCAGTCAATGGACATTTGGGCTCTTTCTATGATTTGGCTGTTGTTGATAGTGCTGCCTTAAACGTTGGGGTGCATGTGTCCCTTTGAATCAGCATTTTTCTATCCTTTATATAAATGCCTAGTAGTGCAATTGCTGGGTAATAGGAAATCTCTATTTTTAATTTTTTAAGGAACCTCCATACCATTTTCCAAAGTGCATACTAGCAGTGTAAAAACATTGCTGTTTCTCCCCATCCTTGCCAGCATCTGTTTTTTTCCTGAGTTGTTAATTTTACCCATTCTGACAGGTGTGAGATGTTACCTCACCATGGTTTTTATCTGTATTTCCCTGATGATGAATGATGTTGAGCATCTTTTCATGTGTCTGTTGGCCATCTGTATGTCTTCTTTGGAAAAGTGTCTTTTCATGTTTTTTGTCCATTTCTTCACTGGATCATTTATTTTTTGGGTGTTGAGTTTGATAAATTATTTGTAGATTTCGGATGCTAACCCTTTATCTGATACGTCATTGAAAAAATCTTCTCCCATTCTGTTGCTTGCCTTTTAGTTTTGTTGATTGTTTCCTTATCTTGATGAGATCCCAATAGTCCATTTTTGCTTTTGTTTCCCTTGTCTCTTTAGACATGTCAAGGTCAAAGGTGTTGTTGTATGCTTTCTCCTCTAGGATTTTTATGGGGTTTTGTATTACATTTAGTTCTTTCATCCATTTTGAGTTTGTTTGTTTGTTTGTTTGTTAATTTATTGTGTATGGTGTAAGAAAGTAGTCCAGGTTCATTCTTTTGCATGTCACTGTCCAGTTTTCCCAACGCCATTTGCTGAAGAGACTGTCTCTTATCAATTGGATATTCTTTCTTGCATTGTTGAAAATTAGCTGGTCACACACTGTGGGTCCATTTCTGGGTTCTCTATTCTATTCCATTGGTCTATGTGTCTGTTTTTGTGTCGGTACCATACTGTTTTGATGATTACATCTTTGCAATAGAACTTGAAGTCCAGAATCCTGATGCCTCCAGCTTTGGTTTCTTTTTCAGGATTGTTTTGGCTATTTGGGGTCTTTCCTGGTTCCATACAAATTTTAGAATTGTTTGTCTAGCTCTGTGAAGAATGATGGTGTTATTTTGATAGAGATTACATTGAATTTGTAGAATACTTTGGGTAGTATAACATTTTAACAATATTTGTTCTTCTGATTCATAAGCATAGAATGTTTTTCCATTTTTCATGTCTTCTTTAATTTCTTTCAAAAGCTTTTTTGTCCAGTTCCTTGCGAGGGTTTTCACTCTTTATCTTTCTCTGCAACTACTTTCAAGAGGAGTGCTTTTCTTGCACCATTTCAATGTGCTGCATTCTCCCCCCTTTCTCCTTCTCTCTTTGTCCTCGCTCTGTGAAAAATGGCTCCATACTCTCAGTGGCTCCACAGCTTTTCTCTCCCCCAACTCACCTCTCTGCACCACGTACCTACCATGTTCTATAGCTCCAATTATGCATATTGTCGCATTATTCCTCAGATCAATATCCTAGGTGTTCTAAATGGTTTGAGGTTGACCTAGTTGTGTTTCAGGGACAAGAAAAGTTCAGGGTACCCATACCGCTCCCCCATTTTAACTCCTCCTGCTCCAAGGATTTTCTTTTTTGACTAGTCCCCAGATGCTGATGCTGCAGGTGGCTTGGAACCACACTTGGTGAATGAATTGTCTAGATAAAAGTGCCCCTTAGTAGTTCCTCTCATCCCGCAGGAAAGAGAGTCGAATAATATTGATTTTTTTTAGCAGCTCACTTGCAATATATATACTGAAACTCTCTCTGAGAGACAAACCTTTGAGGAAAATACACATAAATACACAAAATTAAACTTTTAGTTAAGTAGATGATATAGAACAAGAAATGCTGAAAACTGTAACTACTCTTTATCAATTAGAGCCTTAGCAGGATGGTTTAAATAAGGAGTTTTTAATGAAGAGATAGTTACAGAAATATGGATATAGTTGAGGCAGCCAGAAGCCACACCTGGGTGCCAAGGGGAAAGTGGAAATAGGGTTACCAGAGTCCATAGAAAGCTGGAGCCAGGAGTAGAGGCTGACTGTGGGGATGGAATTGGAGTTTTCTTTGAGGGATGTAACCACTGTTAGAGAAGGAGGTAGAAAGATATACCCCAGCATATCCTTTCCTTTGTCCTTCAGTCTCCTGTTGGTGCCTCCTTTTGGCTGAAACCAACCTGATGCCAGTCTATGAGGGAATACCTGTGGGAGACAGCTAGTGTGATCATGTCTGGGGTGCCCAATACAGATAAATTCTCAGAAGGCTGAAGATTGTTAACGAGGGACCTGAGTCTACCTTCTCTCTTGTTAATTTTAAGTCCTGCTTCCCTTGTATTCCTTCGTATTTCGAAAGCAGCATGGGGATGAGATGAGCAGTCTAATTGCTCACTTACTAGAGATGCAGAAGTGTTTTTAGAACCTCTTTATCAACTGGGCAAGAGTTCAACTACTACTACAACAGAACCTTAAGTGTCAGCGCTCATAACTCAAAAATGCTGTTAAATGCATGTTGTTTGCTCTGAATATAAGGAAATATATGATTGTCCAATTAAAGCTGCACAGGGGCAATTTACTTTCTTTCTGAGTTGACTTCTAAGACCCTAAGACTCCTACATAAATACTAACAAGGCAGTAAGAATTTAGTTGTCCCATCCTGATAGAGGAAACATCCTTTAGAATTTGTTTAAATACCTGACGGTAGTTCAACATGATAAATGCCAGCAGTATTTTATAATTCTTATTCACAAACAGGAGATTGCTTTTATTGTCTTATCTTAGGATCCTTTTCTATAATGTCTCTAGATTTTCTGAAGCAAGCACAGAGGCACAATTCATTGCCTGGTAACAGCAATAAGACAATTCTTGCCATTCAAGATGATAGAAGAATCCCAACTGTTTTCTTTGCCTTGACTCGTATGCCTTTTCTATATGTGTCCTAAGTATAAGGCAAAGTAAGCGAATCATTTTATACCAAAAGTGTCACGTTTAACACACTCTGCATTTTTGTTCATGCAATTTGTTTTGCTGCAACCACGTTTTCTTATTCTGTCTCCTTGTTAAAATATATAGTCTCCTCTCAAATTCTTGTTTTCTCCATGAATCTTTTCTTGTTTCTTCCAGCATGAGGCTTGAACACCCAAAGCACAATGTTTTGCTTTTAAGCCACTTTTATCCCATCTTACATTATAGTTAAAAATAACTAAACATTTTATATCTTTAATTTGAATCACTTTTTACCATTTCCTGCAGTGATGTATAGAGAAATATTTGTATGAGCCTTAAACATGGAATATCTGAATAGCTGCATGAATTTCTATTTAAATCACTTAATTTAGAGTCATTTTCTCTCTCCAGGCTCATCTTTAAAATAATTACTATCTAACTTCAGAGTACTAAGGTGAGATTCAAATGAATAAATGATGATGAAAATTAGCAAATGGAAGAGTAGACTATATTAGTTCACTTACTTATTATTATTTTTAGTGTCTTGTACATAATAGGAAACCAGAAATCTTGCATTAAATTGAACAAAAGTTGAAGTTCACAGAAAACTACTGGAACTAAAAATCCTTAATTATCCTGAGAGCATAAAGAGGAAGAGAGAGGGGAAAATATTTCAACATTTTGTCATGATTACTAAGCCACAACAAAACTCATATGCATGTGTGCGCATGTACAAACATATATGCAAAACATATATGTATGCATGTATGTGCTTGTTTCAAGAAGGTTTAAATTTTTTTTTTAATATAAGAAATACCAAAGTGTATCACCAGCATAGTAAGACAAAAGAGGTGAGGCACCGAGGTCACAATAAAACCAGGGACGGAACGTGAGATAAAATCAACATTCTAATAAGAGTACTGCAGATGTGACATGCGAGCTTCACCGCTTTGGAATTAGTAAGGAGATTAGTTCTAAACATTCCAGAATCTGAAACAAAGTTTTATTTTAGGCATAGGACCCTCCAGCCAAAAAATATTATGAGAGTCAAACATTAGGGAAAAAAAAAAGATTGATTAAGAGACGCACGACTATTTCTGGAACTAATTCTGAAGAAAGAATTCAACCTTTAGCCTATTTAAGAAAATGGTGTATCTTAATGTGGAGAATAATGGCATTCTTAGAGTAAATGTATGATGTTGTTGGATATTTCTCTCCATCATAGAGGGTCACCATGTCAGAGTATAGCTCTGTAAGCCTAGACCACAGGGATCATTAGGATATGTGATTTTCTCCGGGTGACAATGAAAAGACTTAATTTAATATACCCAAGAAAAAGAGACTGTGTATTTTAGAAAATACATCATAAATTTTGTTACTCTAAACTGAGCTTTTGACTACTACTGCAAGGGGTTAATATGATGGCAAATACCCTTCTTCTGATGTAAGGCCGTTTGATTTAACAGTCAGTCAAGCAGGGGCTACAGTTGATAGGTTCTGGTAGATGTGAAGTAAAAGTCTATCATATCTCTTAAAATCAAGTGAGAAAGTTGATCTCAATACAGGTAAAGAAGGGATTCTGTAAATATCTGGACACATTAACTTCAAAGTGTTAAAAGAATTATCTCTGTGGTGTGACATGATTGTTGGCAAGGAGGGAGGCATAGGATTTTTTTTTAACTTACACATTTTATATTTTTATTTTTTGCAGTTAAATCCATTGTTTATTATTTAAGAAGTATTCTAGAATCCCATAGCAAGTTAAAACTAAGAGTAGGGGCGCCTAGGTGGCTCAGTTGGTTAGGTGGCCGACTTCAGCTCAGGTCATGATCTCACTATCTGAGTTCTAGCCTCGCGTCGGGCTCTGTGCTGATGGCTCAGAGCCTGGAGCCTGCTTCGGATTCTGTGTCTCCCTGCCTCTCTGCCCTTCCCTTGCTCCTACTCTGTCTCTATGTCTCTCAAAAATAAACAAATGTTAAAAAAATTAAAAAATAAAACTAAGAGTAAAGTAGTAAGCAATTCTGTTCTTTACATAACCAACTTAATGCGTGATTGAGGGAGTCAAGTTCTCAGCCATATCAGTGGCTCCCAAACTATTGATTACAACTCACTAGTAGACTGCCAAAAAATAGGTATTCAATGATGGATACGTTTTGGAAATGCAACATATATATCATCCTCTTGGGAATTCACAATACACATGAATGTATTAAACCTTCAAAATCTTGGATTACGGGCCCAGCACGCTTCCACTGCGCGACTCTGGAAATCTTGGATTAAAGAATCATTTTGGACTTTGTTTAACACAGAAGGGTGGGAAGTGGGCAAGGCACCCCTTTTAAAGGACACCTGAAAATATGTGTATGTGAAGGTGATGTTTGGTTGTCACAAGAATGGATGCACATGATTAATAGTTAGTGAGCTGGGACCAGGCATGCTAAAAATGCTACAATATATAAGACAATTTTCATAAAATAAAATTATCAAAGTGCTTAAAATACTAAATTTCCCTCATTGAAAAATATCATTTTAACAAACTGATTTGGCATCAGTTATTTTATAATATTCTTATTATATAATGTAGAATGGTGAGAATTCTGGAATTTACATTTTAGTCTAAAGCCATAGATTCCACTATATACCTCCTTTCTCAATATTCCACTTGGTTGTCCTAAAGTTGTCTCAAAAGTTAATGGGTCTAAAATACAATGACTGTTTTCCACTCCCTGCCAAAATCACCACTTCCCCAATCAGAATATTTTTTTATATTGAAATTACACACACACACACACACACACACACACACACACACACACACATTCCTTCACTCAGAGCCACGCTATTGGCCTCACCTGTGATCTATAGAGTTAGGGTTGTATCTGGGGAGCAGGAGTCATTAAAGACCCTGTGCCCTCCCAGCCCTGCCCTGCCCTTCCCAGTTTAGAAATTTTGAATGTAGTTAGAGGAAACTAAACTTTGGGGACTAGAAATAAGAGCCATCTTCCTGCTAGGGGTTTTTATTTGTTTTTACTTTTAATTGTGTTCTAATTTCACCATTGTTTTAACACCTATATTTTCTTAATTAATTATCCTTTCTACTTTTTTCCTTTTCTTCTTCCAGTCAACTTTGCAAGTTCCCTCTTTTTTAAAACTCTATTGTATCAATTCTGTGATTCTTTACTGTATTTCTTATGAAAACGAAATAAAAGATGACTCAGAAAGATTTGTATACATATTTTAAAATATGTGTATTTTAAGTACCTTAATCTTTTCCTTTTTTAAATGTATTTAATAGAAATAAAAATTACCATTTTCTCCAACTTCATAACGATATAATTGACATATAACATTGTGTAAGTTTAAGGTATAAAACCTATTGATTTGATCCATTTATATTGCAAAACGATCCCCACCATAGCATTAGGTAACACCTCCATCTTCATACATAACCGCCACTTCTTTTTGTGGTGAGAATCTTAAACATCTACTCTCCTAGCAACATTCAAATACATAATACAGTATTATTAGCTATAATCAACACACTGCACATCAGATCCCCAGAACTTGTGGAAGTGTAAGTGGAGGGTTGTACCCTAATATCTCCCTGTTTCCCTCAGCTCCAGCCCCTGGTAACCACCATTCTATGTCTTTATGTTTAACTTTTTAAAGATTCTATATATAAGTCATATCATATGGTATTTGTTAAAAGTTATCATTTTTAATTTAATAAACAATAACTGATTTTGACTAAAGAGAAATTTTAGAACATTATTTTTACAATGAATCCATTTTCATAAAATATGTTTTATATATACATATATATGCATTTATAGGTGTAGTATTCACATCTCTGAAGAGTGAAAATGAAAAAAATGTTTCTTAAGTTACTTGTATACATACCGCCATATTTACAATTAACATACATTAATTTTGTAATTAAAAAATAATTGGGGGCACCTGGGTGACTCAGTAGGTTACACATTCAACTTCAGCTCAGGTCATGATCTCAGGGTTCCTGAGTTTGAGCCACACACCAGGCTCCCTGTTGTCAGCGTGGAGCCCACTTCATATCCACTGTCCTGCTCTCTCTCTCTGCCCCTCCCCTGCTGGCATGTGATCTCTCTCTCTCTCTCTGTCAAAAATAATAAATGAACATTATAAGAAATGAATGAATGTATTTCAGTGCTTTAGTTTATTTGCTACCTTGACAACTGTATCATAGAGTTAACATCAGTTGAAAGGTTCTCCATCTATAATAAGTTTGCCAGCCAGGCTAAGAGGGCCAGTTGCAAGTTTTGACACAGGAGAATTCATTTCCTCTATGTGCATGAGAAGCACAGATCGTCCTTGTTAAATGTCTGAAGTTTATTACTGGTGTAATAAATTTCCATTACATTTCATTTACAGTAAAGAAATATATAGTAAAGAAATGAAACATTGCTCATTTGAATCCTCTATAAATGAAAGATGACATATTGTTTCCTGAGGTACTTGTAAAGAATATATAATGAAAGGAGACTGTGTTTTAAATGAGAGGTTCAGAACAGTAGCTCATGTGCCTTAGCCAAGACTACAAATACTCAATTAGCAGGTTAAAAAAAAAACATAAGTGAATAGAATGAATTTCATAAAGTATACCTTGATTCCAGATGTAGAAATAACTTATTATCCTCATTAAGTGTGATGAATAAAGACCAAAATATTATAAATAATAATTAGTTGTAATGGAACAAAGATGATCATGTATTCTTAACTTGATTTTCCAACATCGTTGGATTAGGAAACATAAGACAACTTTCTGGTTGCATATTTTCCCTTTTTTTTTAAATTCACAGTTCATTTTATAGATTCTATCTTATGTTTCTTGTTAAAATAACAATGTGAAATTTAATTGTAGATATCATGAGAGTAAGGCTTCACTAAGGGAATGCAGGAAAGATGGGATTGATATATGTTTCTGTAGTCGGGAAGAGGATAATGAGAAAAAAGCTGGTGCTGTTTGGAAGTCAACTTGAAAGGTTGCTGATCAGTGAATTCTAAGCAGTCTACTTTTAAGAATACCCTTAGCTTTAAAAAAATGATAATTTCTTAGTTTATATCAGAATCCTTTTGATATCCTTTAAGGACAAAATGGGATCTACTTTTATGCTAAAGTTATACTAGGTATGACTTTCTGTTTTTTCTTTATTATTTGTTCTGGCCAGTTCTCCAATATGAGCCCATTGTCTACCTTGTTCTTTCTTTCTTTCTTTTTAATGCTTATTTATTTATTTTGAAAGAGCGAGCATGAGTGGAGGAGAGGCAAGTAGAGGGGGAGATTGAGCATCCCAACCAGGCTCCCCACTATCAGCACAGAGTCGGACATGGGGCTCAATTTCCCTGAACCGTGAGATCATGACCTGAGCTGAAATCAAGAGTCAGAGGATTAACCGACTAAGCCACGTAGGTGCCTTTACCTGGTTCTTACTGATAGCTGTATAATAGCCTTCTGAATAGAAATGGTAAAATTTTGTTACACTGTTCCCATTTTCTTGGGAATTTAGGCAATTTCTCTTTGGTTACTGTTTCTTTTTAAAATGGTTGCAGAGGTGTCTGGCGGCACAGTCAGAAGAGTATGCAACTTTTGATCTCAGAGTTATGAGTTTGAGCCCCACGTGGGGTGTAGAGATTACTAAAAAACATAAATAAAACTTTAAAATTGCACAAAAATGTGTATTCATGTATACATACATATGAACATACACACATATAACCTATACATAAGTATATAATTATGTACATATATGGTGTTTATATATACACTTGAGTAATTGTGTCTGTAAAGAAAATTCTTAAACATAGAATTATAAATGTGTACATGTATGTATATACAATATGCATATACAATTTATATATTATGCATATATAATTTATGTAATATATATACATACATCTGCATATATATAATATGTATACACACATACGTTCACACATGTGCGTTTGAGCAATTAAAGTAAAATTACTGTGTTGAAGGTTATCCATACTTAAAATTTTGTAAATGATTTATGTAGTTGAATTACTTTGTCTTCTCTATTTGTCGTCATTCATACAAAGACCTGCTTCACTTCAAGATTAAACAAAATAAAACAAAACACTCCAGTTTTGTTCTAGTGTTTTGTGGCATCAACTTTTATGTTTGACTCTTTGATGTAGGTTAAATTAATTGTGGAGAAAGGAATGAGAGAGGAATACAAATTTACAGTGATAAAATCAAGGCTTAAATAATTAAATATTAGCTGCTATGGTCATGATTCTGTGGTTATCTAGCACAATAGTAGACAAAAGACTGTATGTGAGATTATCTTAACCAAATAATAATAATAATAATAATAATAATAATAATAATAAATTTTAAAAATAGTAGCATTATTTTATTTATTTTTTAATATAAACAATAAAAAGTGCATGTTACCCATAGAATGAAAATATTGAAGTGGTCATCTACATGTTTTTAACTGAAGTCCTATGCTCATTTGAATAATACTGATCAAACAGTTTTGACTTATATTCAGATGAAAGATTATTTTTTAAACAAACTGTGATTTATTTATACTCCACATTAATAAAAAAGAACAAACTATAGATACACAGTTAATACACAGAAATCAGTAGCATTTCTGTACACTAACAAAGAAGTCACAGAATGAGAAACTTACAAAAACAGCACCATTTATAACTGCATCAAAAATATTAAAATGCCTAGGAATAAACCTAACCAAAGAGGTGAAAGACCTGTACTCTGGAAACTATAAAGCACTGATGAAAGGAATTGAAGATGACACAAATGGAAACATATTCCACACTCATGGATTGTAAGAATTAATATTGTTAAAATGTCTGTATTATCCAAAGCATTCTACAGATTGCTCAATCAACATATTGAATGCAATCCCTATTAAAATGCCAACAGCATTTTTCATAGACCTAGAACAAATAATACTAAAATTTGTATGGAACCACAGAAGACCTTGAATAGCCAAAGCAATCCTGAGAAAAAACAAAGCTGGAGGTATCACAATTCCAGATTTCAAGACATACTGCTAAAGGAATCAAAACAATATGGTAGTGACACAAAAATAGACTCACAAGTCAAAGGAACAGAATAGAGATCCCAGAAAGAAACTCACATTTATATGGTCAATTCATCTATGACAAAGGAAACAAGAATATACAGTAGGGAAGAAACAGTCTCTTCAATAAATGATGTTGGGAAAACTGTTACAGCTACGTGTAAAGGAATGAAACTGGACCACTTTTTTACATCATATACAAAAATAAACTCAAAATAGATTCAAGACCTAAACATGAAACCTGAAACCATAAAAGTTCTAGAATAGAACATGGGCCGTCATTTCTCTGACATTGACCATAGCAATATTTTTCTAGCTATGTCTAAGGAAAAGGAAACAAAAGCAAAAAACAAACTATTGGGACTAAACCAAAATAAAAAGTTTTTGAATGGTGAAGGAACCCATCAACAGAACAAAAGGCAACCAACTGAATGGGAGAAAATATTTGCAAATAATATGTCCAAGAGGTTAATATCCAAAATGTGAAAAGGTAAATTTTATAATCCTGTCATATGTAATCAACATTGTTAAGACATAGAAATTATTGCAAATTTAAGATAAATTATGACAGAACAGTATTTGCTATCAAATACTATGAATGGAACATTGTAACTCCTAACCCTAAAATAACATTACCCGAGTTATAATTAAAACATGGCATGTTTTGCGTTCAAATAAAATTTTGGGCCATTCCTAATGTGAAAAAAAAATAGTAGCATTAATTCTTCTTATGTTCTATATATTTCAACTGGTCATTTACTTTAGTCCTTTAGTCAAAAGAAAGTTTGTCTTTTTAGAATCACTAAGTTTGAGGCATACTTAACACACTAATACTCAAACGATAACGTTCAATGAAGAGTCAAATGAACCGATGATTTGACTCCATAAATAGCTGATGTCTTACATTTCAGACTCTAGACTGAGTGTGAATTATGGGGAAGGATATAATCCAAAGTCATATCTGAAATATTATAATTTAGAATCCAAAGAAAGAAAAGGAATCCTAAGGGGTCAGGTGAGTAATAAATCATGTTTGAAACAAAAGAAGCATGATACAGTCTGGTTTGGGCTCATTGTCGGGGTATTGAAGGGACAAGAGCTGATAGCTTACTCAGATAGAATGAAAAGGCTCAGGTTGTTTTTTTGTTTTGTTTTTTTGTTTGTTTGTTTGTTTTGTTTTGTTTTGTTTTTAACAGAAGACAAAACATATGTTCAGAACAAACTGATGTATTTTGTTGGAAGAAACAGAATTCATAGCAGGATATAATGTTAGGAATCCAACATGGAGCCAGATTCCTGAGAGATTTTCATTGCCTCTTTTGGACTTTCTAGTAGACAGACATTTGAATTGGTGAGACACATATCTAAAAAATATTATTTGAAGGAATTTCATCTGGCATCAGAGTATCAGATGGATAAGGAGACAGGAGAGGCATCAGGAAAGCAATGGAAATTGTTATGGAAATTTACTTTTCCATGATATAATTAACCCATGCTGTGAGGCTGAGTGCTTATCTCTTCTTTAGAAGATGTTCATGCTTATTATTTGAATCTCATTTAAAGACTTGTTTAATCCTTGATGTCCCACATATTATAAATGCCATGAAAACACAGCAGTCTAGGAAGTGATAAATTACGTGAGAAGTTAGTGTTCTGTATCCCTTTCTATTAGTTTTGTGTGTGTGTGTGTGTTTGTTTTTGTTTTTTGACTAGCATTGCTTTGTGGCTTTTATTGGGGGAAGAAACTCTGAAAAGCATTTTCTTCATTTCTGATACTTAGTCCTAACCCTGGAAAGACAAGCATCACTTGGAGATAATTAGGAACAAAGAATCCCCATGACTTTGTGCAACAGATCCCTAGATATGGACAATGCTATCACTTGCGGTACTTGAATTTGACATGACAGCTACCAGGTGTTACAGGCTTACTTGTTTTAAAGTAAAAGAAAGAAAAAAGAGCAAGCACCTTCACAAATGAAGTAGAACAGGTTCTGCCAGCGTAAGATGCCTGGCATCCATTTCAACAAAGTAAAGTCCAGCTGTTTTAACTAAGAACCAAACACCCTGTTTTCCTTACACATGGGTTATAACGTTCCCAGACTTTTAATTCTCAAAAATCACTCACATGCACCTCAGGTATTTGAGAGGCAATGTGGATTTTTACCAAGTTTCTGAGGATGAACAAACATTGTTGACTGATTGAAATTTTCACATCTAAGGTATTCTTAGTTCTTTCTTTATGAGAAAATATGATTCTGAAACTATCAGTGATCTTTTTCATGTGTTCACTGATTCTTTTCATTCAGTTATAAAATCCAGATTGGAAGAAAAAAAATGATATTGCTTTAACTGTCATGGTATTTTTGTTCCTTTAGCAAACATGCTTATTTGTAAAGGCAAAAGTAGATATATCCTTGTTTGGTGTATCAGTGTATGCCTTGTGCAGGCATTAATGAAGATAGAAAAATAACCTCGATTTTCACTAATAGTATGTAATTCTTCATCTAAAATCTGTCCCTCTTTTTCCCACATTAGTAAATGTTACCGTTACCCAACTATTTCTGCAAGAAAGTTCCATGAAAGGGAAAACTTAGTTATATGAAAAAGAATGAAGACAATTTTACCGTCAGATTTTGCCTGAGAAAACTAAATTCTAGAAGACAATGGAGAGAAAATTTAAAGCTCTGAGGGAATATTAAAATTAACCTAGAATTCTAACTCAGGTAAACTGCCAATGTGGGAATACAAAAAGGATATTTATACATGCAAAGGGCCAAGACATGCAAGATACCTTTTCTAAGGAAATTACTAGTAAAAGGAAAGACAGAACCAAGAAATAGGAGGGTATGTGGTCTAGGAAACAGTGAGACAACTATTGACATAGTAATCACAACGGTGACTATAGAGCAGGAAATTTAATTCTAGCAGGTTGTTGGGTTTACAGTGAACGAATTTTTCATAATTCTCTTTTCCTAGCTCTTATAATTAATTTATAGGCAAATGAATAAGGGGGTAACTGTGGTTTATCTCGGCTAGATGACCCTATAGTTTCTGGCGTTTCCTTCATCTCAGCCTCGTCTTACACAATGCTTTCCATCCTACAAATACACTTCAGTTGATGTTGGCCTATCAGTCTCTCATACATACCACGGTCTTTTGTACCTCAAGGCCTTTCTGTCTGCCTAGGATTACCATTCCTCTTCTCCCAACCTACTTCCAATCTCTATCAGATTTTTAGGATAAACCTGCCCTAATTCCCTTTGGTAAGTTCAATCCACCTGTGTCTGTCCTTCATTAGCCCCTGACATATAAGCGTTCAAGAAGACTTTGTTCATTATATGAATACGTGCTCTTCTTCTTGCATAAAATTTCCTGTTTAAAATGCTGTTTTCCATTTCTTCATTAGAGACTCTCTATCTGTTATACATTTGCTTAGGCGACATGTCTGTTTCGGAGTCTTCAGTGTCTTGCTTAGAAAATAACTTGTTGGGCTCCTGGGTGGCTCATTTGGTTAAGGGTCCAACTCTTGATTTTGGCTCAGGTCATGATCTTACAGTTCATGAGTTTGAGCCCCACATTGGGCTCTGTGCTGACGGTGTGGCTCCTGCTGGGGATTCTATCTCTCCCTCTCTCTCTGCCCCTTCCCCACTCATACTCATGCTCTCTATCTCTCTCAAAAATAAATAAATGGACTTTAAAAGAAAAAGAAAATACTTGCTCTATGTTTGATTTGTAGCATGTTCTACCTTGTGTTATTCTTCATTGGATATATACAGATTGTGAGCAGGGTTGACGGAGAGCTGTTTCGGGAAAATCTCTGACTTAAGATAAAATATTAAATGTAATTGCTAAAGTAGTTCTTATTATTTATAGTTCTTACTGTGAGACTATGCTCTTAAGTAAGTTTACATAATTTAGAAAATAAATAAAAATTGCTTGTTCTTAGATATAACCTCAAGTGTTTAGAAAAGATTTGACAACCTTTTGTAGATATCACACATTTTAAAAATTGAGTTTCTCTTCTCAAGAGATATTCCTTGCATAATTTTCTTTTCAAAATCTCTTAAAAATATCCTATTTCATTTTTATTCATACAAAGGGTGAAATCAAAACTCCATTCTTATGGAGTGTTTGTTGTCTCTCTATTGTGGAATACTTCATAGTGTCCAAAATTATAATGGGGTTCTTTGATAGATAGCTTTCTTTAAAAAAATATTTCCATTATACAATTGATAAGAAAATAACTTACAAATTTGGGGTGTGATAAAAACAGACACTGTGGAGAGATGGCTCGGTTACTCTACCTACATATAAGTTTATTTATTTTTACCTAATCTTGATTCTTTTTACAGTTATAAGTTGATTTTGTCACCCTTGAGTATTTAGGCTGTAACTAAAATATAGTTTATTCATTGTATAAAATTTAATATTTTGTGTATGTTTTTTATTTGCACAAACTATTATACATTCTACTACTTTATGACACTAAGCTTTTCTTAGCAATTATCAGAAATTAAATTTAAAAAATTAAGCTGTAATTGTTTAATTGGGTTTTATTCCACTTTTTGTTGATGTCTTTTGAGGCGCCATTTACTTTTTGTCTCTTTTAGTCTTTTTCTTCTCAGACGATAAGATCCAAATCTAAAAATCATGTTGCTAAG
Organism: Paguma larvata; assembly: GCA_030068075.1. Taxonomy (NCBI): domain Eukaryota; kingdom Metazoa; phylum Chordata; class Mammalia; order Carnivora; family Viverridae; genus Paguma; species Paguma larvata. The sequence goes on along the minus strand of CM057823.1, from coordinate 123,340,923 downwards.
GTGATACAAGAGTGTCATTTCTTATTCACACTAACCCCAATATGTTTAAAACAGATCACCTCCTTTTTATAGATATGATACTTGAACACGTGGCTTTCAACTTGTGCAGTACCAGAAGAAAAAGAATCATATACTGTTATTTAAAATGTAAATTGGGCAGCCACTGTGGAAAACAGTATGGAAGCTCCTCAAAAAAATAAAAATAGAAATACTATATGATTCAGTAATTCCACTACCAGGTATTTATCCAAAAAAACAACAACACTGATTTAAAAAGATACATGAATCCCTATGTTTAGTGCAGCGTTATTTACAACGGCCAAGATGTCAAAACAATGCAAGTGTGCATTGATAGACATATGAATAAAAAAGATGTGGTATATAATGGAATATTACTTAGGCATTAAAAAAGATGAGATCTTGCCATTTGTGACAACATGAATGGAGCTAAAGGATATTATTCTAAGTGAAGTAAGACACTGAAAAACAAATGCTACATGATTTCACTCATATGGGGAAGCTAAAAACAAAGGAATAAACAGAATCTGACCTATAAATACAGAGAATAAACTGATGGTTGCCAGAGGGAATGGAGTGAAAAGATGAGTAAAAATAAGTGAATGGGGGTGGGAGATACATCATATGGAATATAGTTAATTAGTTAATGATACTGTAATAGTGATGTATAGTGACAGATGGTAGGTTAACCTAGCATAAATCATAGAGAAGTTGAATCGCTATGTTGTACATCTGAAACTAATGTAACACAGTATATCAACTATACATAAATAAAAAATATATATATAGAGGCACCTGGCTGGCTCAGTCGGTTAAGTGTTTGACTCTTAGTTTCGGCTCAGGTCATGATCTCACCGTTCAGGGGTTTGATTCCCCTGCGGGGCTCTGCACTCTCGGCATGGAACCAGTTTAGGATTATCTCTCTCACTTTCTCTCTGTCTCTATCTCTGTCCTGCTCTCTCTCTCTCAAAAAAAAAAAATATATATATATATAGTTGTTCTCATCAAAATGCTGAATGTTCTTATAGTAAATAGATCAGTAAATAAATAAAGCGAAGTGTTAACTAGATGTATATGTTACAATGTTCATGTGTATCAAAGCACCTTAATGTTCTTAAATATCTTATAATTTTATTTGTCAATTATACCTCAATAAAGTGAAACATTGTAAAAATTCTCACGTTTCTGCCAGCAATATGTGCATTTTTTCCCCTGGATCCAGGAAGTAATTGCTGTTACAGGTTTTTAAGGTTTTTTTTTCACAAGTTAAGGGATATAAAGTTTTAACTCATTGTAAATATGTTACATTCTGACAATGAGTAAGTCTGAATATCTTCACATATTTATTTTCCTCTTGAATGTGTTTCCTTTGATTTGCTTTTGATATGATTTGCATTGTGTGCTTTGTCTCCTTCTTGGCATTTTTTTTACCTTCTTGGCATTTGTTAAAAGCTCTTTGCATATGATGGACACTAATGTACTGTCTGCATCCATGTTTCAAATTTCCCCCCCTCTATTCCTTTTCCTCAGACATTTAAAAATATATTCATCTTCCTTTTTGTTCCTTAATTTGCATTAACTTGCAGAAACAAAATTAAAAACTTCTAATTTAGGGTAAATATATAGTATTCAACTATCAAAAACTATTTTTTATAAAGTTGTTTCAAAAAAGGTGAATTAAGTATAATAGTTACAATTAAAATATAGTTTGTATTACTTGATAGAAGAGAACCTCTATTCCCATAGACTATTGTGAGGGAGGGATTATAATGAATTTCATGGGTACGATTGTACATAATCATCTAATGTCCCCCAGAAGAGCATAATTATATGGTCTTTTTTCACTTTTATGATAGGCAAATGACTTCCAGGAATCCTAATCATGATGAAATCATTCTGCATTTCCAAAATTCAGTGGCAGTCCAAAATAGACTCATCTGTGAAATGAGCTTAGATTGGTGGGACAGCATTTCTTCCTAGTAATTATGCATTCCAAAAATCTCTGAAAGGAGTTTCAAGTCCACACTGTGCATTGGTTATAGGAGGATCAAATTATGAGAGTCCTTATAACCCTCCATGGGTTCATCCCATGCTTAATGATCTATTACTGGCATGATAAGGGCTTAAACAAATGCTATTGATAATAAAAATTTAATAATACGCTAAAGTCTGGGATACTTAAGTCTCTTAACATATTAAAGGATAATTTTAAAAGGCTCACAATTGACCTTATAGGCACACAAGAGTACAGTCATGGACATCTTAATAGCTTTTTGTAGTATTAGCTAGAAGTGACTGTCATTAATATTGATCCATTTAATAAACTTTTAAAAGAGAGAGAAAGTCAAAACAATATATTTGTTCATCTTAAGACATTAACTATCCAGGCTTTAAGCAAGAGAAAAGCACCATGAATTCTAGCAACAATAATGGTAGCCACAGCATGTGCATCTGGGAATAATACAGCTAATTGGATATGTTTGGTGCACCATAATAAGGCATACATCATGAATTTTTATGAATGATGAAATAAAAAATTAGAGTTGTTAAATGTCTCATCCACTGTCACATAACAAATAAATGATAAAATCAGGAATTTAATCCTGGTTATCTGATGCTAGAGCCTGAACTTAGTAGGAGCTAGTGGAAATAGAGGAAAACAAACACAAAAAGAAAAAGGTCTTTCCATTTTTAGAGATATTATGATAACTTTATTGGTGGTATTTTTCCTTTCTTAGTTATGTTAACTTTTAATGGGCAAAGGGCTAGATTAAACAGATGAACAAAAAGTAAGCTCAGGACTGAATTAGAAGTATAAATTGGCAAGAGAATAGTAACCAAATCGTGTCATTCTTTATGGACAAGGCAAATTTAACCACATCTCTACCCTAAAGACCTGAGGAACCCAAGTACCGGCCCTGCATCACTGCAGTGAGAAATATCGATTCTGGGTATGTGAATAACAAGTATTAATTTCATGAAATTTTATGAAATATTTCTCTTAAAGATACAAAAAAAAAGAAATACCATTTAATTTGTAATTTAGGAATACTTTCCAATTCCATATTCATACTATAACTTGATGATTTTTAACGGTTAGTATGCAGAATCAGTTAACAGAAGTCTGGACATTGGCTGAGACAACTATCCGTTCACTTTCTCTTTTCCTAATAGTCACCTCTTTGAGCTTCAATATCTGTCTTCTCTTTTGAAATTATGCTTTCAAGTCCTGTCTTAACCTACTTCATGGTCAAGTTTTCATAATCAACTGGATACTTGATACATGCACATTTACGTGTGCTGGTATATACATACAGAAGTATATATATAATTAAAATATACTAAGCCATTTAATTACATACTGTATCTTTGCGTACATTAACTTCATTTAAAATAATTCTTACACTGAAGTAATATGTTTCACTGCCAAGGACCTATTGATTGGTAGTATAAATGTGGTATTTATGCAAATTGAGATGACAAATGTGCAAAGACACATGCATAACAAAGTCACTTTGCCAATCTAAATAGTTTGCTCTGTTTAGAGTAGGAGAGCAAGACATCCTTTGGAAAGGAGTTTAACGTACTCTGGAAAGTCTGAAAGATAAAGTGCCAGAGACTGGACCAGATACCAACATAACTTTTAATTTATCTTCTGAGTTTCTGTGTTTCTCTCTGAATTCCACTTGGTTTCATAGCAACAGAGAACTGTTAGCCTCTTTTTCTCAAGGTTCTATGTCTTCTTTTCTAACAACTATCTCCTTGAAAATAAATAAGAAATTTGAAATACCTTCTGCATTGTTACTATTTCATTTCTTTTGTATAATAGTATTTTCAAACAGGAGGGAAATTACGAGCTTTTTCTCGATGATATTCTAGCTCTCCGTTTTTGGAATTTCATGCCAGAGGGGGTGTTCTTCTTAAGGGTACATGTCAAATGTTAGATTTATAAACAAACAGAATATGTCTAGACTTAGAGGTGTTATTTCACACAGTCCTATCTGCTTGGAGAATAGGAGTGCTTGGAAAAAATTATTTGAAACATGGAGGACAGACGGTAGAATGATGTCCATCATATGCAAAGAGCTCTTAACAAATGCCAAGAGGGAAAAAAATGCGAAGAAGGGACAAAGCACTCATGTGAATCATATCACACTTTCAAATGGAAAATAAATATGAAAAGATATTCAGACTTACTAGTTGTCAGAATGTAACTTATAATGAATTGATACCTTATATCCCTTAAACTTACAAATCAAAGGAAACACTTTTAAATGGAAAATAAATATAAAAAGATATTCAGACTTACTAGTTGTGAGAATGTAACATAATGAATCGATACCTTATATCCCTTAAACTTACAAAAAAATTTAAAAAATTGTTACTGCAATTGCTGCCTGGGATGCAGGGGATAAATGCAAGTATTGCTGGTGGAAAAGTGAATTTATACAACCATCTTTTCACTTTTATTGAAGTAAAGTTAACTACAAAATTATAAGATATATAAAGTGAACATTAAAGTAATTTGATACATGTGTACATTGTAACATATACATCTAGTAATGTGTACATCTATGTAATTAACACACCACTTTATTTATTTATTTATTATTTATTTATTTATTTATTATTTATTATTGTTTATGAGAACATTTAACATTTTGGTGAGAAAACGTTTTTTTATAATTGTTTTTATTTGAGTATACTTGACATACAGTGTTACGTTCATTTCAGACGTAAAACAGTGATTCACCTTCTCTGTAAGTTATGCTATGCTAACCTACCATCTATCACTGTACGTCACTATTATAATATCATTAACTATACTCCATATGCTGTATCTCTCATCACCATTCACCCATTTTTGTTCATCCACCCACTTCCTTCCCTCTGGCAACCATCAGTTTATTAGATTCTGCTATGTGTTTCTTTGTTTATTCCTTTTTTTTAGATTCCACATATGACAAATCATCTAGCAGTTGTTTTTTTTTCGGTCTGAATTATTTCACTTAGTATAATAGCCTCTAGGTCCATTCATGTTGTCACAAATTGCAAGATCTCATCCTTTTTTATGGCTAAGTAATATTCATATAACATATACCTATATAATAGAGGAGATATATATATACATATCTATGTCCTTTATTCATGTATCTATCAATGCACACTTGGGTTACTATTATATTAGCTATTGTAAATAATACAATAAACATAGGGATCCATGTATCTTTTTAAATTAGCATTATTATTTTCTTTGGGTAAATACCCAGTAGTCAAATTATTAAATCATATGTATTTCTAGTTTTCTTTTTTTGAGGAGCTTCCATACTGTTTTCCACAGTGGCTGTCCCAATTTACATTTTCATTACCAGTGCATAATTATTTTTCTTTTTTTTTTTCTCCATGTCCTCACCAACACTTGTTATTTCTTATCTTTTGACTGGATTAAGGTGATACCTCATTGTGGTTTTGATTTGCATTTCCTTGATGATGAGTGACGTTGAGCATCTTTTCATGTGTCATTGGCCATCTGAGTGTCTCCTTTAGAAAAATGCCTATTAAGGTCTTCTCTCCATTTTTTAATCAATTTTTTGTTTGTTTGTTGTTTGGTATTGAGTTGTGTAATTTCTTTATATTATTTGGATATCAACTCCTTATCATATATATCATTTGCAAATATATTCTCTCAAAAAACATCAGTTTTTTGTTTTCTTGATGGTTTTCTTTGCTGTATGATTTATTTTGAAGTAGTCCCAATAGTTTAGTGATGCTTTTGTTTTTCTTGTTTGAGAAGTCATATCCAGAAAAATGTTGCTATGACTGATGGCAGAGAAATTAGTGCCTGTATTCTCTTCTAGAATGTTTATAGTTTCAGTTCTCTCAATTAAGTCTTTAATCTATTTTGAGTTTATTTTTATGTGTGGTCTATGAAAGTGTCCAGTTTCATTTGTTTGCATGTAGCTGTCCAGTTTTGCCAGCACCATTTGTTGAAGAGACTATCTTATCCGAAATTGTATATGCTTGCCTCCTTTGTCAAAAATAGACTATTATTTCTGGCTTCTCTATTGTGTTCTATTGATCTATGTGTCTCTTTTTGTGCTAGTGCCATACTGTTTTGATTACAGTTTTGTAGTACATCTTGAAATCTGAGAGTGTGATTCCTACAGTTTTTATTCTTCTTTCTCAAGATCGCTTTGGCTCTTTGAGTCTTTTGTAGCTCCATACAAATTTTAGGATTTTTGTTCCAGTTCTGTGAAAACTTATTCATTTAGTGTGTTTGTTTATTGGTGTGAACATTTAACATTTTGATGAAAATTTTAAAAATACTCTGAAAATAACAATTAAAATTAAAATGTATTTACTCTTTGATCCAGCAATCTTCTTCTCACAATTCATCACACAAATATAAAACCAGCAGTACTTAATGATATATTTACAATTCTATATTGAAACATTGTTGTTAGTAGCAAAAGACTAAAAAATGGATTGATCAGTAATAGTTGGGTAAATTGTTCATTCACAGTATGGGATATAATTCAGCCTTGGAAGGAAGGAAGAGGGATGGAAGGACGGTGGTTTTTTGAAGAACAGACAGTTTTGATTAAGAGATTGTGTGCATTTTTAAGATAATATCGCTGGATTTGTTCCATCTGATGGCTTTAAGGGAATATTTGATCTGTGCATTTTGTCATACATGTTGCTTCATTCAATGCAAATATTGAAAGATTATTTTTTACATATTTAAAGAATAGTAAAACAATTTTTCATAACAGTAATATATTGTAGTGATGCTATCTTCTGAATTATTATTATAATTGGATAATCTCATTTAAAAAAAAAACTACCTCAGTAAGAGCATAAGTTCATAAGAAAAGGCCTAAAATTTTATTTTCCTCGTATTTCATCTGAAACTATAAAACCAATTTTAAAAAGTTATTTCAGGGGCGTCTGGGTGGCTCAGTCGGTTGAGCATCCAACTTCGGCTCAGGTCATGATCTCGGGTCTGTGAGTTCGAGCCCCGTGTTGGGCTCTGTGCTGACAGCTCAGAGCCTGGAGCCTGCTTTGGATTCTGTGTCTCCCTCTCTGTCTGTCCTCCTCCTGCTCACGCTCTGTCTCTATGTCTCAAAAATAAATAAATGTTAAAAAAATTTAAAAAAAAGTTATTTCAGTGAGCAAATATGAGATAATTATTTCATATAACTTTTTCATATAATTGTCATAGAAGACTAGTTTGTGAGTTTGGAGAAAAGACATGCTCTTGATATGATTGCAATATATTTATTGGATAAAGCAGGGATATCTTCTTTAATTTTAACAATTTATATATTATCATTGTTATGAAATAAACATTTAGAAGTATTAACGTGGCAAAATTGTCTAAAATAATATAATTTTTTTACCATTCTCCACCTATGTAATTGGATTATCTTTTAAGACTGGGTAACAGGAATTCCAAGACAGAAATCACATACTGAAAAAATGAGAGCTTTAGTTACTCACATTTTCCATTGAAAAACCTTCATTTTGGTCGTATCAAGTCTTCATAATGTAAAAATGCCTAAAGAATGCTATAACAAGGATATATAAACTAAATTCCAAAGAATAAACTTTTTTAAAAAGTTTGAATTTTTAAAAAATTTGAATTTTAATATTCAAACAACATAATATACATGTATATTTAATGTAGCAGTTAAGATTTCATACACAATTTTGACCCTTGTTAATTGTAAACTTTTTGGAAATTATCATAAAGCATGTTTTTTTCTTGCTCCCAATGCAAATTTTATATATATATATCCTATATGTACTTAAAATTTTTTATTAAGCATCCTCACTTAAATATTAGAATTTCATTTATAATATGTACTTTTCTGTCTTCAAAAGGCATTTAAAATAGCATAAATATTTGCAGTGATACATGTTAAAGCCTGCTAGAAAACTAGAAAGAATAGCAAGCATAATTAACACACTAGTCTTTGGTGTCCAGCATAAACATGCTTGTTATTCAAAAGAAATAATGCTTTCAAGTGATTGAATTTTAAATCATGTAATGATATAGATGCTAAAGATAAAAGCAATGAAGAAATGCAGCCACACATTCATTATGTGCCTGGCATTGCACCAGTATCTGAAAGTAATTGACAATCTCCTACCATCATGTAAACCACCTTTAGAACTTTATGTAGGAATTACTTATATAAACCTGCAATTAAAAAAAAATAGATTCTACAGTAAACTTAAACTTCATAAAAATATTTCTGTGAGGGTATGAGCTATTGAGCTGTAGACAGGTAACACTTGATTCAGATAGAGAAATTATAATAACTAAAGGAATAGATGTAAAGTATGGCCTTTGTATATTTTCTTTTATATAGTTTATCTCAGCTGGATTTTTAAATGAGCTGCTGGAGAGCAAATAAGTCAAAGTTAAGATCTTTAGTTACAGCATCACACACATATGTATTGACTTGGATACTACACAGTGGGTGTTAGGCAAGCAGATATGTATTCTAACCATTAGGCACAAAAACTGTCTCTTCAATAGGTAATTCAAGGGTCAACTATGCTATTAAGATACCATTTTTTTTTCTAATAGTAGAATGTTTTATATTTTTTGAAATGCTGCTAATATATCTACATGGTTAACATATGTAAGCTCCTTGGCTATTTGGGGAAAAAAAAAGAAGAAAAAACATATAGACCTCATTTTCTCATTGGATAAACCCAGAAAACTTAGATTCATGATAATTACTATGTAATCTGTACTTACTCTTTAAATTTTTTTTAACATTCATTTATTTTTGAGAGAGAGGCAGAACATGAGCAGAGGAGAAACAGAGAGAGAGGGAGACACAGAATCCAAAGCAGGCTGCAGGCTCTGAGCTGTCAGCACAGAGCCTGATGCTGGGCCCGCACTCACAAACGGTGAGATCATGACCTGAGCTGCCGTTGGACGATTAACCAACTGAGTCATTCAGGCACCCCTGTACTTACTCTTTAATGGCAATTTCTATAAAACTTTATTTGATCCTTGTGTATGACCTGAAATGTGAAACAAGGTAGCTTCCACTGCATACTTTGTTTCCTGCTGTTGGCCACTTGCAGACCAGAAATCATTTTCCTAGACACCTGAGTAGACTGGATGTAGAAAACTTTAGAGATAACATTTTTTTTTCCTGTTCTCAACTTTATTTATTTATTTTTAAGCTTTTGTTTAAATTCCAGTTAGTTAATATACAGTGTTATATTAACACTGAAGGTGCACATCATAGTGATTCCACCCTCCATACGTCACCCAGTGCTTATCCCACAGCATCACGTATTTAATCCATCTCCCCATGCACTTCCCCTCTGGTAATCATCAGTTTCTTTAGAAATAACACATAAGGTAAAGGAACTTTTGTGTCATTTCACATAAATCTTTATCTCTATCTCTACCCATCTTTCTTTTTTTTTCCATCTGAGTATCTATAGATGTAAGTAGAGCTAGAATTATAACTAATGTGATATTCCAAACATAGTTATTAATATTTTCTTCTTTCATACAAATAAATGATAAGGAATATTGATTTGATATACTCTATTCAAGACAGTATCGGAAAATATAATTTTGATTGTCAAGCCTTTAATATGCCTTTAAATGTCTGAGATTACATCTTTACTATAATAGGGCATGATTTTTAAAATCTATGAAACTTAATAAGATGGGAATAGCTTGTTTACATATAGAGCTTAAAGTATTTAAAGTATATTAAATCAGTGGTTGAGCTCTGTAGGTGTTCTCCTCTGGCAAAGTTGTTTAGCATATATAAATCATTAAAATAATGGAAAATAACCCAAGCTCAAGTGGAATAGGAATGACTATTTAAGAAGATAGTTTTTAAAGTAGTTTGAGAATAAAATTAGAAAAACAAAAAAATGCCCTCAAAGAAACCATAATCTTTTGGAAAAAGTTTTCTTGTTTTCCTCAAATGTGCATATGACTAAGAATTGTGACGTCGCATGAGTTAGGATGAACAGGATTTCTCCACACACCTGCTGTCACTACCAGCAACAGGGCAGCTCTCTCCAAGTTAGCTTCCTTAGGTTTAGACATATGGAAAAGGGGTGGAAAACAATTATGAAAGGGATCTTCCTAAACCTAGCTCACCCACCTTGAGCTGAGAATTGCGGGCAGTGATCACATAGTTTTGGCAAATGATGACAAGGAATGGAGTCACACATACAGATATTCCCCAGATGTAAGGATTCCAGACTGGTCCTAGGCTGACTTCATGTTTGTTTTTGTCTTCCTTCTCCATGTCTCAGTCCCAGAGTCAGCCCATTGGCCTTTCTATTCATGGTTTTCAAGATGCAGTCTTGCACTAACTGATCTCCGGAGGATACAGCATTCTTAACTTCTTCTGTTCTATTTAAATTGAGATTTTTTGAGAGCTTTTATTGCTACTAACATCAGGAAAATGGAAGGGAGGCTAACATAATTGGAAAATAATTGGGAAGTTACAAAGTTATAACGACAATAACATTTGCAGCAATAGTTGTTTTTGGTCTTGTTGAACAGGCAAATGTAGTTTGAAAGGCTAAAGGCTGTTCTTTCTACTCGCCTTTATGTGTGTGTAAGTTAATTTTTCAGTCATGTTCAAAGGACAAGCTTCCCTACTGTCTGGATTGTGATCTTACAGAACCACATGAATTTTAAGGGGTTGACAACTGAGGTTGAGAGACTATCAGTATGAGTGTGATCATAAAATGACTATCATTTTATTCAGTCAATATTACAAGATCATCACCATTTATGTGTGTGAATTTATATATTTCTCCCTTTTCTCTGGCTGTTCAGAGCTACCCTCTGTGGATAGTTTAGCAGGTAAATGGAGTCTCATACATTCTATGTAAGGTTTCCATCACCACCCATTAAATAAATGTCCAAGGGAGCATTCATGGCAAGTCTGTCAGATTATAACATCCTCCTGTCCTTTCTGTTTCATGTAAACTACAAGCTTCTTAAAATTCTCCTACTCTTCACAAGCTTAGGCTGTTCTGTCTAGTACTATGTTCCCTTATACAGCTATATGATCCAGTGCTGAAACAAGTATCTCTCGTTTCCAGATGAATTTTTAATGTTTTTCAATATATAATGATACTTGCTGTAGGCCAGCCTTCCAATCGTGTGCCCTCATTCTTATTCACACAAACACAGCTTCGACAGTCTTTTCCGAGTCTTAGTCTCTGTGTAGTACTTTGTTTCCCAACCGGCTTACTGTAGAAAGCTCATTTCTCTCCATCCTTTCAGGAAGTCTCCTTTGCTCCAAATCTTAGAAAGCCTAAACTTAACCTCTTAGTTTATGAAACAATAAAAGGTAAGTATGACTTTTTCCATCTTGTAGGGAAGAAAACTGAAGCTTATAAAGCATAAGTCACTTGCTCAGGGTTATGTATCTCCTAAGTAGAGGGTCTGGGAATTGCACTATGCCTGTATCTAATCAGTATATAATATTGCCTTCTCCCAATGAAGAATTGATAAGGTTCATTTATCATAATCTGTATCCTGCTTTATAATAGTTCTCATAATCATTTTTCTTCCAAATACACAATGCCAAATCTATTCCCCATCTTAAAATAAGGAATATTTACTAGTGGTAGAAAAAATGTGGTTTTTCGAAAGAAAAATGCTATAAAAGTTGTAAAAAATATTCTATTACTTTGGTAGCATTTTAATATTGTCAAAGAATCAACTTTGGGAACACTTTTGTGTCATGTCTTAGTTTGGTTTATATTATCTATATAGTATTCATAGCAATTCCCTAAACCTCAACAGTTCTTGAATTTGCTTGTACATAAGGCAAAAAAATATTTTTTAGGGAACCAAGTAACTTGAGATAGAATGTGTGTGTGTGTGTGTGTGTGTGTGTGTGTGTGTGTGTGTATGTGAGAGAGAGAGAGAGAGAGAGAGAGATGAGAGATTTGATTTGTTTTCATTTATTAAGGTCATGTGTATATATCTCCAAAGTACAAATCCTAACTTCGAATATGAAATATCTTTCCATTATAGTAATGATTTAATAATAATCTTAGTAGTTTGAATAAAAAGGTCTGAGTACAAAATATGATTAATAGGATATTAGTATGTTCCCTCTTTTTTAAATGAAAATAACATAACAGGAATTGTATTAGACTGATGCGGAGTGAACTCAGAGTCAATAACTAAAACAAACAAACAAACAAAAAAACACCAAAAAAATAAGAAATCATGAATTTATAGGGTTTTTTTTTAATTTACTTTTTGAGAGAGACACAGAGCAAGCAGAGAGGGGCAGAGAGAGAGAGAGAGAGAAAATCCCAAGCAGGCTTCACACTGTCAGCGTAGAACACAATGCGGGGCTCGAATTCACAAACCGTGAGATCATGACCTGAGTCAAAACTGAGAGTCGGATGCTTTAACCGACTGAGCCACCCAGGTGCTCTCTGAATTTACAGTTTAATTAGAGGTCCATCAGCCATTGTTTCATTTTATGAGCCTGCTTTTCAGTTTTTAGAAGACTAATTCTACCCAGTACACATCTGTATTCGGCAGGTTTTTCTTTAAGACATTTATAGGGAATATGGCCAGTACAAAATTAAACATGTTTGTGAGCTTTAAGACAGTCATGCGTTTTGAAAAATCTTGTATTACTGAAATCTAAAAACTTCCTCATTAGTCTGAGGAGTGACAGGCTCACACAGACCTCTCTATCACTGCTGAAATACCAACAAAAATAGTAATTGCTTTTTCCTGTAAGATCAATTTTCTTGCCATAGTTCAGGCTGTTGAACAATCATTCAATTAGTCTTTTGGCTGTAGTTCTTTAACAAACTCCTTTTTTATCCCCTGGCCTGACTCAGTATTTGATTCAGGAGAATTTACTAACATTTTAGTAGTTCTACAACGTTTCTCCTTTTATTCAATGTCTTTAAAATTCTTCATAAACTATTATAATATTAATAGAAAATATTTTATCAGCCATTATTCTGTTAAAACAATATCATTTCATGCAGTTTGGTTGAGGAGCATTGGGCATTATCAAGTGTAGGTAAGTAAAAGAAAAGCAGTATTTACTGGAAAATATAGAGAATTGTTATCCCTAATAAACAAAAGCCAATTGGCTAGTTTTTGTCTAAAACACACTTTTTAAATTCTTTACTCATAGCCAAATTGTGATAATTTAATAAGCAACATAAATACGAGGCTCCTTAGAAGTAGAAGAATGCATTGTCAAAGTTACATAGATAAAATACAAACTTGACATTAGAATTCATGTTTCTACTGGGAAATTCCCTGAAGCAAGTTCCCTAACCTCTCTGGCTTCTTCCACGACCAAGTAGTTCTACTTGATTTCTTCTTGCTCCTCAAATCACATCCAAGCTTGCGCTTCTTCTACAGGCCTGGTTAGTTGCTCTGTTCTTTCGAGTCTGGCGTTCTGTCCCCAACCTCAGTTCTATAGTCTGTGTTCTCCTCCAGATACCTAATGTGCTTCCTAGTTAAACAACTTAAATGGAACTGGTGATGGTGTTAGTGTTTATATATGCTTGCAGCTGGTGCGCTTACAAGAAAATGTTTGCCTTTATTTACTGACCGTAATTTTTCACAATATTTTTTTTCACATGTGTCCACCAGAGATTTTGTCTTTCTTTTGCAAAATAAATGTGAAAATGTTTTGAAATACTTAATTTTCATAAAATGTCCAGTTATATTGTTTGTAGTTGCCATATAAAAGTGGTTCTTTCCTAAATTATTTTATGTGAAAAACAATACCCATGCATTTTAGTTTGCATAGACATGATTCTTAGTGAGAGCAAACCTAAATCTGGTTACTGTTTTTTTGTGTGAATACTCCTAAATGATGACTTTAAGTGTATTTTATTTCATAGACTGCAATGCACAGTGACAAAACATCCTCTAATTAGATATTCATAATAAGCCACTACTATCCGTAGGACTCATAGCAAATGGAAAAAAAAAATATTGTGGGGTTAAATGACTTGTGCAAGACACAAGTATTGGTTTAGACGCTTTCAACTGCAAAGAACAAAAAACCTAATTCCAACATGCATAAATAATAAAGAAATGTATTATTCACATGAAAGAGAAGGCAAGGTTTTAAGGCCAACTTAATCCAATGGCTTTAGCTCTAGATACATTTTTGTGGCATTTTTTTTGCATAATTTTTTTTGTGTGTTCACTGGGCTGGGAATGAAATAACTAAAGGAAACAATGGTCTCAGTTTTCTCTGAATAAATGTCCAGCCAGGAGAGAGACTGTCTCTTTCTGTGGCTGATTTAAGATTAAATACAAATTTCCCAGAAGCTGTAACTTTGGGCTTCATTTCACCCTATTGTCCAAGTTTGACCTTATGTTCCCTTCTGATCTAATTCACGTTGACAGAGGTGTGTCATTCACTGATAATTTCTTGTACTATTTCTGCATTATAATGATGGTTAGAAGAGTAAATAAACAAATATTTGGGGGTGCAGAACTGTTAAATTTCCTTCACCTGTGGTAGAATGTTAGTGGATGGGATTTGTATGTATATTGTTTCTCAATGTAGCACAGCATAGCCAAGTCCCTTGAACGTAATAGATATTTGATAAATAAAATAATAAAAGCTGATGGATGCTAATAAAAGCTTATAGAAGCTAATAAAAGTCGATGGAAGTTCTTCTAATTACTTCTGCATGGGAGCTAGTATTTTATTTAGTGGGACTGGGGAGTGGAGGCTATCACCTCTTCTTGGGAGAAGAATTTACTGAGGGAAATATTTAAGCTATTGTTGTCATACAAGAATCCTAGTATATTTCGACACCCTTTCTCTTTAGTCTTTTACTGTCAGCATAACAAATATAAATAACCATATTCACTCATTAACAAAACACGGTTGCAAAAATCATCTCACACCTGTTTTTCAAATTAATTGCAGTTAGCAGAAGTTCAAAAACTCTTGATTAAACTTTGTCTTCCTTTTAAGTATTCAGGCTACTCCAGAGTTTATAGCCCCAAAAGGCATAAAATTTGATTCCCTTACCCAAGCAGAAGACACATTAGAATTCTTCCTTGCATCCCTGCCATTGATTCCGGCTGTTTAGCCATGCCAATTTTTGATGCATGGTACATGCAGTCTAAGAGGTCCATGACGACACCTTGCTGATTTGGCTCATTGTCCAGCCTTACTTTGTGCCTCCAGGATGACGATACACACCGTCAGGGCTTATCTGTGACAAAGATTTCTCAGACTTTGTCTTATAACATTGAAACTCTTGCTACTAACCTCCATTAGTGGCTACATGGCCGTCTCTCTAGCACCAGGTGGTCTCTGGTGCTAATTTGGAAAGTGCATAAGTATACCACATCAGAAACACTTTGGCCCTCTGGAGCTGACCCATATCTAAAATCAAGCCAATTCTCTTATAATTTTAGTTCTTGATACATGAAGAATCTACGTATAGCTCTTTCTCCTAAATTTTTTCATATGAGAGCAAATTGGACTCACTGTTTGGAGACATTCCATCTTCAATAATTTCAGGATGATTTTTTTGACTTGTTTCTCATGGAGAAGAGAAAAAAAATTACACATATAATAGTAGAATTTTCCACAGTGTTAAGTACCTCTCATTTTGTTTTTGTTTTTGGATACACACTGCCTTATGTAGATTGGCAAGACCATCTTGAAAAGCAAAATCCCAGGAATAACCAATGATTTCATCAGGCCTGGTTTAGTGTTGTATTAGACTGTACAGAGATGTGAAATAATATTCACATTTATAATTTTTAATTTTTAATGTTTACTTATGTTTGACACAGAGAGAGAGAGAGAAACAGAGCATAAGCAAGAAAGGGGCAGAGAGCGACGGAAACAGAATCTGAAGCAGCCTTCAGGCTCTGAGCTGTCAGCACAGAGCCCAATGTGGGGCTCTAACTCATAAGCTATGAGATCGTGACCTGAGCTGAAGTCAGAGGCTTAACTACTGAGCCACCCAGGTGCCCCAATATTCACATTTATATTATGAAAAATATGTTATTTTTGTAGTGAAAAACTAGTGTCTAGCTATGACATGAAAAGTTACATTCAAATAAAATAGAAAATCATGATGTTCCAAACAAAATCTGAGGAACAGGAAAGTGTTATTTTCAAGAGGGATTGCAGCATTACTCTGCTGCTGGACTCTCACTAGTCATGTGGACAAATCACATCTCAAAGCCTCAATTGCTTCATTAGCATATTGAGGTAATAGTAATACCTACTCTTTAAGGTGGAACGCAGGATTACATAAGATAAGGCAAGCAATTCACTAACCAGCTTAATACCTGTCTCACAATAAATAATAAAGGTTATTACTATTATTATTATAATGCTCTAATTAAACACATGTATTTGGAGATGAAAATAAATACATCCTTACATGCACATCTTGTACATCCTTATGTTATCAAACTATTTTTACTTGAATTAGATGATTTTTGGAGGCTTGCTGGTACATTAAAAAAATAAACATTAAGGGCAGTGTGCTGGCTTAGGTGGTTGAGCATCAGACTCTTGAATGCAGCTCAGGGCATGCGTGATTCCAGGGTTGTGGGAGCGAACCCCATGTTGGGCTCTGTGGTGAGCATGGAGCCTGCTTAAGTTTCTCTCTCTCCCTCTGCCCCTCCCCTGCTCATGCTCTCTCTCTCTCTCTCTCTCTCTCTCTAAATATATATATTAAAATATATATATTAAAATAAACATTATATATATATATAGATAGTGTTTATTTTCTTACTCGTCAGTAGCTACTGTTTATCTGGACTCCTATTCATTTCTCTGATCCTTCCATGTTTCCCCCAAAGTGAAGTTACAGGCCAGTATAATTCTACACTTTCCTGGAGAGACCAGAATTGAATGGAACTATAATATCCTCGATTCTCTTTTCATATTTAAGCCTAAAGCCTAGAATTAGAAGGAAAGAAATCCTAATTAAATATAGTAATGCTGAACTGAGAAGATAATTTAACTTATCTTCTCAGCATCCATACAACAATGGCAGAGAAGTTTTATTATCCCATTTTACATAGTCAGAATTAGTTCCCAAAGAGGTTAAATGATTTCCCTAAGGTTTCATGTGTGAGAAATGGCCTGATGTTAACTTGATCATAAAACCCATTAATGTTTTCTTTCTACTACACTATCTCCCCATTATCTTTCAAAGCACAACTTAATATCTTAAAAATAATTTTACCTATCTTTTTTTGCACTCTCCCATCTCTTAGCTAGGCAACACCATGCTTAAACTATGCCATTTTGTGAGGAAATAAAAATTGCTAATAGAAGAAAGTGAACAATTAGATTTTCTATGTAACACTTGGTTATTCATCTGCTATAATGAGTATCTCAGCGATTGTAAGCAGTTTACCAGGAGACGTAACAAAATAGTATATAAGTAGTTCCTTTATGTATCATGAGTTCCAAGAAGATCTACATGTTCGGAAGTTCACTAAAAGGATCTCACATTACTCAGGCACAGTTGTACTTATGGCTATTAAGTTACAGTAAAAGGATTAGCAAGGGAAGACACATTGGCCTGAGTCTGGAGGAATCCACACACAAGCTTTAGAAAGTCGTCCCTCAGAGGGGTGCCACGTAGAATGTGCTCCTTCCTCCAGTAGTTAAATGCAGGAACACCTGTGTATCTGCCCAGGAAAGCCTACTATAGACTCAGCCCAACATCTTTTGTGGAAACTGGTTATACAGGTTCTCTAGGCCTATGTGATCAGCCATAATTACAGAAATTCCAGATTCCCACAAAGAAAGCCGATGTTCACCGTAAGTCAGACTGATACAGTGAATTCAGTGCCCCAGGCAAACAAAACAGCCTTAACAGTATAGGGGACTTCAAAAGCCAAGTTCCACCAGCCCTGCAATTGGGTCCTTCTAAATAGTAATATTTAGACCCACTATGTTAACTCTCTCTGTACTGTTTACAGAGCCAGTATGTGGGGGTCAGTAGGGCACAGCAGAATTTTGAATCAAACTGTATAATTATAATACGAGAAAGAACATGAAATAATGCCAGT
This sequence comes from Paguma larvata, assembly GCA_030068075.1. Taxonomy (NCBI): domain Eukaryota; kingdom Metazoa; phylum Chordata; class Mammalia; order Carnivora; family Viverridae; genus Paguma; species Paguma larvata. The sequence goes on along the minus strand of CM057823.1, from coordinate 123,322,823 downwards.
AGTTTTCTGCTGTAGTAGAAGAATTTTAACACTCTAAGCCCATGTTTTCAAATTCTTCTTTAGAATTTCACCTACATTGTGAAGACAATACAGATCAAGATGGTTGAGTATGACTTAGGAACACACACTTATTAGGTCTATTTGCCTGTTCGATGCAGCACACTAAAAAAAAAAATATGGTGCTTTTATAAATTTAAGGGCATAGTGGTTGAGAGGGATATAAATGGATATTTAATATATGGAGTAGACCATGGAAAATGCTGTAAGAAGTATTCAAAGGACTAAGGAAGTGTAAGCAAAGTAAATAGAATTTTCCTTTAAGAAGATTTACGAAAGTTCCAGGAGATAGTGACATTTGATCTCTGTTTTCCTTAAAGATTTCTATGGCAAAGATAATGCAATGACATTCTTGTTATAGGGAACAAACACAGGGAGCTGTGAATGTACAATAGATTGATAAAATACTGAGTACTTTGATATACTACAGTGTGACACAATAACATACATCATTACATAATCATAGAAGTTATTATATTCATATTATACTATTAATATTGCTTTTAATATTAATTATAAATAAGGTCAGAAGTGTGAACTGATCCAAGATTACAAATGTTTTGAATTCCATGCCAAAGGGATTGGTTTACTCATTTTCTATCAAAAAAGGAGAGTCATCCCATAAGCAGCAACTTATTTCCTACAACATTGGAAAATAATGATAATTCTTATGTTCAAGGAAATTCAATGGTTTTAGGAGCTGTGTGCCAGGAACTCTGTCTGGATGAAGACCAATATGTATTTCTTATTCTAAATCACAATCTTAACAAGTTGTTTGTTTTTAGTGTTCCATAAGGATTTTATTTTCATTACCCATACAGTAAAGATCAATAAAATCTAGTAAGACCTGATTGTTGACCTGCTATTTTTAAACACATTTCTTGAATAATTGTATTACATTTATTAATAAATATTTCAATTTCATTGGACTTAGATTATTAATCTGAAATCTGAAATGTAGAAGTTAAAAAAATTCACCCAATCATATTGAACATTTTATATTATTCTTTTTAAAACTCATATTTGAATATGGCTTCCTATATTACATGCTTGAATTAAAATGTTAGGGAAACACTGAGCGGTTCAATATGTAGTAATTTATTCTAAATGCTAGGTGCTAAGTATATGAATTAAAATGAAATTAAAGTGTCTTATCAGTGTACTAAACATTTAATGAATTTAAGTGAATTTAAGGGAATAAAATTCATCCATTTTAATTAAAATTATCTTTTGATTTTATATGTTATTTGTAGTATTTTATGTTTTCCCATGAAGTTTTTTTTTGTTTCCTTTTCATGTAAGACAAGATGTGCTTGGGACAGTATTAGAAATAACTTGGAATTTAGCTATAAGGAGACTGCTTTATTGAGGACATTATATAAACTATTTTCAAAAATATCATCGAGCCACCAAAATGGGTCACATTCTACAAATGATAGATTTGGGTTTTGAAACAAATGTTGCATATTTTCCTCTTTAAAATCCATGCCATTCTGAGGAAGAACTAATTATCTTAAGGCTCTGAGTCAACTGTTGCCAAATGGTCTCACAGTTAGCAACAGAAGAGAAATGAAGCACAGAGCAGTAAACCTTGGGGATTCACCTGGCCTCCTTTGCAGCCAAGATTATTCCTATGGTGTCAGACAACAATTAAAGAACCTGAAATTGAAGGTGACTCAGAAAAGGGCAAACTGAAAAGTGTAACTCTCTCAACCAGGTCATCCACATCACAGTCAAAGAATAACCAGCACATAGTGAAAGAATAAGAGGAGATAATTCAAAAGTAAATAATTTAATTATTTTAATTAACTTTCATTTATTTATTTAATTAATTATTTTCAAAAATTATATTAATTTAATTAATAATTTAAATCTAAAATAGTTATTCTAAAAGGCAGAGATGAAAAGGTAATTGTCATTAACGCATATGTGGAGAAGTAGAACAAATACTGGAATCATGTATAGTGTGGACTTCACTAACCGTAATCTTCAAGAGTCATATCCCCTATCTCTAGGACTCACCTTCCTCACAAATGAAATAAAAATGATGAGCTAAATTATTTCTTAAGCTGTTTTTTTTTAATAACAGTCTGTAAATCTTCATGTAAAATTACACATTTATAAAACATTTTAATGTAAACATCATAAAATAATATATCTTGTCTGTATCGACCCAACACATAGACTGGGATCTGGCACATAGTATGCACTCAAAACAATATTTATTGAATGAATGAATGAATGAATGATCCAGAGAACAAAAGGGAAGAGTCAGTGGGTTCCTTAAATGACTATCAGCAGAAGGAAAGCATATGCTAACACAAACCTTGCTGCTGCATTTTCACTGTCTTTCTCTTCCTCTTTAAAGTAAACTGCACTCTTGGTGATGGTGAGACAGGGTTGGTAAAAGGGAGTCCTGGGGAATTTCAGAGTTTCTCCCAGGCTTGCATGCCCCTGGTTGGAAACACTACAAAGCAGTTTGAAGTCCTTAAGACTAAAGAATACCATTTCTGACAGCTTTCCTGTCCTACAAATAACCCAGACCTTCAAGCTGTGGTCAGATTGCCTAACATTTCATGGCTACACTTTCAAGTTAAATAAATCAGAGAACAATATTATTGGAGTTAATACACAGTATTTAATTTCAAAACATATCTTCCCAGCTGTTATAGTCTGACTAACCCTTGCCAAATGTAGCCATAGAATTTTTTAATTATCCCTTTCTTACACTAACAAATCAATAGACTAGTTTGAATGGAAACCTGATGATTGCAAATGATGTATTTAAAACATCACTTGACTTTTGGAAGATGCTATTATCAGACTGGAAGAATAAAAATATGCCCAAGTAGTTGTAACATTCTGTTCTTAATGTTCATAGATTTCCAAGAGCTTCCAATTTCCAGCAATTCATGATGCAAATGCAGTTAAATTAGAGTATTGGGAACTGGAAGTTATCATTTTATTTTCAGGTAGGTCTTTGGATTTGAGAGGACATTAAATTACATTATAGAGATTTGATCTGTCGAAATTATGTAACATTGATCTGTCAGATGAAAATTTAAGCCATGGTGCAATTTCTGACTTACAGTCTAAGATTGCACTTTTATTTTTCCGTTCTGTTTTGCTCTTCCTAGAAATTAATAATGACAGAAATAAACACATTTAATAAAGTAAGATCTCCAGGAGTAGATTTTGACATAGTCTGATTTATTTGTTTAATATTTAGTGTTCAGTGGAGTTGCTCAGATGATACAGAGTTGTACATAATGAAAACTGTATTTAAAAGTGGAAACTTTAAATGGATATGTTGAAAGCTATGCCAATTTATAAGGTAATAATTACTAAAGATATAAAGTATCTACGGCAAAATTGAATAATGCACCACACTGGCACTGGCTACTTGTATAATATTTTGGAGTGATTTTAGAATGGTTAAGAGAGATTTTTTTTTTTAAAGCAGGGTAACACTAGTATAGGCAAAGGCCACATTATTGACACAGTTGTTGAATCTCAGTTGATTAGGTAACAGAGCTCAAATGTTAAAATGGAGAGGTTTAAACCTTAATTTTCTAAAAGAAAAGAAAAGCTCAGTATTTTAGAGCTTAAAGAGACTAGTCCAATTTTCTAATTTTCTGAAAAAAGAAATGTGATCTCAGAGGCTTAGATAATTTGCCCAAGGTCAGTAAAAAAGAAAGGGACCAATTTATTCAATTCATTTTTCTTTGGAATGAATTTAAATTGTAAATATTAGAGGCTATATGTTAATACCATGTTTATAAAAAAGAGCTAATAAATATCAATTTTTTTAAGAGTTGGAGAGGGTTTTTCATTCTGTTCACTCAATAAATATTTGTTCGGCACCTACGAAGTGCCAGACGTTATGCTAAGTACTGGGGATGTAATGTTTTCTAAGACAGACCTGTTGCTTACTGTCATGAACCTTACCTTCTGGTGAGAAGAAATAGCCAGTCTACTAACTAATAAAAGTATTTTTAGTGGTAAGTTTCAAGCAAAAAATTTAAAATTGAGTGACATGACTGCGAGCAACTTGGTATCTATTTTAGATTTGGTGTTCAGGGGAAGCCTCTGACACAGTAAATTTAAACTGAGATTTAAATGGCAAGTAGATAACCCTGAAGATTGTGGGGGGAGATCATTACTGGAAGGGAACAGTTGGTTTAAAATCTCTAAAGCAGGAGAAATTCAGTTTTTGAGAAAATGTTGAGAGCAAATTTGTGATCATAAATTTGAACATAAAAAAATTATGTTTTCCTCCAACATACATAGAAGGTACAGTTATATTTTCTGTAGATGATATTGGAGTTTAGTCTTTGCTAGGGAAGTACAACAGCAAAAGGAAGGATGCAAAATGTTGAAAGGTTTTGTGTCAAGTCTGGTGATAATCATGAGCCGTGGCCTCTAACCTGAAGAAGGACATTAGAGGGATATTGAATGAGAGAGTGGTAGGCTCAAGTGATCGAAGATCTCTATAAATTTGGAAAATTTGAGGATGAAAAGTTTAGATTAGTAGTGAGATGCCCTTAGAGCATTTGGCCATTTGTTAGTTGTTAGAATTAGCAACTCTAAATGTTGCCTGCAGGGAATTATCAGCAATAGAAATTCAAAGAATGCTTTAGGAAAGATAAATGAGTTATCTTTAAAACAGATCAGCTATGTGCTTTAGGCCCTTCTTGTGGAAAGGTGGCACTTAAAGTGGAAAACCTGTATTCAAAGTATTTACTTCTGTATCTTTAGGCATATTCTTTAATTACATGCACTAATGGCTATCATTATAAGAACGATGATCCTTTCAATCCTTCAAATCCAATGTATTGAGTCCCTGAAACTTCACTAGCTAAAGTATCTGAAGTTAGCCAAATCTCTGCATACAAGTATGAGCAAACAAATGTATTAGCCCCAGGTTTGTGCGGAGGAAGATGTGTCTGTTCTTCTAGAAGGTTCCTTCTAGAAATGACCTAGCTAAAAGTATAAAAGACAGAGAAGAACGAGAAAAAACATCTGTTAACAAGATGGCAACTTCGGAATATGTAGCATACAGACATCATTGTATCTGAAATCTCCAAAATCCTAAAAGACTGAATTGCAGAAAGCTGCTTCTTATGAATTATATCCATGGTAAAGAAACAGTTTTTATTTGATAACAGGAGAATAAAAACACGATGGATTATTTGGTTTGAAATTATTTTAATAGCAAAAATAATTCTCATCCCCATATGACCAGAATGTGCACACAAATGTTCCTGCACCTATAAGCCTTGGGAATTAGAGGTCTTAGGGTGTGCTTCCTAGAACATTTGTTTGCTTAGCTAAAACAAACAAAGAAATAATAAAAGATACAGCCTGTTTCACTTAAAATGTGTGCAAGCCACAGTATTCAAGACAAGATCTGAAAGGCAAGTAATTAACAGAAGAAACACTCTACACATTTTGTTGTTTTTGCAAACCAAATAAATACATGTGGATATCCTATTACTAAGTGGTTGCTTGCATTTTTTTTAAGTGCCTAAAAATATGCCCATGTAAAAATTTGGTAATACAAGATCAGAAGAAGCAGTTAAAAAATATCTCCTTACAGATCTTGCTCTGGTAGAAATCAGTTGAACCCTGTCATTGTTCTCTGCACTCCAAATCTGATAATAGAGGAACAATTCTTTAAAGATATTATCTTGTCATATAAATGGAAGCAGGAACCCAAAGCACTATTTTATAGTGAAATAGCAGAAAGCGATATTGTGTTCTTGGGCACATACTCACATGTAAATATATTAACACAAAGTAATAAAATCACTATATTTTAAACTTTACAAGGATAAGAATTCCGTTTTGTTCATGGCTATTTCCCCAGAGCCTGGGAGAGTGTCTGACATATGGTTGATGCTCACACACATGTAGCCCACATTCTCATTGTAAAATGCATAAACAGTTAAAGCCCTTAAGCTTTAGCAACCCTTAATGATGTTTATTAGTAGTAAACATCAGATATAATACATGCCGTGTTTTGGTACAATGGTGGTTTCTTTCTGACTTTTTTTTTAACTCTTTGTAAAGAGTAAACTTCTTTTCCCAGAAGCAAAACGCATATAATATTAACATAAAATAAATGTAAAAGTAAAAATATATTTTTTATCTAAATATTTCATCATGTGTGCTTAATATTTAAAAATACCTATTGAGGCAATTTACTTTTATTTAAATAAAATAAATAAATAGGGGGGCCCGGGTGGCTTAATCAGTTAAGTGACTGACTCTTGATTTCAGCTTGGGTCATGATCTCACGGTTCATGAGTTCAAGCGCTGCATTAGGCTCTGTGCTGACAGTGCAGAGCCTGCTTGAGATTCTCTGTCTCCTTTCTCTGCCCCTCCACTCATGTTTTCTCTGTCTCTCAAAAATTAATAAATAAAACCAAAAATTAATTAATTAATTAATTAAATAAAAAATGAAAAAAAAAAAAAACCTGTTGGAGCACATGAGTGGCTTAGTCACTTAAGCAGCCACCTCTTGATTTCAGCTCAAGTCATGATCTCAGGTTCATGGGATAAAGCCACCCACCGAGTTCTGCAGAGACAGAAAGGAGCCTACTTGGGATTTCTCTCTCTTTCTGCCTCTCCCCTGTTTTTGCATGCATATTCTCTCTCTCTCTCTCTCTATCAAAATAAATGAACGTTTAAAAGAAAAGTATGTAATTTTTTCCTATCACTTCAGCGAGGCAGAGAACACAGAAGTAGTATACAGAGACTATTGCCCATAGAACCTGCAGACACAGCAAAAAGAGCCCAGCATTGAGGGGTCCACCTAACAAGTAGACTGAGACACCCGTTCCTGGTAGTAAGTAAGTGGCAGTGAGCATTTTGCAGAGCTCCATATGAATAGAATTCATAAAGACTCATTACTTAGTGGGAACTTTGAAGAACTGAGATGCTGAGATTTCTGCAAATAATAGTGACCCTGACAAATGAAAGTACATCTTAATGCGACTGCCGCAAGTGGAGGAGTGTTGGTGACACAGGGAGGAGTATGAACAGAGGTGGAGAGGTCAAGAAGTTGGAAGAAAAAGTTAAGTGAAAGCACTTTTCAGCTTCTCTTGGATTTCCATCAAGGTATCCTCCTCAAGGATGAGTGTATCTTCCACTGTCAAGAAGGAATTGACAGTGTTGGGATCAGGATCAGAAACCCTCTCAGTGTCATTTAGAATGTATTACACATAATCATATGTAACTTGGCCATTTTGTAAACTGATGTTCTCAATTCATTATATAGATTAAATCTTTCAGAACTAAACTTTCTTATTTTTTTTTAAGTTATGATAAAACTGAATAATTACTCTAGGTCTTGTGATAGATTCCTGTAATCCATGCTTATTTATTTTAATTGAATTCAGTTTCTATTTCTAAATTTGAATATGCCTGCTTAATTTTCTTTTTTTTTATTTTTTTAACGTTTATTTATTCTTAAGAGACTTAGAGACAGAGCGTGAGCAGGGGAAGGGCAGAGAGAGAGGGAGATACAGAATCTGAAGCAGGCCCCAGGCTCTGATGAGCCATCAGCACAGAGCCCAACGTGGGGCTCGAACTCACAGACCATGAGATCATGACCTGAGCTGAAGTCGGCCGCTTAACCTACTGAGCCACCCAGGCGCCCCTATGCCTGTTTAATTTTCATCGTGAAATAATCATTGTCATCTTGGTAGATAAGGGACATTGACCAGCTGAGAATTGTGCTCTAAGATACATTTTGAAAGCAACATATTTTTTTCTTATAAACTCTGTCACTGTTTATTGCTTATACATTTAAAAGAAAAACATGATGGCATACTTTGGTATTGTCAAAAAATATAGTGTCATAAGAAATGCCGCAAGTCTTAAAATTATAAATAAAAATTTAAATTGATGTTGATTTAACTTGAGTAGGAATAAATGAATTTATTTTATCTGATAGATCACTAAAGGTAGTACCACTTGTACAATTTACAAATGTAGACTGATATGGCACAGATTGAGTGGAACTCTTTAGATACATGAACGAAAAGGAAAGGGAATATTCTATGTATTCAACAGACTTTTAGCACTTACCATGCTCCAGGCACCCTTTGGGCAATTGGGATGAATTAGAAAACATAATAACAGAAATCCCTGTCTTTGTATCACTGTAATTCTAATGTGGAAAAATAGATAATACCCACTAATAATAAATTTATACAGTGTGTTAATAGATTTTAAGTGTCCCTGGAGGAGAACTAGAGAGTAAACTATAATATGAAATAGGATTACAAACGTGGACCTCACTGACAAGGTCAAACGTAAACAAAGATGAGAAGCTGTGGGAGTTGGTCACTGAGATACCTAAATGAGGGGCATTCCAGCCGGGATGAGCATCTGGTTCAAAAGCCAATGTAGAAGAACATCTGCCATTGTCCAAGGACTCTCATGAGGGCTGATTTCTATAACAGAGGGATGGGAATGGGGATTTGGAAGAGATGGGGTCAGAAATGATAGACAGATGATAGATCGATCTATCGATCAATAGATGAATAGGTAACCATATTTTAGCTCTTAATCTTCTCTTTCGAAGTACTTCACTACATTTTTTTTTTATGTTGCATGGTGGGAATGTAAAAGGCAGCCTAATGACAGATTAATGATTTAAATAGTTTAGTATCACCAAAGAATGGTTTTTCAAATATTTCACAATACCACATTCTACAAATTAAGTACTAATCCTGTCCATAGCTGTTTAAATTCACAGTTGTACTGATTTACTGCCAGGAGAGAATTCTAAAGCATCCACCTTTCACTGACAATACTTAGGATTACTTGTTTTCTGAAACATATATCTATAACTTCCTACTTAAGAATTAGATTAACGGGTGTGTCTGGGTGGCTCAGTTGGTTAAGTGTCTGACTCTTGATTTTGGCTCAGGTCATGATCTCTCAATTCAAGAGTTTGAGCCCCCTGTCAGGGTCTGCGCTGACAGTGTGGAGCCTGCTTACGATTCTCTCTCTCCTTCTCCCCGCCCCTCTCCAACTCATTCTCTTTCTCTCTCTCAAAATAAATAAATAAAATTAGAAAAAGAATTAGAGTAACAAATAGAAATTGTCAGAAATAACATTACATAAAGCCCTAACAGAGGTTATATCTCATATCTGAAATGGAAGGACATTTTTATCACAAATGACCACCAAACTATGAACAGCAAAAACAATGGAAACACTCCATTTTTAGGGCAAACTTCATTGTATCTAAGCTCATAAAATATCCTTATATTCCCCGGAGCAGGGGAAATTTAACTTATGTGCTATACCAAGATAAGCACTGCTAGAAAACTGTAGGCATGAAAGTGCTATACTTGTTTAATATTTTAGTTAGCCTAGAGCAAGGATAACCACAGACAAACTCTATGAAATGTTATTTGTGCCCACATAGTTACATTAATTTTCTTTTAATCTTTGTCTGCCCCAGGAAATATTTCAATTGAATTTTACATTTCTTTCCAAGATATCAGGAACGCCGGAATCTAGTCTCATTTATTTTAACATTTTTTTTCACAGTTATTGCCAAACCTAAATGAATTCAAAACCAAGAATTTATCTTGGATTTACTTCTTCAATATCTAAAAATGGCATGCTTTAGGTGAACTTTAATATAATTCCAGAATTAGGCTTACTCATCCAATGGGTTACTCAATTTTTCATTTATTTCACATATATTTATTTAATTCATATTAGATATTCATCTCAATACACATAGCACATAAAGTGATAGTTATTCCTAGAGGTAGTATGTGTAGTGGTTGCAAAAGAACCTCTGTAGTCATATACTCTGGACTCAGTACTATACCTCCTTCTAGCTGTGTATCCTTAGACAAGTTAATTAACCTCTGTGACTCAATTATTCTGTGAGCAAAATGGGAATTAATAATGGCACCTGAAACAGTATAATGGTGAGGAATAAATTATGGCGAGGAATGAAAAATAGTCATGTAAAGTGCTTAGCACAGTGCCTTTCTTCTAGTAAGAATTCAATAAATGCATACGATTTTTGTTCATATGCATATGTGTCCATTAAAAATATCCTGTTGTGTACTTACATTATTACTTAGGGAATATAGGATGATTTCCCATTTTTAAAATGTCAGAACTTTAGCAGTGAAGAATGGTGAAGTCCCTGAGAACAACGACCTATCTTGATTTTTGAAAAGAGAGATGAAGAGAAATTCAAACCTTCTAGCGAATTGATTACAGATATCATGGCATAGAGTTTCAAAGATGATTAGAATGATTAACTTTGAAAAGAAAAAAAAAAGGAAAACACAGTTTAACACATTTTGACACTTGGTTGTTTTTAGTCCTTGGATAGATTTTAGCCCATATCCTGATAGCTTTGTAAAATTTCAAACAGGTGTACTATGAATCTCTGACTTGCAATTTCAATATAGTATTAAAAATACTTCTAATATGAAGGCTAAGAGAGGGGCGCCTGGGTGGCTCAGTTGGTTGAGTGTCTGACTTCAGCACAGGTCATAATCTCGTGGTTCATGAATTAGGGCCCCGCGTCAGGCTCTGTGTTGACAGTTTGAAGCCTGGAGCCTACTTTGGATTCTGTGTTTCCCTCTCTCTCTATACTGCTCCCCCTGCCCCCACTCTTTCAAAAATAAATAAACATTAAAAAAAATAATATAAGAGCTAAGAGAGTTATAACGGAATTACAAAGTATTTTTCAACTATGTTCATTAACTTTAAAGAAAGACTGGGCATTACATGCAAGAGTGAATTCTTGCAGTTTTTAAGTAGGTTCAGCATCCTTGGGAAAGTGTCTGAATTTCCAAGTCTATTCTGTAAACATATGACGAGTCACAAATCTCAATACTATCACTTACAGAATGAATCCTAAATAAGGCTAAGGTTATAAATCCATACTGAAGATTTTTTATCAGCAATGCAGTTGAAACTTGTCACTGAATTTCAAGTTCATGCAGCAAGCTGCTAGATGAAAAAGCAGATACCCAAATTAAGAAAACCAGAGTTTAGGAACTAGATATGTTTGACAATAGTTGTATCAAGTCGTGTTCGATTCACTGGAATTTCTTTACTTCTTGAGTAGTCTCATCAGTCTCACTGAGAAGCCATACAAGATCAAAAGATACATAGAAAAGAATCTGTAAGAGAATCAATCTGTCTTAAAATTAAAACAGTGCAGACAGTAGATTTTAAAGTTCAGCAGAGATCATCCCGTATGACTCTCATTTCTTCCCATCCCCATATCATTTTCTTGGTAGGTTAAACCAAAATCTAGAGTTAACATTCTCCTCATCTTCCAAAATGGTATTTTTTTTTCCTTAAAATGTCTCCCTGTTTAAGAAGAAATATCATGGTAAGAAGCACAGAGACCAGAAGTGTTTTACTCACACTCTTGTCATTCTTTGGGGCTGAAAACCATAGCTGCAAAACGAAGCTAACAATAGCAAGAACTACAGTGGCACGTCTTATTTTGTCTAAAGAAATCAGTCCAAAAACAGAGCAGAACAACTAAAGATCATTTTAGCTCAATGTGGGAAAATGATTTGGTTGTAATATATAATTATATCTTATATAATAAGATTATTGTGAGAATTGGATCACTCAGGTAAAACAGTTGGAGCAGTGGTTGGCACATAAAGAACACCCCCAAAATAATAATTGTTTTTTATGACTGTACTAATAGTGTTTCATTGGCTAATAACAAAAAGAGGCAATATCTTGGGGCACCTGGGTGGATTAAGTGTCTGACTCTTGCTTTTCGCTCAGGTCCGACTCTTGCTTTTTGCTCAGGTCATGGTCTCACAATCGTGAGATCAAGTTCTGTGTCAAGCTCCACACTGACCTTCTGACTTAAAGGCTTATACTTACTTTGTACTCAGACTAATTTCTGTCATCCCTTAGGGTATCATATCTCCCAGATCATATTTAGAGAATTTTTAGTGAATCTTATTACACCTTAGATCATTTGAGTCCTTTATTGAGACACAATATTACCTGAAGCCCTGTAAATATATAGAGAGTCCTTTTAGATCATTATTCCTTGCCCATGTGGCTCCCAAATTCTTGGCATCAGATTCTCTGATTCACTTCTTCAGTCTTAAGATCGAAGTTTTTTCAATAAGTCAGTGCCTAAATTATGACCAAGCTGTTTACATAGTTTACACGATATACTATATCTGTGCTGGAGAGCTTACCCTCCAACCCCTATTCCATCCAAACAGGTATGGTTTTTCTGAAAGCCCTAATACCAGCTCCTTTCGATCACTGCGTGCCTTGAAGAATCATCATGACTCCTGCATGTGATCCATGTTATAATAAATTTGAGTTCTTGAGTATATAACATATTAAACATTTTGAGTGCTGTGAACTTAAAGAAACTTGACTAAATATGAATGGATGAAGTAGGTATCTAGGCTCTTAAAATATTGGATGAAGTTTTGCTTTTGTACATACTAGCTCTATATTCAGATCATATAATTTAAATTTTGAAACTTTAGATTTTTTCCTTTGAAAAAGTAAGTATAAAATACACACCTTGACTTCTGCTTCTATTCATGAGAGCATAATGACTTGACTTGCTATAGTAGTTAAACATCTGAACAAAACATATAATACAATCCTCCCACATTAAAAAAAAATAGAGAAGCACTGTAATGCTCGAGAGAAGGGAAACAAATCAAGAGCTCCTACAATACCTGGTTTTCAACCTGGAGACAACGTTTGGACCATGGTGCCCGGAGGGACTGCCTGGAGAGAATTTCAGGATCTTTACATTTTGTAGTTGAGGGGGCAAATATCTGATTCTGGAGAGAATAAAACAGCTAGAATTTGTGGGAAAGATTACCATAAAGGAGGGAAAAACACAGAGACAGACCTCTAAAAATCTGTACTGGTGTACCCCTAAGAATTTTGTTTGAGTACTGATCTTTACAAATGCAGAATGAAATTTTACAAGGCCAGGCAAAGAACAACTACTGAAAAGGAATAATTGACAGAGAACTTCGAGTAAATGAATTCCCAGAGATTTCATAGTTCCAGGAATCTTCATGGATATGCAGTGGAGAGCACAAACGGTCAAACTCTAGTAATAGGAATAAGTAATTCTAACCACTTCTTCAGACCTATTCTAATTTTTTTTTAACAAGCCTCAGGAGGATTAGTTTGACCCACAAGTAACTTAACCATTTGCCAGAATCAATTCTAACTCCTTCTAAGGTAATAAAATCTAGCATTAAACAAAATAAAAATCACAATGTCTGGCAACCAATAAAAAATTGCTGGACATGAGAAAAAATAGGAAAATATGACTCATAATTAGGAGAATATTCAGTCAATAGAAACCTACCTGGAAATGATAGATGATAGAATTAAAGAAGAGAAGTTCAAAACACTACTAAAAATATAAATATTTCAGGGCACCTGGGTGGCTCAGTCAGTTAAACTACCAACTCGATTTTGGCCCACATCATGAGATCGAGACCCTCATTAGGCTCCATGCCCAGTGTGGAGATTCTCTCTCTCTGTCTGCCCCTTTCCTGCTCATGTTCTCTCTCTCTCTCTCTCTCTCTCTCTCTCTCTCAAAATAAATAAATAAATAGATAAATAAATAAGTAAATAACTACATACATACGTACATAAATATAAAATAAATAAATAAGTTGAGGACTTAAAATGTGAATATAAGGAGAGAAAAGTATATTCGAATTGAATTTCTAGAGATTAAGACTAAAATATCTGAAATAAAATTTTCGCTGAATGAGATAAATAGATTAGACAGAAGAAAGTATCAATGAACTTGAAGATGTAGTGATAAAAAATATACAAAATGAGGCCATTGGATTCTCAAGAGAAGGGACAAACTTTAAAACAAAGTGTCAGGGCACCTGGGTGGCTTAGGTGGTTAAGTGTCTGACTCTTGATTTCAGCTCAGGTCATGATCTCACGGTTTGTGAGTTCCAGCCCCACATTGGTCTCTGCACTGACAGTGCAGAACCTGCTTGGGATTCTCTCTCCTTCCTCTGCTTCTGTCCCACTCATGTGCTCTCTCTTTCTCCAAATAAATAAATAAACTTAAAAAAAAAAAGTCAAGTGTCAGCAGCTTGTAAGACAATAACAAGCCATTTGACATTTTATTTGAGTACCAGAATTAGATGGCAGTAGAAGTAGGAAACAGAAAAACTGGTTGAAGAACTAGTTATCAATTTTCCTCAAAATTTTAAGTTAGTCATAGTTACCTCCAAAGGCTGTCATGAGTGCCAAATGAGAAAGTGTGCATAGAGAACATTTTTCACTTGTGCTTAGTCAATATAAACATTCTCATTGTTTATTGCCTCTAAATATTTTCCAGATATTTTATATTCTTCAAATAAAAGGCATGAAACAGGGGCATGTTGTTCAAATTGATCTTATATTTAGACATGTTATATCTGTAATAATGATAATACAAATTAGAATAAGAAGATGAGGATGAAGAAGGAGATAATTACTATTTTGGGATGTACTGTGTCTGGTCCTGTGTTAAGTGCTATACACATATTCCTCATTCAATGTTCACACAAACCACATGGCATAGCCACTCTATCATTTTTTCAAGTAAGAAAATAAGGTATTTTATAATGTGTTAGCATATAGAAGAAGGTGGAAAACTAGAGATTTCAACTCTATCAGTCTGAACTCATTATACCATTTCCCATATTCTAGCAGTTATGAGCATGAATGCCTCTTTAGAATGTATTTTTAGCCTCTACTGCCAGGTTCTGATATTTCATTTTGTATGTTTTCTATATGAGTTTTAGGCTTTTCAAAATGTATTCCATAAATGTAGGTAATTTTCTATACTCAGAAATCAGGCTGTCATTTATTTATAAGAAAAACTGATTTGCCAGATTGATTCTGGGGCCTTTTCTAGAGTCAATAGTATAATTGTCTGTTTTTACAAATAAATTTAATATATTTAATATTTGTGTTGTGTATCTGTCTAAACAATTCAAGAAATGATTTTTATATATGAAAAGTTAAAATTTTAAAAACTTCTTATCAACTTTTTAGACATAAATGCTGTCACCAAATGAAAAATCTGTATGCCATGAATTTCCTTATAAGTGTGAATACTTAGTGAGTAAGGTATCACACTTTCAATGTGCTGTGTAACAAACAAAACCACAAAACAGTAGCAATCTTTCTTCAATTCCAAAATGTAAGACTAGCAATGCAATACTTAAGTCTAACACGTTTCTTGTAGGCCAGTTATCTTACCAAAGTGTTGGTGATAGTGTAGAATATATAGTTGAGGTCTTGTCCTTTTCATTTTCCGTCAAGAATTGAGCTATATCTCGACTTAATCATTATTATAAAATTGAAAAGCCATGTTTCCTAAAGCTCTGTCAAATAATTTAGAGCCATATAAAAATATTTATGATAAAGATATTTATTAGAATTTTTTATTTTTAATATTTTTTAAATTTCTCTCTGATAGTGTTACCAAAAGGAAGGAAAAAATGAAATGGAGATATAGACTAAATTATGAGAATATGTGAGTCCTCACTTGGTATTTTTAAAATTTACCCTCGATTTTCAAAAACTCTATCAAAGTAAGCACTGACTTAAAGAATAAGTCCAATCTCCAACTTTTTAAACACTTCACAATTTGGCCAGTATCTTAACTTTATTTCCACACCACTCATGCCAGTTAATCCACCCTCCATTTCTAGACCTATCAGAGAGGTACTTCTCAAATTATATACATGCATATGAATCACTTGGGAAGTGTGTTAAAATGTATATGCTTTTTTTTTTAATTTTTAATGTTTATTTTTGAGAGACAGAGAGACACAGAGTTTAAGTGGGAGAGGGGCAGAGACAGAGGGAGACACAGAATCTGAAGCAGGCTCCAGGCTCTGAGCTGCCAGCACAGAACCTGACGCAGGTCTTGAACTCATGAACTGTGAAATCATGACCTGAGGCAAAGCTGGTGCTTAACCAACTGAGCCACCCAGGCACCCCTATAATGTATATTCTTGCTCAGCATGTCCTGGGTGGAGTCTGAAAGTCTGCATTTTGTAAAATAATAATAGTGATTTTTTATTAAGGTATATAATTGACATAAAACATTATATTAGTTTCAAATGCACAACATAATGATTCAGTATATGTGTATACTGAAAAATGATCACAGTAAGTCTAGTGGACATCCAACACCATACAGTTCCATTTTTTTTCCCTATGATATGGACTTTTAAGATTTATTTTCTTAGCAACATTAAATATACAGTCCAGTGTTATTAACTCTAGTCACCATGTTTTACGTTACATACCCATGGATAGTCTGCATTCATAATGAGTTCCCATGTGAAATGATATACAGACACCATACTTTAAGTAACCTGGTGTTTAGAGGATTGCATGCTGCACTCTCTTAAGCCTCAAAGACTGTAAGATGTAACCTCCTCTGTGGGCTGCTCTGTGAATGCCCATTCCCAGACTGAATGAGCCTCTCTCATCTTCTGCGCTGAGAAAATCCTGTATGTACTACCTCAGTTTTAAACAGAATCTTTTAGATTATGGTTTCACCAAGCAACAGGCAATCACTGCTAAAACAAATGTTTTACATTTTATTTTTACTTATGATCTTAGTCTTTAGCAAGAAATGCATTGGTACCACATTTGAAGACTTACTCTGATACCAATATTAGCATATGTGTGAGATTTTTGTCTATATTCAGATTTTCTTTGCTAAGTGAATCATTTTACTTCAAAATTTTTGCTCTACTACCAATTATTAATACTTACCAATTTTGCACAACTACCAATTATTAATTATTAGTGACTTCTTTGCCAATGATACTATATATGTATATATTTGTTTTCTTTTTTTTTCTTTCAGGGTTTGAACCTGAAAAGACTGGAGGCTGTACAAGGAGGGAGAGAGGTAAGAAAGTCTAGAGACAGAAAGAGAGGGAAGAAAAACAAATGATTACAGAGTTGCAGTGATGTGGTTGGTAATGGTGTCTGTTGATGATGATGATGATGATGGCGATGGTGACGGCGATGGGGATGGGGATGTGTCACAGGGATTTTGTGCGCATATATCCCATTCACTCTGGTCAAGGCATATTTTACACGTTTTTGTAAATGTATCCTTTGTGCTTGTTTCTCTGAAGCCTGAGAAAGTACTGTTTCTCTCGTTAGCTAAGCATTGTTCCTGCTAAAATGGCTTTTTATAGCAGCCAGACCCTCTAGATGGGGGAGAAAAGCCTTTTTAAGCAAACATTACGATGCAGTTTTTAAAATCCCTTCCTGAGATTATTAGCACAATTCTAACAACCCAAACATTTTATGACATCTGAGAATTTTGACTCTCCTGTCCAAGGCCACTGGCATACACTTCCAGGCTGGCATGCATTATTACATAGTGTAAAGTTGCTTTGGTAATAATAACAATTTTAAAACTTTCTTTAATTATTGTTTATCCCAGATGCTTTATAAGGAGAGGGACTTTTAATAGTATCAAACATAATACCGTATCATGCACATTATATGTATTATGATTTTCCTTAACCTTGCAGACTTGACCTTGATTAAATTTCTTTCCATGCTAAATATGTAAATGCTATACTTTGTGACTTGGGTTGTTGGGGATGGTTGGAGGGTGGAATTTTACATTTAAATATGAAATAAAATATTTAATATTTTCTTGTTGCCCAAAAGGTAAGTTTATTTTTAATGATATTTACATAATATTTTTGGCAAAAGTGAAGTGTTTTTGTCTTACAAAAAATAATAATAATAATTACTCCCTCCACCGGTGTGGCTTCTCTTTCTGTAAAAAGAGGTTTCTTCTGTATTAAGTTATGAAGTATTTTCCTTTCTTTCTTTGCTGTTTGAATTTCCAGTTATATGTTCTTAGTGTTTGGCATTTTAGATCCTAGTAAACTTGTCATTTAGGGACTCCTTCCTATTTATGTGCTATTTTCCATCCAGGATAATCTATTCCTTTTGAACGGCACATAATAATTGGCTTATATTGGCAGAAGAGCTGGAGAAAGCGACATATAGATAAGGCTTTAGATATTTTTCATGTTGCAGGAAAGCAAGGTAATAAGTATATGGTCGTTTGTAAAGACAGATTGTGGGGAGAAAAGTGTGTACCATGTGAGGAAGACCTCAGAGCCGTGTAGTTTTGGGAGGGTAACTGCTATCATTCAGACATGACCCAAATAGACTTATGTAGAGAAAGAAGTTAACTCATCACCTCCTAAGTGAAAGTTCACACCGAACCAGTATTGCCACAGTTTATCTCTGCTGATTCAGTGCCTTTAAGGAAATGTGCTTTGGAGTCACCCAGCTTCTCCCTGTTGTCTCCTAGTCCAATAGTAACTATGTGTCCAAAGAAGGAAAACCTAAATCCATATGCACATATAATGGCATTGCTAAATGGTAGCAAAATTTTACATTTCCTTATCAAGTTTTGTGATTTTTTATGTTATTTTGAAAGCCTTATGACTGATTTTTATTAAGAAGAGTTACTATTCAGTTTTGTTGCTTTTTTTCATTTTCTGTGATTTTATTTTTATTAGAAATGCACTCATGGGTAAAAGAACATGTTAAAACATATTGTGTTTTAAATTAAATTTTCTTAAAATTATGTTATGATTTGCATGAAGGTCAAAATTTTAATGACTTACAGTTTAATACATACATGTGTATAGAGGGGACCACATGATTTGGGTCTTCCCCCTGAGGTTAGTGGAGTATTTGTGAAGAAGGTAAGTTTATCAAATTAACGATAGCCAGGCTTCTCTTTGGCACCTGACACCACCAATCCAGAATATAAACTAAATGCTGACTATTAAAATTCAAACCAACCACTTCACTTTATGTCTGTGCAACACTGGATTACTTGGGCATACTTCTAATTAACCTAACACTCACCTTAGTCTTCCCCGTGTTTGTAAAGCCCAATGTATTCTATGGCAAGAAACTTTAGAAGAGTTATCAATTAGATGAAATATGTTGTGAAACTCTTCTGTGAAGTCTCAGTGGTAGGTGATCTATAAACAGAGTCCAAAGGCCAGGTTAAAAGGCTCCTGATTTCTCTTGTTTATGCTGTGTGACTTATCTTCCTGATGCCTATTTATTGTGCTTTATTATGTGTGCTTGACAAAGATGTATAGTATACTTCAGATTATGTTAAATTGAGATGTGCAGATTTAGAAAATTCTTACTCAAAGCATTCTCTTATTATTCTTTATCCTAATGCTATTGTGACTGATGAAGATTTAATAGCAATGATTACTTCTTAAGATGAGTTAATTCATTTTAGTTTAAATGACAGATATTCCCACTAGGTGTTGATGGATATAATACTAAGGGCCTGTTACCAAATACTTAGAAGAAGGTTTAAAAAGCATTGTTTAAAATGTTTTATTTACTTATTTGAGATAATGACAATGGTTAGAGCATGCATGGAAAATTGAAGCAGGCAGTAATATCCTATTTAGCTAAGTGGTAAATACTATTAAAAAGCTAATTGCTAGACAGGAAGGCCAGATTGAAACACTACGTGCTGTATAAAATTATAAATTAAGAAGTGATTAAGATATAAATTACTTTTCCTAAGGAAATGGAGGTGGGTGGCACCAAAATTACTTGTATTATTGTGAAATATTTGAAAATAGGGAGCAATTGTATTTTAAAAAGTTACATGTGTATTTTTATACATTTATGCATGCATACTGTGTATAACCTGAGAGGGCTAATCATAATAGATATTTAAAAAGGGAGATTAGTGGAATACTGAACAAAGTGTGATTATTTAACTGCTATTTCTACATGATTGTAAATGAACTTCTTACCTCCAGTGAGATCTTGTAACTCATAGAAAAACCTCAGCGAAAAGTCCCTGGGTATGACACACAGATAAATCAATGTATCTCTTTTCTCAAGGAATTTCTCTTCTACTATACAGTGCTTTTGCTGTTAAATGTAGTTAGAATCAAGTTACTATCAGTTTTCTTAAAAGATCATATGCCTTTGTTATGTCAAATGCTATTATGTATTCCAAGGTACAATTTTTGTTAACTTATTAAGGATTTCTCTATGTGCATATGTATATATTCACACTAATATTTAATGGCAAATTATCTCTACTTTCACCTTACGTCAAAAATACTCAATCATCCATATTTTGGATATCTTATATCACAAGTCTAAATACACATAACATGTGACTTTATATCATGAATGAAGACAACTAATTATCATGGTTGGATATCTAAATCAGGGTTAAACATTTAATTTCAGAAATTTTGCTGAGTGTGGTAAGCTAATACGAGAGACAATCGAACTTTTGGATTGTGGTCGTGTTGTTGGAAGTTATATAGATTCCAGAACTATTGAGAACTATAGAACTATAGAAGTAATGGGAATAAAGTACAAGTGTGTAATGATCAAGGGTCACTTGATATATATATATAATTTAATATATATATTTTCAGAGCTCAGATCTCCCACAGGTATGAACAGTATAAGCAGAGATTATGTTGCCTTTCTTTATCTGGAATTATGAAGATAAGATTAATATTGATGTACCTGAAAATTTTGAATAAATAGTTTTACACTCTTTTATACTCTTACAAATCTGTCTTATAAGACAGCTTATGAACATGCTTCTCAAACATCTGGAAAAAATAACACTTTAGATGATTTCTAGAAGCATTCATTAGGAATATGACCAAAATACGTTTTAGTCCTATACATCCTTTTTCAAAAAAATTCCCTGTTATGGTTTGAAACTTTTTCAGTGGATTATATTTAGCCATGATATAAAAAAAATCCCAGTTGGGGGATTAAAATTACAAGCAGACAGATTCTGATAGACACATTGTTAGGGAAAAGTAGACATTTCAAATTATCAAAATAGCTGATTTGTGAATGTGTCATTCTCAAAAAAGTCATGAGCATGTCTTCCAAACTACCTGTTTCAGAGTCCAAAATGTTTCACTTTCTCTGTTGAAGTATGATATTCCCAATCCTCATCTTGTTTTGTTTTGTTTTGTTTTTGTTTTTGTCAAAAACCATTAATAGGAAATTACAGACAATGTGAATTTCTAATACTTAAGGAAACATAGTTAGAGACATTAGAAAAGGGAAATTGAAAATTAAATGTTTAGTTAAATGCTATTTACACAACCTTACTTTATATTTAACACATTAATCATTTAAAATAATAATTTAAGATTTTCTGCTTACATAAGGTGCACTTAAGCATATGCTATTTCTAAAGAAAATAATTATTTTATTTTGATAAATAGTGAATTTTATGCCTTTGTTAATACAGTTGGATAACTGCATTGTTTATCCCTTGACAAATTACATATTTCTACTTGAAGCTGAAAGTCAATTTTAAATTTGAGCCTTAAGAGGGAGAAAATTCAAAGAATAAGGTAAACTATAACTCCACAGTTCAAAATAATTTGTCTACTTGGAATAGTAGCACAATCATTATATCAAGTGAAACAAAATAAAAGTCACCTTTGATTTTTCTTTCTATATATAACTTAATTAGAATTATTAAGCAGATTTCCTTGGGTCTAGGTTATTGCTTAAGTTAGGAAAACTCAGTATTACTTTTCCCAAGTCCAGCAGGTCACTTAAGACAATGTTTTCTAATGGAATTAAAAAAAAAAAAAAGATAAATATGTTATCTCTAAGAATAGAACTAAACTGAAGAAAGTATATTGTTCTTGGAAATAAGAATACCAAAGAATACCAAAAACTCCTGAAGTGCCATTGTTCTCTTAAAATCTAATTTTTTATGTCATTTTGAAATTAAAGAAGATAACTGTACTTCTTTTGTGCATCAAACAAGAAATCTTTACCAAGAAACAGATCTTGATTATCAGTTAACTTTAATATTTTTTTCTGCAAAACTTTCTTCCATTTGCATGTTTTCTTTATTGTTCAATTTTCAGAATAGACTGAAAGTTTCTACTTTTGTTCAACTTTACCTATCCCATTCTTGGTTGCTGTAGAGTTTTGTAGAATAAGAAATTCTTTGACATCCTCAGTGATACAATTTTGGAAGGGAATTATATGTTGGCTAATACTGTTTTCTTTTCTGAGATATAAAAGCTGAAGATAACTATTTTTAGAGCCAGAGCTAAGCCATGGTTCAGTGCCCATGGTTTGCTGATGAGATAGAACTAATTTACAGTTTGATTTTGAGATGAAGAGACCTTTAAGGACTCAGTAAAAAATAAAATATGCCCTTTTTCCCCTATTCAGAATTGACAGGCAATAATGGAGGTGAGATATCTTTGTGCTTATAAATCTATATTTAATTGAAAGAATAACACAAGACCTTATAATTATTCCTGTTTCAAAGGTGGTTGAGAAGACAAAATGAGTTAATATGTGCAAAGCTCTCTGAGCAGCACTTTCCACATAGGAGGTACTCAATAAATGGCAACAATTACTATTAATTTTTCATATTATCTGATCTTCCCTTCATCTTTTCTTCTGTCAGAGACAGAGTGTCCGGTTGTTGGAAGATTTTGCTCTCCATATGAACTAGCCTACACCATGAAAATCACAGATTCAGGCCTAACATTACACTTAGAGGATTTTATATTCTAAATTAGTTCTGAGCTGACAAATTTCAAATAGGACTACAAGATCTATTTTGAATCCATCATCAAACCTCAGAAATTCTTTTTTTTATGTCAGAAATTATTAATTTCCTGTTTATATAATAGATAACAGAAAAATGTATTTAACTTTTCCCCTTAACATTGTTTGCAGAGAGCAATGGATAAGGCATGTACGTTTTCTAAGCTATTTTTCGCTTCCTCTCTATTTTCTGGGTGATCTTCAAATTGAATTTTGCAGATCTCTTCCATGCTTGTAGATCACTGACATTCCAAGAGACTCTCCAAAAGAAACTCATTAATTAAGCATAACTAAGCTTATTAGCTTCAATAAGAACACAATTTAGTAGTATCTCGGATGAGGAAAAAAAATCCAAAGAGGTGCACGCTATTTAATTATTTGCCTCCTTCTTTTGGAAATATTTCATTATCTATATTAGATATTCCTTGAGTATGCACATAATGACAAAATAATATTTCCCAAAAGAAGCAAGAAAAAGAAGTGGAGAAGAGGAGAGCAGTGAGAGGAAGCCAGCTTCAGCAGATACGACATCACCGTGGGAGGAGAAAGGGGGCCTTACATACAGGAAACTCATATACATATACACAGAGAGCCACACTAAAGAATATTTACAACATGTTTGAACAATAATTTGAAGTGCAGTGAATTCCATCAAGCACAAATCCAATAATTATGTTATTGTCAAAGTTTCCCCAAATCGACTCTAATTTCAGACTGTATTGGTTGGAATTATGCTAGTTAGAGACATATGCACATGAGTTAAAATATCAAGTAATCAGGAATTAGACCTAAAAGGCCAAATAGATTAAGAACCCTGAAGTCAGAATCTTCATTTGTTTTGTGCACATCAATACAAAGCTATCATGTCATAAATTCTGCCTAGTCTCTATCTATTACCTGCTTTACAAGACTTGCCTTTAAATCATCCTGTGTGCAACTTACCACTCTCTTAACTATCCTCCACATTCCCTATTCTCCTTATCCTCCTAACTTTCCTACTTAGAGACCTACTAAAACTTTGTCAAAGCAGTGTTCTTTTTAACTGTAGCAGATCTAACAAACTTAGTTTAGCTTGATCGAAGGTTTGTTTCTTTGTGGTGTTTTCTTAGGTCAACAGTCAAAAATTATAGAGATACACTAGAGGTCTGGTAATTCTGGTTGGAATTATGCTGGTTAGAGATATATGCACATGAGTTAAAATATCAAGTAATCGGGAATTAGACCTAGAAGGCCAAATAGATTAAGAAGATCACATGAAAATTTGGCTGAAGCAACTTCCCATCTTAAGAACCTGGCCTAAGCCCAGGTTGGGGATCTGATAAACTTTCTAACTCTAAGCAAAATGAAACTAAGTGGAACCAACAAAGACAAGACTGAGGAAAATCCTTATAATATTTGGAAAAGGTTCCCAAAAGGTAAAGTTTAGCTAGAGAAAAGCAGTATGTCAAAACCTTCTAAACTCATGAATGCTTGAAGTTGGACCTCTTCTTATTGACTCACAGTGGAAAGTCATGAAAAGAGACCACGGGTACTGCCTGCTGTAAGTGAAAGAGCAGGTATTTTCATTTAGGGCAAGAGCTTTCATTTTTTTTTTTTTTTAGCTTTTGTCATTAAATTTTTACTGTTATCAAAACATATACATATACAGAGAGTAAAATAGTCAAATACATCTACAAACCCTGTTACAACTAAGAAGACTCTCATGCCACCCACCTGCACTTTCCTCATTCCTAGCTGTAACCTTCAAATGTTTGAATTGATTCTTTTGGTAGTTAATTCCACATTTCTGGATAACCAAAGGATTACTAAAAAACATTCTCATTTATAGGAGGAAGAAACTCTATATTTGGGAGATTGACAAAAGGAACATAAAGATTAGACCCAGCATAGAGTCTACCTCGCTGTTGCTGACATAGAGCCCCCTGAATGAGAGACTTCAGTGGCCTCAGAGGATCATGTTTCAAGTACAGGAACTCAAGTCAGGTTGCACAGGGATTTCAATGAGACCTCTAGTGTATCTCTATAATTTTTGACTGTTGACCTAAGAAAACACCACAAAGAAATAAACCTTTCGATCAAGCTACACTAAGTTTGTTAGATCTGCTGCAGTTAAAAGAACACTGCATTGACAAAGTTTTAGTAGGTCTCCAAGTAGGAAAGTTAGGAGGATAAGGAGAATAGGGAATGTGGAGGATAGTTAAGAGAGTGGTAAGTTGCACGCAGGATGATTTAAAGGCAAGTCTTGGTAAAGCAGGTAATAGAGACTAGGCAGAATTTATGACATGATAGCTTTGTATTGATGTGCACAAAATAAATGAAGATTCTGACTTCAGGGTTCTTGAATTCAACATATTTTCTTGCTTATGAGTCTGTTTTCAAAAATATTTGGATATTTGTAAGGATTTGTAATTTTAAAGTGGATTTTACGAAGAGATAAAGACTAAGAAGGATTACAGTGGAAGAATTTTGACTTTCAAATCAATATAAATTTAGATATGTTTTTATAAGGAAAACATATTGTTTTTAGAATCAGTTAAACTCTGGGGATGTCTTCACTTGAAAAGATACAAACAAATTATGGTTTTATTTCACTGTTTTATATGTTTCTTTGAAAGTATAAAATCAGAAATTTCTTTTTTGCATTGTTGCTTTTATTTGTGAATATACAGCTATTTCTTGACCTTTATCTATGTCAATTGATACAAAATAAAATTTCTACTCCAGATGGTCTAATTAAGTCAGCTCACTTTCATCAGAAAAGTATTTATTTATATATAAATTAAGAGATCTCTTATGATTCCTTTCTTAATTACAAATAGAAGCCAATTGACACCTCAAAAATGTATAGAAGAAAATGAACATTTAAAAAAAATTTTATACTTATCCATAACTTAGTAAATAATATCTTTTCTGTTTGGTTTTAGATTTTCATGTAGAACAAATAATCCCCATGGAAATGTTCAATTGTATTAAAATTCTGTAAGCCTACCAGAACACATTGCTTCCCTTTTCTAAATAACTTCACTGCCTTCCTTTTCTGTACTTGGAAATAGATCCTCACATCCCTTGCTATTCTTTGGTCATTCATTCAGTTGAGGACAGTTGTTTGACATTATGTCTAATTTCTGTTTATATGCTGTGCTGAAATCTGTCACTTTAAGACAGTTCTCTAGACATTGATGCTCAGCTTACTGAAATGGAACAATCCTGTTTAGTTCCATTGTTGTCCTTTAATTATATCACAGGACTTCCCTCAGTTCCTAATCAGTGATCATTACATTGTTACCTAATATGTGATCTAAAACCTTTAAGTATAGTTACCTTATAATAAAATAATAATATATTATATAATGTATTAATTAATAATAATTTAGGATTTTTTAGCTTCTAAGAAATATTATATAAACAATTGTTTTAATTAGATTATAAATGTGAAGATTAGAGAACTTCAGACTCATCCAATAATTGTTGTAGTCAGAATAATAGCTTTAAGTACAATTGCTATGACGTACCATATCAGCTTGCTAAGGTCACTATAGCAAAGTAGCACAGACCGGGTAGCTTTAGCAATAGAAAATTTCTCACCAATCTAGAGCTAGAAGTCTAAGATAAGAGTGTTGGCAGGTTTGGCTTCTTCTGAGACTTCTCTCCTTGGCTGGTCTTTCCTTATACGGTTTGTCCTCTGGGCATTCACACCCCCCACTGTTTTTTGTGTGTTCAAATTTCCTCTTATAAAGACACTAATCATATTGGTTTGGGTCAACCCTACTGGCTTCATTTTACCTTAATTACCTCTTTAATGGCTATCTTCAAATAGTTACATTCTAAAGTATGTGGAGCTAAGGCTTCGTCATGTGAATTTTGGGGAGACACACTTCAGCTCATAACACACACTGAAAGTAATACAATGGCACGATCCATTTCCCTCGAAAGAGAAGTTTCCTTTCTGCCTTTCACTTATTTACTCAGGAGCATCTTTTCTCTTCAGTAACCTTGAAATTTGATAACATTCAAATTCCAACCGTCAACAATAAATCAAAGTATAAAATAATACGTGCAAACAATTCTTTATCTACCATTCTAATATTAATCCCAAATGCTTTAAAAACAGATACTTCCCAAAGGGAAGCTCAAGCTCATTTGGTGGCCCAAACTTGATCTGAACTAATATGGACCTATTTATAGTCTTTCCCCCACCCCCAATTTAGCTTGGACATTTATACGTTTGGCTATAAAAACATCTATACGTTCATACAGGTTGCTACCACAAACGCTACTTAAGATATTCAAAAGATATAGTATATGCTCTGTATTACGATTTTAAAATTGGGGCAATTCTAAATTGCCAGATACACATGATCTTAAGAACTTCGAATAAGGAACTGTAGTTCTGTTGTCGTATACATCTCACTCTAAACCATGAGAAAAATAGAGTCCTGTGTCTTCACTATAAAAAGTATTTGAATTAACACTCAGTAGGTGCTTAGTGTGTGTTTACTAAGTACTTACCATTGTTGTAAGCACTTTATACATATTCGTTCATTTAATCCTCACAACAAACTTTTGAAATAACCACACTATTATTCTCGTTTCAAAGAAGGAGAACGAAAATAAAAATGTTTAAATAACTTGCCCGGAGTCTCATAATTACTAAGTGGTGAAACTAGGGTTCGAATCTGGAAAATACAACTTCAGAGTGAAACTTCAACATAGCGCAATGACCTGGGATGAGTGAAATGAAAGATTTAACACACTTGGGTATTTTTACTCCTGGGATTCCTCAGGAAAATTATTTAATTTTTACTTGCTAAACATTAATGTTTTCTCTCTCTCCCTTTTTCTCCTCTATCTTCTTCCCCATCTATTGACTGCATATCAAAATTACCTCATTCAAGACCATGACCACAGATACAATTTTGTTTTGATTAGATATTGATTAATTACAAAGGAGAGAAATCTACTTTAAATTTATGTTAAATTAGATAGTATCAGGTGCATCCATTTGCAGGGAATACTCTTGATCATTTGGAAAATGAACAACAATCAGTTCTTTTCCTCTATTTCTCTATTCTCTAATTCTGTCATTTTTCTCTCTGTGTAAACTAGGTAGTTCTTTATTCTTTCAACGTATATTTTGCACCCCCCCCCATCAGCCACCTTCAAATTATGGTCTCAGCTATCTACTTTACAGCTGGACAATCACCTCTAATTATGGACAGCGTGGTGTGATTACCCCCAACTCATTCATATGTTCAGTCAAATAAATAAACGTAGCGACAGGAACTAGGATAAGAAAAGTGATGTTTTCCTTTCTCTTTCCTTTTTTTTTTATGATGTTCAAATGATAAAGTACCATTTAACCCATCTTTTTAGTTTATCACTGATGGTAAACTCATGATCTGGATGTTCTCCTTAAGACTGTTATGGTAAGGGAAGATATCCTCTAGGTGGCTCTTTTGGAATGGAGGGTGAGGACCATTTTCTGTTTCTTTTATTATATTTATATCAGTAAGAGTTGGGTTAGGAAAATACAAATGTATCTGAAAAGTTTGTGCAACTTTCTGCTTGACTGCGGTTGTCCTCTTAATTATGTTCAGATCATCCTGGCAATGTTAAGTTCTCAATTGTCCCTCTCCCCAACTCTATTATATATGAAGTGAGAGGTGTATGTGTGTGTGTGTGTGTGTGTGGGGATATTATCTTTATATTATCTGATGAAAAATAATATATCTTGTAAAGGGAGACAAATGTTGACAATATGGTACATTAAAACAATTTTCTATCCAGATACTATCAATCCAATATATATATATCTGATCAATTGTATTGCTTAAACCAAATCCTTGCCGATATGTGAATGCTTAACATTAAGATGACCTATATCCCTCTTTTGGAAGAGAAAATTCACAGTACACTTGCTCGTTCACTTCTGCATGACATCATAGACAATTACAAATAGGATCGAGAGGAAATCCTCTAAAACAGTTGAGAGGAAATAAAGTCTTAGGGGAATTTGTATTCTTATTTGTAAGTACTCAAAAATGTTAGATTTGAAATGTGTAAATCAATAATTTTTAGAAATTTTAAACAAAGTCATGAGTGTTGTCCTATGCTTGCCTCTGTAAAAATTACTTGAAATTAGATTTATTTAATATTATAACAGTCAATTTTAGAAATTAGACACATTTCTTGAAGCACGTGCAATCAGTTTTAACATTCTGTGCATACTGTGTGTAACCATTTGACTACCTTTTACCAACAATGGAGAAACGGTTTATTTTGAAAACTTTCTTGCTTCCAGTTGCAGCCTATCAAAGATGTTGTTGCTTTCTCCTCTAACAAATTATATTTAATAATGTATTTGATCTAGTTTACTTTCCGGAAGTAAAAGGTCACAAAGAATACTGAGAACAAGTAACACCTGGTACAAAAATGCCATAAGTGGACAGAGTTCAAAAGTTTCAGAGAGAGCAAATGGTTTTCCAATTTGCCTTGAAAAATATATTGCTAATTTTAGTGAACAACTTTGATGAAATAAAATGAGTGATAGCCATGTGGAAAATAGTTCAAGACTTGGCAACGAGAAAATGAATGTGAAAAGCATACGTAAGAATCTGCAAAGTAAAAAAGATTTACAAGAACAATGAGTTCTTGGAGAACATAGCAACTTCATCATTCATTTCTGGAGAATGGAGTAGTTCATAGATGCTTTTGTGTAGAACTCGGACAATAGAGGTCAAAGAAAACTGCCAATGATTTAGGTGTTAATGGAGCTTCAATAGGATCATAAAACAATTTGTAAGAATTCTATGTATGTTTTGTAGACAGAGACATCTGTGGCACACAAATTCACTGAATTTTCCCTAAACAAGAAATGGCTGTATAATAAAAGGCAACATAAGATTGTAAGCTTTTTAATATTTATTTATTATTTTGAAACAGAGACAGAGAGAAAGAGAGAGAGTAAGCAGAAAAACAGAGAGAAAGGGAGACAGAGAATCACAAGCAGGGGCTTGACACGAGGCTTGTACTCATGAACCAAGATATCTTGACCTGAGCTAAAATCAAGAGTTGGACTCTTAAATGAGCCACCCTGGTGCCCTAGTAGGCGTTTTAGAGAACACATATTTTAGAGCTTCCAATTCCAGTTCTGCCCTTTGCTCGGCAGTGTGATGCTGAGCAAGTTGCATAACCTTTCTGTACCTTAGTTTCTTCATTTTAAAATTAAAATTTGTAGCTGTACCTCACCTCATGGAATTGTTATAAATAGAGTAATTGAGATTGCGTGTGAAAAATAATGATCTCAATGTCTCGATGTCTATTAAAATATGCAATATGGAAGTTTTTAATACTGTTATTGTTTGTTATTATTGTTATTTTGAATTAATCAAGATAAAAGATATTCCACTCTCTGAGAATAGAGCCTCTTCACTCAGCACTACATCTCAGATGGTATGTTATCCAAGGAAGAACTTTTCAGGGATTCCTACTTGCTAAATTATACTTGATGCATAGTTCTATTATGTTATTATGTTTATCCTAGTACACTGTGACTCTTTAGTTGTCTCCCCATCAGGCTTTCAGGTGGACAGAGTTCCTCACAAAACCTTGTATCATTCCTGGGGTGTAGTAAAGCCCCAAATAAATATTTGTTGAATTGAATATTGTTCTTTTTTAGAATCACTGAGAGTTGGGTTTAAAACATCTATGCCAGTTCCTTTCTATACTGATCACTCATTTATTCCTTTTACCATTCATGTATTTAATTTATAAATTTTAGTTTGTATCATTTATAAATATGAAAGCAAAATTAGTAAGTATATTTAAATTTATTTATTCCCATTATTTCCTACCTAAAGAAATAGATGCAGATAATGGTTGATCATAGTTTAAGTGAATCTGAGATATAAAAATTTGAAATTGTGAGAAAAATAAATACCTAGATAGCCTCAATTGGGGGAAAATATTAATATAATTGATATTTTTTCATTTGTTAAGTTTTCTTAATTTCA
The DNA here is from genome assembly GCA_030068075.1 of Paguma larvata. Taxonomy (NCBI): domain Eukaryota; kingdom Metazoa; phylum Chordata; class Mammalia; order Carnivora; family Viverridae; genus Paguma; species Paguma larvata. The sequence goes on along the minus strand of CM057823.1, from coordinate 123,292,047 downwards.
AAGCTGTTGATCCAAGTGAGTTTTAAAGTATGTTTATGCTCTTGTATAATTCAGGTGGTTAAATTATCCATTATCCTTTGTCAGGATTCCATTAGGCAAGGTCTTCGGGCACCCATCATGTTCATCTAATATGACCACCCTAACCTGCAATTCCCTTTTGTACAAACAGGGAGGATTAACTGATTGCCAAGAGTTGAACAATGCATGTAAATTCAGGACGGAGATTTTGAAGTGAAATAGTTAAATGGTGTTTAAATTAATCTGTAATAATTAAGAAAGGCTGCTCTTTAAAATACCGCATGAAGCGATATATGAATATGAAGGCAAGAGACTGAGATAAACATACAGAGAATATTAGTCTTGGGGCAATTACCTTAATTGACAGAATGGGTATTTTTTAAATAATTTTTACCAACATGATAAGAGATTAAAAAGTAAGAGAAGAATTTGTATTTTGAACACAAAATAGAGTTTATATATATTTCACGAAGTCATAAATTTGTAGCTCGTTAGCTGACAGAATAGCATGGATAAGTCTTGTTTTTCAGCCTGACAGCACTGCAAGTGTAGAGTTGATACCCTAAATTCGTGAGGTAGTCTGTAATAGAAGAACATTAAATCCACTGGGCTCTTTTCCCAGAAAATCAGTGAAGCAAGAAATACATGTATCAGGAGAGAGGAAAAAAGAGAAAAAAGATGACAATAAAACAAAAAAAAAAAAAAAAGAAAAAGGAAAGAAAAGTAGATGGCCAAATTTAATGGAAATAAGTAGAAAAGCTGTACATTTTCTATGCAGTCAAATAAAATTTCCCCTTCAACTTAGGAAGGACTACACTCAGAAGCATAAACCAGAGTTTTCAGTTATGAGAGGAAAATTCAAATACAACTTATTTCATGGCACTGTGGGAAAAGAACTTTATAGCTGTGCTTTTAAACCTTAAATTGAACTTAAATGTATTTTGAAAGTTATGTTCTGGGATAGCTGAAATAACTCCTATCATCAACCTACCTCCAAGTCCATTTGGGAGGTCTAAGCATGTGTCTATAACTTACTAATGGATTTTTCTGAAAAAAATTAAGGGTGAGTCCAGTTCCTATTTGGGGCCTACTTACTAAATTATGATGTTCCCTAAAATCCTGATCCTGTCCCTAGCCTTTCCTCTTGACACACTTTTCGTGAGTAACCATATTCACTCTGCTGGCTGTAACATGGACTATTTGTTGATGGTTCCTGTGTCTCTTTCTCCAGCCCAGGTCTTGTCCAGACCTGTGTGTCAGTTCACTTATTGGACATTTCTACCTAAATATTCTTTGCATTTTGTACAATAGCAATGAATTCATAATTGTCATTGTCTTTGTTCTTCCCTCCCCCATAAACTAATTCCTTCTGCTCTATTTTCTGTGTCATTTAATGACATTATTAACAATCACGCATACCAGAAAACATAGAACCAACCTCATTTATTCTTTCTCCCTAATGTCCCACATCCTCAAGGTCATTATGCAGTCTCCACTCTACTTCAGATTGTTCTCTTTGTTACATTTGCTCATACCTACCCCATTTCCACTAAAAGATTTTGGATCTTCATCAACTCTCAGGGGAAATCGTTTAATAACCTCTTCACTGGTTCTCCAGCTTCTGTGTTCTCCCAGCTCCAATCTATGCTCTACAGTGTTGCCTGAATATAATTATGAGATTTCCTCACTAAAGAATGTTACTCTCTTTCTGTCACACAATGATAAGGGCTAACCTCTTTAGCACATCAACCAAGACCTTAGCCTTAACTCACCACCAGATTTCCACCATTTCTTCTTCACTTAAACTATGATTGAATTTTATTAATTCTTTAAGACCCAGTACAAATGTTATCTCCTTTAGCAAACTGAGTTACCCATTCTGTGGTATATTTGTATTACATCTTTATAGTAATTGTCTAACACATGCCTGATATGCTAAAGCCAGAGCTCTCTAAAGTAGGTGTTGTGTATTTTACATATTTGCAGTCCTCAGAACTTGACTTGAGAACCTAGAACACAGGAGATATTAAATAAACATTTGCTGATGGAACGAATGCATGATGTGTTGGTAGGCTCTGAGTTACAAGGGTGACCTTACTGAGTTTTGCAAGAATTACCACTAGATGTCACTAGCATATTTCCAATTGAAGTATCTGAGGCAAGGAGAGATAACATTTACTGAGCACCTACTATGTGGCAGTGCCTTTCCAACAATTCTTCAAAATAGGTGTTTTCATCACAAGACTACCTTGGACATAGATGCTTAGAATGATTAATAGGGTCTACAGCTAGTATTAGGTAGACGTGGGATTAAAATCTACAACTGTCTGCTTTCAAAACCCATGATTTTCTCATAGTGGCAGCCACATAGTTTCTTTTCTGATGATTGGACCTCTGGCCTCCAGATGATGAATAGTGTACCCTATCTTTTATAACAATTAAATATTATTGGCAAATTAAGTTAATATTGGGCTAACACTTTTTAAGAAGCTACAAGTTAAAAGTCAGTGACTTCATTTCTCGAATAAGCTTTCCCTGAATGTAAAACAATCATTCAAAAAATTCTTTTTTAATTAAACATAAGGATATAGGTTTTGAACAGGTACAGGTAGATTTCTAATACGTTGCTATTTTTCCAGTTAGCATTTGAAACTTGCCATCTACTGTATAAAACCTGATATTTAATTTTAGTTCAATAGAAAGAACAGAAAACATAGTATTTGTAATTTGTATCATTCCTTGTTTAGTGTCCAGCAAAATTCAATGGCCCCTTCTCTATTAACTACATTATTAAGTCTTGCCATCTATGGTATTTCAAAATATAGGATCAAAATCTGTAACGAATTATTTTATAGTTATATAGTTCTAAATTTTATTAGGTATTAGATTAGCAAAACACTAGCATTGTGTATACTCAATAAATATTCGCTTTTCTTCTTGATATATCCACTGTTCAATATTTTCTTCTAATCATTAATACTATGCTAAGGAAAGATGCATGTAATCCTATGTATGGGTATGTTTAAAAGTGCAAATTTAGAAAATGTTAATTAACAGTGTGTCTGTTTTTCTTCTCATTTGTAGTAATCTGATTATGGCAGAAGTGACAATTGCAGTTATAGAGAACAATCTTAAGGTTTCTTTTAAACTGGATAACTTAATAGGAAATTGAAGCACTGAATGGAAAATAAACCTTTATGGATAAATACATTTTTATACATCTCCAAAGAATGCCTTCTGTTTCTATGAACAAAGGCTTCATTTGTAATTATATTCCAGTGCTCTGTCTGTTTTGCATAATATCCAACTTGCAGTTTTATTATTGATATAAGTGTCAGACTGTGTCATTTTGAAGATGAGTGTTATGAAAGACTCTTCCCAATGGGTTTTTTGTAGCTGTTTTCTGTAGTGAAATTCAGGTAAATTGTTCAAATTTAGAAACTTTGACGGTATAGCCTCATTTCCTCCGCGGGCAGTCTAGGTAAGGAAAATATGCTTTAGGATGCTCAGTAAATGTGCCAGTCAGTGTTTAAAAGATAACTTAAATTTCCTTCTTCAGAAGAGATGGAAAGAAGTGGATTATTGAACTTGCAATCTGCAGTTTTGATATTCACGTCTAAAAGGGGGCAGATGTTCTTTTCTGCTAAATAATTCCCATAATACACTTATCCTGTATTCAGAGACGAATATGCTTACTGCCAAGCCTTGGCTGAAGGTTTCGGGGAAACATTGATTAAACTCCATTGGAGAACAAAGTAGAGAAGAAAATTAGCCTTTCAAAATGTAGTGTTATGCTTTCCACCTTTTCTTAGCCTCTTTCCCTCCCTTAGCCAAACTATCTCTGATTCATGCTAGTAAGCTTAAAATGAACCATGATATTTTTAATATGTTTTCAGACAATCATAATTTATATATACTTAATATAATGACCAGTGTCAAATCCCTCAGAACATTCATTTTTCCCTCATATTTATAGAATTTAGGTAGCCTCTAACTATATTTTTTGAGATATTAAAAAGAGAATAAAATAATTGTTAATGAACAGATGCAAAATACAATTACTATAATAAAAATAAATGGTTGGTTAAGTCAGCTTTTCAAACTGGAGGCAACGAAATGAGTGGCTAATAAGTCATTTGAACTGAATACATATAAATAGAAAAAAAAGACAAATTTATGAGTATTTACTATGAACCTGTAGATTAATAGAACTGTCTTCAAAATTTACAGAGATACATGGATTAATGAGTTAATTGGTATATGGCTGGTAGGTAGATGAATAGATGTGTTTATACATGAGGTATAATGTATGATTTATATTTATAAATGTATGTATGGCATGTTTTTAAAAAATAATTTCTAATAATAATAATAATAATTTCTAATTAGCATATAGTAAAAATATTAAGAGGATATACTAGTGACTGGGAAAGTTCAGAAAAATAGAGAATTTCCAAACTTAGTCTTATTTTAATTATCTGGTTTCACCTCTATAATTTTAAGGATAATAAAGCTGACTTGTACAACTGAACTTACATGATGCCAAAGGTGGTTTAGATTTGGCTTTAATATAAGGAATATTAATTTTAAGAAATATATTGAAATGGAGGAAAGTTTTTGCATTTTTAATAACAATTTGTATCATAACAATTTGCATATAATACTCAAAGTTCAATGGGAATGCCAGTTTTTATCCATTAATTCAGTATTTACTAAATTCTTACTATAATCAAAGAACTGTATTTGAGTTAAGTAATTTTTTGAACATGATACTTGACCACAGCGAAGCACAGTTGGAGCAAAGTTTGGCTTTGGTTTATGAGGTAAGTGCATGAGGCATACCCTTCAGAGGAGATAGAGTTCTGCTGTTAATTATCTACTTATTCTCATATCAGCATATGATGATGGTGTGTCAAGTCATCCTTTATAGTAACATTGCCCTTGTCTAATTCAATGTTACTTGAAAGGAAGAAACAAAGGCGATTTCATGGTTTTAGGTCTAATAGGGTGAACCAACTATGTGGTAAATTTAAGGAAGCTCAGAGGAAAGCCAAACTATGGGAAGATAGTTTAGTTTTAAACTTAAAAAAATTTTTTTAATGTTTATTCATTTTTGAGAGACACAGAGAGACAGAGTTTGAATGGTAGAGGGGCAGAGAGAGAGGGAGACACAAAATCCAAAGCAAGCTACAAGCTCTGAGCTGTCAGCAGCTCGACCCCACAAACTGCAAGATCAATGACCTGAGCGGAAGTCAGATGCTTAACCGACTGAGCCACCCAGGTGCCCTAAACTTTTTTCTTTATTAAAGATAAAGTGAGTACTTGTGAAAATATTCACTGCTTAGTTCAAGAGATTCTTATCTGTAAGAAGATAGAATAATTTGGGAGACAATGTTAGAAGTCATCTTCAGTCTTGTGATAGTTGAATCCAGAAAGGAAACTGAGGTCTTTAAGGTCTGGAGAAAAATAACCAAATCACTAGGAATAGAGCTCTGACTATATTTACACATCTAGGATGATTAGGGAGAGAAATCTGAGGTAGAGCTAGAAAAATAATAGCCAAAACAAAATAAAACCAGGATGGTGTAGCAATCAGGGGAAGAATTTGAAGAGGAGAGAATGAGTACCTTAAAAATATCTGTTTGCTTTTTGTGTATTTTATACAGGTAAATCTCTCTCTCTCCTTCATCTCCTCTCTTTCTTTCCTCTCTTCCTCCCTATACATTCAAAATGGGTGTTTAATAAAAGTGTGGATGTTGTAATTTGAGTATTTGGGTTTCTAACTAAATATTACAGATGTAGAATATAAGGTGTTTGCTAACATCTTTGTCCTCCTGTGGATACTTTACACATCCTTCCCCACCCCCACCTCCCACTGGAGATTTATATTATCATCTAGCTCTGTAATGCAAATTATTACTTGTAAATATTTCCTGCTATTACCAATTTGGTGATTGGTTTCATGATGGCAAAATAATGATGAAAATATGACTTAATTTTGTTTCTAGTCCACATTCCCGAATATTAGTAACATCGCTGATATAGATCAAAAGATTTGTCAGTATCCTGACACTTCCAACCAAGTCTACCATTAAGAATCAATCTGCTTTGTCAGCTGACAAAGCTGTTAAAAGTGTTCCATATTTTCTCCTTTTTATAGTATAAGAGGTATGGCTATTAATTTGTTTTATTATTTAGTGACAGGTGACAGAATATGAATAAACTGTGATATTTCACTTGGGTTATGTGCTAGATCTCCATTAATTGAATGAAAAGTTCTTTCCCTGGTTTTCAGAATATGCATTATTAATTTTAGTATGCAATCATAAATAATGGATTTTGAGCTAAAGTATAATTACTAACTTAACTTTTGGATGAATTTACAAAATTCTAAAAATAATCTTTACTTTAAAATGGAAAAGTTGTGCTAGTAATAGAATTACTTCTAATTATTGAGAAAATTTTGTAGTATCTATTTACTTTTTTTATAGCTTCTCCCCCAAAGCTATCACTTGAGTTAGATATGTAAAAAAAAATTGTTTTACCTTTCTGGGCACAAATAAGTTCTCTCAAGAAACTGTGGGCAGTTCATTTTTAGGTCACACAACTAATATCTAGAGGAGATCAAAGTAACTGAATGAATAACCAAACTTTTTTTCCCATTTTGTACTTCGAAGGGTAACATAACCCACAAGTGTTTCATTTTCTCTTGGACTCTTTTAGGATAGACACTGTGTTTATATTGTATCTGGTAGAAGCCACTATATTTGAAATTTGACATATTTCCAAACTTACTTTTAGCTACAACTAAAATACATGTATAATTGTTTCTGCCTGATATTTATTTAATGCTATAAGAAAAATACTCTTTTATTCTTAGCTTTTAGAATCTCATGTATTCTTGTTTGTTTGGTCCTTCATGTAAAAATGGAGTGTCCTGTCCTCTCAAAACTATTGGAGAGACTTATTTTAGAAAATAATTAAGACTAATCCACCTAAAATAATTTCTATTATTTTCTATGTAATTTATTCTTATATATTAAACATATATTAACTATATTCAATATTATATGTTCCTATGTGATATATTAAAATTTTGAAGTTATTGTGTAACATTTTAAAAACATATCCCATTTTGGTATTTGGAATGGAATTTGGATCTGAGGTACTATTCCTGATTCAGGAATATATGCATATTTTTAAAAATTATAACAAATAAATCCTGAGTGGTTAATATTTGAATTCAAAAGTCAAAAGTAAATACTAACAGGTTCCTGGAAAATAACACCAAGTCTTAACCTGATTTCTATCAACTTTGCAGATTTGTAGTTACAGAAAATTATTGACCAAATTTAAGATGATTTACTATTGACACACTTTTGTTGAGCTTAATGGTCAACATTTCTTTGAAGATACATATAACTCATTACTAGTGCATAATATATTTAAGTGATTTGATGGTTCGTTTCAGACTCTCCCACATATTTTGCTACCTCAATAATATATAATTTGAAAAGCAATACACAGACATCATGTTTTCTCTTATTTAAATATGATTCTCAGAAGAATCCTATTTTTAAAATGACACAGCCAAAACAAGAAGTAGAAACCCTATCAAATATAATCTGAAGCAAGTGATAACTGCAAACCATCACTGTGTAAATATGAATCCTAATCTTTTGGGAGAGTTTTTTGCTTTCTTATTCCAAAGAGATAACCATACATTTAACTCATCACCAGGAAGGTTGAAAGTAAATAATATTATATTCTAGTGTCTGACTTAGCATATATATTAGGACGAAGAGCAACGGCGAAGATCTGACCACATTATTTTTCTGTCCTGAAAGCACACAGCCACCAAATACAGGCCTGATCTGGACACGTGAGAAAATTTTAACTTAAAGGAAAACTGTAGGATTTTAGTATTGATTGCTATTTTAGAATGGACAATCTTAATTTTTAAATAACATGTATTATTTTAAAAGATTTTATCTAAACATGAGCAAAAAATTCACGAGACCTGGCTAAACTCTCGTTCAGGGCAGGTAACTTCTCCGTTGAATAAATATTGGAGGAAGGGTAGGATCAAATTATAGTCAGGCCTTAATTATGACATAATTATGCTTGTTCAATGCTATCTTTTCCATAGAAGCAAGTATATTTGATTTCAGCTATTTTACTATATCTATGCCAATGAATATATCCATGAATTTTATGGACAAATTGATTTTCTTTCAAATTGCAGAGTTTTCATTAAACATTTCATTTTGTCTCATTACTTACTTTGCAGTTTGATTAGATTCATTACAACACTGCTACTGAAAAATATTTTTCATCCCGGGGCACCTGGGTGGCTCAGTTGGTTAAGAATCCAACATCGGCTCAGTTTGTGATCTCACAGTTCATGGGCTTGACCCCCGTGCTGATAGCTCAAAGCCTGGAACCTGCTTTGGATTCTGTGTCTCCCTCTGTCTTTTCCTCTGCTTGTGCTCTATCTCTCAACAATAAATAAATATACAAAAAATTTTTAAAAAATATTTTTCATCCAAAGAATTACTTGTGATAAGAAATACAAAAGAATTGTAAAATATTTACAAAAATACTTTAATTCTTTGTTGTAATCTAAATGCTTCTCTAGGCATCAGAACTTTGACATAAATGAGTATAGTCATTTCCTACTAAATAATAAATATGTATATATTTAATAAATATAAATATATAAATATAAAGTCCTTCCTAATAAATATAGGAAGTTATTTAGTATAAAATGAGATATTCATCTTTGTTTTGCCGTAATGAAGACATTTAGATGTCTCATGTTATAGCATAAAGGCAAGAAGCCTAGAGTCTGACACAAAGTCTGGGACTAGACTGGGCACCCACTAAATATTTCTTCATTTTGTAAATCTTGACTTTGACTCTGGGCAACTTGCTTAATCTCTCAGTGACTCCTTTTTCTTATCACTAACTGTATTTGTGTGATGTTCTTTCTTTCAGAATAACTATACAGTATCCCTAGCTCTATTCTTTTGCAGTTGCTTTTGTATTAGTTGAAGGGAGTTAATGTTCAGGTGTTTAATTTTGTCACTATACAGTTTACAAAAGAAAAATACCTTAGAATTTGCCGTGTGTAACTGAGACAGATTTATGTATTTATGAAATTAAAGTCAGTGTTTTGGAGCTAACATTGATATAGTGTCAACCTAATTTAATTAAATTCAGAACTAGTGTGCTGGCTTTTGTTTATCTAATTATATGACATTATAAAGAGTTCATATTCACTGTGAGCAGAATACGCTGGCAGATTAAGTGCAATAATAGAACTGCTTTGTATGATGGTGTCTGTCTGTTCCATGACTCCTATGATTTTCATTCCTAGAATATTATACTAAAATACAATATTGATAATATTCTAAAGTAGACATCTTTTTTCTGATGCACACATTATATACTAATTGTTAATGCATTTTCCTTTCTAAATATTATTAAACTGTAATAGAATATAACTGCCTTCAAAAAATCCAGATGTTGTCATTAATCCTCTTCAGAAGGGAGACGCATCTATGTAACTGAAAATACAATATAAATATAGCAATATACGAAACCCGACGTTGTTTATTTTAAAATCTGTTTGGCTAAAAAATGATGCATATTTTTCCTATAATATTCATCCTACTGAATTGAATATATCATTTCTCATACCTACATGTTTTTACACATTCAGCTATTATTTTGCCCAAAATGCAGTCCATTTGTCCTCTTCACCTCATCAACATCTCCCACCTGGCTAACTCTGAGGGATACTGTAAGGCTGATGCAAGCATCTCCATCTCCCTCTTCCCATTTCAGATTGAATTGGTCCCAAATCATTACACTCTTGTTTCAATCATATACTACAGTCTATCAAAATACCTGATTAGTTCATCGTATTTTCATAATTTGACAAACTCTTTCAGTACAGGACCCATGTCTCATTCATTTTTATATCTTAGCACCTATAAGAATCTTTGCCTTAGAAGTAGACACTCATTTAATGTATGTGAAAGGATGAACAAATGTTAAAAAAGATTTTCATGATTGGTTCAAGTCTCAGTGGCCACATTTGGGAACTACCCCGTGAACTTTAGCATCATAAGCTGAGAGTCAAAGTTTCTCATGGACGACATCAAAATTTGATCTTCTTTAAACTTTTTCACTCACTTAACTTGAACAAGAACACAGCCTTCTTTTATGATTTAACCTAATCTGTTATCCTCCTCTGAACTACTTTTCTCTACATGCTACTTGTTTTTAAGGGAAAGGAAAGTTAATATATTTTTAAAACTTCATGGAAAATAAGTCCTATGTGAATTGAAAATAAAAATAGAAATATTCAATTTGAGCTAAATTCTCTCTAAAATAAACTTAAATTTTATTTTTTCTATATTTTAAAGCTATCACAAAGGATTAAACTTTACTTCTCTGTCAATTAATATATTGAATTAGTACATAATTTTTGATATATATAATTTTATTATACATTTAAATTATTTAAATTAGTATAATTTTAAAAATGCATCGCATCATGAATTATGAAATAATTAATACTTATTTTATATAAGTAATATATACAATATTTTAATTTCTATATAATTTGCATAAAACATCATGTGTAATAATATATACCTGGGGGGAAAAAAACCTCATTAAAACTAGTTTATATATGGAAGCTTGCTCTGCAATAAAATCCAACATTATTCCTGCTAAAAAAATGTATCTTGGCAATTTTATTTTTATTAGTGTTATAAATATTATATATCAGGAGTTCCTATAGTGAAAAGTATTATTTATGCAGCATAACAGGTCCATCCACACCCTGCATTGAAAACATATAGTATATGAACATTCATGTTTGTACAGCAAATTAAGAAGTACCTGCCTAACAAGAGGATTTTTACTTTAAATCTATTTCATGCCTAACTCACTCCCATAGTGCCTTTACAAACACTTAAGTTTAAGAAAAATGTCTTGCACAAAAATTTCAGAAATTCATCTATTATATCATACAGATGTATGGTTAAACATTGCCTAGGGGATTCATCCAGAATGAATTTATTTTATAGTTTACAAATAAATATGAATTAGAAGAAGAGAATGTATTTTCAGTTATAACCTAGAGAAATGAGGACTTCTGCACATAATTAATTGTAAATTAAACTACCTGCATTGACTTTTTTAAAAGTCTACTTAACCAGACATGAGAATTAGCTCTTTTTGAACATATTTTAATTTCAGAGCTCCCATGAATCACAGGAAAGTCTGAATCAAAGCCTGGAAAATACCAAAATATTCTTCTCCTTTCAAAACAATTTGCTTTCATGTAAATTTCAGATGGTGGAAAGACAGTGAAGGTATATTCCAATGTTAGGCCCTTGATATCTACCTACTTCTTTTGATCATAGAGTGAGATCTATGTCTGTTTTTCTATCTAAAAATAAAACATCCATATATCATGTTTTAAAATTCCTTTTTTCTAACAAGAAAAGCAATGCCAGTGTATTGTCATGTTAAAGAAATATGTATAAGCAAAATGAATACAGTAAGTATACCTGTAAACTTCAACATCTGAAAATGCCTCTATTAGCCTTCCTAAAGAAGTAGGAGGCTGCTTTGCTTTCTATCTTCCTTTTTCACTTAAACAAGAAAATGTAAAAGATGAAATATGCCAGACCCCCAACACACACAAGTGATTTAATTACTGTCTATGTATAAGTGTTTTTTTCCTTTACATATTTTCCTATTTCTCACATAGTATATGTTTATAATAGTAGCCCCCCAAATATTTGTACTTTTATATCGTACAATGATAAGAATTTCTCAGTATTTGTCAATTTTCACATTAAATTAGCAAAAATACTCCAGTATCTATTACCATAAAATACCTGAGATAATCATAGAAGGAAAATAGGAAAAGTTTGAAAGCATGAGATTATATGGCTCTAAAATAAAATGAAATAATGGCATTTTATTTATTAGGAGATAGTCATAATTTAGAATGATATAGTACCTTAAATTTATTTTGTATATGAATTATAGACTAAACAAGATGAGAATGGGCATTTTTACATTAGTTTTATTGAAGAATGGCTGAAACAATTGAGATTGAATGAAATATTCTGTTACAAATTTGGGATTATCAGATATGCTATACCAATTTACAAACTACGTAACCCTAAATACTTCACAATAAAGTATGTGACACCAATATGGATGCTTGTAGAGTGAAAAATAAAATCTAAGATGGAAGATATAGTGCCTGCATACAAAAACTTGAAGTGGACAAGATAGGTTTTTCAGGATATATTTTTGTTGTCACTCAGGAGGAAAATAGAGTCAGGAAAGCAAGAAAGTCTAGGAAGATGCCTTATGACAAAGACCATTTATCCTCAGTTTGGAAACAACTCTTTGTAATTGACTCAGTCCTTGCTCTGCTGTCATCCCTTGGATAGCAACAAGTTGAACAATGTGTAGTCTCATATAAAGTACACTCAGAGGATGTGGTCAGCCGGTTTCAAATCAGAATCTGCAAATAATCCACATGTCCCTATGATTTCACTCTGAAATTACCAAGGGCACCGTATGAATAAAATAAGTCCAGGCAATATATGAAATAGAATGGAGAAATCCTGAAATATATGTATTTAGTCATTTTTATTCAGGAGACTATGCTTCTCCTTTTTCAAAACAGGTTCCTGTAACCATCCTGATCATGTGCCAAATAACCGGCCTCCCCTCGTTTGTCATTCTGCTGCAGGTGCATTTCTTCAGAAAGGCCATGAGCTTAAGTATTATCATTCACACAGAGATCAATTTCTTCTGACAGCAAAGTGTTGCAGGCACAAATTTGCATTCGCCATGTGGTAATTTTAAAAATTCTACAAATTGGAGATTTTGAATGCCCTTGCTACTTCTTTTCCTACCTTTTATATTTTTTGCTCCTAAAAACAAACAAGCAAAAAACTTTGCTCAATTCTTTTATTATGCATTATAGTTATATTTATTTTGTAAAATTTTTTGAGGTTTATAAAATATTTCCCAACTCAAGTTGAGTTATGCCTCATATGTAATGCCACATATGTATGTTCTGTCTTTTCATTGTTAGTCAAAGAATTAGACAAATTTATTTGGTTTATTCAAGCAAAAAGTTATTGCATACCTACTAGGTGTAAGATATTGTTGTGGATGCAATAAAATATGGAGGTGCCTCAGATGTCAGCAGTCTTATTACTTTGGGACACATATAAGGTCATATTAACATAAATGCTCAAATTTCCCAATAGGAATTACAACACTCCCATACCCTAAACCTTTCTGAAAAATGCCCCAATAAAATATTTCTGGCAAGCCCAGAGAGTCTAAAGTGTCCAACCATGAGTCCAATCCTGCTATTCCTATTACTGTTCTCCCACCTGAAGCCATGCGTCTCTGCCATGTCTGTGCGCTGGGCTCTGTCACAAGAGTGGCGTTCAGTGTCAACTTTCACTGAAATCAGCTTTAACCCAGTCTCACATGTTTCCTTCCGAATCACTGCCTTCACTTTCTGCCTCTCTAACCTTTCCCCCTGCAGAGTCAACAAAAAGAAAAACAAACACAAATGAATCAAATTTATTTCATCTTTTTATTATCCTTAGAGGTTCCTTTATTTATAAGGCTATTTTGTTATATTTTTAATTAATTTATTTTCAAATGTTTATTTATTTTGTGGAAGAGAGAAAGAGAGAGAGAGAGGGGAGGCAGAAAGAGAGGAAGAGAGAGAGTCCCAAGCGGGTTCCACACTGTTATTGCAGAGCCTGATTCACGGCTCCATCTCAAGAACTGGGAGATCATGACCTGAGCCAAAATCAAGAGTCAGACGCTTAACCAACTTAGCCACCCAGGCATCCCTTTCATGAGGCTAATTCAACTCTATTCTGTCCTTCAAGATAAAAACAATAATCTCTACATTTTAGAAAGGTAAATAGATGTAAACGTAAGTACTTCATTAGTCACTGCCTGAATTTTCTTCAGGTTTAATGAAGCCCCTCCCACTAAACAAAAAATGTAGTAGTATACTGGGCAGGTGATAGAGGTTACTAGATGCTTGCATGATGTGATTCTTAAAGTAAAACATAAGTAACTTGTTTTAGAGATTAAAAACAAAAATAAAGAGGAAATGTTTAGTTCTAATCCTAAGAGTTAAATTAGATTTGGTATTGGAGATAGCATTGAAATCGAAGGTGGAAGAACGAGTCAGATATAAGGTTAATTTGAAAAGTGGGAAGTGGAGGGGCAAGCATTGTTCATTCAGGCTGCAGTACAAAGGACACAGAGAAGTAAAACACCTAAGCTCCAAATTTCTGAATGTTCTCTGGATGACAGGTGAGTGAAGGGAAAAACAGTCATGTGAAGACAGTTATACAGAGCCATATTGTGATGATTTAAGATGCTTTGAATTCTATACCAAATACTGTGAATTTTCTCAGGTGGGTAATTAGGAACATCATCAGAAATTCTGAATTGGGGGGGCGCCTGGGTGGCTCAGTCGGTTGAGTGTCCGACTTCGGCTCAGGTCATGATCTCGCAGTTTGTGAGTTCGAGCCCTACATCGGGCTCTGTGCTGACAGCTCAGAGCCTGGAGCCTGCTTCACATTCTGTGTCTCCCTCTCTCTCCGCCCCTCCTCTGCTCACGCTCTGTCTCTATGTCTCTCAAAAATAAATAAACATTAAAAAAATTTAAAAAAAATTCTGAATTGGATCATTTATTTATGTTTCAAGTAATATAGGAAAGCCTGACTGAAAGAAGAATTAGGATATTTATTAACTCAAATAATAAGAAGGTTTAAAGACCGAGTGGATCTAGGGATAATAAATTCAATTGTTCACTCTACTTCTTTGCAATTCTTTCTCCTCCATTACTTTTGAATGAATTAATTTCAAGCATCACATTCTCAAGTCAACGGTGTCCAAATGTAAGGGTTAAAGTTTTTAAATATTTTTCATGTTTTTTGGTAAGGACTTTGCCTAGAAATTTTAGTCAGTAGATTCCTTCTGTGTCAAGATCCAAAATCCTTCCATAAGCCTATTTAGAAAATAATCACTGATCATGGGAATGGAATTACCAATTCCTAAGTGAAATACAATTCCCAGGTCCCTCAAAATATGATTTACTCAATATTGGAACAAAATTGGGATTGTATTAGCAAGGAAGAAATTGGAGAAAGGGTAGATAACCAACTATGACAAAGAAATAAGAAGTTCTGTGTTTTAGACACCTAACTATTGAAGTAGAGTTTGGGATAATTAGAGAGTATAAAGACAAGAACCAAAGAAATCACGAGTTTAATGCAATAACAATGTAAGAGATAATGGAAATTTAAACTAAGGCATGAAGCCAAATAAAATTGAACAGAGAGGTTGGTCAAAGAATTTCAAAAAAAAAAAGCACAGACACCACCAATGGCTTCTTCTATATAAAGAGTGAGGGAAAGACAAAAGATAACTCCAGAGTGGAAAATGGAAATTTAGTGATAACAGCTGAGCTGATAAAGACAAGAAAAGTAGAATAAGGTGAAACGATTGCTATTCACATGGTAATGTGTTGATCTTTACCTTGAGAAAATAAATGATGAGTCTATTATTTTCTATTTATAGAAATAGAAATGTGGAGAACTATAGCTAAAGAGTGTACTGATTAAGAACATTTAAATTCTGGACATGAAATTTTCCTGTAGAAGTTAATTTACTCTTTATTTATATATTGTCTTTTTCAATACCTCTTCAAATTCAGTAAAAGGAATATTTACAAATGATTATTTTAATAAAGGCTACTGATCATATAGACAGAGCTCTGACTCTTTTAGGTATATAGTTTTAACATACATTTTTGAATACTTATTATTTGCAAAAAATCTAATAGCTTAACAGTACAAGAAAATAAAGTAATTATGTCTGTGACGTTCAAATTCAGTTTCAATTGGTTACAGAATTGATCAGACCCTATGTCAGCAGATTTGGAGAAAAAATCATTTTTTATAAAGAATAAACTCCAAATGGCTTATTTTACTTATTGTTTTAAATTACACGTATTCATATTCAGCAACAGAGAATCACTGTTTCAATCAAGCCTTTTAGTATAATTAATGAGCATTCATGTTATTGTCCAATTTGAACTCATAATGCTCCACCCTACACCTAAATTTCATTATATTCCACACTGTCAGTAGATTAGAGAGAAAATTGGTATTTGCTTGAACAGGTTTTTGTCAATTTTAAAGATGTATTATGTTGATTTGCTTTTCTCATTCCTGTACTTTATAGTTTCTTCCCTTCTCTCTTCATGGTCATTTCTCTTCTTCTCTTGTATAGCCTTTCATCTTCACATTCTAATATGTTTTGTAGAGTTAAAAAATTTTATATGTATAATGCTATGAACAAAATAAATTTTATATGTTTAATAATTCCAATCCATATGTCTCTGATCCTTTGAAAGACTTATTTTGTATATGACTGAATAGTTGATCAATAAGCCTAGTTTACTGTAAGGGAGGCAATTGCCTAGTGTCCCACAGTTGGGAAGAAAATAACCAAGTGTCTTACATAAATTGCTAATGTTAATAATAACTAGTTTAATATCTGAACCTTATTTAGTCTTATCTGAACATTAAATTGCTTTTTTTTTCTTCATAGCTTATCTAAAACTTTGATGTATCATAAAAAGACTTATAGACATTAACATTCTATTTTTATAAAAAGAATAAAAACACGTAATCCTTTTGGGTCTGCATATGTATGCATGTATATTAGAGAAAACATAAAACCACAGTTCTTGTGAATCTCAATATGTACACAGGCAATTTTAGAAAAAAGTGTTATAGACACACTTATTATTTTGGTTTTGAAAAACAGTAGTATGAATAATGGAATATTACCTAATATGCAACCATATTCCCATTTTTCCGACTGTCCTCAAAATGTCATTCATAGCTTTTTTTTTAAATTTTTCAATAGAAGATCCAATTAAAACTCCTGTATTGTGTTTAGTTTCCATGGTCTTTCAGTCTCCCTTCATCTAGAATAGTTCTCCCGTTCTTTATTGCATGTCTTCTAACATTAATATTTTTAAAGATTCCAACCAAATTATAGTCCAGGACACTTCTTAATCTGGCTTTGTCTAATAGTTTCATCGTTGTTTGCTTCAGGTTAAATATTTGTGGCAAGAATACTATGAATACTATCAGAATATAATTTCCTTGTCCTTAGGAGATACAAGCTACCATATTTAAGTATGAAGTATCTTGGTATGTGCAACTACTTTCAGATGATTCATCAAAGTAAAAAAAATTCCATGTGCATATATGTATATATCTGTGTCTTTATATATCTAGAGAAAATGTGAGAAAAAGAGAGAATCAGATACAGAGCAAGAGGCAAAGCGAGCACAATGGGTGAATGTTGGTGGAGAGTGTACTAATGATGACCTAACCAGCCTTTCAACTTTCCAATAAGTCTGAAACATTTCAAAATAAAAAGCTAGGGAAACAATTGGGGTGAGATAGTGAAAGGTATGTGATGCGGAGTTGATATACTAACATAGCCATTATCCCCTTGTGTGATTTTAGATAAATCATTGAAATTATCTCAGGTCATAAATCTCAACTTTAAAATGGACGAAAATAAACTCAGTACTTTATATGCTTTTTTTTTTTTTTTCAAGATTAAAAAAAGAGAGGCACCTGGGTGGCTCATCGGTTGAGCATCCGACTTGGGCTCAGGTCATGATCTCGCGGTTTGTGGGTTTGAGCCCCGCGTTGGGTTCTGTGCTGACAGCTCAGATCCTGGAGCCTGCTCCGGATTCTGTGTGTGTCTCTCTCGCTGCCCCTCCCTCGCTCACACCTGTCTCTCTATCTCAAACAAGAAAGGTTAAAAAAAAAAGATTGAAAAAGATAATAGATATCAGAACTTTATACACACACATTTTAGCTAGATATAGAATACCAAGACAACTCAGTTTCTTTTTGGACTGGAAGCCCCATTGAAAGACCTAGGGAATGAATAAGAGGTATATTAATCATTTTGTTAAATGACAGAAGTTTAAATTTGTTTGTTGTTCTATTAGAGAAATGACTTTTGCATATTTCAAATAACCTTGGTGACTGTAAATAAAATGAAGTTCAAGGGTGAGTAGCACAGAGTTAATTAATTTAGGAAATCAATAAAAAAACCCCACACAAACATAAGATGGATAAGGATTTTTATAGTACACAAGAGGTCATAGAGGGTGTGAGCTAAACATGTGAATAATGCAGTGCTGAATCTAAATCAGGGGGCCGATGTTAGGATGTGTAAGTGCTAATACATGGCACTAGAGAACTTCCTAACTTTAGGTTGACTTCACAGTTGCCCTGAAACTAGAATGAGATCTGAAGAATTGATTTAGTCATTCCCCGGGGAGATAGGTATGCGGCATTTTTTTTTTTTAATCCTTCCAAGCCCTTGGTTAGTGTTGTAATACAAAAACAGGTGAGATCACCATTCTTGCCTTCAAAGACCTCACAGTCAAGTGGAACAGACATATATAGGCAATTAGAATAGGTCTTCCCTTGGAGTAACTATTAGATTTAGGTGCTCATTTTGAAAAAGCAGCTACATACTTCTTGGGCTATTGGGACGGTTTTTGTGAAAGTAATATTTAAATTGAGATAGAACTTTTAGTTTAGATTATTTCAAATGTGAAAGGGGGAAAAATAAAATTATTCCTGATCTTGAAATATCTGACTTGTTAGAGACTTGAGATTTTTTCACTACTGTTTTTTTTTTTTTTTTTTTTACTAAGTTCTAGGTCAATAAGTAATAAGAAAACATACAAGTGAAATATTTTTTCTTCCTAATAAACTTTAGATTTGTATTTTTGTGGGAAAGAATTCTTCCTGCCTGATTTGGTTGGGGCTTTATATTTGAAACAAAATCACTAGTATAGTGAAGCTAAACTACACATTTTAATATTCAAAAGACTAAAAAGTCCTGGGTGTTGTTTTCTAAGTAACAGTTTTATTCTACATCTTCCTTGTCTTCTCTTCTTCTTACTTTTCTTTTAAAAAAATATTAGTTTCTTTTCTTATTCTTCCTTTCTCTTCCCTTCACTTCCACACCACCCCCCATCTTCCCATCCCTTCCCTTTCCTTCCCTTAATTTTGCAGTAAGATCTGATTGGCAGGAACCTAGAGGATTAGGGCTAAGAGGTGCCATGATCATCAGTGGGCCAGAAGAGTTTGGGGGGTAAAGAAGCAGCTAATGGAGTCAGAGACTGGTTACACAAGAAATGAGTAAACAAATAAATGCATTAATAGTAATGAGCATCAATTTTTCATTGTTAATGAAGAAGTTTGTAAATATGGAATACTGAAGGCTGATTGATATCTGCGGTGTTGGATTGAACTTAGGGGCATCGTCATGAGCTTTGGATTTTTAACATATAGAAAGAAATATATAGACAAATGTTTGTATGCGTACGTGCTTATATGCATATATATTTCCTAGATTTGTCTTTTGAGAGGGCCAAGAAGCAATGACATCCAGAAGAAATCCTGATTTACAAGGCAGTTTGCAAAAAATTATGAATTGTTGTAAAAAAAATATACAGTTTTCACTGAGCAAATCTTGGACAATTTGAGCTCTAAAATAAATACTAATAATGACAATATTTATTTTAAATAAAATAGAAACCCTTGAATCCCTACTGACATAAATGAATAAATATTCCGGAAATGGAGGGAAGGGAAAGCTGTCCCTTCCAGAACAATGACAATTTTTCTACAAATGTAGAAGGAATGATGCATCAGAAAATCACCTTTTGACAACCATTATAATGATCATTGATTTAGACTAATATTGTCAACAGATGCTAACTAGAAAGTTTGTTGAGAATAGAATATTTCCAGTCTTAAAATAGGCCCCCCAAATACTTTTTAATTACAAAGGGAAAAGTGTAACTTTGCAGGGATGGCTGAAGGCATCCTGTTAACCAAATGATCACTAGTAATGGGGCAAATCAAAATTATTTTTGTAATATACCTAACAGAGGGGGGAATCTGAAAGTGATCATAAAGAAATATCAAATAAACTAACTGATCATATTCTTAAAGCATATTAAGGTCACAAAAGTAAAGCTAAGTTTAGAAACAGTTCCAGATTGAAGGAGGCAAAGGATATATGACCTTAAAAGTGAAACATATATTCTTGGATTATATTCTAGGCCAGAAGGAAAAAATATCTAAAGAGGAAATTATTGGGAAAGTTGTCAAAACTTGAGTGAGATAATGTGTATTCAATGGCGGTCTAGTGGGTGGTATTGTTTTCCATGTTAATTTGCTGATTCGGGTGGTTGCACTAGGTTATGTAGAGAGTATCCTTGCGGGAAAGTTACACTAAAATTTTCAGAGGTGATGTGATACCGTATCTGCTCTTTACATTCTAGTGACTCAGTAAGAGATATCATACACACACGCACACACACACACACACACACACACACACACACTCTCGGGGGGGGGGAGAGAGAGAGAGAGAGAGAGAAAGAAAGAAAGAAAGAAAGAAAGAAAGAAAGAAAGAAAGAAAGAAAGAAAGAAGGAAAAGGAAAGAAAGAAAGAAAGAAAGAGAAAGGAAAGAAAGAAGGAAGGAAGAAAGAAAGAGAAAGAAAGGAGGGAAGGAAGGAGGAAGAGAGGGAAGTAGGAGAGGGAGAAGTAAAAGTAAATAAGATATTTACAAGTAGGGGCTGGGTATGTTTGATGGAGGGAGTTATTTATATTATTTTTAATAAATTTTCTATGTTTATTTATAAAAACCCTTCCTAATTAAGCTAAATTAATCTATATTTATGGACTCGGACATCACGAGCATATTGGTGTAAATGTGAATTAAATGTTCAAATAATTAAATTAACTTGAATGCTGAGGTAGTGATATACATGCATTATGTAGCAGGTCATCAAAATTCCATCTTTATTGCCTATATGTATTGGTGTTCAAAACTATGTGATTTGATATCGATCATAGTGATATTTTAGTTCCTCAATCCATATTTTCTTAAGGATAAAATTTAAGCATTTTGTCATGTATGATTTCCTCAAAGCCTGATGTTTTTGAACTTTTCACCCCGTTATCTACCTTTATCTCACATAAACTTCTTTCTGCCACTGCTTTGAACATCTGGGATTCCACCGAATAAGACGTCCCTCATACCCCACACACTGTCAATATTTTTTCTTTTATCTACAACCTCCTCGTCCTCTCCCCACGCATTCTTCACCTTGCTAATTCCTACTTTACTTTCGAGGCTTAATTCAAGCATTACTTCTGTCAGGAGGCATCTCTTTATTCCCC
The DNA here is from genome assembly GCA_030068075.1 of Paguma larvata. Classification (NCBI taxonomy): domain Eukaryota; kingdom Metazoa; phylum Chordata; class Mammalia; order Carnivora; family Viverridae; genus Paguma; species Paguma larvata. Next base: position 123,270,634 of record CM057823.1, on the reverse strand, counting down.
ACCTTTGTGTTGTTTCTTTCCCCTATGTGTCCAACCTACGGTTACCTCTGTAATAGCATTCCTGGTCCTCTGTTTTAAATGAGTTTACTTGGCTGAGCTATTAGCTGTCTGTGAGCTGCTCTAAAGTCTTTTATCTCAATTTCTGTATTCAACCTTCATCTCTTCTATCTACCCCTGCAACCTAGAATAGACACTCTAAAAACATTTCTTTTGGTACATTATTTAATTTATAAGTACATATAAATAATAATATCCTTGCCATTAGAAGAATTTTCTTTTGTCTGTATTTTCTGAACGTAATGAATGTTTTATATTTAAACTATGAGATAGTGTTGCAAGATTACATCTAGAAAGAAATCAAAAGTATGTATCTATTCACACATGCTCCCAGATGAGATACCAAAGATAGTTAATAGAGATTTTATTTACCTAAAAACTATTTATTCATGGAGCATTGTTTTGCTTTTACAAAATTATGTGTGAATTTTGATATTTATTTGTTGTCACTGTTTGTGTCAAATTATACAAGGTGGTAAAACTGAAGTTTCCCTTCCCATTTTTACTGGCTATCATCCATAAATTTGTATTGAAAGACTTTGATTTTTTATAACTAGAAAAATTGGAATTTGGTAGTTTTATCCAAAACTAAAAGCTCAGACTAAATAGAACATTCCAACATTTTAAATGGTTATGATGCAAATGCTGATAAAAATTCTTCATCATGCATTTTATTTTCCTTCTTGTAAATATGATAATTAACTTTCGCTTTAGATATTTGATGTGACATATTATAATTCTCATACCAAGGAATTTAAAAAGAGTTATTTTAACCATGCTCTTAGAGGATTAGGGGTGTTTCATTGCTAAGCAACATTGTTGAACATTCTGCTGGAGATTTGTGACAGTTATACACAACATTTTCAATTGGTGAATTTTTGTGTTTTGTTTTGTTTTGTTTTTGTTTTTGTTTTTTTTCCTGGTCTGTGTTATGGGTGATTGTTTTTCCACTCTCCAATCTACACTATTTTGAGTTTAAAGTCCCTTAAAACATACTAATTTCTTCTACAACTCTTTTAACATATCGATTCCCTCTCATTACTAACCGAATATAAATATCTTAGCATCTTCATGGAGTTCTAATGTGTTCCAAATACTGAATTAGCAAAATTAGTAAAATTTTAGGAACAATAAAGGAAGATGAGAGGAACTTCCCGTTCCTTTCTTAATCCTTTTCATTTTTTCTCTCATCTTCCTTTTTGCTTCCAAAAATTTTACTGCTACTATTTTACTTATTTATTTTTTTTCATCCCAACATGTGCCCTTCACTGCTACTATTTTAGACCTTTCATGCCATTCTATCCTCTGGTTGACATGCACAGAACTAATCAAGATACATTTAAAAACATCAAATACAATACAGAACTTTTTTCATTGCTAATTCCTACTTTCTTCCATAAATGTGTATGAGTACATGTGTTTGTGTTCGTGTGTGTTTTAATGTGATTACTGTCCTGGGATTGAAGGAAATTGAGATTGAGTTTTCGTTCTAAATAATTTGCTACATGTTATTTATTTTCTTTATATCTTATTCTCTGAGATTTCAATATATAACGAATAAAATCTGATTCCTCTTTCTCACAAAATGGTCTCATTATATTGATAGCTATAAACATATTATACAAAATAATCTGTTTCGATTGTGCACAGCAGCCATCACTTCATTATAAGTGAATAAGATTAGGAAAGCATAATACTGAGAATCACAAGTCCCAAATATTTGATAATCCCCATAGTAGTTGAGAGGCCAAATTTCAAAGAGGCCTCAAAATTTCAGCACCACACTCATTTGGATTCTGTGAGTCCATTAAGCTTTTCCACATTAAACTGCAAATTAATAGAAGTGGTACACAGGCAAGCTCGCCTTGTCCGAGATTTAGTAGCAGAGATCTGATTAAGTGTCTCTTACTTTTTTCCTATCCAATTTGTAAGGATTTTTTCAAGAAAAAAATGTTTCACTATCTTATTAAATAGGTTAAATTCAAATAAGTAAAAGCTGTCATGATGTGGTGGTAGGTAGTTCTACCTCGAACGGTGAATCTATTCAAATATATTTTAATATAAGTTCATTATAAGATTAATTATAAGATTTTTTTGAAGCACTTCTTTGGTACAATTTTAAAATTTTATTAATGTCAAATTTGTATGTTAAATCCCAAGCAATACTGCTTTTTTACTTTACATTAAAAAAGTAAAGTAATATTTTATGAAGCAATAGTTTAGGAAATAAAGTGATTAGGCGAGGTAATGATAGACAAAAAGTACTGTTAAAAATGTGTCTGTGTAAGCCTCATGTAAATGTACCTATTATGTGGAGAAGACCTTAGGGGAAATAGCCAGAAGTACAAGTAAAATTGCTAGACTTTGGGATTAAATGCAAACACATACGGAAAATGATCCAAGCACTATGTATTGTCTATTTGTGCTAAACATTGTGATACATGCTTTCCTCAGAACAACCATTTGAGAAGGATTTATTTTTCTCAATTTGCGGAAGAAAGGAGTTAGAATGAGAAACTTTAAGTCATGTTTCTTAGTGTTCTGTCTGAGATTTGCACTTTTTTTTTTTTTTTTTGGCATATATTGAACACAAAGAGAAAAAGGGCAAGAGGAAGCAGAATCCAGAGAATGGTATAAATGTAATGTTTAGTGAGGCTCTTAGTAAAAGTGTAATGTTGGAGCCCTGAAGTGTTCTGATTAATAAAAGCTATCTTTCAACACGTCCAACAAATTCACGAAAATATCACAAACATCTGAGGTAACATTTAAGAGCAGAGTTGATAAATGCAACCTAGAAAATTAAATTTAGGAAATGATGTTAAACCAGACACTTACCTAATGTCTAATATAGGTTTGTGGTAGGCAAGAAGAACAGTGATTAAAACTAAGGGCATCACAATTGATTCCCTGAAACTCTTTTGTATAAATTTGCCAGCTACTGTTTTTCGGCTGGTCTACTGAGACTAGTTTTCTTTATAGTTTCTTGTTTTGAAAAAAGAGAAAGTTCTTGTTCATGAAAAAAAGTTAGCTGAGGGGAAATTGCATACGCCCTGGGAATAAATAAAATATTTCTTATTGAAGTTTGTAAAATGAAATCACTCTTTTTAAGTAGTCCCTCCATAGATACACAGAAATAATGAAAACGTGTGCTTTATTTCTAATAAATAAATGGTTAGGTAGTGCATATGTATATATGAAATTGTTATCTTTTAATGTAGACATTGAACTCTTTTCATATTAGACAAATCATTTTTCTACTCCTTTTTGTATTCTGAGACCCAATTTCAATATAGGGGAGTTGGGGTTTCACACACAATACGAAGCAATTCTCAGACACAAGCAGGGTATATGAGAGACAACTCAGTTCTGACACCATCTATCTGGAAGGAGATTCAGATGCTGCAGGTAAAGGGCTCAGTCCCACAAGACTGCCTTCCATTTCAGACACCGCGTGCAGGCTCAGGTCATTACATGTGACGTGTCATAACGTGACATGTTGGTCAGTTGTTACTGACCAACTGGCTACAAATTGGAGGTTCAAACATCCCCTTCCAACTCAAGAAGATATTGGAATTTCAGCTTGTTACCTGTACATCTGGCTGACTGGCTATAAATCAGAAGTTCTCATAACTCCCTCTTCAGGTTTGATTAATTTGCTAGAACAGCTCACAGAAGTCGGGAAAGCCTGTTTACTCACTTGATTACTGTTGGGAGCCATTTCGGTTGAGAAACCTCTCTGTGTGGAAAGGGCAGTTGAGGCAAAGCTCCTGCCAGCCAAGAAATAACACCCCAGTACCACTGTTGGGAGCCATCTTGAGCTCACAGATTGAGAAACCTCTCTGTGTGGAAAAGACAGTAGAAGCAAAGCGCCTGCCAGCTGAGAAATAGGCCAAGAAATAACGTCCCAATACCACTGTTGGGAGCCATCGTGAGCTCACAGGTTGAGACACCTCCCTGTGTGGAAAAGGCAGAGTTCCTGCCACCGGAACAGGGCCCCAATACCAACTCCTTCAAATAATCTTTCAGGCCTGGATTTCTTGAGCAGCCCTCCTTGACCTCAAGGGAGGTAATGTTCTTTTGTTTTATGACATTCAAGTAAAAAAAGGGAACTTGGAATGTGATCCATTGATGGATAACATCTAAAAGAGACTATGTAAATGTACTCATTGAGAGTTCCACCCTTGCCAGATGGGTCGTACTTCCCCCATTGTAGTTGGAAGTAAAGCCCTCAAGGCAACGCCCTGATTTCTCCTGTTTACAGATAGTTAACTTTAAGTCCTTAAGGAAACACCCTGTTCTCCCCCTCCCTAAATTTATATTTAAGGATATCTCCTGTTTACAGATAGTTAACTTTAAGTCCTTAAGGAAACACCCTGTTCTCCCCCTCCCTAAATTAAGCTGAAACCAACATACAGGATTGAGGAAGTTGCCACCTTGCAAAAACGCATATTTGTTAGAGATCAAACTATGGAATGTCACTCATTGATGTAATGTCACTTACTACCTTTAAAAATAAAGACACTGAGACCAGCAGGGCAGAGGTGCCAGAATTGCCAGGGCTGCCTGCTTGGTCATCAGACTACATCTCTCTCTTGTGGCTCTCTCATTTCCTTTTGCCTTTGTCCATCCTTCAGGACCCCTAGAATTGCCGGACTGGACCCTGGCAGATTACCAATTTATTACAAACGGTATGAAAGCATTAGGGTCAATAGCCAGATGAAGCGATATATCAGATGAGGTCCCAAACAAAGGAGCTTCTGTCTACATTGAGTTTGGGACCCAGCATGGTAACACATGGAAACATTCTGGTTCCCCAATGTGGAGGCTCTTCAAACCCTCTCCTTTTGTGGTTCTATGAAGTCTTTATTATACGGGCAAAACTGATTAACTCACTGGCCATTAGTGATTGATTCAACTTCCCCTCTCCTCTCTCTTCCCCAGAAATCAGGGTGTGGTACTAAAACTAAAAACCAACCCTTTATTCATGCTTGGTTCCCCTGGTAACCAGCCCCTATCCTTAGGTGCTTTGCAAAAGTCACTTCATTAACATAGACTAGATTGGGCTATAAAAGACTGGTTATGGATAATAAGACAACCATTTCACCTTCATAAGTGAAGCATATTATAACAAAAGATGCTCCTATAGCTCTTTTCACTGAGGAAGTGCCAAAGATTTTGTGAGCTGTGAGCCAGTAACTATTAATGAAAGCCAAATATATTTGAGAAATATATTTTTGTTATCTAAATGACCAAATATATGTATTTCTTATAAATCACAGTATCACAGTCCTTATACCACATCATTTGATATTTGAAAATATAGTATGATACTGAAGAAAAGATAATAGAGAAGCAGGAAATTAAATAATATATTTTAGAGTGTTACAGCTGTCTAAACAATATCCAAAATATCAAATATATTTGATTTAAATGATTAACTTAGTGATATTACATAATAATGTTCTTTTATTTTTTATTACTATGTTTTTAGTGTTTATTTATTTATCTTGAGAGAGAGAGAGAGAGAGCAGGGGTGAGGCAGAGGGAGAGAGGGAAATAAAGAGAGAATTCCAAGCAGGCTCCATACCACCAGCACGGAGCCTGATGCAGGGCTGGATCTCATAAACTGTGAGACCACGACCTGAGCCAAAATTACGAATCAAATGCTTAACTGATTGAACCACACAGGTGCCCCTCATAATGCTCTTTTAGAACTCCAAAAATAAAATTATTTTTCTAAGCTTTTATTTAGTTTTTCAGATTTAGGATGACAATTTTTAAAAGCTATGCCTTGGGAATTACACTGTATTTTTGGTATCAGTAAATATTTAATTTACATTACATTTGAGTCAATCTAAAAAATAAAATATTTATCTTTTGGAATTAAAGTAAGGATTAATTACGTGTTGATTAAAGAGAGAATTTTGAACATCCCATACAATCCTCACCTTAGTTGAGGTTAAAATTATTCATTTGGAGTGACGATATTTGTGGCAATAAAAGTTAAGGACTGCAGACCACATTTTTACATTAATTGCCTTTGATGATTACACTCCATCCTTACAGGATGTTCTAATGTAGTTTGTTATTGAGGAAGCCATCTAATAAAGTCCTATTTTAATCCATCACAAAAAATACAAATGAAAATTAGAAAATGTTTTATAAAATAGTTAAATATATTCATGGCAAAATGTGACATCTGCTAAGCAAGACAAAACGCTACACATAAAATTCTAAATATGTTAATTGAGGGGATATTTTAAGGTTTAACAGCTACATAAATTCCTTTCACACACAACTATTTCATTCTTTAAAACAAAATTTTCTAATACTCACCATATATTTTCTTTAGTAGAGATAGAGTTTAGTTGAGGATGCAAACACAAGTATATTATCTACCTAGAATTCAGGGTTGTTTTAATTGTATGCTTTACTTTAGGGTAACACTAGAAATATTGCAGAATGCGAATTGAAAAGGCTATTTATAATGATTTTCATAATTTAAGTAAATTTATGATAGTGCCATATATAGAGTACAAAAATCTTTACCATAGTAACCCTTAGAGATAATTCTTACATCAGGGATGGAGTACTCTACATCGTTTGAGGCAGTCTAATCCATTTTTATATACCTTTAAGTGCTCTTGTTAAGCACAACAACTCAACTGAGTAAATTTAAAGATCAAATTGGCTTTATTCATCAGTTCATGAATTGGGCAGCATTCTACCTAGCAAATAGAAAGGAGCTCTAAAGGGAGAGACTTTATAAGCAGAAAGGAGGCAGAAAAAGGAAGGGTTTTTTTGTTTTTTTGTTTGTTTTGTTTTCTGTTTGTTGTTTGTTTTTTAGCAAGAAGTAGCTTGTTTCAGGCTTAGTACCTTACCTATAGGGGATAGAAAAGGTTTTATTATTGGGGAATACCTCACTAGGGATGAGGAGGTAATTCCAGGTCGACTGGTTAAACAATACATTCCTGGTATTAATACATTCCTGATTATGTATTAAATATTGGTTTGCTGATGTGGGGTTTAGCACAAGTGACTCTACTTTTGTTCCAGTTGTTTATTTTTAATAATTCCTTCCTTTTGATAAAACTTTTAACTTAAGTGAGAAATGTAATTTAAGGTATTAATCATTCTCAGCTACCTGTATTTCTTGCAACTTTTCAAAAATATTTTGTGTGGTATTCATAGGTCGGAACATTTTTGCTTAATCTTTGTGATATTAATAGGCCAAGGCTTTAGGTTCACAGTTTTTAAGTCAGTCATTTTCTTTGTTCCTTTTGTAACTTCCCAGTTTTAGGGAGATCATTTGCTTGGTGGTTAGCAGCTAAGAGCATGAATTTAAAGTCATCGAGAGAATACAACACACTAGGGAGATTACTCTTGATTATTAGAAGCAGCATAATTTCCAATATTTGGAGTGGACTCTGGAGCCATGGTCCCCAAGACCAAACCAATCAAAATCAAATAAGTCAAGACCCCATTGAAGGAGCCACCTTTTTAATTCAAGTGGCTTGCTAGGTGGTCTTATGTAACTGAGTTTTGACTTTCACAGAAATGTCAATCAAGGTGTAGCAAGTGGTATTGGCCACAGCACAGGCACCTTTTCACTCTGCTTAAAATAAATAAATAAATAAATAAATAAATAAATAAATAAATAAATAAATAAAGGCTCTCCTATTAACAAGGAAAATTTTGGCCAGAGAGTCTAAGGATTTTTGTTGGGTGGCTATTGTCTTAGCAGTGGATTCTGCATTACTTTGAAGAGTGGAGGAGAGATTTCTGATTATAGCCTCATTTGTACTTACTCCTAGACATAGTTGCAGTGATCTACCAAAAGAATCTAATTTTGAAATATTGCCTCCTTGTAAATCCTTTCTAACTCAACAGAAAATTCAGGGGAGTTGACCAATGAGATATAACAGGGAAGCAGCTAGATAACCTAAGAGTCATTGCCAGGCTACAGAACAGCCATCTAAGCATTCATGGACCCAAGGAGAATGATAACCACCACAGACAAAGATAAACTCTGTTGAGCACAAGCCAGTTCCACTGAGAAGGCACTGCTAATGGATTCATGTGCAGGGATTGTTGCATTTGAACATTCAAAACAGGGGTTGGTCAGTTAGGTTTTTTCCAGCCTGAAATAAAAGTTGTTCTAAATTCAGGTTTTACCCCCACTTACCAATGGCCTGGGAGGTATAAATGATGGTGTTATCTTTCCAGGCCAGTGCCAGCATTAAGGGCAGAAGGGGTTCATGTTCAGTTAAAGTAAGAAGTCTTTATCTGGCATCTTGGGAGGAAGCAGTCTACTTCTCTTCCTAATCAACTTAACTCAGGGATCTCTGGTGTTTTTACAGGACCAGATGTCAGGTGGAGCTTTCTTCAACTACAATATGTGTGCTCACAGTTCAAGTCCCCAAAGTTTGGCAGTCATCTGGGTAGTGTGGAAAAACTGGTATAGTCCCTTTCAAGGAGATTCAAGGGCAGTCCTTATTCTTAGCTATTCCATATTGCAAGGGTGATAGAGACTAGAATTCAGGAACCTGTCTAATTTACAAATATATAAGAAAATCTCAAAGACAATTAATAGGACTAGAATCTAATATTTACAAATGCCCAAACTTATTTTTTCTCTCTCTACAATTACCACTAAGTAGAGTAAATTCGTTTGCATTAAACTTGGGGTACCTGGGTGGCTTGGTCAGTTAAGCATCTGACTCTTGATATCTGCTCAGGTCATGATCTCACAGTTCACAATTTCAAGCAGAGTCAACTTGAGATTCTCTCTCTCCCTCTATCTTTGCCCCCTGCTCTGTTCATACTCTATCTCTTTCTCTCTCAAAATGAAAAATAAATAAATAGATAAACATTGAAAAAATTAAACTCGGTATGATATTTTACATAAGTGCACAAGACCAGCGATTGACCATATAGTCTCTTTTAAAGACTGCCTTGCTGGAACCGTATAAGCAAAACAGCAGGTTAATTCTTCAAGGGGCTTTATTAGCTCTGGAAAGTCAACCTTAGTTCCTGAAGCTTATCTGGGCATATCTGAGTCTGTCATCTGTGCATATCGCTCAACTACAACATTCCATTCAAAGCCTTGGTAATATAACCAGTGTTTCTGATTGTGTCCTGTTATAGGGAGAAAGATTCTTATTGAACTTATGTAAAAAACTGTTTTGCCATGAAAATAATATTCGAGAGTTTTTGAATTCTAGAGGGATCAGGGAAGAAGGAAAAGTAAATATTCCGTCTTTGTTTTACAAAGGTATGCTTTTACCCAATTATTATATGTCATACATAGCTTAAGAGAAAATGTTTACTTAAATATGGAAAAACAAAACATTAAGGAAAAAGCAATGTTTTAAAAAAGAAGTCATAAAAATTATAATCATTCTCCTCAGTTCACGTAGTTCTGTATAATTAATAGTTGATCTGCTTGAATCCAGTTTTTCCATTAGGTCTGGAATTTTTACCCACTTCAGTTTTGTGATAAGAGACTTGTATAGAGTACCTGTCTAGAAACTCCTTACCATGGATTTCCTTGAAGATGAATCATTTCGTAAAACATTTTTGCAAATGCATCAGAGTAAAACAGTAACTTTTTGTAACTAATAAAGACTTAAAAATGGCCATGTTCAAAAAATCTGATGAGATTATTACAATACAGCTGACAAAGAATTTGGTTCTTTTACAATACAGCTGACAACATTTTAAGATAAAATGCCAAGAGATAATCAATTTTAATACTTGTTTGACAATGTTAACCCTGTAATTTAACATGCGAGTTAAGTCTAATTAGTGTAACATCTCTCTTTTTATAAGGAGAGAGAATGTTATGCCCAGAATTCGGGGACCCCAAAAACCACCAGGGAGCCGAGTCCGATGCAAGAACAAAGAGCTTTTAATCGAGCTAGCTCGAGCTCAATCTCCTACCGCACCGACGCAGCAGTGGGTCGAGAGAGAGAGCCCGTTCCAAAAACACAATACTTTTAAAGGGGTCTAGGGGCAGTGGGAGGGGTGATGGTCGTGACCCTAGCCGATTGGCTGAGGAAGGGTCAAAGGTCCTGTTCCATAGGTCACTGGGCGTGGTTCTTTTGGAACCGGGAAGTTGCAGGTTTTGAGCAGGCACTGGGGACTCAGGGTGGAAGGCAGGAAACACAATGGAGTCAGTCCCAGTTTGCCCTTAAGCAAAATGGAATCAGTCTCGTTTTGCCCTTACAAGAACAGATCCTTTGAGATGTTCAAGAGACCCTCTTGAATATTCCAAAGTTAGTATGAGGTCAGAAATACTTCATTTAGAATTTGATTTTGGGAAGTTTGAAAAAATATCAAAAAGTTTTAACATACTTGCTTAAATAGGGTCATAGGTCACAGAGAAACAGTACTTAGTTATCCATTTAACCACAGTGATAATTAAAGACATTGCAGGCAAATACAGAAAGTTAAATAGGTGTCAAAAAAACTTTGGCTCTTTTAATAGAGAAAACTCAACTTTCTTAAGTAATCAAAGACCTGATGGGAAAGATAAAGCACAAAAAATCATTTTGATAAAACACAAAATATTTGCTTTCTGGGTAGATTACTTAAAAAGGTAAAGAATGATCTTTTACGAGTTTTTATCAGGAGCAGATCAATAGTTTGAGAAATCTTTGTTTTTTTAACAGAGAGAAAACCAGACTTTAATTTTGTGCCAGCTTACTTTTGATATTAAAATTCATTTACTTAATTAAATTCATTCTAATCTTCGGCAGCCCTGACTGTGCATAACATCCCTTTTCAATGATCCCTTTTCCACAACCTTCTACTACTTTATTTTTCCTCCACAAATAATGCGTCTCCATTCTCGTACCTTCTTTTACTGAAAGCACACATCTTACTTCCCTTGAATACAGAGATGTTCTCTTATTATTTCTAGTAATTACATACTAGAATTTTTAATGCTAAAAACCTTAATTTTTATTGACCATAAAAGAAGCACACAGTTATGAACTGTCTTTATTTTCACATTCTTTGGCTTGAAAAATTTAAAAATAATTTTAGAAACATATGCTTTCTCATTGTAAATTTCTCAGTATGGCACAAAACACATTTACTAAGAGACCCAAATATCTTCAGTTCTTCTGTAAAAGGAAGCCAAAAGTGGATAAACCCATGTTAAATAATTAATATTTCAGTATTTTGTCATATTGGGAAATGACCCGGATATTCAATGAGTTTAACAAATCTTTTAACTTAGAAAAACCTTTAGGTTACCAAAAACGATTTGGGGAAACTATTTAAAAAGTTCACCTATAAACTTTTTATTTTATTTATATATATTTAAATTCCTTGTTGAAAATTATGTTTCAGCCACCTACAAAAAATTATGAGACATTAGACAAAGTGAGCCATCACTCCAGGCCATTTTTCTTGTTGACAAATTTTGTGAGAGATAACATGAGCTTATTTGACTACTGAATCCAGGTAAAATAGGAATATATACCTGCATTATATTTAATACTGATAACTCTTAACACATACTTATTTTAATTAAACCGAACTTAAACTAGCTTTCAATTACCAAGGATTATCCCAAATCAAATGGGCCCAAAAAGTAGTTGGGTTAGTTTCTATTATATTTTGAGAGTTTTTGTAAATACTTATTCATATAAGCACTTGATTTTCTTTAAGCCAATTGCATAGAATTATTTAAAAAAATGATTTTGGCAATACCATCATGTGGTAGAAAATACCATTTATCTACAACGCATACATGTATAGACTTACATAAACATACAGACAGATGTAAACACTAACCTTATAGTTTCTTACACTTAAGATGTCCCATTAACCCAAAGTCCAAGTGGCATCCCTCCACCTTTTTTTCTTTTGATAAGAATTTTCGCAAGTCTGTACTTTTATATCGCAAAGGCATAGGAGGAATACAAACTAAAACCTTTTAAGATAAATAGGGGAGGTTTGGGGATTGGTAAAAAGGAATAGGTGAACTTTGAATTGCCTATAGAGCTGCATTTCTAGTTTTGCATACATTTGTTGAAAAGAAAAAGACAGTTCCTCCTAATTCCACAAAGAATTGAATTGCAACTTAAGTGACATCATAGGTTAATCTACCCATAAATCCTTTTGTAAAACCTCTAGCAGGTTTTTCTTTCCTTCTGGGTATATGATTTTATTTTAGCTTAGGGAAGAAGGCCTTAAACAATGATCTATGAGACTCTACAATTTGGCCAACTTCTGACCACAGAGCAATTTTGTGATTTTTAGCCAGGACAGCCAAGGGGTTGTTCAATACTACTCTGGTACTATCAAACAACCCCTTGGACTTAAGGGGACCTTAAAGAGGGTGCAAAAGATGTTTTATTTTCCCTTTTCTGCTGGGTACTATAGGTAGACCCAGGAGAGCTGACTCGGGGAAGAATTATTACCCTTTGCTAATTTCTGTCAGTTTTTCTAGGATCCCATTCGTGGCTGTGGTATTTGCCAGAATTGGCAAGATTTTTCATTATTTTAAATTTTAGTTTCCTCTTTACTGTTTAAGGGAACAATGTAGCAGTTTACCAGAAAACAACTCAGAGTCCTATCACTTATGGGAGGAGCCCATTGGCCTCTTTGAGGGAAGGTGGGGTATGAAGCCATAACCTGGCCGACTTGTTTACAGTGTAAAGGCAATTAAAACAAAGGATTACTAGAATGAGTACTCAAATAAAGGTGAGCAAAGCGGAGTAGTAGGAATTGTGTCTGTCTTAAAAAGTACAGTGACTCCATTTTGGAGCTGTTGTTTCTTTTTAACACTGCATAGTTCTCTCTTCATTTGAAACTTACTTACTCACTGAGCAAAGGTTTATCAAACTCTTGAGAGATTCCAGATGCCATTCTGGAGACTAGAGTCTTATCAATGAACCCCACAGACTGGGCTTCTGCCCTTCAGGAACTTGACCTTGGTGCAAGCATCAGTTTTTTTTTTTTTTTTAATTACTTTCTTTTAACCCATATTTTCTGTTAAGCCCTTTTGAATGTCAGGCATCATCAAAAACAAATCTTCAAAAGATAAACAAATAAATAAACACATACACATATAAGACAATTACCAAATAATGACAAAGGCTTTGTATATAATTGAAATTGGGTGAAGTAAGCATATAGATGCCTAATTTTTCTTTAGTATTGCTGCATGTCAGGTACAATTTTTACTAGATTTAATCTTTTTAACTGTGCTATGGAATAAGTTATCATAATTCCCAATTTACAGATGAGGAAATAGGGGCAAAGACAGGTATATAGCTTGCTTTATCTCACATAGCCGTTAAGCAGAAAAGCTGGGATTTAATTCCAAGTGGTTTTGTTCCAGAACTCATTTAAGCAATATATCTTCCATTAGTCATTAAAAAATGAGAGAGAAATCCTAAAATCTAGAGCCTTACAGTAATATGCCATAATTCTAAGGGTGTTCATGGTAATTTTGAGATATCTACCCAGTATTCCTTTGGAGATGCAAAGAACGTTGAAAATATGAGCCTGTAGTTCTGTTGAGATAGCCCAGGTGAATATGCAACTTGAGAGTCACACACAGGTAGGGGAGGTAAGCTCTCCTGTGACTTTTATCCAGCAGTCTTAGTTTTGTCTTACAGATCGATATAGAACAAACTATCTTTTTCTTCTCCTTACCAAGTCTTCATATATTTGAGCATAATTATTTATAGCTCCCTCTCTTCCATTAGTCTTTTGCTGAATCTATCAAAAAAAATTAAGATACAAAGTGAAACAGAACACCGAAAGGGAAACAGAACCTATCCTATCAAAAGTAAACAAACACCAATATATACAGTTTGGAATGAGTGACAACTTCCGATAAAGGAACTTTATAAACAAGACCATATTTGGTTAGAAACATAGAAACTTGTGCTTGAAAATATCCTTAAAAATTGATAATTTTAAGGGCGCCTGGGTGGCTCAGTCGTTTGAGTGTCTGACATCAGTTCAAAGCATGATCTCAAGTTTGTGGGTTCAAGCCCCATGTCGGGCTCTGTGCTGACAGGTGAGAGCCTGGAGCCTGCTTCGGATTCTGTGTCTACCTCTCTCTCTGCTCCAACCCTACTCTCGCATGCACGCGCTCTCTCTATTTCTCTCAAAAATAAATAAACATTAAAAAAAAGAAGCAGACATTGCTTTAAAAAATTAAAAAGTTTAATATATAATATTAATATCAATAATAATATAAACTGAAATACTAATATTTTAATTATTATTAAATTATAAATATTTTAAGGTATGCAAATAAAACTGTTTCTAAGATCCTTATCTTTTTGAAATAATATTTGGGATAACTTCAAAAGAATATATATAGTAGGTAGTTGGAAATATAGATAAGTAATATTCATGAATTGTTAATTGTTGAAACTGGATAATAGTCAAATATGAGTTCAATGCACTATTCTATGATTGTATATATTTGGAATTTTCCATTTTAAGAATTAAAAATAGATTATAATTCAAATGCAATCCTTAAAAATTAGTAAATGCTTTCCTTAGCTGTTATCCGGTCTGAGCACCCATTAGATGCTTATTCGTGTTCCTCAAAATATCTGTTACACCATTAGTCTATACTTCACTTTCTCTAATAATGAAAAATTAATTACTCTTTGATTTTTGGAAAATTTTTTTCTGTATTATACTGTGATCTTCCTATAATTTCACATATCTATTTGTATAATTTTTCAAGACATTTTTAGAGATATCAAAAGAATACATCTTAATTTAAGAAAAGTTTTACAATCTTCTGAAATATTAAACAATGGTAAGGGTCCAACCAAGAAGACTAACCATAAATAAAAGCTATAAAACAGGAACTTCTTCATCTTTCCGAAGCCAAATCCATAAATCTACTTGCATTTGCACACATTTTCTGTCTTCCCTCCTGTTAAATGCAAAACATGTTTCTCCTCTTGTCACAGTTTCTTCACTTATGCCCTAAATCTCATTGGCTGACACCTTTTCTGGGATACCTTTTGATTTATTTTCCAGCCTTCTGCATCTTCAACTTATTCCTTCTATTGACTTCTTCTCATCAGGATATGTATCTCTAATATTAAAAAAAAGTCTCTCCTCGTCTCTATATTTTCTTCCTTATGATCTTCAGTTTACTCTGTAATCACTTTGATCTGCCTTCTGTTTCAATCTTTTATTATAGTGGACTCTTTCAGGGAAGTGTTTTAGGGCCTGTATTACTTGTCCTGACATTCCTCCTCTCTCCTTCAGGCAGCCCTATATTTGTATGCCACCTATGTGCAAGTGTTTATCTACAGGCTAAATCCATCTTCTGGAACACCCATTTGGTAGCTCTTTTTTATCTGAGAATTAACTTGATTGCCACTGAAATCTTGCCCTTTGCCCTCAAGCCTGGCTCCTTTATTAGAATGTCTCCCAAATCAGTAGATTACATGATCATCTTCATATCTAATCTATTGCCAAGTCCCGGTCACATTTAAAAATGTGTATCTTAAATGTATCTAATATCCAACTACTTGTCATTTTCACTATGCCTTAGTTCGAACTACCATCATCTTTCACTTTGGCTATTGTAACAGCCTCTTGAGACTACCATCATTGGAAGAATAGACACAGATCTTTTAAAATACAAATTAAATGTTTCACTCACCTGCTGAAAACCTTTTACTGACTTCTCATTTTACTTAGCATAAAATCCAAATTAACAAAAAATATTAATTTGCAGCATTAGTGTTTGTTTTTCCTTTGATTTCCTTTCCAGGGAGCTTGTAATTGCTACTCACTGTTTATAATAACCAAATAAGTTATAATTATCAAAAATTGGCTTTGTTTCTCATTTATTCAGTATTTCCATTGTGTAAAGTTACCCTTATAAGAAAATGAAATTACATTAAACTTTAAAATTAACTTTTTTTTATAAAAATTGTGTGCCTCTTTTAACCTAGAGAGTGCTGAATCTTCAAGAAGAAATGCAAACCACTTTTGATATCTTTATTGTTAATATAATGCTCCCCTATACAGCTTTACCTATAAGAATAATATCTGAGTATAATTTTTGCCACTAAATTGTTAGGTTAAGTTTACAAATTTCAATTTAATTAAAAAAAATTTACTGAGCTTATAGATGTATATAAGGGTAAAAACTACACCATAGATCTAATTTGCTATTCTTAAAATCATTATATAAGAAAAAATTCTCCAAGTATCATTACATAGATAAAAATTACACAGATAAAAATTTATCAATATTGTCAAACACCTATACAGGGCTTGCTACACTAAATACTATTCCACATATGTTAATATATATAATTTATTTAATCCTTACACAACCCTTTGAGACAGGTATGATCCCTGTTTTTAGATTAGGAAACTGGATACATGGTTTAAGTAACTTGCCTACAGTAAGCGGTAGGGCAAAGTTGAAGAGAGATCGTTAAACTCTAAAACCTCTGCTCTTACCTGCTATATAAACTGCCCCTCATAGTAGGATGATAATGATGATGATGATGATTGTTATTATTTTTTCACCTTTATTATTTCATATACTCTTGGTAATTTAATTTATTTAACACATTTTCACATTTCCTTTTACTTCGTTGAGGTCTCCGGTTTTTATTCCCTAATTTTAATCCAATATATTATCTACCATCTATTCTCACTCAGCAGTCTTTACCTCTTGATTGATTTTTTTAA
The DNA here is from genome assembly GCA_030068075.1 of Paguma larvata. NCBI lineage: Eukaryota > Metazoa > Chordata > Mammalia > Carnivora > Viverridae > Paguma > Paguma larvata. The sequence continues at coordinate 123,253,867 of CM057823.1, read as the reverse complement.
TACTTAGCTTCCTCATTCCTATGTCATTTCCTTCTACCTCCTGTGATCCTTTTTACTAGAAAATTTCCTATTACATTCCTTTGCTATCCCTGGGTTGAGATATTGCTGGTCATCATAGAGTCTCTATAGAGGATGACAGTAGTAGGCACTTTATTTAGGAAATCAGGAATCATTGTAGATCCAGAACAGGTCAGCAAACTGTAGCCAGTGGGCAAAATGTAGCTTGCTGCTTGTTTCCTGTTTCTGTATGATCTGCAAGATAAGGATATTTTTTTCTATTGTTAAATGGTTAAAAAAATAAAGAAAAATATTTAAAAACACACAAAATTATATAAAATTAAAATGTTAGCATCCTTAAATAAAATGTATTAAAACAGAGACCTGCCCATTACAGACATTTATGAATTGTCTGTCACTACTTTCCCACTCCAATGACAGAGTGGTTGTGTCAAGCTCTATGGTCCACAAAGGCTAAAATATTTGCTCTCTGATTCTTTACAGATAAAGTCTGTCAACCTCAAGCCTAGAATCTTTTTTCTTCTAATTGTGTTCATTCTTTTCTTTTACATGAAGAGTTCAATCTCTGCTGTGGAGTGTTACCAAACAGCTCAGACCTTGCTCATGTTCAAACTCCCTCTAAATCTGTGCCTTATGGATAGATGAACCACTTTAGACAGAATGGTCTTGTATTTATCCTTGTTAATATCATTGAGCAGCCAAAATTGTGTTGCTATTGTTCAGCACCAGACTTATTTTGCAGAGTTCAGTACTAATAGTCATTTTAAGAAAATATTGAGAAAGAAAATGCTCAGTGCTATAGGTTGAAATTATCAAGCAATAAAATACTTTTGATTTCCCTCTTTTGACACGAGTCCAGCAGCTTTATATCATATGGCATTTATTTTTGTCTAACTATATATTACCGTGTTGTACTTATTAGAGTTATCATCTTTAAAATAGTGATTGTCTTTGATTTTCTGTTTGGATTTAAATGTGTTACTTGATCTATAATGATAGCATATACTTTCATTTTTGTTGTTTTTGATATTCAATATGCAGAAATCTTAAACTCTCTGAACATCAAATACAATTTGATGCAACAGGTAATGGCATGCTTCATTTATATTTATATCTCCATCTATATGGTAATGTCAGGGACAGCACTTTGAGAACCTACTCCCACTTGGCTGGGTCTTGTCTTTCTAGCATTTGTAACTTTTATTGCAAATGAAATGTCAAACCTGATGGCCTAAATATGGCACCCAATCTGAGAACCCTATCTTTCTGGCATATGCGTATTCTCTTTAAAGGTAGCATAATAAGTAGTCAAACATCTTTTTGATCATCCACGTCCTTTTTTCAAAGTCTTCTTATGTTTAGTAGAGAATAAGGCAGAAGAGATCTCTAAAAGTTATTAGATAAAACCATTTTCTTTTCACACAATAGAAGGTTCTTTTTCTTTTACTTATACTGAATTTGTGCTAAGTTATAGAACAGAGTTGAAAGTAATGTATTTCACTTCTAGGAAAGCTGGATTTGGCAAGATGAACTATTGAATCTGATGTGTACATCTACTGAGCTTACTGTGTTGGTGAAAGAAAAGACAGTTTTGTATTAGATCCGATGATATTTCAGTGTTAGATTCAGAAGCACCAGTACTGAATGCTTCCACTCAAAGCAGCAAAGAAACAATATTTTGTCCTTACAAATCATTTGAATATCTATCAGCTCATGTTAAATGTGCTGTTTGAAGTTTAAAATACACTGAGTACTATTTTATGCCCTTCCTTGCCTAAACATATTATTACTCTGAGAAGGTTACCCTTGTTGGCACAGAACACCCTGCAAAGCAGGGTCTTTCTGTAGCTCAGGGGAGGGATGGTATTAGTGGGTCCCTTTTCAGAAAAATCACCAATCACCTTTCCTCTAGAATTGCGGTTTTCACATTTTCACGTTTATTTATTTTCTTCCTACTTGGTAAACGTTTCCCCCCTTTTATCTTTAGAGGAAATTCTGCTTCATTATCATAATATTGTAATACCATCCTCTCACCTTATGGCATCTGGTAAAATTTGGTGTTCAGTTTACTGAAATTTTCCTGTGATATGTAATGGGAAAATGTGAGAATTTAGAAACTCTCTGTCTTTCTCTGTCTCTGTCTCTGTCTCTCTCTCTCTCTCTCTCACACACACACACACACACACAGGTCTTTTTAAGACTTTAAAAAGATACTTTTGCTTTGTCTCAGTAAGACCCTTCTGCACCTCAAAGTTGAATAACTACTCCCTTATTCTTGGCTTTATGCAGTGATTTCCCACAAAGTAATAAGTACCATTGAAACAATTAACGGGAGAGTCACAGGACTATTAGGACCTAGGAATTACTGGAGCAAAACAGTGCTTTACTACCTCAAAAAAATTATCCCTTTAAACTTCTCGGGGAGCTTTTAACTTTTGTCATTGCTTCCTCCTCCTCTCACCATATGTTTTCATGCAATTTAAGCTTCCTACAATACAGCTCAGCTCTATTTCCCCACTTCTCAAGACTCTTACTGATTTCCCACTGCCTGTTAAATTAAGGATTTATCTGAATTTTAGCATTCACGACGGTACTAATATGCCCGGGACTAGCTTTAAATTTGTCTTTCCTCTCATATGTTCCTGGACTTCAGCAACTTTCCCACTTTGGGTAATACTATTTCCTCTGATTAGAACGTGCCCTTTTATAACTCTGCCTGTCAAAATCTCAACCATTCTTTAATGCTTATATTAAATCAGAGCCATGCCAAAAGCTTTTGACCCCACCGAAATGGAAAACCGTGTTAACTCATTCTGTGTTCCACACTGACACTTGGGTTGTTTCCTGTATATTCATTACATACTCTGCCAGAAAGTACCTTCCAAAATTAGATAAATGTCAGTATTAAAGACAAAATGATATTGTGCCTGCTAGTAGCACATATATTATTTTAAAATAAATTCTAAAACTTGAAATATGAGTTACTAAGATCGCTGAGAAGTATTATTTGTCCTCCAAGAGTAAGGAGGATTTCTTCATGAATATTTTTCTTTTTTTGATTAGGAGCAAATACACTCCTCCTATTCTTTAGTAGTTTCTCAGAAAGCCTGTACAGCAGAGAATTATTTTTAAAAAATAAAATCTACACATACGGCAGAAGTCTTTTGTTCTATTTGGAAAAAAATATAGTTTTAAATGCAACTGAGAATTTTTTTGAGGATACTTAGTTAAATTCTAAAAGATTATAATAATTATAAATTTGTATTGTATAATCGTGATTTTTAGACTCTCATTCTAAAATTTTAAGTTTTTTTTTTAAAGCTACATTATTTTTACTGAGGTCAAGTAAAGAAGTAAGGCAATCTTCAGTAATTAAACATAGTAATGAGGCTTGCTTGCATCTCCATGATAAATTATTTTGACAAAGGATATACTGTTTTATGTAAGGATTAACATATCATTTAAAATATTTGAATCTTACTCTATAAATATGTCCTTTATTTCATTCATTTACTAGCTCATGCATTAATTCAGGAAGTATTTTTGAGCACTGACTACATGTCAGGTAAAACTATGCTACATCTTGGTGATAAAAGTGATCAAAAGAGACATGCACTCTGACATTATCAAAAATTGTTTCAAACTGGTGCAGTTACTCTAATGAGGAGTATTGCCTGGACGGAAAGTCTAATTAGCTTTCAGTCTGCCATGAGTAAATAATTAATCATGACATCTTATGAGCACTTACGTTTTTTAAAAACATGTTGTTAAGATAAAGTTCATAAAACAGTATATCACACATATTTAATAATCATTCTAATTTATGAGTCAGTTTTTGTATTCAGAGCTGTCAGGGTGACATCTTAAGTTATTTTTAACATTTGTTTTTGCCCCATTTTGTGGCATGTCACTAGCAGTATTGAAAGCTGGGTAAGAAAATATTTTCAGTGAAAATACAGTTTGTTTAATACATTTTTAAAATTCAAGGTAGTTAACATGCAGTGTGGTATTGGTTTCAAGAGTAGAACATAGTGATTCATCAGTCATATAGGACGCCCAGGGCTCATTCCAGCAAATGCCCTCCTTAATTCCCATCACCCATTTAGCTCATCCCCTCACCAACCCTCCAACAACCCTCTGTCCTCTGTATTTAAGAGTCTTTTATGTTTAATGAATTTTTTTTTACATAAAACCAGTTTCATGTAAAGAGAACTTATATTTACTGGAAATTTAATATGGAAATGTAAATTAACGCTTTCATTTATATGTTATAATTCTTCATTTTTGTTGGTGTCACTTTTTCACTTACCAGGCCGGATGGAAATAATTTTTAAAAAACGAAGTAAAGTTTCCTTATGAAAAAGCCCAAAATATACATGATTCTCAACTTGCTAGTTTTCAGTAATTTTCTGTAAAACTTTACAAGTTAAACTAACATATTAAAGCAAAGGAAATTATGTGTTAAAAAGAATGATAGACAATGAAATCAAAAGTGTTAAAAATACCGATATAGTATGTTAGGCTAGTGTTTACCTCCTAAAGTGCAAGTATGAATATCTATAAAATATAAATTATTCCATATATGAGTATGTTTTTCTATTACATGTTATTTACTGATACTCTGATTATTATTTCTCAGATTCGAACAAGTATAAAAATTAAATTCCTGACAGGAATTAAATTGAGTGCTTAAAATTAATTGTAACATTTCATACATTTTCATTTATTTGGAAGAGATGGCAGTTATGTTGCATTTGTATTTATTAGATATAAAACAGTCTACAACATAAAACTCACTTTATGTAAATATTTGAATTGTGATTACATGGGCATTTTGCAGATAGTTCCACTGCATTTTCAATTACTATTCATTTAATGAATAAATAGGAAGGGGTAAACTTCTAGAACTGAGGAAACTGAGGCTTAGGGAATACACATAAGTTGCTTAAATTCACAGTGTGATTGAGAAAGTCAATATATTCCATTGAAAATACCACATCGCACCCTAAGAGCAAGCAGTGTTGTGGATGTCCCACTATTATGAACGATTGGGTTAAGTATAAACTGAAACATCTTTAAACTAGGCAGATTCAACTGGCCCAGTGCCCTTTTTGACTTTCACATATGCATCTACTTTTTGCGTGAAACGAAGACATGGAGGTTGAAGCTGCAGAATCCATTTTGAAACTTGAACAAGCTAAGAGGATCTAAAAGACCTGTACCCTGACATCTTAAGTCATTGCATTAGATCTGAATGCCTGCATCCTCTCGCAAGACGAACACACTCTCCATTATCTGTAACACCCTACTATTTGGGTATTTTGTTTCATCAAGACAAATCCAGTCCTTAAATGTAGTGCACATATATGTGTCATGGTGGATTATGCATTGTATGCAAATCCAATGAAAAGGGGCAAGAAAAGTGATCAAAAAAATACTGAGAAAAACTTGTGAAACAATGTATACCTCTGCCTGGAAAATTTGACTGTGATACTTGTTACTAAAATGAGAAGAATGATAGTAACTCCCAAATAGAAGGAGGGAGATAACTCAAATAGCTCATACTTTGGGTGTGAAATTTTGCTGAGTATAATAGAACCTGATTTAAAGTAGCTCTGAGTTTAGCCACTTTCAACATGACATCTAAATTGATATTTTGAAGTTTATTTTTCATGTTCTCTTTTTTCAGAAAGAAGAAATTCCAAACTGATTTCCTAATAAATTTTTAGTAGATAGGCACTGTAAAGGTTGCACACACCACTATTTCCCATAACTAACCTTGTTGGTGAGTTGCAGAAAATAACAAAAGCCTGGAACTTATCAACCCCCAAGCAGTCCACCATATTCTGGTCAGGGAAATGGAACCATTTTCTAAGGCAGCAGTCAGTGCCATACAGTTTATCACATATGATAACATTGTATGATTTTTAACATAGTTAAAAACATACAAAACATGCACATGTAATCTTACATCTATCTAATTCCAGGACATACTTTTTTCCAAAAAGGACAGAATAGAAACCTCTTTGCAAAGTAATCAGTATAATAGCTTATTATCACATTTTAAACATGACTCTGAAGATTACAATAGGGAAGTAACTCTGAATATGGACATATATTGTATTAAATACATTTCATCCCTTAATATTTGCCCTTTCATCTGATAGGAAAATATTGCTGGGTATTTAAGCTACAAAATTATGTCTAGAGATCTAAAAGTCTAAGTTATTGTTTACACAAATTCAACTAATTGTTTGATGTAAATAATTACTCAGCAGACAATATCAGCAGACATCTGTTTGCTTAATTTTAGAGAGATTTCTCTTGACTAGTCTAGCTTCATAAATTAATGCTGAAACTTGGCTGAGTCACAAAGTAAACGAAATAAACATTGATTGTAGTCAGGAGCCACAGAAATATTAAAAGTTACAGAAAAATTTCTGAAATGGACTTTTAACAAATTGTCAGCTTATTTTCCACTTACTCAACTTACAAACATACAGAGTATCCTGGAATTTCAGTTTTTAGAGTTTGTCTAAATTATCATAGTACCCCAGGCCTCGAATAATTTGATTCTTCTGAGCTCAATTTTTCATTATAAGGAATATGACACTTCTCTGTACTATTTTTTACCTAAATTGTACATCTCATATAAAAGATTGGAATATCTCAGCAAAATTTAAATGTGAAATTCACCTGACAATTGGATGTAATAAATAATCTAATATACATAATTATTTTCTTAATCTGTGAGTCATAAAACTGTCACCATGAAAAATAATAATTTTGGATAAGACAGATTTAAGGCATTTTAATACTATTTTTATTATTTTAATCCATTTAAGTTTTTATGACGTTCTCCTTTCTGAAAAATTCAGGGTTAATCTTTGCCACTTGATACCTTGTTTTTTTTTTTCCCCCCTAAGGATATTCTTACCATATTTACATTCAATAAAATAGAAATTCCTGTGTTCTGATATATTTTTCAAGGCAAATCACCTTACCTTTTTTACCTAACTTTTATAACTGTCCAATGATATAAATTCATATTTTTAAAATGTCATATGTAGTAGCATTATAAGAAAATCCATTACCTTCATAATGTCATATCACATATTATTAATAGATTTGAGTTTAGAAATAGGAATTCTAGGTTCTATTATCTGATTTCTCTATTTAGTAAATTAAGGAGCCAAAATAATCCAGAATGTTAGGAATATACACATTTTTAAAAACAAATTTTGCTTAGCCATATAAATGGATAAAACATATTAAACATATTGATGTCCCAATAGATCTGTATATAAATAATACAGAGTTTAAAAAAAGGGATGCCTTGGTGTCTCCGTCGGTTAAGCCTTTGACTCTTGATTTCAGCCCAGGTCATGATTTCACAGTTTGTGAGTTTGAGCCCCAGATGAGGCTCCACACTGGCTTTCTCTCTCTCAAAATAAATAAATATATTTAAAAAATACATTTATTTAATTCTTACTACAAAATGCATTTTGCATATTTTAATAGTATATTTTACTTAAGATTTTGCCTATTTTATTAATAAATTCAGATTAATGGAAAAATGATTGAATAAAAAAGGGCATCTGATCCACATTTTCCTTTTGGCCTTGTTGATTTTCAAAATGAAGTGTTCATGGAATCGACATATATTTATTGACTAAAAACTATGTTTCAAGAAGCATGTTAAATAATTAGATATGAGGCTGAAAGGAAAATTTTGATAAATATATTTTGTGATTTTTAAAGCAATTGAGTAAATGTTTACCCAGATTTCCCTAGTCTTGTAGGAAATGAAAATAAGGCAAACAAAGCCTCATAAGTAAATCCATAAAAATGATAGCAGATTTCCAGAGACACTCAGAGACCTGTCTATATTCTGGGAAAAGACTCCAGTGTACATGTCACTGCTCTCTCCAGGAAGCCTGGAATTGAGCTACTTTATACCTCTGTTTCTGACTACAAGGGAGGTTATTTTTTCTACTTTTTTTTTTATGTTTCATTTATTTTTGAGAGAGAGAGAGAGAGATAGCACGAGCAGGGGAAGGACAGAGAGAGAGGGAGACACAGAATCCGAAGCCGACTCCAGGCTCTGAGCTGTCAGCACAGAGTCCGATGTGGGACTTGAACTCATGAGCTGTGAGATCATGACCTGAGCCGAAGTAGGACGCTCAACCGACTGAGCCACCCAGGCACCCCTATGTTTTCTACTTTAATTTCCTATTTTGCTTCTTCATTCCAAAATAATTAAAAAAAAAAAGAAAGAAAGAAAGGACAAGTGGGTTAATGATATTTAATGTGTAGCTACTCAATAAACTTATGCTGTATTGCCGTTTCTCCAACCAAATGTAAATGAATCAGGGTAAATTAGAGAAAAATGTAAACTAAATGTATATTTTACTTTGTTACTTGTTCAGTAGTCTTAAGATTGCAGTTTTTATTTATACATTTGAACAGAATTTAATTTCATAATAATAGGTACTCATGGAAAATAAATTAGAAAATAAGAATAAGCAAAAAAAAAAACACCTTTTATAACAAACATATTCTAGTTAACTGGGAGACTTTGATGGTAAGAAACTGAAAGAGGTAAATACTAATGAGAATTCTCAGCGTTTAAGCCACATGACTTTTAAAAGTTGTAAAGAGTTAAATCAACTGACTCCTTAAATAACATACTTTTTCCTTCACTTTCTGTTTTTTTAACATAGTTTAAAAAGTGCTTTCATGTCTTAGGATATTCATTTTATAATATCATCATTATACATTTTTAATATCTCAGAATGATAGTATTCATTTGTGCCCTACACTTCTTTTAATGGAAGAAAATAATTATAAACCACTCTCACCCCCCAAAGAGGACAGAGTTCTAAAAAACAAAAATTTTACACTTTATTATTTTCATAATTTGAGCTACTAAATATGAATGTTTTAAAATTATCTTATGTCTAATATTTAAATAATCTCATGCCTTTGATAAAATCAGATCATCCAAATTAATTTATGTTATGGTCCCTTAAATATTCACTCATATTAAGCATCTTTTGAGCACCTGCTGTGGGATAAGCCCCATATTAGTTTTCAAATCAGAGTATTTTTACATGTACAATATTAATCACCAAGTTTTAAATCTGGAATGGATTTTCAAAATTATGGTTTAAATCTAAATTCTCATTTTGAGTGTTAAAAAAGTAACAAAATAACAACAAAGTCCTAGAGAACTTCAGTGGTTTCCAGAGGTTTGATAAACACGCTCTGAAATAAGAGTAAATTATGAACATAGATATTAGGAAATTAAGCTATATCTTGGGACCCCTGGATGACTGAGTCTGTTGAGCATCTGACTCTTAATTTCAACTCAGGTCATGATCCCAGGGTCCTGGGATCAAGCTCTGTGTGAGGCCCCACTCTCTCCCATCCTCTCTCCCCTCTTAGCTATTTCTATTAAACCAAACTAAAATTCACATGTAGGCATAGAGTAGGCAAGGAAATGAAAATTTTACATAAAAGATGGTTTTAATCATGAAAACAGGTTTTTCCCGGGAATTTGTTTACAGTTGCTATAGTGGTTATCCTTATAATTCCCCAATTGAATTATGTTAGTATAATTACAATAGCTCCAGAGAGTAAAAGAATTTTTTAAAATTTATTTTTTTTGAGAGAAAGAGAGAGAATATGAGCAAGCAGGAGGAGGGGCAGACAGAGAGGGGAATAGAGGATCCGAAGCAGGCTCTGCACTGATAGCAAAGAGCCCAATGCAGGGCTCTGACTCACGACCAGTGAGATCATGACTGAGCCAAAGTTGGACTCTTAACCAACTGAGCCACCCAGGCCCCCTAGGACAATAAAAGATTTTTAAAATACATATTTAGCCAAGCTCAAGAAAGAAATAATTATAAATTATACTTATAAAATGCGTAAATATAAAGAACATCTATCAACTCTTCATCTCTAGTTGTTGACGAGTCTTGGCTTTCCACCAAACTCATCTCTTAGGTGAACTTATTTATTTTTTAGTTTAAATAAATGAATTAAAAAAAAACAATAAATAAAGGGGCGCCTGGGTGGCTCAGTTGGTTAAGCGGCCGACTTCAGCTCAGGTCATGATCTCACAGTCTGTGAGTTTGAGACCTGCGTCGGGCTCTGTGCGATGGCTCAGAGCCTGGAGCCTGCTTCAGATTCTGTGTCTCCCTCTCTCTCTGCCCTTCCCCTGCTCACACTCTCACTCTCTATGTCTCTCAAAAATAAATAAACGTTAAAAAAAATTAAAAAAAAAACAATAAATGAAGTTATACATTGAAAAAAAATATAGTAGGTCATCTGGATAGCTCAGTTGGTTAAGTATCCAACTCTTGATTTCGGCTCAGGTCATGATCTCACAGTTGTGAGATTGAGTCCCCGTCAAGCTCCAAACTGACAGCATGGAGGCTGCTTGGGGATTCTCTGTCTCTCTCTCTGTCTCTCTCTCTCTCTTTTCCCCCTCCCCTGCTTGTGTTCTCTGTCCATCAAAAAAAAATTAAAAAAAAAAAAGAGTCTACACAGGTCTGGAAATAAAACAAGGTTAGTTTAAGTTGCAAATAATAAGTAAGGATTAGGGGCAAAGTTATCAAATGTTTGCCTTTAAATTTTGCTTTATCAGTTTTATTTTTTTAAATGTTATTCTAAGAGAGAGAGAGAGCCCAAACAGGAGAAAAGGGAAGAGGGAGAGAGAGAATCTTAAGCAGACTTCACGCTCAGCACAGAGTTGGGCCACGTGAGGGCTTGATCCCATGAGCCTGGGATTGTGACCTGAGCTGAAATCTAAAGTTGGACCCTCAATGGACTGAGCCACTCAGGAGCCTCTTGCTTTATCATTTTTAAATGTAACATTCCTTTATGATATCTTTTTAGTTGATATTAGAAACATTATATATAATTTGTGTATTGCCTATTTTGTCTCTATGTTAGTTAGAACCGATGATTTCTTTCAGAAGAGAATTTGGGGCCTGGGTGGCTAAGCCGGTTAAGCATCCAACTTTTGATCTCAACCCAGGTCGTGATCTCACAATTTGTGAGTTTGAGCCCCACATGGGACTTTGTGCTAACAGTGAAGAGCCTGTTTAGAATTTTCCTTCCCTCTCTCTTTGCCCCTAACCAATGCATGCTGTCTCTCTCTTTCTCAAAATAAATAAATAAACTTAAAAAAAATCTTTTAAATAAAAAAAAAAAAGAAAAAGAAGAGAATTTGGTCCTGCTAAATGGACCTCTTAGTGGAAGTCCTTATAATCCATAGTTTTCAAAAAAGGAAATTCATTCTACTCTTGCTCTGCAGTGAACTGGCTAATAGAACCTCTTCCTCTCTGTGACCATTATCCTGAACTCATCATTGGGCAACAATTTTATTATAGAGCTGCCTGAGGGAACATGCTTAATTTTTCCATTTCTTGACCTCCTCTAAGAATCTGGTAAACGCTTATTGTGTTATCGCCTCCTTGGAGAAGAACACACCTATGGTGTGCACAGTGTTGTTCCTGCCCCCAACACCAATTGTCAGGAAGTTCACAGATTTTTCTGATGCTTACACTCCTTCTCTAAAAACTCTAAAATCTTCTGAGATTAGGGCATACCACACAGCAGGCACTGGTCTGCACTCTACTGGTGCTCTGTGAAATTCCTTTTATTGCATCATAATCTCCTAAGAAGCCATCAACCTTTATTGAGCTGCAATATAAGAAATAGCCTTACAAAATCCATCACAGTGTTTACTACAAGGATGGTTTAGAGGGTTATTTATTACATCAAACAGTAACTTTCTGTGAGGACCCACAGAAAAATGTCTCCCTGGTATCAATACCAGGAATAATTAGACCTAAGCAATTTATATGTCGTATCTCCTGATCCCTGCAGAAAGCTCTTTCCCTCTTCCAGAAAGCTCTGTGATCCTACTTTAAGCCAGGCATAGAAACTTCAGGGGCTACATATTGTATGCTAATTTAATTCTTGGCACCATGTTATTTTGCAATCATTATTTTTATGTTGCTTCATTTAAAAAATTTAATTTATTTCTATATGCTATATTTTGCTTTGGAAGCCGCCTTAGTTTCATTTTAGACAAGGAGAAATATTAATAAATAAAGTAATCTGGGTTTTGTTTTTTTCTTTAATTTTTTTTTCTTTCTGAGAATGAGGAAAAAGTTCTAGAAAATTTTTATGGTTCTAATATTTCTCCCCATTAACAATATTTAGAAGTGAGATGTATAAGGTAAAGACATATGGTTATACCCTATTTTTAAAACTCAAAGAAAAACCTGTTAAAAAGTATAACAAAAGTAGATATAGCACTATACAAACATCACAGAGGGCTGATAGAAAAATGTTAACCAAACAAGTATTTTATATCTTTTAGTATCAAAACCTGAGGAAATGGGCTTTGATTGCAGGAAGAATGTAAATTGGACATATGGATGAGTTACTCACTTAACCAACATATAGAGTACCTACTGGGAAACAGAGCATTAGACTTTGTGAATATAACAATGAATAATACACCATCCCTGTTCTCGGTAGACCCACGTGACCAGGCAGTAATGAGAAATGGTATAAGAAGCTGCAGAAGGCCTATCTAGGTTTGAATTCAAGTTCTTTCACTTATTGCTAGATGACCTCTCTAAAGCCTCTTTCTCATAGAATTTTGAAGTCTAGTAACACATGTGATATGCTTAGAAGAGGAAGTAGTTGTTATTTATTAAATTCTAGGCTATTGGAACTAGGCAACAACACAACATTCCTAGAGGCCGGAGGGAAGTGAATTTAAGGCAAAAAAAGATATGGAAGTGCTTTATATATCGGAGACTACAGAACCTCAGAACTAGTAGAAAGAGCCAGAGTGGCCTATTTTGTACAGGACTGAGCAGTTTACAGTGCTTTCACATACAGATTGTTCTATTTGTTTCTCACACAGCTTGCTCTTCAGAATGAAAAACGGAGTCTCAAGAATTTAATGCTTTAGTACTTTATATTGTATGGTTCCTAGACCTCCTGGCTGGAGATGTAGTGCTCTTTCCTCTCAGCATGAGAGCTTGGGGAACATCTAATATAACTGTCTCACTTTAAAATATTTGCTGGGCGCCTGGGTGGTTCAGTCAGTTAAGTGTCAGCCTTCAGCTCAAGTCATGATCTCACAGCTTGTGAGTTTGAGCCCCGCATCCAGCTCTGCACTGACAGTTCAGAGCCTGGAACCTACTTCACATTCTGTGTCTTCCTCTCTTTCTGCCCCTCACCTGCTCACACTGTCTCTCCCAACAATAAATAAACAATAAAAAAAATTAAAAAATATTTACGTTTTATGTGGATTAGATCAAAACATAGTCCATAAAATATAATCCCATGTTATGAATGTTTATTGAAACAGCCATTTTAGAAAATTGATATAAGTATACCCCCCCAAATAAAAACCCTTTATGGCTGCCAAAAAATAAAAAAAATAATTACCTTCCTCTGATCAAAATGTCTTGTAAAACTTGAGAAAATTCTTGTTTTAATATTATAACTGTAGGACTTACCAACATTGATTCTTCTCAGTTCAGAAAACATTGTCTAAGACAATACTATCGCAGGTTTATTAGCAGAGATCATTTGTTAGTGTCGATGTTAAAGTGTCGTAGTTTTCTTGGACAATTATATGCTAATTTCATTTTAAGCTAAATTGTCCAGAGCTCCCCGCTACGTTGATTATTTTATTTTGCCAAATTTTCTGAAAGCTGGAGATCTTGTTTAGCGGTCTTGAGAGCAAATGTGATAAGGGTCGCCTATTCCAAGCATCATATATTTACAGGAATAGCTCATGTTTAGTAAATTGCTGTTATGGTATTTTTTAAATTATTGGTAAATCTTTTTAAATGCCTTTTATTGTCCCTTAGGCTTAGAACGGCAGCAGAGAAGGTTTTCTTAATGGTGTATCCTAAAATATTACCTGACATTGAGTAGGTATCTGTAAATGTTCAATAAATATCACTTGAATGAGTTAATAATATAAATATTTGTATGCTTAATGAGTTTGTGACTCAAGTCTTATATTGGGAAACTGTAGCCTTAACAGAAAAAAATTTTTTTTAATTTCTTAATGTTTATTTTTGAGACAGAGGGAGAGAGACAGAGTATGAGTGGGGGAGGAGCAGAGACAGAGGGAGACACAGAGTCCAAAGCAGGCCCCAGGCTCTGAGCTGTCAGCACAGAGCCCGATGCGAGGCTCGAACCCATGAACTGCAAGATCATGACCTGAGACGAAGTCAGACCCTTAAGTGACCGAGCCACTCAGGTGCCGCTAGCCCCAACAAAATAATACCTGGATTGTTTGCTTCTCAGAATATTCATAATATACCTATAGTTATTTACATTGTTAATGTTAGATCTAGCCTGCCTATTTATACATGCAGACAGAAAGGGAGATCTGTCACTCTTATGTGAAAAACAAAAGCAAAGACAGCAACAACAACAAAAAACCTTTAGGAATTACCAGAGTGATTAATGGCCAAAGTAAAAGTTTATATTCCTGTTTCCAGGGATGTATAATCTGTTAGAACTTTAGTTTTCTATAGGTATCTGCAAATGCCCAAACTGTGTACGTGGTGATTTTAGGTCTGTATGTGGGATTTCTGTAATAACTTAAATAGCGATTGTTTGTTTTTTATTAGACATTGTTGTACTTAGCAGATAAAAGATAGCTCCTAAAACTTGCTGTAGCCTTAGCTTGATAGTCAGGTCATTACAATCTTGCCTTTATCAACAAAAACGATTTATGATTGTAACTATTTTCTATTCTTCATTTGACATAGGTAGAATCCAAGCATTTCAAGATATATTGTGCCCTGGATTTAAAATCAGGTTTAGAGAACATAGATCTACTTATTTTGATGCTGCTGTATTCATTCTTAATTAGGACAGGGGATGCTGAGAATTTATTTAGTGATAAAGTTAATAATTCTCCTCCTGTAGCATCTGGTCTCCAGTGGCCTAGAGTCATTGTCTAACCTGAATTTGAGAATAGTTGAGAAAGGTGTTCTATGTGACCTCATTTGAATTTTAGTCATTGATGTAGCAAGTCTCTTTAAATTTCTCTGGAAATTATATGAATATCTTGGTGTCCTTGGCCCAATATTTCTGTGAATCCAAATGAAATATCTGAGGACCATAGAGAAATACAATTTGGTTGTATTTTTACAGCTTATTTTTGTAAAATTCAATATATAAGTTATTCCTTCCCAGAAGATTATATAGACACATATGCAAGCTTATGATTTATAGATAGATGGATAAAAACATGTAAAACATAAATTGAGCATTTGCTATTTGAATATTTAGGTTTTGATTAATAATCTATTAATAGTTGAATTTAATCGAATGGTTTTATTTATTTCTAATTTAAATTATTTTAATTAGTAAAAGTATTTTAAATATTTAGAAGTATCAGATCCAGTATAACTGAACAATCTAGATTTTACATGCAATTATATCTATTAATAGTTGAATTTAAACGAATGGTTTTATTTATTTCTAATTTAAATTATTTTAATTAGTAAAAGTATTTTAAATATTTAGAAGTATCAGATCCAGTATAACTGAACAATCTAGATTTTACATGCAATTATATTCTAGATATAATACCTAGAAATATAAAAATTCAATTGAAAGTGATAAATATAAAAAAGTTGTGCTCCAGATACTTTGTTTCTGAGAGCAAGATGATGTCATTTGAAAAACTTTATTTATTTATGTGTTCAAATTAACCATAAGGATTGAATTCATTTAATATTTAAGTGATAAACCCTTTTCTAGGCTAAAGTACTTTTTAGAAGCAGTTTCTTTTTACTCATTCAAGGTTAAGAAAACAGCTAATTCACCTATTAGATTCTTTAAATCTCTGTTCTCAGCCTGTCAGAGCAGTTGCCATCTTCTTCAATATTAACTATTAACTTTACCAGCTAAAGCTAAGGGTACGACACAGAAGTTATCTCAGTTTTTCTCCTACCATCTCACATTTTCTATTATTATCACTCACTCAGTGAAGTTCCTTTCCTCTATTGCAATTTGTTTATGTTGGGATTCTGGTGGGAGTGTTCCTCATAGCAGCAGAAGGACTTCATGCAAGTATTGTCTTCTTCTGTCCTGTGAGCAGGTCACTCAGCAGACCGTAAAGATATCCGTTGGATGCTGTGGTACCTGTCTAGTTTTGTGGTCATCCGCTTGTCACCTACTGTTGAAATCTGTGACCTCTGTCATCACATTTGTTTACTGAGGTGCTTGCACTCCTCGGTTCCCTTATGCTAAGCCAAGTCCCATGCATGCCCATTAGTTCAGGTAGGACATCTGTTTCCTTCACCAAGATGTCTAGATAGCTAGGGTGGAGTGGAGTCTTATACAGTGATAGATACATATTGGGTTTTACCTCCAATTGTCAAGTTTCTTTGTAGAGTTTTAGTAACCTCAGGGACTCTAACATATCTTATCTCTACTCTGATCACTTCCAAATGTCTGCAAGCTCCTTTGAATGCCAAAGTGGCTTTTACTTTTCCTATGTGGCAAAAAATTATCTTCTTGCATTTTATATCTTGTATCCTTTCTATACTGTGTCTTACAGCAAAACTATTAATAAAGACATCTAAGCCTTGCTCTTGATATGTAAAGGGAACCATTTCAACTTAAGAATTCTTTTTATCCCCCGCAAAAGCTGACTTTCAAGACTATGCTTTTAAGGGCTTGAAAAAAGAATCTAAATAGAAACTCAGAACTAAGCAATGACCTCTCTGTTTGAGACTATATACGCATACAGTCCCTATCGAACTGAACGTCATCAATTAAAGAGTGGGGAGCTGTAGGCCAATATGATTTACAGAAAGTAAAAGATACATTTGTTTCATGCTTTCAAAATATTATCCCCTTTCAATGGATATTACTTTTCTTACTATTTTATGTTTAAAAGATCTGTTGGAATCAGGTAACACTTAGTTTAAGTACTAACTCAATGGATAGTTAGGCCTCAGTTTCCTCATTTTTAGATGTCAGTAACAATGCTTACTTGGTTGTTAAAAGAATTAATGAGTTAATTAGAATAATGTCTGCAACATAATTGATGCTTTATATGTATACTGTTAATATTACTATCAGGATAGTATTTAATATTTATTACTTGTAATTGCTTGATGATTAAAGGTAAAAATCCTTAAAAGGTAAATCCAAGCACTATATTTGGCTTTCAGAAAGCTCTCTACAGAAGTTAATTGCCTTTCTCCAGCTGTCCTCTTGGTCTTCAAAGCCAACTCCGTTACATCCAGTCTGTATCACATGATTTTCTGCCTTCTGAATAGGCCTGTTGTCATTAAATATCTATTACTATTGATATTCAATTTCTCTCTTTCCGTTAACTTTTCTTATATTCAAATCCCCTCTATTCTAAAGAAATTGCTAACTTCTACCTCAAAATTTCTTCTCTTTAGTGCCAGACTTCTTCGATACATATTGAACATGTGTATTCTTGTGACTGCAGCATTCAAAACTACTTACTAATTTTGTAGAATTTCCTTACCTTATGAATCTTAGCAAGAAAGCATCTCTCACAAGAGAAGCTGGGAATGTCAGATATTTCTCCACCTTCTTTTACTATTAGAGTGGGGACACACGACCCAGGCTCCATTAACCTGATGTTTGTATTCCAAAGACGCAGTCATTGGTAGTCATGTTCAAGGCTGTTTTTCACAGTTCCAGGGTGGCAGAGGGCATAGGGCAGTAGTTACAGGTGGCAATGATACCATCCTTTGTCCAGAGATCCTTTGGTTTGAAAGTCCAAACTTTACTGTCTCGTACTGAGATGTGATGGCAGTGTGTGTCCTTGTTGGATCCTGACTATAGTGTGCATGGCTTTGAACTTGCTTATCCAGTCCTTCTTTCAATTCTGATAACTACCTAATATCCTTTAAATAAATTTCTTTTCTGTTTCACTCGGCCAGGGTTGGCTTCTATTGCTTGCAACCAAGAACCCTGACTGAAATAAAAGAATAGCCTAATTTTGCTGCTTCATCTCCTTCCTCTCTGTTCTGCCTTTAACTCACTGCCAACTGGGTTTCATTTCACAGAGGCTGGTCCCTTGTACGGCAGAGTGACCCAACTATTGCCAAATAAAAAAGCTGCACTCTTAATACTGCCAAGACTTATTGTACCAGGGGATGACATTGCTACTCCCTTCCCATGAAACGTTATATTCCTCTCCTGATTTTTTTACCTACCCTTTTCTTCTGCTTTTCAGCATTATACCTTATCTCCTTTCCTTAGGTTTGCATCATAATTGTGGTCTTGGTCCCTGATGCGGCTCTTTTCTTAGCATAGCCCTCATTTTTCTCTGGTGATTTTTTTTTCCCTCCATAACCACAATTTTTCTTTGCAATCTCCAGCTTTAGATCACAAGTCATATACATATACATATATTATTTTTTACCTTTATTTTAATTTTTTGGGATATCATGCCCAATATCTTACCCAGATGTCAAAATGGTTGTGAATACCTGTTGACCCTGCATACACCTCAGACTCTGTATGTCTCAAATTTGACCTTCTCACCAAACCAGCTCCACCTGGAGATTCTCTATTTTACAGTTGATGGCATGTTCTCAGTTACTGGGAGTTGTCAAATGCTCCTTTTCCCTTTTCCTTTTCTCCCTACTTCACCTTAGCAACGAAATTTGTTTCCAACCCTGAAATCTCTTATATCACTTTGTTTTTGCCCATCCTGCTGGCAGAACCGTGGTTTGTCTCTCATATATTAATTGCCTCCCGTTGTCTTCAATTCTTTCTTGAACCCATTCTCACATTTTTGGCAGGATTATCTTCCTAAAATACAGCTGTGGTGATGTTTCTTTCCTCATCAAAAAAATCTAGTTTTTATGAAATAACAACTAAATTATTTTTCAATTTTTAACCTTAATCTTTAATTTTTTTTAAATGTCTATTTATTTTTGAGAGAGTGAGAGAGAAACAGAGTATAAGCAAGAGAAGGACAGAGAGAGAGGGAAACACAGAATCTGAAGCAGGCTCCAGGCTCTGAGCTGTCAGCACAGAGCCTGATGCAGGGCTCCAACCCACGAACCATGAAATCATGACCTGAGCTGAAGTCAGGTGTTTAACAGACTGAGCCACCCAGGTGCCCCTAACCTTAACGTTTCTAAACGTCTGCTATGGACAGTGTTCCTGGTGTGCTCATAAAATGTGTTCTCCTGAAAATGGATGTTCTAGCCCATATCTTTTGATTAAGATGTTTTTTTTTCTTACTGAAACGTCATTTCCCTCATACCAACCTTTCAGAGCTTTACACATCTTTAAAAGCATAGCTGACTTCCTACTTTTTCTAGGAGATGTCCTAATATTATACATGTAGAATTCGTATTATATTTCCTTATATTCTCATAAGTTTATGAGAATAAGTAATGACAATATTTACATATTTTCTTAGTTATGTTTTATCTTATTTTTCTTATAACAACTGGACATAGAATTTTACCTCTGTGTCATTTGTTTATTGGAATATATGTACATTTCTGTTCAGATGTGCCATATACTTCTTTTCCCTGTGTGCCTTGTCTTTGTAAAAAATATTGAAATATTTTAAAATATTTAAAAAATTTTAAAAAGTTTATATTTAAAATTTTTAATTCATGGCAAATATCTCCCACGATGATCCAGTTCCATTATAACTAAATTTTCCTTAAAAGAATGGATGTAGGACCCATGTGCTGTATCACTTATTCACAGGAAATTAACATCAACTTCATTTCTGCTCTTAATATTGTTAATATCACAAAGACTGATATAAGAAAACCATCAGAAATAAAAGTTCATCTTTCTCTTTGGAAAGAACCCTGGAGCAGTTCTAACTCCACTCTCAGTGTCAACCTCAGATGAATCATTGTATCTCCCAAACTTAAATTTATTCTCAATAGTAGGGGCAAATGTAGCAGAATTACTGTAAAAATCCTAAAAAAAAGAAAAGAAAAGAAAAAGATACTGTAAGCAAAAGTGCTGTGAAAACTAAAAAAAAAAAAAAATCACATAAATAGTTGCCATTGTCAGTAAATCTTGTTGGTTTACTCTTACGTAAGTCCCTATTTTGATCTCAATGTCACCTCTGAGATATCCTGACCCCTCGGTGGGAAACGACACCCCTCTACTTTTATATTTTCACTTCTACTGTAGAGTCGTCTTCTTGGTTTTATTTTTTTGAGAAACTTCTGACCTGATGCCTCATATGATTGTTCTGATTTTGCTAATAAGGGTTTTACAACTGTGTCTTAGTTTAAAGCAATCTTAACTGACTCAGTAAGAGGCTCCAACTACATGTTTCCTCTTCTGATTTTAAATGAATGTTGATTCTAAATCAATTTAGCCAATATATATTAAAATGAACAATGTGAAAGGTGCTAGTCATGTAGTGTAGATGGCAGCTGTCTCTTTTTGAAAATGAGAGATGAATCAGGCAAAATATAACTGCAGTACAAAGAAGAATTTACTAAATGACTATACAAATTAAAAATATAATGCTGTTAGGATTCAGAATAGAAGGAGACCAAATCTGAGGCAATAAGAACAGTCACAGAAGTCCTTACATAAAAGAAATGACATTCAGGATAGGTCTCAAAAATTGAGAAAAATTTTATTGATCATCATAAGCAATCTTTCCCAAACATATCACATCATGTAAATGTGAGAAAGGAATAATTTTTGTCAGCATTCTCAGATTTTTTTGTTTCATTATAACAAATGTATGTAGTGGAAAATACACACCCACTCATGCTAGGTGTATGCAAGTGGAATGGAATTTCACTTAAGTAATTTATGATGCATCTTAGGAAGTTTCATCGTATTTGCCAGAATAAGGTCAGATGTGCAATCTACACCCTCGGTAAAGGCCATGGCTTACTCTTATTCACACGTTCTATCTACAAAAAATGATTTGTTTATCTGAAAACTTATGCTTGAATATCTTTAAATAAAAGAAGAAAGTGATACTGAAGCTGCTATATTTATTTCCTTATTTTCTTAATTGTAAAACTTAAAAGATTTTTAAATAAATTGTTAGGAGTTGAAGTTTGTGGTTTTGAGTGTCAGTAAATGGTCAGTAGTTATGATGATTTTCCCTAATATATGTAGATTATCCATGCTAAGGGAGCTATTAACACTGGACCCTGATACAAATGTTATTTAAAAAAAAAAAAGTGTGTGGGGAGGTGAGTTTCATTGGACGTGCTCTGTCAAAGCCAGAATGGCAGATATTAAAATGTTTTTAAATGCTCTAGATCTCCCTGGGTTATAGCTCAAACTCTACCTTGTGCCAAAGTCAAATGCATACGGTACTGGTATTTTAGCAGGCACAATGCTAATTTTGAGATCTGCTAAGAATAGGGAAGCAGCTGACCTTTACTAACTTCGTGGGAAATTTCAGTGGACGGTGTAGCGAGTGACATTACAGAATCTTCCTTGTGGTCTACTTGAGAATACTAATATAATCCATGAGTAACAGATGGAAGAAATTGATTTCATGGGAAGCAATATTCTGAAATCAGAGGGTGCCAAAGATCCCTATCCCTCCTGTGACTTACTATGCTCTCTGCTGCTCAAGATTTTTGTAATGCATCCATTTTAGTTATTCTCATTATTCCCCCTAGTATAAAAATCATAGCGCTTTAATTTTCATACTTGATATAAGAAAAGCATATTCAAACATGTCTCTTTCTCCTGTCTCTCAGATCTATCTATGTGGATTACTGAGAGCACAGCCACCCTCGGTCTTCAGACTCTTTTTTTTTTCCACTCTGCAGTGATTCACACCAATTCTCTTGCAACTCTGCAATGATTTCTGCTTGCTCTTAGGACGGAGCCCCGATTCTTTAAATAGTCCTCCAAAGACGTAGCGTTTCTCTTCGCCTTTGTTTCTAGCCCAGCAAGTGCAGCTGCAGGATGAGTTTACCGATGGTCTCAACTGACCAAATCTGTTACTTTACCCGAAGGTTAGAAATAACTTCCTGATTATAGTCAGTAATGTATTCAGCATGGAAGAATGAAAAAAAAAAAAAGTGTTCAACTGTAAAAGCTAAGAGTCAAAGATTAGATTTTTTAAAAATCCGTTATTTTTGTGAATATATTCTTTGTTTTAAAAGTCTTCTTGAATATGATCAGAAATAGTTTTTACTAATCAATAGATCTCAAATCTTAGCATTTATGTTTTTTTTTTCTTCAAATTTTAGCGTTTAAAGAATGATTTAGATCCGATTAGTCTCAGATCCCTGTTGTTTAGAGGCAATTATAGAGGGGACACCTTCTGCCATTGTAAAGAAACAGCACACCCTTGGCTGCTGGTGCCAGAATGAGAGTCTGAGTGGCTAAGAGTGGGGGATTGGAAAGATATGGAGGGAAGACAGGCACAAGAGAAAAGTCTGAACGGTCATGACGACCCACCCATCCATGCTCGGCCAGTTCATCTAGGCATTACTGTAAGCTTTATAAATTACTGTAAGAAACAAGATATTGGTAAATATATAAATTTGATGAATTGATCATTTGGTGGATTGTTGCTTTCACTGAATTGCCCATTTTGTGAAGTGGCTTTCAGTGCACTGAGCCATCTGTTTCAAGGCAATCTCACATTTCCCCTTATTATTCTAATGATGCTCTCCTCTTCTGGATTCCTCTACTTAGCATTCTGTCTTATTTAGTAACAGTTCCAAATATTTCCTGTTGTCCAAAACACACTTCCTTTTACTCTTCTGCAGAATGAACTCTGTTACCCTTCAGAAAACAGGCTTAGAAGTCCGTTCTCTGGGAGGTCTTTCTTAGTTGCCCACTTGATCAAGGATCCTAGTTCAGAAGAGAAATCAACTCTAACAATTCTACACACAAATGGATTTATTAGAGTAATACTAACTCTTGAAAATGTGGAATTGGTTGATAGAGCAGACTCTGGGATTTTTTTTTTTTTTTAAGAACGACACTTGAAGCCAAAAGAAAGAACTGTACTGCTAAAGGATCTGTGTCCTCTGTCAAGATCAAGAAGCTTCATTATCAGGAAGCTGCCACCGAAGCTCCTGGCCCCAGACACATACAACCCCCACCATGATCCGTGTCAGCAAAACATCTGCCATTTGCCCTTGCTTTCTCCCCACATAATTCATTTCTGAATCTAAGCCTTATGTGAAGACATTTTGATCAGCAGGACCCATCTTAGCTTCTAGAAAGACTGGGATTTGGAGTTTTAAGCTATCCAATCTGTTTTACAGGAAGACATTCTGAAAGGGAGTTGAGAGAGTGAATTAAAAAACTATCCTAAACTTGCTGTGTATAGTGGTACCTGACAACATGGGCACTTAAAATGTGGCTAGTGTGCCTGAGGAACTGAATTTCTTACTTTACTTTAATTCAATTTTTTTATTAAAATTTTAAAATGGAAGTAATACAGAATATTTTTCTGTTCAACATGACTTTATTGTTATTGGAAGACTTTGTTTCACTTTGGCTGCTGTATTTTATAAGATAATGCTGCCTAATCCTAGTGTGCATTTATATTTTACTTTTTATCTTTTTTTAATGTTTATTTATTTTTGAGAGACAGAGAAAGAGACAGAGCACAAGCAGGGGAGAACAGAAAGAGAGGGAGACACAGAATCAGAAGCAGGCTCCAGGCTCTGAGCTGTCAGCAGAGCCCAGTGTGGGACTCGAACTCACGAACTGCAAGACCATGATCTTAGCCAAAGTTGGACGCTTAACAGACTGAGCCACCCAGGTGCCCCGATATTTTACTTTTTAAATGCAGCTACTAGATAATTTTAAATTATATATGTGCCTTACATTACATTTCCATTGAATAGTGCTACTCTTATGCCCTAGATGGACTTATCTCACTATATGCCCATGGAGTACCTGTATATCCCTAATCTTGACATCCCCATGCTTGTTTGTTCGTTTCCTTGTTTTACATAATAATCGCTGCTGTATGTATCTTACTTCCTAGCTTGAAAAAATAATAAGCGGGTATAATACATCTTTTTGGTCACCATTATTTTCCCTAGCACAATGCCTACAAAACATAGACAATAGAGTTCACCAAATGAACGAGTGAATAGCTCTAAGAAAGAAAGAATGTTAACAGCTAGGAATCCATGGAGCTCAGGGTAAACCATACATTAAGATTTTATTATTTTTTAATCAATACAAGCCATTTCTTTAAATAAAGTTATTGAGATTATCCATTATATGTCATAGTAGCTTAAATTCCAAATAATTGATAATTGAATATACCTGTTCCTTACACATTACATTACTTTCTATTAGTTTCCATTTCAAAGAAGAGACAGAGAAAATAAAAATAGCTTCCTGGGATTTTTCATTAGAGATGCCACGTCAGGATTGTAATTTTAAAATTAGGTTTCCATATAGAAGCAACAATGTGACATAACACAGTGCCACCTAAAGAGTGCCTCACAGCGTTTAAAATAGCATTTTGCTGTTTCAATATGAGAGAAAATTTATAGTGCTAATTTTAGTACGAATGAGAGATTAAAATAATTATTTCAACACTGTTGCAAAGTATAAAGAGAAAAAATGATGAACTCTAATAGGAAGTTGTTTTTTTTTATGAGGAATCTCCTTGAAAATAACATTTCAGAATTCTCACGCTTTGATGAAAATGGAGGAGGAGGTATTTCATAGAACGTTGGGAGATTATTCATAGAGGAATATCATATATCCCTATCATATATGTCATGTAAACAGAAATGCATGAGCCACAGAGGTGAAACAAAGGTTGGAGTCTCAAAAGTCATGGGGTAAATATGGGACTAAAAGGACTATTATTTAAAAAAATATTTGAAAAGGGTGGAGTGAAAAGAATGCAAATGTAGGAAGTTCTCATAAGAAAATAATTAGGACTGGGGAGCCTGGGTAACTCAGTTGGTTGAACCTCTGACTTCGGCTCAGGTCACGATCTCATAGATCTCACGGTTCATGAGTTTGAGACTGCTGTTGTGCTCTCTGGTATCTGCACAGAGCCTGCGTCAGACCCTCTGCCCTTGCTCTGTCTGTGCTCCCTGTCCTGCTCATGCCCTCTCTCTCTCTCTCAAATAAACATTAAAAAAAAAAAAAAAAAGAAAGAAAGAAAGAAAAGAAAAAAGGAAAGGAAAGGATTAGGACCAGAGAACCTGGGTGGCTCAGTTGTTTGAGTGTCTGACTCTTGATTTCAGCTCAAGTCATGATCTCACAGTTTGTGGGTTCAAGCCCTATCTTGGGCTCTGTGCTAACAGTTTGGAGTCCACTTGAGATTCTCTTTCTTCCTCTTTCTTTACCCTCTCCCCTTGTGTGCTCTCTCTCTCTCTCTCTCTCCCTCTTTCTCTCAAAATAAATAAATAAACTTTAAAAGAAAATTGTTAGGGCCAAATTTAAAATTAATGTACTTAAAATAATGTATCACTTAAGACTTTTAGTGTAAAAGAAATTTAACTGGAGTTTAAGCAAAAGGGTATTTATTTCCTGATAAAATAAAAGTATTTCTGAACCATTGAATTGTCTTCTTAGTATTAATTGATGAAATATGTAAAAAGCTATTTTGCATTAAGTCACTCTAAAATGATTTAGAACTAGCAAATGAGGATCTTATGTCCTAGTAAACAGTAAGCAATACTCCTAAAGACAGAGTTTCTCAATTTATTAGGTCCAGACACTTTTTTCCTCCTCGATGATATGTTCTCAAAATGTTTGGACAATATGTATGATTAATATTCTTGCTGTCTTATTTAATCCCCACTGTAATTCTTTATATGCCAAGTCTTGTTTCTTAATCTTAAATTTGCAAAAGAGAAATTTTTAATTCTTTTGTATTTAAAGAAGTTATGTATCACTAAGTATTTTCACAAGATATCTTTTGAAAGATAGTAAGGCACAATGTATTTTTGTGACGCTAATAAAATATACTTCAGAAATGTCCATACGGAGTAAAAGTAGAACAAAGCCATAACAGTAAAACGTTTTATAAACATTTAAGTTGAGGGGAGTCATTTATAAATGATAAAGAAAACAATTCAAATACTACAATGCTCTTTTCAAGATGTATTTATTGTTTTTTATAGATTTTATTTATTTATTTATTTATTTTTTTAAATATAAATTTTTGTCAAATTGGCTAACATACGGTGTGTAAAGTGTGCTCTTGTTTTTTGAGGTACACTGCTTCTTAGTAAATATACTGTTCAGTGACACGGATGGGACAAGAAAAAAAAAAGAAAGTGTGTTTTTGGATGTTTCAAGTAGAGCACAGTCCAGAAGCATTTCCCTTTCCATCCAAAGCCGTGTGCATCTTTTAAGTTCTCCCAAGTCTAGGTGACAGGAATAAATGAACGCAGACTTGAAGAAGGACCACATCTTTGGATTCTTCAGCATTCTCAGGAATTAATTACAAACTACAGTTGTATTTAAAACTTGTTGCTGATAACTCTTTATTCTAATGCTTAAAAATTGACCAATTATAGGGGCGCCTGGGTGGCCCGGTTGGTTAAGCATTCAACTGTGGCTCAGATCATGATCTCGGGATCTATGGTTCGAGCCCTGCATTGGGCTCTGTGCTGACAGCTCAGAGCCTGGAGCCTGCTTCAGATTCTGTGTCTCTCTCTCTCTGCCCCTCCCCAGCTCGTGCTCTGTCTCTCTCTCATCCAAGAATAAATAAGCATTAAAAATTGACCAATTATAGAAAAGTTAAGATTGTTTATTTTTCAATCAACATATAATCTATCAAAAACAATTTTACTAGCTTGACATTAAACAAGTAGGGTAGTTTATACGTTTGGAACACAGGCAATGAATCAGCATTTCAGAAAGTCAAATGGCAATTTCAAAAAAGTAATCTAAGGGCATCTGGGTGGCTAAGTCACTTAAGAGTTCAACTCTTGATTTCGGCTCAAGTCATGATCTCATGGTTCATGATATCAGAGCCCGGTTGGAAATTTTCTCTCTCTGTCTGCCTTTCTCCTGTTCACATGTGCATATATGTACTCTCTCTCTCTCTCTGTTTCTCTCTCCATCTCTCAAAATACATAAACTCAAAAAAAAAAGTAGTCTAGGTAGGAAATTTTAAATTCTCTTTAATGACAGATTCATGTTATATTTACATATATGCATCAGTTTTACTCATAAAATACATCAGATTGCATTTACTAGTACACAGTGTGACTAGTACACAGTAAATTTTATAAAGTTAATACATAGTAAATTTTATAAAGTTAATGTCATTTATTAATCAACTACTCTTGTGATTTTTATAAGATCTAGCTTAAAAAAACTTTCAGACTTTTAAAAAGTGTCTCACTGCGGGTGCCTGGGTGGATCAGTCAGTTAAACATCCAACTCTTGGTTTCGTCTCAGGACATGATCTCACAGTTCCTGGGTTTGAGCCCCGCATCGGGCTCCATGCCTATAGTGAGGAGCCTGCTTGGGATTCTCTCTCTCTCTCTCTCTCTCTCTCTCAAAATAAATAAATAAACTTAAAAAAACTTTTAAGAAATATAAGAAGTATCTTGTTTGCTAAATGTAACAGAAAAATACTAATAAGAACAGTTTGATAGCACCATTTATTTAAAGTTTACTATATATCTGACACTGTCTTAAACACTGTGTTAAGACACATAAACACTGTGTGTTCACTATGTCCTGGAACAGTCTGTTGATGTAGGTACTTTCAAGCATCCTTGCCATGTATAATGGTGCTCACTATTTCTGTTTATATATGCCACATATTGTAAGGATTATACTTACCTATTTTCTTTGGAGTTGCTAACCAAATCACTGTTTAATAGTGCTGGAGCTGTTTGACTGAAGCCTGCATCTTGATTTAAGCACAGTGAGCACTGAACTTCCACTCTGTATGTAAAAATAACCTTGAAGCTAAGCCTCTGTGAATAAATGAAAGAATGATTCCCGTTACCATGTGAAGTATATAGAATACAGGGTGTGGTCACAAAATCTACAACTATTTCAGATGTCGTGAGAGAGATGAATTAAATGAAATTCCTGTTGCACATGGAAATACAAGTTGTCATTATCAATGTGAAGGTTTATGTAAGTTGTAAACTCACATTGAAATTCATAGATTGTACTAGGGCGGCAAATCCTGCAGTATCATCCAGACCTTTTTTCTTTTTTACACTGTATAGCATGGGTTTGCAAAGGTGATTTCCTATGGTTTCAGATGTTCTTAGTGTTTTGGTTGGTGGCATAAGTATTAGGGGAGAGGATATCCCTGAATGTGGTCATAAGTGCTCTGAGGCAGAGATTTTATGATTTCTTTCCAAAGTGACCTCAGTAGATAAGTATGTTCTTTAGGATAATGAAATTGCACTATAGTTATAATATCATAACAACTCACATATAAAAATAATAAGACATCAGGTATAATACTATTACTGACAATAAGATATTACAATTCATCAAGTCATGAATTCACAAATTTTTCCTTGTGATGAGAACTCTTAGGATTTACTCTCTTATATATCATATGTATGTTATCAAGCATATGTCATCATCTTGTACTTTATATCCATAGTTCTTATTTATCTTCACAATTATTAATGATGCATAACACCCTACTAATGATGCTTTTCTGAAGTCAGGTTTCGGATTGCCCATTCTACTTCTTTTGGTTCTTCAGGGCAGAATTCCAATTATATACTAATATTATTTTTAGCACTTTCTGTGTGTTACAAATGCAATCACTAGAAATGTGTCTAATGTAAATACTGATCTCTGTTGGTACCTTGTTGGTATTATGGTATTAGCTACGATATTAGTTTGGCTGTGGTGACAGAGATCCATAATAAGTGAAAAAAAAAAAAAAAGGAGGACCCAAATTGCAGGGTCTTCCTGCATAGTTATCAGACTTCATGATTCTTTTATCTCTCTGTCAGGTTTAGGGATTGCCTTCCTCTGCATGGTTCAAGATCACTCTTTACCGTACTCACACAAAACGGAAGTTGGGCACACATTTTCACTTGCCTCTTTTTATCCAGATCTTAGAATCGTGGTCACACCTTGCTGCAGTGGAAGTCAGGAAATATTGCCCTTACTCTGGGTGGTTATAAGCCTCTATGAAAAACTGCAGATTCCAAAGCTTAGGGACTGAGATTATGGATGATGGGAAACAACTAGTAACCTTTACCACAATGTTAAGGACATTTTTCTAGTATCCACAGAGGCAAGATAACATTTTCTCTTTTTGTTATGGACAGTGTTAAAGGTATAATTTCTACAAAGGACAATGGGCCTTGAAATTTGATGTTGAACTTCAAAAATTATAATCACCGATCATGGATCTAGTAATTAAAAGAAAACTAGACTATGTTTAAAATTTATTTCCGTAGTTTTCCCCTCTTCTCTATGTAAGCTGTAAGGTACCTGAGGTATTAGGGATCTACAAGACATAAACAATAAACGCTAAAATGAGAGTCAAAGAAAACGAGGAGAAAATGCAAGGTTTCTGTGTGTGTGTGTGTGTGTGTGTGTGTGTGTGTGTGTGTATTGTACTCCACCCTTTTCATACATCTATGAAGGTAAATACTTTCCTGGAAAGAACGTGGGTCAGATATAATGGTTTGATCCCTGGTATTAGGACACTGAGTAATAGTAGGACAATATCTTCAACTATAACTTTGTAAAATACGTAAGAATGTGAGGCAAATTCACAGACCTTACTGAATGATCTTGAGTTGGTTGGGGCTTAAAGATCCTTGATTCAGACATTGTATTAGAAATTACGTTTAGTAATCAGTGGTTCTCAAACTGAGACAGTTTTGCTCCCCAGGGACATTTGGCAGCATCTGGAGCCTTTTGTGTTTGTCACAATTAAGAGAGGGGTGCTAGAGGCGTCTAATGGGTAGAAAATCAAGGATGCCGCTTAACATCCTATGATGCCTATGAAAGCCTCCTTGGATAACAGAGAATTATCAGATTCAAGTGTCAGTAGTGCCTTGTTGAGAAATCCTCATCTAAATCATACAGCACTATGAATTTGCTACTAGCATGGAGGAACACACCTTTTTTTTTTTTTTTTTGGTCAGATATAATATATCTGGTTACTATGTCCATAGAAAGATTTCAATATGTATTTGTCAGAAAATTATACTTTAAGAAGAGTATCCTATTAGATTTTATGAGTTAGTAAAAAAAAAGACATGTTGGGCGCCTGGCTGGCTCAGTAGGTTAAGCATCCCACACTTTGATTTTGGCTCAGGTTGTGATCTCATGGTACTGGGATTGAGCCCCACGTCAGGCCCTATGCTCAGATTCTTTCCCTTTCTCCAAGTCCCTACCCCACTTGTGAATGTGCTCTCTCCCTCTCAAAATAAATAAATAAGTTTTAAAAAAAGGCATGTGATTATTTGAGAGTTGAGCTTTAAAATAGATTTATTTCAAATTACCCATTTTAATATTAACAAATATCTGCCACATACATCAATTAGTTTTGAAATAAATTAGTTTCATCTTTTGATTCTGGAAAAAACTAGCAAAAATGTATACCTTCACCACTACCAGTGTTTATGCTTATCTTTACGTTTGCTATACTTTGCTGTAACTACAGACTACTAACTTTTATCTATAAGAATAAAATTTTATCAAATAAAAAAGAGTTTTTCTGTGTTTCTGAAACAAAGCCCATTTGAAAAATAATTTAAATTTTACTACATCTAATATTTATTCTTCAATAAATGCATAGTGAGTGTCTACTACTATACTTCCATCCCAGGTGTTGGAACTATAGCAATAAATGAAATGTTTTAGTGGAGTTAGATACATACACACAAACATCCATACATATAAATACATCTTTGTGTATATAAAACATATACATTGATAAAAATATATCTGTATATGCATTCCTGTATATGCATAAGTATATACCCACATGTTGCTATGTTAAAATGCATGTATATATTCTATGCTATATATAAAGAAAAGATGTGAAAAACCAAGCGCTTACATAGGAAAATAAAGACCTTTGTGATAAAGTGATATCTGGGAAGAGACCTGATGAAAATATAGTCTGAACCAAGTAGCAGAAATTATCAGATTTTGATCAAAGATTGGTACTTGGTTATTTCTTTAAAGTCTATAACTTTATGGCCATGCTAATTACTGTCTGTTGAATCTAAAGTGCATTGGATGTAAGGCTTTAATACTGATTAGTGGTAAAAATTACTTTCTAATTATAGAAAATGATTTTTTCGAGTAATAGAATTTGACGAATCCAAACTAGGCAGAGAGCCTTATGAAAATTTTATAATAAATTAATACACATTTAATGTCTCTAGATGTCAAATTATTGACTGAGATATGATATTTTATAACTGTGGTTAAATAACTAAAGGTTTGAACAGGAGACAATGTGATTGTTAAAGCAAAGTTTTTTATTAGCACAGTTTATAATGTGAGTCATTTGTTCTTTATAAATATAAAAGCCTAAGGATCATCTATGTTCTTAAGGGACTACTTAAAAATAAATAAATACAGTAAACAATTGTGCAGGGCAAGGTGTAGACACAAACTGTAGGGTAAAATTCTACCTTTGGAAAGCAATCAGAGACTTTTGAACTGAGTTTTGAACTTATCAACAATCTTGCATTAAGCTGTGAATGAGATTGATTTTTATAATAGAAGACTATAAATCCTTGAACTTCAGCCTGCCCTGTGATCAGCCTGCCCTGTGATAAAAGTCCTCAGGGTCTCATTTAGATGTATTACTTTAGGAGTATATATATATACAAATATATATATATGTACATATATATATATTTACACACACACACCTATATGTACGTGTATTTTACATTCCTTTTTAACTGTCTTTTTGTATGAAAACAGAATATATATACACATATACATGCATGCACACACACAAACACATATATATATAACATCTCTTATAACTGTCTTTTTATATGAAAATAGAATATTAAATTTTTAATCAGTATAGAAAAGGTCTACTCTAATTACATCTCAATCCCTTAAAACTTCTTGCAATATATGAATCTTTTACTTTATACAAGGATTGTGTACAAGTGTATTAACTAAAGAAAATACTGCTATTTTAATCATTAACACACTCCCATAAAATGAATGCATTATGCTTTCTATAGTATGCATCTTTAGGCACATGAACATCATGAACAGTATGCATTCTCCAATAATGTACATCTTTATTGCTGAAAATATATTCTTTAATAAAAAGGTCAATATAGAGTGTTATTTTTGACATAAATCATAACTAAAGAAAAATATTGAAGTTATGCCATTATTAATATTGATTTGAAAATAACTTATGTTTTCAATTAAAATAAAACTTTTTTATATTCTTTAAATTAAAATGAAAGACAGTATTAAAAAACTGATATAAGGACATAATGTTTCTTTATATTCTTCGTCTAGCATTCTCAACTCATTAAATTTTCCACAGAGATAGGTCAAAACAGTGCTCATTATTGTATATAAAAATATCTTTAAGTTACCTGTGATTTACAAGGCCGTTTGAAATTTATTGTTCAAATATTTACCAATAATGAAATTTGAAGGCTCTCTAAATTATTGAGATACTCTGAATATACTTGAGATGATTTGGAAATTAAATTTTTCCTTCAATATTGAATTAAAATTAAAATTAAAATCCGTAGTGACAGTTTTGCTCATTAAAAAGCACTTAAGCCACTTAATGTGTATAGAATGCACACACACATTGTTTCAGGAGGACATGCATTATCTCAATTATTACTAATATTGCTTTCTTTATTTGATATATTTCAGGCATTGCTAGGAACACTTAAAAACATTATGTCTAATATCAGACATTTCATGCTGCTTTTACCAGTGGTCAGTAAAAATAAGTACATTTTATGTTAGTGATGTTGACAGCAGCTAGAGGCAAGAATTCTCATGAATTCACGCAAACTGATGGTGGGGTATAGAGGGTAATGTAGTTTTACTCCTAAATTTTCACTGATACTTTCTTATATCAAAATTCCTTCCTTCTTTCCTTCCTTCCGTCCTTCCTTCCTTCCTTCCTTCCTTCCTTCCTTCCTTCCTTCCTCCCTCTCCTTCCCCTTCTCCCTCTTTCCTCCTATCTCCCTCTCTCTTTTTTTCAACCATTAACTCTTAGATTCTCTTTATTCTTCTATTTTGTCATTGCTGGGCTCTGGAGGTTTAACAATATTTTAAAGGATTATTAGGCATTCGTTCATGCATTCATTCAACAAACATTATTGAGCACTGCTTCATGGCAGGCACTGTGAAAAGTACTAGGAGTAGAGCAGAGACCAAGATCAACATGAGTTCTAGCAAGAAAGACAGTCTTTAAAGATTAAAAGTAAAGTAACATTTTATGATATGAGAAATACAGAAAGCAAAGGGAAAATAGAGCAAAATACCCCACATAATGTAAGTGTACAAATAAGGTACCTTGAAGAAGTTATGTTTAAACTGAAATCTAAAGGAAGATGTAGATAAATCAGGACTGTTCTAGGGGAAAGGAAAAATATATATGAATAGCATGGAAACCAGAGAGATTTGTCTGTTTAAAACATTGAAGAAACTTTGCTATGCCTTTGTAACAGAATGAAGGTTAATTTTATATATTTGTGTTTTTTTTTCTATGAAGAGAATAAAAGACTCATGAATTTGTAACCACATTCACCCAGTTGTGTCAATAATCATACCTGTATATTTATAAACACCCTACCTCTAATGAGTAAATAGGCCTTTGTGTTTGAAAGATGAAATTAGCCTCCTATACCTGAAAGGTGCTGACAAGAAAAAAAAAAAAGTGTTCTCCAGAGATATCTTGCAGAATAAAACAAAATTTCAGTTTGAGACCAAAACTCACTCCAAGGACCTCAACCAATATAAAGATATTTGTTTATTTTCAACTAATATTTCTTGTATACAACCATGACAATACAGACAAAGCTTTGCTTCTTTAGAACTGAAACCCTAATGGAAAAACAGTATAAGGGGCCAGAAGACTTGGAAATTAAGAAGTTTGACTTCGACATATTAAATTAGAGGCATTCTAGAAGACTTCAGCTCCTGTTTAGGGAATAGGTCACCTAGAGAGACGTGTATATCTGTTCAGGGTAGAGAACCATCAGTCAACAGTGACACACCACATGGCAAGAAGATACTGGTAGCAAAGCAAATACTCAGACTGTCATGTTTGGTAAGGGATATCAGAAGGACTTCTATTTTTCTCTATATATTGTTTAGTATATTATTGAGTCACTCTTGTTTGATGTACCTTTTAAACATGAGTTTCTGGAATCTTCTATCTAGACATGGTTTGCACCTTTTCTTAGACATTTTAGTACTCACCTTTAAGTTCCAAACTGGACTTGCAGCTTGATTTGTCCTTCCTTCAGTCCTCTCCACTCAGAATGGAAAATTAGATATGTGCATGGATACTTAGACTGATAGACACAAGATAGACCAGAGAATGGACATTCTACATAACGGAAACACCATACATAAAGCATAGGGACATACTGAGTATTAGGAATACAAATAGATACATATTTGGGTGAAGGAGGTAAGACTGTATTGACTCTATTAATTAGGGGAGAAGATTCTATTGAGAATTTTAAGCATGACTGAAAAATGCAAATTTGATAAGTAAAAATGAATAATACTCTGGGAAATGAATGATATAAATATAAATTAACATGAAGGTATTTGGTGATAAAAATGAATCTGATAAATATTTAAAAGCTAGAAATAAAATAACTATATCACTTAATTTATGTCAGCAAATTTAGTGCAAAGAAAAAGACATAAAAACATTTCAGATAATTTTTACATAATTGTTTTACTCGACAAACCTTAATGGTACATTAACTATGTTAGGAAATTCCCTAAACACTAGTGTTTAAAATAGATACTTTCCTTTCCTTTACATGATGGATTCATTTTTATTATTTAATATTAAATAATATTTAAAAATATTTAAACTGTTCACCACAGTGACTAAAATTAAAAAGACAGATATCATCAATATTAGGATCAAAACGTGGACCAAGCAGCACCAGAACTCTCATATACTGCTGGTGGGAGTATAAAATGGCACCACCTGTTTGGGGAAATGTTATAATAGTTTTGTATAAAACTAAGAAAAACTGAAAACCTGATTGCAGATATTTACCCCTAAAAAATACGAAACAAAAAAAAACAAACAAAAAATCCTTATGTATCCAAATAAGTATGTACCAGAATGTTTACAGTGGCTTTATTTGTAATAGTCCAAACCTGGAATTCAACTAGGTATCCATCAATAAGGAAAGTAGAAAATACACTGCGGCATATCTTTATGAAATAATACTCACCAATAAAAATATATTGAAAACATTGATGCAGATAGCAACATGAATGAATTGAATAACAAATATTGTTAAAATGTCTATTCCTCCTAAAGTGATCTACACAGTAAGTGCCATCCCTACCAAAATACCAACAGAATTTTTCACAGAGCTGGAGCAAACAATCCTAAAATTTGTATAAAACCATAAATTAACCCCAAATAACCAAAGCAATCTTGAAAAAGAAAAAGAGGGGTGTCTAGGTGGCTCAGTCATTTAAGTGTCTGACTTGGGCTCAAGTCATGATCTCGTGGTTAGTCAGTTCGAGCCCCATGACAGGCTCTGTGCTAACAGCTCAGAGCTTGGAACTTGCTTCAGATTCTGTGTCTCCCTCTCTCTCTACCCCTGCCCCGGTCGCACTCTGTCTGTCTCTCTCTCTCAAAAATAAATAAACATGATTATTATTATTTTTTTAATTTATAAAGAAAAAGAAAAGAAAAGCTGGGGGCATCACAATTCTGGACTTCAAGTTATATTACAAAGCTGTAGTGATCAAGGCAGTATGGTACTGGCACAAAAACAAATACACAGATCAATGGAACAGAGTAAAAAACCCAGGAATGAACC
This sequence comes from Paguma larvata, assembly GCA_030068075.1. Taxonomy (NCBI): domain Eukaryota; kingdom Metazoa; phylum Chordata; class Mammalia; order Carnivora; family Viverridae; genus Paguma; species Paguma larvata. The sequence goes on along the minus strand of CM057823.1, from coordinate 123,217,826 downwards.
CATAACTATATGGTTTACTCATTTTCAACAAAGCAGGAAAGAATATATAATGGGAAAAAAGTCTCTTCAACAATTTGCATTGGGGAAACTGGACAGCAACATGCAAAAGAATGAAACTAAACCACTTTTCTACACCATCCACAAAAATAAATTAAAATTGGATTAAAGACCTAAATGTGAGGTCTGAAATCATAAAAATCCTAGAAGAGAGCATAGGTAGAAACTTCTGTGAAATCAGTCATAGAAACTTTTTTTTCTAGATAGGTCCCCTGAGGAAAGGGAAACAAAAACAAAAATAAACTACTGGGACTTTGTGGAAATATAAAGCTTCTGCACAGTGAAGGAAACAGTCAACAAAACTAAAAGGCAATCTATGGAAAGAGAGAAGATATTTGCAAATGACCTAATTAATATAGGGTTAATATTCAATACATAAATTATTAAACTCGACCCCCCAAAATGAATAATCCAATTAAAAAATGGGCAGAAGACATGAATAGACATTTTTCCAAAGAAGACATACAGATGGCCAACACACACATGATAAGATGCTCAAATCAATCATCATTAGAGAAATACAAATCAAAACTGCAATGAGATATCACCTCACATCTGTCAGAATGGGTAAAATCAACAACACAAGTAACAGGTGCTGGTGAGGGTATGGAGAAAGGGGAACCCTCTTGCTCTATTTGTGGGAATGCAAACTGGTGCAGCCACTCTGGAAAACAGTATGGAGCTACCTCAAAAGTTAAAAATAGAACTACCCTATGACCCAGAAATTGAACTACTGGATATTTATCCAAAGGATACAAAAATACTCACCTAAGGAACACATGCACCCCTATGTTTATAGCAGCATTATCTACAATAGCCAAATTACAGAAATAGCCCAAGTGTGCATTGACTGATGAATGGACAAAGGAGAGGTGGTGTATACACAATGGGATATTACTCAGGTATAAAAAATAATAAAATCATGCCATTTGCAATGACATGGTTGGTGTTAGACAGTATTATGCTAAATGAAATAAGTCAGTCAGAAAAAGGCAAATACCATATTATTTCACTCATATGTGGAATTTAAGAAACAAAACAAATGAGCAAAAAGAAAATAAAAGAGAGAGGCAAGCCAAGAAACAGACTCTTAACTATAGAAAACAGATGGTTACAAGAGGGGAGTTGGTTGGGGAGATGGGTAAAATAGATGATAAGGATTAAGGAGTGCACTTTTTTTTTTAAATTCACTGTCAAATTGGTTTCCATACAACATCCAGTGCTCAACCCAACAAGTGCCCTCCTCTGTGCCCTTCACCCACTCTTCCCCCTCCAACACCCCCCTCTCCCCTCAGTTTGTTCTTATTCTTTGAGAGTGTCTCATGTCATGTCTTCCTTCCTCTCTGTGGCTTTTTTCTTTTCCCTTCCCCTCTTCCCCTCCCCCCGGTTTTCTGCTACCTATGCATGGAAACATATGTTATCTGTCTGTCTCTCTTTTTTTTTAATTTTTTTTTTTATTTTTGGAGGGGACAACATGGTGAAGAAGTAGGGGAATCTGAAGTTCCCTTGTCTCTCTTTTTTTTTAACGTTTATTTATTTTTGAGAGACATAGAGACAGAGCATGAGCATGGGAAGGGCAGAGAGAGAGGGAGATACAGAATCTGAAGCAGGCTCCAGGCTCTGAGCCATCAGCACAGAGCCTGACACGGGGCTCAAACTCACAGACCGTGAGATCATGACCTGAGCCGAAGTTGGCCGCTTAGCCAACTGAGCCACTCAGGCGCCCCATGTCTCTTACTGACTTATTTCACTCAGCATAATACCTTCCAGTTCCATCCATGTTGCCACACATGACAGGATTTCATTCTTTCTCATTGCCGTGTAGTATTCCATTGTATATATATATATACACATATATATATATATATATGTATATATATATATATATATATATCACATCTTCTCTATCCATTCGTCAGTTGATGGACACTTGGTCTCTTTCCGTGATTTGGCTATTTTTGAAAGTGCTGCTATGAACATTGGGGTATATGTGCCCCTATGCATCAGCAGTCCTGTTTCTCTTGGGTAGATTCCCAACAGTGCTATTGCTGGGTCATAGGGTAGTTCTATTTTCATTTCTTTGATGAACCTCCACACAGTTCTCCAGAGCGGCTGCACCAGTTTGCATTCCCAACCAACAGTGCAAGAGGGTGCCTATTTCAAGGAGTGCACTTGTGATGAGCACTAGGTGTTGTATGTAAATGTTGAATCATTATATTGTATACCTGAAACTAATATTACACTGTATCTTAGCTAACTGGAATTTAAATAAAAACTTAAAAAATTATATATTACCTCATAGAATGCAGTGTCAGCACATTGTCACTGTCACATTGTTATAATATTCCTCCGAAATAAGAGCTATCTGAATAAAATAAAACATAATTCAATCCCAAATGTATGTACATTCTACAAAATAACTTCAAAACCTTCAATAATATTGAGGGCATGAAAGTCAAGAAAAATCTGAGGAGCTGCAATAAACTGAAGTAGATAAAAAGAGATACTAGCAAATGCAATATTTCCCTGAACTGAATTCATTTTTTATGAAGTACATTATTTGGATAATTGGTGACATTTGAATGAAGTCTGAGGATTAGATTACAGTCATGCTGATGTCAACTAGGGTCCTGGTATTGATGATTGTATTGTGGTTACGCAGAAAAAATGTCCCCCCATTTTTTGTGTGTGAAAAATACACACTAAGTATTCAAATGTGATGTGGGGCATCAGATTGGCAACTCATTCTAAAATGGTTCAGGAAAAATATTACTCTTAGTGTTAAACATTTTATGTAATTTAAAGTTGTTAGAAATTGAATAAAATAGCACAAATTTTGATGAGAAGCCATTGGTGATTTTATTCAGGAAGTGAATTAAAATTCCTTATGTTTGAAAAGAAACTATATGGCTGCTGTGTAGCCCAAGGTATTTGGGTTAAAGATGGAGAGGGGGCAAGTATGAGATAAAGGGAGACAAATTGAGATGCCATTTTAGTAATTTAGAGGAGATGGTGGCAGCTTGAATTAGGGATACAGCGGAGGAGCTGTGAGCATCAAGTGGACTTGAGGTATCTTTTGGAATGATGACCTACAGAATTTGCTAAATGTGGAATATATAGTACAGACAAAAGGTATGGGATGACTTCAAGGCTAGATAAAAGTTCTTAGACCCAAAAGCATTGATTGCCATTAATCGATTCATTTTCCTCTTCTTGTACTACTGTTCGTTGTCTTAAGGTGTGATAATACTGCAGCAATATTCTGAAACTAATTTAAGTCACTGAGAAATAAACTAGTCATATAGGTTATAGACCTATACCATTTACAAAAGCCTCGACAAAGAAATTAATGTTTAAATTCCATCACCAAGAATGTGAGAAGACTTGTAGCATAGTGATTGGAGTAAGTACTGTGGTATTAGACATAAATGGTTTTGGGTTGTAGCTCAGCCAATTATAATTTGAGGAAAGTTGCTTAAACTCTAGAAACTCAGCATTCTCATATGTAAACTGAGAGATAATATCTATTTTAGAGGGTCATGTAAGGATTCATTGATAGTGTAAAATGGTTAGGATTGAGCTAAATATAGTTGCAGTTACTATTAGTTAATAATAGTAGTGGTAGAAGTAGCATTGGGTGATATATCCAAAGACTGAGTAGATTCTCTCTTTAGTTTGAAGTAAATATTAGGTTTCAAAATATGTGAAAGAAAAGTGGAGGAAATATAACAATTGCTTTCAAGGATTATCTTTGAAATTCATGACAATGGTTACTCATGTTTTCAAATCTCTTAAATTACGCACATTTTTCATGGATGTACATAATTTCTTATATTCAAAGGATGAAAAAATGTTTAATTTTAATACTGTTTTAGTCCAAAAAAATTGCCTTCAACTATACCAGTGTTTCTTTAAAAAAATTTATAATGTTTATTTATTTTTGAAAGACATAGAGACAGAGCGTGAGCAGGGGAAGGGCAGAGAGAGAGGGAGACACAGAATATGAGGCAGGCTCCAAGCTCTGAGCTGCCAGCACAGAGCCTGATGCGGGGCTCGAACTCACAAACCGTGAGATCATGACCTGAGCCAAAGTCGGCCGCCCAACTGACTGAGCCGCCCAGGAGCCCCTATACCAGTGTTTCTAATAATTTAGATACAAGCATTTGATATAATATTCACTCTACGCAGGTGAATGTTCTTGTTGCTTGAACAGAGCATACTTCTTGCAATACATTCCTTCCCAATCCTATTTTATATTCTCTATTTACTATGCCTAATCATTATGCTAAGGCTCGTTTGAAAACAGTTGTTCTTAATTGTAAAATTGAACTGTGCCCCATTAAGCTCTTGCCTAGCTGCTTTTGAGATCCTTGGTGGTTTGGAATGTGGGGATGCATCCACATTTTCTCTCTGCCAGTTCCTTTTATCTTTTCTCTCTAATGCTATCCCTTCAGTGCTTCAGCTGCTAAGTGGTTCTAGCGTATGCCTGATATAATTTTCTAATGATGGATGCATTGTTCTCACTACTGATATGTCAGCAGGAATGCCACCTGTGTCTGAGAATTTGGGACCAGAAGGGTTGTGTGTTTTACTGAAGCAAGAGGGAAAATGTAGAATTAAATAGTAAAAGCATTCCAGTTCTGTCCATTAACTTTGAATATCTAATTTTGTACCAACTATAATTGTAAAAAGAAAAACAATAGAAATTTTGTGAGCTTTATAAATTAACCCACAAAGAGGTTTAAAATCTTTTTGACTCTTTTTAAAAATCACAATATTTCAACTTTTCATACAGATGCTTGTACATTTATTTATTCAATATTTGTGAATGCCTACTTTGTGCCAAGCATTTGTTCAGATGCTGGGGATAATGTAGATATAGTCTCACCCTCATAGAGCCTAGAGTCTACTTTGCAGCAAAAAAATTTACCATATTAGATGTCCAGCTTCAAAAATACCAAGTTATTTTATTGTGATATTAAAACAATTAGTGTTATATAAATTCATATTGAAAGTGGGTGAAATTCTTGCTACCTATATAACTTTTATGAATTACTGAAGCATTGTGAGTTCAGGAATGAAAAATTAAAAATAAAGTGTGTTGGTCACCCTTTTAAAATGAACACTGAATTCTAAGCAGGCTTTTAGACATCCACAAGGCTTTTCTGGAAAGGAAAGGGTCCCTGTGAATAAATTTGATCCAGGACTCAACCTGCACAATCAACCAGTGTGAAACTTGTAGGCTGGATTTACAAAATTTGGGTTCACAAAATTCAATTTATTTGATACCAAAGTCACTGCAGCAAAGGTAGCATATTGTCCTTTAATGAAGTCAAGAACTCAAGTTTATAAACCTAATGTTGGGGTTTACACTAATTCTGTCTATTGCTTCTGGGTGGTATATCATGCCATCTCTACCCTCAAGACTGACCACACTGTTACAGATTCTTCTATGGAGAAGCCCTCTTTAATATGGCTCTTATTAACGTGTCTTACATAGTAGACTTCCTATTACTATAGAGATACCAGAGATTTGTCTGTTTGAGTTATAGACAAGACCTTTCCAATACTCAGCTAGATCTTGTATGAAAGGGTTCACTGAGGGTCTTTGGGGTTAGAAAAGAAAGAAATTTCACTCTTTTACCATTTGTTTCACACCTGTCAACAAAAGAATACCAGAAGTATCAAAGAAAAACTTTTATCAAGACAGGAATCAGTCAGGAATCCCATGTACGTTTCTTTTTATTCAAATTATCCTATCTACCTAACCAATATATTGAAGAATAGTTATCATCAGTTCCACAATCTTCATATTTAATGAAGTTGCAATGCATTTTTTGTGTGTGTTTTGGTTGTACATTTTGCATTTTTATTGTCTTTTGAGATTAAATAAAAAATAAAACCAAATTCCAGCATGCTGAGATATATCAGAGCATGAAGTTCATTTCTTTCCTCTGTAAAGATATCATCAGCTAGTTGAAGTGGTTCCTGCCCACCACTATTACTCACTATTACTCAGATATTAGTCTGTTTATATCCTAATATCCCATAATCGCTTCTGAAATGATCTTGTTTATCTGTTTATCTTTCATCTTTCTTTGCCAAATTTCACTAGGGAAGTTACTTGTCTTTAATTAAGACAGCTGTGGTTAGAACAATGGTTAAAAGAGGGTGTACTCACTATTTTAAATGAATTCTCAGTCTCCTTTAAATGAAATAAGACTGTTCTAGATGTGATTGTTTTCAAAAGAAAGTAAGAAATTTCTTTACCTACCACTTGCTATAAGAAAGGTTTATTAGAGGGGCGCCTGGGTGGCTCAGTGAGTTAAGCATCTGACATCGGCTCAGATCATGATCTCACAGTTTGTGGGTTTGAGCCCCGCGTCGGGGTCTGTGCTGACAGCTCAGAGCCTGGAGCCTGCTTCAGATTCTGTGTCTCCCTCTCTCTCTGCCTCTCCCCAACTTGTGCTCTATCTCTCTCTCAAAAATAAACAAAACAATTAAAGAAAAAAATTAAAAAAATGTTTATTAGAGGAAATCTATATCATAAAAGAATAACTTTATTATTTTTAAAGTAAATATTTCTTTCCTTTTCAATTAAATCCTCCTTTATTTGTGATTTCATTAACCAAAACATTTAGTCAAGTAAAACTTCATATGTATAATATATAGAGAGAGGTTAAACAAACTATTGAAATTTCTTATCTTTGATAAAAGGTATTCAGTTTCTTTAATTAGAATATTTAATTAGTAAATTCAACTTATTATGATAAATATGCCTTAGTAATTTTTTTTTACCTTAGTACCTTTTATTTGGTGAGACTTGTTAACCAAACACTAAAAAATAGAACCACTTTGAACTAGACAATCACAAGTGACAAATAGTATTTGTTCAAAAACCCCATTGACAGTGATAAGGGAAATGTGACTCTAAATAAGATGTTATATATTTTTTAAAATATGCTAACTTTGCAGTGCCCAACAGAAATCTACATGAATTTTAAGGTCTTTTGGTAGATCATAAACAGTAGTGGTTATTATTGCCCTATGGATTCTTGAGATAGTAGAACTTCCTGAGGGCCTGGAAACTACTTAATTCTTCCATCCCTAAGCCTTCAAACATGACTTCTGTCTGTTCCTCTCTTCCTTTCTTATAATAAAAATGGTCTACTTTTTGAATTCCATTCCCTCTCTTCTAAAGAATTTTGCTTCTTGAGTTAGCAACTTTCTCAAGTCCAAGTCATTCCCTGATTCTCTGCTCAAACATTTCAAATGAGATATCCACATCTAAGCTTCTCAATTGGTGTGATTATTCAGGCCTACAGATGATGGCGGGAACCTTCCATGTCTGCAGCCTCCAGGCCTGCCTCTCGCTGTTGGCTCTCCTGTGAATTTATCTCAGTGTGCACATAATGTTATATATTTTCTATGAGGAACATGATGTTATTAATCTATACCTGATGTCTTGACTGTATGGCATCCTCTTGTCATTCTTTATGTCCAAATAGGTTTTCCCTTAGTACTCTTCCCTAAACACAAGGCAGGAGGCATTCCTGTATTATTTTCCCTGTTGCTTTTTCATAGTACATTTCACACATTGTCATCAACTATAAATGTGTTAGTTTATTTTCTTGTTTGTCTCACCAATGAATGAATGAAAGGGGCAGGTACACACATTCAATATGCTTGGCTTTCATCTCTTTTATTTTCCCCTTTTATTGTTTGGGACACAAACAGAAAAAGAGAAAAAGAAATAGAGTAAGGATTGAAGAAGTATGACTAAAAGTTGATAAACCCAATTTATACAATTTTAATTTAATAAAGTCTTTATAAAAACTTAACAATATCTTATTACTACTTTGCTCTGAAGAAATTTCATTGAGTTGTTGGGTATGCCTCTTATTTTTATATATTTAGCATTCTTTCCTCCTTTTTCTGAAGACAGAACCCTTCTCTCCTTTGGGACACTGCAGTCTTGCCCTCCAGATAAAAACGTGAATTATATTGCCTCATCTGTAAATGACCAAGGCTGGTTCACCAGATTGTTGAATACCCCTTAGAACTGTGATTGATCTAGTTCTGACAGGTACACAAGCAGACCCAATTACAATCTTTTTCTTAGTGATTGACATGATGTCAACACTAAATACTTTGTAATTCTAAAGCTACTGTGGCCATTTTGCCACCACAGGAACACCTGATTAAAAATTCAGCAAACACAAAGGGCAAAGACGTATATTATGAATGGAAAAAACTGTTCCAAATGACCTCTTTCCAACTCCAGATCCAATCAAGCCTAAATACTCCTGGACTTTCCAGTTACATGAATGAATCTTATTAGCTTCACAAAGTTCCTTAAGTGTATTCCAAGACTGCTCAAAGCCCAACTCAAAATCCGTTTCCAAATATAACTGTCATCAAACCCCCTATGCGTCCTACCTCACATATGATCTCTACACTGGTAAATTATCCTTGGGCAAGTAAAAATAAATGGTATTTACATTGACTGTAAATAGTATTAATATTTATACTTTTGATGAAAGGGAAAAATAGGGATGATCCATGAGAATTTTCCCTTAGCTACCTCAGCTTAGGGCAAGAGGTCCCTGAGCATGTTATTTTTATCAGGACTGCTGCTTCTAAAATAGTACAATATATTATAAAAATTATGGAGTATATATATATTTTTACCAACCTGAATCCATTAATTTTAGTCACAAGCCTATGCTTGCCAGCATTATCATCTGTCATTCATATCTGTCTTATAGGAAGAAATCAATATGGGTAGAAATTCACATGTAGAGCAATTCTCATTACTTTTACTTGACCTATGTTTTCATTTGTTAGTAATTTAATTTTTAAGCCAAGAGAACCTTTCTTAACATGTAAAATTACCCAAAAGTCCTGTATAAATTATTAATTTATTAATATAAATTATTATTCTGACTAAGCCTCAGATAGTTTTGGCTGAGTGGTAGATCTACAGTTTGGCCTTCTAGACTCCTTCACTCCTATGCCACTTTGGAGAAGAGCATAGGGCTTAATTAAGCTCTTTGAAATCCACTGGGATTTTTAAACTCTGGGTGAAAATGAAAAGGTGACAGGTAGATTAGTATTGCACCCAGGTAGTATATTTTTATCATCATTTTATCATTTGTTAGAGATTGTCTTTTTATTTTTTATTCTTTTTAATATTAATTTTTTAATGTTTATTTATTTTTGACACACAGAGAGAGAACAAATGGGGAAGGCGTAGAGAGAGATGGAGACACAGAATCCAAAGCAGGCTCCAGGCTCTGAGCTGTCAGCACAGAACCCGACAGAGGGCTTGAACTCATGAACCATGAGATCATGACCTGAGCCAAAGTCGGTTGCTTAACCGCTGTGCCACCCAGGTGCTCTGAGATTGTCTTTTTAAATGTCATAAACTGAGGAGCACATTTTTGTTCTGTTTTGTTTGTTTTTCTTATAACAATTGCCTTTGGAAACATATGCTAGTTCCTTACATGCTGGTCTGCTCGCTGAGAAAGTGACGATGACCTGATAGATAAGAGAAGGAATTAATTTTGCCTGAGTGATCACATGGTTAATGGAACATTAAAAATTGACTCTAATGATTAGGTGATTAACAGAACAATTTCTTAGAAAATACTGTATGCTAAGAGCAAGAATGCAATGGAGATTTGGAAGAGGTGTCTTATGTGTCAAAACAGAGTAATTCAGAAACATCCAAAATAAAAAAGTGAATTAGTGGGAATGGCATATGAAAATTTCCATTGGTAAGTAGTGTACTGTTGCATAAGCAATGTGCTACTTCTACAACTATCATAGCAAATCTCTGTTTTTTAATTTTTAATTTTTGGCCTACTTCACACAAACCCACATGCAGTCTCCCTAAAGAATGATCTGGAAAGAAAAAGGCACTGACAGATTCTGTGTCTCCCTCCCTCTCTCTCTCTCTCTCTCTCTCTGCTCCTCCTCCATTCATGCTCTGTCTCTCTCTCAAAAACAAATGAACATTAAAAAAAGACAATGAAGAAATTACCCTTTAGGCAAGTGTATCCAGTGCTTAGGAAGCTATATGTCTGCTCTTGGTCCTGATCGATGACAGAAGAGGTGCAAGAAGCTTCATACCTGCTGTTCTTGACTTCATTCTCATCAGTACCAGATCCATCTTAGATTTGTTTCTTCTACCAGTCTACATCTTCGTTGTTTCTTAACAATTAACACATGCAGATATTAAGCACCTGGGTGTTGATTATTATGAATGCTAATTAGGTGAGCTGTCATCACTCCTTCAGCATGAACCAAGTTCCCACATAAGCTTAGATCTCTTTCTGGGCTCTCTGTTCTCTTTCATTGATTCTTATATTTATGTTTCCAACAATACCATAATGTTTAAATTATTATAAAGCAGGTAAAATAAATGAAACAGATATGTGTCAACCTGATAGAACTCAAAAAGTTGCATAATGGTTATTACAGTACAGTATACATTTAAATTTATAATTAAGGAATATTACATGTTATTTATAAATAAATGAATATATAATTAAATAAGTGGTTCTGAAAGTATGGACTAAGAACCTCTAGAGCAATCAAGATCTTTTTAGGAGATCTGAGAAATCTTTCCTTTCCTACCTACATATCTGTGCCAAGCCAGATTTTTGTCATATATTTCAAATAAAACCTCATATCACAGTTGATTAAATGCATAAATAGATATGAGTCCTGCCTTCTACTATTTAGCAGGCATTGAAAATGTTTTCAAAAATATTTTAAAAATTACTCTTAGCACTATTTTCTTCTTTTGGGAAATTCAGTTATATTTCATAAAGACGCTACTTATGGTAACATGTCATTGGTTTATTTATTTAAGATCCATTAATAAATACATTTTCTCAGTTTTAATATCTAATATGATGAATAGAAATCACTAACATAAAGCAAAACTTTTTGAGTCCTTAATAATCTTAAGTAGGTAAAGGAGTCTCAGGAGCAAAACATTTGAGAACTGCTGAGTAAAAAATAAAAACATGGACATGAAGAATACACACCAAAATATATGATAATGATTTTTCTATACAGGGAGAAAATTATGGGTGGTGAGAAGGAAAATAAAGGGGAAACTCAACTTTTATCAATAGTGTTTTTTGTCTTTATGAAAAAAATGAAGATACAATGACAAAGTATAAATATTTTCTATTCTAACCTATTTTGGGGAGAGTTTGCTCTATTATTTTATTTGACTGTTTAAAAAATGTTTTTGGGGGGACGCTTGGGTGACTCAGTCGGTTGAGCATCCACCTCTGGCTCAGATCATGATCTCACGGTTTGTGGGTTTGAGCCCCACATCCAGCTGACTGCTCTCAGTACAGAGCCTGCTTGGGATCTTCTGTCGCCCTCCTTCTCTGCCCTTCCCCCACTCATGCTCGCTCTCTCTCTCTCTTTCTCTCTGTCTCTATCAAAATAATTTAAAAAATGTGTTTGTTTTTTTTTTTGTAAAATGGGTTCCTTTCCCTAAAGTACTCATGAGATACATGTTATATATTCTTGTAAAATATTCTTTGCTCAAACACTCTATGTTCCTAATGCATGTGTGTCTGGGAGGGGAGGAGATGTTTCAGGGGAGATGGTTCATAGCACTATAGCCAAAGGTAACCAGTGATAATCTGTACTTACATGTCAACATTCTCCTTTCTGTTTCTTCGTATAAATTATATGTTTCCTTCTTAAGGACTGCTCTGTTTTAAAATAAACCATCAGCAATATTTATTATTAAAGCAACATAAAATACTTTTCAGATAAGAATCACATTTTATTTTCTGGTGCAGCACTCTGAAAAGATGTGAACAAAGTTTACTTTTTAGTAGCCTAGCAAGAGCATGTTGGTTTGAGTGAGATAATTCTTTCTGTATTCTCTGTATTTCAGGCAATGAAATTGTATCTGGAATCAAACTTACATGTGGCTTTTGTTGATAATGCCTTCATGAACATATTTTTACAAAGCTTATGATATGGTCTCATTCCGAAACATTTCAAAGCTAGAGATTAGTCATACAACACACTTTGTTTTGTGTTATATAGACAAAAAGTAGCCAGGAGCTTGTTAACATGGAGAGAACCCACGCTGGGAATATGAAAATGTAGGCTTTTCCTCAATTTCTTCCCTACTTGAAAACTGATGTTTTTGTCAAGTCTTTTAAGTTGCAAAAATCACAAAAACACTATAGCTAGCTCATACAAGAAGGACTTATGGTAAAGGTTCATTAGGATGTCTAAGAGACATTTCTACTAGAGACAGAAAATTAGGTAGGCTTCATGGAACCAGGACCTGGAAATGGAAATTTTAAAAACGTTTATATAGGGGTGCCTGGGTGGCTTAGTTGGGTAAAGGTCCAATTCTTGACTTCATCTCAGGTCATGATCTCACAGTTCATGGGTTCAAGTCCCACACTGGGCTCTGTGCTGACAGCATGGAGCCTTCTTGGGATTATCACTCTTTCTCTCTCTCAAAAATAAATAAAAATAAACATTAAAAAATAAAAAAATATATAAAGAGAGAGATAGAGTTAAAAATGGTGTCCATGTTACTAACCTTAGCTTTGACCAGATATGTCTTACCCATTCAAGAGTAAGTTCATTGGGATTGTTGAGTGGCTCCTATTGTTACCATTATATTAGAAAATAATACATCTATAAAATCATTGGCATACAATGTAGATAACTATGGAGAAGGCCATATTCCACTCCACACAGTAAAACTTAGTTGAATTTTCCCACTAGACACTATAGCTATATTTCCAAAGTCTTCAACCATCTAATTCGGGGATTTTTTTCTCCCTTCTGTCCCTAAAGCAGCTTCTAATATTCTCTCCATTTTTCAGATCTCAGTAGGGCACAAAACTATTTCCTTCAAACTGCGTACAATACACACACACACACACGCACACACACACACACACACACAGATAGTAAAATTAATACTGACCATGCAGAGGCACCTGGATGACTCAGTCAATTAAGTTTCTGACTCTCGACTTTAGCTCAGGTCATGATCTCAGAGTTCATGAGTTTGACCCCTGCATCAGGCTCAGCGCTGACAGTGCTGAGCCTGCTAGGGATTCTCTCTCTCCCTCTCTCTCTTCCTCCCCACCCCACTAGCATGCTCTCTCACTCTCTCTCTCAAAATAAATAAATAAACCTAAAATAATATTGACCATACATTACTCTTCAAATATGTCACTCTAGGGTGGGAACCAAAAGGCTGATCTTGGTTTACTTTGACAGTTATATACTCTGAAAGTATTTGTCACCTAATTTCGTTTATTGAAGAGGTAGTACTTTGGGATGAATTTACACTATAGATGAACTTCTCTTGCTGAAACAGGTCCTCAGTCTTGGGTCAATCTTTTATATAAAGCATGTAGGAGAAATTGAGTATAGCTGAAAATGGACTCACATATTCAAGTCAGATATAGGAATTTATGTAAGTAAATTCACATCTCCAAGGATTTAAGTCACTCCCATAATAACTGAGAATCTTAAAATTCTGTGAGATAAAAATATATAAATATATAAATATATGGAATGACATTTTATTTTACATAGCATCTTATGTAATCTGTCAAATCTATGTCAATCTTTTAGTAATCACTTTAACAACAGTTCTTTCTATTTTTAAAATATTTTCCATCATAATACATTTGATTTCTCCCAACATCTCAGTAATCATAACATAAAGTCGATTCATTTTCATTATATATAAGAAGTAAGTTTCTGCTATTTTAGCAACATTTCTTTAGGTAAATGTTTATGAAATGTTTTTTTTTGGTTGAAAATGGTCTAAGTATTGAAGTGCATGTCTTTTGTTTGGTTGACCATTGTCTGTAAGTTGGACTCTCTATCTCCATTTCTAGAACAAACAGACTGTACTAATCAAACCATATGTTCACTAACAGATTTATAATATCAAAAACTCTAGCGAATGGATATATCCATTTTCTGAATACAATTGGTACTCGAGTGGTATCAACGAAATGAAAAGTCTCTAGACATAAACGGCAAAATACACTCAATAATATGGTTATTGGGTAATAAAATTATAATAACTTTATCTTTTCCTGATTGTCATAATGTCCTATTAGGTCAAATATATTTAGTTTAATTTGATCTCTAAAGTAATTATGTCTTTTTATCAGGTATTTTAGTCATAAACTTAAAATTAAGGTTAAAAATATTCAAGTTCACCACCAATCATTGTATTTAGAGAGATGACCAAGTCATACAGTCCTTAGAACTCACTGTATATATGCTATAATGCGAGAAACTAACTGTCATTAAACAGCTAGAGGACAGTGTGGCAACTACATACTCAGAGGTACACATTATTTATAACAGAAAATTTGGAATGAATATGTTTTTTTAAACAGTTATTTATTTTTTAGAGACAGAGACAGAGCATGAGTGGGGGAGGGGCAGAGAGAGGGAGAAACAGAATCCAAAGCAGGTTCCAGGTTCTGAGCCGTTTTCACAGAGCCTGACCCGGGGCTTGAACCCATGAATTGCAAGATCATGACTTGAGCCGAAGTCGGAAGCTTAAACCAACTGAGCCACTTGAGTGGTACTCGAGTAGTATCAACGAAATGAAAAATCTCTAGACATAAATGGCAAAATACATAAATGGTGCCACCCAGGCGCCCCTAAACATACATTTATTAACAAAACATTGTCCAATCAGGGAACTGTCAATTAAGTTATAAATGTATTATTATACTTTAAATATTCTGGATCTATTAAATATGATGTCTCCAAATGTGTATACTATGAAGAAAATGCACACAGTAAAGTTGTTATGAAGATAAACAGGACAAAATATATTAATTCTGTATTATCTCAGTTACACACACACACATTATTATTTTTTTAATTTATTGTCAAATTGGTTTCTATATAACACCCAGTGCTCATCCCAATAAGTGCCCTCCTCTGCACATACACATATTAAAAAGGAAGTGAGATAAAATGTGGAGGAGAGAAAACATAGCAGCTTCTGTGGGCTGGTTGTTTAGATCCGATAAGTGGAGGAGCACAGAATGCTGCCCTGCAAGGTTCCAGAAGTAAGGCAGCACTTGCATGAAGGAGCACAGAGCAGAGAGGGGTATCACTACAGACTGAAGGAAAGGCTGAGAGTATATGATGCTTCGACTCCAAATATGCGGATCTTGTTGCTCTGGAGTTCAATAGCTGTTAATTACCATCCCTGAATTTTGAAAACCTCCCAGAATTATTAAAACACTCCTCTTAGATAATGTTTCCCTTTTACTTAAACTGTTTAAATTTATTTTCTATTAATTATAGGCAAAAGAGCTTTAACTGAGGTAAAAAAAAATTTCTATAAGAATAAAAAATCAATACTTTTTTTAGAAGCTTTTATACTTGTATTGCACCTTTTGATGTCCAAGAGTAGCTTGCAGATATTTTTGCTTAATAACCTCAAACAACTCTCTTATCATAATATTTATACTGCTATCAAATGTAGGGAGTACATTTTAAATTCAACTTAAAAGCCAGATAGCTAATTTTCAGTTTCTAAGAAGGTTGACCTTATTGAGGAAACTACTTTGAATTGCAAAACACATTCCTTGAGCATGCTATCCAATAGAACTTTATGATGATGGAAATATTCTATGCTGTGCAGTGTGGTAATCAGTAGACATCGGTAATTATTGAGAACTTGAAAGGTATCTAATGTGTTGGGGGACTAAGTTTTAAATTTTATTTAATTTTAATGAATATAAAAACAAATAGCTACATGTAGCTAGCCGCTTATACCAGACAGTACAACCTTTGAGTATACCTAGGAAAAGTAGAGATATAATTAAGGCTATCTGTTGTTTTCTTGTGCGTTTTGGATGGGTCTTGGTTTATGAGATTTTAACAGATACATTACAAATTGAATATTGAAAATAATTTCTTGTTTCTTTGGCTTATCATATATTCAAAACTATGGAAAACTTAACAGAAAGCCAGAGTAGGGTTCCGACTTCAAATAATATTAGTCTTACTAAAAAAATGAAACAAACGTAGATGAAACAAATGCAGTGAACAGCAAAAGCATATCAAAGAGTAATCAATTGATAAGGAGTTCCTACTACTTTCTAGGGAAATAGTATTTGTTTGGAAAAATCACATAAATTTTGAAAATGTGAAATGTATATTGTGGTTAGTAAGCCATCACATTAGTAAACTCATAAACATTTTTAGACAATATTTCTGATCTCAGGAGTTGGTTAAAAAAGGGCTTAGAAGCAAATGATAATTATAGCTTATGATGGGAGGAAAGATATGATTTTTAAAAACCAGTATGTGCTATAATAATTACAACGAGGGAAATATCACTCTGGCACAGGCGGACTAGAAAAACATAAACAAAATTTAAGTAAGACCTAGATAATTGACAAGGTGAAAAATAGTGTGTTTAGAAGGGAAATATAATAGAAAATGAATAGTGAGTAGATTTATAGGGCTATGCACAGTGGAAAAGTTGGACATAAAAGAGTCCAGACACTTACTGGACTGAGGAATTAGACTTCATTGCAAAGGCAATGCAAGTCCCAGAAAGTGTTAGAATTAACCCACGTATCCAGGGTTGTCCATTTAACACATGCAAACATGTCTAGTATCTCTACCTTGGGTTTCTTAAAGATTTTCTCTTTAACTCAGTCAGACATACTCCATTTTATAAATAATAATGTTGATTCTTTCAAAAATAAAATATTTATTGAGTATAAAAAATTAATGCTGTTACTTTTTTTATAACTAAAAAATGCTTTCCAAACAATTTTCATACTTGGAAGGAAGCCTAAATGCAGCCACTTAAGATTTTGGTCAAAGTTGTTTTGGGTTTTTTGGGTTTTATACTGGGGGTTGGAGGATGCTTTGACTGAGCTGTTTCCTGAAAATAATTTTGGTATCAAATGTGAGAGAAAAAGCCAACAAAAACCTTACCTGGCTTAGAAAGCAAATTATCAAAACATCGTGATTTAACATTGCTTCAAATTCATTCACATCAGTCTACATTTATCTACCATGATGCTTATATACACTTAATGAAATGGTAGTTTTGTACAGAAGCATATAGAATTCCAAACAGAAGAGCAAAATAAAATTGTAAGTATTATCTAGGAGGCAAAGAGATGAGGCCCATGTTTTAATGTTATTCTAAAATCAGTCTTTGACTAAATAGTTAAAACCAAAAGGTTTTTCCATGTTGTTTTTAAGCTTGTCCAATCAAACTTTGTGTGGTAATTGAAATATTTTCTGTCTGCACTGTCCATCAGTAGCTATCAGTCACTTGTGACTATCGAACCATTAAAGTGTGACTCCTGTGACTGACTGAATTTTTAATTTCATTTAACTTTAATTAATTTAAAATAAAATAGTGTAGGTTTTGTAATTTTATCTCTGTAGACATCCATTTCAGATTACAAATGCAAAAAATATCAACAATTAGGAAATCGGAAATGCCAAGTGTGAGTCTTGAAATTAGTAGCGTTATTATATTCCCTATATGCATTACTGCCTCCCATTTATTTAGTTATTTAGTTAGTTAAATTTTTTTGTTGTTTTTTTAAGGCTTTCTCATTCTCTTTATTTTTTTAATTTAAAAATTTTTTTTATTGTCAAATTGGTTTCCATACAACACCCAGTGCTCATCACAACCAGTGCCCTGCTCACTGCCCATCACCCACTCTCCCCCCTCCCATACCCTCCTTAATCCTCGATTTGTTCTTAGTATTTAAGAATTTCTTATATTTTGTCTCCCTCCCTCTCTGTGACTTTTTTTCTTTTACTGACTCCCCTTTAATTGTGTCCCATCTCTGCTGAAATAATTTGGGCATTAAATATAGAGAATATATTTCCCTTCTAAACTCCTAGCTCCTTTTCTGATTATAGCTTTTTTTTTTTAAAGAAATTTAATTCCTTCAAACTATAAGGAGGGACTATGAGGAGAAAGCAAATTTAACAATAGAATTGAGGTTGACTCTCAGAATTAAGAATTTAAAATACATGGAGCACCTGGGTGGCTCAGTAGGTTAAGCATCCAACTATTAATTTCAGATTAGATCACGATCTAAGAGATCAAACCCTGTGTTGGGCTCAGTGTTGAACGTGGAGTCTGCTTGAGGTTCTCTCTCTCCTCTCCCTCTGCCTCTCTCCTGCTTGAGTGTACACACACTCTCTCTCTCTCAAAAAACAAACAAACAAACAAAAACAAAAAAAAAAGAATTAAAAATATGTGTATTAGGGGTGCCTGTGTGTTTCTGTCAGTTAAGTGTCTGACTCTTGGTTTTGGCCCAGATCATGATCTCAGGTTTGATTTCGAGCCCTGCATCGGGCTCTCCACTGACAGTACGGGACCTCTTTGGAATTCTCTATCTCCCTCTCTGTCTACCCTTTCCCCCTGCTCTCAAAAATAAATAAAAATTAAAAAAAATATGTGTCAGATAAATATTAGAAGACTCAATATTAAATATCTGCAGTTATCCATTGAATTCTATTTAGATACCACTAGATGGTTTCCCTCTTAAAAATAAGGTCTATGTCAAATCAAAATGTTTTTAAGCACCTATAATATTCTTAATTTTATTTGTCAATGTAATATTGTTTTTAGAGGTTAGTATCACAGTAAGATAGAATTCTTGAAATAAAATGTTATATTGACCGGATTTTATCCCCGGGAAAGAAATATGAATAACCACACACACAGTTAACCCTTGAACAACACAGATTTGAAGTGTGTGGGTCCACTTACACATAGATTTTTTTCAGTACAGTACATATAGTACTCTCAATGTGTTTCCTCTTCCTTATTATTTATGAAATAATGTTTCTCTAGCTTTATTGTAAGAATGCAGTATATAATGCATATAACATTCACCATCTGTGTCAGTTGACTGTTTATGTTGTCATTAAGGCTTTCAGTCAAAAGTAGGCTATTAGTAGTTAAGTTTTCGGAGTGTCAAAAGTCAAACAGGGATTTTTGACTGTGCAGAGGGTTGGCACTCACAACTAATGTGTTGTTCAAGGGTCAACTGCATATTTGTTTAAAAATTCAAGAGTATAAATTAAAACTCAGGTGTTATCCTAATGGCTATATATCTATGTATTTTTCTTTTACTTAGGAATAAAAAAAGAAAGGTTTATTTTGTTTCTGCATGTCAAAATGATAAATTAAATACTCATTTTTTATAATATACTCTAAAATAGATAACATTTTAACCAAATACTGGCAAGAACCCATGATAGAAGACATAGGTTTGTACCTTCTTTCTCTCTGTTATTGACATGGATGAGTATTTGTATTTGACATGGATGAGTATTCACCTCATGTGAATTCGTTTTGAATCTCTTGTGTATTCATGAGCAGGGCTTATAGTCAGATTATGGTTTAAATCCTAATCTTGATACTTTTAATCTGTGTGACAGTGAATAAATTGTGTTATATTGTATGCTCAGAAAATTGGATTGAGATTGGAAGGAACTCTTAGTAAGTCATTCTTGTGGCAGAGTATGCGTACCTAACCTTCTGAGATTCGACACTGACACTGCAAACACAGCAAATGGGAGATGATAATATATAGTCTGGATAAGAGAAATGAAAATGATTTGTAAGTGACAGACAAAATCCATAATAAGGAAAGTAAAGGCGGAAATGAAAAAAAAAGACTATGGGAGGGATATACATTAAAGAAGCAGTCAAGGAAAAATGCAAGGCAGGAAATAATGGTGTCCCAAAAACAGATGTCACAAAATGTGTGGTGGGTGGATTTGTCAATTTGAAAGGATTAACGCATATATTAATATAAACTAATATTATACATATTATGTATATTATGTAATAGTATTTATTAAGTTTGACTTTTTGGTGTATTTGGTCTTATTTGCATACATAGCCATGGTAAACCCTTGGAATATGTAAAAGAGAAAAATTAAGGTTTTCAAATATCTGAAACTAAAGTAAAAATTGTCCCTACAATTTAATTTAAAGATAATGCTATTAAATACAAGTAGGTCAGATTTCTACATGATTTAGTATTTTGGGGGGCACAGAGAGTGATGTGAATGAATATATCTAAGTTTACCTGGGCTAGACTATTAACAGAATGCTCTTTATGGGATCATCAATGATAAATAATTTTGTAGTGTGGTGATTAAGGGCATGGCTGCACTTTGAAGTAATACTGTGCAAATATGGCTAACACTGACTCTGACTTTACACAATTTAGTACATTTTTTCTTTATCTTTTCTTGGTGTGAAGTAGATAACTGTGGGTATATAGGGATTCCACATTGGAGCTCACGGTTCAACGAAAACAAATAGTGTGGTCTAATAGTTTGGAGCATTATATACTCTAGATCAAGATTATCTTCTTTTGAATATCACTTCAACTGTTATTGGTCCTGTAATACTGAGCAAATATATCTCAGCCTCAACTACACCATCTGTAAAATGGCCATAATAATCATAATAGATATAGTTAGCACACAAATGTGAGAATTAAATGAAATAATCCACATAAAACATTTAGCAAAGTGTCTAGCATGCCTGCATATTCAAAAGTTACCCCCTTTAATTGTATTAATTATAAATTATATAGTTACTCATTGTTTTATCTTTGTAAATGTGAATGCCATTTCATACTGATGAGCTGTTTTCTACACTTTATTTTTAGTTATTTATCTAAAACATATAATACCTAAATGCTAATTTTATATAGTAGTTCACAATTTTTATACCATAAAGGAGTTGAAAATAACTACAATTTAATCAACAGACAATATTTAATAATAAATGAAGGAAACCAGCAAATATGGCATCAACAAATAGAAAATAGAGTAAAAAATGACGCTTAGTGATTTCTCTTATCTGAAGTCTACTTATTAACTCAGAGAAGCACTTGAAAACACTTATTTGTAAGTGTGTGTCTGGATTTTAATAGTATTTTGTTGTGTGTGTGTATGAAGACCAAATTTCTGTTTTGCAATGGAAAGATATTTCATAAAATATTTAGTTATATTACAGACTCTCCAAATAGTGTCTATGAATTTGTTGGCTTCTTTAAAAGATACCATATATTTTGAGAATAAATCTCAAATTGATACTAACTCTCTAGCTCAGTTGGTTAAGGAGTATATATTTTAAAATAGGATCAGTGTGAATAAGACAGGTTATGTACATAAGCAAAGAGAAAAAATAACAAGAGAATAGTGTAAACTTGTCACTTATTTAGTTTCTATTTTTAGCATATGCATTTCAGCCAGTCAGCATTTTCTAAAGTCAGTGCTATATGTATGTATACATGTACATACACACACACATGTATTTATTATGTACCCATATATGCGTATCTTCAACCAGATTCACTCAATGTCCAGGGAACTTCTCAGCTCCTTCTCCCATAATTAAAATATCCCTATACTGAACAGGGAAAGGAATAGAAAACACTTTGAGAAGATTGGAATTTGAGTAAATTTATGTTGAGAAATCCTGCTACTTGTTTTTTTTCAAGTAAGGTATAATTTTAAATAGAATAATTATCCAGTATTCTTGAAAACTGACACTTTTTTTTTAAGAAATACATTTCTGGTTTTTAAAAGCAAACACCTGTTTCTCTGGTTAGGAAACCAGATTCGCAAGACTGTATACAAAGGAAACACACATATTTTATATGTATGTGTATGTGTGTGTGTGCGTGTGTGCATGTGTATATATATATATATATATATATATATATATATAGAGAGAGAGAGAGAGAGAGAGAGAGAGAGAGACATATATATTTATATATACTAAAAATTTAAATATTTACAGCTTATTACATAAAGTATATCAATATTAAATTTACATAAGCATAATATAAGCTGAATAGTTAAACATAAAAATTTGAAAATAAATCATTTTTAAAGAAAAACACTTCTTTAAAGTGTTATTTAATGTATTTAAGTGTATTTAATGTATTTAAAAATACATTATTTTGGAGCTATTTTCCCAGTGTAAATCAAATATATAACCCCTTAAACAGCAGAAAGAATAAGATCATTTTTATTTTTATATTACAAAAAGTATTTTCATCTTTCTTTGCTAATATATTTTATTAACCAACAGCATGGCCTATAAAAAACCTTTTCATTGTCTTATTTTTTGTTGTAAATTCTATAAAGATGGAATGTGTCCCCTAATGTTATTAGTCAAAAACTAACAACAGGAAAAAAATATATACAAATATGTGTAAAAAACTAAGTCGATCTGTATCAATGAACCAAAACAAATGAGGAATAGGTGAGAAGTGTCTGGAAGATCAAACAGGGTTTATAAAGAAACCTTTAAGCTGGCCCTAGCATGCTGATTTCAGCTAAAACTAGCAAAGCACAGTTCTTCAAAGTCTGCTATAAGTCTTAAGCAGGAAAGATAACAATCCTTTATCTGGAACATCAGAAAGCTGACTGAACAGGCTAGCTTTGGGAGTTTTCTGTAACTGATTTGGCAATAAGAAGTCTAACAGAATGGACTAGTGATAAATCACACTGAATCACCGTTGGTGTGGCAAACACACAATATCTGCAGTGTAAGCAACATGCAGCTGCCAATCTCTGATGGGCGAGGAAAAGTAAAGGCTAAAAGAATTCATTCACACACGAAACCCTGTATTACCTGAAACTTCAGAATGAAATAGGAAGGATTATTGCTAGTTGGCAATGCAACACTGGCCTTAGCACCTCTTTCAAAGAAACAAAACAATAACCTGCAAAAGAGAACTGAAGGAATGAAATATAAATACATTGTTTCTAGATCTATGTTTTAAGTCTCAGAACTAAAATAATAATAATAATAATAATAATAATAATAATAATAATAATTAATGAGAATAATAATAATAATAACATAGAGAACTCTTTTGAGCACCTGGGGAAAATTCTCTAGTGATTTGAGGGGACAAAAATTATGTTATGCTCAAACTTCTTCCTAATGGCATTTCATTTTAGAATTTTGAAGATTAATTACAAGTTTCTGAAAGTTTGATCTGGTTATTGTGTACACAGCCAAACATTTATTCAGGTACTGAAGCAACAAACAACAGTTCGTGAACATTCAAAAATGTAAAGAGACATTTCCCACAAGCTGATAAGAAAGTTCTACGTAATAAGCTTCAGCCAATTAAGTGCTGGGGAAAGAAACGACACCAAATATTCAGACAATGATTGAATCCTTTAAGTGTAGAGCAAGAATTACAATAAATATGTGATTTCAGAATAGTCATAAATACATGGAGTCTTTAGTGAAAAAATGATACAGCTTATAAAGTTTTTTAGAGAAAAGGATAAAATAAGTGAGAGAAAGTTCATTTTTTTATGCTCAAAATAAGCAAACCAATTGCTAGTTACAAGGTAAGCACTGAGAAAAATGATATGTCCGACTAAAGCCAAATAGATAATGGATGTAGAAAAGGTATAATAATTGGAAACATACTGACACTAATTAAAAATATCATAATTGTTCATTCTATTAATTAAAAATTACTTCTTAAGAAAACATTGTAAAACAATGCATATATATTATTTTTAATTTCATATACATACATATATACGTGCAAGAGGGGGTAGAGGGACAGACAAGGAAATATATCTCAGAATATATCATATAATATCTTAGAAAATATCTCAGAAAAATATCTTAGAAAATAAAAGATACAGAGAGATTAGGTGATAGAGTAGTAGAAGGACCCTAGTCTTGCCCCACCACTGGAACACAGCAAGATAAAAATAAAATCATTCTGAATACACAGGAAATGTATCTGAGACTTACAGAAGAAAAAATTCACAACTAGAGGGAGAAAAGAGACCACGTCGTGGAAGGTGCTGCTTTTCTAGGGCAAGTGTACCTGAAACCAGAGCAGTGAGCCCCTCTTCCAGAAGATCAGCACAACACCCCTCACCCCTGCACGCCACATATACTGACCATAGAGTGCTACAGAGCTTCAGCTCCAGGGGGAAATAGCATGAAGTCTCTCTTAACAAGCAGACTAGAGCACATTTGGTTAAAACTCACCTCACTCTGGCCATTTTCCAAACACTCCCCACTGCAGGCAAGGAGAAACTCTGTAGAGGAGTGACCTGAGAGGAAGAGTAGGCAAAATACAGCAGCAGAGTGCACACAGCACACACCAGAACACTTCCTGAAGTGCCAGACCCTGGCACAGTATGTGACCTCTTCTTTATAAAGTCTTTGCACTCAGGAGCAGAAAACGTAATAGGCTTCCCTAATACACAAGACAGAGACCTAGACCAAATGGTAAGAAGGAGGAATTCATCCCAAAGAAAAGACCAAAAAAAGGTCACAGACAGGGATCTAATCAAAACAGATATGAATAATATGCCTAGTCCATAATTGTAAACAAAAATCATAAGGATACTAGCTAGGCTTGAGAAAAGCATGGAAGACACCAGGAAGTCCCTTACCCCAGAGATAAAAGACCTAAAAAGTAGTTAGTCCAAAATTCAAAATGCTAAACCAAGTTGTGAAATTGGCTAGAGGTGATGACCACAAGAATAGAAGAAGCAGAGGAAAATAATTGATATAGAAGATAAAATTATGGAAGATAATGAAGTTGAATATAAAAGGGAATGAAAAATATTGGATCACAATATAGGCTTTGAGAATTAAGCGACTTCATAAAGTGTAATAACATTTGTATCTTTGGAGTTCCAGAAGAAAAAAAAGAGGAGAAAAGAGACAGGAAATTATAGCTGAAAATTTCCCTAATCTGGGGAAAGAAACAGACACCCAAATTCAGGAGGCACAGAGAACTCCCATCAAAATCAATAAAAGCAGGCCAACACTAAGACATATTATAGTTACATTTGCAAAATATAGAGATATGAAAAAATCCTAGAAGCAGTAACAGAAAAGAAGTCCCTAATTTAAAAGGGAAGACAAATAAGGTTAGAAGCAGATCTATCCACAGAAACTTAGCAGGCTAGAAGGGAGTGGTATGATATATTCAATGCGCTTAATGGGAAAAATATGCAGCCAAGAATATTCTATTCAGCAAGACTGTCATTCAAAATAGAACAAGATAAAGAGTTTCCCAGACAAACAAAAACTAAAGAAACTATGCAAACCACTAAACCAACCATGCAAAAAATATATATTAAAAGGGACTCTTTGAGTGGGGAAAAAGAAACCGAAAGTTGACAAAGACTAGAAATGAACAGAGGAAGTCTCCAGAAATAGTGACTTTACAGGTAATATAATGGCACTAAATTTATATCTATCAATAGTCACTCTCGATGTAAGTGGACTAAATGCTCCAATCAAAAGAGATAGGATGTCAGAATGGATTAAAAAAACAAGATCTATCTATATGCTGCCTACAAGAGACTCATTTTAGACCTAAAGATACCTGCAGAATGAAAATGAAAGGATGCAGAATCATTTGTCATGCTAATGGATGTCAAAAGACAGCTAGGGTAGCCATACTTATAGCAGACAAACTAGATTTTAAACGAAAGACTGTAACAAGAGATGAAGAAGGGTATATATTATAATAAAGGGTCTGTCCACCAGGGAGATCTAATAATTATAAATATTTATTCCACCAACTTGGAAGAATCCAAATATATAAAACAATTAATAACAAACATAAAGAAACTCACTGATAATAATACAATAATAGTAGGGAACTTGAAAACCCATATGCAGCAATGATGGACAGATCATCTAAGTAGAAAATCAGCAAGGAAACAATGGCTTTGATTGGCACACTGGACCAGATGGACTTAACAGATACATTCAGAATGTTTCATTCTAAAGCAGCAGAATACTCATTCTTTTCAAGTGCCCATGGGACGTTCTCCAGAATGCATCACATACTGGGTCACAAATCATGCCTCATTAAGTGCAAAAAGACTGAGATAGTAACATGCATATTTTCAGACCACAGAGCTATGAAACTGGAAGTCAACTACAAGAAGAAATTTGGAAAGGTCATAAATACATGGATGGTAAAGAACATCCTACTAAAGGATGAATGGGTCAACCAGGAAATTAAAGGAAAAATAAAAGATTACATGGAAACAAATGATAATGAAAACAGGATGATTCAAAGCCTTCAGATGCAGCAAAGCTAATCACATGAGAGAAGTATATAGCAATACAGGGCCTACTTGAAGAAGCAAAAGCGATTTAAATATGCAATCTAACTTTACACCTAAAGGAGCTAGAAAAAGAACAACAAATGAAGCCTAAAGCCAGCAGAAGAAGAGAAATAATGAAGATTACAGCAGGAACAAATGATATAGAAACAACAACAACAACAACAACAACAACAACAACAACAAAAGAACAGATCAATGAAACCAGAATCTGCTTCTTTGAAAGAATAAAATAGATAAACCCGTAGCCAGACTTATCAAAAAGAAAACAGAGAGAACCTAAATAAATAAAATCAAAAATGAGTGAGGAGAGTTCACTACCAAAATCCCAGAAATACAATTACAAGAGAATATTATGAAAAATTATATGCCAACAAATTGGGAAATTTCAAAGAAATGTATAAATTCCTAGAAACATACAAACTGCCAAAACCGAAGCAGGAAGAAACAGAAAACTTGAACAGACTGATAATCAGCAAAGAAATTGAATTAGAAGTGAAAAATCTCCCAACAAACAAAAAGTCTAGGGCCAGATGGTTTCCCAGGGGATTCTACCAAACATTTAAGGGAGAGTTAGTGCCTATTCTTAAACTGTTTTAAAAAAATAGAAATGGAAGGAAAACTTCCAAACTCATTCTATGAGGCAGGTGCTACCTCAATTCCAAAACTAAAGATCTCTCTAAAAAAGAGAATTATAGGTCAATAAATCTGATGAACATGGATGAAAAAATTTTCAAGAAAATACTAGCAAATTGAATTCAACAGTACATTAAAAGAATCATTCATCATGATCAAGTGGGATTTATTCCTTGGCTGCAGGGTGGTTCAATATCTCAAATCAATCAATGTGATAAACCACAAAATCATAAAAGAAATGATAAGAACCATATGATTCTCTTAATAGATACGGAAAAAGTGTTTGACAAAATACAGTATCCATTCTTTATAAAAATCCTCAACAAATTAGGGATAGAGTGAACATATCTCAACATTGTAAAGATCATGTACAAAACACCTCCAGCTAACATAATCCTTAATGGGGAAAAAACATAGAGCTTTTCTTCTATGGTCAGGAACAAACAGAGATGTTGACCCTCACCACCTTTATTCAATGTAGTACTGGAAGTCCTAACCTCAGCAATCAGATAACAAAAGTAAATTAAAAAGCATTCAAATCAGCAAGGAAGAAGTCAGACTTTCATTATTCACATATGACATGATACTCTATGTAGAAAATCTGAAAAACTACACCAAAATACTGCTAGATTTAATACATTAATTCAGTAAAGTCACAGGACACAAAATCAACATACAGAAATATGTTGCATTTCCATACACCAATAATGGAGTTGCAGAAAGAGAAATTAAGGAATTGATCCCATTTATGATTGCACTAAAAATCATAAAAAAACCTAGGAATAAGCCTAACCAAATAGGTGAAAGACCTGTATTCAGAAAACTATATAACACTGATGAAAGAAACTGAAAATGACACAAAGAAAAGGAAAGACATTCCATGCTCAGAGATTAGAAGAACAGATATTGTTAAAATTTCTATACTACCCAAAGCAATCTACACATTAAATGCAATCTTTATCAAAATAACAACACCAGCATTCTTCACAAGGGTAGAACAAACACTGCTAAAATCAGTATGTAACCGCAAAAGACCCAAAATAGTCAAAGCAATCTGGAAAACACAAACCAAATATGGGAGCATCACAATTTCAGACTTAAAGTTGTGCTACAAAACTGTGGTGATCAAGACACTATGCTACTGGCACAAAAACAGACATATACAACAATAGAACATAATAGAAAACCCAGAAATTAACCCACAACTATAGGGGCAAATACTCAACAAAGCAGGAAAGAATATCCAGTGGAAAAAAGACAATCCTTCAACAAATGGTCAGGGAAACTGGACAGCAACATGTAAAAGAATAAAACTGGACAATTTTCTTACACCATATACAAAAATAAATTCAAAATGGATGAAAGACCTAAATGTGAGACAGGAAACCATCAAAAGCCTAGAGGAGAACACAGGCAGCAACCTCTAGACCTTGGCTATAGCAACTTGTTAGTAGACACATTGCCAGAGGCAAGGGAAACAAAAGCAAAAATGAACTATTGGGACCTCATCTAAATAAAAAGCTTCTGCACAGCAAAGCAAACAATCAACAAAACTAAAAGGGAACCTTTTGAATAGGAGAAGATATTTGCAAATGATATATCTGATAAAGGATTCATATCCAAAATCTATAAAGAACTTATCAAAATTAACATCCCCCCCAAAATAATCCAGTTAGGAAATGGACAGAAGGCATTAACAGACATTTTTTCAAAGAAGACATATAGGATGACTAATAGACATATGAAAAGATGCTCAACATCACACATCATCAGGAACAAATCAAAACTTCAATTAAATATCACCTCACACTTGTCGGAATGGCTAAAGTCAATAACACAGGAAACAACAGGTGTTAGTGAGGATGTGGAGACGGGGAACCTCTTACACTCTTGGTAGGAATGCAAACTGGTGCAGTCACAGTAAAAAACAGTATGGACATTCCTCAAAAATTTAAAAATAGAACTACCCTACTCAAGCAATTGCACCAGTAGGTATTTACACAAATAATACAAAAATACTTATTTGAAGGGATACATGCACCTCATTGTTTATAACAGCATTATCAATAAAAACCAAATTGTGGAAAGTGCCCAAATGTCCATCAACTAATGCATGGATAAGAAGATGTGATACATGCACTCTGGAATATTACTCAGCCATAAAAAGAATGAAATCTTGCTATTCGGAACATCATGGATAGAACTGGAGTGAAGCATGGTAAGCAAAATAAGTCAGTCAGAGACAGATAAATACCATATGACTTCCCTCATATGTGGAATTTAATAAACAAAACAGATGAACAAAGCGGGGAAAAAGGGACAGAAAAACCACAAAACAGACTCTTAACTATAGAGAACAAACTGAGGGTTGTTGGAGGAGAGGTCAGTTGGGGGGTGGGTTAAATGGATAATGGGTATTAAGAAGGCACTTGTGATGAACACCGGGTGTTGTATGTAAGTGATGAATAATCACTAAATTCTACTCCTTCAACTAATATTAGACTCTATGTTAACTAATTGGATTTGAAATAAAAACTTGAATTAAAACAAAATATATTTATTATTTCCATTAAAAAAAAGGAAAAGAAAATATAGGATACATATAAACTGTTCACTTGTGTGACCTGGTGAGCGGTGGAGAAGGTGTTGTAGATGAAATTTATTGTGGGAGGAGAGTAAATGACAGGGGATGCAATCTAAAAGGAAAAAAGATATTAAAATTGTAAAGACAACCCCCAAGAATATTTTCTATGATATAACCCAATATATAAAATCATGTAAAGCTGTGTATGTATATCTACATTTATTTATTAGAATCATAATAACATCTGAGCAGTCAAAGTCATGACAAGTAAATTCGAACAAATAAAAAAAGTCAGGGATTCTTATAACAATATCAGATACTCTTAAATTTAGAGCAAATACTTTTGGGGCTTTAAAAATGGATCTTAGATATGTCAAAAGTTAACCAACCTTGCTTATAATTAAAACCAAATGACAGTTAAATTGAGGCTCCTGGGTGGCTCAGTCAGTTGAGCATCAAAAAAAAATTTTAGTGTTTATTTACTTTTGAGAGAGACCCAGGGAGACAAAGCATGAGCGGCAGAGGGGCAGAGAGAGAGGAGACGGAATCTGAAGCAGGTTCCAGGCTCTGAACTGTCAGCACCCAGCCCGATGCAGGGCTCCAACGTAGAAATTGCAAGAGACCATACGTGAACCAAAGTCAGACACCTAACTGACTAAGTCGCCCAGGCGCCCTGAGCATCCAACTCTTGATTTTGGCTTAGGTCATGATCCCAGGGTCATGGGATTAAGCCCCACATTGGATCTGGCACTGAGCGTGGAACCTGCTTCAGATTCTGTCTCTCCCCATCTCCTCCTTTTCCTTGCTTGTGTTCTTTCTCTCTCTCTCTCTCAAAAATAAAAATGTACCATATTTCAACTCAGCAATTCTGCTTCTAGGAATTTATATACCTGTGAAAAAATATATATAATAATGTATAAGTCAGTCAGAGAAAGATACCATATGTTTCTATGCATAGGTGGATTTTGAGAGACTTAGCAGAAAACCATAGGGGAGGGGAAGAGGGGAAAAGAAAAAAGACACAGAGAGGGAGGAAGACATAACATAAGAGACTCTCAAAGACTAAGAACAAACTGAGGGGAGAGGGGGTGTGAGTGACGGGTATTAAAGAGGGCACTTGTTGGGATGAGCACTGGGTGTTATATGGAAACCAATTTGAAAATAAATTATTTTTAAAAAATAATGTTTAGTGTGGTGTTTGTCTGCAGTAAGAAAAGTTTGGAAACAATCTCGGTGTCCTTTGACAGGTGAATATTTCAATAAATTATTGTAACATACATGTGGTAGAATGCCCTGCAATCTTAGAACAAATCAGGTGGATCTTATGCACTGATATGGAACTATCCCTGAGATTAAATGCAATGGTGCAGAAAAGTGTGAAATGTGGTATCATGTGGCAGAAAGCAAATACTAATAATACAAATGTGCTTGTAATAACCAGTTGCTCTGGGGCCTGTGTAGCTAGGAAATAGGAGTAGAAAGGAGACCTACTTTTCATGGTGTATATTTTTTTAACTACTGAATTCGATATCAAGAATATGTACTAACTTATCCAGAGCCTAAATTCGATGATGGATGCATATAAATAAAAATCGCAAGAAGAGTATTCAAGAAAGTATTAACAGTGGCAAACTCTGGGAAGTGGAACTCTTTGCTACTTAGGAGTTGAGGGGATTAAAAAGAGATATTTATCTTTTTGAGACTGGGCAGAAACCAGGGGGAGGGGAAGAGGGGAAAGGAAAAAAAGAAAAAAAGAGGGAGGGAGATAAAACATAGGAGACTCTCAAAGACTAAGAACAATCTGAGGGTGAGGGAGGTGAGGGAAGTGAGGGAGGGGGGAGAGGGGGTGGCGGACATTAAAGAGGGCACGTGTTGGGATGAACACTGGGTGTTATATGTAAACCAATTTGAAAATAAACTATTATAAAAAAAAGAGATATTTATTGGTTATGGTATATACTGTTGTGTTTGAATTTTCAAAATATGAGGCATATCTTTCATTCATAAAAAAAAGAAGGAAGAGAGGAAGGAAGAAAGGCAGTGAATTATTCTACTTCAAAACAATGAGAAAGCACCCTTCTCCGAGAGACCAAACTTTTGAATGTGACTAATTCATGCTACTAGTTGATCAAGCTCTCTCAGGTGGTCTTTGTTAAAGAAAACAGCACTATTTTATTTTATTAACTGTGTATCTTAAAGATAACACCTTTGAAAGGTGAAATGTAAGACATAATGAACTAATAATTTTCAGAAAGTCCCCACACTAAAAGACATCTTGTTGGATTCAAAAAGAGTTGCTGAGCAAGGATTTTATTCATGTTATTCAATACCTTGCATTCTTCAAGTCTCTCAAGCACAAAACCTAATGCCTAATTTAAACAATGTTTGTGTAAAATGCTGATTAGGCCATTATTAGAATACATCGTAAAATGCTATTAAGGTTTTTCTCTTTGCTAACTTTCCCTTTTACTAATGTGAAACATTGGACAATATTGTCTAACAGAAAGGTTGATCATTTGAACCCCAGCTTTTCACTCAAGAACTGGAATAAAGTCCAGCATAAAAACTAAAGAAACTGGAAACATACTTTCTGGTCTCAACAGATGGTCTATTTAAGCTATAAATTCAGTTTAATGACTAGAATTGCATCATTTTTTTTATATTATAATAGTTTATTTTCAGATTGGTTTACATATAACACCCAGTGTTCATCCCAACATGTGCCCTCTTTAATGTCTGCCACCCCCTCTCCCCCCTCCCTCACCTCCCTCACCTCCCTCACCCTCAGATTGTTCTTAGTCTTTGAGAGTCTCTTATGTTTTATCTCCCTCCCTCTCTGTGTCTTTTTTTACTTTCCCCTCTAGCCCTCCCCCTGGTTTTTGCTTAGTCTCACAAAGTCTACCTGTTCGTGGAAACATATGGTATCTGTCTTTTTCTGACTGACTTATTTCACTTAACATAATACCCTCCAGTTCCATCCATGTTGCTACACATGGCCAGATTTCATTTTTTCTCATTGCCACGTAGTAGTCCATTGTATATATGTGCCACAACTTCTTTATCCATTCGTCAGTTGATGGGCACTTGGTTTGCTTCCATGATTTGGCTATTGTCGAAAGTGCTGCTATGAACATTGGGGTACACGTACCCCTATGCATCAGCATTCCTGTGTCTCTTGGGTAGATTCCTAGCAGTGCTATTGCTGGGTCATAGGGTAGCTCTATTTTCATTTTTTTGAGGAACCTCCACACCGTTTTCCAGAGCGGCTGCACCAGTTCGCATTCCCAACAGTGGAGGAGGGTGCCTGCTTCTCCACATCCCCGCCAGCATCTATAGTTTCCTGATTTATTCATTTTAGCCACTCGAACCGGTGTGAGGTGGTATCTCAGTGTGGTTTTGATTTGTGTGTCCCTGATGATGAGTGACTTTGAGCATCGTTTCATGTGTCTGTTGGCCATCTGAATGTCCTCTTTGGAGAAGTGTCTATTCATATCTTCCACACACTTTTTCACTGGATTATTGTTTTTCGGGTGTGGAGTTTGGTAAGTTCTTTATGGATTTTAGATACTAGTCCTTTATCTGATATGTCATTTGCGATTATCCTTTCCCATTCCGTCGGTTGTCTATTAGTTTTGTTGGTTGTTTCCTTTGCCGTAGAATTGCATCATTTAATGTACATTATAATATTATTTTTTTTGTTTTTCTTGTTTGTTTTAACTTCTATTAGATGCAGCATTTTACCTCTATAAATGAATTTAAAAAATACATTTTCAAAAATGACATATAACTTTGTGAAATACATTCTACAATTATCATTTTCTTCTGTCAGGCATTCAATGAACCTTTCTAGAAATGCAAATATATCATGCTTTCTCATTTTATTCCTAAAAAAATATTTCTTAACAGTAGATGAAAAGCCTAAATATTGGAGACATTATTTAAGAAGACAATAAGAGAATGGAATATCAAAAGAAAATGGAAAATACTTTTAATTTTCAATTACATAAAATCCACCTATCTCAAATGCCTTGAGAGTTTCGGCCTACTGTTAATTCTCCAGTCAGGTTTCTTTGTTCACTCCAAAGTCATCCTTCTTCCATTAGCTTTGATAAACAAAAATTGTAAACCTTTAAAATTCAAACTCACTATTCAACATTTACTCTGATTCTAATGTAATTCTTTGAAGATACTCATCAATTTGCTTTTTTTTTCTTTCTTTCTTATTCTGCCATTGCTCTAATAGATGTTTCAATTAAAAACAAATTATGGGGTCTGAGCAGGTAGCTCATTTAGAGGTCACCAAACAAAACCAATACTATTAACCCCAGAGCAGAGATTGTGGAATGACCTAGAAGCCAGCAATTGTTATATTTTTCAAGAGGTAGGCTGGATTTTATCTAATTAGAAAGCATAGACTAAATTTGAACACCATAAAATAATTTGTGGAATATGAGACTACATACATAGTAAACTAGGAATAAGTTGTACTTTTTTTTTGCCATTTACAAGTCCAGTTGGAATTTTGAGTGTATGGGAAGGAAATTAAAATATTTATTTTAGTGACATTATATTTTGAGTATATCTAATCATTTCTCTTCTGCCATTCCATCCTTAAAATATGTGAAAATTTTAAACATTTTTACCTTGTATTTTCCATTTTAAAATCTGGGTGTTCTGAGTTTCCAATACCGAGTTGGCATGGCTTTTAGACTTTTACCATGTATATTAGAAATTATCATGTAATAATCAATATTCCAGGGAAATTATGGCAAATGGAATTCAACAAGCATTTGTGGTATGATTAATTTTGTGATATGAGAGGTAAAATCCTTTGAGAAGTAAAATGGACTAGTGGCTAAGAACACAAACTCTGAAGTCAGACTGACAGGCTTTAAATTTTGGTTCCATCATTTTCTGTTTTCTTTTAAAAAAAATTTAATGTTTATTTATTTTTGAGAGAGAGAGACAGAAAGACAGAGTGCAAGCAAGGGAGGGACAGAGAGAGAGGGAGACACAGAATTTGAAACAGGCTCCAGGCTCTGAGCTGTCAGCACAGAGCCGGACGTGGGGCTCTAACCCACAAACCATGAGATCATGACCTGAGCTATCCGGACGCTTAACTGACTGAGCCACTCAGGTACCCCTCTAGCTGTGTTCTTAATTGACAAAATGGAAAACAAACGATCAAACAAAAACAATGCTTTTCTCATAGAATGTTGTAAAACTCGAGTGAGTTGACATGAATCAAGTACTTAGAACAGTGTCGGGTGCATAACATACACTATATAAGCCTTTGTTTTATCTTTTTGTCTTGAATATTTTGTCTTTAGAATCAGGCTAAACTAATGATAGTTGTTTACCCCCTATTGGAAGGGAGATATACACTCAAATTCATATTGAGTTATGATATAATAAAAAAGCTAAAATTCTTAGCATTTTTTAGATGAGTCACTGGTAAGCCAGGACTCCTTTTCTTAAGACGTACACAAGACTTCTTGAAAATAAGCTGAGATTGTGTGTGATTCTTGATGTACTCAGAACAAATACAACTTTGGATCTCTGTTCACCTGGACTCTTTGTGGTATTTTTGTTCCAGCCTGGTTTGATAACCACACATCCTTGAAATTGAGGAAAAATATAGCACAGACTAAGTTTTATTTGATTTGATCTTATTTGTCTACCACTGTTCTAGAGTTGTGATAGATTGGATTTAAATTGGGACAAAAATCAATGTATCTATTTATAGTTTAAAATAAAGGTTCATGTCCTGTACTTCTCCAAAGTAGGGCAGCCTCGTTTTTTCTTAATAGGAGACAGGCCTGGTGTAGAAACTGTATTGAGGTTATTTGGGAGTAATCAGGTCAAATAATAGAAGGCATTCTTTTGAACTCTGCATAAATGTTTGTTCATTTATGATTTGGTAATATTTAACTATAGGAAAGGAATTATAACTGTATTTTCTCTAGGTATATAATGATCAGAAATATTGGAAGAGAGATTGTTTCAGTTGCTCTAGACCAAGATAAAATTGCATTTTATAATGGATGGATCATAATTACTATTTATTGGAAGATGAACAGTTGCCATGGCAATAATGACCTTCTTTAAGTGCATTGACACATTTTAAATGCATATTAAATCAAGGATCAAAACTTTTAAAGTAGGCTGAATGTTTTCTTTAAAAGATATATACAGGTGAAGAGAATTGGTGTAGTTACTCCCAAAGTAACGTACAATCTCTTACAAATATGTAAAAATGTAGAATTAGCAAATTTTATCTAATTTCCAGTTTGCCTAAGTACTTTCTGTCACCAGTCGTATCCTCCTCCTCTATACAAAAATGACTTTTACGTAGTAAATTTGTGGGTAAATGTTAGCCTGTCTCTCCCTGTAATTTCTCTTTCTTTCTCTTTTTTATCATTATCACTTTTTTACTGTTATCTTTTCTTCTTCTTCTCTTTTATCATTCCTTGTTTAATCAATTCCACCTCAGGAAATTTCATATGTGAAGATAAAATCTGCTCAAGAGGCAAACTTTTTCTTTGTCAGAATCATGAAGTAGACCATGGCACAAGCATATGGGTTGTTTTCAGTGAGGAAGCTAAAGTGATATAATTATCTAAAATGGAAATGTCAGTCTCTGGCATTCAGTACTAGACTTCTAGAATTATTTTAAACGTTATGGTTTGCATAAAAATCACTTTGAGAACAGGTTACAATGCAAACTCCCTAAGTAACTTTGGTTCTAGAAATTTGAGAGGATCTGGCAAACTTTATTTTATAATAAGATTTCTAGTTTCTAGTTTACAGTTATACAGGTAGCTTTGAACCTAAGGAAAGGTGGTCTAAAAAAACCAAGCATTTGGTCTAGCTGTAGCTTAAAGAGCTGGCTGTCACATAGAATAATAATGAAGGGAATGCAGTGACTGACTATACTAGAGCAGGGCTTTTAGTCATGACAGCAATGTCTCTCTGATTCTTTAAACTCTTGGATCTTTATTGATTAGGATTATTCAGCAGCTGAATCAGAAAGTTGGAACACTGAGGTCATTGTAGTTCTAGACATTGCTATATATATTTTATAGACTCTCAAGTCTTTTTGTACACAGAAAGTGCTGAGCAAGCTATTTCTGATCTAAGGAGGTTGGGGTGATGCAAGTTTTCATCCTTATTATTATATAAGTATTTCACCCTTAATAGGATTGTTATACAATAGAAAAATGAAGCTTCTGAAGAGCATACCCCAACTGATGGGTTTAGTGAAATCCCAATCTTAGTGCATTTCCTGGTGGAGTCTGGACATCTCTTCCACCTTATGTATGATATAGCTGTCCCCCAATAGCTAGACAATATAAAACATATACAGATGTGCCTTTTAGGAGGCTGGCATGAATCACCATTGATGATGAATGAAGAGTGAACCTAAAATATTTTTAATTCAGCCTGTAATAAATTTCTTGAAAGGAAAAGGGATAGAGTGCTTTCATAGGATTCATCATTGCGGCATATAAATTGTTTGCAGATGCTTTCATGTGAGAATGAGAAACAGGAAACGTCTTGTAAGCTGAAGATAAGAAGCCCTCAGTCAAGAAGGAAATGAGATTGTATTTATCTGGGATTAAAAGCAAGGCAATTACTAGCATATTATAACAAAAGGACCCTAAAATAAAGTGTCTAAAAATGAAATAAAATAAAATCCAGTATCCCAAAAGTCATGTAGTCAGTGTAAAGCCAGCATTTATAATACAGAAGTAAACCTTGTAACCGATAGTTTGTCTAAAAAGCTGTTTGTATTCCTTGCCAACTTTAAGGACGTGAGACCAGGTGTGTACACTTTTGACCCTACATGTGTGTAAAAGGAAAAACTACTAGATTTTGCACTGTAAAGAACAGTTCTGATAACTGTACTTTTATCCTTAGTAGGGCAAGGGTAAGAGAGAATGTGGGGAGTTCTAAAATATTTGGAGATGTTGAGTAATCTTGAGTATATTGAGACATGTCAAGTTAAACAGGGGTGTTTAATAAAAAATTAAAATTACAGGGATAAAGCAAAGCCTTACGTGGAAAATTGCCTTGATGAAGTCTCATTGTCCCAGTACAAATCTCCCGATTTGTAAGGGTTCTCAACTCTGTAATACTCTTCTCTATAGAAAAGTCTAAACTCAGTCTATAGCTGAGTCACAATAAAGTGAAGTAATTGGACAAAATTGGTGAACTTAAAGGTTAGTACGTCGTACACTGAAAACCTTATGACTTCATCCCCACAGCAGGGATATCATTGGAAAATAAACTAAAATCATCTTGTCAACCACCTTGGAGCCCTCCCCTGTCACCAGTATTTTTATGTGGTTTCCCATTTTCTAGTTTCTAGTCAGCCGGTTACTGAAATCTTTTTTTTTTTTTTTTAACTTTTTGGAATATGGACATGTAATTGATTATTTTTTTCTTTTATCTGGGTTAGGTTTTGATGAAATTAATTATATGAATCACTCTTTATACCATTGTTTCAGAGTGAACCCTTTCTCCAGGAGTCGTGCTTCTCACATTTCAGATTGGATTCACAAGGGAACTTGTTTCAGATTTGATTGTTCTAGTGAGGGTACCAGAGACAACGTTCTAAGAAACGCTGCCCTAAGGAATTCTGTAGATAATTAATCTTATCCACAATATGTGATTTTACAACTTGAAGTCTGAGATTTGTCAACATCCCTCTGAAGGCTGTCTTGCTAGTGAAATTAAAAGAGAAAAAAATGACATTTACTCATGGATAAGAATGGCTTAAATGAAGCCAGAACTTCAAAGTTTAAACAAGTTACCTGATTACTTTTGTCTCAGCAAGTAAAAAATCCAAGTCAATCAAACACCTTCTCTCCTGCTATGGACATAGCGTGTATTTAGTCCTTAGCGTGGAACTGTGTTAATATCATTAAATCGGCTTTACAATTAGGGGACTAATCCTATAAACCACTGAATTTAAAACATATATTTTATAGATGAGGGAACTAGATGATTTGCCCATAGTGTCACAATTATCAGACCTGGGTTTGAATCCAAACCTCCTGATATTTAATTTTGTCATTTTTCAAATGTGACACATTAAGGAGCCAGAGGGGAAAATATAGAAAATGCCAAGCTATTGTCAAAGCTAAATATAGTTTTAAACTTATACAACATCACAGCCTTTCCATTGACCCATTTTCTAAGAAAATTTCAGCATGGGCAATACTAAAAGTATTTTTATGTCCAATTTTTAATAATCTTGTCCTCAGAAACGATTATATTTCACTTAAGACAGAATTTTACAAACAGGAATAAATGGTAAAATGAGTTAGAGAACTAAAATCATTTTGTATTAAGTTATTTGAGTTTTATAGAAATAATCATATTTACTGCATTCCTATGTTAAAACATGGCAGAAATTAATCCAAAATAATTTATCTACATGTTGCTTATTTATCTATGATGTTTAATAAGTCGATTAAAGTGTTTACTGAGGGTTTACAAGGTATTATACTGTATATTTTGGGAATAGGTGTTTTGAGCCCAAGGAAATAGGATAGTGTATTTCAAATTGTATTCCTACCAAATAAATGATGACTCCACAGCACCTATTTATCTCATGAATACATATATAAAGTTGTAGGATGCACTTCCTAGTTTTTAAGTTTATTCTGTAAATGATAAAGAGATACATATGTAGAGAAAACATATACAAATACTTAAAATTTTAAAGTCAATATATGGTGCTTATTACTTGAGAAAAATAGGTAACAGTTGATATAGAAGTTCAGAGAGTAATACAAGGCTTCCAACTTGGCAGAAATTAGGAAACTTTTGGGGAAACAGTACATATAAGCTGGATGAAAATACAGATTTTATTTAAATAGAGGATTGAGTAGTATAGATAATCAGCATTACCTTTGCAATGTCACTAGCATGAGCAGGACCAGACACATTGGGACCAGCTTTGTAGGATTTTGTATTCTGGGTTGAGAATTTTTAATTTTATTCTTGATTTTTTGGACCTAGACAGACTATTGAGTCATGTAAAGTTATAACTGAATCTGTTTTAAATTAAAAGTTTTTACTTTCTTTGTAGGTTACAAGTCCATCATATTTAGCGTAAAACTATTTTTTTTTCATTAATACAATATCAGTATCATGTGTCCCTACCACCTGGTTATATTTAGGCATGTCAATTCTTGTGCAAAAGCTATTTATTTATATTGCAATATAAATATATTGTGATATAAATTAGAATGCTTTTTTGGGAGGGTTAAGAAAAAGATATTTTGATATCTATTATAATTAGTGAGAAAAAATGTTAGTGATTTATTTGCAACTGATTTTTGAAAACCAACAAATTTGAGAAGGCATGACTAAAGATAGAATTTACCTTAATATATCTTGTCATACAAATAAGTTTGGTTTTATTCCCATTCCCTTCTTACCCCACCTCATTAAAAGAGGCAGCTTAAAAGAATCGATGTGTTAAGATTCAAAGGCCATGTAAGCAGTAAGAGGTTTGCTC
The DNA here is from genome assembly GCA_030068075.1 of Paguma larvata. Classification (NCBI taxonomy): domain Eukaryota; kingdom Metazoa; phylum Chordata; class Mammalia; order Carnivora; family Viverridae; genus Paguma; species Paguma larvata. The sequence continues at coordinate 123,177,801 of CM057823.1, read as the reverse complement.
AAGTTATATATCCTACATGAGACTAAAAAACCTGATTTGCTTTTAACTTCTCTCTCAATCAAAATTGTTCCATCTTTTTAAATGTATGGAGCATATAGTGTCTATAACTGGTATCTGCTTTCTTATTTCACTTATCTCATTCCTTGTTATTCTTGTTTAGACTTTTGAAGGTAGACACTAGTGTAGAGCAAGTCGACTTTTTTAATAAAGGTATTTAGAGGTCCAGAATGAATTCTACAAGGTAATGCCAAGGCCTGTTTTGGAGGGTCAGAAAGAGGAACTACTATTAATCTATATGAAACAAATTGACAGAATGGAAAAAGAGAGAGAAAAGGAGGGGGACAGAGAAGAGAGAGAGAGAGAGAGACAGAGATAAGACAAAGAGAGAAAGGACTTTTAAGTTCACTGTGAAGTATGCAATATGAATGGTCTCCTTCTTCTTTTCCATAGAATCTTCAGTAAATTCTATTGTACAGATCAGTGCTTATGCATGAGTAGATTTATTAAGGAACACTATTCATAATCAAAAAGGGAGCAACTAACATTTGAGTTAATTTTCATTCAATCAAAAATATCTCTTGAATGTGTGTTATTGCCAGTCAGTCTCCAGGGGATAGAAGCAATACAATTGGACAAAGTGCTTCTCTTGCATAGAGTCTGTAGGTGGAATCAAAGATGACCCAATGACCCTTTTGAGTGTGACTGGAACCTGTAAATGCGATGAGAGATCAGTCTCAGGGTTGGATTACTAATGAGTTGACTGCTAGACAATCAAAAGGAAGATTTTTCTGGATGACCCTGACCCAAAAGAAGAACCCTGAAGGCCCTTCGTTAAAGAGGAAGACATTCAAACATGAGGTCCTCAGAGGAGACCACACAGCAGGGACCTGAGAGCGGCCTCTAGGAGTTGAGAGTGGTTCTCAAGCAACAGATAGTAAGTCCTGTGGCTGCAAGAAAATGAATTTTTCCAACATTTTAAGAAGCTCGAAGTCTAAAGATGCAGATTCGCCCAGCTGACATCTTGATTTCATTCTGTGAGACTCTGGGCAGAGAATCCAGACTCTTGACCCACAGAATCTATGAGATAACTTTTTTTTTAAGTTGCTCAAATTGTAGTAATTAGTTACACAGAAATAGAAATCTAATATGCACTCTTGCTGCCTTCTCTCAGTGCCTTTCTCTTTCTCTGTGTTATTATTTAATTTAAAATCATTAAATGAGAGAATCCAATTGATTGCCCAGTAATCATCCAATATCGAATATCCATTAATGGGCACCTCTAGGCATGCCAGTTCAAAATCTGGTTAGGCATACCAGATGATTAATAATAACAACATTTATTGAATATTTACTGCATGTTAGATACTGTGTTAAGCATTCTTTTAATGTATTGACTTATTTAATCCTCACAACCATTATAATTAACTTTAACTCTATTGATGAGGCACAGAGAAGTTAACGAATATGCTCAAGGTCACATACTAATAAGTGACAAAAGCAGGGTTTGAAAACCCAGGAACTAGGGCTTTAGAGTGTGTGAATTTAATTTTATATAATGCCTCTCCTGATATATTTGAGAATATTGCTTGAACAAGTTATAGCCACATTTAGATATGTCATATTGTGAAGTCGGAAGCCTTCTAAGTTCTCTGATAAGTTGCAAAGGTACCCTGTAAAGAATATGCTTACTACTTAAGGAATATTTCATAAGTCTCACATCGATTAATAATTCTGAGAAGCAGTACCTACACTAAAAATGACAGCTCTCAATAAACCTTCAGAGATGCAGTTAAAACTAGCTATTTCTCAAAATATATGTTTATAAATGAGTATTATTAAAAACAATACCAGAGTACCAGGGTGCTCAGTTGGGGAAGCGTTGGACTCATGGTTTCAGCTCGGGTCATGATTTCATGGGTTCCAGATAGAGTACCCCTCATCAAGCTCTGTGCTGATAGAGCAGAGCCTGCTTGGGATCCTCTCTTTCCGTCTCACTCTGCCTCTCCCTCCTCTCAAAATAAATAAACTTTAAATAAATACATAAGAAGATCTTAACTTCTGAATGGCCATCCTCTAAATTTCCACATAGAAAGAAATTATTCTTTCCAACAAGAAGAAAATTGCTAAAAATTCAGATGGAATAGCATTTCACAAGATTTTCAATTTGGGGAATTTTTGTCATAAGTAAAATCTAATATTAATACACATATGCAATTCATTGCAGTTCCTATTTTAGAGCTTTCTAGTCTGTCGTTATGTGATGCTTTTATCTGTCTTGCAACCATGGTTTTATACGTTAAAATACTTGACTGACTATAAATTAATGAGCATAAAAAATCAATTTGTGAAGAGAGTCAGGACACACAGAGAATAATTTTTGTTAATATTATCTGTATGATAACATATCAATTTGATTTTAGTAAAGCACTGTGGTCCTGACACTGAATTAGAAAATATTTGAGATGTATTCATTTTTTCTCTCTTGGTTAATAGTTAATGCAATGCACCTATTTTCAAATGGTAGTACACTTCAATCTCTACTAATAAAATATCTTGTCTATATTTTCGGTATAATTACTATCTGAACTATCCATGTTGTCTTATTGGTTTTAATTTAATCTCCATAATGTTTTCATATTCTGCTTTTTCAGTTTTATTTGCACATTTATGCTCCTTTTACATGTTAACATGGAGTAGGAATTAACTCAAATGTTACACAAAAATTTCTTGAAGCTCTAGAATGTGTTAGATATTGTGCTAGGCAGTGGATGTATTTTAATAAAAATAATTTATTGATGCATCATGGAGATTTTAGTCTGGAAGAAAACTCTGTATATATGTAGAGTTTTGTGTACATATACACACACATGAAGTGTATGTGTGTATGCAGTTATGTATCTTAATAAATGATACAATGGAAGAGAACCAACCTGATAAAATATTAATAGAGAAAAGCTACTTTAGACTAAATGTTGGGTGATTAAATTTCTAGGCAAAGGTACAATTTAAGAAGAGAACAGTCATTTGAAAAGCAGAGAAATGTGTTTGAAACAGAAGAAATTGAATGTATCAAGATTCTGAGATGAGAAACCCTTGACATTTAGAAAGGTGTCCAATATGACTGATTGAAGGATGCTAGTGAGCAAGTCAGTGAATACCAGGAAATTGATTTGGAGACATAGGCAAGTCCCATTCACAGAGAACTTGATGTACCCGTTATGTAAAGTTTTAGATATTTTCTTGTTTGTATTGCTGAAGAACAAATACTAAAATAACTTCAAGTTGGTCTTCTCTCCAATGATTGTCTTCATCTGGGTTTACTTTTAAATTTAACGTATAGTGTTCTACTTAGACCTTACATTTTTCACAAAACTTAACTTGAAATGAATCATGTATTGCAATGTAATATACAGAACTTTAAAATGACTAGTAGTAAACATATGGGAAAATCTGGATGACCTTTGGTATGGTGTTGAGTTATAGATACAACACCTAAAGCATGATTCATGAAAGAAAGAAAAATTATATTTTTTTATTAAAATTTAAAACTTCTCTGCAAAAGGGAGAGCCTGGGTGGCTCAGTCGGTTAAGCTTCTGACTCTTGATTTCAGCTCAGGTCATAACCTCTGGGTTCATGTGTTCGAGTCTCTCGTCTGTCAGTGTAGAGCCTGCTAAGGATTCTCTCTCTCCTTCTCTCTGCCCCTCCCAATCTTCTCTCTCTCTCTCTCTCAAAATAAATAAATAAATAAACTTAAAAAAACTCTCTGTAAAAGATATTATTAAGACAAAAATGAAACTTGCAGACTGGGAGAAAGTATTTGCAAAAGATTTGTCTGATAAAGTATTTATATCCAAAGTATACCAAAAACTTTTAAAAGTCAATAATAAGAAAACAAAGAATCCAGCTGAGAAATGGGCACAAGATTTGAAGACACTTTATTAAAGGAGCTACACTGATGTCATGTAAGCATATGAAAAGGCAGTCAACAACATGATTTGATATTAGGGAATGTAAATTAAACAAAATGGCAAACTTCTGTGTACCTGTTAAAATGGCTAAGGTCCAAGACTTGATAATAAAACTTGCTGACAAAGATATGGAGGTTAACAATTCTGAAAACCACTATATATGTATGCTTGCATTAGATAATTAAGTAAATGGATGGTTAATGATGAAAGCCAGGATTCTTACAAGTGGAATAGGAGGTTAAGATAAGAAAAGGGGTTCTAGAATGATCCATATTATAATGGATTAGAGTTCGAGACATAAGGAGCACCTGTGTGGCTCAGTCCGTTAAGCATCCGACTTCAGCTCAGGTCTTGATCTTGTGATTTGTGGGTTCAAGCCCTGTGTTGGGCTCTGTGCTGACAGATTGGAACCTGGAGCCTGCTTCATATTCTGTGCCTCCTTCTCTCTCTGCCCCTCCCCTGCTCACACTCTCTCTCTCAGAAACAAATAAACATTAAAAAAAAATTAGAGTTGGAAACATAGGTCTGAATTCATGATTAGCTAAATAGGTTACTATAATCACATGTATTTGCTTGTTTTGTCAAAAATAAGAGGACCTAGAAATGGCAACACTCCACAAGTGCCCCCAGAGCACAGGTCTTAGTTTCTAACACCATTCTACAGTAAAAGGAAACAGGATTCCTGAGTGAAGTAGCTGATTCTAGGAATGAGGCAGGAACTGTACAAGTGGGGCCTGGAACATTTTGTATTGTAGCAGCAGAAGAAAGGACATGCTCAGAAAACAACAAAACAAAAACACACATTGATGGAAGTATGTCAAAAAGGCACAGTAGCCAGCTGAAAGGACTCACCACGGCAGTGCTGGAACAATTTGAATAATAAAATATTGGCTTATAACCCAAAGTATAAAATAAATATCCATAAATAAAAAATAAATAAACAAACAAATAGGGGAACATTTCCATGCAGAAGAATTCCAAATATTTTATGGAGCTATTTCTCCTCAAAGAAAGTAGAACATAATATCCTCGCCTTATGTTTAAATGTGGGCTGTAATAGAGATTTACTTCTAAAGGGTGCAGTCTAGAAAAGACTAACTGTCCAGTGGAGAAACTGGAAAACAGTACTTTAGCCAGGTGATCAAGGTCAGCGTCCACAATGATAAGTCATGTTTTATAGTGTGGACCCTGGGACTTACCTCTGGTTTTTCTCCAGAAGAGCCATAATCGTAGTCTAATCCCGAAAATAACACTACCCAAATCCCAACCAGATTCAATGCACAACATACCTGAGTAGTACTCTTCAAAACTATCAAAGTAATTAAAAAATAAGGAATATCTGAGAAACTGCCACAGCCAAAGAGAAGAGATATGCCATATCCTAAAGAGATCTGATGACTCTATGAAATGTGGCTTTCTGGATGAGATCATGGAACAACAACAGCAAAAAGACATTAGGTAAAAACTAAACAAGAATAAAGTATGGACTTTAGTTCATAATAATGTATCAATACTAGCTTATTAATTGTTATAAATACACTATACTAAAGTAAGAGATTAGTAACAGGGCAATTTGGGTATGGGGTATATGGGAGCTCTGTACAATCTTTATGGCTCTTTTGTAAAGCTGAAACTATCCTAAGATAAAAATTTCTTAAAACATTCACAGTGCTTAATGAACATAGAAATATTTCCTCATATATTCCCAGAAATACTCTAGGATAGCATGGTTTTGTATTAGAGCCACTCATGATTACAATCATGATCATCATGATTTTCTCCTTTGCCCTTGCTTCTGATTACCCTGTAGAATTATTTTATTTTAGTTTATTTTATTTATTTTATTTTTTTAACGCTGTAGAATTTTAAAAGCTGTATTGAATTTAATTTTTTAAATCACATAAACTAAATAGAAACTACCTTCAAAACTTTTGTGTAAATTCAAAATTATTCTAAGACAAAATGTTTATCTTAATTCATGGTTGTACTTTTATATTTTTTCCAAATTTGAAAACTTGAGTTGGTTGACATTTTAAGCCATTTCCTTGATTTAGGTGTCACATGTTTGGAAGACTATGACAGTACTATTACTGTAGCCAGGAAAAGAAAATGTTTTTTTCCTTTTCTCTTTTTCTCATGGAGGGGGGTTGTAGAATTTGTGGCTAAAAAAAGAAAATGCATTCCACTTTAATCTTAGAAAGTCTGAAAGTACAAAAACTTGCAAAACCCCCGAGGTGTAAAATACATTTTCTGTGACCATTTCTTGAGGTTGGCTTTTTAGGTCACCTGGCCTTCAATATTGTCTCACTTTCTGTCTCTAAAGGTGTATCAACTTTATTATATCTCTCATTTAACAATGTAATAATACTGAGCAGATGGGTCAGAATATTCTAGGTTTTGTGTTCTAGGCTTTTACTTAAGTTGTTCCTTCAGTCTGGAAGTCTCTTCTTTCCTTTTGGCGCATAGCAGTTTTCATCTTTGCCAGATAGTCTTTCTTGAGTTCTAAGGTTATACATTTTTCTGATGTCTTGGTAGTTTCCATAAAATCAACACTCATTAAGTAAGCAAATATTTATTGAGCTTCTACTGGGTATTAGATACTCAATATGCTGGCTTCCTGGCTTCTCAGCAGCTACTATCAGTTCCTTGAAGCTGGAGAACACGTCCTATTACTATGAACTTTCAGAGGTCTTTGTATATAGTGTGTGTTCTGGGGAAAAAAATTATACTTCTGAATGCCGACCAGTTCTCAGAATGCAAGATTTTCAAAAGTGAAACTTTCTTCAGGAATTTACTCGTGTTTATGACTACATGACACATAATTTTCTCTCAGACTATGATTTTCCTTAAACTACTCGCTTTCAATAGTGTCCTATTTCTGCTCCTGAAGGCCCACGAGATAATTTGCTTCATATGATAGCAAAATAAAATGGTTGCCCAAACCTTTCACATATAGAGAATTAATCTGGAATTTCTCCCATCATTTTCTCAGATGATTTGAGAAAAAAATGGAAATCCCTTCCTCCCTTTATTAAATAGGCTAGATTTTCTATTCCTTAAAGGTAGTTTACAACAGATGTCACCCTATGTTTTACTGTTTGGAGCACTTCTAATGTGTGTGTGTGTGTGTGTGTGTGTGTGTGTTTATTACTATACACTCAGCAAAGTTTAAGCAGAATTATGAAAAAAATAAAAATATACTTAAATTATTATTTTCTTAGTATTTCCAATTTAATTTTATAGATATAATATTTGTATTTGTGTGAGGGATTGAGAAATGATTAGGCAAGTAGGAATATTTCATTCATTTGAATGCTTTAAAATTCAAAAGTATGTTTTAGGGATGCATGCAAATTTGAGAGCAATTCTTGATATTGTGTCATCTGGTTTTGCAAAAGGTTACTTCCAATATGTGGGAGATAAGGCAGTCTAGACATTGCTCACAACCCAGACATGTAAATGATATTGTTTTTTCTTATTCAACCCTCAATATATCTTCTAAAGTGATATAATTGAGCTTGAAGAAGTAAAATAAATAAATAAATAAAAAAGATAATACAAACTTATATTGGGTGAATAATAAATTTCTTACCATTACTTTTCCTCCCAAATCCCTGGCAATTTTAGGTCATTGTGGTTAAAAGTGGGGGAAAAAAAGAATTATCAAGTGAAGTATCTGCAGAATTCTCCAAAATTACATTTATAAGTTGGAAAAAAAAACAAATAAAATATGTAATATCTCAATAGTAATAACCATAGTAACATGTATAGAAAACTAGCTATGGAACAGTATTGATAGGTTTGCTCCTTAAATTTTCCCAACAAACCTATGAAGTAGGCATACTCATTATCTTCATAGTAAGGGAGAGAACACTGAAGTAAAGAGAATTCGTCAAAATCAAACAGCCAAAATCACAAAGCCAAAATTTCATCTTGGAAGTCTCATTCAAGAGAAAAAGAACTCTGTTATGAATTAGGTAGTTTTAAGATAAATATGACCCAATGTTTAGTATATCATTAATAATCTACTTAGTATGTCCTGTGCTTATACATTTATGGGTTCTCACATAAATATGTAGTAATATTTGAAATTAGTGATTAAATTTTATTATTTAATTCCAGCAGCTTCAAACATAAGTTTCTTAGTCATAAGAAATGTAACTTTTTAAAATTTATTTTCCAATTAGTTAACATACAGTGTAGTCTTGGCTTCAGGAATGGAACCCAGTGATGCATCTCTTAACATATGACACCTGGTGCTCATCCTGGAAAGTGCCCTCCTTAATGCCGAGCACCCATTCAACCCCACCCCCACCTCCCTTCCAGCAACCCTCAGTTTGTTCTCTTTATTTAAGAGTCTCTATAGTTTGCCTCCCTCTCTGTTTTTATCTTATCTCAGTCATATTTGTTCATTTACTTAAAATTATGCAATATTATATATCATGTTATATATGTATGGATTATAATACTATATTATATATATAATATGGTCAGACATACAACATAATATTCAAACATAAAAGACATAATTTCAATTGTAATTTATCACTCAGTAGTTACTATCAATTTAGGTCTTCTTTCTGATTTGCTTTCCTATTAATGACAACATAATTTTCAAGTCATTGAGGTCCAACTTCAGAAAAATCTTTGGCTTCATCTTTAATTTACCGCCAAATCAAACCAATCACAGAATCTTATCAATTCTATCATCTGAATTTTACATATATATCCATTTTCCTACTGCCACTCCTAAATTTCAGGTCCTTCTACATGGAGCTCTTTTAGCTTTCCCTAATAACCTTGCCTTTCCTTACTTTTTATGTATACTTTGTGCTTCAGCGAAATAATACCTCAATTCCTAACCATTCTTATTTTTGACTATCCTGGCTTTGTTCATGTCCCCTTGCAATTTCTTTTTCTTACCATTCTTTGCTCAAATCCTACTCATCCTTTAAGATTTGCTTGAATTACATTTTACAAAAACACAAAAATGAAACTTTTCTTTATAAGAAGATTGGTAATTAGCCATTCTTAATCTGCTGTTAATTCTTCAGCTAGATAAGCTTCTATCTAAATAATCCTATAGGGATCATTTTCTCATTTCATTGAGTTCTCTTCTCTTTCCTGACTATGTTACTTAACAGAACACTCTTATCACTTCTTTACACATTATATATTTGATAGTACTTACTGTCTTTTTCCTTTTACTAGAATCTACAATAGATCCATGAGCACAAAAACTTTTTTTCTGTTTACCGCTGAAGTCCCAATCCCCCCAAACTGTACCTAGCATAGAGTAGCACAGAAAATGTGTGTTCAGTAAATCAATGTCCAGACAGAAATAGTGTCCTTTTTTATTACCTTCTGATAATACTTCATGTATTTTAGCTGTACTAATGTTATTTTTGCCATTTTGTTATTTTTTGTTACTGTTTTTATATTAGGTTAAAGAAGATTTTCATAATTTATTCTGTACCTATCATAGTGTACGACATGTAGCAGGCACACTCTGGGAATTTTAATATGTTTTCTCTAAATGAATTTATTACAAGCAAATATTTATAATGACTACTTTAAGATTATGCAGTATTAGAGATTTAAAGATTTATCCTTTTAAGTGTTCGTTTTGTCCATTAATCTTAAATACAAAGAAAGCAAGTTAACATAGAGCTATTCTCATGTAGTGGCAGTGATTAATAAATAGATGAGTGATTTCGATATAATAAAGTCCAAATTTCCTATATGATCCTGTATAAATGCATGTAAGAGTAGATGAATACTTTATTTTAAAAACTCTTGTAAAAATGCCAGAAAATTTATTGCCTTTAAAATGTTATAGGTCAAGCATTCCCAAAATATTTTTAAATGTATTTCTATTTCCAAATAATTTCAATATTTGATTGGAAGTAGCATATTTTATGATCTTTTTTTTTAATTTTTTTAATGTTTATTTATTTTTGAGACAGAGAGAGACAGAGCATGAGTCGGGGAGGGGCAGAGAGAGAGGGAGACACAGAATGCGAAGCAGGCTCCAGGCTCTGAGCTGTCAGCACAGAGCCCGACGCGGGGCTTGAACTCACAGACCGCGAGATCATAACCTGAGCCGAAGTTGGACGCTCAACAGACTGAGCCACCCAGGCGCCCCTATTTTATGATCTTTAAAACCAAGATACATTACTAAGTAATACAACAACAAAATTTTAATTTATATTCACCTCATTATAAAACTGTATTGAATTTTATGGAATTTTTTTAAACCTCAAGGCAGAAAGCTAAAATAAGCAGTAATATCAATGTTGATATTAACAAGGCTTCTAGAATGTTAATTTATATTAATAAGTACTCTAGAAGTATTCTGGCATAGTTTCTGGAACCAAAAATCTTCTACCATTTACTTTTCTGACTCAGTTTCTTCATATGGAAGAAAAGGAAATATTAATAAAAATATTCAACTCAAAGATCTTTTATGACCATATAATGTGGTGTAAAGAACTTACAAATGCGAATTATTCACATGACCTTGCTCACATGACAGACCTATCTGTGTGCTAACATTATCATTATTGAGGGAATGTCGCAGTTGATAATGATTTTTCAGAAGCTCAAGTGTCTAAACATTAGCCAGCAGAATGATAAACTCTTTTTAGCACTTTCAGACCAGATTCATCACTCATAAGAAGACAGACTCACAAAAAAATGAACTCATGAGATCGATGTACAAATTCAGAATTCTAATTTATCCACATGCAATACGAATGCTAACTATACTAGAGAAGCAGATAAATTATCCAACCTTGTCTCCACGTGGGTGGTACAAAGGAAGCCAAATTATGATCAAAATGGCTTAGTGAAAATGTGAATTAAAAAGAAGGAATCAGTTGTTTGATTTTGATGTGAAGTGGCATTATGCTGAAGAATAAGGATGCCAGACAGTATTCTTAGAACTAAACATCTTTTCTCTGGGAGAATTTCATATCCATCCCCATGCTATGCTTTCTGGGCTAAACAAAGGCCCTTCTAGCTCACAAAAATTTTAGTACAGTCAATGATGACATACTCCTTAAAAGCCTAGAAATACTTTTTGTCATTATATAGAGACCTTTCAGTATTTTAACCTTTCTTTACATCTTAAAAGAGAAATCTTATTTTGCTCTACGTTCTTATGCAGGAAAAATGCATCGCTGTAGTTCCATTTATGATGGATAATGTAATGAAAAGCTTTATTGCTAAAAACATACGACAAAGGGCACCTGGGTGGCAGAGTTGGTTGAGCATCTAACTCTTGATTATCGCTCAGGTCAGGATCTCACTCACAGTTTGTGAGTTCAAGCCCCTACATGGACTCTGTGTTGACACTGCCAATCCTAACTGAGATTTCCTCTCTCTCCCTCTATCTCTGCCCTTCTCCTGCTCACACGTGGTCTCTCTCTCTCTAAATAAACATTTATTTTAAAAATACAACAAAAGAGAAGTATTGGTATATGCTTAAGAATATTGTTAGAGAAACAATATTTTTATTAGCTTTTATTTTATCCTAATTAATTTTGACATGTCTCAAAGAAGTCCATTGGTATGGTGGAGTTAACAGAAGACACAACCAAATATCTGTTTCATTAAAAAAAAAAAAAAAAGGCTCATGCAGGAAATAATCCTAAACTTTTTTACCATCAGACTGAGCTCAACATGTAAAGTGCTTTTTAATATTTATGTTTCAGCTTGCCTACTGTTTGAATTATGTGGATTCAATAAGTTTGAATACACTCATTCATGCACAGACACATGTAGACACATGCACACATTTCTGCATGCCTTGAACCAAATTATTTAAAAAAATGTTTATTTTTTAGAGGGAAGGGTGGGAGGGGCAAAGTGAGAGGGAGACACAGAATCCGAAGCAGGCTCCAGGCTCCAAGCTGTCAGCACAAAGCCCAAGGTGGGGCTAGAACTATGAACTATGAAGTCAGACACTTAACCAACTGAGCCACCCAGGTGGTCCAAACCATATTCTAATGTAAAACAGATGGCTAAGCATATTTTTTCCAAAGAGGTTAAATGGTCTCTTAAAAATAAAACAAACCAAGTTTTGCTAAAAAAAATCTCTTATAAAAAAATAAAACTCTCTCTAGAGTTCCCCTGTAAACCATTATACCCATAGTCGACAGTAGCATATAGTACAAATATTTCTAAGAAGCAGATCTCATATTGTGTTTTTACCACAATGAAGTAAAATTAAAAAAAAATAGAGCACATAATAAAAATAAAGTTTTTTGTGCTATAACCTCACAGTGTGCTTTAATTTAGGTTTGGATTTTGCGAAGAATACATTCAATTGTTCTGAATAGAATATTTCACCTTAGTATTAAATACCCACTGTGAGAAATGCAAACGTTTCTTCTAAATGGGCTACAAATGTGCCATGAGACCACCAGTAAAATATTTAGTGCTAACTTTAAGACGGAAATATGTTTTCCTTATTAAGCCATAACTTTACTCTGAGAAGTATTTCTGGGAAGAAAAGATTTATTTTAATATTTCTGCTTTTAACCGGTGGCTGTTCACGATTAATGATTTTACTTTAGGAAGGCATCATTTTCCAAAAGAAAAAGAGGAAAGAAATAGATGAGGTTATCAATGGGAAGTGAGACATGATGCCTACTATGTTAAGCTACGTAAACATGTATAATCACCCTTGTTTACGCTGGACAAATGCCATACTTTTTTGATTAATCTTACTATAATAGATGTCAGTGATTCAAAATTTGTGATCATTTGGAGTCAGCTGAGTAGAAATATAAGTTTTCGCAATGTGAAAGCCAAAGGAATACCATACACAAAATTGTAATGCAGAAAAGACTGCTAAAGATCATCCTTTTTAAATTTTTAGATAGCTAATATTTTATGTGCAGTAAGCTGGCATAAATTATAATTTAAAACAGTTGTTTTGTCAGCAATTTCCTGGCTCTAACCTTGGGACAGGACATCATCTCCCTGGGAGAGGATCTCAACTCTTTCCGGATACTTTGCTCACTGGTTTAAACAAACTCCCTTCTGCTTGGCACATGAAAATACATTATAGATGAGTTGAACTAATCTTAATATTTTATAACTTGCATTTATAAAGCACTTTAGTTTTTTAACTAGTTTCTTTTTTTTCTTTTTAATGTTTATTTATTTATTTTGAGAGAAAGGGAAAGACCACAAGCATGGGAGGGACAGAGAGAGAGAGGGAGAGAGAAAATCCCAAGTAGGCTGCATACTGTCAGCTTGGAGTCTTGACACGAGACTTGATCCCACTCCTGTGAGATCATGACCTGAGCTGAAATCAAGAGTCTGATGCTTAACCCACTGAGCCACCTAGGTTTCCCTCAGTAGTTTCTTATATAACAACATTTGGCTAATGGTCATAGCAATCCTGTGACATAATAGATATTGTAATCCTTGTGTTTAAAGTGAGGTTGTTGAGGCTCAAGGAGATTATTTCATATTACACAAATAATTTGTTGTAGATATAAGTGATTAACCTCCAATTTATTCCTTGACTACTTAGTATATGTTAGCCCCTATGCTAATATCCATAAACTTCACGGTGCTTATTTATATAGTTCTTACTAAAACCAGATGATACTCTAAGTGCTTTACAAATAGAGTTCATTTAATTGATTTATATGACAGAAAATGACACAGCAAGAGGTTAAGTTGTCTAGGATTACCAGTGTCTTGAGAGGTAGAGCCAGGGCAAGAACACAGGTCTCCTTTATTACAATACTGTATGTCTTGTCTATAAAACAGAACCTGAGAGCTATTACTCCAAATGGTTTTAAATACTCAAAATAGGATGCACATGAAATCTAAATTAAATTTGCTACAAAATAATTGTACACTGTCATTGAGAAAGAGGTTTGGGAAAGTAAAGAAAACAACTTTTTAAAAGAATTTTAAAATTAAACTATAAGGATAATTGAAAAAATAAAACTGTGATTAAAAATAGCCTAGATAGAAGCAATACTCAAAAGCATCGAGGTGGAAGCAAAATACTACATATTAGTGTTATCTTAAAGATACATATTCAAGGGACTTGGTGAATTCATTGGCATATTCCTTTGTTTAAAAACAAAAACATTAGTTTCATGATTTTGTTTTAATTAAATCTTTTGTACTAGAATGAAATGGGATGCATATTTGTTCTCAAAGCATTTATGTGAGTTTTCTGACATTTATTTTCCTTGTAATCTTCAAAGAAGCTTTGGTATTCATGAAAGAATGTGAGCTCATACAAACATGATCACAACCTTGGCATTACAAAAGGGTTTGTTCAACTTAAAAGTGCTTGGGAAAGGAAGCAGTTGCAAGATTAAAAACAAAGAACAAGGATAGTTGAACTTTCAGATATGCTTATACTTTCATGTATACAATTTGTCAAATTCAAATTTTACAAGGGCACAAACTTCAAATTAATTCAGTTTACAGTAGGACTAAGTTCTAGAATTGCTGTGGATGTATAGCTGAATACTTACAACCTCAGATCCTATATATGGTTTCTTTGAATTACCACGGCGAGCTTACACTTTCATTTTAGGTAACAGCACACTGAGTAAGCTTGAAGAGTGTGAAAGGCATGCAGTAGAAAACCTTGGAGAAAAAGAAGTCAATAACTATATAACAGCCCAACACAGTATTCTCGCTATTCAGCACCACCCTAGTATACACATATACACATGACCTTGGGAAAGAAAAATATCGTTCTTCCTACCTCACTGGAATTAATCATTCAAGTAATAACTATTAATTGTATAGATTTTGTGATAGATCTTACATTAGTCCTCTCAACCTTTCCATAAGGGGATAACTGCTAATATCTCACTGTGTGTGAGGAAGCAAGTAAGCCTTGGAGTGATGAGTTTGCAGAGACAAGGCTCCACTTTTTGATTCCAAACATGTGCTCTAAACTATTATACTATGGAAATGGGTCCATTATTAAAAACCAATGTTCAAAACTGTTATTTTTGTTCACGGTCCCACCTCATGGTTCATGTTCTGAGTCATTTTATGGCATTGTCAATTTTGCTAAATGTTGGAACCAATTACCTGGGAAGTTTTAAAAATTTTCCATTCCTGTGTCTACGCCTCATTATTAGTTAAATTACAATCACTGGAGATGTACTTAGGCACACATAATTTTTTTTTTTGAATTTTCCAGATGATTCAAAATATAGAGAGTCTGGAGAACTGGTGTTCTAGATACCTTGCTCCCTCCCGTTAGTGTTTACACAGTCTTTACATCACATTGACATAGTTATCCAGTCTCTACTCAAACATTTCTGTTAATAGCTTCGACTGTCAATAAAATTCTTAGGTTAATTCAAAATCTGTCACTCACTCTTCCATCTTTTGGTGCTAGTCTTGCCTCATTGGAATAATACAACGTTTTATCTGTTAATAGTCCCCTGAGTTTTCTTCTCTCCAGTATAACCTTTTTCTTTCTTTTAACTGCTGTCTTATGGCATGATTTCAAGTCTTCTCATTTATTTCCTACGATAAACGAGTTTTCAGTATGACATCTTGGAAAGAACTTGGATTCTGGTGTCAGAATGCCTTAGTTTACACTGAGTATCTACTACCAATTAGTCTTACAACTTGAACCAGTTATTGAATTTTCTCAGCTTCCCTTCTGCCACAAATAATGCTACTTCATGTAACTTTTATGAGTATAAAATGAGTTATATAGAGTAGGAGTAAAACTATCAGAAGCTCTAAGCACCAAAAATTGTAGTGTCTTATCATGGCCTACTTCACTCCCCACATAAATAATTCAAATGAAATAACACTAACTCAGACAGTAAGAACAAAGGAAACTAATTAAGTTCTAGTTTTTTTTTTCTCTCCATTGGTGGATATGTTGATTTTTTTTAAATTATTAAACAGCAAGTGTACAATTTGTTAAATCCATATGCTTATTTATTTGTACCTTTATTTTTCTGGTGTTACAAAGATATGCTTAGGCAGTCTTGAATAATATGATGTTAAAGTGCCTGAAGACGGCTCTGCTTGGTAGATTCGTGAGGAAGACAGGTATGCGTGACTTTATGTCATTTTACCTCTTCTACAAACTCCAATTTTCTGATTTGTACAATGAAGATTATATTTGCCTGGGAGGATTATTGTGAAGATTATGAAGATCACAGAGGATTAAAATAAATGATGTATTAAAAGTGCTTATAAGTGATCAAAAATGGTAAATACGGTACAGTGGGTTAAGAGCTTGGGCTGTGATGCTGAGCCATTTAGTTTCAAATCTTAGCTTAGAGTTTGCTGGCTCTGAAAACTTGGCAGAATTGTGTAATATCTGGGTCTCGGTTTCCTTTTTGGAAAATAGGGATAAAAATGCCACATAATAAGGTTGCTGTGAGTTTTGAATAATTAATGCTCTTAATGTGCTTATTACAAAATAAGGTTTGAATTTGTGTAAACTATTTTTATTCAAATAATATTTTGTATTAGACATGAAAATTTCTGGCAATGAAGGTAGAGAAGGTAATTTGCTTTTCTTTTTAAGTGAGGTACCCATACTTGAACGCATTACTGAAATATAGAATAGTATCTGTACGTTGTAGGTACTCAAGAATATATGCTGAAGAATGAAAGAATGAATGAGGCCTGGCCACAAAGTATGGAAAGAGATTATAACTTTTTAAAACTGTCTTTGGTATAAGTATAGATTTATAATTCCAATAGTGTAAACTAAAAATAGATTTGTATTTCATTCTTTCTAAATGACTTAAATTCCAATTAAATTAAAAAATTTTAAATTATAAAGCTCTTTACTTATCTTTTATGACTTTCTAGCCATATTTATGGTGTTCTTAATGTGCCTATTAGGACAACACTAAGAAAAACCTTTCAGAAGGATTTCTAATCTAACTCACTATTATGTATCATTATGATCTTAAATTTCAATCCCTGTGACTCAAACTTGAGACTCTCCATTGCCTGAAAAACACATGGAAGTATTTAAATTTCTCAGCTTAGCTCACTTTAGTACAAACTGAATCCCTTGACCTTTAAACTCATCCTCTCTAGCGACTATTAACACTTACACCTTTTCCAAATCACTGGAGAGCACTCTGGGCCTTAGCGTCATCATCTGTTAGACGGGAATAATGTTACCTAGTGCATGATGATTTTTTAAAGAAACTAATAAAGTGGCACATGTGAAACTATTGTCAAATATACAACAAATTACATAAATGACAGATTATATCTATCTATAACTATATCTATACCTATATCTATATCTATCTGTGCATGTGTGTGTGTGTGTGTGGGAAGAGAGAGAGAGAGAGAGAGAGAGAATTAGAGAGAGATAGAAATAAAAATTGTTGCTTGCTCAAGCTTATCCTAGGCAAAAGGCAATCCAAGTAGCTATACCTAAAGTTCAAAGATTTGCCTCAATAATTTGAGTGAGTGTTCTGACAGTGACTATTTTAGAATGCTGATTTTTCTGGAAATAGAACCAGTATGAGAATAAAGTGCTTGCATTCTCTACTTGGAACAGGTCAGAAGAGGTTAATTTTAATTACGATATTCTGTACTTAAATTTTTATTGCCTATTGCCAAATTTTAAACTTCATGTTTGTTCATTTTATCTGCCTAAGATCTAAAATTATTGATTTTCCTAAATATATATCACTTGAAAATTATATTACAAAATTAGTACCTAGACTGCAAACTGTTTCAGAGGACACTGAGTTCTGTAAAATAACTGACCCACATTGTTGCAGCTGATATCCTAGTGCGCATCTCTGACAGAGCCCCTTAGTTATCTAACTTTGCTTCTACTTTTCTACTTTATGAGCCAAGATGTCATTTGATATATGTCAAAATGGTGCTAAATATTAAGCATTAGAAGATTTGAAAACTAATATCTTAAGAAGAATATAGGAAACTTGGAATAGTTAAGTCTGAAAATCAAAGTTTGATAGAAAAACCATGATAGTGATCATTAAAATTAGGACATCTTTTTAAAATAAATAAATAAATACTGGAAAAATCTTCCCAATTCCATTCTAGGAGTTTCTAAAAATAAAAGCTACTTTTTTTTCTTTACCTTAGTATATATATTATAGGGGCATGATGATAGAGTTGTTTTTTTTTTTTAAGTCTGTAGTATTTGTCAATCTAAAAGGACCACTGGAGCTCCCTTCCAACTTGATCCATTTCACAAGAATATTGATTATTTCCAGTATAGACTATATTTTAGCTTTTAAAAATGTGGGCAAATGAAAGAAACAGGGAAATAATTATACTACTATGTACCAAAACCATAATTATGCTTCCTGCTGACTTTTAACAAACCACCAGGATGAAAAACTAATGATGGGTGAGCAAGAGAGTGTCTGGTAATTTTCCTAAAGCACATTTATATTGCATTTATAATGTCTTCCTCAGGAGAGCACAAATTATTTTTTATTAACAAAAAACTATAAGGAAAAAGTGCTGCTCTCTTTGTTTTTTTTTTTTTTTTGAGAGTTTAAATGTTGCCTACAGTTTTATCGTTTTAACAGCATAATAGAAAAAGTTACTCACACTATAAATACATTGTGATTGTAGTTAACATTATATAGTTTGTAATCTTTCTAGTTTCTAATATTTTAAAGTTACAGAAAATTTCTCAATAAGTGGCTTTGTCTTACTATTTATCTAAAATCATTCTAAACTGGTTTATCCTTTAATAAATGGAGCATTTTCTGAAAAGAATTATCCAATTGTTCTCTCATGCTTAAAGTTTCCTTTATTTTTTTGTGTTAAAAAACATAATCCTCAATATTTTCCCTATGAAACACTCACACACTGCAATTGTAAGAACCATATTTTATAAAGCATAGTAGACTTTTAAAATTTTATATTGCTATTGTTAGATTTAGAGAATACTGAAAACAATTCTTAACTAGTTTAATCCTGTTCATAGAAGTGACTACTGAGGGTAAAATCTCATGAAATGGGGGTGAATTCCCAATTCAAAAGACATTATAATAAAATATTACAAAAGGAATATAACATCTGAATGCATATATGGCTAATCTGTGTAATACTAATATTCTTTTTCTACATTTGTCTCTCTGTTGCTTGGCTAAAAAGACTTAAAATTAGCTTTCAGAGTTTGAACTGATATTTCTTGATTTCAATCTTACTAACCCATAGAAAAGAAATATCAACTCTAATTTATTGAAATTTCTTTAGAAATCTCAGTAGAATTTTCAATGGACATTGACTTCCAACTTTTCACTTATGAGAAAAATGATAGGCTGACCTATCAAGTACTAAAATCCAATTTTGGTCTTTATCTTCGGAATTTGAATTAATTTAGACCTTTTTCAGTAAAAATAAATTATAATATAGTGATTATTTTATTGACTATAAAACCAATTGAATTGAAAAATTGGACTATTGAGTAAACTATGACTTATATGATCATTAACTATTGTATATTTCTATATACAAAAACCCATTAACCTACGAACACAAGGATCTGAGGTACTGTGGATTAGGGAAATTTTCCAGATATATGAAGTTTATTGTATGCATGTCAGAAAATTAATTTCTATAGCACATGCTTCAGTCAAACTTTCTACCAATCTTTAAAAATGGCTAATGAACATAATTCAACATTCATTTTGATCACTCAGATCCTAAGGGGACACCACAACCTACACATTGAATTAATTCAAATGCCCATTCCCTCTGGAAAGCCTTGATGCTGATGGTGATAGACATGTTTCACATTGCTACTTTTCCTTGAGTTCTTTGCACCTAAGCCTGTTTAATTTGGTTGTTATTGTTATCTTAAAATTATTGTTATTAGGTGAACTAGTTAAATATTAGGTAAACAGAGCAAATAGGCATGTGAACAGAATGAACACAACTAAGCAGAATGGTTTAAAATGTTTTGAAAACCCTGGAAATTTTGGAAGAAATGAGTAAATCCATAGGGAAAAAAAATCAACATTCAGATCACTTTGCAAGGAACTTTAAGCTCTAAAGACACTTTATTAAGGTGTCATTTGTGGAAGATGCACTACTGTGTATCAGGTAAGAAAGAAGGAGAGTAACATATAGAAGACCCACTCACTCAAGGGAAAGACCTTGGTCCTATGAGAAAATATGGTTAAATGAATTAACCTCCATGTGTTTTAGATTAAAATAAAATGTTTAACATTGAGATACATTTTTGTAGGATTCTTGGATTCAAAGAGTTTCTCTGGTAGCTGATTAACTGGTCCAGATTTTGCAAATGAAAGGACATTGATTTAATATCTTTTATTATATGTTGTACCCTGAGGAAGACTATGTTCTTTGGCTGTGAAATAGGCTATGATATAATATCGTCCTTATTACTTAGAGACCATTGTACGTTAAGGTCCACATTACTATCTTACTTCTGAATATTTTGCATGTCTGATTCCGAGTAACTAGAATATTATTGTACCTTCAATATACACACTTGGATTTGGTTCAGATTTGCCAGTCAAGACATAAACTTTGCAGAATTATCTCCTTCTTCCATTTATCCCACAATCTACTTATTTTACCACTTTCTGGTGTTTTTATTTAAGCCGGTCTAAGTGCTATTTGGGAAAGTGATAGATTTGAAAGTGACAAGCTTGTAGCAAACCTGAGAGTTAAGCACAGGTTTCCGAATTCTGCCACCATTGGGGAAGCACTAAAGAGTGGGTTTTTTAAATGTTTATTTTGAGACAGAGAGAGAGACGGGGAGAGAGAGAGAGAGTGCATAAGCAGGAGAGAGGCAGGGAGAGGGAAAGAGAGAATCCCAAGCAGGCAGGCTCCGCGCTGTTAACGCAGGTTCAGATGCAGGGCTTGGCTCACATCAGGACCGTAAGCATATGACCTGAGTGGAAACCAATAGTCAGAGGCTTAACCAACTGAGCCACCCTGATGCCCTGCACTAAAGGGTTTTGATGAGTATTTGTATGTGTCAGGTGTGAGCTTTCAAATGATTAAATTAATCTCTTACGTGTTTGCATTTCATTATGTATTTTAGTCCTCTTTTTCTCTCTCTTTTTTTCTGTAAAAACTATGTAGTTTATCATAATGAGTACATCTCTGTCAAATAAGAAAAAATAAGTTCAAAGAGAATATTTATCTCTATCTCTACAAAAACAATTTTTTAAATAGCCTGTCCTCAGTATTAACTTATTTTCCCTCATTTGTAGCATGAAGAGTACTGACATTTAAAAGCTTCTAAATTCTATTGATAATAAATGAGCACACCTCCAGAGAAGAAGACTAAAATAATTAGAGGGACGTTATGTCAAGTCTTTTAGGCCCTCATATTCACACACCCTGCATGCTGCTTCTTATTGTTGCAAATGTCAACTTTCTTCTTGGTAAGGCTCTTTTGGGAAATGGTTCACTCCATTTCAAAGGCATATAATAAAAGGAAAGGGCTTAGGGCAATATTTAAGCAATGAAAGAAACATAGGACATTTATGACTAGCTGGGAGGAACTGATTGCCTTTGGCTGTGCCTTGGGAAATCCCTAGGAAATACAGTAAGTGTGTGATTACTATTGTAAGTTAAAGTGATATAAAGCATGCAGAGGAATTTGTGTTTTCCTTATGGGTGATACTATATTTCATATTCTCAGTGTACCTTGAAAGTTCATACTTACCTCCTGTGTTTCTTACTCAAGTACTGACAGGAGATGTATTATTGAAAATTGCAGATAAATTACTTTCAAGAGGGTCAACTTAAGAAAAGAAAAAAAAATAGTTTAAAGCAAGGTAGTTTATGAAAGAAAACTTATATGTTTTCACATACCTCAGTTAAATCTCTCTCATGAAACTAGTCATGTTTAAAAATTAATGATACCAAAGTTTGCATTGCAAATCTTTTTTAATATGTACGGTAAGTTTATTACATGTGTACTATGGTAAATAGTGGTAGAGGTAGGTAAAACAGAAGGGCATAAATTTAATTTTCTCAAAGCATTTCACTGTGATTATTTCCTTAATAGAAATAGAAATGTTTAGATCCAGTTGCATATTTTGGAATCTGTAAGAATGTGATTCAAGTATCTCACAAATCCCTGTAATTTTTTTCTTTTATTCATAAAAAATCATTTCTTTCTTCCCTTTCTGGTAGTTAAATATCTAGCACCAAATCCCACTTACTTTGTTGTCTCAATTTTTCTGCACTGCCTTCAAATTGAAAACATGGCAGAATTATTCTTGAAATGAAGTCTGACATGCTATAGTAGATATTCAGTCTGATTATAACTTTTTTTGGTCATGTAAAGGTAACAAACTAGGTACAAGAAGTGCAATCTATTTAAAGGCACTTTCATCTTGCAAGTTCTGTGCACTGCCTGGTTTGATTAATGAGCAAGTAACTCTATCACTTGAGTCATCCAAGGTGGTAGATCAAGGACATGCCTTGGGCAGCTCAGTGATCCAAGGAGGATTTTAAAATAGATAATATTTTAATATGTTCAATTTGGGTGTTTTAATAAAGGTTTAAATATCAAAGCAAGAATCTAAGTAAGCCAAAACTAATAAGGTTGTTTCTTATATAATTTAGATGTCTAAAAGTCATACATCTGAATAGTTTCAAGGAATTGCCAAGTATTGTATAACCTATATATTTCCTGAACTATTGACCCATCTCTGTTAATTAGTACTTGAAAACAGTTCTGAGTGGTATATATAAATTGAAAGTTTACCCTTATAAGTTTAAATAGAAATTAATATAAATTAATTAATTTAGTTTAAATAGAAGGAATGTAAGAATATTGATATTGATCAGACATATCTTGTCATCATTTAAATTCATATCATTTCAGCATTGAAAATGGTTATGTCAGTTAAATCCTACTATTTCCACGTATACATACCGTGATGGGACAAAGGTCAAACTTTCTTTTATTTGTAATTATTCTAGAAGTTGAATATTCTTCTGCAAATGCTATATCTTAAATCTAGTTTCTTGAACAACTGTTTCTTAAACCATTTCTTTATCAATAGAACTTTATAATTTTATGAGGACCTGAGAAAAGGCAATGGAAATTCTAACTTTCAAAAAATTTCATACTTCCTTGGTTTCTAATTATATTATCTTTAATAGTTTTATAGCTCTTTAATCTCTTATCTGCAATTCTGAGATCAAAAAAAAAAAAAAAAAAAAGGAAAGGAACAAGCAGATAAAGTCCCTTGAAAACCCAAAGTTTTTCTATGACTTATTTGGTAACCAAATCTGACCTGATCTAAATTAACAAGAAGCTATTTATAATTTCTTTAAATCACAGGGGGATTTTCACATTTGTGCTGCAGAAATATTGTCTTTGATTAGTCTGGCCCTAGACTTAGCAAGAGGTGTTACTTTGCGAATTCTAAATAATTCTGAATTCTGAAAAACACTTGGCCCAAGACTTTTGGATAAAGGGTTCTTTAAGAATTTTCTTATATTCATATTTCCATTCTATGTCTGTCACTGTTTTGCTTTATGGTGCTTGTGCCTGGGGCCAGTGAATAAGTTCTAAATTCTTATTCAATTATAATTGAGATATTACTTTACCATTTTTCTCAGGTGAGAATGGTGTCAGCTCTTACCCCAGCCAGAGTGCACGGTCCTCTTTTCTCTCTCTGTGTTCTGGAGTACACTTACAGTGTTTTCGCTGAATGCTTCCAGAGGAGTAGGAAGATATTAAGGAAGTTTATCATTTTTTTGGTGCTCTTTAAGGCATTTATTGCTCTTTTTTTATGGGTTTCTAGTGTTCATATTTTTCCGCTGTTCCAGAATCTTGTGCTTATTTCAGGTCTTATTTATAACTGAGATGGTTTAGAATGAGAACCAGCATACTCACATAATCCAGAGAATAGCCTCTACAGGAAATGGGAAAAAATACCATATCGTAGAGTTAACATGTGCTTTAGAGAAATTTGTAACTTCTAAACAGCAATACATACAAAATAAGCACATAGATGTGCTATAAACTACTGTGAAAATATTAGTTAAATAAGTATAATGATATCCATGAACTACCCTGTCTGTGTAGGAAAAAATAAAAGTACAGAGGTGAAGTATTTCTCTGCTAAATTTAATAAGCTCCTGCAGTTAAATGCGAATGCTGGCTCATCCTTTACCAAGCATTGGATGAATAAGTTCAATACTTTGATTTTAACACATTAGAACATTTAATTATTGTTAATTGTTGCTTCAATTTATAGTCTCAAATTAGGGATGGAATTTTAAATCAACATTTTAGAGAGAATATGAATTAGAAAGAAAATTATGTGGATGAACTGGAGAATCTGGGCTTAAGTCATCATGTTTCCCTAAATATTTTCTTCTTCTGGGTCTACATTATTTATGCTAAGCAATTTTCTTAATCCTAATAATTTTTTTAACAATGCATAGTTTTTTTGTGGTGCTTTCTGATGATTCATTATCCCAACCTAAGTATTTGTTTTAAAAAATAGTAATATTTCCTCTCCTTTGTTCTTAGCTCATACATGTATATTAAAGTCAGGGTCCAATAAAATGAAGACTTTGGAAATGGGTTATCTTGGATTTATCATTCTGTTAAAATTAATACTTTGTCCAGATTTGGTATTTATGCTGACGTTTGATGGCGTTTTTACTTGTAAAAGATTCTGTAGAAGTCCATCCACTTTAGAGGCAGTTTGATGGGTTTCTTACAAAATTAAGCGTACACTCACTATACACTTCAGTAATAGCCTTCATTGATATTAACCCAACCGAGCTGAAAACTTATGTCCATACAGAAATCTGCACACAGATGTTTATAGTAGCTCTATTCATAATTTCCCAAACTGAGAAATAAACAAGATGCTTTTTAATAAGTGAATGGGTAAATAAACTGTGGTACATCCAGATGATGGAATATTATTCAGTACTAAAAAGAGATGAATCATCAAGTCTTGAAAAGACATAAAAAAACCCTACATGCATATTATTGAGTGAAAGAAGCCAATATAGGAATGCTGTACTGAATGATTCTGACTATATGATATTCTGGGAAAGGCAAAATTATGAGAGTATAAAGACCAGTGGTTGTTAAGGGTGAGGGTGGGGGTGGGAATAGGCAGAGGAATTTTAGGACAGTGAAACTACTCTGTATGATACTATAATGGTGGATACATATCATACATTTGTCCAAACCCATTGAATTCAGTGGAACAAATGGAGTGAATCCTTAGGTAAACTATGGACTATGATAATAATATGTCGATGTAGGTTTATCAGTTGTAACAAATGTACCACTCTGGTGGGGGGGGGTGTTTATTGATAATTGGAGGAGGCTATGCATGTGTTGGAGTAACAGGTATAAGGAATAACTTATAGAATAAATTTCCATTTTATGGAAGGCCATAATACTAGCATTTTCTATGCTAATTAGAAGGAAAATTTACTAAAGCCAACAACAGGGATTATTTTGTGGATCTCTCATTTTAATTATTTAACTAGCCTTTAAAAAGTGAATAGTTCTTTAAACCGATTCTAAACTGAATATAAAGTTATTTAATCTTTGTGAAAAGGATTTTGTCATTAGCAAAAATTGGAATACTAAACAGAAGTCAAAAATCATAACTATATCAGGGACTACTGTGGAAACTAAATGAAATAATGCTTTTCGCGTGCTAAGCACGGGAACCTCACAGAGTAAATGTTCAATAAATATTAATTAATCTTTTTCAAATTTTCTTGACTTTTCTAAGTTATTATATTTATAATGAACTATTGATTTTCACAGAGGATGATATTTACCTAATATTTAAGAACTTCTCCTTATGTGCATTATAATGTAATTTTGTGACGGAGACCAGGGTCAGGAATAAAAATAACTAATTTGAATTACAGTCTGTGTTTGTACAGAGCGTTGTCAACCGGAAGAATATAACAAGTATTCAGCATGTCGTTGGCCTAACTTAGGTGTCTATCATACTCCATTAATATCTTTAGTAACTTCTATTTCCATTTGATTATGCTGTTTTTTAGTGATTAACTTTTATGGATACACAGATGAGGGCCATTTTATTGGGGTCATTAGTTTTATTTTGTACAGTATTTGAGGTACAAAAAGAGGAGAGCAAGTACTAGTACACTGCTTAGTTTAAGACTTTGAGAAAATGTTTGCATCAGCTAAGGAATTGGTGCAAGGGAACCTACTTTTTAAGGAGGCCACTTCATAAATATCATGTGTGTTCTACTTTTCACAAAACTCTCTTTCTGTCAGATTTAAATGTCCTCATCTTTTGCTGTAATTTTTATTTTACTTTCTTATTTTGGTGCATTATATATATGTTTTTCTTAATTTCTTCCATATATTATCTCAATATATATACTTCCAAATACAGTACTTAAAAGCCTTATTTAATAAAAGTCTTTCAAATCATCTTTATTTTGTACTTCTTTTCATATTCTCTATTCATTCCTCCACCATTTTCTATTGTTACCAATGATTAGTTGCTCCAAAAAATGTGTTTTATTTACAGGGCACAGCTTATGGAAGTGCTCCTGTACCTTCTCGCAGGCAATTATGTGAGTCTCTTTAATTCAGCTCTGTGTTGTAACCATGACTATGTGTCCCTGTGCTGTAGCATGGCATGCTGAGACCAAATGCCCTAAGGTCAATATGCAATCCCCGATGTTGTATATTACCTACAACGTGTTCATAGCAAACGGTTGGTTCCCTTTGCCTCTTCCTTATCCGTTTGTCATTATCTAGCCCATTTAAGAAAACTGCATTGCAATGTGGCCAAGTGTGTTGAAGCTTCAGTAATGACTCAAAGTCTGCGGCAAATATAGAAGTGGCTCTTAAGTTTATTTTCATTTAGCAACAGTGATAGTACTTTCTCTGTCAAATGAATCAGTAAGGTTTCTTAAATCCCAACTTCTTTTACATACTTGTTCCGAGAGCTCTTATATCATACACAACTGTGTTTTTGCCACACAGCTAATGAGACCTCTTTCCTTGAAATGGAAATCCATTGAAAGAAATACCCTCTAGTGAATTTAAAGAAAACTTGACTTTCTAACCACCTTAGTTTATTTCTAAGTTATCATATTTAGAAAATTTGCAAATAGTCTATAAATTTTTAGATAGAAATCCCAGATTTTACAACCTTGCTCAACTGTATTATAAATATATGCACCGTGGCAGAGAGTCAGATATTTGCTCTTCAGCTCAGGGGATTTCTGTGACAGCTTGTCTGCTTTAACATGAACTTTTTTCAGTGAGAGATGTATATGTAAATTTCATATGTAGAATCTCCAAAGTGCCATCAGACTTTGAGAAAGAGCTATTTTCATTGCCCATTTCCATCCATGTCTTTCCTCTTTTTCCAAACATCAGAAAATCACAGCTGTTTACCACCTTTTATAGATTGCTACAGCAATACACCACGTGATTCTAAGTATATTGAGCAGCAAATAACAAATAGAGTCATCTTAATATGATGTTGAGGTGATTCATAGCTCCAGTCCTGTTTTCATAATGTTTTTCTTCCCTACTGGCAGAAGAAACACAATTTGATCACATTCACTGACAAGGATCTGTGAATCAATTAAAAAATTGCAGCACTTTGCATCATTATAAAGCTGCTCAAACAACAAACAAAAATATGCACTTTACTATCTCATATTTCATGAAAGACTTTTGAATTACTGAATTATTATGAATAAAGTTGTGGCAGAAAGAATTGCCGTAATGAATAGAAAATCGAATTTAGATATTGCATTGAAGTTAGAAGAATATCCATTGTTAGGGAGATAGAGAAGGTATTGTTACTAGAAACTTTCGGAAATGTGAGTTCATTATAAGTGCTCTGAAATAATTATGAGTAGGAAAATAAAGAATATGGAAGTATAATCTTGAATTTGATTTAATCTTATTTCTCACTTTCACATAATCAAAGTGCAATGAAAATAATATTAAATATTTGAGATTTCAGATAACTTGTTCTGGTTAAATAACAGTTAATACTATCAAAAACAGAAAGAAAAATAAAATTATGGATGGTTTCTCTAAGCAGGAGAATCTAAAATTGAAATGTATTCTGTGCCTCAATATATAAACCACTATGGATATTACCCTCTAAACATGTGGGCTTAGAAATAGTAAACTTATGAATTTGGAATGCTAATCATCACATTTCCTTTTGGTCAAGTAGTAAGTCTTTTGGATCTCTGAGTTACATATTAGTGGAGATTTCTTAAGTATCTATAAATGTGGTGCTTATCAAAAATATTATATTGAAAGTGAATGTTTTATTCTACAGATGAACATCAGAATATTGATATTAAATGTCTCTATTCCTGCCCTGTTCCCTAAAATCAACACCTATCTGGAAATCTTATAGTTGGCTACTGATTCTATTATTTTACATTATTTACACCATGTCAGAAGTGGTGACTAAGACTTTCTTGAGGTTACAATTAACTAATGTTTCATTCTTTCTTTTTAATAATCAGTATCAAGGACTTCTTTGTTCTATAGCTGCCACTTTATTTCAAAAATATATCCAGCTTCACAATTTCCTTTGGTGATATCCTGAGACAGAATCTAGCAACAAAGAGGGATTGCTTACATGAGGAGGTAATTAGAAAAGTTATAAATCTATAATGAGAGAATTTACATCTCCATCTCCCGAAGCACTATGTGGCTTTTAATTATCAACCCCACTCAAATATGCCTGTATTTGCTACTAATAATTGATCAAAGGTAAATTGAAGGTAATATAGTCTTGGTTAATACTTTTCACTTTCAGAGAAATGCTTGCAGAATGATTAACTTGGGAAGGTGGGAGTCTTAGAAATTTATTTGAATGTAAATAGTAGTTTTTGTTAAATGCTAAAAGGATACATAATCTATTCAAATGATGTTTTAATTTCAAACTGGCTTCTGGTTTAAAATCTATAATCAATTTAGTGAATGAAGGGTTATCATATATAACGGTAAGACTGTATTTGTGTGATTTGAGATTGATATATTTGAATAGAATTTTGCAAAGATCTGACCCATACAGTGTTATCTCAGCACTTCAAACTATAAGAACTGAGTCACATAAGTTATTATTTTCTAGTTTATGGCTATACTAACTACTATAAGTGTTCTAAATTATGTAACATACACTCTAACAGTCATGTGTCTTGTTATCTTTTTTAAAGGAATATCCTAAAATTTCATAAACCAGTTCTAAAATTTAATAAAGCATAAATATATTTTCTGTAGAAGAATTGTGAACATCGTATTTCAAAATGCATGCAACAGTTCAAAATCATTTGCTAAAAAAATTAAATGTAAATATTTTCCTTTCATTTCATAGCATGGCTTTATTATTCTCAATTTATAAAAAGGAGCATCAAATATTTATATGTAGTCTATTCAGAGGTACTTACCTAATTTAGTTAAGCTATTCTCCAGATAGTTGAATGTCAAATTAATTGAAATGGCTACATGTGATAATAATAAGACTGTCCTACTCAGAATCAGATAGAAGTTGCCTTTCTAACACAAGTGGAACTAAACTATATGTTTACAAAATACACATTTTTTTATTCTTTGATAAAAAATAAAGAATTATCCTAAAAATAAAGGGAAATCATTTAGCTACATGTAATTGATTAAATGTTTACATAGGATTTTGCACATTATACTTTAATCTATCCTTGGAAATATAAAAGTATTCTATGAAACAGCAATCGTTGTTATTCAATTTATCAAAAAAAATGTACACTGTCAATTTTTCAAAGTATGTTTCCCTCTCATTTGCTTTAAATTACTTACCCTAAATTTTCAATCAAGTTTCTTTTTTTTGCCTTCGTTTTAGAGCTGAAAAGTGATTTTTAAGTTCCAAATGATTTCATCAGGAAGTGATGAAAAACAACTAACTAAAAAGAAAGGCAGGAGAGCAAACTATTTAGAATAACATTAATCTTAAAGTCAGAAAGAAGAATTTTAATATTCTAGGCTGTATTTGTAAAAACAGATTTTTCAAACTAGTTTTTCCACTGTGCCTTCTGATTTATTCCTTTCCTTTTTGGCTTATCAACTTATTTGTTGTCATTTCTCTTTCTTTTCTGACTCTATCATCCCACACAATATCTTTGCATTATTTATCATTCTATTTTAGATGTAACTTTGTTTTCCTCATTCTTTGATATACTTAGAAATAATAAAGGAACATATTTCAATAATAGTGAGAAATAACAAAACTTTCCTATCACTACCTTTGAAATACACCTTCAGAAGTCGTGTCTGGTAGGGATGCTTCAAATGTTACATGAATAAAATGGCTCTGTATTCTTAAACAAGTGCATTGTGGCTATGTCCACAGTTGAATGTATATATATATCTGGGAATGAGAAAGTTCTTTTCTTCGGAAGAGAGGTTTTAGTCACAAAGAGTGGCATGAAGAAATCATTAATATACAACTAATAGGAGACAAATTAATATAATTGATTACTAGGAAATAGAAAAGATGCAAAAGAAAAATGTAATCTATGTTATAATCTTACAGAAGAAAATCTCTCAATATTGTAATTCTTTTGAAACCAAACTAAGGGTTTCACATTTAATTGAGCTTACAATTTTGAGGTACTAAAAAGTAAAAGCTATATTTGGTTACTACAAATATATGTCATCCCCTTTGATGTGTACACAATCGTGATTATTATTCTAGGCTATTGAATTTATTTAGATAATAAATATATGTTAAAACTATATGTAGATGTTTTGGTTTAACTTGGGATGTATAAAGCTAAAAAGAACATGGTTCCCACACTTAACGATAACAACAACAAAAGAAAAACCTGAAAAAATGTAAATCCATAACTTTTCTTGAGATATCAGAGAGCTAAAGTAACAGGGCAACCAACGAACCTGAGATAGAAGTAAAATGACAGTTTACAAGGAGAGACTAGATATAGCAAAGTCAGGTAACGATGGGAATTCTGTTTACTTCTAATTAACAAATTGGTAGAGGTTGAATGTGGGCTGGAAAGAGGATGTAAATATAACGAGAAAGTGCACCCACTTATAGGTTTTTCTCTACAAATTTCACTGGATGCTCACAAAACGTCTTTGAAAGATTCATGAGAAAGTGTTCCTTGAACTAAAGATTTAAAGAAGGGAATAGCAGCTGCTATAGGAAAAGCACAAACCTCCACCCATATTCTCTTTCCTATTATCCATACAAAACAGACACCTAAAATACAGAGAGAACAGCAAAACACACTAGTGAAAACCCACTGCAGTTGGGGGAATGGAAAAAAATAAATTAAATAAATAAATAAATAAATATCTTTCACTACTGCGACAGGGACAGAAATACATGATAAGCCCAGAACTACAGCCAGGTGAGGAGTCTGAGGCAATGCAAGGCCACATCTGTGAGACCCAAGGACACAGTGCCTGCCTAAGATTTAGGTGTAATCACAGGAGCAGAAAACACCTTCCTATGTGCCACTGACGAACAAGCTCTGAGTTATTAGTAATAGAGGAATATGGATAGGAATATTACCAAAATATGGAGAGAAGCCCTCCTGGAGACACAGCACAAAAGAGAGACTAAAGTTGAAAGTGGAGCAAACACTTAGAAAAACCCTCTGGTAAACTATCCCTACCCTAAATAAAAGGTGTGGGCAAGGACAACTGAAGCCTGTGGGTACCTGTAGCAATAATAACAAACCCCATTCAACTCTGCCTAGACTGACCTGGATTCCCATACCAAAGCTCTGGCAGAAGGATAGGCATGCCTATTTTCAGGAATATAGTTTATTTACCTAAGTCTCTAGCATCTTACACAAGATGTCTGGCTTCCCACAAAAATTCTGAGGCACAAAGAATAGCAAGAAAAAAAAAAACACTGCCAAGAGACAGAAGAAGCAACAGAATCAGTTTCAGATAATGCTTCAGATATTGAAAATATCATAAAGAGTGTGAAAATAACTAAAATTAATATGTAAATACTCTGATGGAAAAGTTTGATGACATGCAAGAATAGATTCGTAATTTCAGCAGAGATGGAGTTGTAAGAATGAATCAAATACCAATGCTAATTATCAAAGCTCGGTTGGAGAGATGAAGAATGCCTGTGATGGTCTGATCTGGAAACTCAACAAGCCAAGGAAAGAATCAATGAACTTGAAGATAGGTCAATATAAATTACCCAACCTAAAAAATAGAAGGGAAGAGAAAATCAGAAAGGAAGGAAAGAAAAGAACAAGAGCTGTGGAACAATATCAAGTGGTCTAACTTAGGTGTAATTGGAATCTCAATGGGAAAAAGATCATAGGGCAGAAGAAAAATTTTAGATATAATGACCATTAATTTTCTAAAATTAATGGCATATGTTAAATTACAGATTCGAAGAAGCTTAAAAAACAAAGAACAAAGAGTAACAAAAACAAAAGACACACCCAGACATGGTCATATTCAAACCATGGAAAATCAAAGACAAAATTGAAGGTAACCAGAGGAGAGGAAATATACACATTATATGCAGAAGAACAAAGATGAGACTTAAGGTAGATTTCTGATCAAGAACCCTGCAAGTTGGAAGATGGTGAAGTGATATCTTTAAAGTCTCAAAAGGGAAAAACAAAGTGGAAACACATGAAGTCAATGAACTTATTTTCCAAAAATAAAGGTGGCATAAAGATTTTCCAGAAAAAAAACACTGAGAAAATTCATTGCTGGCAGGCCTTCATTATAAGAATGTTAGAGGAAGAAGTGATGAACATGGGAAATGGAATAAATGAAACTAAACTTGGCCTTAAAAAATCATATATAGAAATATTTGTTTTAGGTTCATATATGATTTATGACATGTTATGACTTAATTTGTAAATATTAAATGAGATTAAGTTATATTTACTACTAAGATTTTACCAAAAAGATCATTAACTTAGTTCTGGTTTCTATAACAAGAATACCATCTAGACTGGGTGGTTTAAACAACAAACCTTTATGTCTCACAGTTCTGGAGGCTGGGAATTCCAAGATTAGACTCAGTAGCTGGTGTCTGATGAAAACCTACCTCCTGGTTCATAATGGCTGGTTTCTTACTCTATCTTCACATGGCAGGAGAGGTGAGGGACCTTTTGGAGTCACTTTAGAAGGGCACTAATCCATTTATGACCTAATCACCTCCCAAAGGCCCCCTCCAAATACCATCTCATTAAAGATTAGTTTCCAAATGTAAATTTTGAGGGAATACAGTCATATTGTCTACAGCCATCATGTTTACAATATTTTTATAGTCTATGCTTCCAACCTCTGTTATAGTTATTTGCAGATATTTCTTTTGGTGTATACACACACACACACACACACACACACACACACATATGCACCTATATATCATACAGTTTTATAATGGGTATTAAAAGTTAATGATAAAGCAAAAACTGTCCACCCAGTATGGTACAGAGGAAAGACCAGAGCCCATACTATTAAAATCTGAATCAACCACTAATTCCTTTGCTATTCCATATTTCTATACTCAATAACTATAATTTGCATTGTCATGTTGTTGCAGTATCCTCTTACTAAAATTAATACATTCTTTTATAATTAAAAACTATTAAAATTTTTGAACGTTTTTTAACCTAAATACTAATTTTACATTACAATATGCTTTAACCCAAATTTTTCATTGATCAAGGGACTTTTGCTTATTTTGAACTTATTTGAAAATAGAATGACATTTAAAGATTAGAAACTGAAGTACTAAATTTAATAGACAAGAAGCATATTGTGGAATAATACTGGAATATAGGTTAAAAGGAATATGATCTTTCTTTCATATTTTCCATTTAAATAATTAGTGAGATAATTAAGTGAATTAAGTTACTGTCTTTAAGAATTAGGAATGATCAGAATACTCTCTTAGAACTTTGGGATTTTTTGATCATTAAACAGGCATATCATTTTCAAAGTAGTCAAATTTTTATGCTAGTTATCTTATAATTCTTTTACCTTCTATATGTTAGTAAGTATTATAAGTACTTACAAGATGCTAGATTCTGCCTTCATTAAAATTTATAGATAAGTGATAAGATCACTAATGACATATAGAGTTTATTTTAAGGCAATATGTTAAAAATATGTTAGTAAATATATTTAGATTTAATACTCGGACCCAATGGTATCATGGATATTGAGAATGAACTTAATCTGTTATGATTTTTTTAAATGTAAATGTAAAGGTTAAATGTTTCCAAATAGAGAATATAAGAAATTGCACAGGCTAATGATAAAAAATTATATATACTCCTAGAGATGATCTATTTCAATCTATCCAACACAAATAAATTCTTGAGAGATTAAGTGATTTATCCAACGTTCAAGGATTAGTGGCGAAGCCAGGGTTCTAACCTATTTTTCCAGTTTCTCCTTCCAAGGTTACTTTCTCTAATGTTTCTATCAAGATATCATGTCTTTTTCTCCCTAAATTCTGTGGGAAGTTTTCTTCTTTTTTTTTATTTTATATTTTTGCAAAATTTATTTTTTGAGCAAGCAAGCAAGAGAGAGAGCAGGAGAGGAGGGTCAGAGAGAGAGAGAAAGAGGGAAAGAATCCCTAGCAGGCTCCCCACTATGAGATTGTGACCTGAATCTAAATCAACAGTTGGTTGCATAACCCCTTAACCAACTGAATCACTCATACACCCCTAGGGAAGTTTTCTTCTTTCTGTCAAACTAAGAGATGATGCCCAAGTGACTCTTGAAAGTTGAATACAGGTTAGTCAGTTGAAGAATGTGAACAAGAACAGGTCCAGGAAGATGGAGCAGCATGTAGAAAGGCATGGCAGGGGGCCAGAACACAGTTTCTTTGAGCAGCTGAACATAGCTCATAGGGCTGATGGATTGGGTATTTGTGCAATTGAAGTATTTCCTTCCAGTGTTGGAGAGGGTCAGTTTCTTTGTTAGAGATCAAACTAAAACAAATGCTTTTTTTTCTTTTCTTTTAAAAATAAGTTTTGTATTTTTGCCAGAAGACACTGATTTTTTAATTAAAATTTAGTTTTTTTTTCTTTATGTGTACAAGATTTTGTTTAAATAAATGCTGTTGTATTTCTCAGATAACCTGTAAACTATTTTAAGTCCACTGGTCAATTTCTGAAATGAGGATATTATGACTTATGAACTAATCTTTATATAAAAGAATTAAAGATGGTTTTATACATATATAGGTCAAAAAATGGTTGTTGCTTATTTATTTTTGCTTCTTAAAGACCAGTCAGACCAAGGAATTCAACTCCTTTAACATAGGTCAGGAAATCTCCATTTTAAGTCATCCTTTGACCGCTGCATACATTACTTGGACCCTTGGTGGTTGAGGAAAAGTCTCATTGTTATTAAGGTAATCACAATATTATGTATAGATATTAGTAAGTATCACCATTTTTGATCATTTAAAACATTAATTAAAATGAGTTTATTTGTTGTCACACATATAATCTCTGGGTGAGTAGTATTCAGTTTACAAAGCATCGTCTTATATAAATGCTGTATTTGTACTCAAATAGCTCCATGTTGGCCTAAAACAGGTAAAGCGCTAAATATACCCATTAACTTGTTTGCTTAGAGACATGTAACTCATTTATTGTTCATAACATGTTCATGTTGATCTGGTGTATTGCTCACTCCTTAAAAATGAAAATATACATCCTATATAAATACTTAATGAAATATCTTCCAAGAGACATCAACATTTGAAATTATGATTGGTCTCTGAAAACTAAAAATCAATACATAATAGATCTTGGGTTTATAAATGCAAATTACCTTAAATTGGAAAAATCTGACATGACCTTAAATGTGGCTGTATTAAGCCTCAACATAAAATCTAACGAAAATAGACACCATCAACCATAAATAGAGGGTTTGGTTATCATTAATACAGACCAAAATAAAAACAAAAAGTCAAGAGGTCAAGCATTTAAGTACCTCTTCATGCATAATCCAGGATGTTGTTGATCCTTGTCGTAAGTATAATTTATTGTGGAAATGGGCACATTAGTCAACTTAGCTCAGTGATTGAGCATTTTCTTGTCTGTGTTATTACACGGTCTACATGCATCCTTCTTATTTTGATACGTAATCTGCTTTCCCATGTGGTATTTACAGACAGAACATAGGGTTAGGATTTGGGGGCCTGAAGCATCTGATTCCTTTAGCAGAAACAATTCAAATTGGAAATAAAAAAGTTAACATTGAATTTTATACAATTTTCATATGAATCTTGTTTAAACTGCTTTGAGGAAAGGTTTCATGGGAGACCCCCACAAGAACATTCTCTGGTGGCCCTTCTACCCCCATCTCCTTCTCAAAAGCCTTGCTATTCATTTAGAACAATGTTGTAAACATCTATATATGCAAATTTTATTTTCTTAGTGTCCATTTTTGTAGGCTTTATAGCATTTAGAAAGTTGATGGAAATAATAGATGCACATCCTACTTGAATGAGAAACTTGTTATCAATCTCTGGTCAACAGATTGAGGTAAATTTTTATGTTAAGCCAAGAATTTTTGCCTATTTTTATCTGTTAAATGTTAGTATATACAACTAATAAATTATTTTAATTTTTTGTTAATCATTACTTTTGTTTTAATTTACATGGGAAAGGAAAAAAATCATTCCTTATAAATAAATATGAATTGGACATTGTGATTCTTTTGTAAAAACTTACTGATCATGATCTATTCAACTCATGTTTTGGAGTAGTTTTGAGTTTGTAGCCTCTGTCTCTTCAACACTGTATTTTCTAAAAGATATTATTTAGGTTAAAAAGTGTACAGTTATCCTTTTTTGCATAACTTTTATTTACGATTAAAGAGAAGATGTTTCTTTGTCACCGTGTAGGGAAATAACCAAAAAAGGGAAAATGTTAAAAATAATAACAAAAAATAAAGTGAAGTCAGGCCGTTGAGGTTAAAAGCTTTTAAAAATTACATGACTTGGGGTGCCTGGGTGGCTCAGTCAGTTAAGCATCTGCTTCAGCTCAGGTCCTAATCTCACAGTTGGTGAGTTTGAGCCCCACATGGGGCTCTGTGCTGACAGCTCAGAGCCTCCAGCCTACTTCAGATTCTGTGTCTCCCTCTCTCTCTGCCCTTCCCCCACTTTCATTTTGTCTTTCTCTCTCTCAAAAAATGACTGAAAATAAAAAAAAAACAAATAAAAATTACATGACTTTTTTCCAAACTCTAAGACTTTATAGGCATAATTAGTCATGAATTATGAGTTATGAAAGCTTTCTTCTGCCCCTCTATGAGTTAAAAATTGGAGACCTTTCCCTTGTTTTTTCATTCCCTCATTCTACCCTTCACGATGAGGTCAGTGTGGGAGGTTGTGATGGAAGGGTCACGAATGCAAACGTTCAGGGAAGAAGATGAAAATTTTCTATCTGACTTCCAGACATTATAAGAGATTTTAAAAGTGCTGTGTAATTTCTTTATAACTAACATTCACCACATTTAATTAAATTTTTGCATCATGCTGTTTCTAAATCATCAACAATGCAGGAAATATACATGGAAATTACCTTTCTAATGGATTGTAGTTTATGTGAACTTATACAAATTATATTTATACTCCTTGCCAAGGCAAGCATATTTTAGAAATATTCCTGAGGGAAATCCT
Source organism: Paguma larvata (assembly GCA_030068075.1). Taxonomy (NCBI): domain Eukaryota; kingdom Metazoa; phylum Chordata; class Mammalia; order Carnivora; family Viverridae; genus Paguma; species Paguma larvata. The sequence continues at coordinate 123,140,152 of CM057823.1, read as the reverse complement.
AGTTGAGAACACCACTTAGTGGTTGTCAGAAGGGAAACCAGTGGTTTGAGTGCTGATGGATATCAGATACCAGGTAAGTGGTTTATTTAAGCTATCTTGTTTAATTTTCTTTACAGGTCCAAAAAATAGGCATTAACCCCATTTTTAAATGAGAAATATAACTCTCATAGGGACTATATGCCTATAGTCATTTCCTAGAACTGCCATAACAAATGTTCACTAACTTAGTAGCTTAAAACAGTAAAAATTTATTATCTCACAGTTCTGGAGGTCAGAAGCCTCAAATAAAGATGTCAACGTGGTTGGTTCCCTCTGAAGGCTCACAGGAAAATCTGTTCCATGCCTATCTCATAGCTTCTGGTGGCTACTGGAATTCTTGGTATTTGGCCTGTGAACTTCTTACTCCAACCTCTGCCTGCATTTCCACACGGAGTTCCCTCTGTATGGCCCTCTGTCTTTCTTTTCTGTCTCTTATAAGGACATTAGATTTAGACATCTGTAATTCCAATATGATGTCATTTCATTTCAAGATCATTAACTCGGGGTGTCTGGGTGGCTCGGTTGAGTGTCATGATCTCAAGTCATGATCTCACTGCTTATGAGTTCGAGCCCCACATTGATTTCTGTGCTGAGCCTACTCCAGATTCTGACTCTGTCTCTCTGCCCTTCCCCTGCTCATGTTTTGTCTCTCTCTCTCTCTGTCTCTAATATAAATAAACATTTTAAAAAAGATCATTAACTTAATTATATCTGTAAAGGCTCTATTTCCAAATACAATCACATAATGAACTGGATTACCCTTTGGAAATATATTTTGGGGGTGACTCTTCAGCCTACTACAATGTGCAATGGCAGAGTCAGAATTCAACTTCTGTTTTTTTTTTTTTTTTCTGACTTTGGAATACAAATGATTTCCATCATTCAATACCAAACCAGTAAATATGGTCCAGGTTCCATATTAGAAACAAGATAGTACTCTTAACAAGATAACTAAACAGTCCATGATTTTGAGGGGTTTATAATGAAATATGACTGGCTTTTTAATTTCCAAAAAATCAACAATATCATCTCATTCTAATAACAGAGGGAAAATATAATTTAAGTTGCCTAATGAAATATATTACCATATATTACCTCTTCGGTTAAGTATATTTTCTGTATCATTTATTATTTTAAAACCAGAAGTTGGCACACTTGGGTGGCTCAGTCAGTTAAGGGTCCTACTCTTGATTTCAGCTCAGGTCATGATCCTACATTCATGAGATTAGGCCCCAGTAGGGCTTAGTGCTGAATGTGGAGTCTGCTTGAGATTCTCTCTCCCTCTCTCTCTCTCTATCTCTCTCTCCCTCTCCCCAACTAATGTGAGAATATGCACACTCTCTCACTCTCTCCTTCTCTTCAATAAACACACACACACACACACAAAACAACAACAACTAAAAAAACCCCAAAAAATGGAAAATGAAAAAATTCAATTAGATAACATCATTAGATGTTAATTATTATGAGAATTAAATAACTCTTTTAAATTTCTTGTATTAGAAAGATTGACTAAATATAAAGTTAGCTTTTAAAGAAATATTAAGATTTTAAAGGGAAAAATAAAATAGCACTTATTATTAATTAAACTCTAAAATACCATAAATATTTTGAGTATGAAAACTTAGAGAAAATTATTCTATAATTTAAAAGGTTATTCATAAAATAAATAAATAAAAGTTTACTTGGTGTTTGTTTCTGAAGGAAACAATGTTAATAATTACTGAAATATGGCAAATTAAATAGTTTGAAATGTTAGATTACCAGCTATATTATTTTATAAAGATCATGAATTTTAGAAAAATATAGCTTTCTAATAGTTAAAAATATATTTATATTTATAAATATTGCACATATGGAGAAATTTCTAGGTCTGCTTTTTTCTTGTTGGTGTTGGGTTTTTTCATTATTGTGGGATATTGTGGCTCATAAGTGATGGAGTGTCACAATTATCCTATCTGTTCTTTTGTGTTAAGTATCATAGCATGAATCAGCCAGCTTGTGTTTTTACATACATCATAGTAACTGGATATAAATAGCTTGCTTTAAGAGGCATTTGGGTATGTTTCATATTAGAATACTTTATAGCAAAAATTCTAAATTAAAACAAAAAACTTTAACCTAGTGACTTTATATAACTAAATGAAGATTTATATCTATAAAGTACAACACACTCTCATAGTATTTGCATGATAATGTGGCTTTTAAAAATAAAATATTGGAGTTTTTCTTAAAATGAAGTAAAAAATAATCAGTAACTAAAAAAAAAAAAAAACTACTGAAGTAGTTCCTCAAAACCTTCACTTGAAATCAGATTTGAGGTTATACAAATTTTCAACAAACTTCAGAGATGGAAGGTTGACTGATTTGAAAGAATCGATTCCATATAGAGTTTTTGAAAGAAGAGGAAATGAGGTAGGGATGAGGAATGAAGCTTGCAGGGTAAGGAGGAAAGATATGGAAAACTGGGAGTCAGGATCTTAAACATCTTTACATTTCCCACTCTGAAGATAATGCTTCTACATTTCATTTTCTTCTACATTTCTGTCAGTCTCCTTTCCTTCATGTTCCTACCTCTTAATTCACCTTCTTTTGCCCATCTTCTCTCTCCACATAAGATAGGGATTCTTAGGTTTAGATTTGGAAGACAGTTTGCATTAAATCTAAGACGTTTCTGTAATTAATTCTTAGGACTATTTTAGGTTTCCTTTCCTTGGTTAATTAAAACCAGCTTGGTCTAGCCAAGTTGGTAATAGGTTATATGTGGACTGAATAGAAAAGAGAATGAAATATTAACAACAGCCAATTTTTTGAAAATTCTTATCTGGTGGAGATATGGGAATAGCTATTTCCTTTCTATTGTATTCCTATTTTTTTCGGTAACTGGAATCTGTGTTGATCAAATTTACTGTCATTATCTCATTTGTTTAGTTATGAGATGTTAGTCACCGCACCTGGGAAATTGCCTGGTTCAGTGGGGGTAGGAGTTATGTAAATTAGTAATTATTGTCCTGCATATTCAGCTACAAAATAGAAACATAAATGACTGAGATTGCAGTCAAATGGAGGGTGAGCTCATATGTGTGGGGCATTTGTGTATCCCTTGAGGGGAAACTATAATTGAGGTACTCCAAAAATGATAGCAACGACTCTTTCATCTTTCACAAATTGTACTTTTTTTCATGATAAATCCTAAAAAAGAGAATGCAGATTTATGTTTACATTCATACCTTAGATTCATTTATCCTTCAGTTTTTTAATGTGTAACTCAGAATGCAATTGGCACTTTAAGATAAGCCACTGAGATTAAATTTGATTTTAACTTGATAATATGAAGCATTTACAGGGCAATTTTGAATAAAATAGATTTAAAAATGTAAAATTAGTTAATACTGGATCTACATATTAATTTCTGCTTTAACTACTTTTACAAGGCAACTCTTTAACATACTGTATCACTGCTATATAAATGTACTCTGTAATTAAAATGCCTAGACTTTCACATAATATCAAAAATATACTATAGGCGAATTAATATACTTTTTTTCTATTTGTGACATTATCAGCCACATGGTTAATGCTCAATTTATTATAATTATATATACTTTTACTTAAAAAAAACCTGAAGTGATCATTATTCCAAATTTGAAATTGAGTCATGTTATTTTGATTACTAAACTACTTTACATAGTCCAAAAAAAGTTTGTGTTTTTTTAGATATCACTATAGGCAGTAAAATTTAATAGTGTTACCTTCAAATTTCCATTTTTTTTTGGTTGCTGTGATTCAATTCAATTCTATTTTTCTCTTTGATGTACCAAAAATAGTAACAGAATCTGCAAAAACTAATCCAATATTTTCAATATGAGCACTATGAAAAATATTTACTACAATGCTTAGCTAGTCCTGCATCTGAAAAAGGATAGGGTTAGGCTTGTATAATTCCCAATAATACAACCCCCCCCTTTTTTTTTTACATATGAGGTAACTGAAGCACAGAGACATCAGGTAACTTACTCAAGGTCTCAAGTCAATGATTCATGAGTTTGCCATTTGATCCTATACATTTTGGCTTAAGTCAAGTGTATGATAACTTTTAAAATGGGGCAATTGTAAGTTTAGAGTATTAAAAGTGAAAGAATAGAAGGTTTTATATACCTGGGATTAACATTAATTATGGCTTAAGTGTTCTGGCATCCAGAAGAAAATGAGAAGCTCATTTTTTTAAAGTAGTATTTCTCTAGGTGTTTCTATAGGACACTAATCCCTTAAAGACACTCCTTTTAAATCGTCAAGAGGATAGCAGGATCAAAAGACTTTGAAAATTCCACATACTCTATTTTTTCCTCTTAGAGTTATAAGGTTATGAACAAACTAAAGTCTTCAAAATTTCCTGGTGTAGAGACAAGCTTATATGTTATATATGATAGAAAGATGATTAGATATATAGATAGGTAGATGATAGATAGATAGATAGATAGATAGATAGATAGATAGCTTCCCTAATAATATCACCCCTTTTATCTTAGGAACATTATTATACTATGGAATTAGGATTCTATGGAACGTGCATTTATAATCACTGACTGGATTGGGAGACTCTCATTACTTGAACAGAGATTTTTAAAAATCTACACCCCAAAATGTACAAATGTCAACAAGACAATATGCAAGTTTATCCAACCATCATTTTCACTTAGCACAATTTTTAAAAATAACTTTTTTTTTAACTTAAGTCTAATTAATGTACAGTGCTATACTAGTTTCAGGTGTAAAAGATAACAATTCAACAATCCTATGCATTTCTCAATGCTCATCATGTCAGTGTATTCATAATTCCCTTTATCTATATCACCCATCCCCCCACCCACTTCCCCTCTGGGAACCACCAATTTGTTCTCTGTATTTAAGAGTCTTTTTTTTTTTTTTGGTCTATTTTTCTCTTTGTTTATTTGTTTCTTAAATTCCACATATGATAGGGGCGCCTGGGTGGCTCAGTCGTTTGAGCATCCGACTTTGGCTCAGGTCTGATCTCTTCATAAGTTCGAGCCCCATGATGGGCTCTGTGCTGACAGCTCAGAGCCTGGAGCCTGCTTCGGATTCTGTGTCTCCCTCTCTTTCTGCACCTCCCCTACTCATGCCCTCTCTCTCTATCTCTCAAAAATGAATGAATATTTAAAAAATAAAAATAATTCCACATATGAGCAAAAGGATATGGTACTTGCCTTTCTCTGTCTGACTTATTTTATTTAGCATTATTTCCTCTCTATCTGTTCATGAATATGCAATGGCAAGATCTCATTTTTTTACATTTATGAGTAGATTCTATTATATACATGTACCACATCTTTAGCCATTCATCTATCGATGGCCATTTCGGCTCCTTACATATTTTGGCTATTGTACATAGGGCTGCAAAAGCTTTGGAGATGCCTATGTCTTTTCAAATTAGTGCTTTCATTTTCTTTGGATAAACAAAGATTTCCAATAGGAATTACTGGATCATATGGTAATTCTATTTTTAATTTTTTGAGAAGTACCATTCCATTTTCTACAGTGGCTGTAACAATTTTTACTTATGACAATTTTTAAAGTGAAATTTTGAATTTTTTAAATTCAGGTGATAGTGAATATTTTGTGTTTTAACAAAAAATATCAAAATATATTTAAGATTAGAGGTCAGAAAAGGCTTTACGACAAAATATTCCCAGTGGACCTGAAAGAGGACAGGTCCCTGCTCTAAAGATGAGAGTATTCCAGGCAGAAAGTGAAATTAAGCAAATAATGTAAATAAAATGTTCAGGAAAGATGAGTCTTAGAAGAAACTTCAAAGAATCTTGGCTAACAAGTATGTCTTTATTCACTGAGAAATTTACTAACTTTGTATTTCATGTTTTTCCTCCTCTTTTTTAATAAGCATGTCTTATGTTTGTAATAAAGACAAGCACATTTTAAAAACTGAGGCTGCAGAGAGAGCAGAATCAGGGTAGCTGAAATTAAATTGTTTTTTCCCTTCAAAGGTCAAAATAAAAAAGCCGAAAATGTTCTGTTCAAATTGGGAAAATAGGTATACTTTGTGTGTGTGTGTCTGTGTGTGACAGAGAGAGAGAGAGAGAGCGAGGGAGGGAGGGAGAGAGAAACATTTAAGTGTGTGATAGTGGTATTTGGGGGAATGGGCATTTCCAGGTATGGATGAAGATAAAGAGCAAAGCTTGTAGTGTACTTATGAGAGTGGGTAAAATGAAAGATTTGAATGAAATGAGAGATTTGAATCTCTGTTTTGCTCTATTGGAGAATAAGAATTTCAGACAGTGGCAAGGTCCAGGTGGCACACATGAGCTGAAAAACTGAAGAAGGATCAAAGGCATCAAATGAATGACCAAATGTTTGGTCGTGTTATGAAGTTATTACTAGAAGTAAGCATATGAGCAGATGGATGACCAACAAACGTGTATGGGGGGAACACTGTGCAGTAGACTTTAAACGAGAATGAGATATTTGAGAGAAGATAGTAAAAGGGAAGCAAAAACGAGGCAAAAATGAGTCAATGCCAATGACAGTGGTCACTGAGTAGGTGCTCAATACAAACGAATGTTTTCCTAGATTTCACCTTCTCTTAAAGTAATTAGCCATTTTGTTGTTTTCACTTTGGAATGAAGTTTTAAGACTCAAGAAGTCAGTAATCCTTTTGCAAGAGAGAATGAATCTTTAAGTATAACCAGTTTCAGTGATATCGGTGGGAGCTATTATTATAAACAGTATACGATCATTTATCTAAACTACTTCAGTTTTATTTTTCTGTCATCTGCTCTCTGAGCATATTTCTGACAGTGAAAATTTTATAAAAATCGTTTACTAAAATGTCTAGTTTGGGTTTCTACTCGTATCTTAGATAAATTACAACTCTGAATAAGACTCGAAGGTATCATTTTTTAATGCCAAGTCAATAAAGTAATGCATGTTCAGAGTAGTGAAAATTAAGCCTCTATCATTTCTATTATGGAAATAATATATAAAGGCATTAATTGCTTTCAGAGACTGAGGCATCTGTGCTGAGGTAGATACAAATTTCATGCTGCTTAAAATAAGGTTAACTGTTCAATATAAAAAATAAATTCCTCTAATATTTGTTATAATAATGATTTCCCCTAGTTCATATTTGGAAGAGTACTATTTATTTAACATTTTGGTCAGTAAAAATTGTGATATTTTCAAGAAATTTCTGAAAGATTTTAAGTTCTAGTGACAACTGAAGAAGAAAACAACAGTTATATGTTAAGCAGTAAAGATTATTATTGTAAGAAATGTCATCACCAAAGAGGACTTTCAGAGTTCTAGATCATGAATGATATATAATAGACTTGTAATCTGGACATTAAGCCTCTTTGATTTGCGCTATGCCTTGACCAGTATTTAGGATGCGTTCCAGAATTTTCGTTTACCTTTGCTCATGTAGGTAATTTTTTAAGGGTTACGCTTTAAGAAGGATTTTAAATGTATACAGTTGCTACTCTTTTTATCACAAGAAGAAAAGATTAGACTTAGCTGAGAGCAAATATTTTCATATGATATTCTCAGCAATAGTAGGGTAAGAAGGTTTGGCATGGTCTTTGCATTTGCAATATGTAACTAATGTACACAATTTACAGATGGATATTGATATTTGCTCTATTACCTGATAGTGAAGTGATATGTAAAATTTATGCAGAGTATGGAAAAAAGTCTTAATTATCTGATTATCAGATGCATAGATTCTCTGAAGACACTTTTCTTAAATGTAGGATAGTATATGTGTTTTTTACATTATCTACTGAAATAATAAAAAATTCTTTCTTTTCTTTTGAATTCACAGTCATGACAGTTTCTTTTCTAAAATTGAAGTACAAAATAAAGGAATTAATACATGATTTATCTGCTATAATATGAAAAGCAGTTTTACGAAAATAGAAATGAAGGCCATATTAAGTAAGAACTTTATGCTCTTTTATGCATAAGAGCTGACATGTGTTTTTCTCTGTGTAAGCCTATGACCTTTATTGGCAGTTGTCTTAATTCTTTAAGGTTGGTACAGGACATTTAGAGAAAGTCTCACATTCACTGATGGCTGAGAATCAGTTTAAAGCAAAGCATTGAAGCCTAGATTGTAGTCCACCCACAACAACAACAAAGGAATAGGAAGTAAATGAGGCGGCCAGCAATGATGAGGCAAGCGGGGCTTTGTGAGCAGTGAAAGTCAGTGAGGCAAAATGGACCATTTTCCTCCCACTGATATATCTCCCTTGGTTTTTGCTTGGAGCTGGACTCAATGACTAAATTATCCTCTGATCCCTTTTTCTTGCCTTGCCTTGCCTTGCCTTTTTTCCCCCTTTCCTTTCCTTTTTTCCTTTGTCTCTTCGTACATGGTGTCATGGAACATATGGCTTCACAACAGGGTTTAGACAAAGGATAGCGATGTTCCTGTAACATCTAAATTTGAATCACCACTTCTGACCTCCCAAATTTTGGGCATATATTGAACCGCCAAACTGATATCTTCCTTTAGGTATGGATATAATCATTCTAAAATTTATAGGGTCAAAATGAAACACTCAATATTTACCTTTGAAAATGTCCCTCCCCGTGTTTCATCTCGGTAAATAGAAATCAGGTTTTAAGCCAAAAAAAATCTAGGAGACCTCTTGGACTCCTCTTTTTTCCTTCACCCTAGCAGTTGGTAGCATCAAATCCTGTCACCTGTACCTTCAACAGACATTCTCAGTCCTTCCATTCATGTTTGTTTCTATTATGACCACCTGAATCCAAACTAACATCAATTCTTATTTCTACCATCACTTCCTGACTGATCATCTATTTTCTGCTATTGTTTCCCCCTAAATCTAATCTCCATAAGGTAAAGGAATATTATTTTTAAAAGATAAATCAGGACAAATAAGCCTTGTACATAACCTCTCTCTTTGAAATTCTCCAAGGGTTTATTTATTGTGATATAAATCCCAACTTCTTGCCATGGCTTAAAGGGCCCAATTCTTCTGCTCTGTCTTTTATCGCTTTTCTGACTTACAAATACTTTCTCTTCTCTCTGCCACTACTTTTCTGTCATACTATCCTGATTTGTAAACTTGATTATACCTTATGATTTTGCACTTACATTCTGTCTGGTGAATATGCTTTTGCCCCAGATCATTTTTGTCACCTGAGTATCAGCTCGAATTATACCTACTTTCTTTCACACTTTTTAATATTAAATTTATGTTCTCAACTTATTTAATTTTTTGCTTATGCACCTAGCTAAGGTATAATTTCAATGAAATCAAGGACCTTTCTGGTTAATTTTTTCTTATATTCACTGCCACAAGAATGTCTAGCACATAGTAACTACTGAACATTTGTCACTTGAATAAATAACTACAAATTATGTTTCAGTTTCACAATTTATTCACATAAAATGTTTAAAGCAAGTGCTGACAATCACACCAGGCATTGTGAGAGGACATATGATGATTCTAATAATGTAGCTAGTGTTAAGGATGATGCCTAACCAAGTGAATGCATACATGATACATTTATAATTCAGTTATTAAATTTCAAAATAGATACTGAGGGGTGCCTAGGTGGCTCAGTCAGCTGAGTTTCTGACTTCAGCTCAGGTCATGATCTCATGATTCATGAGTTCGATCCCCCACATCTGGCTTGCTGCTGTCAGTGCAGAACCCGCTTCAGATCCTCTGTCACTGTCTCTTCCTTCCCCTCCTCCACTCATGTTCACTCTCTATCTCTATCTCTCTCTCAAAAACAAAGAAACATTTACAAAAATTTAAAAAATGAAAACAAAAACAAAATAGATACCCGAAAGCACTCTTGTGAAGTGAAGTACGTAAGTTTAGTCATTGCTACTGCCCCAGGGCTCCATGATTCTGGCTGTTATACCAGTCTTGTGTTAAAGAATGTATTATAAAACCCACAGCGCAGGCAAGAGGAACCTAAAGAAACATGACACTTGAATGTGATATGCTCATAGGATATTAGAACAAGAAAGGGGTATTAGATAAAAATAAAACTAAGGGAATCTAAATAAAGTATGGACTTTAGTAAATACTAATGTATCAATATTTGTTTATTACTTATGATAAAAGTATCACAGAAAAATTGTTAATTGTAAGGTAAGTGGTCAGGAGAGGGCAGGGATGGGAGGGTGTATAGGAATTCTCCATACTATCTGCTGCTTTTTCTGTAAATTTTACATTCTGTGAAAAAAAATTAATTAAAAAAATCAGTTTCTCACTGAGAATAGCCTTAAAGTAAATAAAATATCTCCCCTTGTAAATATTGTGGTAGCATGGTTCTCTAGTCACCTCCATTCTATATTAAGCCATCTTTTGCCATTTTACAGAAACAAAAATTTACTAATGATATTGCCAATTAAATCGTGTGTTTCACCTTGCATAATATTGTAAAGAATAAACTGTTTTAATTATGGTGGCTATATTAGTCTGGATGCTACAAAGAAACAAAACTAATAAGAAATATAAATATATATTTATATTTATAATGTCTATCTTAGATCATCTCTATATATTATATATTATATATACATAATACACCTGTTGTCTAACTTTACCCTAAGGAACTGGCTTTTGTAGTTACGGAAGCTAAAACGTTCCATATCTGAAGTCGGTAAGCTGGAGATACAAGACAGCTGGTGGTATAGCTCCAGTTGAAGTTCAAGTCTGAAGGTTCAGGCAGAGAGAGGTTCTCCCTTAGACTTTTGTTCTATTCAGTCCTTCGGAAGATTGGAACAGGCCTGCCCACATTAAGAACAATCTGCTTTACCTCAGTTTACTGATTCCAATATTGCTCTCATCTGGAAACACTCTCTCACACACACAATTATAATAATGCTTAGCCAAATATCTCACCCCTCGATGGCCCAATTAAGTTGACATATAAAATTACCCATCACAGTGACTATCTGGAAATTGTGAATTAAAATGAAATTCAAACTTTCATTGAAAGCTAGACTTCTGTAGCAAAGTTAGTGAGTAGGAATTTATTTTGGCACAAGCCCAGTGAGCACTAGTGTATTATAACTATGTTCAATTGATTTTTCCAATACTTGTCCAATATTTCAGTTGAGAAAAAATGAAATAAAATAAAAATAAATATTTAAACACAAAGTATATGTGAATAGAGTAAGAATGAATTCTCTTATAATTTCATTTCATATGGAAGAATTTTCTAAAAGGGCAGAAATTTTCTGAAAGAAAATAAGAGGTTTCTTTTTCTTTTTTTTGATTTGTCAACTAGTTGATAAAATGCTAACTGAAAAGATAATATAACTTCAAAAACAATCTGTAACTTTAGTATTGTATTTACTTACATTTAAGGGAACATATTTTCAGCTGAGTTAAGTTTGTTGACTAGGAATGCAAAGCATTGTCTAGAATTTTTGTTTCTAATGTATGTTTTTTGATACATTGGCACTTTAATACTTGCCAGGCTACCTTAAACTATTCGCCATACTATGCATGTCTACGTTCTGTGAGCCATATCCATTGATTTATCATTTCATACATCCAAGATCATCAAATACAACTTACCTTCTCAACCCAATATTGGTTCAAGGACTTAGTAATCTAGTTTAATTTGCACATTTTCACACACCACGTACTTTCCTTTTCCATAATGGAGGGCAGCCAGAATTTAATTAGATCACAGAGTTCACACCACAGGATATACAGTCTTTTAATTAGTGGCATATATTGTCTCAGATATATACCTAGACACAATCATTAACATTATGAACAAATCACACAGAAGCCCAGAGTGTTACTGGAAGCATATTTATTTATTATTTATTGTTTTCATTTATAAAAGTACATCTGCATTCTAAGTTATTAGGAGGATATAAAAAGAACATTATTTAAATTAAAGGTCTTCTAACACTAATACTACAGCACAAAATACAATTACATGTGAAATGTATGTGTTTCCTAGGACTTCTTAACTGCAGAGATAACTGCAAAATTCTATCATTCTATTTTTTTCTAAACTAGATTATTTTTCTTTGTTTCAATGAGACATCATGCACAATTTATCCATAATACTATTAAAAACATCGGAAACCTTACATACATGAAAATAATTTGGATCTTTTCATTCTTCATTCAAAACATATAGTTTTTGTTCAGTTAAAAATGTCCATGTCATTATCATTTCATTGAATGTTTTTTTTTTTCACATGATCTTTCATCTTTTCAATTCATTAGACTATAGAGGTATTGAAGTTTGTTTCTGCATGTAGAACAAAATTAGTGCATTTTAACATTCATTCATTTCATAAAGGAAAAAAAGGCTGCAACTGAATCTCCTAAACACTTCTACACCTAAAATTAAAAAGAATATTACAGTAAATGGTATCCCTTTGAGATATGACATATTTGTGTAAAAATGTAAAAGGTACCATCTGCAATTTTAAGATGAAGAATTTTCTTTGATTAAAATGAATATTTTTGTGTGTCTCAGCTTGAATAAATTGCAGGAAATTAAAAATAAATGATTTAAGAACAGTATTACATAGGAAAGAATATAAAAATGTCATCAGTATTGGAGACATTGTGTAAAATGTTTCCCAAACCGTAATGGTCTATTTCTGTATTTTATTTCTCTTGCTTATTAGTTACTTAAAAGTGGACAAGTTGAATTGATTTCTTTTAGGGGATAGGGTAGAAAAATATTTATAGAAAATAAAACAAAACAAAAAGATTTATGCAGGAAGTTTTTATAGGAGCATCACTGCCAACATTTCTTATATGATTAATTTTGCCTCTTTTTTTTTTCCTTTTTGTGGCTACAGAGGTATTCGAGAGCTTTTAGTTCAAATTATTTCCAAATTAGGAAGGAAAAGATGAAAGTGTTTAAACTGTAAATTCTCATATTTTGGTTTATTTCTACTACATGGATCATATTTGAAGAGCGAACGTGGTTTGCATGCTTATTTTGATTTTGTTTGGTTTTCTCTAAAATGTAGATTTTTTTTAGCTGGAAAAGAGAGAGTTTTTGTATGGTGTTTGCGTTTAAGTGTTTGCTTTCATTTAATATAACTCATTTTTGTAATCACATGGAAACTAAATAGCAGATTTATTTTGCAGAGATGCTTCTAGCCTCAAATGTAACTTCCTTTTTACTAGCAGATATCATTAATAAAAGCTTCCATTTGAATACCTTAACGCATTTATTTTTTGTTCATGAGTATATTATTTAAGGAAACCTGCAACTTGTTTCATTCAAACCTGGGAAAAAAGAAATTAAAGCAAATAAACTAACATTAGCTCATGCAAATCTAAAATCTTTGTCAGTGTTTCACTATATTTCAAAGTTGTGGGAAAAACTTGGTATTCTACTATTCTCACAGTGAGATGTGTGTACCCATTTTTTAAATAGCAGACACACAATACAATGTAACTATTAATTTAGGTTGACTGTTGAGTCATCTATTACAGAACTTTCAGTTGGGTCATTGTTTTCTCTTTTTGTTGTAATGTATGGAATATGTCATATTTTATTAAAGGTAAATGACTGAGATGCTAGTGTTGTCTTAGGAACGTTCAAATCAATCTTTAATAGTAATTAGAAGAGATCACAATTATTCTTGACTGGAATACTTTAAGACTAAAAATCTTTTTTTAGTTATCATGTCCTTTCCCCTTTTCATCACTAAATAAGCATAGCAACAATTTACAATCTTTTCAAATGAACATATGAGATGCTCAATGACTTATCTCATCATGTATCAACTATTTCATTTTATTTCACTCTAGCTTTTATTAAGGTATGATAGACTAAAGATGTTTATTTAGGTTGTACAATCTGATTTTTTAAAAGATGTACAATATGATTTAATATACACACACATTTCGAAAATGCAGTCAAGTACACATCCATTAGCTCACCTCACATACTTTAGTTACTTTTTTTGTGTGTGAGAATACTTAAGATCTAATCTCCTACCAAATTTCAAGTATATATCAACTTGTAATAAAATACATTTCAATATTTCCTAGAGTGTACCGTTATATGACCTGCTATGTAGTGACTCATCATGAAGAAAATTTCGAAATAACATGAAAAGGGAATCTGAACAGATGCAGTAGATAGCTAAGCCTTTGTAATCCTTTTTCACTTTCACTTGCTGCACCGTTTCCTTTAAACATGTTTCTGTAATGTCCTTTTTTGTGTGATCCCTAAAGGAATGTGGTCTCACGTATGCCGTAGCATAGCTGAATGTTTAACCCATCACTGTTGTGCTATTAAACTGTATGCAAAATGTTAAATTTATTTTTGCAACAATTGGGTATGCATATTTCATTACTTTGACCTTTCTTAGATGAGACATTTTGCCAAATGCGTTGTGGGATGTGGTGAAAGCGTGGCACAACCTACAATGAGGAGGAGGAAAGTGGAAGAGCAATACCGTGTGAACGGGAACGTGGAAAGCTGTAGCCATTAGAGAATAGAAAAGAACAGTTTCTTGGGGAAGGACAACTAAGAGAAAGTGTGCATACTTGAATAGAAACCATGAAACGTTGTTTCGGTATAATAGCATTCACATTGTAATCTTGCTGACTTGTCTAGTTTTGTTTTGAACCTTTAAATCCATCAAGAGCACTATAAAGATATTGGTCATTTATACCCCGTTTAGCAGCACCCAACCATTACTGATGTCTTATAATGCTTTGTCTTTTAAGTAACCCTTTAAAGTACACCCTAAGCTTACATTTTGTTCAGGATCTGAGGATCATGAAATGCGTTGAGCCAATAAAATATGTTACTTTTGATTTTTCAATACTTTCCTTCTGCAGATATTAGCTCCCTTCACTGCTAAGTTCTTGGGTTTGGCTGATGATCATCCCTGCCCTAATCTAAGTTCAGTACATTCCATTTCCAAAAATGCATCCCATTTGAGTGGATATGCACACATCTGAAAGCATGTATGAACACAGGGAGGTTTCACACCACTTACTTAATGTGTCTTGAGTAGTCCGTTGTTCACTGAGCTGTGGCCTCTCCATTTGTATTATGGTGAACCATTTCACCTCATAATGATTGACAAAAGGTGCACAAATGACATTGCTGACTCTGTCCTAAAGTCTTTAAAGGGAGAGAGCTTCATGCTAGATAGTTTTAGGTTACCTGGGAGTGCTTTGAAGAAAATGTTCCAGAAAACGGTAGGTAAAGATCTGTAAACAATTAGGCATCAGTGAAAGTCCTTCATCATTATAAAAGATATCATAAACACAACATTAGATTGCGGAGATGTGCAAGTACTTTTATGGAAATTATCTGCAAGCAATGTTCTTTGAGCCCACTATGACCTCCGGGGATTTGCAGAAAGTGGAAGAGAATTTGCTAACATACCGTGTCTGGTGCGCCACACACACATTACCATAGCAGCTCTGTATTAACAATTTATTTTTTCAGTCATTTCAGGTTCTAAAAAATGCAACCCTGCTGTTCCATGAGCATGCACATATTTGAAAGCGTGCATGAACAAAGACTTTGAGAATTACTGGCATAGGGCATCCAAATTGTCATTAGCCTATTTTACAAGGGATGTTAATCAAACATTGAGTGGAATGAGATAAAGATAATTAGCCAACAGGAATGTATAGCTAGATTTCTGGCACAAAAAGAATGTAAGAAAAATATTTTGAAAACCTAAGGTGTATTTTTTTAAACAGATAAGCAAATGTCTAGAAAATAATACAGCAAAATTATTATTTTTCTTCGGTCTAGCAATGGGTTATTTAAAGCTGACATTTTTATAAAATGGAAAAACATTAATGAAGAACAATTTAGATCTTTTGAACCCAGTTAAGAAATGGTAATTTCTCTGGCTACTTGCTCAAACCCTGTGGGAAGGTGAGCTGCCCAGCTTTTTTAGGACACTTTATTTAGTTCTCATTTTCATCCTGAGTTCTTCTCAGATATTACTCTGCAATATGTTCCCCTTCTCCTTTTTTTTTTCTTAAATAGCAACGACTTTCTCAAATATGGAAAGCAAAAATGTTTAATCTCCATCCTTTTTAGCTAACTGCTCTATTCCAATTCTACAACTGCTTGTCCAGACACTGGAATGTATGTAGGGATCTGGTTCCCGTGGTACTCTTCCTTCTGGTGGCAAACGGATATCTAATAGTCCTATTAAAGACAAAGGCAACAATAACAACAAACATCTTCAAGGAGGCCAGTGGTGATTTTGCAGAAAAGTGTGTGTGTGTCGGTGTTTTTAGGTGGAAACCTAGACAGATTTCATTAAATAGAAAGAAAAAAAAACATGCAATACATATCTGTTCAGTAGTATATTGATGTTTGCAGAAAACCCTTATCAAAATTTAATGACCCTAAAGGTAGATATTGATTTTCCTTTCTCCTCAGACAATATTTCATTTGTGATATTGACTTGCCACAAATGAGCGTTTGCTTAAAATACAGTGTTACAATGTTATAGAGTGATCCTGTACAAAAGGCTTGCGGCCCTTTGTGCTCTGGAGGAGCCGAGCAGCTCAGAGTGAGCCATGAGATGTGAAACCAAAGCCACTCTTTCTTTATGTTTCTTTACTATATATATATATATATATATATAGCTTAGAATTTGAATTATTTTTGTTTATTTATTTTTTTTGGGTGTGGGTTAGAGCCCTTAAGTGTCTTGTCAGTGTGAACTTGGATTTGGAACAGGAATAGATTAGTGCCTCAGTGTCTTAGAGCTATTGTGACAAAGTGCCACAAACGGGATAGTTTATCCAAAGTAACTTAATATCTCACCTTTCTGTGGACTTGCAGTTCAAGATCAAGGTATAGGCAGGGCCATATTCCCTCTAAAGAGTCTAGGGAAAGATGGATTCTAAGCCTCCTAACTTCAGATAGTTGACTTGTGGCGACATAACTCACATGGTATTGTCTTTATGTGCTTGTCTCCCTCCTAAATTCCCTTTTTTTATAAGGACATCAGACCTATTTGATTAATGGTCCTAACTCACCCTACTCCACTATATTCTAATTTTAACTTAACTATATTTTATATAAACCCCATTGCCAAATAAAGCCTAAGCTATTTAATTTCAATCATCACACCATTAGAACAACAAAATCAGAAGGTGTGCTATTCTGTGAAACAGCTGGCTCAATCTACTGAAAAATCATATCATAAAAGAGGTGTGCAGTATTAGACTAGAAGAGATGTAAGAGTCATCAGATAAATCCTATAATCTTGAATTATATTCAATTTGGACAGCCACACATACAATTTCTGTGACCATTAAAGAAATTTTAAACATAAATTGGATATTAGTTGAGATAAAAACTTATCGATAGGAAAAAGTTGATCGTAATTGAGAAAAACCAGTTCACAAAAAATAATGCACAATATGTTCTCATATGGTGAAAAAACATGTAAAATCTATATATACAGAAAAAAACACAATGAGGTATATGCAATTATAGCCTTTGGGGATTAAGAAAATGGTGTTTTTATTTTCATATTCTTGTTCACTAGTGTTTTTTAAGCATGCAAGGTGGCATTTTAAAATTCTGAAGTATATATTATTTTAACAAAAACGTCAATATAAGAAATATATTGGGGTAAGGATAAACAGTAGAATAGAACACTTTATAGGGTTGATTCCAGTGTTTTTCATAACTTTTCAGCCACCTAATACTTAGACCCCTTTGTTCACTTCCATCTGTGGTCACATGATCAATATCTGTAAGCCCAGCCTTTTCCCAGACTCCAAACTAGTTCTCTCTTTAGTTGAGAAAAGTCATACTTCAGTAGTTTGATGTTAATTATATTAATATTTTCATTTTTTATCCTGAATTTGTGCTCTTCTTCTACCTAAGACAGAATAAATTAGTGCCTTGTAGAGTTCTTCCATGATTCCTTGATTTTGTAATTTGTGTCAGATTTAAATATAGCCTGTGCTTCATTCATGTCTCTGTTTTGGTAGGGTGTGGAGTAGAATTTCTTAACATCCTTGTGTCCAAGTCTGCAAAGCAATTTTCACAATAACTATCTGGAGATAAATTAAATTTCGTATAGGTCAAGGGCACAGTCCTCCTCAATGCTGCCCTCACTTCAGATATCAGCTTTAAGTTAAGAGATACTTAGGCCACTCACACTTCTGATGAACTGGCTACGAACTGTGAGTTCCTATTACCCTTAAGATTTGATAATTTGATAGATTAACTCACAAAATCCAGGAAGGTACTATATTTACAATTATAAGGTACAATTAGGACCAACCAAAAAGAAGAAGAAGAAGAAGAAGAAGAAGAAGAAGAAGAAGAAGAAGAAGAAGAAGAAGAAGAAGAAGAAGAAGAAGAAGAAGAAGAGGAGGAGGAGGAGGAGGAAGAAGGAGGATGGGGAGGGGGAGGGAGAGGGGGAGGGGGGAGGAGGAGGAGGAGGAGAAGGAGGAGGAGAAGAAGACCCATAACATAAGGTCTGAGAGTCTCTTAAAGGTGGAGCTTGTGTGTCCTTGCTGTGGAGTTAATACGTTTCACCTTCCCAGATATCAATGTTTATCACTCCAGGAAACTCACAGAACCTTTGGGTTCAAGTCAGTGGAATTTCATTAAATTGGCATGGTTGAGCAGATCATTGGCCATGTGCTGACACTCAATCACAAACCCCAGGAGGTTGGACTGGTATCACTATCTCAAATCCCTAGTCTTCTAATCGCAAGGTTGATATTTCCAGCATGACCAGTCCTCATCCTGAAATGATTTCAGGGCTTGCAGACATCTCCTCATTAGCATAAACTAAAGTACAGCCCAGGGGACCTGCTTACATGAATAAAAAGACTCTTCTATCATTTGGGAAGTTCCAAAGGTTTCAACACTTTCTCACAAGAACCAGGGATAACGACCAACTGAATTTTTTATTATACTACACAATATTAAGTGTGGAAGCTCAGCTACTTTAAACTAGCCGTACTGTACACCCTGGTCTGCACTCCACTGATGTGGTGTAAGCCCTGTTAACTACAACATTGGCCTTGTCTGCTGTCATTGTGCTTACCTTGTCCTGTACTTTCTCATCTCTTCCAGCAGGGGCTTCTCCTTGGTGAACATGGGCATCCTGAAGGACATAATTTCTCAATTTTCTCATTTCTAGTGCTAGTCTATCTCCTCTCCTGCTGAATTCTAACCCTTAACTCTGGAGTTAGGATTAGAGAACATTGATTTTTTTGTCCTCCACCAAAATGGAGTTCAGTTAGCTTAGTGTGATATTCTTTTGACTTAGTGGACCCACAGAACATTTTTTCCCACAAGTAACAGCCACAAAGTATTGTCTTGTAATAAAATGATAATCCTTTATCAGCTAGAAGGGACAACTTTTGAAACAGACCTGTTTCTGTGTAACATTTCCGATAGTTTAATTATTGCTTTATATAATCATCACTTTATTACTACCATTGATTTTCACAAAGCTATTACATAACTTTCAAAATCAAGATGTGTTAAGAAGATTGGATTCAATCTGATACATGTTAAAATCTTGTCTTAAACATGTGACCATGTGCAACTTCGATTAGAAAGTCTCTAGTTTTCTAGCTTTGGAGACCTTGAAATATTTGCTAAAAATCCATACATAATGCCTGCTTTATTCAGCAAAGGTGTCTGAAAGCTTAGCCATCAAACCTTAAGTTATCTGGAGTTGTATTCTGCTGTTGGGAATGGCTGTAAGAATTACAGTGTTTTTCTCCTGCCAAAAAGGTCCTAGAGATTTTTATTGTTGCTGATGCTAAATAAAGATATTTTATCATAGATTTTTTTTTCCTTTATAGTAGAGGACAATGTTAGGGCATCATTTCCCACAACAACAAAAAGGTTACTTATTTCTTTCTTTCCTTAAACATTCATTGATAACATTTGTGCATTTATTATTAAATTCTGTAGTGGAAATAAATAAATCTTGATGTACTAACCTTTGAGTTAATTTCTTTTACCCAAAGTAGCTGTCTATATTTCTGATAAATTTTGATATAGCATAACCTATGAAACTCTGTCCGAACTTATATCTGACAATAAGACGGACTGGTGTAGGGTATTAAAGCCTTAAAAGCCTTAAAGGCTTAAAGCCACATGTCTCATGTAGTGAATTTAGCATATGTATTAGTGCCACTTTCTTTTATATAAAAAAATAATACTGGTTGCTATTTGATTGAAATAAATGCAAAAACACAGATGGGCATTCTTGCAATAATTTTGCGTTTTAACAATAATGCAGAAAACATTTTATAAAAGCTAGGTTGTCACTCAACACTGTATTTATTTTCTCTTTTTTGCAACTGTTATCATTCTAAGGAGTATTCTTTGAGTAAGAGAACTGATCATGAGATTTTGTAAGAATGAAAGTAAGGGAAAACAATTTTGATTTTAAGATACAGTAAAACTAAGACATTAAACATGAAGACTTCAAAAACCGAAAGAATTTTGGCTTAAGTAGCAGAACTCAGCTTATAAAAGTTATGGAAATTTATATTGTAGAACATTTCCTAGGTGTACAATAAGTCATCTCCAAAAATGGGAATAGTAATAAAGAGCTAATCACTTGGTGTTAGTAAAAAGACAACTTTATTACAAGAGTTATAAAATATAGGATAATACTAATTGCCACAGGCAGTACCAATTTATCTAGCAGGACTTAAAGGAATAGAAGGATGCCAAAAAGAAAGAGTCAGAGATTTTAATGTGATGCTGAGAGTGATGAGAGATGTGTTATTCTGCCTGGAAATTAGCTAAGTGAGGAATTTAAACTACAGACATACCAAATAACTGTGATGGTCTAGGCTCTACACAAGTCGTGAGCAATATAGTGGTAAACAAAATGAAGGCTCACCCCTGCTTCCAGGAAATATACAAATTAGTGGGGAAGATTAATGCTATTCAAATATATAAAAAACAAAATCATGAGTACAAATCAAAATGTCTGAGAGGGTCCTAAATATGGAGCTTCTGTGATCTCACTGTGAAGTTAGTTTATTTAGTACACACGGAGTTAGTTCTGAAGGGAAAAAACAAAAAAAAAAAAAACAAACAAACAAAAAAAACATAAGACATAATGCAGACCAGTGAGCTCCAAACGTTTTATTCTCTACCCCTGATAGAATTTTGAAAAATTTGTACCTCCTCACACGTTTTTAACTTGACATCTAAATTTATTCATCTTAAATTTGATGTAGTTGTAAAGGCTGTTGCCTTTAGCATATGGTGGAATCTTAACTAATAAAGGTGCTATATCACTCTTTTAAACGTATTTAATGAAATCTAAAAATCATAATTATGTGATACTCTTTTTCAACATCAAAAACACAAACTAACTCTTTAATAACATTTGAAAAATATATTTCTTTCCTTTTACTATTTGAATTGATATTTCCATACCATGACATTTAAATATTTTTTATCAAAGTTTAACATATTTTATGCTTATATACTAAGCTACAAATACATATGTATGAACATTTTTAAATCTTATTTTCCATGTTCACAAGATGCTAAGTGCTTAAAAATATTTTCTATGCTGATTTATCAATTCAATTAGTACTTTCATACAATTAGCTTTATTATAAATTTAGAAAAGTACTTGTAATATATGAAAAATTAAAATTTTATGTGAAACACAACTCATAACATGATGATACTTTTCCTATGTATTTAATGAAAAAGAAAATTATATAAAGCTAAAAGTAAATTGATGAGGCACCCAGCAAATTATTTATTGTTGTTAAATGAAGAAAGAATCTATTTAATATTTTTTATAATTAAATAATATAAATATTGACTCAACTTAGCGAATTTCAAAATGACATTTGATTTAATAAACTTGAAAAACACCTTATTGCATAAGAAATCCTAAATCGGGAAAAAAAGCACATAAACTTTTGTTGGTGGACTTTATCTGATAGTCTTGATAAATTTTCTGTTCCTAGAAAACATTCTGGCTATATGTAAAACATTTTACATCATAATCCCCTGCACTTCCGGCTTTTCTTTTGTAAATTTCCCCCCATCTCTTGACAAGCCCTAGAGATGAGTATTGAGTTTTCCTGCAATGAAATCATTTAATTACCTGGAAAATAAAAGTGCTGTGTTTGATAGCTCTTACTGATGTTCTCTTGACTTTCTGCTCTGTTGTGATTCTCACTCAAGAACAATGCATCCTTTGATGAGGGGTATGGTAGAGGGAAGCAATGGAAGAAGCTATATAGGTAAACAAGAGTTTTCTGGCATGGCTCATACCTCCCACATTTTCATATCCGAATTTCCAACATAAAAATAGTTTAAGGGGCACCTGGATTAAGCCTCCAGGTTAACTTTGGTTAAGCCTCCAACTTTGGCTCAGGTCACGATCTCAGGGTTCACGGATTCAAGCCCCATGTCAGGCTCTGTGCTGACAGCTCAGAGCCTGGGGTCTGCTTCAGATTCTGTGCTCCCTCTCTCTCTGCCCCTTCCCCACTCATGCTCTGTCTCTGTCTGTCAAAAATAAATAAATGTTAAAAATTATAAAAACATATAGTTCAAAATACCACAGTTTCAGTGCTTGATTTTACCCTTAACTGGAATATTTATTGCAAGAAAATACAGGAAGTTCATAATATCCATATCAAAGTTCCATAATATCTATTGGGGAAACCTCCCCTTTCTTAAAAGGAACCAAAAGTTGTAAAACTCAGGGCAGTGCAACATAGCAAGAAGTAAAGTGAGCGTGTGTGTGTGTGTGTGTGTGTGTGCATGTTCACACATTCGTCTGTGCCTGCACGGTGGGACAGAAGTGGCCGGGTGGGGGGGGTATTTTTTGAAAGTTGGTACAATGTATTTGGGTACTGAAGTACTTTCTTAGTATTCTTCTCATGAACTATGACTATGAAGTTGCTCAGAAGCTGAGATCTGCAAACTGATAGCCTTAACACTATCTATGTTCGAATGTTTTCTGAAGTACCCCAGTTTGAGGATCACTGAGCTAGGCAGGGAGCGATACCAGATCTGAGGTCTGAAGAACAGGAAAAACATTTCCAAAAATAGCTTAATAGTCTTTACTTTGTTATTTTATCACCTGAATAGACTGACTTGATATAACTGCTTACGTAATGATCATGTGGTCATTGTAGTGCTTGTTTTAAAAATATTAATTGTATTGGTCAAAATTTGATTGTGTCATTTAACTTTGAAATCCTATAATACGGTTAATATTTGTAATCCTTGTTCAAATCACAAAATCCATTCTGACATTCATATAACTGAGATAAAACTTGGATATTCCTAGAATTTTGCCATACATTGGTACATATAGTAGTATTTGATGGCTACCAGGGAGAAATAAATTGTCCAGGATTTGGAAATGGACAAAACAATTAGTAGGTGTTCTTTCGGTGCATTTCTACAGAATACTCTGGGAATTATATGAGGGTGGAAAGAAAGATGTATTTTTGATTGTCTTTCTATTAAGTAGGCTATTTTACAATTCTGTAGGGGTAGAAGGTAATTTGTAGAAAATTGATAGTAATGCAGTGATTTTTGTCCATAGTAATGCACATGAATCTTCTCCTGTAGAGGTACATTCATTTATACTTAATAGAAAAGACCACTCCAAACACAATGATTTATTGCCCTATAGGATACTAACTGGTTTGCATCTATTAGCAACTTCATTTCAACATTCCTGATTGCCTGTACATAGAAATTTTTCTATGTGCTTCCTAACATCTGTTTGCATCTTCTCTGGCTGTCATAACAAACCCCATTAGGCTGCGTAGCTTGAACAACCAACATTTATTTCTCATGGTTCTAGAGGCTAGCAGTCTGGGATCAAGGTGCCAGTAGGTAGGGTTTGGTTCTTGATGAGGGCCTTCTTTCCTACTTATGTCCTCACATTGTCTTTCTTCACATATGCAGGCAGAGAGAGGGAGAAAGGGAGAGAGGAAAAGACAGGAGGGAGGGTGGGATCTACTTATCTGCCATCTCTTCTTGTTTTTTTGTAAGGACATTAATCCCATCATGGGGGCTTTACCTTTTATTATCTTCCAAATGTCCCACCTCTAAATAGTGCTTTGAGGATTAGGGTTTCAATATATAAACTTGGGCAGGATACATATAGTCAGTCCATAGCAATATCTTACTGGTTTTCTCATTAATAGTGTCAAATAAAGTCTCTGACATTGACCTTGACATTTTACATTTGCATTAGAGTCATATTTTGGGTATTTGTTTTGTTTTGTTTTGTTGAGATTATGACATAGAGAAATATCAGGGAGCGTAAGCGCTGATTAATAGACTGTGGGACCATTTATCAAAATATTAACAATGAGGTATTAAAATATGTCCATCATGGGGCACCTGGGTGGCTCAGTTGGTTAAGTGACTGATTCTTGATTTCAGCTCAGGTGATGATCATGATCTCATGGTTCATAAGTTCGAGCCCAACATCAGACTCTGCATTGACAGTGTGGAGCCTGCTCCGGATCCTCTCTCTCTCTCTCTCTTTCGTTCTCTCTCTCAAAATAAATAAATAAACTTTAAAAAAATAAAATGTATCCACCATGGACTATTATTCTTCTCAAAAAACAATTATAGCCAACTAAGTGCTACATATATTCTTTCACTGTCCTTCCTTGCAGCATTTCCCATATATGGTCCTAAATCCTTTCTTTTATAAACTAACTTGATAAAGGAATAAAAAGATATTCATGTTATTCTTCAAGTTACTCTTCAAGTTACTACAATCATGTTTCTGTCTCTAATCACACATGACATCTCTGAAACCACTTTGGCAAAGGCCACTAATGACTTTCTAATTTCCAAACCTGAGTATTTTTTGATCTTTTTGCTAGCTACCTCTGAGTTCTTTGAATATGTTAAACACTCCTTTCTTCTTGAGACACTTTTCACCTTTAGCATCCTTGACCTTTCTCTGTCTTGGTTTGCATTCTTTCTGTGACTTCTCTTTGAATTTCTTATTTAACTCCAGATCTCTGTACACTTGGCTTCAGTTCCAACCTATTAGGCTGATACAACATTTCCATTTGAAATGTGGAAACCATTTCAAAGTTGCCTGTTATATTAATGACACCTAATGAATCCCACCTGTCTCTCTTTCTCTGATGCACCTTTGCAATGTAATGTTGTATATCATCAACCTTGGATCTTGATTGAGTTTGTGACTTGCTTAGAACACAGTAAAAAGTGGCAGATTGTGACATTTTACATGACACAGAGACATTGCAGCTCTCACTCTTGCCTCTAGGTACTCTTTTTTTTTTTTTTTTTTTTGAGAGAGAGAGAGGGTAGGCAGGTAGGGGTGAGGAGCAGATGGAGAGAGAGACAATCTTAAGGAAGCTCCACGCTCAGCGTGTAGCCTGATATGGGGCTTGATTCCATGACCCTGCAATCATGACCTGGGTGGAAATCAAGGGTCAGATGCTCAATTGATTGAGCTACCCAGGCACCAGCTTCTTGGGATTCTATCTTCAGTCCAACATGTGAGGAAGATGGTATATAGGAGGTAAAGCCGCATGGAGGAAAGAAACCAGTCCAAGACATCTGTGGCCATTTAGTATCTTCCAGTTCAGCTACATTGCTGGCTAAATGCAGCTTCATGAGTCTAAGTGAGATAAGTGGAAAAACTGCCCACCCGAGCTACAGAACTGTGAGAGATTATACATCGTTTTTGTGTTAAGCTACAAATTTTTAAGTGGTTATGTAGCCGTAGATGATTGATACATAATTATATTATGAAATCCCCAAATCTCTCTCCTTTTCCTGGATGCAATTGTCTACTGAGCAATTTCCAGATGTTCTAGAGATATTTCAATGACAACATCTTCAAAACCGAAGTAATGATCTTGTAGTTTCTCCCCTCTACTCCGTAAATCAATACTTATTTCCTCTGCAATTTCTCCCATGTCTGTGAAGGAAATCTCCCACACCTAGTTGTCAGAGCAAGTGTAGAGAAGTTGTCTATGTTACTTTCTCCTCCCATCCTCCATCTTCTCACCAGGTGGCCAAAGTCAAGTGACTCGACCTCCCTAATATTACCCTAATCTCTATTTCACTTTCCTATTTCACTTATTTTACTTAGATGCTACTTTCCTCATGTCGCCTTGGACTTTACACTTCTTCTAATGGGCTCTCTCGCTGTTATCTATAGAATTGTGTAATTTCTCTTTTGTGCTGCTACGAGTTTAACTTTTCTAAAATGCAAACTACATATTATCTGTGGGGTGTCCAGATTGGATGGAGGGACCACCAAATGTGGGGCTCTCGGATCAGGGGAAGGCCAGTGGCATGGGCAGTGAAATAATTTACCCATGGCAGAATAAAAGAGATGAAAGTTTATTGAATACACCACTAGGGAGCAGGGGACAGGACAGCAAAGGAGAGACAATCTGTGAGGAAGAGGTGGTGAGGCCCACAGCTATAGGACAGAGTGAGGGGACGTGGGGACATATGGAATTTTCCTTTTTTTGGTAATCTTAGGAACTGTGCCTGATTATAATTGGTCAGTTAGGGCCTATGGTTATTTTGGGTTGGGTCATTTAATGAGCCTGTTTGCATTCAGCTCAGTGGTCTCTGTGGGCACTTTTGCCTTGGTCTACATTATCATTTTACTTAATTGATTAAAACTCATTATTGACCACAAAACTAAGTCTAACCTCTTCATTAAAACAAAGATGGTTCTCTCTGATTTATCTTGATCTACCTGTCCAGCTTCCTTCCTTCATGATGTACTATCCCATAGCTGTGCTGAACTTCCTGATATACCAACAGACTTTCTCGCTCTGTATCTACTTAAGCTCTCCACTTTTCTCAGAGTACTCTCTCCTCTCCACTGCCTTTAAAAATTCGCAGGGTAAACTGGCATTCCTATGTTTTAAAAATTCTGACCGTACTCCATATGTATACTCTAGGATCAACAGTTATGCCTGCTGTGGGTATTTAGGTAGCTACCACTTCCCTGTATCATACTTAAGATTCCTCCAGAAGCAGAACGCTCTGAAAGCAAGGATTCAGATGCAAGTAGATGATTTGGTAGATAAACCTATATACTATTGTAGAGGAGTGGGAGAGTGAGACAGTAAAGAATAGCCAGTAAAGTGTGAATATCAAGCCAGATACCACTGTGGGCAACTGGAGCTTAATCCTATAGAAAAATTCTGAAAAATGGTAGAACACAAGTGTCAAAATTACTTCTCCTAAGGGAGGAGAGAACTATGGTATTTATATTCCAACTTCAATCATTACCTATGGGCTATCGCTCAATGAAACTATGTGTGTGTGTTGCGGGGGGGTTGTGCATGCTCACATGTGCATGCATGCATGCATGCACACAATTATTCCTTTGGTCTGTCCTAAGGCAAGGACAGAGTAATCTATGACTGCTGATTGGGACCTCAGGAAAAGAGATGCAGGTGAAAGCCAACCTCATACATTGAAATGGAATGGCCTCAGGGATAATAGAAAGTGCTACCCTCTGTTACTAATTTCTTTCTGACATGAACAAAATGCCACCTTTGTCACTGTATTTCCAGTGCATAAGCTAGCAGTGCCTTGCATTTTATTAGGACCACATGGATGATTGTGAAGGAATAAATCATAAACCGAAATATCATTGGTATCAATAGATTACAATTAGCCCTTAGTATTTTCTGTACACCAAGGACAGCACTGTTCTTTATAGGCATAAGTGCATTGGACTAAAGTGAGGTAAATAGTAGAAATTTGAATTATTTTTGCTGGTGGAACTCTGAGGAAGAAAAAACACATTGGTGAATCACCTTGATCAGTAATAATTAATTTCAAAAGTAAAGATCAGGTAACATTTTATTGAGTCACAATAAGCCTAGGCATTTTCAGTTATTCACAACTAATAGTGCAACATAGCAGTTAAGAGTAGGCTCAGTATTGACTGAGTCTCTTGATCTAGTTGCTAGTTTCATCACTTACCAACCCAGCGACCTTCATCTAGTTATCTCATATCCCTGTTCTCTGAAAGAAGCATAATACTTTCATAAATCATAGAATTCTGACGGTCATATAAAAAAACAAATCCAAAGAATATAGAACAATTTGCATGGTGCATTGTGAGTACTTGATAAGGCTAGATACTCTCAGTGTTTCTTAGAGGAGAACAAACTTGTTTTCAAAGACTCCAGGGCTACTGATCTGTGTATCCAATAAAAAGTAAGAACTGTGTTTGAAATGTATGTTTCATCTGTAAAATTTCTGTGACGATTCTCAGCCATTATTTACTACAGACTACAGTTGACTGTAAAATCACATACGCTATGTTTATTCTGTGAGATCAAATAGCTATAACTTCTTAGGTATGCAAACTCAAGTTTGAGAACCAACAGCACAAGCCCATCATAAATAAGAAGAAAAATGTGACTGCTGTGGGGTTTCCTATAATAGCTACACATCAACAAGCATTCTTCATATTAGGAAAAAGACCTTTATCTGTGTTATATTTATCTGCTGTAATTATGTACAACCACACCTAATTAAGACAGTGGTGTTCCAGTCCTGCAGTGGGAAGTTAGGACTTAAAGAAAGTAGCTGACAGGTGGGTAAACAAGTGTGTTTCTGCCTGAGGAACACATACAAAGACCAGAAAACTAAGAGAGTTTGATAGGGCTCCCTATCACTCCTTTATGACAGCAACTTTCTTTCACATGAGGACTGATACGTTTTATACAGTTTAGCAGATTTCTCCTCTTTAACCATGTTCCATGAGGAATGTCAAAGTTGAGTAGGCCTGGCAAGACCTTTACAAATACTAGATACGATAGTCTTTTGTTTGATAACAATATCATACACATGTGAGTTGGCATTAGATCCTTAATGAACACTGAGGTTTTCTATGATAAATTTGTCTTTAAATCCTAGAACAGGAGTTCATTTAGTTCAGTAGTCCATTCTAATAGAAGATCCTCATTCTCTTAAGGTGTGCTCAAATCAATCTGACGATAATGATAAAAGCTTCTTCTATTTAGTTTTTAACTTATTCTTCCTCCAAGGTGGTACTCTATTCTCTGCAGCATCCTTCATGTAAACTTTATGCATCATCTGCTTTTATTTTTCCACTATAGAAAAATTTATTCAGAAGCCAATACCTTCTGTTGTAATGTTTTATAGCAAAAACAAGTTCAGGAGATGATTGAAAACATGACACTGGGGAAATCCTAAAGTCCTCTTCCTGATAGTCATGGAATTGCTGAATAGCTTCTGCTGTCTGATGGCGTTTTCCCTCTGGCCAAGACCGTCTTTTTCTCTCTTTGAAATTTTTTTTAATGAAAATATAGTACTTCAGGGGCAGTATGCACAATCTAAAGGTTGAGAAGACAGAGATGTATTCCAATTCTAGAACTTAGTAAATGATATAAGAATACCATAAAGTGTTCGCACATTTGGACAGAAACAGCATTCAAAGAATTATGCCACAGAGAAGGACAAAGATCTTCAGGCTCACTTATTCTGCTTCTCAATTCTGAGAAAGAAAATGAATTATTGAGCTCCTATGAGTTACCAGAGCCTTTACATAAGTTTTCATTTGGTCTCCACAACAATCTTCTTGGTTAGTATTACCTGCATTTTACTATTAAATATGATTTCTCTCTTCCTCATACTGATGATGAGAGTCACGATGATGAGAGTTGCCCTCACACTGAAGCTTTCCCTAATATCTTGTTATCTTCTTAGTCAGATCCAGTAGGTAATTAAGAAAAATTAAGTCATGATGAGGTGCTAAATAATTTTCAATGGAAAAAAAAATGTACTCCTCATATCAGTCTCCAAGGTTCTTCCTGCAGAGGGCCCTGTGAATCCCCACAGGTGGTAAGTCACATGCGATGACCAGTGACTGAGCAGCGGTAGACTTTGAAGGCACCAGGAGGACAGCTGCATGTGTCACTTTCTGTCTACAAAAAAAAATCTCTTCTTTAAAAATACTGCCAACTATCTTCCTACGGAATGAGGACCATCTCATCTAGATTGAAAACATCTGCCCCCAGTCTAAATGAAGCAAAGCATTGTAGGGTCACTACATTCTCTCACTCAAGGTTTCATTAGCAGCTCTTGCCTTGCTCTTACATAGTATCATTTTTGTAAATCTCCATTTATTTGACTTGTCTGACTGAAGTGTCTTTTTCAAGATTTATTGAAAAATGCTGTTGTAGTTGCTGGTCTTTTTAAGCCACTCCTCTGAAGAAAGCATTTACCCCTTTCTGGTGACAATGGCTGCTAAGAGCTGTTCTGGGGATAGTTGGGGTTCTTTTAAAGGGTTTCAGTGTATTGAAGTCAATATTTTATTAAAGTCTCTCATTGGTGTCTTACCATTACAAGATTTGCTCTCCCCATGAGCTTTAGTTAGAGCTCGGATTTTGCACATACACAATTACACTCTTACATATCTTGTTTACAAATGTTTACTGAGCCAGGGCACCTGGGTGGCTTAGAGGTTAAGCATCTGACTTCGGCTCAGGTCTCGATCTCACAGCTGGTGGGTTCGAGCCCACATCAGGCTCTGTGCTATGACAGCTCAGAGCCTGGAGCCCATTTATGATTCCATGTCTCCCTCTCTCTGCCCCTCTTGGGCTCATGCTCTGTCTCTCTTTCTCAAAAATAAATAAACATTAGAAACACACACACACACACACACACACACACACACACACACACACACACACAAATGTTTCCGGGCCTTAAGATATGTTTTACAGACTTCCAGGAAAACCTGAGACACTTTTTGGAAAAACAAAACTAAAACTAACTAAATAAACAAAACAAAATAAACAAACAAAACCTAGAGATCCCATTCTCCTGAAGCTTACAGTGGTTGGAAAAAGGAGTAGAAAAACAGCAATAGATGTGATAAAGAGTAAGGGAACACAAAAACAATGAGAGGGTATGGCTTGAAATTTTAAATAGAGTAGTTACCTCATTGAGAAAGTGAGCTGGAACTTAGATTCGACTGAGGTAGGAAAATTAGCCCTGAGAATATCAAGAGGGAAAATGCAAAGGCCCAAAGACAAGGTTGTATGGAGGAATAGCAAATATGCCTGTCTGGCTAAAGTTCTGTTAGATAAGTGTGGTAGAAAAGCATTTCAGAGAGATGACTGGGGTTGAGTCACAAAAAGTAGTTTTTACACTGAGGGAAATGGAAAGCCTTTGAAAGGTTTTGAACAGAGTAGTGACACGATAAGACTTACATTTTTTTTTAATTTTAAAAAATTATTTATTTATTTTGAGAGAGAGAGAGATACAGATCACATGGGCAGAGAAAGAAGAAGAGAGAGAGACTCCCAACCAGGTCTTGTGCTGTTAGCGCTGTACCCCATGTGGGGCTTGAACTCACTGACTGTGAAATCATGATCCAAGCCGAAGGCTTAATCGACGGAGCCACCCAGGAACCCCGATAAAACTTAATTTTTTAAAAAAATTTTTAATGTTTATTTATTTTTGAGAGAAAGAGAGAGATGCAGAGCGTGAGTGGGGGAGGAGCGGAGACAGAGGGAGACACTGAGTCCAAAGCAGGCTCCAGGCTCTAAGCTGTCAGCACAGAGCCCAATGCGGGGCTCAAACCCACAAACCGTGAGATCATGACCTGAGCTGAAGTGGGATGCTCAACCGACTGAGCCACCCAGGCGCCCCTAGACTTACATTTTTAAAGCACCACTCTGGCTATTGTGTCGAAGATAGACTTTGGAAGGACAAGGGCAAAAAGAATATTTTAGTAATTAATGGTACCTCCTCCTGAGGGAGTAGCAGTGAAGGTAAAATCCAGAGATTTTCTGACAGATTGGATGGATGTTAGAGAAACGGAGGAGTCAGGAATAACTTCAAGGCGTCGGCCTGGGCAACTGGAAGGATACAGCTGTCATGAACTGGTTACATAGGAAACAAGTTTTGGAGGGGAGATAGGTTTAATTTTGGATATGTTGATTTTGAGATATCTTTTAGTAATCTAAGTTGTTAGTAATTCAGGTCAAATAGGCATTTGAAAAATATATGTGTGTATATGTATCTGGAGTTCAGGATAGAGGTCTGCCCTGGACATCTATGTTGGGGACATATTACTAGAATGATAATATTTAAACCAATTCTCTCTACTTAATTAGTTTCACATTACAACTTTTCCCTATTAAAACACAACAGATGATTTTCATACAGAATAGTTAATAACTGTACTTTTTTCCTTTTTTTTAGCCTTGTATTTTTATTTGTCTACTCTGCCAGAATAGAATATCCAGGTGGTGGTTTTTGTCTGGTTAGTTCTCTGCCATATCTTCAAGTCCTAGAAGAATATATACATGGCAAGTACTTGCTGTTTGGAAATATTGTTTGCAACCACAGGCAGACTTCGGAATACCCCTTACGCTACTATGGCTGAAATTCTTCCCAGAAAGTTTCCCACATGTTTGTCCTTGTACCGACATTGTCTGGGATCCTGACCCAGAGGCATTTTCATTTAGGTCCTCCTTGTCATCGTTTTCCTGTGGTTCAGATGTTGGATGATTCCTTGATACAACAACAATTTCCTTCCATTTCCATTTTCTCCCCATCAGTCTCAATTTAAAATACAGGGGCACATGGGTGGCTCAGTCGGTTAAGCATCGGACTTCGGCTCAGGTCATTATCTCCCTGTCTGTGAGTTCGAGCCTCGCGTCGGGCTCTGTGCTGACAGCTCAGAGCCTGAATCCTGCTTGGGATTCTGTTTCTCCCTTTCTCTGCCCCTCCCCTGCTCATGCTCTCTTTCTCTCAAAAATAAACATTAAAAAAAAATACAGTCAGTTGTGGCCCTTTTGAGGTATTTTTTAGAGTCGCAAAGTCAATCTTTTGAAAAACAATTGGGAAACTAGATTTCTACACAGGATTATTATAGATCTTTTAGATTTGTTTAAATTATCTAAAACTAAGAAAGTCTTTATTACTAAGTCAAAGGGGTTAAAAGATTTCCCTGAGTCCTGTGTCTTCCTTTTAGTTTGCTAAGGAGCCTGCTCCTGGTCTCTGGCTCCCTAGAGTGCAGTATTTGTTTAATAAATTGTAAATGAATACTTTATGTATACCAGCTGACAGGCAAAGGCTGGTAAAAATGGAGGAATTTTTACATTTACAAAAGAATCACCTGTTTTAACAAAACCAAGAAAGCATGGTTTTCCATCCGTACCTCTAGCCCACCTTCCAGTACAATTGATTTCTATTGCCTAGTAAATTTGCCTTGATGAAAGATAATAGTCAAACTCAGTCTAAACTAAATTCAAGGTCGATTTTCCACTATTAATAGTCAGAAAAGTGAAAGGTTGAATTGTTGTATAAGAATGGGTTTTCAGAAACTTGATAAGCAAAACAGAAATAAATTCGGTCTGAAAATTTAAAACAGACTTTTGAATCCTTATTTATTTATTTATTTATTTACTTTACCTTGTCCTATAATTCACAGCTTCAGTCCTAATTCTTCCTTTGGTATTTTTAGGTCATTTCCTGAAAAGTTAATTAATTTGATCGGGGACGCTAAAGAAGTTAGTGGCAGTGGTTACTCTTGATTCCTGTTCCATAAATGTTTCTTTCCACCCTCAGGTCTTTTTCACTGCAGGTGCAACTAGGAAGGCTAGGATAATAGCAGCTTAACAATTTCTCTTGATAATTTTATTTTGATTTCTATTTTGGTGAATTTTGTCACTATTAATATTAATCATGAATGAGAGAAGGTCTGTAATTTGAAATCATTTGAGAGCTTATAGCTTGAGTGGTCAGATTTTATTCCATGGCCTGCATTTGACAAAAGACATTCCTCAATGCCCATGCCATATGGGAGGTAGAAATTATAAGAAAGGTACTGATTGCAGCTTGACCTAAGCAATCAAGGATTCCTTAGAAAGCTAGGGTACTCAATAGCAGCCATTCTGTTTTATTGTTTGTAGTTGTGTTATCTGAAGCCAATCGGATTAACTTATTTTCTTTATTGTTCATAAGGTACTTCCTTCCTAAACCTCTGTTTTTGTTGGGAAATAGATCCATTTTGCTTTCAGCTATTGCTTGGTTTTTCTATTTATATTTTTTTTTAAAATGAAATTGTGCTCATAATTAGATTTTCAAAAATTCTGCCTTCCCTCCCAGAGTAGACAGAGCCTGTGAGCATGAATGTTCCACCAATCTCCCTTACCTCATGGTCATCAGATCTCATTTGCACAGCAGCTCCTCAGAGAAGCCTTCCGAGATTTCCCTGACCAGTCCAATTTCTATTTTACTTTCTTCTCACATCATATATTTCCGTAGTAAATGTTTCCTTTTACAAGTACACCTTCTCAACATTATTTGATTAATGTCAGTCTACCTCTCACAAATGGAATTTCCCAAAGGACAGGAAACATGGACTTTTACTCACTATTTTATCTCTAGCAAAATGGGATAAATCAAGGAGGTTTCAAAATAGGCACTGAATGAATATTGGATGAATAAATGAATTATTCAAAATGCTGAGTACAGAATCATTTATAGCAAAAACAATGCTTTCCCAAAATTGTTTTACCTTGAGCAGAGTTACAAGTCTACTGAACTATACTGACATGAGAATAGAAAAAAAAGTACCTTTTCTTTTAATTTTCTTATAAATAATCTGATGTTCTTCAGGAATCTCTGACTTCACCGATTCACCCCTGGGCTACGTGAGTGTCTCAATTTAATTCTTTCCTGGAAATTCATTCCAATTCAATAATTTAGTCAATTTTAAATATCCAAGTTTCTGTAGATTTCAGCCCTTCCCCATCTCCTTAATAAGTTAGTACCCAAATATTTGTTAGAAGTTGACATGGTTTAAAAATTTTGTGAAGATAATTTTGTGAAGAATTTGTTAATTAGATGACTACTTCCAAGAGCAATTCCTATATAGATTTTATTCTAAATTTCTAAAGGGGAAGGGGCCTTTTCTTCTCATTTTCATTTCTGTTTCTTATTGTCTAACACAGTGGCTAGCACATAATTGTTGTACAATAAAAAGATTATTAAATGAATAATCAAATCCACAATATATTAATCGAATGAAAAAGAGCCATAAATATTTATGTTTCTGCAGAAAATTTTATGTTTAGCTATTATTCAGAATGTGTTTTCAGTGCATGCCTTTACTTTGATTTAATATATAGGTCTGAAAATACTTCCAAAAGTTTCAGTAGACAGGCAGTCTAAGGCATATGCCAAAGGAATGGAAAAAAAAATGGTAGTATGCTTGAATTGCAAAGCTCATTTAATTTCACCAGCAAAAAAGAGCTCCTTCATCAACTAAACTATAAAAATAGAAATAAGAGTAGTTAGGAGGTTGGCTCTAAAACAGCCTTTTAGCATGATAAAAAGAAAAAAAAACATGGCAGCAAAATAACATTTATTGTCTCTAAGATAGAGAGGTATCCTTATAGGTAAGGTTTAAGTACCAATACTAAATAACTAAACTTGTAAAAGATGAATATCCATTAGGCTAGAGTAGGCACTGGAAAGCTAGACCTAGCTATAGCCAACAGGTGAAATCCAAACAGGCTGAAAGGGCAGAGTAACTGGCAATTTTGAGGACAGGTGTTTGGTGACTGTCCACGTTGCCTTTTCAATATAGATAAGCAGATGGTATCTGTTATGAATAAGTGAAGAACAGTAATTTTAAGCTTTAGTGGTATCACCCAGAAATCCTACTAAAAATGCAGATTCATAGGTCTCATCCTTAGAGATTCTGATTCTAGCAGTTTAGATTAAGCCCAGGACTCTGTATTTTTAGCTAGTACCCAAGGAAATTGTGGTGCCCCAACCACTTTTTCAAAAACACTTAAGATCTCTAGAACATTAATCTTTTTTTTCAAGTAAATTGAAATTTTGCTAATGAAAGATGACCTAACTTACACATAACAATATAAATAGAATTTATCTGGATGAAGAATATTTAAAAATATATGCATTCAGGATAGTTAGCTGAGATTAAACTTTGAACAATTTTTTTATAAACAATAAACAGATTATCTTTCAGTTAAAGTTCCAACAATCTAATCAGTCTAATTTGAAGCTTTCAGCTCACATTATAGTCAGTTTCGCACAAATTTTCTGCAGAATAGAATAAGAAAGATGTTCCTGGCACAATAGCTTATGAGTATATATTCCCATGGGGCATTCCTTGCACAGAATTCGCTTTTCCTAAAACTCAAACTCCTTTCCCTTTGCTCTAAAATCCTGCCTCAGAGGCTGGGGTCTTTCCACTTGTTTCTGCATCCCTGAGGTCTGACTTATAGGAGACAGCCTTGATTATGTACCCTGCTGTCTTCTACATTGCTCATCGTTATGCAGTGGACACGCCACAAATTACAGGCTGAACAAATGAGTGAATCTTTACCGACAGGAACATTAAAATTTCACTCATGATCATTTCAACTTCGTAAATATTTGTGTTGCAACTGAAGATAATCTTAAAATAGTTTAATACATTTGCTCATTTTACAGTGGAAGCACTGAGACAAATCTGCCTAAGATAACTCAGTGTCTTTATGGTGACTTTGTCCATATGGTGTTTTATTTTGCCTTCATCTGTTCCATCTCCCAAATTATATTATTTTTTTATATTATTTAATACTTTTACATTTTTATAATTTGGAGAGTGTCAGTCTTTAGGGTCTATCTCATGCCAGTTTGCTATTTATTAGAGTGTCAGAATGATTTAATTGCTTATTTTGCTCAGCAAAGGGTTTAAAAGGGAGCTCACAGATGTCATCTGTGTTCACATATGTGTCCATATGAGTAAAATGCTGGGTACCAGTTTGAAAAACAAGTTTGATTTTTTTTAATTTAAATTTCTAATGAAATTTAAAAAAATTAAACTTGAAAAATATTACCTAGAGTAATATTAATTTATTTAGGCATATAACAGTTTCTGTTTTGACTAAACGTCCATTAGCAGATATATAACAACTATAAAACTCATGGCAATGATACCAGTTAGCGATACATTTAGCTATGAGTAATGAACAAACAAAAACTGTACTACTGTCATATATATAAACAGATTTTCTCTGTTTCAAGCACAGGAAATCTGGGAATAGCAATCTGAGGCTGAAATATTGCCTCAGTGAAATTAGCAAGGTCCTGGACTTTTTCTTACCATGCATTACTGAGCTGCTTAGATCCTGCATAGGACACCTGTTGTGTGTGAAAAGGAGACTGTGAATTGTGCAGACTTCCCTCTAAGGGAATATCTTATTTCTAATTCGCAAAGTACCAAAAGGGTTAGCAGTAGTCTTCTCTTTCTCCTGGTTTCATTAACATAATAGGTGGCTTTTGTTGTCATTGTCACAAAAGAGGTTATTGTACATCTGAATTTTTGTGTCTGGATTGGTGGCAGGAAAGAAAAAGAAGGGTTCCAGGGTTTATTTCCCAGAGAATCTTTACTTAGAAAATTTGACAGGCACCAACCATTGCCATTAGCTTATAGCCTAGAATTGTGCTACATGCCATTTATAGATACTAAAGATCTAGAGGGAACAGATATGTTTAGCTGGCACATCCTGGTACCTATGCAGGGAGGTGGGGGCCAGGAATCAAGATTCCCTCTGTAAACAGGAAGGGAGAACACATATCAGATAAACAGCACACGGAACGATTAGATGAAGAAAAAAAAAAGCAAAAACAAATGAACATTAGCCTTGGGTCAAGGTTAATAGTGCTGCAGATTTTCAGTATGAAGATCAAATCTCAACAGCAATATTCTGCTGAAATAAAAAAGTCTCTTCTTTCATCCATTTCTACTCCCAGTGCTGCACAAAGCTTCCCAGACTTGGCTGCCTGCCATATGACTAATATGTGAACGAATTCACTCGTCTTTACTTTAATACTACCTCAGTTCCCGTAACGATCTACATGGCAATACTCTGCTCAGTCTTCACAGCAAAGAAAGAGTTTGGAAAATGTAATTAAGTATTTATAGACTACCATATATCATCACAGAATAAAAGATTTATTACTTTTGGGTTGAGAAATGAAAATGTTTATTTATTGATTAAAAATTTATGAATCATGGTAGAAATGAATGCTTTCAAAACTTCTGGATTTTCATTTAAGTGATTAACTCCTGGTTTGTTTTTTTTTGTTTGTTTGTTTTTTTTAGCAGTGTAAATTTTGCTTTTCTGAGTTTTGAACTCCACAATATCTGGACTTAGGATATAGAATAAGTACATATATTTAAAATATTTGTGTATAACGTTGCTCTATAAAGAAAGCCTAGATTGATGGGATTAACATAAAGAAAGAAAAAGAGAGAAGGTGTGAGTGTGGCTTCATATCACATAGAGCTCATATTTATCTTCCCCAGAAAGAATGGTAGTTAAAATACCTGTGAACATTAACGAATAGAAAGATTTGAAATATTTTTGATATATTGATCTTATATCCAGCAATCTTACCAATGTTATTAATTTTAAAAGTAAACATATTATCTA
The DNA here is from genome assembly GCA_030068075.1 of Paguma larvata. Lineage (NCBI taxonomy): Eukaryota > Metazoa > Chordata > Mammalia > Carnivora > Viverridae > Paguma > Paguma larvata. The sequence continues at coordinate 123,101,594 of CM057823.1, read as the reverse complement.
TAAATAATGCCAATTTTATCCTATTTTTCTGATGCTTTTATTAATTATCCCTATATTTTACTAGCTAGAATTCATAATACAGTGTTGAATAGAAATAGCATGGGCAAATTTTTCTCATTTCTGGAATGCTTTTAAAATGTCACCATTGGGTATGGTATTTGCTATATTACATAGTTTTGTGAGATAAACTTATTAATTTTTGTTTCTGATATTTTAACGCATTAAATATATTAATAGATTTGCTAACTTTGAAACAATCTGTCATTCTTGGATTAAACATAATATATCAGATATTTCTCTGAGATATTACTGGATTTGATGTACTATGATTTTCTTTAGGATTCTGCTATTTGTGTTATAGGAGTGTGATTCCTGTGTAAATTTGGTTTTTTTTGCCTTTCTCTGGTAGGTTGAAAACAAGGTTATATTTGACTTTCATAGATGATATTGAGTATATATGTGGGGATGATGTTACCTCTTTTTCATTCCTGAAAGAGCATGATTACTGGTATTATTCAATTTCACAAGAATTCATCTATAATGAATGTGAGCTTCTGGTGTTTTTCTGGGAAGATTTTATGTTCATTTTTAAACTGACACCTATTTAAAAAGATACATATTTTAGAATAAAACATTTTTATTTTCTTCTTGAAATTGGTTTTAGTAATTTTTATTTTGGAAATTTCCTTTTCTCCTAAACTTTAAATATATTTACATAAAACTGTTGATAATATCTTTGTCTTTTTCTTCCTGCCACATTTACAGTCATGTCTTGCTCTTAATTTCTAATGATTTTGCTCATTTTCTCTCTTTTGTTCTTATTTAGAGAGCCTTGCTAATTTAATTAGTCATTATGCTTAATTATTCTTCCTTTGTTTTTCTTTTCATCAATTTCCTCTTGAGAGTAGTATTTTCTATCTGCTGTGTAATTTGGGTAATTCTGTTTTTTTTTTCCTTGACTTCTAATTTTGGATTTTTAACTCCTTAATTCTTAGCCTTTACTTTTTTTTCCATTGTAATCCTCTAAGTCTATATATTTCCCTCCACGTACTGCTTTTACTGCATTCATAGGTTTGATAAGCCTCATTTAGAGCCTCATTTGATAAGCCTCATTATTTGTAAATTTTACAAGTCTATTGTTTATTTCGAAGTACATTTAATTTTTTTCTGTTACTATCTTTTTGCTATTATTATTGATGATAAGCAGGTAGGGGAAAATATGGGTTTGAAATTACAGAGATAGATTAAAATTGCAGATAAAAATTTGAGAGTAATATTCATTGATAAAGTCATGGAGTGGATACATTGCCTTTGATCTTAGCCAAAAGGTCAAGAAGCAGTGGAGTGGCTACATTGGTCACTAAGGCAAATGTGGACTGACAAAACAGACAAGAAATGACTCTAAAAGACTCTTTGGAAATTTTGCATTTGTCTCTCCTTTTTTTTTCAACTTGCAGAAAATTCTCTTATTACTCCCAAAAGCATTAAAATAATTCTTTAGCTGAGTTAAAAGAAAGTTCCTTTTTCCCTTGGGCAAATCATATGCAATTTATTGAAAAGACTAATTTATTCTCTGAAAACAGAAATACAAAATTTTCATTATCCTTTCCATTTTCTGATTTAAAGTAACTCTATTGCAATAGGATCAGTAGGAGACCATTTCGCTGGAGAGATGTCTACCTCAGCTTTTAGCAACTTTGCTTTCAGTAACCAGTATCCTGGCCATTAAGCACAGATTTCACTTTCCACCCACCTGAATCATAGAGTGTGTTAGACATGGAAGGAATCTTTGAAGTCATTCAGGGCAATCCCTATTTTACATTTGAGAAGAATGACATCCAGAGGAGTTGAGTGACTTACTTAAATCTTTCATTGCTATTTCTTCAATAGTCCTGTCTGAGATATTTTCCTCCATTGCAACTTTCCACTATAGACACTTCAGTTTAATTTTTGTTTTGTGTTCGTTTTCATTGCTTTTCTTTGAAATGCACATTTGATAATCTGACTGTAGTTCTGGATTCACCCTTGCAAACTCAGGAAAAAAATTAATGTGTTTACAAGGGGGTGTAAAATCTGGCCCTCCCTGTCCTTCTAGCCTCATCTTGTTTCAAGTTTCTCCTGGCTCTCTGCTCTGCCATTGTGACCTTTTCTTCCTGATTCTTCTCTGCCTCCACATACTTCAGGACACTGGCACTTAGCCTTTCTTCCCTTCCTTTTACCTGATTAGTTCCTATTTGTTTTTCAGATCTTAGTCCTTTGGCAGGCCCTTAGGAAAATCATCCTTCATCTCCCTGTCAACTGACCTTTATAAATTTTCATAAAATAATGGAAACGGAATCTCTATAAGTTTTTGTTTTTGTTTTTAATTTGGATATTTACTTTCATATTTAAGAAAAATTTGATTACTTGATACAGTACAGGGATTCCAGGTGTTTTTAACACAATATGGTATATGTGTTCACTAATAAGTGTTGTCAGGATAGACTTGAAATCCAACTACAAATCCTGTATCTTTCAAATGTATCAGTCCATATCATCAATAGAAACTCTTTGCAATGTATTTGTAAATTAAAGTTGTTTTCACCTCCATCGAAATTAGGTTCATGTATATAAATACCTTAATGAACTCCCAACAAACTGAAGTCAATAAAAATGAATGATAATGAGACATTAGATTCTCATTAACTTACTGAAATTTTGATAATTTCTAAAAGTGTGCTATATTGACATGGTTTTATTTGTATCGAAACCAGTTAGGTCATTAAAAACTAATTTCAGTGTATGATTAATCTTATTTTCTGGTTCATGCTATCTTGAAAATAATATAATTAGTTATAGCATAATTGAAAAATTCTTAAATCAAAATAATATTTTCCCTGCTAATCAAAGTATAATTTTCTTTTTTTTTAATCTGGAAAGCATTGTTTAGATATTATTAAATATTATTGCATCATTATCTGCATTATTGAGTGCTCATGAACCCTGTGCTACATTCATAAACTATAATACTAGATTATAAGTTTTTCAATTAGTATAAAAAAGGATTCTCTGGTCTCAAGGAATGTATAATTAAGAGAGAAATACATCCAAGTAGGAAAATTTTAGAGAGGAAAGTTGCAGTGAAGGAGGACGACCCGAGGCTCTTCTTGTGCCACTAACACAGCTAGTTGGCTATCAGATCATCCTAAATAACTTAGTTACCAACCTGAAGACTGACAGAACAAACCCCACAACTAAAGGGAGAGAGGCCACACTGAAGAAGGTAAGAGGAGCAGAGAAATGGTTCAGGAGAGAAATATGAGTGCTGTGGAATGAAGGGAGCCATGGTCTTTGTCAAGAGTGAGAGAGAGAGGAACACATAGGGGAACACAGAAGGAGAGGATTTCCCCAAAGCCATTGGCTTGGAAAATGACAAGGGCCGAATTTCATAGCTTCTTGCGACCAATGGGGCTTAAAGCCTGGAGTTTCAAAGGTAAGCAGGAGTGGCTGGGATAGAGCCTGAAGGACACTGCTCTGTTCCTGAGAGAAGGAGGGCAAACAACCCAGAGGCAGGCAGTGTGGAAACAGAGATCTGAAAAATGCTTGGGGCAAACAGTGGGAATATTATCATACTTCTCAGAGTATATTGCTGAGAGGCAGCATTCCCAGAGATGACTCTCTAAGGAAAAATGGAACTTCCTGGTGCCATTTTCCTCTTGCACACCTCTATATAAACACAGACCCACCTGAGAGAAGCAGCTCAGTGCAGACACTGACTACAAAACTTGCTTACCCCAAGCCTCAACTCCCTGTGCTCTGGTAATATTTCCCTTCTCAGTCAAGCTTGTCTCCATCCCAGCATGGTGGGCCCCTTCCATAAAAGACCTTCATGGAACACTGACCACCCTACATTTCTAAAGCCTGGACTTTTAAAGGTTAGCAGGCTTGGCTGGGATGGAGCTCTGAGAGTAGCACACTGCTCCTGGAGAGAAGGCAGGCAAAAACCTGGAGAGAGTGTGGAAACTGATCTGAAGGATGACCAGGACACACAGGGAGGTGGTTAGAAAGGCAGCATTCCAGAGATGCCTCTCTGGAAACAAAAGAGTTGGCTTGTACCATTTCCCTCCCTTGGCCCTAAGCATAAACATAGAACCACCCAAGGGAAGAAGCTCAGCACCAACACTGGCTGCCTAATTTGCTTATACCAAGCCCCACATCCTTGTGCTCCGGCAGCACTGCCCTTCTTGGTCAAGCTTGCCTGAGTCCCAGTGTGGCAAGGCCCTACCCCAGAAGACTAGCAGAAACCACTGCCCACACTATGTCTCCCCACCAAAGAGTTCTGCAGGACCTCAGTTCAGGTATGGTTAGGTGTCAGGTCTCATTTCACAGGTAGATCAGAGAACACCTAGTTAAAACTCACCACATTCAGCCCAGGGACCAAACACTGCCCACAGCAGACAAATAGAGTCTCTGCAGATGACTGATGTGAAGGACAGAGCACCCAAAGCACAATAGTGTAGCATGCACAGCACACCCCAGAGACACTCCCTGAAGCACCATACCCTGGGAACTATATGACTTCTTCTGCATAAGGCCATTATGTTCAGGAGCAGGTGACATAACTGACTTTTCTAACACAGAGAAGGAAGCAGAGACTTAGAGAAATGCCAAGATGGAGGAATTTATTCCAAATGAAAGAACAAGATAAGGCCATGACCAGAGATCTAAGCAAACCATATAAGTAACATGCCTGATGAAGAATTTAAGGCAACAATTATAAGGATGCTCACTGGGCTTGAGGAACGAATAGAAGACATCAGGGATACCCTTACGACTGTGATAAAAGAATTAAAAAATAATCAATCAGAAGTAAAGATTGCAATAAATGATATTGGGAACACACTTGATGCAATGAGTAGCAGAATGGAAGAATCAGAGAAATGAATTAGTGACCTAGAAGACAAAATAATGGAAAATAATGAAGCTAAACAATAGAGAGAAAGAATTATGCAACAGGAGAATAGATATAGTGAACTCAATGACTCTATCAAATGTAATAACATTTGTATTTTAGGAGTCCCAGAAGAAGAAGAGAGAGAAATGAAGGCTGCAAATTTATTTCAAGAAATAAAACTGAAAACTTCCCTGTTATGGAGGAAGGAAACAGACACCCAAATCCAGGAGGCACAGGCAACTCCCATCAAAATCAACAAAAGCAGACCAATACTAAGACATGTTGTAATTAAATTTGCCAAATATAGTGATAAAGAAAAAAATCTCAAAAGCACCAAGACAAGAGAAATCCTTAACTTACAAGGGATTAGGATAGCTAGAGATGTCTCAAGGAACTGGGCAAGTCAGAAGGGAGTGGCATGATATATTCAAGGTGCTGAATGGGAAAAATTGGCAGCCAAGAATACTCTATCCAGCGAGGCTATCATTCAGAATAGAAGGAAAGATAAACAAAAACTAAATGAATTTATGACCACCAAACAAGCCCTGCAGGAAATATTAAAGGGGACCCTGAGTGGAAAAGAGAGGCCAAAAGTGACAAAGACAAAAAAGGACAAAACAAAACAAAACAAAACAAAAACTCTTCAGAAACAACAAAATAAGTAATAAAATGACAATAAATACATATCTATCTATAATTATTTTTAATGTAAATGGACTAAATGCTCCAATCAAAAAACTTGGTTATCAGAATAGGTCAAAACAAAACAAAACAAAAACAAACAAAAAAAAGACCCATCTGTATGCCACTTACAAGAGACTCATTCTGGAACTAAAGACACCTGCAGATTGAAAGTGAGGGAGAAATAATTGTCACTCAAATGGATGTCAGAAAAAACTGGAGTAGCAATACTTGAATTGGACAAACTGGACTTTAAAACAAAGACTGTAAAAAGAGACAAAGAAGGGCATTGTATGATCATAAGGAGTACATTTCTCCAAGAAGACATAACAAAAGATATAACAACTGTAAATATTTATACCCCATTATGTAACCACCCAAATATATAAAACAATAACAAACATAAATTGTTAAATTTTTTATTAATTGATAGTTAATAACACAATAATAGGGGACTTTAACACCCCACTTATATCAATGGACAGATTATCTAAACAGAAAATGAACAAGGAAACAATGGTTTTCAATGAAACACAGATGGACCTAACAGATATATTCAGAATAAGTCATCCTAAAACAACAGAATATAAATTCTTTTCAAGTGCACATGGAACATTTTCCAGAGTGGATCACATACTAAGTCACAAAACAGGCCTCAACAAATACAAAAAGACTGAAATCCTACCATGCACCTTTTCTGACCACAATACTATGAAATTAGAAGTCAATCACAAGAAAAAAAATTAAAAAGAACACAAATACATGGAGGTTAAAGAACATGCTACTAAACAATGAATGGGGTCAACCAAGAAAGAAAAGAAGAAAAAAAATACATGGAAACAAGTAAAAATGAAAACACAATGGTCCAAAGCTTTGAGGATGAAGTAAAAGTGTTACTAAAAAAGGGAGTATATACCAATACAGGACTATCTCAACAAGCAAGAAAAATCTCAAATAAACTACTTATCTTTACACCTAATGGAGCTAAGAAAGAACAATAAGTAGAGCCTAAAGCCAGCAGAAGGAAGGAAATAATGAAGATTATAGCAGAAATAAGGAATATAGAACTAAAAATATAATAGAACAGGACAATGAAATCTGGAGCTGGTTCTTTGAAAAAAGTAATAAAATTGATAAACTTCTAGGCAGGCTTATCAAAAAGAAAAGATAAAGGACACAAATAAACAAAACAAAAAATGTGATAGAAATAATCAATACCACAGAAATACAAAAATTATGAGAGAATATTATGAAAAACTACCTGCAAAAAAATTGGGCAACCTGGAAGAAATGGAAAAAGTCCTAGATACATACAAACTACCAAAACAGAAACAAAAAGAAATAAAAAACTTGAACAGACTGATAAGCAAGGAAATTGAATCAGTATTCAAAAATAAATAAAACCAATAAACAAATAAAAGTCCAGGGAAAGATAGCTTCCCAGGGAAATTCTACCAAACATTAAAGAAAACATAATACCGGGGCGTCTGGGTGGCTCAGTCGGTTGAGCGTCCGACTTTGGCTCAGGTCATGATCTTGCAGTCCGTGAGTTCGAGCCCAGCGTCGGGCTCTGTGCTGACCGCTCAGAGCCTGGAGCCTGCTTCGGATTCTGTGTCTCCCTCTCTCTCTGCTCCTCCCCCACTCATGCTGTGTCTCTCTCTGTCTCAAAAATAAATAAACATTAAAAAAAATTAAAAAAAAAGAAAACATAATACCTATTCTTCTCAAACTGTTCCAAAAAATAGAAAAGAAAGAAAAACTACCAAATTCATCTATGAAGCCAGCATTTCCCTGATAACTAAACCAGATTAAGGACTCCACTAAAATATAGAATTACAGTCAATATCCCTGATGAGCACAGATATAAAATTCTCAATGAAATACTAGCAAACTGAATCCAACAATACATTAAAAACATCATTCACTTTGGGGCACCCGGGTGGCTCAGTCAGTTGAGTGTCCAACTCTTGATTTCAGGTCAGGTCATGATCTCCCATTTCATGGGATTGAGCCCCATGTGGGGCTCTGTGCTGACAACAGGGAGTCTGCTTGTGATTCTTTGTCTCCTCTCTCTCTCTAAAAATAAATAAAAACATTAAAAATAATCATTCAACATTGCCAAGGAGGATTTATTCCTAGGTTGCAAGGGTGGTTCAATATTTGCAAATCAATCAACCTACTATGCCATATTAGTAAAAAACGGATAAGAACCATGTGATCATTTCATTAGATGCAGAAAAAAAAAACTTGACAACTTACAGCATCCATTCATGATAAAGACCCTCAACAAAGTAGGTTTATAGGGCATATATCTCAACACTATAAAGGCCATATGTGAAAAATCCATGGCTAATATCATCCTAAATGGGGAAAAACTGAGAGCTTTTCTTCTACATTCAGGAGTAAGACAAGGATGTTCACTGTCACCACTTTCATTCAACATAGCACTGAAAGTCCTAGACACAGCAATCAGACAACAAAAAGAAATAAAATGTATCCAAATCAGCAAGCAAAAAGTCAAACTTTCACTCTTTCTCAGACGACATGAGACTCCATATAGAAAGCCCCAAAAACTCCACCAAGAAGTGCTAGAACTGATAAATGAATTCAGTAAAGTTCCAGAATACAAAATCAATATACAGAAAATCTGTAGCTTTCTATATACTAATAATGAAGCAGCAGAAAGTGAAATTAAGAAAACAATCTCATTTACAATTGTACCAAAAATAATAATATACATAGGAATAAACCTATCCAAAGGGTCAAAAGATGTGTACTCTGAAAATATGAAAGATGGATGAAATAAATTGAAGACGACACAAAGAAATGGAAAAACATTCCATGCTCATTGATTGGAAGAACAAATGTTGTAAAAAGGCTATACTACTCAAGGCAATTTACACATTTAAAGCAAACCCTATCGAAACACCAACAGCATTTTTCACGGAGCTAGAACAAACAATCCTAAAATTTGTATGGAACCACAAAAGACCCCAAATAGCCAAAGCAACCTTGAAAATGAAAAGCAAAGTTAGAGGCATCACAGTTCCAGGCTTCAAGTTATATTACAAATCTATAGTAATCAAAACGATATGTTACAGGCACAAAAATATACACATAGATCACAGGAGCAGGATAGAACCCCAGAAATGAACCCACAACTATATGGTCAATTAAACTATCAATTAAACTTGATAAAGCAGGGAATAATATGCAATGGAAAAAAGATAGCCTCTTTAACAAATAGTGTTTTGGAAAACTGGACAGCAACATTCAAAAGAATGAAACTGGACCACTTTATTACACCAAACACAAAAACAAATTAAAAATGGATTAAAGACCTAAATGTGAGACCTGAAACCATAAAAATCCTAGAGGAAAATGCAGGCCTCTGACATCGGCCATAGCAACTGCTTGCTGGATATATCTCCTGAGGCAAGAGAAACAAAACTAAAAATAAACTATTGAGACTTCTTCAAAATAAAAAGCTTCTGCACAGTGAAGGAAACAATTCATAAAACTGAAAGGCGACCTATAGAATGAGAGAAAATATTTGCAAATGTAATATCTGTTAAGTGTTAGTATCCAGAATATATAAAGAACTTATAATACTCGACATCCCAAAAAAGAATAATCTAATTAAAAATGGGCAGAAGACATGAACACACATTTTTCCATAGAAGTCATATGGATGGCCAATAGACATTTGAAAAGATGCTCAACAACACTCATCATCAGGGAAATACAAATCAACTCTACAATGAGATACCACTTCACACTTGTCAGAATGGCTAAAATCAGCAGGTATTGGTGAGAATGTGGAGAAAGGGGAAGAGTCTTTCAGTGTTGGCGGGAATGTAGACTGAGGCAGCCACTGGGGAAAACAGTATGGAGGTCCTTTAGGAAGTTAAAAATGGAACTATCCTGTGATCAAGCAATTGCACTACTAGGTATTTACACAAAAGATACAAAAATACTGATTCAAAGGATTACATGCACCTCTCTCATATAGCAGCATTATCTACACTAGCCAAGATATGGAAGCAGCCCAAGTTTGCATAAATCGGTCAATGGATAAAGAAGAAATGGTATGCATATATGATGGAATATTACTCGGTCATAAAAAAATGAAATCTTTCCATTTGCAGTAACATGGATGGCGCTAGGCAGTATTATGCTAAGTGAAATAAGTCAGTCAAAGAAAAGCAAATACCATACGATTTTACTCATATGTTAATTTATGAAACAGAACAAGTGAACAAAGGGGAAAAAAACAGTGGGGGTGGCAAACAAAGAAGCAGACTCAAGTATAGAGAACAGACTGATGGTTACCAGCTAGGAGGTGGGGGGGGTGGGTAAAATAGATAATGGAAATTAAGGAGTACGGCTTGTGATGATGAGCCCCAGGTGCTATACGGAACTGTTGAATTACTATATTGTACACTCGAGACTAATACTACACTGTAGGTTGGCTAACTGGAATTTAAGTAAAAATTTTAAAAAATGGAAAATTTTAGATTTAAATAGTAAGTTTACTTTAAATCATTTAGGAACAGGATGGATCTAAGAATAAATAGACCGGAATAATGGAAAATCATCATTAATACATCCGTAATTCTCTAGGTACCAGAGTCTCTAGTTCCTTTTGCTTTTTATATAAAAACTTTTCAATAGGTGCATATAATAGATTCTGTAAGTTCCAATAAACTGAGAGAACACTTTGCCTTAATTGTGACTATTTATATATTGCTACAGAAGGAAGTAAGAAATAAACAGGAAGAGTATTAGTTTCAATGTCCATCAGTATCAACAGTGGATCTAATAGCCAAATACAGGTTGGTGAAATATCAGCTTTTTATATTGCTAGTTTAGTTTATAGTCCCATTGTCTACTGTCATGCTACTAAATAACTGAGTGGAATCTGAACCCACTTTTTATATAGTAAACTCTTGACATTTTCCCTATAAAGTCTTAAGTAAAGCTTTGTTTCTTGGGGAAGATACTCTCTCTGCTCCGTTAAAAATGGTGATATAATGTACATTATTCTGTATTGTGGATAAAAACTTATTACCTAATGTCCTGTGTTGAAATTTCAGTTCCAAACTACTTGAGAGGAACAAATCTAACTCTCATGGGAGAATGTTTCTCCTTGTTCTTGTGTTAGATTTTTATGCTTACAAGCATCTAAACATCCATTCTTGTCACAAAAGCAATCTTCACCAAACATCTGCAGAAACATTTGGAATGCTATTGTTATGAGAGGAATTGTCCAAGTGTGCATGCTTTTATAACATACCATTATGGTTGGATTGATAGTCTTGTAAAAAAGAATTCTGAATACAGTATAATGCACTGTCTTAATCATATGTCACTGTATATCAGATAAAATAACTTGTTTATCATAGAACTCTTCAGAATGGAAATGTGAGTTGTCTTCTAGAGTTTCAAGTGTTATGTCACCTGAAAAATTATTCATTTGCAATCAACTTATTTGCTGAGGAAAGCATTATAAACTCTGGGAAGGACTCTCGCTATCTGTAAAGCATTTTTTCCTTTTAATCTGAAGGCAATGATCATGTTACTATTAGGTTCATTTGTTCTCCCTCTCTCCCTCTTTCCTTCCATTTTCAAGGCTAAAATACAATGTAGATTTTCATTTTTCAACTTACCTTCACATTATGTTGTACCTCTATTTTCTTTGATCATGACTTTCAGTTCTTGAAGTGGAGTAAGGTAGAACACCACCCTTGAATTTAAATATACAACCACATATGCCCAATTTAATTATGGTGCTATCATGATATCACTTATCATGATATCACTTATATCAATAAGTATTGTAATCATTTCTATAATTAAAATAATGTAATTTATATGTATAATTTGTATAATCCTATTAGAAAAATGTATTGTTTAAAACAACTAATTAAATATAACTATTAATTATGAGCTGATATTTAATATTATAGAAAAAAACACGTGGATAACAAAAGAGCAAGGCAGAATGAACTATTTTCTGATTAATTGAACTTGGGTTTGAGTGATTACATTAAAACCTTTCATATTAGTTTTTAAAATAAATTGATTGAGTGGTAGCCTTTCTGCATTTAAAATAAGTTTTACTTAAAGTAGAAGTAAAACAGTTACTGAGAGGTTATTTATATGTTTTGGAAAATGAGCATAATCTAACCATTGCACTAAATTTTAAATTGTTAGGATTTTTGCTGAGTTAAATCAAACAATTTAGCAACTTAAAAGAATTAGATTGAAAGGATATTCAGTGTGATTTTTAAAGAGTCCAATGTTTATATAAATTATGTAATGAAAAATTTGTGAAAATGGAATATCTAATTGTTCTATGAGATTACTGAGAATGTTAATTCTGCATACATAATGCCAAAATTCTGGGGTGACTTTTTAGATAGTTATACTATTTATTTATTCCAAGTCTCTTTATTTCTAACCAAATGTCACGTGCTCATACCTTCTCAAACCCAGTCTTTTATTCAGCATCATCGTTATCTCAATTTCACATGCTTCTTGGAGAATGTGTGCCTGAGTCTTGTCTATAAGTCTATCCATAAGATTTTCCTTAGATGTGTTTCTTAATATATTAAATAAAGTATTCAATAAACATTTATGTGTGATGTACAGTACAATTTGCAGTTTTGGGTGGGGAGACATGAGGAAAGCAGGTGCTGCTATTAAAGAGGAAGTTAAAAGTTAAAAAGAACACACACACACAAAAACCCTGCAAAGCAAGGTAGAAAACACTTTTTACTAATCAGAGAAGTCTGAATAGATATGCACCATTTAATTTAGATTTACATGTGCATTTTTGCAATGTGTTATTTTTGTACATCAGTTTCTACCTTTAAGTAAGTAAATGTCCATATGCAAATGCATTTTCATGTACGTGTGACATTTAGTTGAGTGGGATGGTTTCTGTGTCCAGTCATATATGTGTGTGTGTGTGGTCTCTCTATAATGAGATGATATCTGTTTCTTGATTTCTACACATATAAAACACAGTTAGTGGGGAAGATACATTTAGCCAGGTAGATAAAAACTAACATGAGCTTCTAAAATAGAAGTAAAACAGTTACTGAGCTGGGATGTAAAAGAGTGTAAAATAAAAAAAAAATTCAGTGTACATCTTGAATCTGCCCTAAAGATTTTCCCATGGATATGAAATAAGGCTTCTAAATGTATCTTTTTTTGTATGTTTTGTCTATTTATTTCGTTTGAGAGAGAGAGAGAGGGAGAGAACGAGTGGGGAAGGGGCAGAGAGGTGGGGATGGGCAGAGGATCCTAAGAGGGCTCCACACCAACAGCAGTAAGCCCAATGTAAGGCTCAAATTCATAAACCTTGAGATCATGACGTGAGCCGAAGTCGGGTACTTAGCCAACTAAGCCTCCCAGATGTCCCTGTAACTTTTTTTTTTTTTAATTGAAAGACTGGTGTTATTCTGAGGAAAAGTAGTATGTATTCTTTGGAATATCACAAGAATTAGAATAGGCATTTCTGAGTTGGGACTTTTAAGCCTGGAGCCTCCATATTCTATATAGGCTATAAGTGTTCTAAGCCAGTGGGAAAATAGTTCCTACAGTAAGGGAGGGAAAGGCCAGACAAAACTGGAGAAGAGTCACAGGGAGAAAGTGAGGCCAAAATGTATTTTCTACTTCCCCACCCAACCTGTATGTGAACTCCCTAACACGGTTACAGAGTAGGCATCTATCCTACTCTCTGGCCCCTCTCTATTCCCTGGGAGTTTATTGTTCAAGGGGAAAAGACATCAGGAAGATAGCTCTGAAATAGAGGAGAGAGGACCAAAAAGAGTAAGCAGAGCATTCATATTGGGCATTTCCCCAATGTCATGAATGAGACAGCCACCCATTCTATTCGTTCTGTTGGGGAGGAATAAATAAGGCAGGCTTCGAGAAAGGGACCTTTCTCTCGTAGGAAATGGAGAAGAAATTGTTTCCCTTCACTAGGCATAGAAGGAGCATTATAACATTTTCTACAACATGAGCAGAGAGAGCAAAAATGAGAACTTCTCTCCGTGGTACTGGTTTTATGCCTATAGCAAAAGCTGGAAAAAATTCAGGTGAAGACAGACAGCAGTGGAGCCGTCAGGCTGAGTGTGATTGTGGACAGTGGTGGTAATTTCTTTAACAGCATCACAAAGAAACAGGGACATAAACATGCTTAAATCATGTAGACTGGGAATTGATTCAGAGTTTAAAAAGGAGAGAAAGATTGCCAGTGTGCGACCATCACTGCCAATGATGCAAAGTTGTTTGAGTTGTATATACATTTTCACAATGTACCATACATAAAAAAATCACAAAATCATTTCTGGCCATATTTTACTTCCCATTTGCTGTGTTATCATTCCCACCTCCCTACTTTTCTTATTCATGGCATTGGTTGCAGATTGAAAAGAGGAAATTCAGCAGAGCCATACTTGTATATAACATAGCTGAGAATAAAGGAAGAAGGTGTACGTACATAGTAAAACAGATCTAAGTTCAGTTGTAATGGTGTTCGTGTTTATACACATTCATTAACTATTGTTGGTAAGATATCTATTTCATCAAGCTACATTTTAATACATACAGGCCAGGAGTAGTTATATATGTGTGTTATTTCTGTGTGCACTGCATATGTATCATTTACTCTACTTTGATTAGGAGTATGTCTGAAAATTAGAAATCATCTTTAACTATTGATAGAAGTTGATGAGATGCAAGTATTTAACAATCTATAAAGTCATAAATCCTATAAGGCTGCCAATGAAATTATTTCTTTTTAATACTTGGCTATTAATGAGCAAAAGGATAAAAGCCTGGCATTTGCTATGCTATGTCTTTTCCTTTATACAATTCAAAAAATATTTATTTATAGATTTTGAGAAAGATAGATTTTGCCACATGTGAGCAAGGGTAGTGCAGACAGAAAGAGAGAGAGAGAGAGAGAGAGAATCCCAAACAGGCTCTACTCTGTCAGCACAGAGTCCTATTCAGGGCTCGAACTCAGGAGCCCTGAGATCATGACCTGAGCCAAAATCAAGAGTCTGTCTTTGCCTTTAAAACACTGCTGTAACTTGAGGCATAATGAATGTAAGAATATCTTTGATAAAATGCTTTTTATATACAGTAAAAACTCAGTAGTTTCACTGTAGAAGATATGGAAAAGACTAACTTTTCAGATAAAATGACACAACATAAGGGGCACCAGGGTGTCTCAGTTAAGCATCTGACTCTTGCCTCTTCCTCTCCCCTGCTCCCGCTCTCTCTGTCTCTCTCAAAATAAATAAATAAACTTAAAAAAATGAGATGACATAAAAGGGCTTAATGCCTAAACTGTTTAATATCACTTGATACACATTTTAAATAGATTGTCAATATTAGTTGAATAATAACTACATTTTTTAAATTAGAGTTTAGTCTAGTTAAGATGAAATAAGGCTTCTAGATTTACATTTTCATAAAATTATTACTATATTATCATTGAAATTAATACCTGCCTTCAAAATTACAGAAACATGATGTTAACTTGACTGAGCTCTAAATTTCTAGCCTCAAAGAAAAGTGGCTGGGTGGGTAATGGTGTACTCTGTGTTGATTTAATTATTAATACCTTCCTTTATTTGTATTCATAAAACACCTTATTATGAACACCTTCCTTTATTCACTATATGGATGCGTCTCCTTGTTTAAAAAATGTAAATAAAGTACTTATGGATGAGATTTAAAACAGAGTCAGTTGTAGAACCTTTTTCATAGAAATTGTTATACAATTACATTGATGATCATAGTAATTGCAGTTCCTCATAAGAGATAGATGTTAGCTTTTCAACAGTTATAAAATGTGTTTCATTTTTAGGAAAAGTCAAGTTTATATTGCTGCTGCTATTGTAATGATGTTGAGAAGAGAGTTAGTCTATCATTCTTGAAAAATTAAGGTGAACATTTTTAAAGGAATTCATTTGAACTGAATAGATGTTTGAATGATAATGCTTATTTCTGATATATGAATACCCACTGTAGAGTTTCCTAATTTAATACACAGACAATGAAGTCGATAATATACAAAAGAAGCATGTTTTCTTCACTGTGTCAAGTATCGTATAACTACGTTTTGTTACTAAAGGCTCTGTCTGATAGAATCAGTCCTGTCTAGGTACTTAATTAAAATTGGAAGTATATTAGACTGCCTGACCCTTTAAGAAGTATGTTTGAAAGCAATCTGGTTTTTGTTTGTTTATTTGTTTGTTTGTTTGTTTGTTTCTGTTTTGATGTCCAGTCCTTTTCCATCTTTTGAACTTGGGGCTGCGACTTCACCTCACCCATGATGACTGTGACTGGTTTGCCTGTTGGACCTTTTGCACTCACCTTGTTCCTCATTCTTATTCTGGCTTATTTCTGGGTCTGAATTTGGACTCTACTCTAGCCTTGTGAACTTGGACGAAACCATCTTGTTCTGTTCCTACAGGATTGTTCTCCCTAATCGGGATAGCTGTAAATACAGATGCTCTCAAGAACTAGGGAGATTTGTTTTTCAACTTTCTCTGGGAGACGGTTAGGTCTTTTGTAAAGTTACCCATATCTGAGGGTTTTCTATTAAAAAATAAGTCATGGTGGGAGACCCAGTACTTTTTAAAGTTGTATTATATTTATTTAAAGTTTTGTTCTTGTATTAATTTTAAAATTACTTAGGAGGGAAGTGTAATTGGTGGTGAAGGTGAAGGAAAACAATATTTTTAATATTTTAGGTTTAGTCTTGTAAGCACCTAACCAAACCTAAAGACTTTGTCCTTCTATCCCCATAAATCTCTTGAGAGTAGCCTTGATCAGATTAAAGATTGTTTAGCCCCCTTGGATTGAATGCTGGCTTTGCTCTGTAGGTAGAAAATTTTATTATCTAGATGAGTTTTATAAATCTCCCCAGATTGTTTCTGTACCTTCTTTCTTTCCAGCCTAGACTTCCATAGCGGCCTTGTAGCCATGGCTGTGCTGTCTGCCATTACATTATAAAACTTATTACAAAAGCTAAGTTGAGAATATAAGAGTTTTATTAATGACAACGCTAAAAAACATAGGAGGAATCCTCTGTGCAGACATGCCCTGGTCTCATGAAAGAAGGTGTAGCATCATGTGCTGAAAATCATTCTATTTCAGATTCTTTAAGGCATATAATGAAAGTCCAGAGAATTGTCCCTTAGGGTATGACTTTGGGAATTTAGGATACAACCCTGTAATTCTTGAGGAATCAAAGTTCAAGAGTCATCATGTGATAATTTTTAGAAATTAGGTGAAGGCATTGAAAATAGCAACATAAATGATTACATAAATAAACAATTAATGGATAGAACTAAGTAGGAAGCATGGTTTAAAATTTCTTAAAGAGCCTTAAAATAAGATATTGAGATGTAATTATGTCAAATAAGCTAAAACACACTTAAAATCTAAGCTTACATATAATGACTGGTTTGTAGGTAAGAATTAGAACAAATGCTGCACAATAAATTATGTAAAATACTTCACATAGAACTCGGAACCAGCTAATGCAGTTTTTCAGTATTTCTCTAGTCAAATGTTATTAACATATTCCCAAAAGTAAAGCTCAGAAAACTGAAACCCATCAAAATTTCCTGTGATGTCCACAGCCTAATGTACTTTCCCCTTTAAATATAAATTTTTACCTGTCCTAAGAAAGTACAAACTTTTAAAATGCCACTTACTAGTCTTTTGAAAAACAGGCATTTTGACCAAAAATATTCCATTTACTTGAGCACTACCGTTCATTTACCATTCAATTGTTCTTTTGCTTTGCCCATCATGTCATAAAATGAGTTTGAGAACTATATTTTTAAAAAACACTTTTTTTTTGTTTTTACTTTTGAACTCTATCAGTACTTTATAGCTTAGGTAATATAAAAAGTTTCTTGTAGGTCATACTTAACAAGATCATATCAAGAAAAGGCAATATTAAATAAAATAATCTGTTATAAATTGATTTCTATATAGTTGCATTTTCTCAATTTTATGATAGTTATAAATATTTAGGAATGGTGCCAAATTTTTAATTCTCTAAATTTTTAAAGAAATAATATAAAATGCCTCTTTCCTTGGCAAAATGGTGGAATATGACTTGACTACTTGCATCACACACTTTTTGGATTGGCTAGCTATCTAGTCTTTCTGCTGTTCAAGTTTCTCTCCATAAAAGAGATGCATAATGAAAACTAATTATTACAAGGGAAATTGGATCTTCTTAGTGATACCAGTATGGTAGACTTTGCTATGGGTATATACAAAAGCCTATATTCGGATGATATTCCACATGCTTTGAGAGGAAAAAAAGAACTACAGTTGTTGCACAACTGAAACAGCTTCGGGCAGAAACAGAACCCGTTGTGAAGATGTTTGAAGATCCAGAAACTACAAGGCAGCTGCAGTCAATCAGAGGTGGTTGGATGCTGTTTCACTACCTGGCGGACAAGCATGGTTTGGACAGGAATATGTAGATACACTCTACAGGTATGCAAAATTCCAATATGAATGTGGGAATTACTCTGGTGCAGCAGAATGTCTTTACTTCTTTAGAATGTTGGTTCCAGTAACAGATCGAAATGCTTTGAGTGCACTCTGGGGAAAACTGGCCTTTGAGATCGTAATGCAGAATTGGGATGCAGCTACAGAAGACCTTACACGATTGAAAGAGACCGTAGAACATAATTCTGTGAGTTCCCCCACTTGAGTCCCTTCAGCAGCGAACGTGGCTCATTCACTGGTCTCTGTTTTCCTCAACCACCCAAAGGGCGTGATAACAATGTTGATCTCTTCCTTTACCAACCACAGTACCTTAAGGCAATTCAGACAATGCGTCCACATACTCTGCGATATTTGACTACAGCCGTCAGAGCAAAGATGTTTGAAAACGCCGACAGGTGCTAAAAGAGCAAAGTTATTTAACAGGATCTTACACATATAAAGACCCAATTACAGAATTTGTTGAATGCTTGGATGTTAACTCTGACTTTGATGGGGCTCAGAAAAAGCTGAGGGAATGTGAATCAGGACTTGTGAATGACTTTATTGGTGACTTGTCTTGAGGATTTCACTGAAAACGCTTGTCTCTTCATACGTGAGGCTTTTTCTCACATCCACCAGTGTATCATCATTAAGGTATCAGCAGACAAACTCAAGAAGATACATGACTTCAGAAGAAAGGTGGATTGCACATTTGATTAGAAATGGAAAGCTGGTTGCCAAGATTGATTCTAAGTTAGGTCATGTGGTTATGAGTAACAATGCAGTCTTACCCTATCAGCAGGTGATTAAAAAGACCAAAACCTTTCATTTAGAAGCCAGATGTTGGCTATGAATATTGAGCAGAAATTTAATCAGAATAGTAGGTCAGAGGCTCCTAACTGGGTAATTCAGGACTCTGGCTTCTCCTGAAAAACTGTAGAAAGACAAACTGAAAAACCTATAACATAAAGATGAAATGATAAAATCATTATGGGCTCTCTGAATGGCTCAGTTGGTTAAGTGTACGACTTTGGCTCAGGTCATGATCTCACAGTTGGTTTGAGACCCGCTGAAGCTCTGTACTGATAGTTGGGAGGCTGCTTCAGATTCTGTGTCTCTCTCTCTCTTTTCCCCTCCCCCCTCACACTCTCTCAAAAATAAATAAACATTAAAAAAATTTAAAAATCATTATATAAAAGATGACATACATTTTAGAAACAATTAACATATTGACCATAAATTTTGGGGAATTTGAATAAAATTGGCTGTAGTTCAAAAAAAAGAAAGGAAAGAAAGGAAGAAAGAAGAAGAATATAATAAGCGTCCATGTACAAAATCATTGAAAAATTACTGAAATCAGGAGAAAAATTAAGCCATGTTATTTTTTATTTCAATGTTTGTGTTTTTTTTCTCCTAAACCTCCCAACTTATCTTATTCTAATATTGCATTATTTTGATAATAATTTTAAAGCCAGTATTTATTGGATGATACCTATCAGGTCATTTACTCCATGCTATCTATTCCTTATAACTTACATCTTTACAAAATCCATAGTTTGAGTGATTTCCTTCACTTTACAAATGTGAGAATGATGTCTTAAAAGGTAAAGAAATTTGACAAAGTCATAATACTATAACTATTAGAACTAGATATTAAGCCCAGGTATTCTCCCAGAGTCCATGCTTTACCTAATAAACATTTTTTTATTCTTATTTTTTTGTTTTGTTTTGTTTTTAAGGAATCTATCTGTCAATCAATAAGTTCTGAAAAGATTGTGTTAACTCATAACTAATTTTTTTGATGTTTCCATGTAATGAGACATTTTATAGAGGTGACATTTTTGTATAGTGTCAGTGTGTCAAACATGACTAAAGAACAGTAACATTTATCTA
Source organism: Paguma larvata (assembly GCA_030068075.1). Taxonomy (NCBI): domain Eukaryota; kingdom Metazoa; phylum Chordata; class Mammalia; order Carnivora; family Viverridae; genus Paguma; species Paguma larvata. The sequence goes on along the minus strand of CM057823.1, from coordinate 123,081,547 downwards.
CAAGGCTCCTGTAAGTATTCTAACCTATAGAATTCTATTTCAATGCTAAAATTATTTTGGTATAGGAAACTTCAAATTATATCAGGTAAATACGTTTTTGCCTTGAGAAGGCTTAATGTCCTAGGAAGGAAAAAAATAAAAGAAACAATCATTCAAAATGGATTCTAAATCAGGTTTTAGCACTTGCCATATTGCAAGACATCTAATAATGGATTAGTAGTAAATATTAAATTAAATTAATGAATATATTAATTAATTAACTTAAATTATTCTATATAGAGCCTTTTTGTCATTTAAGTTTCATTTTTGAATCAAATTTTTCTGTAAGTGAGAGAAAGCCAACTGCTAGTTACTTAATCAAAGTGAATGTTGGGAAGAGGGCTGACTTGAGGTAACTGTATTTAGAAATAAACAGAGTTCTCGATTTTTGGCATCTCTTAACAACTTGGCCCTGTTTTTTGCTGTATTAGACTCCAGTCTCTGGCTTTGCATGGTAAGAACATGGCAACAGTAGTTGAAACACCCCACATCCTTCAGAGTTCAGTCCAAAGGCAAGTACTACTTTTTTCATTCCCAGTATCTACCAGCAGAAGGCTCATGTGTACTTTTGGTTCTGGTATCATAAATATACACCAGTGAACCAATCACAGTGGTAAACAGAATGGTGGTCCTGAATTAAGTCATAAGTGAATTCCATAAAATGTATTGAATTAAATGTGAGGAAGAATGTTTTTCCTCAGAGGTAAATTGGGATATGGTTTCATGAAGGATAATTAGATGCTAACTGAGAAAAACAGTAGTTATCTGCTATAGCCTTTAAGAATAACATATATGACCTCATTAATTTAAGGATTATAATTTTCAGGGTTTTAAAAACAGTTTATTTATTTATTTTTTAATCTTTAAGAGAGAGAGAAAAAGAGCACAAGTGGGGTAGGGGCAGACAGAGAGGGAGACACAGAATCTGAAGCAGGCTCCAAGCTCTGAGCTGTCAGCACAGAGCCTGACACAGGGCTCGAACTCAAGAACCTCAAGATCATGACCTGAGCTGAAGTCAGATGCTTAACCAACTGAGCCACCCAGCCACCCCTGTAATTTTCAGATTTTTGAATGCCTAGTTCTCACTCGTCTCAGGAAATTTTAAGTTCATAAAAAAGAGAAAAAATTATCTTAAAATGCTATTAATTTGTTAAATCATCGAATTATACAAACTATCTTTTACCATACTTTGATAAGTTATTATAAAGAATCATAACTTATCCTGATGCCCTAATAATGGAGAGTGTGCAGTGTATGCATCTTTTTTATTGTTAATTCTGCACTTCTCGTGATTCTGATTTCACGTTATCTTTTTATTTCATACACAGGAATTTCTATATCAATTCACAGTGGGTACCAGAATATGAACTTGTGGGAACTCAGTGAAATGGAACCCGATCAGTTTAAATTTCTTTTAAGTATTTCTGTCTGGCTTTAATAATGTACAATTAATATAAAAAATCATTTAGCTCTTATCAGTTCGTCAAGATCTGTTGGCCTAGTTTCAAAAGTTGGTCTCCTGGGCATAATGGACATAATTGAAACTGCTGTTAAATTTTTCCATTTTAATGAAAATATTAAATGACTTGTGGAGTAGCATGGTAAATTTGCAGCCCAGTTCTCAGAGGGCTAGGCTGTGATTTCATTCTGCTGTCTTCTACTGTCTTAGTCTCAACATTTACAAAGTTTATTAAAACAATTTCAGTCCAGTACTTTGGCTTTGTTTTTAGATCATTGCTTTCCAGGGTGACTTGGGTTTTTATTTTATTTTCATTATTTTCTCTTTTAATTGAAGTTACAAAAGGGCATCATTATCAATGGGAAGCAAAAAATACACTGATTAATTCTGTGTTTTTTTCCTTTCTGAACTAAGAATTGAATAAAACAATATAGGGTGATATGCTTGGAACTACAAAGAGATATGGATTTTAAAAAAGTTCTAATTATTAGTTTCAGAATATAATTAACGGCAATTATTTTTAAGAGTAGTTTTAATATCTTCTGATAGATAAAATTGAAAGTACCCTTTAAAATTTGGGATGTGCATTTAGAATAAAATGATAGTTACTGAGTACATTTACTTTATTTGGAAATTATAAAGCTTTTTACTTGGGCTTGTGGCATTATATGTCTTTTTCAAATTATTTTTAATATATTTGTGAGTCTACATTAAAGTAGGAAAGGGCACAGGATAAGAGGGAAGGATACAATTAAATCTCACCAGAGAGTAAATTTTAATTCTGCATTTCCATAAATTCACCTGTTTTATGGCATAAAAGTGAGTAGCTTAAAATCCAATGATTCAAAACCTTCATTAAGTAAATTTATCTGAAGATATGTTGGAAAGATTTTTGGAGAAAGAAAACATAAACTTTGCCAGTTAATAATGTATTCACTTTTGTTTTATTCTTTAATAAATGCATCTAGTACTTATCAATAGTGTTTACTGTAACCCTGAGATCAAACAAGTAGGATCCTAAGTGAGCCCTGTACATGTCTTACTTCATATTCACGATACAGTTGCAGAGTTTATAGCAGTGTCTCATTTTACAGAAAGTGAATTCTCAAATAAGAATCTCACGTAAGGTCACATAAGAATTGGAGTCAGAATTCAAATATATGATATGGAATCTAAAACCTGCCTTTAAAGTATATTGACTCGTACTATCACCAAATGTTCCCAAATCTAAATCCCTAAGTAGTTATTTTTTTGTGTGCGTGAAAGATAGATATAAAGTAAAACATATACACAGTATTTTTAGGTATTATAGAGAAGTGTTATGATTTAAAATGGGTTTTTCAGAAATAAATATATTATTAGAGGGAAAGGAAAAAAACAGACTCAGTCCCTAAAAGTGGAAAAATTGGGGAAATATAATTTTAACATTTTAATTGTCATATAAAGCCACAACTGTTCTGAGTTTAGTGCATGGTATCTATTGTTTCTCTTATTGCAGAAATAATAAACCTTAAATATTAAGAACAAATGTTCATATATAAGGCTTATTATTTCTGCAGTAAGCAAAAAACAATGATACAAAAGAAAAATATAATAGTTAATTAAACTTTAGTAAGATGAACTCTCTGTCAAGCACCACCATGGGCACTTAACATGTATTAACACTTTTAAATATTTATTTATTTTGAGAAAGAGAGAGTGTGAGAGTGGGGGAGAAGCAGAGAGACAGAGAGAGAGAGAGAGAGAGAGAGAGAGAGAGAGAGAGAGAGGGAGAGGGAGAGAGAGAATCCCAAGCAGGCTCCATACTGTCAGCACAGAGCCCGATGCAGGGCTCAGTCTCATGAACCAGGAGATCATGACCTGAGGGAAAACAAGAGTCAGACACTTAACCAACTGAGCTACTCAGGTGCTCAACACTTTTAATATTTACAGCAACACCATAAGAGAATTAATATTACAATACTCATTTCTAGATGAAGAAAGAGAGAAACCCGGAGAGGCTTACTAAGTTAATAAGGTCCTAGAATTAAATGTGTAACAGAGTACAATTTAAACCTTGGCAGCCAGATATATAGCTAGATGTATTAACCATTATCTTATACTGCTGTATTTAAATGGTAAGTGCTAATACCTTAAAAAGTTACCAGAATATAAGGATTGAAGTATATTTTTACCACGGTGTTAAATATATTGAAGTTTCTCAGAAGTCACCTCATGCGTATGACATATCTTCTCCATTTCATTCCCATTAAAACAAAATGAAACAGAAGATAGATTATTCAGCATTTTATGTTAATGATTCACTTCTATTATTCTCACCTGACAAGAAATTCCAGCCTCAGCATAGAGTTCTACACATATAACTCATTAAAATTGATTTCATATTTTCTTCTAATATGTATCGATCACATATAGGTGATAACACTCTATGTCCAGGCATAGTTACATATACTTTTCCTAAACACTTTCCACGCTGATAAATGCATCTTTCTTTTAGTCATTTTATTTGGTTTCCGTGAATAAGAATTATTTGATTCATGCTTTTCCTTCATGCATTTATGTTGTCATCAAACATCTTGGTTTATTCCCTATTTCCTAATCTTATCAAAGTAACAAGTTATTATACTTTCAAATGTAACCTGGTAAATGACATCCGGGTGCTTTTCCAAGCTAATAAAAGACGGGGAGGATTTTTGAATTACTTAACATCTTGTAAAGTAATGTATTTTAAATAGGGACACCTGGGTGGCTCAGTTGGTTAGGTGTTTCACTCTTGATTGGGATTCTCTTTCCTTCTGTCTCTGCTCCTCCTTCTCATGCATGTGTGCACCCTCTTTCTCTAAATAAGTAAATAAACTTAAAAAAAGTGAAGTTTTAAATAATACATTTTAAATATATGTTACAATTTTACAGCCAAATATTTTTACTGCAGTAAAGTATTGCCTACTTGATAGTAAAAACGAACACAGATAATTAAAAATTAATGCTTTTCCTCTTCTGCTAAATTTCTTATAAAAATTTTCTTGTCCTCTATTTTAGCCCCTGAAGTAACACTTGGAACACAGTATGTGCTCAATAAGCATTTAAAAGAACTTAAATTGGAGCACCTGGGTGGCTCAGTTGGTTAAGCATCAGACTGGGGCTCAGGTCATGATCTCACGGCTTGTGGGTTCAAGTCCCACGTCAGCTCCGACTTCAGCTCAAGTCAAGATCTCATAGTCCATGAGTTCAAGCCCCGCATCGGGCTTTGTGCTGACAGCTCAGAGCCTGGAGCCTGCTTCAGATTCTGTGTCTTCCTCTATCTCTACCCCACCCGCTCCCCCACACTCTGCCTCTCACTTTCTCAAAAATAAATAAACATTAAAAAAATAATTTAAAAAATAAAAGAACTTAAATTGTGTTTAATTCTATGATTTAAAAACCTTTTTTCATTAACTGAAATATAATTCCACTTTATCTGCTTGTTCTTTTTTCTACTTTAGCTAACTTTCTTCTCTTTGCATAGAAAATTAATAAATAGTGATTCTTGTGTTAAAAAAAGACTTTCCGTTGCATTTCTCTATTAAAATACACAGCAAAATAAATTAGATCTGAGTCTACCAGTTTTCACTTGTGTGAAATGTTCAGATATTTGTTTCCATTACAATGAAAAATTAAACCTATAAATTACACATTTACAAGTTTGTTGTTATAATACACTTGAAAGATGAAAGCTTGTAAATATTGTTATTTTTACAAATTAAAAAAATTTTTGAAGTCTAAAATATTAGAGTTCTTCTTCTCAGTAAGTGCCTTTTCTGTCATAAACAGGAAAGGATTATTAACTGATATATAACAATAGGAAACAACTGTTACCAGAGAAAAATGCCCTCTAGATAGCATTTATGGATATTTCTTATAGTGGAAGAAGGGCTTAGTTTGTTTATTTTCACATTTTCTGTTCAATTCGAACATTTTTTTCAGGTTAAAAACTTAACCAAAGACACGGATAATGTAAACATTGACAAATACATAGAAGTCAGTCTGAGGTTTAGGATGGTTGAGATATACTAAATACACTAATAAATATAGAAGTACAAGTTGCTTTGTAAATTCAAGACTTAATATTATTGCCATTTTTAAAATTATTTTATGGTATTATGCCACAATAGGCTACTTTGTTTTTTTGTTTGGTTGGTTTTTAAACATTTTTTTTTAAGATTTATTTTTATTTATTTTAAGAGAAAGAGACAGCATGAGTGTAGTAGGGACAGAAAAGGAGAGAGAGAAAAAGAGAGAAAATCCCAAGCAGGATCTCCACAGCCAGCGCAGAGTCCGATGCAGGGCATGAACCCAGGAACTGCGAGATCATGACCTGAGCCAAAACCTAGAGTTGGGTGCTTAACCAGCTGAGCCACTCAGGCACCTTAGGCTACTTTGTTAATAGTGTTGCAGTGTTGTAGTGTTAATAGTTGGTTTCAATAACATGAAAAAATTTGCACTAATAGAGAACATAAAAAAAACAAATTTAACCTCAAAGCTGTTGTTATTTGTATGGAAAATAAAATAAGCTATATGTAAGATGCATATGTGAAATTAAGTAATTATTACTAAAGAGTAAAAATACTACAGTGTTCAGAGCCACAGGATTTTGAGGGACTTTTATATGGATTTTGTATGCATGTACTTACTTATACTCTATCTTGTTTTAAATATGATTTAAAGCCATTTGTCATGGTACTAAGTGCTTTAGATGGGCCTGAGGCAAAGTGTCCTCTGGTTGTTTACTTCCCTGTGCTGAATTGAAGGCAGAAAGAGAATTCATAAGATAGAGAATATTTCCTTCCTGATACCATCGACATAACAGTTTTTCGTTCTCGTGGACAAGCTATTTTAAAACTAGACATCAGTGATACACAATACTGAATTTACTTCATATTTTCTTTCATAAATGGGTAGGAGGTTATTAAACCATCACCACAATTCCAATGCTTATTTGCTAAAATAATATTAATTTCTTAATATATTTTGGTTTACAATATCCTTAATCTTTGAGTTTCTTTCCTTGGTAACCTTTTGTATATTGAGATGAGTAAAGACTTCGTTTTTTTAAATATTCTTTTGAGCACTAATTATTGGTTCGTTGAGGTATAAAACAGGACATACAATACTTACTTAAAAAATTAATGACTGTTGTAATATACTGTGACAAGAGTTATGTCAACATTAAATTATACTATTAAATCACTTGAGAAAATGAAATATGGGGATATTTTTTCCTGTTGATCATCTTAGGTATAGTCTTATTTTTAAGTTTCAAATACTCATAGGAAAAATATTAAGAAAAAACATATTCCAACTTCTGTTTTACATTAGTTTAAATTTATGATATTATATTAATGTTATTTTCCATTGTTTCAGTTTAAAAAGAAAATATCCATTTGTTCTGTTTATGTTCTAAGTGCCCTTTCTTTGAGTTTGCTAATCTGAAATTAATAATTTGGTAAGCCCTCCAACATATTCTAATGAGTTATTAATTACCTGTAATATAAATGATGACTATATTCTGATTAGCTCAAATGCAGTGGGAAACACCTAAGTACCAATGGCATAAAATTGGCTTGAGACAGTAGATATGACTTGATAAGAGCTATGTAATGATTTATATACTTGAATACTTTTGATTCTCTTATAAAGATTACCAATTCTTTTTTTTTTAATTTAACAACATCGCTCATTTCGTAATAGGCTTATAAAGTTTTATTTTAAAAAACGAAATGCAGTATAATACAAGGCCATATAACATCAATACTGGTTTCTGACACTGAAAGATGGACACTTCACATTAATGTTAATAGGTATAATTGGTCCATTATGAGAAATATAATGTGAATAAAGGAGTTAACCATTTGAGAGGCTATTCCCCTAAAATAAAAAAGTTTATTGACAATCTACCATATGCCAAGCACTCTTCTGGCCATTGGAGACACAGAAGTGAACACAGAATATTTCTCTTAGAGATGATATCTAGTGGGAGGAAGGAAGGGTAGACTATAAACAAACAATAATATACAATCAGGTAATATTAAGTGCTAGGTTGAAAACTTAAGTAACATATGGAAAGACAGAAAAAGCCCTATCAGATAGGGCAGTCAGGAAATTGTTCCACAGAGATAAGAATGAAGGGAGAGGGAGAGCCATTATGAAGGTCTGGGGAGTAGCGGCAAAGCCAAGGTGAACTCAGCATCTAATAGGAAACAATAACTTATACACGTATGATGGCAATGGCTCTACCTATTAAAACTATATGAATATTGCATTCTTTCAGAATAACTTTGTTTTTGTTTTAAAGGTAAGTTCATAGTAAATTAGAAGCATCACTTGTGATTAATTATAGACAACAAAATCTAAAGCTGTCAGGATCTCAGAACTCATAATTAGGTGGCAGAGTGGGGGATGCCACCCCTTTAAAAATGGCTGAGCAGTCTTGCTCTGCTAAGTGGAATGATGAAAGCCAAAATAATTTTGATTTTGCTTTAAGAAATAACATGATGCTAATTACTAGTGCATAGTTTCATGACCAGCAGTACACATCAACAAGATTAGTAGTCATAGTAGCACTAGCAGGGGCTGTGATGATGTTGGTGGTAACGCTAGTGCTAGTAAAATCACTTGAAGGAATACCATCTTTGCAGAAGATGTGCTCGATGTGCTAGAAACAGTGCCAAGTGTGAGCTGACGTGATCTATTTTATTTCCCCAAACAAACTGTAAGACGTGTGCTGATATTATCTCTATTTACCAATGAGGATACTGTAGTTAGGAGAGTTAAGTAAATCTCACAAGGTCATAGTATCAGAAAATTTTCAGGGAACAGAACTCAAACGGAGTGTCATCTCATCACAGAATCTGCTAAGTTTAAGGGAAAGTATCATACATAATGATTCATCGTGCAGTGGCATTGTGGAGTTTGAAATTGAAAGAGTACTTAGACATTCTAGATTTTAGAGTTGATTATGCTGTATATTTGATGTGTGAGAAAGGCACTTCTGTACACTGTATCTGCAAAATAAGCATGTCATTGCCATTTTTCTTTCAGATTTCTTCTGATAAACAAATGCGTAAATGTGCATAAAAACAATATGAAAAATTTATTTAAACTCAGTAGACGTTAAGAGAACTCTTAAGTGCTATTCACTGTGTTATGTGCTGAGGGTAAAAACAGGAATGTGTTAGAGACCAATCTTCAAACAGAAAATAATAAAACACATAAAATTGGGTTCCACCTCATTCAGGAAGAAAAATTGTGTATGTGAGACATTATTCAGGTTTAATAAATGTAGCGGACATCTGCAATTCTTACCCACCAAACCACCTCTTCTGGCAAGTGACCCATTTCTTCACTTATTCCAGGTCCCTTTGTTTTGGGTGGGGCTATATTTAACCCTGGGTTTTAGGAATAGACCCCATAACTCAGGCTTATGAGAGGGCACAGCTGTAGTGACTGATTTAGAAGGATCATGACACATCATCTCTGAATGAAGAGATGGACAGAGGGAGAGAGGAGAAAAGTGAGGGAGAGAGAGAATATGAATGTTTAACACCCTGTTTCAGCTTTTCTTGTTCATTGGATATTTCATTTATATAAGCTAACAAATTCCTGTCTGTTGAGAGTTAAGCTGAGCTGATTTTTTTGTTACCTGTAGTTGAGAGTTCTAATAGAATTAATAGGATAGAGCAGAGAATTTCAAATATGAGCTGGGCATTTTGAATATACCAGGAAGACTGACTTAAACTGTATGACTATTTGGATTCATCTAAGATGAAGTTAATGTTGGAGTGAATGAAATGCTTCAATTTTTTCCAGATGACTAGTATTTACAAAGTCTTGAAAGGCAAAATCCTGAAAGATGGCACCAAATATGATCGTGGAGAAGGGGAATGTGGCCTCTACTGAGAGTCTAGCAGATACTAGGCAGGAAACTAATACTTTACATATAAATTTTATTAGCTGAAGGAAGGAAATTACTTAAATATTTCTTGTTATTAGCTTTGCCAAAATATATATTGAGACATTCATTGAATTTCAAAAGCATGAGGAGTTTTGATATTTTTATGGTCTAGCACAAATAATTAGAGAAAGTGACGTGATATGAATTTTACTCTAGGCAGGTATTTCCTGGTACAGAAAGAAAAATGAACAAGAGGCATGGGAGATTGGAACAAGCAACATTGACAGAAAATTCTTAAAGTAGTTAAATTATTTTTAAAAATTTTACAGAGAAAGGCCATTGCTGAGAGATGGTTAGAGCCTTCAGCAGCATAGCACCAGCATGGATGGATAAAAGTAAGAAAGATCTAGGAAATGTTTGGAGAAAGAATCAACAGGCCTGGAGAACTAAAAACAATGTAGGGAATGGTGGAGACGGAGGGTGTTTCCATGGGTATATGAGAGGGTAGAGGATTTATTAACAGAGGCAATATATACAGAATGAAGGATCTATTAGTACGGAAGAGGGATATCTATAAGGATACTAGTCAAGGCTTATTTGGAGAGCCTGAAGTGTTTTGCTGGGAAGACTAGCATTTGCTCATGCATCATTTCAAAAAAATGTTTATTGAGCATTTAAATACAAGCCAAGCACTTCTCTAGACAAATTCTCTGCTCTCATAGACCTTGTATTCTAGTGGTAGGAGGCACAGAACAAAAATTAAGTGAATAAATACATGCTTTATCAAGTGGTGGAGAATTATAGAAAGAAAAATAAATCATAGTCAGGATTCGGGGCTGTATAATCCTGGTTAGGGAAGGCATCTCTGAGAAGAGATCTGAAAAACAAAATAAAATTGAGGAAGTGAGCCATAAGAATATCAGGGTAAGAAAATTTCAGGCCTTAAATCGCATTTAGTTATGTACTTGACTACAGTATGAACTTCTGAAAGGGACTGTTATACTTATCATTAAAAAAAAAAATCCAAGCTTGGTTTCAGAGTGTCATCATATCAATCCTGGATTGCTGCCTTAGGCTCTCAAGAAATTGTCATTTGCCTGATATGCTCTCTCTTTATCAATCACAAGGTTATCTTCTATTTTTCCAACCAATTTTCATTCAGAGATCATTTATTCAAGAAGTCAATGTAGATAAAATACTCTCTTTTATACCCCAAAAGATATTTCTAGCATAATACCATAGGGTTAGAAGTCCATAAAATTCTTGAAGACATGACCTATGGTTTACGTATAGCAGAGTGACTTAATCTTGATAAAATTTTGTTGAATTGAATTAGAAATAGAAATAATCTAGATTGACTGAAGTATAGAATATATCCAGGTAAAAGAATGACACAAAATATGAGGAAGAGAAGACATAAAATATGAAGTTGCCAAAAATAACTAAGGAAAAAACTGGCAAAACAGCTGATTCGGTAACTAAACTAACTTGTCAAGGAATGAATCAAACCCAAGAGGAGGCTGCAGCTGCTTTATAGTGTCCTCTGTTTTCTCCTCTTTTCCTTCTGTCTAATTAGGTAAAGTGATATAAAGATAGCACAGAGCAGTATCTGACAGTTACTTAGAGCACAAAAAAATATTCACACTTAGAGTTAGCTTTTGGAAGAGAACCCTTGAAATATATTTACATCATTTTCCTTGATTAAAGGAATCAGTGAATACATTAGATAGATTAATTTAGGTGTATGTCCATGTGTATTTTTTGATCAAAATCTTATTGCTATATTCAGGTTAAATAGCAGGAGTATGTTTTTTCAGATCAGAAACAGTCTCTTTTCTTCCCTCTAATTTAGGAACAATTGACTTTTTAGTTTGGTATCAAATGACTTTGGATGAAGACAGGGATGTCATAAATGAGATTCTTACTACAGTCCATTGATTTGGGTCTTTAGTCTAGTGCATTGATCATACCTTAAAGTCCCCTTGATGTCTCAGCACATTTTGGTACAGTATTGACATATTTTAAATTTAACTCCATGGATTGTAAGATACATATGATCTTTTCAGAAATGTTATATTATTATAAGAACTGAATAATCTTTGTCCAGAAATGTTTACTATAGTCAACTGCAAAAGAGCTATTACTATTCACTCTTTGCATAATTATAATTTGGTTTGTGTTTTTAACCCCGTTTTAAATATTTTATTTCATTTTTTAAGTAATTTCTGTACCCAGAATGGGGCTCGAACTTACAGCCCCGAGATCGAGTCACATGCTTTATTGACTGAGCCAGCCAGGTGCCCCTAACCTTGTTTTAAATTGGATAATTTCAGTAGCAGAGTTAGCCTCATTTTTATTTGAGATACAAAAATTCTTCTATATCTTAAGTAAAATATTGTCATGATATTATCATACTTTAGTAATTAGATGGATTCTTTCCAATGCTTAGTTATTGTTTACTTTATTGGAGAAAAGTGTTTCTGGGATTGGCAGCCTATGGCAACCCTCTCTCCATAAATACTATCAGCTACCCAAAAAGAAAAGTGCATTAATAATTCCATTTAGCATGTTTTTGACTGTATGATGTAATATGAAGAACTAATTCTCATGTTTAGTCTAAAAAGATTTTTAACACAGTGGCTGGTTTAATATCTTCAAATATTTTCTTATGTCTTTCTTTTTAATAATTCAGGTTATTAATCTATTATTATCTATTCTTCATCAAATAATTATTTTCTATTACTCATTGCATTTCCCTAAAATTTTGAAGGTATCTGTAATAAGGTGAATATGACTCCAATAATCACCATTAACTCTCAAGTTTTCCTCTGATTTGTCTTCCTTAACAAGATTGTACAAAAATACAGAGAGGACTATTAGTATAAGCCTCAATTTCACAAATAAAATCTTCTAGCTATTATAAAGTTAACCTTCATATCGATAATATAGGAGACAAATTGTAGATAGTATCCATAGGGCAGATAATAAATAATGTATACTGCTCTATCAAATTATATAAATAGTTCAGTGTTTATTATATTCACAGTTTAGTGTTTCAGTCAAATTATGATAGCACTGCATTTCTGCTTCTAATATACCTTAAAAGATATTAGCATTTTAGTTGTTTGAGAGAGTCTTTCAATGTTTTTCCACATATATATTTATGGGTCATCAAAGGAACATCACTGTAGCTTATAAATAGGCTAAACAATTAATGCAACCATGCATGCATGCCTGTATCCATCAATCTATCCATTTTTATATGCATATGGATATATATCGATATAATATGTATGTATATGTATACATACATATGGATATATATTGATATATATGTACATGTATATATACATATGGATATATATCGATATAATATATGTGTATGTATATATACATATATATACATACACAAATATTCCTTTTCTTACTCAGCAGACTAGTAGATATGTTTCAATGGAGAGATTATGTTTTGCTTACTGCTTCACTAACACAATGAACTCACCTTGGGTGCTCAATAAATTTTTGTTGAGTTGTTGATGACAAGGAGGGGGTGGGGAAGAAGTTGGCTGGCTGTTAAATTAGATAGAGAGTTAAGGTCTGATTTTTGACATTGTTGGCTCATTGCAATAATTTTGTTTATTCTCAATACTGTAACAGTGTGTATTTTCCTAGCAAAAGTATCATGAACTGTCTTGTGTAGTTTTGATTTCCCATGTAAAATGCAAATATAAAGTAGTATTTTTAATAATACATCAAATCTTGTATCTTTCATAACCTACTATACACAGTAGGTGATTATTTTAATTAAAATAAAAATTATTTTAGAGACTGCTTTAACAAACTATTGAGATAATCAATGTGTTTTGGTTTGGTTCAATAGAATCATACTCTTTATAACTGAATTCATAATGCATGCATTTGTTAAACAAATTGAAAACATAATAATTCATAAAGAAATGTTAGTGTGATAAGATATTTATTTGAACAGTTTATTCTTTCCTTAATTAATTCATGCAATAAGCTCTTACAGAGTGTCTACTGTGTGTCAGTCACTCTGCATAGGGCCACTTTGTGGTGGTTGGGATGGAAGGATGCAGCCTTCATAGGGCGTTACTATTCAGGCCCACCTTTCAGACATGAGTACATCGCCTACAGGGTGACACAGTCGAGCCCATAACAAGTTCTCAGTGGATGTGCAAATGGTGTTACTGGCATAATTTACACAAAGTTGTGGATCAATAAGGCCATAATTTTCCATCCTTGTGTCTTTCTTTGTATGAATTGTTTCCTTATTAAGTATGAGTAGGGATGAATGTTTTCATTTCATTTGGTGCTGTCTTCACAGGAAACTGCCTGTTTTTAAAAGACCTTTCAATATGTTCCATTCCTGTCATTTTCTGGCAATTGATTATTTCTGCAAAGTTTTATATAAAAAACTCAAATATATACCAAAGGTAGAAAAACTAGTATAATAAATTTCTGCAAATGCATCGCTTGGCTTCAACGGTTATCGATTTATTACCATTAATATTTCTTCTAAACTTCAACCTATTCTACCTACTAAGTCTTTTGAAACAAACCCTGACAGGGTATCATTTATGTACAACTATTTTATTATTTTTTTGTTGTTGCTTATGTATTTATTTTGAAAGAGAGAGAGGTAAAGCAGGGGAGGGGCAGAGAGAGAGGGAGAGAAGATCCGAAGCAGGCTTCCCGCTGCCAGCATAGAGCCCAGTAGGAGGCTCTATCCCATGAACCATGAGATCATGACTGGAGCCAAAACCGAGTAGATGTTGAAGTGACTGAGCCATCCAGGTACCCCTATCTACAAATATTTTAGTGTATAGCTCTAAAAGACAGAGAGAGACACAGCATGAACAGGGGAGGAGGAGAGAGAGAGGGAGACACAGAATCTGAAGCAGGCTCCAGGGTCTGAGCTGTTTGTTAGATCAGAGCCTGATGCAGGGCTGGAACTCATGAACCGCGGGCGTGACCTGAACCAAGTCGGAAGCTCAATCAACTGAGCCACTCAGGTGCCCCAGCTATACTTTTTAAGTAACACCAAATATTCAGTCGAGATCCATATTTCTCAAATAGTCTTATTTTTTTGTGATTTTTTTGTTTTTTGTTTTTTGTTTTCAAATATTCTTATTTTTTAAAGAGTGCATTTGAGCCAGGATCCAAATAGAGTCCATTGAAATTAGTTGATATGTTTAGTTAATCTCCTTTAATAGATTCACCTGTCTCCTGATTCATACTGATTCATTGTATTCAAATTTGAACTACAGAGTTCTTACATATTCTTACTGAACTTACATCTTCATCTCCTTTCTCTCATGTTGTATATTCTAGTTCTTAACGATATTTGCTTATCATTAACTTCTCTATTTGCTTTATCTTACACTGTATAAAATACATTTTTAGCATTCATAATTAATACCACAATAAACAATATGATTGCCATACACAGTTTCTATATTTTATTTGCTTTGCATTTATTCAGTAATTGAAAATCATTCTGTAATTTAATTTGCAGTGATAATAATTTAGAAAAAAATGTCAAAATATAAGCCATATATATTATTTGGAGTCTTTAGGTTATAAGGATGATACTAATGAAAGTTCCTGGTAAAAAGTGGTTTTTATTTTTTGTTTTTGTTTTGTTTTGTTTTTTGGTTTTTTGTAAGATACAAGTGCCCTGGCAATAGAATTGGAACCTAAGCATTTCTTGTGATTGTTTTTCTCTCACTCTTCCTCTAGTCCCTGTTCTGAAATCTGCTTCTCTTATCACGTTTGCTGCCATCTCTCTTTACTAGTAGGCTTTTTTGCCTGGTCAGTTTCTGCTCCCTCGTAATGTTGTCTTATCCAGAGAACATCATGGCGACTCTCACACGTTACTATATCATGGATTTTCATCCTTATTCCACGACCAGTGACTTACTTTCTCAATATTACCTGGCTGTCATCTTTCGGTTGTTGTTTCCTATGTGTTGGATGTCCTTGAATCACATGGTCAGAATCTATTATTATCCTGTGGGGCATCACCTGGAACTGGCCCTCAGGTAGCTGTTGTGAATATTTTATAGAACTCTGTGTGTGGCAGACATTCTAAAGCAAGACCTGGCAAGTCTAGCATGATTTCAGGAAATGTTTTGAATAGGAAAAATGTCTTACATTTTTACTTGGTTTGGATGGCATTTATTCTTAGCATCCGTTATTATATAAAATATGTGAAACTAAATGCAGTATATAAAAATTTCTTGTGTAGCTATTTGTTAAAAATAATAATAATATTTTTCCGTGGGTGGGTGAATTTTAAAGAGATAATTTCTTAGTGTGTGTGAAACAATTTTGTTTCGTTGTTGCCAGGCCCTTCTATTTTCTCCGTGGGATGTCAGATGAGATAACTAGAACTCTTATGACAAGCATGTGGTCAGATCCATAACTGGCATTGAAGTTTGTTCTTGTTCAACAGCAGCTAATATTAAATTCAATGTTCTCAAATATTTACTCACAGTAATATGCTCCATTTAGTCTGCGCTGTGATTTTTGGCTTCTACTTAATAATAGTTCTATGCCCTTTAGCAAATATAACAGCAGGAAGACCATAATGTTCAAAACAACAGACTTTGTTAAATGTGTAGCGTATTTTTTCTTTCCTGTTTGCCTCTACCAGTTTAATGTTGCTTCTGAAATTCTTGGCAGATTTACACATTTATTTTTCTTCTTAAAACCGTACGTTTTAGTTGTTTTTCTTTTTAAAGCACACCAAATACATGTAATATGATCAAGTTTCCATCATGCTTCAATTTGGGGGAGGAGTTTAATTCACCCTCCCTATTGTCTCCAGTCTTCATAATTTTCATATACTTTTACTAATCAAGCATTTATAATTAAAATATTTTTATTTAGTGGTGATTTCATTTATTTCTATCAGTCTTATACTGGTGAGGAAAAAGAGAATGACTATGAAGTGTATAAAAATTTCCCTGCATAAAGTGTAAAATTAGTCCCTATTCTTTCAAAACTAATGAGTTTACTCTGCTAGGGGTCCAGTCAACTTGTCAACATAATACAAATAAAGAGTTAACTAATTCTAGAAATGAAACGTAAGCATGAAGAGGTGCTATTGATAAGAAGATGCCTCCTAAATCCAACCATTGTGGGAAAACACACAATCCTTTGGGGACAGATTGCTTTCTTGTTTACAGCAATCCACTCCTTAAATCTCCATTCATTACAATTGGACTTTCTCTGTGTTCTGTAGGTACCCTGTCCCTTTGATCTTGGATTAGACTCTGTAACCAGTTTTGGCCAATGGAATATGAGTGGGTATGATTTATGTCAGGTCTCTAGAGAAGGGTTAGTAGGCATAGCTAGCTTCTATCAGTTTTTGTTTTTGTTTTTTTGTTTTTTTCCTTCTTCCACGAAAATGGCATACTCCCAAAAGAATTGCTCCTTCAGCCTTGGCAACATAACAAGACAATATGTAGATCAGAGATGCAGCAGATGAGTAGTATGACAGAAATATTTGGTATTGTAAGCCACTGAGGTTGTAGGGGTATTTGTTACTTCAGCAAAGCTGAATAATATAATTCTTTGTTTTTACAATTTGTAGGAATTTTTGAGCAATTCTTTTATCACTGTCTCCAGAATAATAATTCCAGGTTTAAAGTTCCTTTGAGGTCTTTAAATTTCTCTTTCTTTTGTATCTCTACAAAGTAATTTGTTAAAAATATTTCTAATGAATTGATAGAAGGCTTGTCATCAATTAGATGAACCATTTAAATTAGACATTACCTAGGTCAAAAGTACTTCCTATTATCTCAATTAATCAGTAGCTTTTGAATTTTGTATGACTGAACAATTACTTCAAAATACAGTATAATTATAATGGTTTCTTAAAATTGATACTAGATGGTTTAATTCCATACTCATGTAGAACATGTGCTCTGTGTCTGTTAAAAAGGCTAATTAATTTGGGATAAAGATGTTAACTATCCAAGTTAGTTCTAATACACATTATAAGTCTCTACTTACAAAGAATGGTCAAGAAAATAAATAACTTTTAGTTATTGAACATCTTATTAAATGACATTTGATAGACATATAATACACAAATTGCCAATGTTAAAGTAATTAACATGAAATAAAGCATGTTTTATGTGATTCATGTTCTAAAGCAGATCAGAAAATGTAATTGAGAAATATGGGAACCAAGGCTAAGTCATACCAAAACCCAAATGTATAATTTCTTATACTTATGTAACAGAGTTAATAATTTTCATTCTGTACAATCTCTAGTTCCAAGTAGTTTACAGTCTCATAAATCAAAACATACTTTCAAATTGAGGGAATATAAATTCTTCTACAGATTAAAGAAAAAAAACTTCTTCGACCTGAAAGCATCTTAAATTTTTTTTAATTTTTATTTATTTTTGAGAAAGAGACAGAGTGCGAGTGAAGGAGGGGCAGAGAGAGAGAGACACACAGAATCTGAAACAGGCTTCAGGCTCTGAGCTGTCAGCACAGAGCCCAATGTGGGGCTTGAACTCATGGACCATGAGATCATGACCCAAGCTGAAATCAGCTGTTTAACCGACTGAGCCTCCCAGATTCCCCTTAAAACTTTCTACCAAAAGGGCTAAGACTACCCTTTCTGATCCCAAGAATTTTTTAAAAAGGGGACAGAGAGGACATAAGAAGGTCAGGGTAAGCTTTGGAAACATTTGGAATTCCACACTATAAGGTCTAAATGTACTTTTCCCCTCAAGTAAGTACAGACTTATTTTTTCTATTCACTATATTTTCTACAATAAATCAAAATGTTTATGAGACAATATAAATTCTCTTTGACATACTTCTATATGTATATATTTGTATGTCTCCTGATCAATTAAGTCATTAATTAAAAATAAAGGTCCAACATCTTGAAATATTTTGATTTAGCTCCTTTATCCTAGTTTCTAATTATACACCGCAAATATATTGTTTTTCTTCTGATACCATATCTCTTTTCCTCTTTTTCAATCCCACTGCTCTTTTAAAAAACCAACTTGCTTTAAATTTGTTAATATTTTAATTCTCAATATAGATGCCTATGGTATAAAGAGAATCAAGCGATCATACATAAAACTATAGAAATTATCTCTAATATAGCTAACAACATTCAAAAACTATATTCACTTAATTAGCTTCCTGTAATAGGTCTAATAAAGATAAAAATATGTATAAAGGAAATAATTTATTTACTCCTCTGAATGGAGAGTAATGGAGTGTCATGAATAACCATATCTAAATTTGAACCTATACACTCTGAATGATACAAACCACTGTAACCATGACTGACATATAGCAGTAAGGCCTTTTGCCAATATGAAGTCATGGAATGCTTAATCTGTTTCCAGAAATTCTTTACTACATGAAATTCTAGCATATTAATGAAGCAGCCTATGTGCGGATTTGGCCTCTCATGTAAAATAAATACTCAAAGCTTGGGAAAGAGACTTGGCGAAAGTATCAGTTTGCCCGGCTGGCCCACAGGCACAGACATTAAAGCCTTTTGTAATTTTTGACCTTACTTTCTGACCTTTAGTTTTTGATGTTTGGAACTTTATATAAATTCCTGTTGGAAAGAATACTGCTTTTTTTGTGGCAAATAGGGAAGAACATATTATAAATTACCTCCCAGTGCCCAGACATATAGGATATTCAGATATTTTGTATAGTGCAAAGGCCAATCAGATAGTCAATGTATGTTGACCTTTTTAAACATTTTTAATATGAGGTGTCCTACTAGTTATTTCAAGCTTCTATAACCATTTTAATGTTATCTTATCTCTTTTTTTCAGGAGATATTAAGGTTAAAACTAGTAATTTAAAAACAAGGTGATACCAAATACGAGTTTATAACTACCCAGGCAGATTAACCCCAAATTCCTCAAAATTCAGAGCAGATTTTTTTGAATTTATGATCCTATTTCAATAAATTAAATGCCACTGAATCTAGTCTATGATTTAAATAATAGTGAAACTTTAAGTTTATTTATTTATTTTGAGAGAGAGAGAGAGAGAGCACAAGCAGGGAAGGGACAGAGAAGAAGAGAGAATCCCAAGCACACACTTTTAGCTCGATGCTGGGCTCAATCTCACAAACCGTGAGATCATGACTTGAGCCGAAATCAAGAGTAGGACATTCAATCTACTGAGCCATCCAGGTGTCCTGATAGTGAATTAAAAGAACTCATGACAAATAGTTCAATCTTATTCTTTAGGATGAATTATAGCCACTTTTGTGCTACCGCTGCAGACTTGAGGAATTACGACAAAGACCATATGGCTTGCAAAGCCTAAAATATTTACTATCTTGTTTTGTACAGAAAAAAGTTTGCAAATCCTAATTATACTTTATATGTTTCTATTTGAAGGTAGGAGACAAGTTTAAATACATAAAGAGAAAATAAAGGAGTATATATAGCCTGAATATTTCTTTTTGTTACCTTATAGGAAATTGTTGCCATCTTGAAGGACAACTATTAGGTACCGCAGAGTGATTTTCACTTTTGTAACTCACAAAGGATATAAATGTCTGTAATGGATCTCAGCATTAGATTCAATTTTAAAATCCCAAAACTGCTGTAGGAAGATTATGGAGGGTGGGTGAGGAAACATGCAGTTCTTGTTAAAGAACCAGCTTTAGCTCGCAGTGGGTAATCTGTTCCTGTTTCAGTTGCTGTCACCAAAGTAAATTTTTTTTGTTGTTGTTCAAGTTTCCAACTGTTACATAATGGATGTTTGCCCTAAATATTGCTGGTTAATGTAGTCTTCTTTTATGGGAGAGGATCCCAATGAGTCACTGTAAACAAATGATATTAAGTTGGATCTTTACTGGAGGATGGAAAACATAAAACTTAGGTCTATAAAATATTCGTAGTTTGGTTGAGTGAAACCATGGTTAGTGGAAATGTGCTGCAGAGAAGTAAACTTACATTTTGGAAAATTGTTCAAGTAACTGAAGAGACGATTTGAATCTTTAAAGAACTACACCAATAAATGAATACTTCCATGATTTATTGCATGTGATTAAAACGCAATAGGATATAAAGTTAGACTTTTCAAGTTCATTTTTTAAATGATTTGAATAATGAAAAATGAATAAATGCTGTTAAGATAGGTTATCATATGGATTAAATAAAATTAGGTACATTCCTCACACCGTGAGCAAGCGTAAACTCAAAATGGATGAAAGAACTAAATGTGAACAATGAAACTTTAAGTTCTAGAAGAAAACAATGGAGTATTCCAATAAACCTGGACCAGTGGAATGCTTTCTAAATTGATAGAATATTTAGATGCAATAAAATAGATGACTAATTTTCACCAGATAGAAATAAAAATTTTTTGCATGACAACATGTACTCTAAGTAATATCAAAAGACAAAAATTTGGGAGAAAATATTTAGAAAGGGTAGAAATAGACAAATTCCCCAAAACATTTCAAAATGGCTCTTAAATATGTGAAAAGAGATTCACTTTTGCTTATAGTAAGAGAAAATGAACAGTAAAACTACACTCAGATACCCATGATACAGGCAAAATTTCAAAAACTTAAAAACATACTCTCTTGGCAAAATTGAGGGGAGACAGGTATTTTCATACACTGTAGATGTAATAGAAAGTAACAAAACCTATGAGAGGGAATCTGGCCGTAAAAATTAATCTACATGACATTTCCCTTTCATCCCAGCAATACCAATTCTAGTAATTTATCCTGATGATACAAAAATGCATGCAGACTGGTTATTCATTGAAACATTATTTGTAGTTGTAAAAAAGGGGAGATCACTAATATACTCAAAGGTAAGTTAGTTGAATAAACTGTAGTAAATACATACAATGAAGCTTCATGCATGTGTAAAAGCGAATGAAAAAGATATCTTTGAATTGATATGGTGCGATTTTCCAAGAGACAATGGTAAGTGAAAAAAAGTGCAAAAGAGAATATATATTAACTTTTAAATCTAAAAACCAAAAATTAAAGGAAGGTAAAAAATATATATATATATATCTGTTTACCCACGAGAGCCAGTACCAGCGGACAGAATATGGAGGAGGGGGAACAAGAGAGAGCCCGATACGTCTACGAGTATACTTTTCTGTATAATTTTGACTTTTGGATGGAGGTTAATGTTCTATATATTCAAAAATAAATTTAAAGATGAGGTATAAGGGGTGCCTGGGTGGCTTAGCTGGTTAAGCATCCAACTCTTGGTTTCTGCTCAGGTCATGATCTCATGGTTTGTGAGTTCAAGTGCTGCATGGGGCTCACACTGACAGTCCCTAGCCCGTTTGGGATTTTTTTTCTCTCTCCCTCTCTCTGCCCTTCTTCTACTTGTGTGCACATGTGTTCTCTCTCTCGCAAAATAAATAAATAAACTTAAAAAAATAAAGTTGGGAGGTAAAAACCTAAAACCAAAAGCAAATATAAATGAATGAACATAATCATATTTATAGGACTAGCATAAGCAAACCGAAGGAAGTATTTTTTTAAAAAAGAAAGGAATAGTTTAACCCAAGTAATTTGTGACTGGATGTAACTATATGCCCTCTTTTTCCCCCAGAATAAGAGATGGGTGGGTAAAAAGCTTTTTTAAGGGGATTTTCTTATTTTAGTGCTGTTGGTGAAATAATTATGAAATTCTGAAATTATGTGTATTTTAAAAAAGGGAGATAGAAATATAGAATGGGGAAAGGCAAGGAAATCCTGCATGAAATAGATTAGAATTAAATTTATCAGTATAAATTTACGATTCCTCACATATATGTATATGTTTGGGATTATGTGTAGACAAATACATATGAATAAGCATATGTATGTATACCTATATAACTAGGCAATTTCAGTGGATAGATTCTCATAGTACTTTCTGTATGTTTCTATAAAGACACTTATTTTAAGAATTTGTGGGGCACCTGGGTGGCTCAGTCGGTTAAGCGGCGGACTTCAGCTCTCGTCATGATCTCGGGGTCTGTGAGTTCGAGCCCCGCGTCGGGCTCTGTGCTGACAGCTCAGAGCCTGGAGCCTGCTTCAGATTCTGTGTATCCCTCTCTCTCTGCCCTACCCCTGCTCATGCTCTGTCCCTATGTCTCTCAAAATAAATAAATGTTAAAAAAATAATTTGCTAATATCCCTATTTCTATCACTAAACTATGAACTCCATGAAACCAAATGGTATGTTTTATAATCTTTGTATTCTTAGAGCCTAGTGTTCGCCTGGCACATAATAGAATCCAAGTAAATATCTGTTATGAGATATCTGAATAAACAGATGATATTTATACTTACATGAAATGGAGAAGAGAGAGGAGTCTGAGATACATTGTGACGAGTTTTATTTAAAAACTCCAAATGCATTAAAAGTATCTCAGTTTAATGTCGACTTATTTAGCCTTGGTGTCATCTCCTTAAGTATATTATTTTGTTTACTTCTTTAGACTCTGTTATCCTGGAATGATTCTTTTCTCTCAAACTGAGTGAAGTTCAAAAGTCCTTGAATCCTTCTTTCAGAAGACCTCTTCGTCCATTCATTTCTTCCCGTAGCTTTTACCTTATTTCAAGCCCTCATTATTCCTGAAGTACTGTAACAGCCTCTGTTTCTTCTCCTAACTCTTGCTCCTCACTCACTACCAACTCTTTCCACACTCACAGTAGTTTAAAAAAATACCACATGCTACATTCTCTGTTGAAAAGACTCCTCATCATCCGTTATCTATGAAGACCAAGTTTTCACCTCAAGTTAGCCTACTCATTACTCACCGCACATGTCTGTTGATTTCTCACCCCTTTATTCCATTGTTTGATATTCCTGGAGTCCTCTCCCTTTTTCACCTGGTTTTTAACCTTCTACCTTGGTTTCAAGCATCATCTTAGTTCGTAGTGGCCATTTCTTCATTTCTAGTGCTATATATCTCTTGCATTCACGTGGCAAAGTTATATTTTTTATAACTCCTTTCAGTGCACTTCTCCAAACACTTGCAAATTGAGTGTAGTAAAAATATTTGAATCCTTGCTCATCAATAGACGAGAATTAGAGCTTATGATATATTAGTGTTCAATATATATAGATTGGATGGTAGAGCTACATTTATATATATGCTAAATTATAGCTTAAATAATTATTTAGGTTACTGAATGTAATTTTCCAAACAGAAGTCAAATGGTAATCATTTCTTAGTAATTTGATTAAGTACATTATTAAATTCCTGATTAATGATATATTATATTCCAATAAATGGTAAAATAGATAAATTTTATATGTTCAAAATTGCTTTGGTAAATAGTTTGTTTCAATGTGTACAATTTTTAAGAAAAGATGCCTCTTCTGCAATGCCTAAAAAGAAATATCTCTTAAGAAATTCTCTTAACAAAATCCTTTCTGTGTGTTAGTTTGCCTATACCCACTTAAAAATGTGAATAAATGTGGGTATGTGCGAACAAAATGCCTCCATAAATAATGCAAGAACCACTTTGCGACTGTGTATGTATATTGCATCGAAACAATGTAGTAGTCCCTCCATAAATTTCTGTGCTCTCAAAAATGCTGTTTAAACACATTACTAAAAACTCTCATCTCATAGTGATGATGACTGAATTTATGTATCTAGAACTCACTTTACCAAACACGTATACAACAGTGATCTGATATTCAGGGGAATTGGAATGAAGAACATGATTAAATGAGAGTAACAGCAGAGTTCTTTTAAGCAATGGCAAACATTACCCATATACATACTGAAGGTTACATGATGTATCATTCTTTTAATTCTGCTTGTGCTACATATGATATTAGGAGCAAAAACAGTACCACAGTGAATTGGAACATGCAGCACAATATCTGTATCAGTCAGGAAGAAATGACATAAGTTTAAACCTGTTACTTTAAAGCTATGCACTTATTTTTAAATAGGTGTTAAGGGGTGCCTGAGTGGCTCAGTCAGTTAGGGCCTGACTTTGGCTTAGGCCATGATCTCCCGGTTTGTGAGTTCAAGTCCCTCATTGGGCTCTCTGCTGTTAGTTCTTCATATCCACTGTCCCCCTCTCTTTATGGCCCCCACCTCTAAAATGAATAAACATTAAATAGGTGTTAGATAAATTCTGGTATGTCCTTAAATCTTCGGTAATTAATCAATCAGGAGCCTATGTCTTTTGATCTAGATAAGAGAAAAAAATCTTTAAATTAACAAAAGTTTATCTAACACGTGATAAAATATTCACAAAGTACAATCTACACATTCAATGCAATCCCAATCAAAATTGCACCAGCATTCTTCTCAAAGCTAGAGCAAACAATCCTAAAATTTGTATGGAACCACAAAAGACCTCGAATAGCCAAAATAATACTGAAGAATAAAACCAAGGCGGGAGGCATCACAATCCCAGACTTTAACCTCTACTACAAAGCATTGGTCATCAAGACTGTATGGTATTGGCACAAAAACAGACACATAGACCAATGGAATAGAATAGAAGACTCAGAAATGGACCCGCAAGTATATGGCCAACTAATCTTTGATAAAGCGGGAAAATGTATACAATGGAAAAAAGACAGCCTCTTTAATAAATGGTGCTGGGAGAATTGGACAGCAACTTGCAAAAGAATGAAACTAGACCACTTTCTTACACCACTCACAAAAATAAATTCTAAATGGATAAAAGATCTGAATGTGAGACAGGAAACCGTCAAAATCCTAGAGGAAAAAGCAGGGGAAAGCCTCTATGACCTAAGACACACCAATTTCTTACTTGACACGTCTCCAAAGGCAAGGGAATTAAAAGCAAAGATGAACTATTGGGACTTCATCAAGATAAAAAGCTTCTGCACAGCAAAAGAAACAACCAACAAAACGAATAGGTAACCAACGGAATGGGAAAAGATCATCGCAAATGACATATCGGATAAAGGACTAATATCTAAAATCTATAAAGAACTTACCAAACTCCACACCCGAAAAACAAACAACCCAGTGAAGAAATGGGCGGAAGATATGAATAGACACTTCTCCAAAGAGGACATTCAGATGGCAAATAGACACTTGAAACGATGTTCAATGTCACTCATCATCAGGGAAATACAAATCAAAACCACACTGCGATACCACCTCACACCAGTCAGAGTGGCTAAAATAAACAAATCAGGAAACTATAGATGCTGGCGAGGATGTGGAGAAGTAGGCACCCTCCTACATTGTTGGTGGGAATGCAAACTGGTGCAGCCACTCTGGAAAACGGTGTGGAGGTTCCTCAAAAAAATGAAAATAGAGCTACCCTATGATCCAGCAATAGCCCTGCTAGGAATCTACCCAAGAGACACAGGATTGCTGATGCATAGGAGCACGTGTACCCCAATGTTCATAGCAGCACTTTCGACAATAGACAAAACATGGAAAGAAACTAAGTGCCCATCAACTGACGAGTGGATAAAGAAGATGTGGTACATATATACAATGGACTACTATGTGGCAATGAGAAAAAATGAAATCTGGCCATGCGTAGCAACATGGATGGAACTGGAGGGTATTATGTTAAGTGAAATAAGTCAGTCAGAAAAAGACAGATACCATATGTTTCCACGAATAGGTGGACTTGGTGAGACAAAGCAAAAACCAGGGGGAGGGGAAGAGGGGAAAGAAAAAAAAGACACAGAGAGGGAGGGAGATAAAACATAAGAGATACCTGATAATCCTGATTTTTATAAGTCAATTCAAATCAAATATCAGTGTATTACTTTTTTTTTTAGCGCACGGTACATAAACTCGTATTAATGTATACTTGTAGATGTCAGAATGAATGGGAAAATATGTGATCTCTGTAAATCTGTCTCTTTTATCAGCAAACTGAAAGAGAGGCTGTGAAGAATATTTTAGAGATTCATACGTAAAAAAATATTCCTTGGGGTGCCTGGGCGGCTCAATTGGTTGTGTTCAACTTCAGTTCAGGACATGATCTCAAGGTTCGTGAGTTCAAGCCCCACGTCGGACTCTGTGGTGATAGCTCAGAGCCTGGACCTGAGTCAGATTCTGTGTCTCCCTCTCTCTCTGTCCCTTCCCTGCTCACACTCTGTCTCTTCTCTCTCAAAAATAAATATTAAATTTTTTTTAAAAAATTATTTCTTACATAATCTTTTTCTCAAATAATTACAGCCAAGCTCTCTCCTTATCATTTTAAGGATTATCTTATTTTTAAAAATACATATAAATGCTAATATTTGGGATAAGTAACTTGTGCCTTAGAAGTTACTAATGTTAACTTATTAATAGTTTAAACTATGTTAATATTAATACACATTAACATGTATAATATATTAATATGTTCAAACTATGTTAACTATGTAAATATTAATATATATTAATAACTTTATACCTATTATGGGTCTCTGATATTATACTGAGAAAAACAAAAAACAAGAAATTTATAGGATAACGTAGTGATTTAAAGGTGGATATGTACATAAATGCTAAGTTACCTATATATTTTCTTATCATCGAACAGTATATCAGCACGTCTTTTTGTGATGACATATTAACTTAAAATTATATTACTAAAAGTTAATTATTTATATAAAATATGTTTTCCCATTAAACATGAAATTTGCCTAGTAATTTCATTTCAAACAAAGATAAGATAATCTTACTAAAATTTGGAAAATAAAGTATAAATTCAGGGTTATGGTTTCTGCTCAAAATTATTTTTATCAATATAAATTGTATATAACAAGGTTATATAACACCTACACCTTCCATCGTGCCATCCAATGAAGATTTACTAGTGACTTTATGCTGCCAGTATCTGAGTAATCCCCAAAAGTTTTGGAGAGTTTCTTTAAACATTTTGATGTCATTTATATTTTGATGGATTATATGCACTTTCTAGGAGGAGAAAAATTACTAGAAAAAGCTGCAAATAAAAAGGAGTGCAGTAAGGAAGGAATGATTGGTGCTTTTTAACTTATATTCAGGGGCTGATATCTAGAAAAAGTAAGTAAATTGTATCAGATATCTGTTTATCATAAAAAAATTCTAAAATACTCCCTGAGGGTATAGATCATTAACTACATTGTGCTAGATGATAAATAAGAGTGATACTTGTTTAATTTCACACTCCTTGCCTGTATGACATTATAAATAAAAATTATTTTTAATGTGTTTATACAGCATTTTAAGATTAATGAGTTTAGATTTTTATTGATATATTTCCTACCTAAATTTCTTGTATTATTTGAAAAGACAGCAAAGAAACTCTATAATGTTTGTCTCATCTATGAATGTGAAAGTAAAGTCTGAAATGGGATATAACTGACTTTCTGAAAAAGGATAAGAATTTTTCCTTTACACACGCGTATCTTTTCTAGTGTGTATGATTCTGTTTAGATATTTGGATTGTCTTTTTCTCATTCTTAGTTCCTTACTTAGTCTCAGAAATGTGTTATCGTACCAACTGCTACCCCAGAATCACTTTTTACTAATTACATTATGGTATAGCTTTTTAGAATAATGCAAAAATTATGTAAGGATTTGTTGATATTAATAAGGATGATCAATTTAAAAATTAGTAATATAAAGAGGTGCCCGGATGGCTCAGTCGGTTAAGCATCTGACTTTGACTCAGGTCATTATCTTGTGGTCGTGAGTTTGAGCACCAGGTCAGCTCTGTGCTGACCACTCAGAGCCTGGAGCCTGCTTTGGATTCGTGTCTCCCTTTCTCTCTGCCCTTCCCCCTCTCATGCTCTGTCTCCATCTCTCTGTCTCTGTCTCTCTCTCTCAGAAGTAAATAAACATTAAAAAATATTAAAAAAAAAATTAGTAGTATAAGGAGAAGATATAGAGGTATATAAAGTACCCAAACTAATTAGCGATATTAAACACATACATAGTACACAAATTAAATTTATTTTCTTTTTTGTTTCTTTGTGATACTTATTTCTCTCCTGTGTGAACTTGGACAGGAGGAGTAGTTTCAAATTACATTAAATCATACATTAATCTCATGAATTAATGATAATATAAATTGTACAATCTAGTTCAAGATGAAACTTTTGAGAATGATGTAACCAAATCATATTTCTGTGTGTAATGTGATATTTTAGATCATAATTACATAAATGTGTCCAGGTGTTTCACTTAGAGTCATATTAGCCCAACTGCTAACTATCTCATATAATAATTAGTTATTATAAATGACACAAGTATGATTTTTGCTAGTGGTTAAAATCCAGGAATTTAGAAGTGCTATGTTTATATTTATTCATTTGTATCGGAGTTGGAAAATGGTAATAAACTGATACGTTCTGATGTTTTCCATAGGTCTCCATGGTATAAATAGGATTTTACCACATTTTTGTGGTATGTTAAAAGCCAGAAGGAGAATAGATCACGTGGTTCTCAAATTTAAGAGTGCATCATGTACAATGGAATACTATGCAGCAATGATGAAGGACAAAATCTGGCCATGTGTGGGAACATGGATGGAACTGGAGGGTATTATGCTGAGTGAAATAAGTCAAGCAGAGAAAGACGGATGCCATATGTTTCCACGCATAGGTGGGCTTTGTGAGACTTAACAGAAAACCAGAGGGGAGGGGAAGAGAGCAAGGAAAAAAGCCACAGAGAGGAGGAAGACAAATCATAAGAGACTCTCAAAGACTAAGAACAAACTGAGGGGAGAAGGGGGTGTGGGAGGGGAAAGAGTGGGTGACGGGCACAGAGGAGGGCACTTGTTGGGATGAGCACTGGGTATTGTATAGAAACCAATTTGACAATAAGTTAGTTAAAAAAAAGAGTGCATCAGAATCACCTGGTCATTTAAAGAAACAAAAAGATTGCGAGGCTCCAACTCCAGAGAATTCGATCCAGCAGGTGTGAGATGGGGTGTGAGTCGTGCAAGTCTAAAATTTTTTCAGGTGTCACCCTATACTGCTAATTTGAGCTCACACTTTGCAAACCAATAACAACTTATACGTTTCTATTAAAATGAGGACAAAATTATTTCTGCCCAGCAAATATGAATTATAGATAGGGCTGACAGTCTTACATTTTCAGATTAAAAGAAATGAACTATTATGTTGAGGTATTGATATTAGTTATACTCCAAATATATGATAAATAACACATGATAGGGAGCTATTTGATGAGGTTTAACACCTTAAGTCTTGAGTTTAAAATAATTAAAGTTAGGGAAGATTCCCAAAATAGTTGGATTCTTTTCATAAAAAAGAAGACTTTTCCGCATGATACTGAAATTTAAAGAATGTCAATGAAAATTAACACCTCTATTGAATACTTCTTCCTGAACCAAAACAGGTATTCTTACTTTGTCTGGGGGGAGAGAAAGAGCAAGCAGGGGAGGAGCAGAGGGAAGAGAGAGAGTCTTACGCAGGCTCAAGGCCAGCACAGAGCCTGACGTAGGGCTCAGTTTCACGACTGTCAGATCAGGACCTGAGTGGAAATCAAGAGATGCACACTTAATCAACTGAGCCACCCAGCCACTCATAAAACAGGTATTTTATTTTTTTAAATGCTTGTTTGTTTATTTATTAAGAGAGAGACACAGAGCACAAATGGGTGGAGGTGGGGATGGGGGCAGAAAAAGAGAGAGAGAAAGAGAGAGAGAGGGAGAGAATTCCAAATAGGCTCCACTGCTGTCAGCACAGAGCCTGACACAGGACTCAATCTCAGGAACCATGAGATTGACCTGAGCCAAAACTAAGAGATGCTTAACAGGTATTTTTAAAAGTTAAGTGCACATGATGTAATACTTAGATAAAAATTTGT
Organism: Paguma larvata; assembly: GCA_030068075.1. Taxonomy (NCBI): domain Eukaryota; kingdom Metazoa; phylum Chordata; class Mammalia; order Carnivora; family Viverridae; genus Paguma; species Paguma larvata. The sequence goes on along the minus strand of CM057823.1, from coordinate 123,051,293 downwards.
ATTTATTTTTGCTACATATTTTACAATGAAGTCCACTTTTAAGAACCCCAATTCGGAAAACTTGCATCTCAAAGTAACCTGAAGACGAATGGATATTCATTGTCAAATTTAAGAGGTTTTGGAAAAGTTGATTTGTGTTGGTAAAATTTTAAGTGAGTGTGCTCTTGCAAGCACCTGAGTGCTATTCAGTTTAATTGGGTTATAGCTCATGCTGATCGTGTTTTTCCCCTGCTGTATCTAATTTCTTTTTTCCCCCAATATTTTATTGTTTGGTTTTGGTTTTGAAGGTTTATGGAAATTAAAGAACTCTAATTTTTTAAGAGCCCTAAAGGGAAGTATGCTTTTGTGTTAGTCATTCCTGTGAACACCTGTGCACTGCTGAATTTAATTGGGTTACAGCTGGTGCTGAGAGTCAACTAAATGAGGGTTTGCAGACTGAGTAGAAACTTGACATTGCACGTCATTATTTGTTTTTCTTTTTCTTTGCTTTTTCTTTCAATATACTTGCAAGGTGCTTGGATCTGAAATACTTTGAAGGCAAATTGAATGGGGTTCTTTTGATATTAGCTGATACTTTATGGTGATGACCTCAGAAAAAGTGTACCTCCATTCTAAGTTTTTATCGTCCCCCAGTATAAGGTGATCCTTACCTAAGAAACCATCTGGTCTACTTGTTTCTAGTAATTCAGGAAAATTCAATATCACAGTTAGATATTGAGAGGTGAGGCTTACCATGACATGAGTTTTCAGACGAAAAAGACAAAGCGTCGGCACTGAATGTTTAGTAAATTAAATATTATAAACATTGCCAGCTAGAATAGAGTAAATGAGGCTAGAATGTATTGAGAAGTACTTATTTTTAAATACCTTGATACCATCATTAGACTAAGTGCCTAAGTATAGCTAATAACAACAACCTATTTCAAATAGGTGTTAAAGGTAAATAGATTAACTTGGCAATTTCTTTAGGAAGATTTAGCACACCTCTCTATTTTTCTGTCAAGCTAAAGTCCTAGACATTTGGCTATAAATTAGTTCAGCAGTTAAATATTGAATGCCTAAAGCTAATTTTGGAGTTAGGGGTAGTTGATAAGAGTGGTAATTCATAGGATCAAACATCAGAATCATTAACTACATCACATTTATAGAAAAATATATTTCTTTTTATTTCAAGGAAATTTGCAAATTTAATAGAATTTAATGTTCATTTTAAATCTATTTTGCATGACAAAAAACAAAATAAGAAACACCAGCTAAAATTAATGAGGTATAAAAGAGTAGCTGAGGTATACAATCAGTAATTTCTAACATATTGATAAAAAGCATCTAGATTTATTGCTATGTTACTTTAAATCTACAATATTAAAAAAATGAGAAATACTTTGTCCCATTGCTTTTTCTCTTGCAGATTAAATTCTGACAAGTGGCCAATATTTTCTTAACATCCGCTGTGATAAATTAAACATGTTGTATCTAGTAAGAGGAAAACAAAGTATTTTTAAATTCAATAGAGCTATTAAAAGCAGGTTATAAAGGAATAATTGCTAGAGTGATATGTCTTCCCTGATGTTCTGGATCTGTGATAAAGTCAATATTCTCCCTTTTTGTAAGAGAATATGTTCAAAATCACATAGACCATGCATTTCAGTCAAATTATTCAACCCAGTTGTCTTTGTGCACTTGTCTAATCAGCAGAATGTCAAGAAGGCCGCTTGCTCACAGGCACTCTCAGACTGAGCTGCTAACTGGGTTGGTCAGTTACACCAACAGGTGTTTCCCAGAAATCTGTATAAACACAGGGTAAAGCATTGTGCTGGTGGGTTACTTTGTATTATACCTTAATTCACCCCCCAAATGGGGGACAGACTGTGTTAAAAGAGTGCAGCCATTATGAAAGACGAACGAGAAGTGTTTTTTGCTGGTAAAAACAATCATAGGTTCAAGTGTTTTCCAAAAGGCAGCCAGTGAAACCTGCAGAGCTGCTGTCCCGGTACTACCTGACTATGGTTAAGAAGATGGGCTTGTGGACTGGGATTTGTAAGTCTGAGGAGTCCTGCCCCAAGTAGAGACACCTGAAAGATTTGGAAAATTCCCAGGATGTATTATATACAGCAAGGTGGGCCGCCTAATGTGTCTTAGATGTCTGAGGTTAGTAAGTTTATACAGGCTTCTAGAGAAGAAAGTGAAAATAGAGTGTTTCTTGTGTTAGAGGAATCTTACTCATTTTACATTCATAAAAAGATGCTGGCAGCTTTAAGGAATGCCAAATAAGTTATGGGTAATTGAGGGGGAGGGAGAAATTCCCTGCTTGACTGGTTACTCTTCTCCAAAGTAAATAACTTGGTTTCATGGGATTCAAGACTTTGTCTCAAGTTTTTACTTTTGAAAACTGCACTCAACTTACTCCAACTTCACAGATCCTAAGCTCTCTCAGTGTCCTGAACAGCTGTGGAATAAAGCTAGTCATTATAGCACAGGATAAAAAACCAAGAATAAATATTTGCTTGGCTTCTTATCCTACTGTTATTCTTGCCCCCGCTTCTCTCTGCTCCCGTATCCATGTATTAGTTTCTAGAATAAGTCAGCCATTGAGACGAGACCTGTCCCTTGAAACAAATATGAGTTATTTATAGAACCTGCTGTTTTTTAACATGTTGCCTAAGGCAACTAACTGGGTTATGAGTATGAACTTCTTGCAGATATTTTTGACCTGTTTTTTTCCTGCTCCCAAAGAATTTTGTGACTATTAAATGAAGTTAACATTATGTGAGCAAATGTAGTTCTTAAATATATTTATGAAATGAAGAAAATGCTGTTCAGGCAAAAGATAATAAATGTATTTTTCCCATTGGTTAAATTATCAAATTATCTTGGTGGGAAATTTTAAGTCTGATGGTAATGTCCAAAACAGTAAGCTTTTTTCCCCATTGGTTAAATTGTATTATTTAAATGTATTTTTCCCATTGGTTAAATTATCAAATTATCTTGGTGGGAAATTTTAAGTCTGATGGTAATGTCCAAAACAGTAAGCTTTAGACTCTGAAACTTGGTAAGCTATTATGTATTTCTGAGATCTGCTGTGATAATGTTTTAAATGCAAATCTGTGCTTAGTTGAACTCAGTCTTTTTGGCAACTTGTACTGGAATGTACCTACAATCTCAGTAAGCTGGCCAAATTAGAAAAGCGTTTGGCTTACCAATGCACCATTCATCTCAAAGCCATGATTCAGATAATTGTGTTATATTGTTATAAATTAACTTACTCAACCAAATGTAATATGCTTTGAGGACCCAAACTCACATAAAAATTTTAAACTATCATTTTTTCCTCCTGATATTTTATTTGAGAAAATAAGCTTTTCTAAATGCTTCAAAGGACATACAAATATTGAAGTTTTCCTTTGACACCTAGCCATTAGATTTATGTGTTTTTGAAGCAAATATTTTTTAAGTCTATTACGAATCAAGGGCTGCAGTAGATGAGTGGCTATGGAAGCAAGTTAAAGCCTGATGAGATAGAAGTCATCTTCCCAAACATACAGCAGAATGGTAAAGGAACACTGACATTTGTGAATGAAACCTGCAAGCCTCATAATCACTTCGTACTCTCAACCCTGAACATGGTTCCCCTTAATAATTGCATTTCTTCCTTGTCAGGCACCAAGCTAGAGAGGAGACTTCTTGACATCTGCCTCTGCTTTGCTTGTGCTCTGTGTTAAAATCTCTTTACCAACCCTATGATTTCAAATTGCCAAATATTTCTTGAAATTGCCCTTTTCTCTACATTCCATTGTCAGTGATTTATTCTTAGGCCAATATTAAACTATTTTTACTTTTAACAAATCTAGACTTTGTCCTAATGCGCATCAATTCTGAGCCACTTATATGATGGCAAAAAGGGAATGTGATCTGAGGTAGCTTAGTTTTGGGTATGTGTGTATATGTATATGTGTATATGTGTGTATTTGCATAACAAATGATTATGTATGGAGACAATTTGCATAATAGATTGAATACATAAGAAGACAGATATGCCTAAAAGGTCCTTTCTCCTGGACACGTCTTTTTTTTCCACTTATTTTATGCCTATCTTAGATGCCCATCTCTGAAATGACCTCATTATGCCCTCTGTCTGGGCAAACCACCCATTCTCTGTTTTCTTAGCTTCTGTGCTTTTCGTTACAATTCTGCACTGTAGCACTAGATTACTTATGCACCGGTCACTATCCGGTCAAACTGTAAGTTACTTGAAGACAGGTACTATGCCTAGATTGTTTATTGCATTCCTAGGTGCTAAGAAAATATTATTTGAATGAGGTAGTACAACTTTCCTTGGGCATTGGAAAGAAGGCTTCACCAAGGAAGTAAACTTGAGTTTAATAAATAATTAGAAATTTTCCAGGTAGGAAGGAGGGTACCAATGGCAAAGTAAAAGCAAATATGATGACATGGAACAACAGAGTGACATGATACTGCAAATGAGTTCGGTGTGGCAGGGGCATAGTGTTTGAGGAAAGAGATGTGAGGTGGACCAGGATGAGCATGCCAATAGAGACTAGAAAATCAGGTGTCTCGTATATTCTGCAGAGAAATACAATTTTATCCTGCATGCTGAAGGTCCAGACTCAGATTGCCTGAGTTTATTTTTTACTTACTACCTGTGTATTGTTGTGTAATGTATTTAAACATTTTAGATTCTGCTTCCTCATCTGTAAAATTGTGATTGTAAGGATCATTTTGAGGATTAAATGTGTATCTATAAATGCTTAAAGTGAACCCATGCTAAGAAATCAGTATAAAGTCCCTAGTCTTATTGTTGTGATTTTTGTTTTCATTATTATTAAGTATTTGAAAGCTGTGGGAAATCTTCTAGCAATAAAGTAACATAATAATTGCCTTTTAGAAAGGTAACTATGTTATACAAAGGGAGAAGAACTGGAAAGGGAGAAAAATCAGAGGGGAACAAAGGCAATTTAAAGTTTTTTTTTTTTTAATGATAGGTTAAGTTTACTTCAACTTTATGTAGTTTAAATATTTCATTTAAAGTAGATTAAAGTTGGGGTGCCTGCATGGCTCATTGAATGAAGTTAAGTGCCTGACTTCAGCTCATGTCTTGATCTCATGGTTTGTGAATTCAAGCCCTGCATCAGACTTTGTACTGACAGCTCAGAGCCTGGAACCTGCTTTCGATTCTGTGTCTCCTTTTCTTTTTGCCTCTCCCCCACTCACTCTCTGACTCTCTGTCTCTCTCAAAATAATAAATAAAACATTAAAATTAAAAAAATAAATAATAAATAAAAAACAGAACTGGAGGTTAACTGTGGACAACTATTTAGAGATATCCAGTAGACAGTTCTATGGTACTAAAGCCATTCTGACTAGAGTTTTGTTCCCCACAGAAGGGAGTTTGTATCAGAAAGTAAATGACCAGACCGCATCCTTCATCAAGTAAATTTCACTATCAAAAAAACAAAAACAAAAACAAACCTCAGCTGATCTGAACTATGCTCAGTGCTTCATGCCAAATAATTTACATTTTGACACAAGTTTCTTAGCTTACAGATCAGCATAATGATTCAAAGACCATTATTTTCAAAGCACTAGTCCGCTGCTTAAGAGAAATCTCTGATTCAAGATGTTGATTTAGAAGTATAGGTTACATTAGTATTAGATAAAATGCTCAGAGTATTAGCAAATATTAAGAGAAATCACAAAATATGGAAACAAGAAACACCAAATTTTTACAAAGTAGGCATAGAGGTACATGAGAAAGGAATAGTCATAGACCATGAGCAAAAATTCCCTAAGCCAACAAGAAAATAGAGAATTTTCAAAGGAATGAAGTATCACATGATCTAATAATTAGCTTACTTTAAGGAAAATGCTGGATATTTGTAAGCTAAAATATTAGCTCTGTGGTTCAGAGATGAGTATGTAATCTAGATTCAAGTTGCTTCACGTGCCAACTTACCCTAGTAGAAGGTAAAACATTGATATGAAGTGAGAGGAAATTTTAAGAAGTTCATAACTGTGAGTAATGCCTGTCAAATACTTCAGTTTTCGTCCCATTCTGCTGTCTGCAGAAGTACTTGGTCTTCCAACCCCTCAGCATCTCTGGAAGGGTTCACAGAACCAACCGCCGTTGTGCTCGTTCATTAGCATCTTGCCCCAAAAGTTCAGGTTTTGGCTTTATCAGACCTGCTGGGTCAGTAAGCACTTACTTGTTCATCAGCTTTCAAATCCAACATTTTTTGATCTCTTATTTGTTGTGCTTTTTCTCCAATTCTGTTTTCCTTTGTAGCCTTATTTTTGTTTCTCTTAAAATTTTAGTGCGGTCTTAGGAGGGTGCAAATATAGACATGTGCTAATAGCCTTCACTTGCCCAGAAGTCCAAAGTAGTCACATATGAGGTCAACATGTACCCATACTGAAGTAACAATCGGGCCTTTTTTCAGAGATGCCATTCTTCTCCCTTTCCTCTTAACTCCTAACTTTTTTTCTGTTTTAAGTCTATTTTTGATATTTTCCCATTTTAAAAAGTAAATGGGTAGAACTTATGTAGATCTGAAATAAACGCTTCCTTGCTTCTATCTGATTCTCATTAATATGATTTGATTTCCTGCCTTGATCAAGAGACTCATTTAAGCCTCTCACTTTTTTTTTTTTTTTAACATCATGGTAGGACTACAATTCTGTTTATTTAAAACTCAAGTATGCAGCTACGATCACTTATTGCCTATGCAATTTGCTTCACCCTTTAAAAGCTGAATTTCTTACCTAGAAAGGTTACTTATCATCTTCTCTTTCTCAGACCAAACAAATTAATATTTTAGCTTTTTTCTTAAAACTTTTCTTCTAGTTTCATAAATCATTTTGTTGATTTTACTAATTTTTGTATTTCTATCTTTAAAAAGTAAGTAGTAGTAAGTACTGAAGTTAGGTAGAGTTCAGAAAAGTTCAAAGAATCACATTCTTTTCAGTTGTATCTTTTAAAAACTAAAATGAAGTTACATAGTAGCCTTTTATGGAATTTAATTTTTCTTGCCATTGCTTTCTCATCCATTCTTCTTTTCTATGTCCTGTAGACCACATGTATCGATTTATTATCTAGGGCACATCATTTTTGAGTAAGTATTTGTCCTTAAAATAGCAAGCCATTCATTTATATTTCATGTCAAATATGAATAAATATGACAATACCCATTAGTAGTAGCCAAAAATATTTACAATTGTGCTAGTCTCTGGAACTCTACTTATAGTGTTTTTATGTTGCCATTCTTAAACCATAACTGAAAGTCATATGTCTAATAGAATTTTTATAACCATCATCGATATTGCATACTCAAATATCTAGAAAAATAAAATATCAGCTGCTTGTGAAATGCATGTTTTGAATCTATTTCAAAATTCAGTTCTATAGTATTTAAACTCCAAATAAGTCTAGAGCTATACTTTTCCACTCCCCATGAATTGGTCATTCGGTCTCTTTGGTGCGTATTTAAAACCAAAAGGAAGAAATGAAACACAACTAAATGATACAGATTGTCCATCCCACTAAAAATATCAGATCATTCAGTTGGATGTAGTTATGGACCACAGACTTTCGGAAGACAAAAACTATTTACAGTTACTTAAAGTCATAATTACAACTGGTTGTTCTACTCTTAGATATACAAAGGAAAAGGGGAAAAAGGAGGAGAAAAGTTGGAGAGTGATTATGATGATCCAAACACCGTGCTAGCTTTTTTATGTGTCTTATCTCCTTTGATTCACATGCCCATCCGTATGAATGCTGGTTTCTTTGTTGCTATTTATTTGTCAAAGATATTAAAAATTAATACTAATTACATTAAATTAAAATAACTAACATTTATTGAATACCTAATAATGTTCAATAATCCAAATGATATATGTATGTTCTAAGGTATATGAATTATATTCTCATCCAAACAACAAATCTATGGGAGGTAGGTGGGCTTATTAGCATAGATAAAAATAAGAAAACCCAGATCAGAGATGCTCGGTAACTAGTACAAATTAAGAAATTTAGGAAGTCCAGTAGCTGGGTCCTCTTACTCTTGAGCGCACACTGCTGCCACGATACCATATTGTTTTCTCACATTCTGGTTAATTTATCTCTTGTTTCTTTATATGCAGTTTGGTGTTTTTACTAAGAGCCATTTTGAAAATTATGTCAGTATTTAGTCTGCTTTTATAAAGTTGCCGAATGTTAATTCATCATCATTGGGACTGATCTTTTTATAAGTGAACAGATCCACAAATCTACTCTAATAATCATATTGTTGGCAGGAACAGTAGTAGTATAGTCTGATAGGTAAGGATATGTCGTTTGCATGGTTTTAAATACATCTTACAGATATTAATATTTTTTTACCTGGGACATAAATAAATGACTTTATGGTTATAATGATAACATCTTCAGCATTGTGCCCCATTCTGCATAAATAAAATATTCTGCTTGTATTAGGTTATTATCCGTGTTTTAATTTATTTGACCTATGTAGATAAAATCTGAGCCACGAAACAGAATAACATGCACTTCTCAATCCTAAAATATTCATGCTGTTGTTATCCACAGAGCTATTAATGAAAAAACAACCTTTGTTTATTCAAATATTCTCACAATATGGCACTCCAAAGATGTCTTTTATTTTATACTCACATTTCATACCTAATGTTGCAAAACAGACATTTCTCACTGTAAGTGTTATTTATTGATGCTTAAAGGTTCAATGAATTATTCAGCCCCTTTACCCTTCTTGCTTTGCTGCACACCTATTGAGTTTCCAGAGCAGTTTCATATCAATAAATTTGTTCTTGCTTTGCAGCTCCAATTTCATGCTTGGCCTTTTCTAAGCGACATACAAGAAAAATAAATAACCAGAAGGAATAAAATATGTATACATGTTGCTTTAACTAACTTGATATCCAAATCATTAAAGCTCCCAAGGGTTTAAAAATTAAGACAGGAAGCAACACTTCAGAAACAGGTTACATACAAATGTAATTGACAAAAAAAACCCTTGTCTTGTTAACATGCAGTCTGTGGAGAGTGGCATGTGTTTCGAGGCATGTTGTATCCTGAATTGAAAAGCACTCTTGACAAGTAAGTCCCTAAGAGTTCAAGGACTCACTGCCACTTTGTATGTTATATTGTCACTTGTACATAGTGAGGTAGACAACAAAAGAATGAATAGCTCCTCGGATCAGAATGAACAGACAATTCTACTAAAATGGTATTGTGTGGTATGAAGTGAAGAACCTCAATAGTTCTGGTTCCTGTGAAAAGGAAATAAAAACACTCCTCTTTATACCTTCAGACTGTTGGCTATCCAGTATGGAAAATTTATTTTTCATTATTTAGAAAATGAAACCATGTTGTTTTCAGCATAAAGAATAAACTGATTTGAATATGAGGGAGGCTATTTATGCCTTTCCAACAAACAGATATGTCAAAGTCCGGAGGTAAAAATTTGCCCTGTTTTCAATGGAGGTTCTTTTTTATTTAATGAGAAAATATATTCTCTAGGGGTGCCTAGGTGACTCAGTTCATCGAGCATCCAACTCGATAGATGTTAGCTCAGGTCATGATCCCAGAGAGGTGGGGACAAGCCCGGTGTAGGGCTCCATGCTGAGGACTCTCTTTTTCTCCCTGCGTCTCCCTCTTCTGCTTCTGCTGTCTCTCTCTCTCAGACGAATGAATGAATGAGTGAAAAATATATTCTCTTTTATTGTATTTTAGATTCAATGATAACAGCATCTATCCCTTCTTTTTAAAATTTTATTTATTTATTTTTGAGAAAGTGTGAGTCGGAGGGAGGGAGAAAGAGAGAGAGAGAGGAAAGAGAGAATTCCAAGTGGGTTCAGAAGTGAGGAGCCTGTCATGGGGCTCAACCTCACGAATCCATGAGATCATGATCTGAGCCAAAATCAAGAATTGGATCCTTAACCGACTGAGCTATGCAGGTGCCATTATCCCCTTTTTAAAATACTGAACTAAATGTAAATAGTGAAAGATTTCTAAGAATATTCTTTCATCCACTTTCAACCCCTTCAGTTTTCATCAAATGTGTAGTTTTTGATATCCCAAATGGAAAAAAAATCCTATTCCTGAAAGGCATATAATTTATTTAAAAAGACATAGATAATAAAATAAGTAGTATTGAAAGAAATATACTCATATAGTTTCGTTTTTTAAAATTCTCTCCTAAGATATTAGAATAAACATGTTAAATACAATGTTTTTTTTGTTTGTTTGTTTCAGTGTGTTAGCACACAGTTTTGTTTCGTTTTGTTTACTATTTTTCAAAATTTGGACTGAATTCCCCTGTTTATTACAATAGAAATGATTTGGGGCATCTGGGTGGCTCAGTCAGTTAAGTGTTCGACTCTTGGTTTTGACTCATGTCATGATCTCACGGTTTGTGAGTTTGAGCCCCACTTGGAGCTCTGCACTGTGTGGAGCCTGCTTGAGATTCTCTCTCTCTCTCCCTCCCTCCTTCTCTCCCTCTCTTCCTCTCTCCCCTCTCTCCCCCTCTCTCCCCCTCTCTCCCCCTCTCTCCCCCTCTCTCTCCCTCTCTCTCCCTCTTTCTTTTGGCCCCTTCCCTGCTCACACTCTCTCTTAAATAAATAAATAAATAAACTTTAAAAAATTAAAAGGAAGATTTTTGCACATGGGGATAAAAACTTTTTAATCTTTAAGATAGCCGCTTAAACGCAATCTAATTTAGCCATTCAACAATTACTACTTCAATGAGCTCATCTAAGATTAAAGAAGGAACAAGATATTTCTTCATTAAGTTCTTTGCGTAGGTCTTTCAAAAGATCTAATTTAATGCTCACAATATCTTCCTGAGATTAATATTATCATCTCCAGTTTTCACATGAAGAAACTACATGTTCTGGTTTGTGTTCTCTCAGAGGTTACCCCTGAGACAGATGTGAGTGCAAGTAGTTTATTTGTGAGATAATCTCAGGAAATGCCAGGAGGAGAGTGCAGGAATGAATAAGGAAAGAAAGTAGTAGAGTGTGTTTGTAGGTAATTGGAGTTTAATCCTACTGAGGAACTTTGGGCATAACATAGAGAGCATGCTTCAGAGGAATCCCATCTCGGCTAGAGAGCCAGGGAATGGATCCAGTCCTTGCTTCTCACTGATTACCACTGTTTGAGGGCTGTGGATCCAACTCTTCTATCTTGCCTATCACAGAAGTAGATGGTGCTCCAGGCCAGAAAACAAACTCCTCAGGACAATATGTCATAGGAGTTCTTTAGCTCAGAGGCGAATGGGTAGATCACTCCCAGCTTCATCTGCATTAAGGAAAGAATTGTTCAATAAAGCTATCTGTTTAAAATCCGATGGCTACATGACAACAGAACATCAAACCTAGTGGAAAACATAAAGTAAATTCTTTTCTCCTCATTCTTCTGAGAAATTTTAAAACCTTTCTACCTTTTATGGAGACAAATTTTCAAATGTGTTTCTATCTATGAAAACAAGAAAATGTAATTTAAAAACACTTTCATATAATAGTGCAATTCAACATACTTCCATTAGAATAAATTATATAACAAGCATCTATTGAATATGGAATCTCATGATGGGAGATATAATTGTGTCTCTGTATTTTGACTTTTTTGTCACAACTTCTTTGGCTTTAGCCAAATATATTTCATTATATATTAACTTGTATTTAACTTTTAAAAACTCTTTACCATTTTTTTTGTTTGTACTGAATTCTTAGACTTACTACCTAAAAAATATTTCAGGTAAATTTCTTCTTAAATTTGATCTGCCTGCAATCTAAAATAGGTATTCATAGACATCTAAATATTTTCTCTTTTGATGCTGTTTTTTGCTCCTAAGGCATTCAATAATTTTCATGGCCTGTCTCCAGATCCTTTATAATTTCTATCTGCCCTGCATCTATGAAGACTAGATTATATAACATTAAGATAGAAACAACAGTGTTTTATATCACAATGACAGGATTGTATAGTGGTTAGGGTAGCATTTATATAAACTACCTGATGTTTTTGAAGGTATGGCTTTAAGAATTCTGATTAGACATGGTGACTTTCAGAGGAGTAAACCAAGCATGGTCTTGTCCTGTATTTCATCCACAGAGTCGTGGTAATAGTGCCCTCAGATCAGAGCTGATGTTCACAGTTCCCATACTCGGTGCCTTTTCCTGGTCTCCTTTTTACTGTGGGGAGAACAATTTCCATCCATGTATTCCATACTCCATTTCAACAACGCAGTCACCTGAAACATAAACAAATGCTCTTCTCTTGGCCCTTCTCTGGATTTGTGTAAATACACTTAAATGCATTGGCTAAGACCAAAAATGAAAGTCATCTATGACAGTCAACCAGTTTTCCAGCCTCAATAAAAATTAAACAGTCATCCTAATGAACTTTTCATTAGGAACAATTAAATGGTTCGTATTTGATGCAGACATTTATTTGAATGATTTTAATTACCGTTTAACATGCCCTCATGTTGTCCAACTTCTTCGTCTTAGTACCTTTTAACCTTGATTTACATAATTTTTGCCGTTCTATTTTCTTCCATTCATTGTAGGTCATTAATGAGATTTAATTTACACTGACATTTCCAATGAGACCTATTTTTATATTCTTTTTCCAGATTGAGATTTTTCTACGGTTTTCCAAATTTTTTAAGCCAATAATGTTCCCTTCACATCTCCATATGTTCCACTTAAAAAGACTTTTAAAAGTCATTTCCAAATCCTTTATTCCAGTTTCAAAGAAAGCATTTTATTCTCCCCATGTAATACTGTTTATGCCTTCAAGATTTTATAACAACCTGCAGTATAGTGTGATCAATGAATATTACTCCCAAAGTAAAAGATTTAGTAATTTATTTTTCTTAATGCTCATATAAATATAACTGAAACTCTTTTATTATATATCCTCCAGATGCCTGCAAAATGATGAACACATTAGCAGTAAAACCCTTTCCTTTGAAAAATTTTCTTAGCCTTACCAGAATTACTACATTAATATGACTGGGGAAAGGAGAAAATACAGCAAATACATCACTATTTTTATCAGTTCTTACTTTGTGTGTCTATTTTTTAATTTGAAATTTACCAGCATCTCCTATTTCTAAGAAGTTACCTAGTCAAACACTTTGTAGGAAATCTAACTATTATTCCTATTGGATAATTAAATTCATTTTGAAGGAAGACATTTTCAGTTTCACTTCTTATATTCAACATCAAAATTCCCCCAGTTTAAAACATTAAATGCTTCCTACCATTTTCATCATGTATGTAATGACTTGAAGAGCAATATGAACTGACAAGGGAATAGAGAATGAAATTCACTCACATCATTGTTTGATCTTCCATAAAGTTTTTTAAAGGCCATTTTTATGTTCCCTGCCTCAAAACACTTGAATGAACTTTATGAAAAATATACTGGGCATGTTTGCTTTTATGTTTTGGTTACTTGAGTCTTTTGCAAGATGAAGAACCTATTCTGCAAAAGAAGTTTCTTAGATAGCAAGTACTCAACTATACCAATGATAATAACTAGTTTATTTTGGAAAAAATAATGTTCTCTAACTTATTTTACTATGGCAGATGAAATAAAAAAAAGAATTAGAGGGAATAAAGGCAGCAGGAATATAGAGTTTTATAGTTACCTTGATGTAATTTATCTTGTTTCTTCCCATAGACTGTTTAATAAATATCATTTTATTAATTATCCTTACTAATTTTAATGTAGCTTCTTTCTAAGTGTTTTATAGGCATGTATCTAACAGATATGACTTAAGATAATCACTAGGGAAAATTAATAGCACTGTATTTACTTGGAAAATAGTGTACATTCAGAAGTTAAGGTTTTAACTATCTAGGTAATAATATACTAAGTAGTATATAGTTTGTGTATGAAGTCCCTTAATCGTAAACTTTAAACATTACAGTTATGTGGAGTTAATTATCCATTGTCAGTTTGAAGATTTGCAAAATTACATAATTTTACATAATTTTGTGATTCTGCTGAAATACAGATTCCTAAAATTGTCTCACCAATCATTTCCTTTCTGGCACTTTAAAATGTCTTAAAATATTCTTTTTTATAATATTTTGTTGTGGTAGAGTGATAGCCGCATCCAGAGAGGAGAGGCCTGGGTATTTGTAATCCTGGCTCTTATTCCAATTAGTTTAAGTCCATTGTTGTGGCTGGTTTGGATGCTTCCTTAAGCCATTTCCACATCTAGAAATTTTTGATAAGAAATTATTTTCCTTCTCCAGAACCTGCAGTGCAGCCTAATTCTCGTATGTGATATAATATACCTAACCTCCTCTACCAGGACTTTGAAAGCCATCAGGACTCTGATACCACCTTCCAGATAAACCTATCTTAAACTTTTACAAATTTTTATTTTATGATCTATAATATTATTCACCACAGCTGCCTTGCTATACATTGCATTGCCATGACTTATTTAGGTTATAATTGGAGGTTTGTACTTCTGGAACCCCTTCGCCTGTTTCATTCACTCTCCAGACATCTTCCCCAGTAGCAAGCATCATTCTGTTCCCTATATCTATGATATTGGTTTGGTTTTGTTTGTTTGTTTTTCAGATAACACAGATGAGTAAACACATATGGTATTTGTCTTTCTCTGTATGATTTACTTCACTTAGCATAATTCCCACAAGGTTCATCCAATTCGTCACAAATGGCAAATTTTACCGCTTTTATTATACCTGAGTACTATGTCGCTCTGTGTGTGTGTGTGTGTGTGTGTGTGTGTGTGCGCGCATATATATATGCATATATATATATTATTCATTCATCCGTCAGTGGAGACAGGTTGTTTCCCTATCTTGGCTATTATAAATAATGCCATGATACACAGGAATGCGTATATCTTTTTGAATTAGTATTTTCATTTTGCATTCATTCATTCATTCATTTATTCATTTATTTAGAGAGTGCACACACAAGCAGGGGCAAGACCAACAGAGAGAGGGAGAGAAAGAATCCCAAACAGGCTCTGTGCCAACAGCACAGGGATGCAGGGATCGATCCCACAAACCGTGGATTTGCTGTGTTATAAGTAGTTCTGTTTTTAATTTTTTGAAGAACTGATTTTCCATAGTAGTGCACCAAATTACATTTCCAACAACACTGTACAAGGGTCACCTTTTCTCTATATCCTCACCAACACTTGTTATTTCTTTTCTTTTTGACACTAGTCTTTCTGACAGGTATGAGGTGGCATCTCATTGTGGTTTTGACTTGTATTTCCCTAGTGACTAGTGATGTTAAACATCTTTTCATGTGTCTATTGGCCATCTGTAGGCCTTCTTTGGAAAAATGTCTATTCAGATCCTCTACTCATTTTTTTAATCAAATTGCTTTTTATTATTGTTGAGCTGTATTTGTTATTTCTGTATTTTGGATATTAACCCCTTATTGGATATATGGTTTGCAAATACTTTCTCCCATTGGTGCCCTTGCCTTTGGAGTCAGATCCAAAAAATAATCACAAAGACCAATGTATCGGTGCTTACTGACTATGTTTTCTTCTGGGAGTTTTATGGTTTCAGATCTTATAGTCAAGTCTTTACTCCACTTTGAGTTAGTCATCATGTACAGTAGAAGAAAATGGTCAGGTTTTATTCCTCTACATGTATCTGTCCAGTCTTCCCAACACTATTTATTGAAGAAACCATCCTTTCCCCATCGTATATTCTTGTCTTCCTGTGTTGTAAATTAATTGACTATGTATGTGTGAGTATAATTTTGGGTTCTCTATTCTGTTCCATTGATCTATGGGTCTGTTTTTATGCAATATCATACTGCTTTATAGAATAGTTTGAAATCAGGGAGCATGATACCTCTAGATTTTTTCCTCCTTCTCAAGAATCTTTGGCAATCTTTGATTGTTCCATATAACCAAAATATGCTCCATACAAATTTTAGGGTTGTTTGTTCTGTTTTGGTGAAAAAAATGTCATTGACATTTTGATAGAGATTACATTGAATCTGTGTATTATTTGGGTTGTATGAACATTTTAACAACATCCTTCCAATCCATGAGCATGCAATATCTTCTTATTTCTTTGTGTCTTCTTCCATGTCTCCCACCACTGATTATAATTTTCAGTGTACAATTCATTCCTAGGGATTTTAGTCTTTTCAATGTGATTGTGAATGAGGATTATTTTAATTTCTCTTTTGATAGTATCTTCTTAGTGTATAGAAATACAACTAATTTTTGTATATTGATTTTGTACCCTGCCACTTAACTGAATTTATTTATTCTAACAGATTTTTTTTTGGTGGAATTGTTAAGGTTTTCTATATATAAAATTATGTTATTTGCAAATAGTTACAGTTTTACTTCTTCCTTTCCAATGTAGGTGACTGATTTCTTTTTCTTTCCCAGTTGTTCGGCAAAAACTTCCTATGCTGTGTAGAATAAAAGTGAGGAGGGTGGGGATCCTTGTCTTATTCCTGATCTTAGAGGAAAAGCTTTCAGCTTTTTACAGTTGAGTATGACGGTAGCTGTGGACTTGTCATATATGGGCATTATTATGTGGAGGGACATTCTCTCTCTAAACCACTTTGTTGAGATTTTAATCATAAGTGTATGTTCACTTTTGTTAAACGCCTTTTTTTTACATCTACTGAGATGATCCTATAATATTTATCCTTCATTTTGTTAATGTGGCATATCATATTCTATGATTTGTGGATGTTGAACTGAACTTGTATCCCTGGAATAAATCTCACTAGATCATGGTGGAATTTTAATATATTATCGAATTTAGTTTGCTGACATTTTGTTGAGGATTTGCACATCTATGTTTATCTATGTTTATATTGGCCTATAGTTTTCTTGTGATGTCCTTGTCTGGTTTTGCTCTCAGGGTAATGTTGGCTTTGTAAAATGAGTTTGAAAGTCTTTCTTCCTCCTCAGTTTTTTGGAAGAGTTTGAGAAGGATAGATATTAAATCTTTCATGTTTGGTAGAATTCACCAATGAAGCCATCTGGTCCTGGATTTTTTGTTTGCTGGGAGTTTTTTGCTTACTGATTAAAACTTTTCACTAGTAATTGGTCATGAATACTTATGATACTTTCTACTTATTCTTGATTCAATCTTAAAAGACTGTATTATTTTAGGAATTTATCTATTTCTTCTAGGCTGTCCCATTTCTCAATGTATGATCGCCAATAGTGGTCTCTTATAATCTTTTGTATTTTTGTGGTGTTAATTCTAAGTTAATTTTTGTTTCTGATTTATTGAGCCTTCTTTCTTTTTTCTTTTTTTTTTTTTTTGTTAGTATACCGAAGTTTGCCAATTTTATTTTTTCAAAGAACTCACTTTTAGTTTCATTGATCATGTCTGTTGTCCTCTCTTCTCTATTTCATTTATTTCTGCTTTGATCTTTATTATTTCCTTCCTCTACTAACTTTGGCCTTCATATGTTACTCTTTTTCTAGTCTCTTTAGGTGCAAAGTTATATTGAATATTTGAGATTATTCTTATTTCTTGAGGTAAACCTGCATTGCCATGAAATTCCCTCTTAAAGGTGTTTTTGCTGCATGCCATAGATTTTGATTTGCCATATTTACATTTTTATTTATCTATGTATTTCAAAATTTCTCCTTGATTTCTGCCTTGACCCCATAGTTGTTCAATAGCATATTTAATCTTCACATATTTGTGAATTTTCTAGTTTTCTTCTTATAATTGATTTCCAGTTTCATACCACTGTGGTCATAAAAGCTGCTTGACATGATTTCAGTCTTCTTAAATTTGTTGAGACTTGTTTTGTGCATCAACATGTGGTCTATCGTGGAGAATGTTCTATGTGCGTGAAGAATGTGTGTTCTGCTTTGGGATGGAACGTTCTGTATATATCTTTTAAGTCCATCTAGTCTAATGTGTCATTTAAGGTCAATATTCCCTTACTGATGTTCGGTCTAGATGATCTATCAATGGATTTAGGTGGATAAAGTCCCTACTATTATTTATTGCTGACAGTCTCCCTCTTCAGGTCTGTTAATACTTGCTTTATGTGTCTAGGTGTTCCTATGTTGAGTTCATATATACTTACAAATGTTATATGTTCTTGTTGGATTGACCCCTTTATCATTATGTAATGCCATTCTGTATCTATTATTACAGTCTTTGTTTTAAAGTCTATTTTGTTTGATGAGTGGAGCTACAGCAATTTTTTTTCCATTTCCCTTTGCAAGGAATATCTATTTCCATTTTTTTCATTTCAGTCTGTGTGTGTTCTTTCTTTTGAAGTAAGTCTCTTGTTGGCAGCATGTTGATGAGTCTTGTTTTTTTATCCCTTTAGTCACTCTGTGTCTTTTGTTTAGTTAATTTAGTACATTTTTATTTAAATTAATTATTGATAGGTATGTACTTGCTGCCATTTTGTTAATTGTTTTCTGGCTATGTATGTAGTTCCTCTCTGTTCATTTATTCTTTTTTTGCTCTCTTCCGTTGAGGTTTGATAACTTTCTTTAGTGTTATGTTTAGATTCTTTTCTCACTTTCTTTTCTGTATCCACTATACGTTTTTTTTTGTACTTAGCCAGAGGTTCACATGTAGCATCCTATATACAGTCTATTTTAAGTTGATAAGAATTTAAATTTGAACAAACTTATTCCAAAACTCTATATTTACTCCCTCCCCTCCACATTTTGTTTTTGATGTCATTTTTATATATACCGTATTTTATGTATACCTTAATGAACTGTTGTGGTTTTAATTTTATTGTTATCTTTTCTTTTAACCTTTATACAAGCTTCGTAAATGATTTATCTACTACCTTTAGTAGATATTTAAGTTTAATTTTGACTTTTGTACGTTTTCTTGTTATTAATTAGAGCCATTTTCAGTTCAAGAAGTTCCATTAACATTTCTTATAAGGTCAGTTTAGTGGTGATGAGCTCCTTTAGCCTTTACTTGTCTGAAAAACTCTTTATTTCTACTTCAATTCTGAATGATAGTCTTGCCAAATAGAGTCTTCTTGATTGTAGTCTTGATGTTTTCTTATAGTCTTTCATTTGTAACATATTCCTCTGTTTCCTCATCTTGCCTGACTCTGTGTTTTTTTTCTGTGTATTAAGTGAAACAACCACCTCTCTTGGTCTTCAAGGAGTGGTCTAGTGTAGGTATGGAACCTTATTATTCAACCTTGCCCTAGCTCTAGTTTGTTTCTCAAACTTTTGTAGTATCTAAGCAGCCCAGTTTATTCTTGATAGGTCCCTATTGTTGAGGGTGTGCCAAGACCTGTTAGGGTTCTCAGTAGGGGGTGTGTGTGAGGGTTTCATTTACCTCCTAGATTTAGGTTGACTGGAAGCTAGACCCTCAGGCAGCATCTTTCAAAGTATGTAAATATATACAGTCCTTTGATTCTGTACCTGTAAACCCTACGAATCTCCAAACCAGGTGATCTGGAGGTATCCTATTAATGGCAGTTGCAAAACCTGGGGCTTCAGACAAGTGTATACGCTCCTTTCTGGGAGGTATCATTGAGCTGTAGCAAGACCAAGTGAGTGCATAAGGATGGTATCTCCTTGCTCACTTTCCATGATAATGCCTTCAAAACCTCTAGATGTGTGGCAAACATGAATCCTGTCTCTAACTCTGAAGCTCCAGAACAAGTAAATGTGCCTTTTCTCAGGAAGACTGGGGGTGTATTTCAGTCTGCTATCTGTATAGTAGTACCCTGACAGTGGTAGCCTGCCAAGAACTGTCTTTCTAATTGTTACAGCTTTGTGTAGACCACAAACCCAAGTGCCTTGGGTCATCAGGGCTAGGAAATCAAGGCCTACCTCCTGTGTGAATTGTGTGCATCTGCCATCTTTATCAGAATAGTTGGAAAGCATAAGGTGAAGGACATCCTCTCTGGCTCCAACAAGATAGCAGGAAAATGCCTTGCTTGTGTGCATCTATCAGCTTCATCAGTGCAATGGAAAAGTGCCTCGTTTGTGTGTGCAAATTGTGGGGGAATTCCATGACTGGTGGCACTTGCTGGTGTCAGCCATGGAATGGGGGTGTATTGCAACATTCACTGGCTTTAGCAAGGGAGCAGGAGAATGCCGTGACCACTTGTACTTACTAGCCCCAGTCAAAGATCTGGTGAATGCACAGCCATTTGCCTCTGCCTGCCCTAGCAAGGTAGTGGGAGAGTGCCATGTCTGCACAAGCCTACGTTAGCATGGTAGAGGGAGTGTGCAAAAATGGTGTTTTCTAGTACCTCTATTTCTGAAAAGTCTCAACTGTCTCCTGCATCTCCAGCAGATGCTTTCTGTAAGATTAGCAAATGAATCTTCCTCACATATAGTTTAAGCACTTTTCAAACTGCGGCTTTATGCAGGGTTTGAGGGTGAGTGAGACCATGCTGAAGCCCTTTAAAAAGAGAACCTCAATTTCCTACAGTGCTCTGGGTCCCTTAGATGTAAATCCTTTCAGTTTTCTAAGCCAGACATTTGAGGGTTCATCTCACTGGTATAGGTCGTAAGGGTTAGGATGTCTGGTATTAGGCACAAACTCCCTGTTCATCTAGGAAAAACTCTGAATTATGAGATTCCTCCCCTTCTGTGCAACCATGCTGAGGGGCAGGTTTTGGCAAGAGTACATCTCTGCGTCTTCTATCTATTTCAATGTGGTCCCTTTTAAATATTTTTTTAAATTTATTTTTTTAAATTTACACCCAAGTCAGCATATAGTGCAACAACGATTTCAGGAGTAGATTCCTCAATGCCTCTTACCCATTTAGCCCATCCCCCCTCCCACAACTCCTCCAGTAACCCTCTATTTGTTCTCCATATTTAAGAGTTTCTTAGGTTTGGTCTCCCTCCTTGTTTTCATATTATTTTTGCTTCTCTTCCTTTGTGTTCATCTGTTCTGTGTCTTAAAGTCCTCATATGAGTGAAATCATATGATATTTGTCTTTCTCTAATTTCTCCTAGCCTGATACCCTCTAGTTCCATCCACGTAGTTACAAATGGCAAGATTTCTTTCTTTTTGATTGTGGACCTTTAATCTGTTGATGTAGAGGAGAAGTTCACTTAGTTTTCAGTGCTTTTTCAGAAGGAATTGTTCTGTATGTAGATTTGATGTGTCCATGAGAGGAGGGAAATTCAAGAGAGTCCTATGCTGCCATCTTGAACTGTCATCCAGAGCCTTTTAGACCCTAATTTCCTACATGTATTTTTTGCTCCAGACTGCTGAGTTCTTTTAGTATCCTTTTCCCCATATTTGTGACTTAACTTATGCACACATACTGAATATATCTTATATGTGCATTTATTTGAGTACCGAAAATAAATTCATTTGTGACTTTTGTCTCTCTCATAATGTGAGTCTTTTGAGAGATTGAAAATGATGGTTTTCATCTATTTTTGTATTCTTTCAAGACTAAAAACAGAGCAACTGGTGCCATAAAAAGGTTTTTCGATGGATATGGTAGACAGGAATTTTACCTCCATGATCTTTGCCCTCAGATATTGTTACGTAGTAAAGGGATGTTGCAGATAGAATTTCATTGCTAATCAGCCGCTGTTAAATTAAGGAGATTGTCATGGATTATCCAGATGTACCTGATGTAATCTCTTGGGCCCTTAACAGCAGATGAGAGAAACCAAAGAGAGAGCAGGAAGTCATATGGGAAGGCAGGGGAGCTGAGGCGTGGGAAGGACTTGGCACCCCTTTGCTGACTTTGAAGGTAAAGAAGGCCAGGGTCCATGGATATCTGACAGACTGGAAGCTGTAAACTACTCCTGGTAGAGTCCAGTGAGAAAAATGGGACCTTAGTCCCATAATTGCGTGGAACTGAATTTTGACCACCCATGTATGCATGGAAGTATATTGTCCCCCAGAGCCTCCAGTGAACAAAGTAGCCCCTCCTCCACACTGATTTTAGCATGGAGAGATCCATTTTTGACATTCAGAATTGTGAGATAATACATTTGTATTGTTTTAAACTGAGTTTGTGGTAATCTGTAATAGAAACAATAGAAAATTAATACAGTAATTAATGCTTGTATGTTTGAATAATTTTTGCTCCTACCTTTGCCTTTACATTGGACATTGTTTCTTTTCATTCATATGTCCATATTTATCCTTCTGGTCTCCTCTTAGTCCTACCATACCCTAGGAATCTTTGATGTTTCCATCTTGAATTGATCATTTTTTCCCCCTCTGACTTCTCTAATACTATACCACACTGCTATCGTATTTTGTGTTGCCTACCTGCTTAATTGTAAGTTGTATTTAATCATACTGTTATATACTGTTGAATAATATTTTTGTGTGCATATATTTTGTATCCCGCATGGATTTGCAATCATAGCTTTAGGAGGATAGTAGTGGTACTTATGAAATCCTCATTGACTGATTCTTTTTTTTTTTATTTTCAAAATATTTGTAATTAATCAAATGATTATTAAATGCTTAGAAAAAAAACTTTCAGGGATCCCTGGTGGCTCAGTCAGTTAAGCATCTGACTCTGGCTGAGGTCATAATCTTGTGGTTCTTGTTCTGGCCCCGCGTCGGGCTCTGTGATGACAGCTCAGAGCCTGGAGCCTGCTTCAGATTCTCTATCTCCCTCTCTCTCTGCCCCATCCCTGCTTGCACTCTCTCTCTCTCTCTCTCTCAAAAATAAATATTAAAAAACAATTAAAAAAAAACTTCCAGCATTTTGAAATAGATTCTGGCCTTGATTTTGTAGGTAAAAAAGATGCATCAAGGGAGATGGATCCTTCACATTACCTTTAGGACATTCAGTAAACCAACAAAAAGAAGCCAAACATAAAAAATCAAAACATGTAACCTTCTTGGGCAGTAGGTGTAGTTCAAGTGATGTGAAAGTAGAGTAGCTGGTATTAGCAGCGGGTAAATAATTTATATAAGACTGAGGGGCAGTTGGAAAGACTGAAGATTTTTGGAAATGGTGCCAATGTCAATGGTGTCTCCTTAAAATACAGGATTTTCAAATAAATAAAATGTGTTTGTTGTTGTGGCTAATAAAAATTCACTAAAAATTAGGATAACTTTCTACCTTATATTTTTATATTAGAAAACTAATGTTTTAACATAGAGTAATAATAATTATGCTATTTTTAATTCTACTGAAAAAAAATGTTGAAGCATCTTATTGATTTACCTAAAAAAATATAGCAAAGTAGTTCTAGTCGACAATGGAGAAAGAACGTAGGCATCATTAGAAACTAAAGTTAATTTAACAAAAATAGGTAAAGTTACCCATATTTCTTCTTATGTAAAGATAATCTTTGAAGCTAATACCTCCCATTTAGTTTCTGCAGCCAAGGAACTATGTTACAGACAGTGCCACAAATAATGCTGACAGCCTCTAGAATTGAAAGTAGTTCTTTGCATTTTTTTTTCCGAATAGCTTCTTCCTATTTACTTATCTCACCAGCATTTTAAAAATATAAATTCTAGCCTACAAAAAATTGCTAACCATCTGTTTCTAAAGATGTTCTAAGAAAACAAAATAAAATATATCCACTTCAACCTATCCGTGTTCATGGAGTCCCTATTTTGAGCATGGTTCATGTTAGAGGAGAGAACAGGCAGAAAGCCCATATACAAATGTATTGATGAGGTCTTGTCTACAGAAAGCCTGTAGTGTAGCTAGAGATGCAGGAAACTATGTAAGAAAATAATGGTAAAGCGTACATGATATTATACTAATAGGTGTTATATATTTTAATGCAAACTATACTACATGCTCTTTAAGAATGAAGATTGTCCTTCATCTCTATATTCCCCATCTTAAGTACTCAATAAATGTTTGTTCAAAGAAAAATAAATGAGAACAGAATGTGTGCAAATGGGGACTAAAACAGTCTGTGAGGGCTTCATGACCTGAGAAGATCTTAAAGCCTGAGGGATAAGAAGAAACTGGGTTAGTTTCTGGAATGTCCTCCCACAGTTTGCCCCCCCCCCATCCTACTTCCATATGTAGGTCAACAGTCACCTTCACTTCGTGCATCCATTTTGTTACTTCCCCCACAAAATTATCCACACCCTCCTCACTGTCTTAGAACCACTCTAGCAATTTCATGTTTATCAACATTTCTTGCTGAATGTACTTAGGAAGTGTTTTAAGCACTCAATACCTCCATGTTCTCATTAGTAGCATAACAGTCATTTTAGTCTCATAGGGTTATTGTATTGCATAAATTTCTATATCGAATGTACTTCCAACGGTGTCTGGCACATAGTAATTCTTGAGAGCTGTTAGCTTCTATTATAATGACGTTTTATTTTTGAGGGGCTGATAAGAAATCCAAGTTCACTAAGTAAAATATGCCTTATTTCCACAAAAGTAACAGTCTGTTGCATAATTAAAGTGATTAAAAACTATCCCTGAATTTGTTTGATTATGTAGATATAGAAAATATTTTATATACAAATAAATTTACCACAGGAACTTATAAGTCATTTGGAGGGGGGTTATTTTTATACTTGTATGATTGTGGTTGAATTTTCATATCATAGTTCTTGTTTATCAACATCAGCTTTTAGTATTATTTATATCAGTTGAAAGACTTAATAGTCAAATTAATTTTACTTAGAAAGACATGTATGTCTTAAAATATGCCTATTAAAATGAAACTACTCTATGCATATATGAAGTATATGAAATCAATTTATAGATTATAAATTTAAGATATTAATATTATTACTTATGAATATATCTTAAGTTGTAAACACTGGAAAAGATTGTGTGCATTTTAAATATCTTGTCTTAGGAGAAAGAAGACAGTTCGCATGTTTGGTAGAACTTATTTTACTTCATAATTTTTTTTAAACTTTAGGCATAATAGGATCTTAGGCATTGTAATCTTTAAAATAATTGAAGGAAATGTGTTTTGAAAGGTTTGTGTTAAGGAAGATTTTATTTTTCTTTTGATGAGATCAAACATCTACTACACAAATAAAATCTTGAGATCCCAAGCATGTAGGAATTACATATTCCTGTAAACTGCCTGGGAATTACTTTTACTGTCAAATCATTGTAGTTATTGTGTAATGTGTATTTTAATTTAGCCTGTAGAAGTAATAAAATAATGTAATTAACAGTAATTGAGGAATTATGTTTTTTAGGACAAAATGGTTAAGAAAGGAGCAATCCAGCTTTTATCCTAAGCTAAAATTTTCATTAAAGTCAAGATGAACAGTATATTGAGTCATGAAGGGCCGAGAAACTTCACGAAGAAGTTTTACACAGAAATATTCAAAATAATTTTTAAAAATTATAGTCTATTTAATGCTAGTTGTAATTTGAAACCTAAAATACATGTAATTTTTAAAAAGTGTTTTTAATTGAATCCCAAATATCAGCTTGATGATTTCTGATTTCCAATTCGTATATGTACATAAGTGTATGATTATTTTTATACTGTATAGTATTCTGAAGAAAATTTCAAAGGAAAAAGATATTTTAAATTTATATTTAAAAAAGTAATAGAGTGTTTACTATGTGCTAGGTACTTAACATTTTACATTTATCAGGCACTATCTATGAGCCAGGCACTCTTATAGGTGATTTTTAGATAATTCATTTAAACCCCATTGCAACCCTATGAATAGATACTTTTGATATCACTATTTTCTGGGCAAGGAGCTAGGGCATAGCATAGTTAAGTAACATCAGATAATAGTAATGGATTAATAGTATCAGAAATCTAATAACTAGTTCCAGAGTCTAGATTCTTACCCACTGTACTATCTTCAAAGAAACAGAAAATCCATAAGAAAGACAAGTTTAAAATTGCTTTCCTATGAGTGATCAAGTAACAGCAATAACAACAACATACATTATTTAATAAACTTTTGCTTTAAAATAGCACTTTTCAGGGAAAACATTTATTGCTCCAAGTAATAAGTAAAAAGTAAAGAATATTTCCTCATGACCCATCCTGCTGTTGTGTTCTGAAAAGTATTAGACATTTTTCTCAATGTGTGATTCTCCTCATATGTAATGCTGTGTAATATATATTTTTTTTCAAAAGTATACATCTGAACATTCTTTCCTTTTAATAGGGACAATACAAACCCAAATCTGTTTGGGGTTCTGTTCCATGAAGTGCAGATCTGTATGATTTTGAATTAGTTCCTCAAACATTTTCAGACTCAATTTTCCTGTCTGCAATATTACCCCATTACATTGAATAAGTTCCAACCTGATTTTGGAAGATTAGTTCAGGCTGTACAATGAAGGCAGCACAGAACAGTAGGAAAAAAATACAGGCAGAGCGTCAGGTTCTGATTTCTGCTTTGGTGTAGAGCATCAAAGTCACAATTTTTTTCAATATCACTTTACCCCTATAAAATGGAGATGAAAATAACCTACTTGACAAAATTGTTGTGAGGATTAATTAGCTAGTGGGTATTCAATAAAAGTTAACTATTTTCCTTGTAAAAATTCTGTGATTATTTACTGTAAATCATAGCTTGGCCCCAATTACAAATAACTATATACTATAGTTTATTACAAGGAGAACTTAATTTAAATAACTAACATGGAATTTCAGAGGACTTGGTGAGATTTAAATGGTTTTGTTAGTATGTTTTCAATCTGCTTGATTAAGCGTTTTTGTGCATAATTAGAAGTACCATGCTTAGTAATATCATTTTATTGAGCTTCTAATGCCCTTAACATCCTAACTGCCCTGTAGGTGATTCGCATTTTGGAAGGGCAGAAAGATGGCTCCACACTTATTTCCACTCCATCTTGAATTTCTCTGTTTCATTATTTTCTAACAAAATTGGATTTGGTGATACTTGACACCTGATAAGATTTTGTTTATTCTGCTGTAAAGGAAGGCTAATAAAGTGGATTTCCGTGGGGTTTATAGTCTTGGTTATAGCATTTTAGAGCTACATAAAATTGCACATCCATCCACTTATAATATTCTTTCTTTATGGCTTTTCATAAACAATACTGCTTTGTGTTTGGTATTGGAATTTTAGTATCTAAAGTATTATTTTATATATTGTCCATTTCTATAATGAAATAGAGTAAAACACAGTGGTCTAGACTCTTTTGTAAGTTTTTATGCATAACATTTTTTCTACAATTACAAAAATGCAGTGGACTAGTAAACAAATTTGAGTCCTTATAATGGGGCTAATGTGGATATCTTGCTATTGGAAAATTATACGTCTTGAAATTGGCGTCTTGTACTGCCTTTGTCCATTCAGGTTGCTATAACAAAATGCCATAGACTTGTTGCCTTCTTAACAACAGATAATTATTTCTCATGGCTCTGAAGCCTGGGAAATCCAATAGGTATGTAGATTTCAAATTTCAATTGACATAGACAAATCTTCCTGTGTTAAGGTTTATAACAATTCATTCTTTACTAGCAATGTGTGAGAGTAACTACTTCCCATGTCCTCATCAACAGAGCATGTCATCAAACTTTTGAACTTTTATAATCTATAATCATCTAAGCAAAAAGTTATCTCTGTGTAGATTTATTTGCACTTTCCTAGTAATAGGTTGAGCTCATTTCATAATGTTAAAGCCAACTTATATTTTCCTTTTTTGTGAACTAGTCCTTTCCTTTTTTCCTGCTAAGTTTCAGTATTTTATTATTGATTGTAGAAGATTCACATATTGGGGACATTAGCCTTTTTTCTTTTTTTTGTAATATAAATTAGTTACTCTCTAGTTTTAAAAATGTTGATTGTGGTGTTATTTTTATTTTTATGTTATATGAAAATAATTCTTCATTTTGGAAAGGCTTGTCCCACCCTGAGGGTACGAAAACAAAGAGATATGAATTAAGGCTCTACTCTGTACAGAGTCTTATGCTTACTATTATCACTATAATTAGTCCCTGCCCACAGATTATTCAAGAAAAGGTAATCAGTGTGCAAATTACTAAGAAACACTAGCAGAGTAGAATAGTTGCATGATAAGTGTATAAGCTACATTAATTTATTTATTGATTATAATGATATTAATTACTAATAATCATAATATTCTTAGTTATATGAATGAATGTTTGGTTAATACATCTTCACTACCATAACTCCACTAAGCTTCATGAGATATAGAAAGTATATCTGTCTAATTTACCATGTTATCCCTAGAGTCTAGCTCAGAGTCTGGAAAACTATAAGCACTTAAATATCTACTTATCGAATAATGAATAAATGCTCATCACAGTACCTAACATTATAAACTCAGTCTAACTGGACATACATTTGTGTAAACAAATAATCAAAGCAATGTGTTCTGAGTTGTAACCTGAATGGGAACAAGTCACTGAAGCTTGTTGGGAAAGAAGTTCTTGACCTTGTTTGGTTAGAGGATGGTTTGTGGAAGGTGTTATGAACTGAGTACAAAATATTTCATTGTGGTTCACCAGTTGCATAAAATATTAAGGAGAACTAAAAGTCATAGCAGAAAAAGGTGAGCAAAAGAGCAGTAATGGTGTGTTTGGACTACTACAGCTTTTTTTATCTTTTGTGTTGTTTTTTTTCTTTTGTTTTTCAAATGGCTGTTGTTTTAGGTAGTAGGAGAAGTTGAGACAGGAATACTTAATTCTGGGGAGGAATTTTGAGGAAGATATCATGGAATATGTAGGTTTCTGATCAAGATATTGAAAAATTGCATAGTACTCCCATGGACAGAAAACCAATGGAAGGATCTAGGGCTAAAAGAAAAAATATATTCAAAGTTACAGAAAAGCCATAAAAGTACTTGATGATTTTTAGGAAACAGATGCCAATTATAGTGGCTAAAGCATAATTAAAGCAACTGTGGTAAAAAAAAATCAGATAATGTGTGACTTAGCCTTAAAAATAAAGTAATCTAAGGGGCACTAGGATGGTTCAGTTGGACTAAGGGTCAGACTCTTGGTTTCAGCTTAGGTCATGATCTTATAGTTTGTGAGTTCGAACCCTGCATCAGGCTCTCTGCTGGCAGTGGGAGCCTGCTTGCGATTCTCTCTCTCTTTCTCTCTGCCCCTCCCATGCGGGCACATTCTCTCTCCTTCAAAATAAATAAACTTAAAAAAATAAATAAATAAAGGAATCTAAGCTTACCAATCCAATCTCTTATTAAAGGAGAAAGATTTTTTTTTAAGTTTCTTTTCTACTCTTGAATATAATCATGAGCAAGAAGATCCATAACTTTCCATAACTGGCATAGAGATTGATGGCAGATTTCTATTTTATCCATTTTATTCATGTTTTAAATATGAGCTCTCAATAGCAGTTATTTTACAGGATTTAATGGGAACTTAGTGTTTTGACTGAATCTGAATTTGTCACAGCATTTTTCTGTGATACAAATGACAAAGGGCTTTCTTTAGAACCTGTCCTCCTAGATCAAGAGCCACTTTAAGATTCTCCATGGTTCAGGATCCTGGTGAGAGGCATAGTCTAACTATGATGCCATCAGGTACTTCTATGAGAGTTTATGTACTTTATATTTTTCGTTTGAGATTTATTTAGAGCATTTTCCAAAACAGAGTTTTTTCCCTATTTAATTTTTTTTAACATTTTATCATTTATTTTTGAGACAGAGTCTGAGCAGGGGAGAGGAAGAGAGAGGGAAACATAGAATCCAAAGCAGCCTCCAGGCTCTGAGCTGTCAGCAACAGAGCCTGACAGGGGCCTTGAACTCAGGAGCTGTGAGATCATGACCTGAGCCAAAGTCAGACGGTTAACCAGCTGAGCCAGCCAGGTGCCCCGAGTTTCTTCCTAAGTGACAATGAAAGTTTTTGTCTTTGTTATATGTTGTTCAATGAGCTTACCTGCTGGCCTACCCTACACCTACCTGCTGGTGTTTGGTGGCAGAAGCCGAGAATTTTGCTATCAGTGTGACAGCACTCATCTAACACTCCTCATGCTGTTTTAGTTGGGTGACAGAAGTATCTTAAACATTTAGGAAGTCCAAAGTTAAACTCCCTTTAAATATTCAAACGTATACCACTTCTTTTATTTTTCATCTTCTAAGAGTTAGAAGAAGATTGTTAGGAAAGATTTCAGCACCATAGGATGCTTCTTAATGCTTTAAATAATATTAAAATATGTATATTTATATATGCTTCCTATATATTTTTAAAAACTTGTGAGGAATAGTCAAGAAATATTTATACTAAAAAGTTTAGTTAAACGCAATTAAGAAAAACAAAGTATTGACGCTCTTTACAGATAATTTGAGATATCTCACCTAGTTATTCATGTAACCAGACTTAGCTTTCAGCTGCAGTTCATTATAAAAAACAAACAAACAAAACCTGGGTTTGTGTAACTATAATTGAAATACATCTTTATAAGTGAAAGAGAAAAAAATTATACCAGAGGCATAGGAGAATGTTCCTTGGATTAACTGATATTGAGCAATAGTCCTTTTGCTGGCCTCTCCAGTCTTGGCCCTCCCATCAACTTTCATCACTGAAGGTACAATAATTATGATACCACTTCACTTAAATGATCCTTAGGCTTTTTGTTTTCTAACGATGAAAATTATTAACATGACCATAAAGACCCAGCATGTTCTGAGCCCAAAATTAGCTCACTGGTCTTTTTCATGTCATCCTCCTTTGTACTTCCTTATTCTAGGCATATTGAGTTTATTTCATTTTCTCAAAACATCATTCTCCTATGGTAGGATTTAAATTAATTGAGATAATATGTAAATAACTGAAAACAGTGCATGGTATATAGCAAGATCTCAGTAAATGAACTATTATTTACATATTGTTCAATAACATATGAGAGAAGGACCAAGAATAACTTAAAGACTGAGGTCAAGTCCTATCTTCCCCAGAAATCTCTTATCACTTTTAGCACCTATGGGAGTTAATTATTTTGGAGGTAGTAGAAAGTATGACAGAGTTGATGTCCTCAAATTGGGATCTTTTGAGGGTCTCCTCTTTAAGATGTATAAACAGAGATGTTATATTGGCAGCTGCATACATTTACCAAATACCTAAAGCTGTCACTACTACTAATTCAGTAGAATGATAAATAAAAAATACTTTTAACAGTTAAGTTATTTACTTAAGATCACACTATTAGTGACAGCGAAGACGGCAATCCTGTTTTGGCATCCTGTTCAGGGCTCTTTCTGCTACACCAGGTGTCCTCCAGTGGTTAAAACACAAGTGGAGCTCAGCTAGGCCAATAGACAGGAAGGTGGCCACCTGTGAACCCAAATTGGGGAAAAAAGTTAAAGCCGCAGAGATGGGCTAGCCTGAGAAAGAGCAGGACAGCTGGGAAAAGTGCAATGTTTCAGACATCCGGAAGATAAATTCCAAAAATGTGTACTTGAAATTTCAAAAAGCCACCATGATAAATCCAGGTGGAAAAACATGTGGTGCCTCGTGACTTCCTGCTGAGGCCTAGTGAGGCCCTTTCTCGTGCAAATGATCTTCCTGGCGTTTGCACAGGGGACGTGAATGAAGTCCTGCGGGCTTTATCATATTCGCCTGCTGAATCCTGTTGACTACACATGGATTATCAAAGCCCTGGACATTATCTCCATTCACTCTTACAGTATGTGTTAGGATCTAAAGACACTAAAGAGGCTGTGCTTGCTGTTCTCACCTTTGCTTTGAAACTTTGATTCAGACTTTGGTAGAGACAGGAAGAAATAAGGAATAAATGTCTGATTATGTTAACTGGTTCAACAGTAAAAATGTGTATTCTTGATCAATTTCTAAAGATAACAGGAAAGTGAATCGTGAAGTAGGGTCTCACCTTGGCAGGAAGATCTCTGTTCTGAACATGGTTCATGAGACCATGAAGGGATTTAAACTGTTGTGGATTGAAAGCACGTAAAAAAAAATACTGTGGAGAAGAAATGATGCTATAAAATAAAAATAAATAAAATATCGAGAGAGTTACCCTACAATTTTTAGCTACTTGATTATAGGTCAAAAAGATGTCTAGAACTTGACAATTTCAGAATTAATATTAGTAACAATAAAATTATATTAGTAATAAATTTTAAAAGCATAGAAATATGTAATTCTTTTTAGATAAGAATTGTGGAGATTTTAGCCATACTTCATTAGATAACTATCCTATTATATAGAAATTTAACAATTCAGAATAATTTATTTCTCCAGATATCCAAAGATGTATGGACAAGAATTTTCCCTAGTTATTAAAAACAAATACAAGAGTAGCCTCAGTGAACCTGAGATCTCCTTACTGAAATTATGTGCCCTGGCTTCAGAATGGGTTTCTCAGGAAAGAAAAAGAAAAGACAAGAGTTACATGTGATATATTTTCCCTCATTCAATCTTTCTTTCTTTCTTTCTTTTTTTTTCTTGGCAATTAATGCATACGCTTAACATGCAGGCACATTATGGAAAGGTTAGCTTTATTGATGGAGTGTGATCACTTAGAGTTAAATATTTCCCTCAGTCTTAGAGTGGCATCTGTTCTGTTACTAGTTAAAAATGAAAACTGAAGAACATGTGAGAATCTGAATTTGCAGCAATGTGTAAAGAGTCTTGGTAGCCATCTAAAGCAAGTAGCATAAGCTAAATAATTTAATTGTTCAATAGAGCAGAATCTCCAGTATGAACCTAGAACGGCATATTTTATACAAGTGTTCTGGAATATGTAACATCTAATGATAAGTCGCAGTAAAGCAAAGTGATACAACATTTATGAGCAAACTGAGCACAAATCATTTAAGTGCCGATTGTCTCTCTCTCTCTCTCTCTCTCTCTCTCTCTCTTTCTCTCTCTCTCTCTCTCTCTCTCTCTCTCTCTCTCTCTCTTTAAGCTAATGGACCACTGAGAGTAAAATGTCTAACAATGCAGAAACGTTGTTTATAATTTTTTGTCCTTGCTTCCCCTCATCAGTAATAGTTCTCAATTAATCCAACTGTGAGGCTAGTAACTTAAAAATTAGTGGCCTTCTTCACACAGAGGTGAAGCTGCTATTTCACACTGTATGTTGTGCTCCTGGACATGGTTTGGCATCAACCTAAGTGTTATAGGAAAGATGATGTGTTGTTAAAAGCAAAGAGAAATTACAAATTTGTTCCACTTTATGCCATGAAAATGAGCAAAAGTTCTTTAAAACTATTTTTTTTTCCTGATAGGCTTCATGTTTTAGAGGGCTTTTTTGCCTTTGAAATCACTTACAGAAGAAAACAATCTCCTGTCTGCTTCAACACAGAATAATTCCACTAGGTCTTTCTTGACTTTTACTGTGCAATGCCCTGCCTTTCAAGATTTTTAAAATAGATTTGAGATTTTAAGAACTTTCATCTATTTTTTTATAATAGATATAACAGTATTTCTGTGAGTTTTCATGTGTATTTTGCAACAGTTTTGTTCTGGAAGTAAAAAGGAAAGTGAGATTATTGTCCAACGTGATGAGTATAGTGATTCTTTTCTTCCCCTGAGTGTAGTTATCCCTTTCCTTTTCACTCCCATCCAATAGCAAAGGCATTTTCTCAAAAACAGACTGGACTGCTGAGGGAGCCACAAAGAATGAGAGAAATGTCGAGGCTAGAGATGATATATTTTGGGTTTTATGAAATGTGAAGGTTAAATATTGGTGTACTCACTCCCTCATTTGCTTTGTCATCTACTTGTATCTATCATCTTTCAGTTTACCTCTCATTGACTACAAGTTACCCGAAAATTTGCAGATACCTTCTATTAAGGGAAAATTAGCCTAAGTTGGACAAAAATAGAGCACAGTGGTATCATAACACGTTGCTGTCTTTAATTGCATATTCCCTCAAAAATAGGGTGTTTGCTTGTCTTTACATAATGTGTATAACTTCTACACCTGCCATCCTGCATTCTGATAAAAGATTTAGAATAGAACTGATTCTTAATACTGATAGTTATTTAAAAATTACTATTATTACTCTTTTTGAAGTGGGCAAAATGTATGTCATGCATAGGAAAAAATAAATGCGTAATGAATGTACAGTTTTAATAAGTACAAATAGTTCATGTGACCTTGTTACTGGTTTGCATTGCTTTCGTATTTTAATCCTTAGTGATTAAAGTATACAGGTCTACATTCTTTTTTTCTGTCTTTTGTGTGTGTGTGTGTGTGTGTGTGTAGGGAAGGATAATTCAATGGCTTCTCTTTCCTCATATTTTTTTTGCCAGTTGATAAGGATAGGACTTTAGTAGATGAAGTCACATTAAACCATAGCCAAAAGCAAGACCACTGCTGAAGACATGTTGATTGTAATTAAGTAAAAGCTTATCTCTAGACATCTTTAATTACCAAGTTTTCTAGACAGTGCGAATTATCCATTTACATCTGAGAAGATTTACATATTGTCAGAGTGTGTTTTATAAATACTATATCATTTTCATATTATAAGTGTTATGCATATTCATTATAGAAATCTTAGAATATACAGGAACTTTTAAAAAGACATTTTCAAAAACTCATAGAGCCGTCAATAATACATAGCCGCTAAAAGATTCTGGTATTTTCCTTACAATTCTTTGTGTAGTGTGTGTGTGTGTGTGTGTGTGTGTGTGTGTGTGTGTGTATTTCTATGTTCTCATGTGTAACATGAACACATACAATGTATAATATGAATACATAATGCATGTAATAGTGCTGTACCTTTCCACTTGATATTATATTTTAAATATTTCCTGTATTTTGAAAAGTATTTGACAACATAATTTTATATTTATTAGCTCTAGTTGAATAAAATATTTTTGTTATAACCTTAGAATTATTTAAAATTCGAAGTTATTCTCTCAGAAGCAGGAATTTATTCTGAAACACTTTTGGAAATCTATAGAATTTCTTCTTGAATTCAGGTTCTCTCATTTCTTGATTCAGTTCAATTAAAATTGTGCATGGAGATGGCCTGGTGCATGGAAGTCAAAGGATCCCTCCCCTAAGTCGAGGAGGGCTGGACTGAACTGGTTGGTGTGTCTTCAGCATGGGACATGTGCTTTCAACCAATGCCTGGCATGTGGCATCAGGCACTTTCTCATCTCTTCCAATCTGCCGTTCATTTTCTTGAATTCAGTTATATTAAACCTGCTAGGAATATCTCTCGAGGTTGCAAAAGAGAATCACAGAGTGTTAAGAAGTCCAATAATTTTTAAGGCTACATAGAATATTGTAGTGCCAGAGATTATTTGCTTCACATCATAAAACATACTGTTTTTTCCTTTTACTCTTTCTAACCGACTCTCCTCTTTCCTTCTAGTCAGTGACTAGTTCTCCTTGTCTTCTGCTCCTTGCCCTGCCGTTCTTCATAGTGCTGGCTCCTTTGGTTATTATCTTACCCCAAACTGGCTATTTCTCCTCTAGTCCTTATCTTGATTGGTGGTTCAAATGCCTCCCTCCTGTGAAGCTGCTCCCAGCACACAGTAAATCACTTCCTCTTTCACCTGCCTATATTACTTCGGTTACAGCCATGTTGTTGAAAACAACGATGTGTAGGTTCTGTACTGAAATTTAAATTTACTGAAAAATAAGTGCAGAGAATAGAATTTTTCGTAAAGCTCAATCTATTAAAAGGAACATATTTTACTTAAAGGTTATGCTTTCCTAATATTATCGATGTTATCATACCATTCATTCACTTTATACCGTGATGATGTTAGAAAGCAAGTTGGCAATAGTAATGTTTATTAAAATTTGTCTTTTTAATTAAAATTGTACTGAGTCATAAAATTTAAAGTGTAGAAATGGCAGTGACATAGCTCTTATAGTGAATTATGCTTATTTATGTACATGTATATATCTATATTTTTTATTCCTTTTACCTAATAAAGAGAGCCCCATAAAAAGGTTTCACTTGGTAGTTATTATGTTTTAAGGGCTTTGTTTTTAGGTGTATATATGAATTTATTAAATTACTTTTTGTGTAAAATACGACTAGTGTAAGGTAGCAAACTGGTGGAGAAATGAGATGCTACTTTATAAGTCAGTGATTTACATGAAGATAAAAGCAAAACTTGAAATTGGAGTGTTTTCTACCTTTTGGTGCAAATTAATATATTGTTTCTTATTAATGCTGTAATTTTATTTTCATTATCAGCAAATATTTTTGTCTCTTATAATTTTCAAATATTATACTTCCTCTAGTGTTTCCTGTTCATTTCTAATTATGTCAAGTTTGATTCTTTAACTCTAGGGAATTTCATTCAATAAAAAACATCAAATTGCTGCCTTAAACCATCAATTTAACTGAAGTTAAATAAAACAATGGCTTAAAACTTATTTATCAAGAACACCCAATTTGGGATGACTTATTTTACATCCAGGTGTTGTTCTAAATGAACTCTAACTCCTGTGATGTATGATCTTAGATAGAATTCCTTATTTTGAGTGTCAAAATCATTTTCTCTATTTTTATATGAGTTTCATATATTCCCATACAGACAACTGAGGAGCTTTGAAGTATTTTGTATTTTAGATTAATAATAAAAAAGGATGATGATGATGACGATGACAAAAAACATTAGTAATTTGAATATTTTTTATGTACTAGGCACAATATTTAGTGCTTCGTTCATTCATTGATTTAACAAATATTTATGAGGTGGCTACTAAATGCCAAGAAACAGAGTATAGTAATTAGAAAAAATGGATGAAGTTACTGCCCTTGTGAAGCTTGCATTCCAGTGAGGAAAGACAGACAACAAAGAAAATAAAACTGAAAATATAGAACTGCAGGCAGTAATAAAAGCTATGGAAAAAAAAAAAAAAAAGAAGAGAAACTAAGAGAAATACAGTAGTGATGGATGGGTGGGGTAGAGATGGTCTACTTTTTTACATTAGGAAGACCTCACTGATAATGTGACATACAGAATCTTGTAGGATGGGAGGGAGTAGGCCATGTTGATATCTGGGTATAAAGTGTTCCAAAAGAAGAAGAAAAAGTACAAAGCCCTTGAAAAGACAGCATGCTTTGATTTATAAATCCTTATTCCTAATGCTGAGAGATAGAGTAATAAAGTCAGTAGGGATTCTGTTTCAGGGTCTTACTTTCTAAGGCTGAAATACATTATTTGTTTCTACATTTTCTATTATTGAATTTACATGTTCAGTATTTTATTTATATTTTAAACGTTACTCTTCTCTGCAGCTACTTTCATTAAAGAATGACTCACTCCCTCCTCTATGCCTCTGGAGCAGATAGAATAATATTTTTCAAGCCGTTTGTCCACTAATGACTATTGATCAATGATGAGGTATATATTGAGAAAAAAAATGGCAGAAGTAGTAGCAATTTAGAATCCCAGGTTGACATCTGATTTTGAAATTAAAAATTTCAAGTAGGAAATCCGGATGAGTCTACATCCTCAGTCATAACAAACATTTAATCTAAAGTGTGTCACTCTTTTAGGGTTACTTTTCTCTATCCCCAGTAAAATGAAAGTTAAATATTTATTTATCTATTTGTAAGCATATTTGAAACTGAAAAGTGATTAATGTTTCTACATGGTTGGAATTTTATAAACTATTACAAGGATTAGACTATCTTTTTGGAAAGAGAGTTAGTTACTGTTAAACTGAAAAAAAAAAAACAAACCACAACTAATGTTGTTAGATCTTCCTCATTTTGAAGTGTTATAATAAAGAGAGTTCTAGCATTGCAGAGTTACATTTAGAAAGCATGGGTTAACTATTTTTATTTTATTTTTGCACTGAGCATCCAAGTTCTAATCTGAAGATAGGAATTTCCATATAACTGTGTTGGAACTAGATACTGTAAAGAGCAAGTGATATGGTAAAACAGTGCATCTCAGTAACTGGGGGATGTTTAATATTTTCATACATGATGGATCACTATACTGTCCAAGGGGAGACTTGTCTGACTTCCTAGTCCTACTGGAGAGAAACTACTCCTACCAGAGAGGTCTTTTATTTCCTCCTCATTCATAAAAGAACATGGATTTCTCAGAAAACTTTGTTTAAAAATACAGAACTGAAGCATCGCTCATTCATGGGCAAAAAAAAAAAAATAGAAAATCAGATCGCATGGAAAATTATTTAATCAGCTATCCATTGATAAAGCCTTAAGGTAGACTTCTGTTTATCAGTCACGATGGAGTAACAGGGATCAAATTGATTCCGTTGCCTTAGCCAACTAAATTTTTGGATAAAACACTGTTTTGAAAACAGTGGCTTTCACACATTAGACAACAAGCTGTACAGCATAGTGGTCTCTGAGGAGAAACAATGGAGGAATACCTTACAAGTTGCCGAGCTTTCTGTCTACAGTCTCAGGCTGCAGTGCAGTGAGAAGGAGCCCAAACAGTAGGAGCTCAGTGGGAGCCCTACATTAAGGATACGGAGTATCTGGCAAGGCCAGGCAGCCGAAAGCAGTG
This sequence comes from Paguma larvata, assembly GCA_030068075.1. Lineage (NCBI taxonomy): Eukaryota > Metazoa > Chordata > Mammalia > Carnivora > Viverridae > Paguma > Paguma larvata. The sequence continues at coordinate 123,012,912 of CM057823.1, read as the reverse complement.
CACCTGAGAGGGGAGAACTATAGTAGAGGGCTCAGAGGTCTGCAGAGGTTTCCCCTCCAGTCTCCAGCTCAGTACTGATCAGAGCATTTCTGTGAGGAAACAAATTAAAATGAGGAAAAGGAATAGGTGGAATGATTCTCAGAGCTTACACAGGGCTGGGAATTATTTACATTTCCAAAAGCCAGCTTCTCATGCCTGGGGTAACAGGCAGGAGGATATGGCCAGAGTAGGAGAGCTAAATTAGATTAAAGGCTGCGGTGGTCCTGGCCGACAAACTTAAAAGCAGATTAAAAGGAACATCACTTTATTTCCAGGTGTCTTAATTACAAACCAAATAAATTCCAAAATATTTAAGGGATTGCTCCTTTAAAAAAATGTGACATTTCACAACATATCAATAAAAAAAACTATGAGGAATTCAAGGAAGCAGGAAACAGGACCCATAATGAGAAAACAAGAAAAATCAATCAATATAAACATATCCAGAAATGACACAGATAATGGAATAATAAAGAACATTAAAAGAATCATGTATTCTCTGAATTATCAAGAAGGTGGAAGAAAACATGAGTATGCTGAGAAATATGAAACATGTAAAATATACCCAATTTGAAATTCTAGAGATGAAAAATATAGTGCTAGAGATTAAAAAAAAATGGCTAGGCTTAATAACAGGTAAGACACTATAGATGAAAAGATTATAGAACTTGAAGATAACACTGCATTAGTAAGGACATCACTTGAAGTGCAAAAACCGAGTTCTAGATTCATATTAAGTATTAATAATAAGTACTAAAGAGAAGCAGGCATTTCTGATTAGCCCGAGCGGGGTGACCAATGTAGTTCAAAAGAGGCTAGACTGCAGTCTGGACTGGAGCAGGAGCAATTTCTTAGTTGAGTTCCTTAAGCCTTTGCCATCACTTTATTAATACGAATTTGCACCAGAACACTCTCTATATGCTATGACGTATACATAATTATTATCTAGATCTCATTAGGGAGTGTATACTTAGATATTCTCCACAAATCCTGGAAAGTAACTTCTATGGCAAAAGTCCCAGAATGTGATCCATAGGGGGCAACACACTGATAGCCTCTCCTATGCTTGCTCAAGTAAAGTTAAATTCGAATGGCTTCAGGTAGTGCATGTCTTCTTCATGTTGGCATAGACTCCAAAATACCTAGTCTGTAAGATAATTAGAATTGTGACTCCCTTTTGTGGGGATGTTTTACAAGTTTTCCTGATCTGCCTGAACTCCATGTGACAACAAAAGACAAAGGCAAAGACAGGCAACCATTGACTTTTATGTAAATTTGTCTTAATAAGGCTCATCTGTGTTGGGCACACTGCACATTACTTGTACAGTACCAGAAATACTTAAAAAAATCGTACAGCTGTTCATGGGCAAAGCACATCTGTCAAACATATCTAAATGTAAATCTTTGTTTCTTCATTTCCAGAAATGGAATGACCCTAATGATAACAAAAGATGGTAAATTACTGCACGCTATCTTCTGCACTGTGCTGAGGCACTAAGGAAGATAAACCTAGAGGATAAAATTCAGACTTCTTAAAACAACTGTATAAACTCCTTCATTTGTAGTCAGAGAAGTTTCAGTGTTTGACCTGCAAAGCTAATAAAGACCGGAGACCTCACTTTCTTCTTGACAAGCACTGTTGAGCTCTTTGTTGCAGTTCAAACTGAAGAGCATTCCTAATAAGATTTTTTTCTAGCTCATTTTCTTACAAATGAAGGCTCTTCCTTACTTTGTCCTTAGTTATGGAAAATAAGGTCACTAACCTCTTGCTGATCACTGCTGCTGAATGAAGCAAAGATTTAATTGTTCAAATAATCCTCCAGCCTCTATGTATCAAATGTCCTTTACACTTTGATTTTGAGTAACCTTTAGATTATTCTCCTTTACGTGAAGTTACTTCATTTCATTACCTGTCGCTTCACTGGATTTCATAATTCATAACTGATATAACTAAAAATGTAAGAGTAATGGATTTGAGCCCACTGTGGATTATGATTTCTACATGGTCATTTGGGCATTTAGAATTGTGTTTGACAATATTTCATGGCAATTCTGCAAATTAAATAAATATTCCTAGCAATTGGAGTTTTATACCATGTTCTAGTAAAATTACTCTTCTGTAAATTAGCAGAGCCAGAAACAAGTCCATCATCAACCTGATTACACTGGTTACTTGAGAAAGTGATCATGTTCATTTATAGGTGATTTCTTTTGCTCTGTTTTATTTTGAATTCTACTTTCTTTCAGGTCATTTATATGTCAGGCCACAGAAAGTCTCTCAAGACTGCATCTTGTAAAGTTGAGGGGCCCCTTTTTAATTATTTGTTATAAGCATTTACTTTTTCCAGAGCACATCTCTTCTCCTAAAGAAAATGTTATATCAATTTAAATGTCTTGCCACCTTTCCCTTGCCAGACTTACTGACGTTTAAACCTAAACATTTGGAGTGTACAAATTCAATGATGTGTGCTAAGTTTTTCCTCTATTTTAGACAAGGTACATCCACCTCTTCATCTTTACCTAGCCGCTCAGTACTATCTTCCAAGGAACCCAAGCATATCGGGCAGGTGTTATGTATCTTGGCTGAATCTATGCTGCTTTCCAGCATTATGAGACTAGTCCTCACTAGGGTGAGGAAAAAAATGGAAGAAGTCATATGAAAGAAAGTATATGTAGCTGTAATACTACACCTCATATTTTAGTTTTATGGTAGGTAATTCACAAAACTAATAGTTTCCTGCTGCACAAATGGATGATTTGAAGAAAAATAATAATTAATGAACACCTACTTTGCATCTGGTATTATAACTAGATGTGTTTACAGTTTCTTACAAATATAAATAGGAAGAGATATCACTAAAACAATATTCTGTTTTAGTATTTCTAAATCCAACATATATAGGCTCCAAAACTTTGAGATCATTTTGAATGAGAAACCATTTTTAATAGTGTTTGTAATAGTTTCCTATTGCAGCTATAACAAAATACCTCGAACACAGTCACTTAAGACAACACCCATTTATTCTCTTACCATTCTGGAGGTTAAAAAGTCCAAAATTAGTTACACTGGGCCAAAATCAAGATGTTGGCAGGGCTGTGTTCCCTCCCAGGCTCTAAGGGGAGAATCTCTTCCCTTAGTTCTCTAGCTCTGGAGCAGCATTTCTTGTATTCCTTGGCTGGTGGGCCCTCTTCTGTCTTTAAAACAAGCAAAATGGATGGAACTGGAGAGTATTATGCTATGTGAAATAAGTCAGTCAGAGAAAGACAGATACCATATGTTTCCACACATAAGTGAATTTCGAGAGACTTAGCAGAAAACCATGGGGGAGGTGAAGAGGGGGAAAAAAAGCCACAGAGAGGGAGGGAGATAAAACATAAGAGACTCTCAAAGACTAAGAACAAACTGAGGGGAGAGGGTGCTGTGGGAGAGAGGAGAGTGGGTGATGGGCACTGAGGAGTGCACGTGTTGGAATGAGCACTGGATGTCGTATGGAAACCAATTTGACACTAAATTGTTAAAAAAAAAAAAACAAGCAAAATCTCATCTTGTTTCAGTAGTCACGGTGTCTTCTGTCTTTGTAGTCAAGTTTCCCTCTGACTCTCTCTTATAACACACTTGATTACATTTAGGACCCAACCAGACTAACCAGGATAATCTTAAAATCCTGAATTTATTATCTTAGAAATTAAAAAACAAACAAACAATCAAAAGTTAACACTCACAGGGTCCAGGGATTAGGACCTAGATATTGTTCGGGTCATTTTCAGCCTATCACAGAGTCTGAAGCCGCTTCTCATCTCAGGATTTTAATTTATTTTTTAAATGAAGTCATTAATTGTGAAGGATTAAATTTGCACTGTGACGTAAAGACCATGCAGTTTTTCAGAGTTCATCTCAACATTTTAATATATGTTCAACTATCAACATTAAATTAAGGTCTTGTATGTTGTGTTCCTTTCAAAGTCTATTTTCTGGAACCTAATGAAATCTAAGTCAGTGTAAACATAGAGGATGCCCAGTCCTAATCCTCTCCTTTCAGAATCTTCATTTTGAATTATCCACCATCCTATTTGCTGCCGGTGATAGTTTCGATTGGAGTTGTCTTTATTTGTTTAAGTCTTAAGTTTAAGGAGAATATTTGCCAATGATTTCTATTTTTCCCAACTATTTTCTTCTTAAATATAAAATGTAAGTGCTAGATTGTGTACCTTAGGTTAAAGAGCCCCTGAAATGTTTAGATCACTCAAGAAAAATTTAAGCATGATAAATATTAGCGGAGGGAAAGTGGGAAAACATTTCAAGTGAAAATAACACCTTAAGCAGAGGTGAGAGAAAGTTTATGTGTTACTTACTATGGGATTTGACTTCCTACAAACTGAACTGTGTCCCCTTACTACTCACTGTACTAGGATCACTTACTTTCTTTCCCGGTCAGACCAAAGGCAGGATTGTGACTCTTCCATATAGCTTCAACTTCCAGTTCTATGTCTGCAATATAATCACAGAACAAATATTTCAAGCAGATGGGATTGGGTTGTATAATAAGATGTGGAATATGAGTTTGAGCAGAGCAAGAATGCATAGATGTGTAAGAATTGGCGGCAGGGGGGGAATCCTATAGGTATAGAAATGGGTCACATTATTGAGATGCTTTAAAACCAAGAGGGAAAATTCGATCTATAAACTACATTAATATTGGACACTAAAGGGCAGTTCACAGAGTCTTTAATTCTGACCTTAGATAATGAGAGCTTGATTCATGGTTAAATCAGTGAACATGGAAGAAAAGAGAGAAACTCAGATGGGTTGAAGAAAGAAGCAAAATTTCAAAGGAAAATGGCGAGAACAATGTTGCCAACAGGATATTTGCATGTAAGCTTGTTATGCATTTTTAAACTCTTTATTATTCAGGTAGAAAGCATTTCATAATTTCGTCCTCTTTGTTTTTAAAGATTTTTCCAGATTTTGAAATTATCGTTATGAAAACTGGATTTTAAAAAATCATATTTTGGGGTTCCTGGGTGGCTCCGTTGGTTAAGCCTCCAACTCTTGATTTCAGCTCATGATCTCACGATTCGTGAGGCTCCACCCTGACAGTGCTGAGCTTGTTTGCGATTCTCTCTCTCCCTCCCTCTATGCCATTCCTCTGCTCTCTCATTCTCTCTCAAAAAATAAATAAAAAAATAAAAAAAATCATATTTCACCATTCATAAAGTATTTACTTATTTATTTCAAGTCTAATGATTTCAAGTTACCAGGTGCAAGTCACCATTTAGCTATACCTTCAGTATTTATAAATTATAGCTCTAATATTATTTCCAAGTGTTGTTTCAGGACTCAGATTTACTCAAATGTCTAATACAGACATTTCCACTGTGTCCAATAAATATTATCTCATTTTCCTATGTGAATAAGTAAAAATTTCCATTACGACTAGGACACCTGGGTGACTCAGTTGGTTAAGCATCTACCTCTGGATTTAGGCCTAGGTCATGATCTTGCAGTTTGTGGGTTTGAGCCCCACATCAGGCTCTGTGCTGATAGTGCAGAGCATACTTAGTATTCTCTCTCTCTATCTCTCTCTCTCTGCCCCTCCTCTGCTCACATTCTCTTTCTCTCTTTGTCTAAGTAAATAAATAACCTTGAAAAAAAAAGATTTAAAGAAAGATTTCCATTGCTACTAACCTTACTTTGTAAAAATACCATTTTATTAATTTAATCTTTCCTTGGTCCAAGTTATTCTTCCTTGTCATACATCTGAATTATAATCCTTGTACTAAAATGGAAGATGAATTATTTCATTATTTAATTCAAGAAGTATTTGCTGTGTACATAGCATACTCATAGCACTGAAAGGAGCACATAACACATGCATTTTAATATTTTTACTTTCATCTCATTCAAAAAAATTAAATTGTAATCCCAATATAGTTAACATATAGTATTATATTAATTTCAGGGTGGGAGGGTGCAAGCATGACACCCCTCCACCCACGTACAATATAAGGATTCAGGGGTGCCTGCGTGGCTCAGTCAGTTGGGCATCCGACTTCAGCTCAGGTCACGATCTCACAGTCTGTGGGTTCAAGCTCCGCGTTGGGCTCTGTGCTGACGGCTCAGAACAGAGCCTGAAGCCTGCTTCAGATTCTGTGTCTCCCTCCCTCTCTCTCCCTCTCTCTCTCTCTCTCTCTCTCTCTCTCTGCCCCTCCCCCACTCACACTCTGTCTCTCTCTCAAAAATAAAATAAAAACATAAAAAAATTTAAAAAAAAAGATTCAACAATTCTATACATTACTCAGTGCCCATCACAATACGTGTACTCCTTAATATCCTCATCTATTTCACCCATCCCCCCACCCACCTCCCCTCTGGTTACCAGCAGTTTGCTCTTTATAGTTAAGTGTCTCTTTCTTAGTTTCTCTCTCTTTTTGTTGAGGACATTCATTCAATTTTCAAACTTTTCCAAATCTACATCTTCCCAGAAACTGTGTGTCCCCCATCTCTCTCCTGACACATCTATTCCTATCGATTATTTCTTTAGTCTGCTGTAAACAAATTACATAAATAAATAGTACAAATATACTTAATCAATTCTTTAGTTGATTTCGATTGAAAATGTGTATCACCACGAAATTATTTCTGCCTTTATTGTCCCAATTCAAGAATATCTTCAGGTTCTATTTTGTCGTTTTCTTTTCAGGCCAGGAGACATTCACTTAAAAATATTGTTTTATTTGAGGATTTTTTAAATAATATGCCAACTTTAAAGTAACCCTTGATAATTTTTTACCACATTCTTTCAACTAAATATGCAGTTTTTCTATAAACAAACTTCATCATCCAAAAGATACTGATATTAAAGAATAATAATACATTAATTCATAAATTATATGGTGTATATTAGGTAAAGCAAAATATAATATGAAATAACCTATATTAGACATAAACAGGTGGTATATGATGTCAGACTATGAATTGATTTGTTATTTTCAATAAAAGCATAAGTACATTATGCAGTAATGACTTTATATGGTGATTGATTTTTCAGGATGCTATATACTCTTGAGGCCCCTTTTGAAGCGATAGTGACATTCTTGAAATAAGGGACACTTTCTCTCAAACTTCAATTAATCTTATTAAGCTATAAATATTTTGTGGAATAAATATAAGAAAAATATTAGAATAACAAAACATCATAAGAGACTCTCAAAGACTAAGAACAAACTGAGGGTGAGGGGGGTGAGAGGGGGGGAGAGTGGGTGACGGGCATTGAAGAGGGCACTTGTTGGGATGAACACTGGGTGTTATATAGAAACCAATTTGAAAATAAATTATTTAAATAAAAAAAAAGAATAACAAAACAGTTTTTTTGCAAGAGTGCTTTATGGGATACATAAAGAAACAGAATACAGTGTTTCTTATAGGTTAAACACAATAGATTTTCTTAATTCAAAAGTGATAACAAATTATATCAATTTGCTTGCAAAGCCCTATTCATTGACAGGTGTTATTATTATTTTAATAGAAAAGCTTTAGTGAAATAAAAGTGTCAGAGAGAACCAACTGTTAGACTTGAGGTTATGACTGTTATTTAGTTAAATAGTTGATGAGTGTTGTGTGAAATGGAAGCTCAGGGACTGCAGAATGACTATTTGTGGATTTGATAACAGAGTTGTTTATTTACTGGTTCCCAGCAATAATCTAAAATCAAACATTATTGGGAGAAGAATCTCTTCTTTTCGCTACATTAGAAGTGATTCTGTCTTGAAGACCTATGTACAATTTCTAATGTGTGTATACCAGAGGATCTGTCTTGTTCAGATATCTATGGCCTTGACATCACATTCTATTTCAAGTCCTGTCTTCTATGTCCTTTATTCTAACATTAATATTCTTATCTGGTTTTTTTTTTTGGTGTAGTTTTTCAGTTTATATCATTCTGTTGTTTACTTGCTTACTGGATTATTTTGCACTTGGACATGATAACCATCCTATGCTGCTAAAAGAGCTCATTACCTTGCTGTTACTTTAACATTGCTATTGGACAGAGGGATAGAGAGGACTCACTGACTCACCCCAGTCAGTGCCATGCAGAACATTTAAAGAGAAGACGTGTAGCTTTCTTGTGCATAATTTCTAGGGATGGATGGGGTAAGCATCAAAGTGATACAAGAGCACATCACAGGAACACTCGGCTGACCAGTAGAAATCAGGGTCAACCTTCTGTGGGGAGGTGTGGGCATAATCAATAAATCCATCTTTTAGATTTGCAAATGAAATAAATATTTTTCTTATCTATATCATATTTATATATCTGATTAACATTGTATTATTTTAAATTAGTCTAAAGAAATACACATAAAGAATATATTTTTCTTATATATCTATGTCATATATATATAATACATTTTATTATTTTAAATTAGTCTAAAGAAATAAAATATGGCCTTTGTGAATTTAAGGAAGAATTAGAATATTTAAGGAGCAGATAATTCAATATAAAGGGAATTTTATTCTTACATTTATTGTACACTTTATTTATGAAGTCAAGGCTCTTACTATTGATATGTATTTTGTCTGCTAGATGGTATGATCTCTAACTCATGGAAGGAATTGATAATTGCATAAGAGAATGAGGTGGTTTCTCAGATTATTTTGTCATTTTAAGAGTGGTCAAAAGTTTCATTTTCTTGCCTTTTTTGTGGCTTTTATGCTTCTTCATTATAAAAAAATGATAGAAAAGTGATGCTTTAGAACGTATCTATCTTAAGGGGTTGCTGTGAAGATTAAATAAGATAATCACACATATAAAGTGCCTGATCCATAGACTACATTTCATCAATGCCCTTTTACTTCTCTCTTGAAGAAAAGTGAACTGGAAAATTTGATAGTATAAAAATTTCAGTATGGTTTTGAAATAATGTTTAGTTGGATTGAACACTAAAGAAAGGGTTAGAAAATGTGAAGATTGCAGTGAATAGTCAACATAAGAGATGAGGAAAAGAGGAGATAGAAATTGCACAACTGTATTTTGTAAATTGCGTGGCTTTCCTCTTCACTTTTTATCTCATTCTCTTTCTTCTTCACTCATGCATTACCTACAGAAACTTTTACTTCCTGTCTACCCTTTGTTCTTGGTCTAGACTCACGGCTGATTGTTTGGGTTCCTTTGGAAAGGAGAGGCTACAAAGAGTTCCACTGGTCATTAGCATCTACAACTATGAATCTATCTAAATTAAGAAGACTCGACTTCTCTATAAGTGTAGGCTAAATCCTGTAACTTCCCTCTTCAAACCCTAGAAGCTTCTTACGAGTGATTTATTTCACACTTATATCTAAGAATAATAACAGTCGGTAGGGTTCAGTTTCGAAGTCTCCCTTATACAGTTTTACTGGATCCCAGGCTCTTTTCAGTCTAGGGCTCGATAAACATCTAAGATTTCTGAGTACAAATCCCATTGTATTTTATGTAGCCTTGCAGCAGAAAAAGAGAAAGTATGCAGGAAATATTTGAGTAGGTTTTATGGACCTGGAGGCTACATTCACTTCTGCCCACATTCTGTTGGCCAAATCTTAGTCACCTGACTGTACTGATGTGCAATCCATGAAGAAAAGATACAGATTTTTGCATATCTAGCACCTAGATTGTAGCTAACCTCTGGCACGATGATGATGATAATGATGATTGTTGGTTTGGAACCATCATTATATATTGTAACCTGAATGTGCATCTAAGATGTTCTGGATTAGAGACATATTCATCATTAATAGCTGTTGTTGCCCCCACTTTACCCAGATATTTACTCCTGTGTATACAAGCAGAGATAACTAGTAAAATCTCCTATGTGAGTGATCTCACACTCCATGGCAGGTGAGGGAATTGAAAGAAAATGGATTTTAGGTGCCTGTATACTGTAGGAAAGCAAACTTTGGTACATACCCCAAAAATAAGTGGGGAAACAAAACCAAATCAATAATACTTATTGAGCATTTGTTATGCTTTAAAAACTATTTCAGTGTGTTACTTAGAATTTGTAGTATTGTAGTAATCTCTACAACCCAGGGAGGTGTCTCACACTTGAATCCCATTTCACAGATGAGAAAACAAAGACAAAAATAAGTTACTAAAGCACCTAAGATCATACATGTAGAAAGTAGTACAGATGGGATTTGAATACGTTTGATCCCAGAGTATGAACTAAATATACACTTCATTAAGAAAATAGTAGTGGAACAACAAAGAATCTTTGCACTGCTAAGCTCCTTCCTACAAGGTCCTTTCATCACACCTATTTGGGAATCCTGACTACCATTGCCCATTTGCCTTAGCTGCACTTTTATGGATTTTCATGGGCTTTTTATGACCAGATAATGTTAATATATTTATTGGATTGATTCACAATTAGAATGGAAGTAACTTTGAGCCAGATATTTTTATCTTATTTATTGTCGGCCCCCCTAAAGCCTAGCACAGTATCATTAAAAAATAGCTCTTGATAACTATTTTTGGACAAATTATTAAAAACTGATTCTGCATACACATGTAGATAATCCCTCATAAATAGTAATTGTCTATCTCTTTTTCCTCCTGAGGACTACAGTCTATTTGTGGAGTAAACCAAGGAAGGGAGAAGCAGATAACTGGTGAAAATACATTAATTATGGACGAATTAAGAATCTTTCATCATCTATTTAGTCTGCTTAATCATGAATTATAATTTCAGTTTCTACTGATGGTTACTAAAACAAAAGCACATTCATAATAAGGGATAGAAAGATTGGGGGGTGGGGGTGACCCGAACCTGAATCCTGGCATCTCATCTTCCTGCTGCAACAGTGTGAGCTTCACCATTCATTCCACCTTCTCCTCCAACTATCAGTCCCTGAGCTCCATGCTGTCACACAGCCACTAGGTCCAGCCTCTCAGCACATAGCCATAATCTATACAGGTGAGGGGGTCAGGCTTATGGACCTCAGTGTCATATTCCACCAGCTTACAGGCCAACTGGGAGTCCTGGGGCATGGCCGCAGGGATGCCTGGGGATCTGCTGGGCATAGGGTGCATCCAGGGTGAGACAGAGAGCATGTAAGACCGGATCAACTGTCTGCCCTTTTATGTAGAGATAGCAATGAGCCAGAAACCTAATAACCAGGGACTGGAGATCAAAATATGGGAACACCTGGAGAAGAAAGGAACCCAGGTCAGGAATTAGGACATTACTTCGAGAACATTAAGGAGCTGAGGGTCCAGATCTTTACAAATTCTGTGGACAATGTCTGCATCATTCTACAGATTGGAAGTGTCCATCTTCTTGCTGATTACTTTGTAGCCAAGTATGAGATGAACTTGGCCATGTGCCAGTCTGTGAAGAATAACATCCGTGAACTCCACAAGGTTTGATGACACCATTGTCACTTAGCTGCAGTTCGGCATGGACATTGAGGATTGCATGCAAGATCTGCTCTTTGTAAAGAACCATGAGGAGAAAGTAAAGGGTAAAAAGCCAGATGGCCAACTCTGGATTCACTATGGAGTTGGATGCCCCTAATCTCAGGACCTCAGAAGGATCATGGCTTACAGACAGGTCCAGTACCATGAGCTGAATTAGAAGAACTGAGAAGAGCTGGACCAGTACTGGTTCTAGAAGATTGAGGAGAGCACCACAGTAGTCACTGTGTAAGCCACTGATAGGAGCAGCTGAGATGATGCTCAGGGAGTGGAGATATATGGTCCTTTCCTTGTAGACCCACCTGGATTTGGTGAGAAATCTGAAGGCCAGCTTGAAGAACAATATAAGAGAGGTAGAGGCCCACTCAGCCATGCAGATGGAGTAGCCCAATGGGATCCTGCTGCATTCGGAGTTAGAGCGGTCCCATATCTAGGCACAAGGGCAGCACCAGACCCATGTGTAGGAGGCCGTGATGAACATCAGGGCCAAGCTAGAGGCTGAGATTGCCACCTACCACTGCCTACTGGTACACGGAGAGGAAATTAATCTTGGTGGCACCCTGGACAAATGCAACTCCATGCAAATCATACAAAAGACCACCACCTGCAGAATTGTGGAAGACTAAGTGTCCGAGACCGACAACACCAAAGTTTTGAGACTTTGAGGAAGCATAAGCAGAGTACACTTTGGGGAGCAGGGGGCCGATAAAAAGTTAAGTACAAAAAAAAGTTTTAAGAGAAAGTTGACTGTGTTAAAGAGTGAAATTTTTCTTCAGCAATAATATAACTGTAAACTTCAATCTAGCCATTGCCCTAATTGTCATGAATTCTGAAGTAATAAAAATCCTGAATAAATGAGATTTTTTACCCTGTAATTGAAAGGGAATTATTTTAACTGACCTAGTTTCTTCTTTATCAGACAATTTAAATCATTTTTTATTCATAACATTTTATTGAAATACAAGTCATTATATTCTTTATATGTGAAATATTGAAATCCTTTTCTGAAACTTTACATCTTATTTTTACTAAACATGTCTATAAAGTAAAATATGAAGGTAATAAAACAATGGTTATGACCATGGGAATAGGTTATTTGATGAAAAGGAAGCAATTACATTAGTAACTTTTATTAGTAATCCAAGAAATGAGAATGGTTTCTTTTCATTTTGATTATATAGATATGTTCTCATGATATTTACAAGTTTCTATTAAGAGTTAACATTAAGCATTAGAGTTAACTTTAAAAATTATTAAAACTCATTATTTTATATGATGAACTTCTATAGCTGAAAAAGGAATAATCTGTTTACTTGAGAGGTACAATAATGTTCTAGATACTAGAAATATCAGAAGAATGAATAGAAAGTTGTATTGAAGGATTACTAAATCTTAAAATGTAAATAAGTGACTCCTGTTTTAGTGATAATGATTATGCTTTTATAATAAATATTTCCCTTAATGTTAAAGGGAATTAGGCAAAATTATTCTTTTATCTAAATAAATTATATATAATCTTGTAAATTTTGCTTTATAAATCTTAAAGTTCACTGTTCAAAATACTTTATTATTAGGAAGTCAGAAGGAAAAAGTAGTATACAATTAATTTATATGTGAAACATTCAGTGAAGAGTTATATAACTGGTGTATTACAGATTTCAACTCTTTGAAAAGGTACTATGTCTTTAAGCAAGATAAACTTTATATCCTAGGAATCCTAATTATAAATTTGACATTTCGACTGAGAAATCCCACTGGCTCTCTATGAAATAAGGTAACAATAAGACAAGAAGTACTTTTTAAAGATATCTTCAATAAAGCATGGTATTTAAAAATGTTATGATTTGAAAAAAGTGGACTACATATAGTATTTTTCTTTAAGGAAGATATCTGGCTTAGTTTAAGTAGTCTTCAAGAAACTTACCTGTCAATGAGTATATGTTCATCTGTTTCTTTTCTTGAAACTGGCAATTATTTTTTCTTTCTTGTCTTTCATATCAACTTAAAGGATGTGCTTAAAGTTTAGAGTCAAGATGAACGATGGCACTGTAGGCCAAGGACTGGAGAACTTTCCTAAGTTGACTTAAAGCAAATACCCAACGCTCTTGGTATAAATGCTTAAATTGCTATGATTTCACTTACATGGATCAAGTTTAACCATAAATAACCTACATTAAATCAATACTATTTATCAAATATAAAAACCCACAAATCACATTTAAAGGAGTAATAAGGTTAATTTTGTATGCTTGGAAGGGAGTCAATAGTGACTCCCAGGTGCCTTTTACTGAGGGTGCCATTCTGGTAGAAGTTTAAAAGGTAAGAGCATGTTAAATTGAATGTTAAATTTGAAGTAAAGTAATGGATACTTATGTCCAAAACATATTGTATAGATTATAGCCATTCAGCACTTTATTTCACATTAAAGGTTTCTAAGAAGGTTTTAAAAGCTAATATGCTAATATTGAAGATATTAAATCATTTACGGATAGGTATAATTTTATTGCCCCTTTTTCTAAGTATTCTAGCTCTCTTCTAATGCAACTAACCTCTTTCATATTATAAATAATATTTAGATTGTAAAACCCTAAAATGGGAAGGAAAACATCAAAATAAAGGAGACCTTGCCAGTGTCTCTACATATGTAGTATAGGAGGGATGGCAAATAGATTTTATCTCTCATGCCTATTGATAGATTGGTAATGGTTACCAGAAGGGCTGTGTAAGGAGAAAGCTTATGTTGAATATAATCTCAGAAGAGAGAATGATTATTAAGATATATTTTCTATGGATTCTTGATACTTGCCATCTACCAGTAGATCTTTGATTTTTGCAAGAGACATTTATAGGAACACTGTGAATTTCCTTTTTCAAACCAGAACATATATTTTTACCCCCACAAAACAAGTATCCATAGATTAAGAATAAGTAGTACTGAGAGATGAATATCAATCCATTTGTTTTGCTCATTCAGCACCTAAGAAACTCACTCTCGCATATCTTAATGTATGTGACTCAAATTTAGGTCTCAAGAAAATTATAAACTAGCTTGTAGACTTCAGGTTTAAAGTGCAACTGTTCAATATGTAAATGAAGAGTCTACTTTTTAAAAAATTTTTTAAATGTTTATTTATTTTTGAGACAGAGACAGAGCATGAATGGGGGAAGGGCAGAGAGAGAGGGAGACACAGAATCCGAAGCAGGCTCCAGGCTCTGAGCTGTCAGCACAGAGCCTGACGTGGGGCTCGAACTCACGGACCGCGAGATCATGACCTGAGCCGAAGTCAGACGCTCAACTGACTGAGCCACCCAGGCGCCCCAGAAGAGTCTACTTTTATAAATACTGATCAAATGACTTCTCCATGGGTGAAAATAATATTTTACTAATTTGTCCAATTCAGTAATATTTGCTTAAAATCCAAATCATGATGCTAATTGGGCCAAGCCTTTTCAAATGAGGAGGGATCAAGCCCTTTTTCTCCTACAACAATTTGAGAACACTGCCCGATGCACCGTCTTCAAAGGATATGACAAGGCAATAAGCAGGGGAGGTATTAGAGATGAATTTAGAAAACTCTCTAATAGCCTCATTACTAAATTTGGAAGATAATAGCACCATTAGGAAAATTGACTATATTGTGGAAAAACCTATCTGACACCTGTACCGCCCATGTCATCTATCCAAATGAGTTGCAAGACTCTGTACATAGCCAGCTGAAACAACCAGACCTACACCTGGGAGATGAGATCATTCAGGTTCATGGTGACCCAGCCACACAGCACAGATCTGGAGGCGCTGGGCTCACAGTTGTCATGAGGTAATATGGATAGGCCATTAAAAGAACTGTGATGACTCGCTCCCCTGGGCCACGGTCTGTTTGTTTTGCTGCATGCAGTAAACAGTTCTATCACTAGAACTGGCAGTACTTGGTGGTGAGATTCTTTTCTCTTTGAACTGATTTAGGAGGCTTTTGAAGGCATTAAAAAGACTGTGGGTGTACTCACATTATCATTTTGTGTGTGTGTGTGTCTCGCACAACTATGTGTTTTTGTTGTGTGGCCTAAAAACATCTAAAGATTTTTTTTTTTTTTTTAAGTCCTTAGTAAAGAAGTTACTAGGTTTCACTTTAGAATTCTGGTGTGATCTGGAGCTTGCAGGCAGTGACCTATTTTTCATTGTTTTTAAATGACTTGGAGCTTTTGTTTACCTGGTGAATTTCCAATTCACTTGTACCTTATCAATTTGTGACATTGCCAACTGGTGAGCTTTAATTTTAAGGCTTCACTGAAGCTCTTGAGACAGGCTATTATGATAGCATCTCCCTAAGTGCTGCAATATGACAAGCTTCCAAGGCAGTTGTAAAACAATTATAACTACCACTAAAATGTCTTGGCTGGGATTGATATTAAAATGAACAAAGGGAACTCAAGAATCTAAATGTTCTCACTTGAGCCTATACTGCTTTCTGGGTAAAGATTTTTTCCACGCAGATCAATCAATAGTAACCCCTTGTTGTTTTGTTTTGTTTTGTTTTGTTTTTTGACTGATTAGAAGTATACAGTCTTCTTTGTGCCAAATAATTTCCAAACTCTATTTATAAATGTAAAATATAATCTGAAGATATAATATTTTTTATTAAAAATTGTTTTCCTTAAAAACTGACATGTTTTGGGGCACCTCAGTGGCTCAGTCAGTTAAGCATCCGACTTTGGCTCAGGTCATAATCTCACAGTTTATGAGTTTGTGCTAATAGCCCAGAGTCTACAGCCTGCTTCAGATTCTGTGTCTCCCTCTCTCTCTGCCCCTCTCCTGCTTGTCCTCTGCCTCTCCCTCTCTCAAATAAACATTAAAAGAAAATTTTAAAAAATGACATGTTTTGTGTTTGAAAATCTTTGCTATCATAACTGACATCTTGGCATCTTTATATTTATTTCCAGTACCAAGACACTCTCATGGTAACCAACTACTTAACTGGTCCTGTTGTAGCCTTTTGAGGTCCCCTGTGTAACATAAAGACAGAGACAGGTCTAGCTGATAGAATGTTAAAGTTTTTATTGACCACTTGTTTCCTTAGCAGTACCACAGAGGCAGGTTGTAACCCATGACACGACTTAACTAGAGGAGGAAACAAAAAAGCTACAGATGGCACTTTACATGAACATTATTTCCCCTGGAAACTATTCTGTCCTCTTTATCCATCATCACAACAATTTGTATCAACTAATAGTTAACTAGAACTATGAATAAAATAGATAGAAGGGTAAAGTACTGATGTACACTTTTTCTGAAATTCTATTTCCTTCAATGACAGTCTGTGATCTTTGCTATCCCGTTAAGTTGTGCTTACTACCAACTCCAGATTCCTCTATTTTATAATATTTTATATCCCTGTGTCCTGCCAATGCCTATATTATGTGGTATTAGGGGGGAACATAATTCTTTGTTTCAACCAGCTCCAGACAAAATCTGCAGAACTTCTTGAGATGGGCAAACATACGGAATGTGAGTAAAGTTATTCTTCATAATAAACATTTTTAACTCATGAAAAAGATAACTTAAAAGGCCATATGCTTTAAAAAAGTAATTTTATTATGGAAGATTCTGAGTAGGGAATACAAAGAGGAAAAAAATCTGGTATCCTAAAATTCTCATGAAGCATAGTGCCTTACACAGTCAACACTATTTCTCATACAGTATTCTCCTTGAAGTCCTTTGCTGTAGAAATCACAGAAGGGCAGAAACCAAGCAGTGCTTTCATTAGCCGGAGACTATGGGTTTGTTCTTCAATTGGGCTAGGATGTTTTAGTCATGTTTTAAAAGTATTAAAGTGAAAACAGCAGAGTTTGGGGGAGTCAAGGAAACCCAGATTAAAATGCCAGTCCTACAAATTAGTAACTTTTTGAACTTGGACAGTTCATTTGAACTTTTAATTTTAGGTTCGCGTTTTTATACAATAAAGATCATGATACATGCTTCTTAGTGTTATTGTGAGGATAAATTAAAAGATAAATTTATAGAGCCTAGCCCAATGTTTGCCACATAGCCAGCTTTCAGGAAACCATAGCTGTTAATTTTACTGTTAGTATGAGACTCAGAAGAAATACGTGGGTAGTATGGATCTATTATCTCTTTTACCTAGGTTTATTCCATATATTCATCCTGAGATAGCTGGCTACATACAGAAGACAGAATGATAAAATTTTCACGCTATGAATGTCAATAAAACAGTTACCCCAATTCAACAGTGACTTGGATACTGTCAAGTCACTGATACACATATGTATCAGATTTTCAGGTTGAAAAAGATATTTTGTGTTAGAAGGCTAATGTGTTCACATCTTTTATTTTAAAAATTGAAGAAAACTCAGTTGTTCAGATAATAAAACCACAGAGTCAGGGTGAAAAATTATAACTACATTACAGTTTTCTTGACCATTAGAACAATGATTTTAATTAATTAGGTGGCAGACACCCAAATAATATTTATTGGTTTGTAAGTTTGTATATGTTATTAATAATCATGGAAAAGAAATCTAGAAGTCATTGCGCTTTATGAACACTGTTTCACAAAACCTGACATCCCTCAAGCTTCTTCTAGAACTAATACCTTAATCAATTTCCATTTAACCAACTTGCTCAAATGACCAACTTCACTTTCTTCTAGAAAATAAAATGTACTCATGTATTATTCTTGCAGATTGTAAATTCGGAGCTCAGCTCTATTTAGCTGTTGGACAATTTCACTATCTGTGCCAGTGAAATATTTTGTTTATCTAAAATCGTTGTTACTCCTTGGCATCAATCTTGGCAAAGATATTTTGGATTTGACACTGAAAGCACAAATAAACAAATGAGACAACATCAAACTAAAAAGATTCTGCACAGCAAAGGGAACCATCAACAAAATGAAAAGGCAAATTACTGAGTGGGAGAAAATATTTGCCAGTCATATGTCTGATAAGGGGTTAATTTCCAGTATATGCTATATGCTATATATATATATATATATAAAACGTCACCCAACTCAATAGCAAAAAGTCCCCAAATAACCAAATTAGCAAATGGGCAGAGCAACTGAAATGACATTTTTTTCTAAAGAAAACCTACAAATGGCCAACAGATACATGGAAATGTGCTCAACATCACTAATTGTCAAGGAAATACAAATGAAAATCATAACAAGATATCACTTCACTCATGTAAGAGTGGTTATCATAAAAAAGATAAGAGATAATATGTCTCGGCAAGTATGTGGAGAAAAGGGAGCCCTTGTGCACTGTTGGCAGAAATATGAATTGGTGCAACAACTATAGAAAACAGTATGGAACTGCTTGAAAAATTAAACAACTGAACTACCACAGAACCCAGTAATCCCCCTTTTGGGTATGTATGCAAAATAAATAAAATCAGGACCTCAAAGAAATATCCGTACTCCCATGTTCTTTGCACCATTATTCACAATACCCAAGATACGGACAACCTAAGTGTCTGTCGGCAGACATATGGATGAAGAAGATGTGGCATATATGTAAAGTGAAATATCATTTAGACATGAGAAAGAAGGAAATCCTGCCATTTGTGACAACATGGATGGAGCTTGAAGGCATTTTCTTAAGTGAAATAAATCAGACAGAAAGGCGTACTGTATAATATCACCTCTATGTGGAATCTGAAAAAGCCAAACTTAGAACCAGAGACTGGGATAGTGGTTACCAAGGCTGAGGGTGTGAGGGAATGGGGAGCCAATGATCAAAGAGTATAAAATTTCAGTCGTAAGATGAATAAGCCTGGGAATCGAATATACGGCATGGTGATTACAGTTGATGATACTGTATTATATACACTAGAAAGTTGCTAAGAGAGTAGATCTAAAGTGTTGTTACTACAAAAAAGCAATAGTAATTATGTGACACAATGGAGGACACAATGCTATGGTGGTAAGCATTTTGCAATATATAAATCTATCAATCAACAAGTATAGTCAAACTTATATAATATGCCAATTATCCCAATAAGGTTAAGGAAAAAGTTTGCATTAATCCTAAATATATAAGTAATTCAATAGTATATTTTGTAGAAAAATGTGCCATTAATTAAATATTGTACAAAATTGTTTCCAAAGTATAAATAGACCATTTTTTAAATTCATTTTTTTAAGTTTTTATTTTAATTCCAGTTAGTTATCATACAGTGTTATATTAGGTCAGGTATAAGATATAGTGAGTTAACAATTCCATACAACACCTGGTGCTCATCATGACAAGTGCACTCCTTTACCCCATCACCTATGTAACCATCTCCGTTTCACCCCAAACCCCCCCACCCCTGTTTCTCCTCCGGTAACCATCAGTTCTCTAAGAATTGGTTTCTTAGTTTTCCTTTCTCTTTTTTCCCCCCTGTGTTCATGCTGTGTTTCTTAAGTTTCACATATGTATAAAATCATATGGGATTTGTCTTTCTCTCACTTAAATTTTGCATAGCATTATACTCTCTAGCTCCATTCATATAATTGCTAATGGCAATATTTCATTTTTAAGGCTGTATTATATATACTTATATATGTATATTCCAGGTTCAAATTCTAGGGAAAGAAAGTCCCCAGTTCTAAGTGAGTAGTCTGACTTTCTGGGTTGTTTGGCAGTATTAATATGAGCTCCCAAATAGTCCTACCTAAGCAACGACCCAATCTCTTAGGAATCTTCACCACTGTGCTTATGACTTCAACATACTTGTTAAATAAATTCTGTTCAGTCTTAGTCTTCCGATTCTGTGAAGATGTTTACATCATTAAATTCAGAAATTCCCCTAGCTACTTTTAACTTATTTTTCTTTGAAACCTCTAGACCAATCAATCTTAATCTTTAGTCAATGGCATTTTATATGGCAATTCTTAACAAACTGAAAAACACTACATTCAGCTTAGTCAAACTTGTTCTTACTACATAACCTTGAACTTCTCCTTACTCTATTCTTAGATCTTTTCATAACTTATATCTTTACATATTCCAGGTCTAATGTCAACTTCTCAAAGGTTTCCCTGATTAACTTTGTTCAAGTGACTGCTTATTCCCTAATCTCGGTCACCACTGCATAGAAAAATTGCTGAAAATACTTTGGATCAGTGAATATGTCTTGCCTAAACAAAATCAATGAGTCATTGAATCAGCCTTGAGTCCGTTGATATGTGAAGAATGAAAGTAACAAAACAAATTTTAAATTTAAACTTATCCTTACATTTTCATGTCTTAAATAAATGTTGGCTGAAAATTGCAGACAATATCTGACTAAATACTTTCCCATAAAATACAAAATTTATGAATTTATGAAGCCTTTTATTTGAAAACAAGTGCTTCTTCGCTTTGATTCACCTGTCAATGATTTACTTCAGGGTATCTCCAAGAATGGTCCCCCAAACCACAGCATTAGGGTTGCTAGAAAATTATTAGAAATGCAACTTTTGGACACCATCCCAGAATGACTGAGTCAGGAATTCTGGAGGTAGAGACCAGTTATCTGTATTTTAACAGAACTTAGATGACTCTTCCGTGAACCACTGGTATACTTAATCAAAGGTCTAAATCTATATATATGGGTATTTGAATTAAAATTGTACTTTTGCCATTTGAATATAATTGGACTTCTTCAGTGGTGTTAGAACCTATTGATATAATTGTAGAAAATCAATCTTCTATCACCCTGATTTATAATTCCATTCACATGCTCGGCATCTCAAAATGATACAAGAGCCGTATACCTAATTTCTTAGCTAAAAATCCATGTAGACTTGGGTTCATTTCCTGATACATGGATAAAAAGCTATTTCCCATTACATTTTTTTGGTATTGGACAGGAAAAAGTGAATAAGAAATGACAATAACCCAGTACCAATTTATCAACCTTGCTGTCATTTCTTAAATATCATTTTTACAAATACATTATTACAGCGCTCTACTAGAGGACAAAGAGGATTTGGCAAGCTCCAAAAAGACTCTTAAATGTCAGGGAAAATATTTTGTTCCAGAATCATGACAGATTTATGTTATGAATAAATGTTTGAAATTCAGATAATATATGTCACCATTCTTTTGTGGCACAAAGATAATAGAATTATAAGAGAGAAACTTCATTGTTTTTATACTACGACAAAAATATGGGTCTGTTTTGAAAAAGGAAATAAGTAGCATGTATTATTGAAGAAGCAGGAGCCGATGATTGAGTATGCTTCTGGCTTTTATCTCTACCTGTAGTGAACTCACTTGTATTCTTCTTGCCCTACAAACAGAAATGAAAATATTACCTAATGTTTGCAAGCTGCCTATGTTGTCAAAATATTTCTTCTGAGTAACATACCATGCTTAAAGAAGATCATTACTAATACATTGAAGCAGCATCTTTCTAATTTAACAGAAATTCTGGTTTCTTAAATACAGCAGTTTATTTTTGCCTTTTTATATTTTGACTATGTCTTTATCTTCTTTTTTATTTTTTTTTACGTTTTTTTAATGTTTATTTATTTTTGAGAGGCAGAGAGAGCCAGAGCACACGCAGGGGGGTGGGGGGCAGAAAGAGAGGGAGACACAGAATCGGAAGCAGGCTTTGGCTCTGAGCTATCAGCACAGAGTTTGACACGGCTTAACTCACGAGTGGTGAGATCATGACCTGAGCCAAAGCCGGATGCTTAACTGACTGAGCCACCAGGCGCCCCTATATCTTTATCTTCTAATGAAAATTATGAAATTAAAAATAATGAAATGAAGTTTCATTAATGAAGGTAAAAATCAAAATTGCTGTAATTAAAATCATTTGGGAATGAAATTGAGGACTATTGTATATAAATATAAACATAATGAATAATAAGGACTTCATTTTGAATGCACACACACAGACATATAAATATATATTTTGAAGATAAAAGTTCTCACTATGGTAGGGATACAGAATTTGTGACAAGATAGAATTCAAAACAATTTTGTTTTTTTCTTAATTTCAGACTATGAACTCATTCTTTTGGACCATTTTGTATATACCTCAATTCACTTAATTGTTATTATTGAGAATTACATTTTCCATTTGATCTAAAAATATTTCATTAAAATATTAATGGCGTAGGATGCAAACTTTTTTAATATGAAAAAAATATATGTATATTTTTTTGATATTTGATATTTTGCATTCAGTTGTATGGAAATTTATTTACTTTTGGAAGAGAGAGAGAGAGAGAGAGAGAGAGACAGAGTGTGAGTAGAGGATAGGCAGAGAGAGGGAGACACAGAATCTGAAGGAAGCTCCAGGTTTTGAGATGTCAGCACAGAGTCCAACATGGGGCTTGAACTTGCAAACTGTGAGGTCATGACCTGGACCGAAGTCTGATGTTTAAACAACTGAGCTACCGAGGCACCCCTAGATACTTATTTCTTATAAACTAGTTCTAAATTATGGGACATATATATGGAAAGAGGGCATACTTTGATTCTTTCTCTGAATAAATAATTGATACATAGTTCTACTGATAAGAATATAGATGTAACCTGGCTTGAAATAATGTGTTTGTGCAAAGTGAACTTTTTCAAAGTATTATGATGACCAGCAAAACTTTTGGCCTGCAAAAGACTATATATTCCAGATATTTAATTAATACCAGAATTTAGTTATTTTTAATTGCTCAAATTAGGAAAATACTAGAGAAAAAATAATTTTAAATTTGTGATTACTATTTCAAGGCTATTTTAGATATTTACACATTCAACTCTTGGACTTTTTTCCCATAATAATTGATCATAAGTATATAAGGTTAGCTAGGGTAAAAATTGGATTCACTTTGCTCTTTTTTTTAAGCTAATTTTTTTAGAGAGAGCCAGTGTGAGCAGGAGAGAGGTGGAGAGAGAGGGACAAAGAGAATCCCAGCAAGCTCTGTGCTGTCAGCACAGAGTCCAATGCGTGACTCCATCTCACAAACTGTGAGATAATGACATGAGCCAAAATCCAAAGTCGGGTGCTCAACCGAGCCACATCGGTATTGCTGATTCACTTTTCAATAACTGCTCAAATACATATAAAAATATAAAGTTATTGGGAAAGAACTCTTACATGAACAATATATACATTGTTTAATAAGGTAATTCATATTTTTAATGGCATAGAAGCAAGTAATATAGAACCATTATTAATTTAATTTAAATAGGTAGATTTTCTTCCAAATTAAATATGGAATATATTCGTACCTTATGTATTTAATAGAAAAAGCATTTGTTTACACTGTAGCTGACTAAGATAACATTAAAGTTTCTACTAGGAATTGAGGTTCTTCACTTTTTGCTTTCTTTTTTAGGCGATTTTTATTTAAAAAATCTCAAAATTGGGAAATATAAGTCCAGAGACATCAGGGAGGATATACACAAGTCTACTTACAAGGCATGCTGTGATCCCAAGGGAAACTAATTTGCACAATCCCTACTACTGTTTTGTTATGAAAAACATTCTGTGTATGTACAAACATGGTCAATGCATCAAGTTACACAGTTAAAGAGAAAACTAAGTTATTTGCATATTTTTAAATAAAATATTTTAAGAATAAGTTGTAATGGAGCAGGTAGCAATTAGAGAATGGATGTTACACTTGTAACTAAATATTACAGTTATTTACATTAGCCAGTGATTTGCATAATTTGATTTAGAATAATATTTCCAATAGTTTCTATTAAACCGATTGTATAAGCAAAAGAAGACCACAGTTGATTGATATAATATTATGTGATTCTAAAAATTTCCATTTTTAAAATTTTTTCTGAATCATTCATATTCATTCACTTACTTTAAATAAATCTTGTTACTTTTACATTCACATTTATTGACTATATATCATGATGAAAACAGCATAACTATTTCTACATCTGTTACAGATTATACAATTTTTTAAATATCCAGAGATTCCACATAGTATAAATATCACATATTTGCTGTATTATCTCAAAGTTTATGATGTTGTGTTGTCAAATTAATTTTAGGTGAAAAGATAAAATATAAAATTAGTAAAAATTTAAGTGAGAGTTTTATTAAATGTGTATTTAGGATATTTTAAAATTTTGTTATAGAAATCATTTGAAAATAATATATTTTCATGTTTGCTACCTTAATAGTTGCTTATCTCTCATGATTCTGAGAATATCGTTCAGAAGTTAAAAAATATCAAGGTATTTGGTCAATATTTTTCATTTATTTGTTCTCATAAGCAGTTATCCAAAAATTAGGAGTTAAATGGACACTTGCCCATAATATTATTTATATTTCCAGCTCTATTCTTTTCATCATGGATAACAGTTATTTTTCATGTGATTTTTAAAAATCAATTATAATTATTCATTGATCCAAAATATGAATATTCAACAGCCAACCCAACTGCCAAATCATTATTCATGAAATTAACCCATTAATTCAACACACATTCTAAACAACTGCCAATACCCAGACACTGTTTGAAGCCTTGAGTATATAGCAATGAAATAAAGTCTCTGCAGTCATGAGACTTATTTCTTGTGTGGGTGAGGGGAAGAAAGATAACAAAACTAAACAAATAAGCATAAAATTTTCTAGGAAGTGGTACACTTTAATCATACAAAAAGAAAAATGGAGTGACATGAGGTAGAAGAAAGTGCTCTTTTGTGATCAGGGAAGATCTTTTTCAGGTGTAACATTTGCAAAGAGTCCTGGAAAAAGCGATTGAGCCAGCTGTGTGGACACATGGCGCAGTGATGTTTAAGGCAGAAGAAATAGCAAGTACAAATATCCTGAGTCAGAGACATGAAAATCCTTTTGAAAGAAAATGGATTAAGTGGCCAGAGCAGAGCTAGTAGAAGGGATAGAGGGGTCAAAGGTGAGCTCCAAACAGCAGATGATTGAAGAGGCGGCTCATGCCAATCCTTGTAGGCACTTGTAAGTGTTTTCAATTTTATTCTGAATGACATGGAAAGTAATTAGAGTTCTTTCTGTTTCTCATAATGCCTCTTCTCTCAAAACACATACTCTCATTAGTCCCTTACTATCTTGTCTATGTAGTATTTCCAGAACCTCTGGAAGAGTTAGCAGTTGACTCCAGTGTCTTCTCAGCCTCCACTTCCCCTTCACAACAAAGTTTCAAAAGGACTTTGGAAAGATGATGTTTTCGCATCAAAGCTTAATGAAAACAACAACAGTAACAATAGGTATCATTTATAGTTTTGCATCTATTATCCAATTTAATTAATTTTTTTTTTCATATTAACCCTAGGAAGCAAAAACTATCACACCAACTTTATAGATGAAGAAATGGTGGCTTAGAGAAGTTCACTTACTGGCTTAAATGAATATGGCCAAATAGCAGTAGAGACATGATTTTAATCATATTATTGCACTTTGTCCCTGTCCCTGCCCTAAACGCCAGTGTCACCTTGTTCTTAGCTGACCCAGTCAGTGTTAGGGCCTACTTCCAGGGTCCTGAAGGGTGGAGTGGCCGTCAAAAGCATCTGCTCTCCAGACTAAAGTAGCTAGAAAGCTACTTTGAATTTATTCACTTCATCTGGGTTTCTTCATCTTAAAATTTGGTCCAAGCCAATTTTAAAGTCCTTTTTCTCTCCATTTAAGTGTTTTTGACAGGAATTTTTCTTAGAACATTCCAAAAATTCTCCCATTACTTCAGAAAATTAATTTGAAGTGATGTAAAAGAAAATGAGGTTCAAAAGATTTAGCTTTTCTTGGTATCCCTTTATCTCATACATTCCTACATGAGTTTGAAAAAAGACTGATTTTTACTTTTTTTTTTTTTTGATAAATCCCTGTGTTTTCTTGGATAAGAAAAGCTGAACATCAGTAGTGCAGTGGAGGCAACACCATACTAAACCCACTGTCTGTTGTAGGAATATAAATCCAGTGTTACTGGCAACAGTGTTATTGGCTAGAAGTATAATCTCAAATTCGCTCCTGCCCCAAATCTATGAAAAGCTCCATAAAAAGCCAGCCCATCTATTCTTGTGGATCAGTGGTGTTTTAAACTATTAACTGCTGAATCCTTCCTTCAAACAAAATTGTGTGAAGAACCAAATTTACAAAATCAAAAATGTATAATTTTTGGGAGCCATGGGTAGATTGGCAATCCTCGGTATTCCTAGAGCATCTCCAGGACAACCTCAGATGTCTGAGGAGCACCTTCTGCTCCCCGTACTGTACGGTATATCCCCAGAGAAGCCTTTCAGAAAACAATGGGTTTTGACTGTAAATTCTTGGCTCCATGTAGATCTATGCTTTAAGATGATGGCATGCTCTGTAGTGAAGAACCCTATATGAGAAGTAGCTCACTTTTAAGCCAGTAAGGATGCTGTTAAAGATGTTTATTGATTTACACTGTGAGGATGCTCAGGAGCAATTTCCATCTGGTCTTAGGCTTTTCCTGAACAATTTTCTGATTGAGAGTATAGAGGACAATCTTCTTAGAGGTAGTGATCTGTGAACTCGGCCATTTTATGATGGATTATTTTATAGGATCATTCCAGAGGAGGGAAATTTATAGATTTGAGAAAGTGCATGCTAAGTTCAGAGAATGGTTGATTTGGTGTCCTGGTAGAATTGAACGTGTAGAATAGCATTTTAAGAATAATGCCAAATACGTGAGTTCTCATTTTATATAGTGTAGACATTATTTTGCATTTATATTAAAAACTTTTGAGGAACAAACTCATACTGACAGAAAGTCTCGGAATGCAGTGTGGAAAATTCATAAATATTGCCTATAAGGAGCCTACAAATTTGAGAGCAATGTAAGTTTCCCATAGAAATAAATATAATTAAACATACAAAGTCCGATGGATATGAGCTTTTTTATGAGTAACTTCATTCAGATCAATAGAGAACATGTCACTTATGTCAGGCATGTTTTCAAATATATTGCATTTCTGTGCCACCTTCAGAAAGTAATTGATCTACTTTATCACCTAGTAAAAATGCAAAGATAGATAATGTAATGTAAAAATGAAATTAAATGAATATTTATATTATTGAAGTATGGGTAGGGGGATGTAACTTACTTTTCAAGATATTTGAAATCTTGTTCAAGTGTTAATATGCGTTTATTATAAAATAAAATTTAAAAGTATCCGGGGGACCTGGGTGGCTCAAATGGTTAAGCATCTGATTCCTGATTTCACCTCAGGTCACAATCTCTTACTTTTTGGGATCCAGCTTCACATCAGGCTCAGAGCTGAATGCACAGGGCCTGCTTGGGATTCTCTTTCTCCCCCTCTCTCTGTCTCTCCTCCCACCCACATGCATGCACACATTTGTGTGCTCTCTCTCTCTCAAAATAAATAATTAAAAAAAATAAAAGTAGTCTTTTAAATGAAGCACTTATTAAAATGTAATCACTGCTAATTTCCTATTGCAATAAAAAAAGCAAGAATATAGGATACTTATGACTTCATCCTTCTTGGTGATTTAGAATCACCATTTTTTGAGACAACATCATTATCAGGAAAATTACATAGTCTTTCTGAATTTGTTTCAGTCTGTTAGCTGTCACTTCTGTTTTTTGGATGTTCTTTTCTGATACATTCTAATCCTAGTTATTATTTCTAATCACCTGTAAATCAAGTCCCCAAGTTGGCAGATTGAAAGAAGTTCTAAGAAACTGTCCTAAGAAGGATAAGACTTCCTGTTAAGGAGACTATCAGTATGCTGTAAAATTTTATAATTTTATTTTATTCCCAGAAATGCTTCCTTACACCTGAACGTGTATTTTAAATTTCTTTTCTCAGTATCACAAATATCTATGTATTTTTTTTTAAAGGGACTGAGCTAAAGAAGTAATTCTCAGAAATGTCAAAAGTTAGCAAGGCAAGATACCTTACTGGTTCTTTTTGACTATCTACACTGGAGCTCAAAAGTATTTCCTATGCAAAGATGACACACTGGCAGTAAAACAACCCAGAAGTAGCAAAACAGTATTTTGCACTAGATATCATGAGATAATGTTTTTAATATCCATTTCTGTTGCTAATGTTGAATATGACTCCTAATGAATGTCATGTAATATGCATTTAAAGTTTCCATAACTCTTTAGACATTTGTGAATTTTTGCCCAGAATTAAAATATTCTCTGTTCTATGTTTTGCATATAAAAACTAGTAATTACTAATATTTGTTGTCACGAAAAGAGTAACTAGAAATATAATCGTTAGAAATATTCATGCAGTCTTATGGGATAAATATTGAATAGAATATCACTTCTAGTTTATGAAAAATCAGGAAGTATGTCCTCACACTTAAAAAATTATCAAAGCTAAAATGTTCACATAACTAATATGAAGAAATGATCAATGTTATCTTAATGCTTTTAAAACTAAAAACATTTTGAATTATAAGAAAGCATCTCACAGTCTAATCTTTTTGGAAACAAATGGGAGCAAATGATTTTTTTTTTATTTTCACAAATGATTCGTTTTCAGAGGAAAAGATCATTATTTAAAAATATCTTCTAAATTTTCCTTAAGGAATTAACCTCGCATAATATGCTCCTAGGCAACATTCCACGTGGATGCCTGCTTTTTTTCAGAGTGTTTAGGAGCAAGGCTCAGGTACTCAGGTATCCAAATACCCGTGCCACATTCTGGCTTTGACTTTTGACTGACTTAACTTTTTTGCTTTAGTTTTCTCATGTTTCTTGTCAAATGTGGGAGATTAAATGAGTGTATACATGCTGCCTACTATAGAATAATTGTTCAATACAGAGAACAAATGACTTTTTTTAATCTGTTTTGCCTACCTTAAATTTCATGATGATGATTAGAAAAGTAATCATGATATGGTTTGCCAAAGCCTGCTATATACATATAACAATACTTGAATGAGCTCATGCTTAGTATTGAATGAGGAAAGGAAAATTATTTTTTTAAGTTTACTTATTTTCAGAGAGACAGAGACAGCACGAGTAGGGGAGATTAGGAGAGGGTGCCGGGGTCCAGTTCCCGCGAATCTAGCGGTCCCCAAAGGATGGACGGTCAGGTGAAAGGAAATGAGAGAGCCACGAAAGAGATGTAGTCTGATGACCAAGCAGGCAGCCTGGCAATTCTGACACCTCCGCCCTGCTGGTCTCAGTGTCTTTATTTAAAAGGTAGTGAGTGACATTATATGAGTGACATTCCATAGTCTGATCTCTTTAATAATATTGAGTTTTTACCAGCAAGGTGGCAACTTCCTCAATCCTGTATGTTGGTTTTAGGTTAATTAACATATAAATTTCGGGCAGGGGGAGATAACAGGGTGTTTCCTTGAGGCTTTAATGTTAAATATCTGTAAACAGGAGAAATCAGGGCGTTACTTTGAGGGCTATACTTCCAACTATAATGGCAAGGGTGGAACTCTCAATGAGTACATTTACATAGCCTGCTTCAGATGTTATCCATCAATGGATCACATTCCACGGTCCCTTTTTTACTTGAATGTCATAAAACAAAACAGCATTACCTCCCTTGAGGTCAAGAAGGGCTGCTCAAGAAATCCAGGCCTGAAAGGTTATTTGAAGGAGGTGGTATGGGGGCCCTGTTTGGCCAGCAGGAACTCTGCCTTTTCCCTACAGGGAGCTTTCTCAACCTGTGAGCCCAAAATGGCTCCCAACAGGAAGGACAGAGAGACAGGGAGGCAGAGAATCTCAAGCAGGCTCCGCACTGTCAACACTGAGCCCGATGTAGGACTCAAACTCATGAAGCTGTGAGATCATGATCTGAGCCAAAACCAAGAGTTGGATGCTTAACTGACTGAGCCACCCAGGCACGCCAAGAAGGGAAAGTTAATAAGTAAATAATAATTCACACAGATATGAAATACAAACTATATGCTTTTTCTATATATCGATGATACGTATACATACCTAACTTTAGGAACTTGTGAAAACCATTATTTTAAGTGAATTCGCTCAGTGTTGGTCCAGATATTTCTTCTCTGATGTTTCTGGTTCTAATAACCTTGTTTTGTGCTGCATACCTTTATTATCCTTTCTTTGAGCTTTGACCTCATTTTATTGGGACAATATTACCTATGAAGAATTATTTTTTTACCTCTTGTTCAAAAAGTAAGAGGAGAAAAAACCTTTAGAAAAAACACTAAAAAGGAGATAAGGCTTATTATCAACCATACCAAAAAGGTTTCTTTCATTGAGCTCTACAATTTTTCTCACTAAGTTCTTACAGTCTGCTGCATATCTTGTTTCTGTTTCCGCAGACATACAATTTTCCTTTTTCTGAGTTCTCTATGACCTTGTTATGTGCCTGTATTATTTCCACACTACTGCCAAATAAACAATGAATATCTCATTTTGTTGAGTAATTTCCAGATTCAGTGTTGCATATGGTGTCTATGTGTGTGTGTGTGTGTGTGTGTGTGTGTGTGTGAATGGAGAGATACTGAGTATTACATTTATATGTGTGTGTTTATATATTGTGGAGACCATATAACCTTTCATAGTATTAAAAATAAAAAATATAAGAAACTATTTTGTTTTAGTCCTTTATTATTTTTTATTTTTTTAATTTTTATTTTTTTACAGAGATTGTGAGTGGGAGAGAAGAGCAAAGGGAGAGAGAGAGAATCTTAGCAGGCTCAACATTCAGTACTGAGCCTGACATGGGGCTCAATCCCCATGATCTGGGGATCATGACCTGAGCTGACATCAAGAGTTGGACACTCAACCAACTGACCCACCCGGTCACCCCAGAAACAATTATTTTATAGTTTCTTTTATTTCAAGAGTTATTTAAGCTATATAGTTGTAGATAAAATCCTTTCAGTTATTTTCTTAATATTTTATTTGAAGAAAATTCAATTGCCAAATCCTTAGAGAATAAACTTCTAAGTTTATATAAAAGTAAACTTTATGCATTTTTGAAAGTTTTTAATATACTAATATTTTTTCTTTTAAAGCACAATTATATAAATTGCTTGATTCATCTCTAAATTACTATAAGAATTATAAAAACATTAAAAGTTTTTTAGGTAAAAAGTTTTAAGTAAGGATTTTTTTAGGTAAGAAAGTGACTTTTTAATACTTAAAGCAGCTGTTTATATAAGTCTCATTCTATCACTTATCTATCTACCTATGTATGTATCATCATCTATCTATCTCAATAATCTGTTCTTCTGCCACGGAGTGAGTGTTTGTGTCCTCCCAGAATTCATGTAGAAACTGTAATTATGATATGATAGTATTTGGAGGTGGGCTCTTTGGGATATAATTAGATCATGAGAGTGGGGCCCTCTGAATGGGATTATTAGAGAAAAGAGACCAGAGAGCTAGCTAGCTCTCTTTCTGGCATGTGACAATAAGTCAGCAGTCCGCAGTCCAGGCAAGGTTCCTCACTAGAACCTAGCCATGATGGCTTCATGATCTCAGACTTCCAGCCTTCAGAACTGTGAGAGATAAATTTATATTGTTATAAGCCACCCAGTTTATAATACTTTACAATAGAAGCCTTAGCTGACACCATCTATCTTCTATGTATCTAATGGAAATAACATAAAGTATAATTTGTTGTTAAGATCTATTTAAGTCAGAATAACAATTTGAAATAATTTTCTATAATATTCTTTTGGTATTGTGCTTTTAGGAAAAATATTAATACTTCCACTGAAATACTATTAATTTACTGAGAAAGATAATGAATCCATGAAAATAAAATATATTTAGTGTTCACCTTAACAAACAAAATATAATAAGCTGTCTGGAAGATGGTGTGACAGGTAGTGGTCTGTTCATAGTTATAGAGCAACGTTTTGAAACACCTGTATGATATATTCAGGAAGCATGAGTATAACATAATGGAAATATCTATAGAGGAACGAGAGTTAGATCCTGAAATATCTTATATGCCATTCTGCACTGAGTTGAAGTTCATCCTTTGGTTGATGGAGAATTATAAAAAAAAATTACGCTGGACAGTGCTATGAGAGGAATTAGTGTTAGAAAAGCTATTTTTGGATGATTTCAAGTATGACTAACTGGGGCCAGGTAAGGAGAGTTCAGAGGAAGATGAAAAATAAAGTATGTCATTCATTAAAAAATAAAAACTTATGGGAGAGGGGAGAGATTTGCATTTACTAGCAGTAGGTGAGTGACTTCTGTAACTTTCCATTTTATTTTTTGTAAGTTATAATAGAGATTGTTACAATGAAAGTGATTAAGATTTCTTTTAGTAAAAGTTAAAAGTGCACTGAATCAGTTCTATCTTATGTAACAGATTCAATCATATTGCAAATTATTTATGATATATAAACCAATATGATGAGTCACTAAAATATCTGAAAATTGTCTCACTACATCTTTTTCTGGTCCATTTTAAAAAGTCTGTTGAGTCTTCCATGTAATTACCATTCAGTTATCAATCTTGTTCTTTTGTGTTCTGAGCAAAAGTATTTAGAAATATTTTCTCTCCAAACATTGTCTGTCAGGACTATTTCGAGTGAGTGGGAATTTAAATGTTAAAGTAAAATACTAAGTTCATCAATACTGGGTCTATTCTAATTTTTGCTTTTTTTTTTTTTTATAAACCAGTAAAAAGTAAAAAAAAATACTGTAAATTTAAACTATTTAAATTTAGTTTTTCTTTATATCATTTCAATAAGTATTATATAAAAATCAATTCAAAATACTAAAAGTTTATTCATAATAAAGTTTTGCATAAAAGCATGGGAATTTAAATCCTGGAACAGCTTAGCATAGTTAGTAGTAAATTAGCAAATTTGTGTAAAATTTTATTTTAAAACAATGCATAAGTTGTACCTTATGCTGCTTAGGTCACGTGAGAGTTGTTCACCAAGGACTCTCCTCTCCCCTATTCGACACAAAAAAGCAGAGTTCCTGAGAAACCCCCAAAATGGCAGCAGATAATAATTTTATTTCCTTTGGAGACAACTCTAAATGAAACACTTGAGACTTTGTCGTCATGGATCAGATGTGGGAATTAAGGGAGAAATGAAATGAATGAGTGAACACAGAATTACTCTGTGATCTGCTCTGTTTGGTCACTGAGGGCAAGGGCTTGATTTATTGTATTTGCATCACAGTCTGACAGATTACAATACATGAAGTTAAACAAACACATTTTGTACTTCAAGAACCTGGTGGCATGAAATGCTATATTCCGTTATCCAAAACATCCAATATGCCTTTTTGAATGCTGTACACTAAAATTATCGTTTAATTACCCTTTTCCTTGAAATACTGTTTTCCTGATATACTGCTTACTTGTATGTGTTGGCCTTGTATAGACACTTCTACAACAAACATATGAACATGGGGTTATAGTTGACCTGAACATGTGTAACAAATATATACTCCAAACTAAACTAAATAAAAGGTTAATTTGAGGTATCAACTTTTGGCAGTAAAGATAGAGAATACAAATTTGCAAGTACTTCTGTTTGCCCCTTTCCAATGCTACTGTCCTTACTGGTATTCTTCTTTCCACACTTAGAATAAAATTTGATATTTTCACAGAGGGTCTCGTGACAGCATATTATACTAATTAAAAACGCAAACTCCAATGTTAAATTACTGAGTTCAGATCCCATTATTGTTTGTACCTGGTCAGGTTTCTTAACCTCTTTAAGTGCTTCAGTTCCTTCTGTGAGTTATGATTAGTAAGAGTAAGTAAGAATATTTACCACATTGAGTGCTTTTAAGAATTAAATAATTTTTATAGAAGAATGCCTCAATAAGATGTTAAATCTTTCTCCTAATAACAATAAACCTTAATGCACTCCTAACTTCGGTTTTATAATTTCAAAAATTTTGTTAGAGCTAAAGGGTTCAAATTTCCTCATAGGAAGGAGGAATCAATATGTAGACTGGTGAAGACTGAATGTAGACAAATGAAGTTTAATACGGTAAAAATTCCTGGGTTGTAAGCATAGATTGTTTCTTTTATGCTTAGCACTTCATATAAAGTGGCTAAATTTGATTCTTCTAATTATTAAATAATAACCAATTATGGCTTTATGACAGTATTTGAAAGGCTACAATGAATGATTTTTTAAAAGGGAAGTTCCATGTTCAGAAAATGATTCTAACCTTTAGATCTTAAAGCTAGAATAAAAGAACATGTACATAATGATTGAAATGAGGATAGGATAGATTTTCTTCAATTTGCCTTTGTTAAAAGATATATAGCATTCATTATTACATCATCCTTTAAAAAGTTACTTTTTAACATTTAATTTTTTAAAAATTATTTTAAAATTTATTTATTTTTGAGACACAGAGAGCACAAGTGGAGGATGTGGAGAGAGAGAGGGAGACAGATTCTGAAGTAGGCTGCAGGCTCCGAGCTGTAGCACAGAGCCCAGTGCGAGGTTCAAACCCATGAACTGTGAAGTGACCTGAGCTGAAGTCGGATGCTTAACCAACTGAGCTACCCAAGTGCTCTCACCTGCTTTTTTTAAATGTTTATTTATCTTTAAGAGAGAGAAAGAACACGAGTCGGGGAGAAAAAAGTTCTTAATGAAAGGACTAGGCAGACTAAATAAAATAACATTTAATATTTTAAAATAAACTGTTTATGGAAAAACTACGAATTTTCCTTTAACCTCTAGGAAGTACCTTTTCCCCACATTCCCTACCCCCCCATATGAAAGAGGTAATTTAAACATCCAGTATTACAGTTTATACTGTGGATTACTGCGATTAACTGTGCATCTCCAAGCAACATTTAGCTATTATGCAAAACAATTGTGAACAGATGATACATTAAGAAGTACAGTTCTGCTGTGCATTCAGTCCTTGATACTAAGAAATATAGCAGTTGAATGGAATATGCAAATGGAAAATCGACCCAAGGTCAGAGTGAGAGAAGCAAAATGACATTCTTTGTTGGTTTCAAAATGAGAAATCCATTTTTGCCACACAGTAGAGTTAAAATAAAAGTTAAAGAAAATCAGTGATAGATAGATAGATAGATAGATAGATAGATGATAGATAGATAGATAGATATTTCACCTCCTCGCTGCTTTAGCTACAAAATAATTCAGTGAAATTTGCCACTACAGAGAAAAGGGAGAATTATGTACACTATATATTATCCCCCCAGGATAACTACACTTTCATTTCCCAGCATTTTCCCCCTTATACTTACTCTAATGAGATAAAGTGGTATGTAGGTGATAGAACATTACCCTAGAAGCTTTCCATAATCTTTGTTCTATTTATGCTTTTATTACTGGTTGGGTGACCTTGAGAAAGTATGTTTTTCTAAACTTCTTTCTCCATTTTAAAGAAGTATAATAATAATAACTGATAACTATAATTGTATACTTCATTTTTTCTGGAAGGATTAACAGATTATTAATTGATTAGATTTATTTAGATAAGCAAATTTTATGGTCATAATTTTCTCTTTATCTTTCTTTTTTGTGGGCATCTCAGGTGTAGAGAGATCATCTAATGATATTTTTTAGTTTACAGTACACTGTCTTCACCCACTCTTAAGTATTTTTTCCTACTCCCAACTTCTCCTTTTATGCACTTTTTTTAAATGTTTATTTTGCTTTGACAGAGAAAAAGAGAGAGAGAGAGCACAGGGGAGGGGCAGAGAGAGGGAAAGAGACAGAATCCCAAGCAGGCTCCACTCTGTCAGCTCAGAGCCCAAGGTAGAGCTTGATCCCACCCACAAACCATGAGTTCATGATCTGAGCCAAAATCAAGAGTCGGACTCCATCAACTGAGCCACCCAGGTGCTGCTCCTTCTTGTACTTTTCTGATGAGTGTGATATATGCACTTTGATGACCATATTCTCATATTTAAAATATGGTATGGTGTGTGCTTAATTATAAAGCTGTAACTCAGTTTCTTTTTTCACTCAATCTTATGTTTAAAGTATCCATGGAGATTAATTCAGTACTTCTAAATACAGCCTAGAATTCCATCATACTTTATCTGCCACAGTTTATTTACCATGCTAATGATGGCTCTGTCTACCTTAGATTACTTCCATTTTCTTGTTACTGCAAATGATGCTAAGATATAGCATTCTACTTTATGTACCTTTCTGTACTTGTGCTGAATTTCTCTAAGGCTTAAAACCATGACTGGGATGGCTGGGTCAAAGTAAATGCTTACTCTAATTTCTTTCTTTCTTTTTTTTTAATTTTATAATAGTTTATTTTCAAATTGGTTTACATATAACACCCAGTGTTCATCCCAACATGTGCCCTTTTTTAATGCCCATCACCCCCTCTCCCCCCTCCCTCACCCCCCTCACCCTCAGTTTTTTTCTTAGTCTTTGAGAGTCTCTTATGTTTTATCTCCCTCCCTCTCTGTGTCTTTTTTTCCTTTCCCCTCTAGCCCTCCCCCTGGTTTTTGCTTAGTCTCACAAAGTCCACCTATTCGTGGAAACATATGGTATCTGTCTTTTTCTGACTGACTTATTTCACTTAACATAATACCCTCCAGTTCCATCCATGTTGCTACACATGGCCAGATTTCATTTTTTCTCATTGCCACGTAGTAGTCCATTGTATATAAGTACCATAACTTCTTTATCCATTCGTCAGTTGATGGGCACTTGGTCTCTTTCCATGATTTGGCTATTGTCGAAAGTGCTGCTATGAACATTGGGGTACACGTACTCCTATGCATCAGCATTCCTGTGTCTCTTGGGTAGATTCCTAGCAGGGCTATTGCTGGATCATAGGGTAGCTCTATTTTCATTTTTTTGAGGAACCTCCACACCGTTTTCCAGGTAGGATTCATCCCTGGGTTGCAGGGCTGGTTCAATATTCGCAAATCAATCAACGTGATACATCACATCAGCAAAAGAAAAGATAAGAACCATATGATCCTGTCAATAGATGCAGAAAAAGCATTTGACAAAATACAGCATCCTTTCTTAATAAAAACTCTCGAGAAAGTCGGGATAGAAGGAACATACTTAAACATCATAAAAGCCATATATGAAAAGCCCACAGCTAATATCCTCAATGGGGAAAAATTGAAAGCCTTCCCCCTGACATCAGGAACACGACAGGGGTGTCCGCTCTCGCCACTGCTATTTAACATAGTGCTGGAAGTCTTAGCATCAGCAATCAGACAACAAAACAAAATAAAAGGCATCAAGATTGGCAAGGAGGAAGTCAAACTTTCACTTTTTGCAGATGACATACTTTACATGGAAAACCTGACGGAATCCACCAAAAGCCTACCAGAACTGATTCATGATTTCAGCAAAGTTGCAGGATACAAAATCAATGTACAGAAATCGGTGGCATTTCTATACACCAACAATGAAGCAGCAGAAAGAGAAATAA
This sequence comes from Paguma larvata, assembly GCA_030068075.1. Classification (NCBI taxonomy): domain Eukaryota; kingdom Metazoa; phylum Chordata; class Mammalia; order Carnivora; family Viverridae; genus Paguma; species Paguma larvata. The sequence goes on along the minus strand of CM057823.1, from coordinate 122,975,108 downwards.
AGAAGCTAATCCCTTTCACAATTGCACCAAAAACCATAAAATACTTAGGAATAAACCTAACCAAAGAGGTGAAAGACCTCTACACTGAAAACTATAAAAAACTTATGAAGGAAATTGAGGAAGACACAAGGAAATGGAAAAACATCCCATGCTCATGGATTGGAAGAATAAATATCGTTAAAATGGCAATACTACCCAAAGCAATCTACACATTCAATGCAATCCCACTCTAATTTATTTCAATATAACTTAATGTATATAATTATGTAACTTATATAATCTAAATTCTCATCAAAGGAGTAGATGTTTGTATCTACAAATTTTTATAAATACCAATTTTTTTTGCTGTTGTTTGTGAACATTGTGTAGATTATATATATATATTTTAAGGATCTAGATGTATGGAACTTTTAAATTTTTATTAACGAACTATATTTTAGAGTAGTTGCTGGTTCACAGCAAAATTGAGAGGAAAGTACAGAGACTTTCTATATACCTCCCATTCCCACATATGTGTACAGGCTCCCCTGTTACCAACATCTAATACCAGAGTGGTACATTATTGGAATCTATGAACCCACACTGATAACATTATTATCACCCCAACTCCATAGTTAATAGTAGGGCTCATTCTTGCTATAAATTTTATGGTTTTGAAAAATGTATAATGATATATATCCATCATTTTAGTAACATAGAGAATGGGTTCACTGACTTAAAATTCACAGAGGTCTGCCTGTTCATCCTTCCCTCTTTCTTACTCTCCAAAAACCACTGGTCTTTTATTGTCTCCATAGTTTTGCTTTTTCCAAGTGTCCTATAGTTAGAATCATACAGTATGTAGCCCTTTCCAACTTGCTGCTTCTACTTAGTAATACACATTAAAGCTTCTACCATATCTTTTCATGTCTTGGTGGCTTATTTCTTTCTAGTGCTGAATGACATTCCATTGCCTAGATGTACCACAAGTTTATCCATTTGCCTACTGAGGAACATCATGGTTGTGTTGGAGCTTGGGCAATTATGAATACCTCTTCTGTAAACATCCATGTGCAGGTTTTTGTGAGGACATAAGTTTTTAGTTCATTTGGGTAAATACTATGGAGTCTGATTGCTGGATCATATGGTAGAAGTATGTTTAATTTTGTAAGAAACTGCCAAAATGTGTCCCATGGCGCTGTACAATTTTGCATTCTCATCAGAAATGAACAGGAATTCCTGTTGTTCCACATCCTTGTCAGCATTTAGTGCTGTTGATGTTCTAGATTTTGACTATTCTAATAGCTTTGTAGTGGTATCTTATTTTAATTAGCATTTCACTAATGACATATATTGTTGAACATACTTTCATAAGCTTATTTTCCATCTCTATATCTTCTTTGATGATAGGTCAGTTCTCATTTAACTGGTTTTTCTTTGTTTGTTTGTTTTGAGAGAGAGAATTCACAAGTAGGAGAGAGTGGCAGAGGGAGAAAGAATAAGAGAGAGAGAAAGAGATAATTTTAAGTAGGCTCCATTTCTTTATACCCAGCTCAGAGCCCAACCTGGGGCCTATTGCCGGAGTCGTTCCTTGTTCCAGCGAATCTAGGGGTCCACGAAGGACGGACGGTCTGGCGAAATGAAGTGAGAGAGCCACGAGTGAGATGGAATCTGATGACCAAGCAGGCAGCCCTGGCAATTCTGGCATCTCCACCATTCTGGTGTCTCTATTCTGGCATCTCTGCCCTGCTGGTCTCAGTGTCTTTATTTAAAAGGTAGTGAGTTACATTACAACAATGAGTGACATTCCATAGTTTGATCTCTTTAACAATAATCCGTTTTTACCAGCAAGGCGGCAACTTCATTAATCTTGTATGTTGGTTTCAGGATAATTAACATATAAATGTAGGGTGGGGGGAGAGAACAAGGTGTTTCCTTTAAGGCCTTAAATGTTAATTATCTGTAAATAGGAGAAATCAGGGCGTTGTTTTGAGGACTATACTTCCAACTACAATGGGGGAGGTGCAACCCACCCCCAGGATGCAACTTTAAGGTTACTTCTCAACCTGTGAGCCCAAAACGGCTCCCAACAGCCTATCTCACAACCGTGATCATCATGACCTGAGCTGAAATCAGGAGTCAGTTGCTTAACTGATGGAGCCCCCCAGACGGCCCGGTGTCTTGTATTCATATTGCTCATCCTTACTTTTTTACTTTTTTTTTTTAATTTGAGAATCTTTGATTATATTTGGTTTAACTGTTTACATTTATTATAGTCATTGATATATTAGGATTTGTTTCTTCCATTTTATATTTATTTTCATTCTTGTCTTCCTCTGGATTTTTCACACTTCCTTCAGCTTTTTTGCAGAATTGTTTAATCCATTTATATTCTTTTGAAAATTACCTCCATTAGGGCTGAAATTTACTTTTATCTTTTTATTTAATCTTTAGACTCATTAACATATGTAACTTACCCTAAATAAAAATTATATTTTTGTGTAATCTTCCTTCCCTCTTTTCTGTTTTAGTACTCATACTTCTGCCACTGTGTTATTTTTAAAATTTTGTATTTCTAAAATATTTTCTATTTTAGACAACAAAGTTTCCTAACTTGATTATATATTTTTATCTAATTTATGTGTATCTCTATTTTTACATCTCATCTAATATATGATAATTTTGCTAGATATAAAATCCTAGGATTATATTACTTTTTTCTTCAGATTTTGAAATATATCATTATTATTCCTCACAGCCAGTAGTGCTGTTAAGGAATCTCACTATCAATTATTAACTTATTATTTTGGAAGTAATCTACTTTTCCTTTGGAGGTTTTATGATTACCTTTTATCTGCTATTATAGCATGTATATAATTGTGTGCTGTGTGTCTACTTGAATACTGTGTTCATATTTTATAGGCTTCTAAAATTGGATCTTCTTAAATTCTGGAGAAATATCCACCAATTTTCCCTCATTCATTTATATATTTAAAAAAATTTCCCCAGACTCCTTTTATATAAATGGTGAATTTTTACGTTTATTGAAATATTTCTTAACTTTCATTTTCTTTATTAACCTTTTTATCCTATCTTTCATTTCTCCTAAGGAAAATTAAGGCTTTTACTTAAAAAAAAATCTTTACCTTTTTACTACTTACAGTAGAGCATGCTGATTTCATACTAAAGTAAATGAAGTTTGAGAAAAATAAATTAAATCAAACATTCTCTAGGTATGTAATGATAATAACATCAATATCAACAATAATATAATGTTTATTTAGAGTTTTCTGTGTGCCAGTCTTTTAACCCCCTTGATCTCATTAAAATCCTATGAAGTAGCTACTATTAATTGCTTCTCTTAGAGATAATGAAGCTGAACCACAAAAATACCTCTTCTACCTAAAGCAGGTCTCATACTTGACAGTTATTCCTCATGAAGAGACACTAGGTTATTATTTCCTTCATAAATCTAATGTGAATCAATTTCACTACTGTTAAAGAATCTTTCTGCTTCATTTTTCCTTTTATCTTTGTTTTGCTGGCTTCTGTCAGTGTGATGTAGTAAAATGAATACAGAAAACAATCTGATTTTGTTCTTCAGTGAATATCAAGTGGCTGTAAATGGTGTCTGACTTGTAGTAGTTTAATAAAATATTGGAGAAATCAATAGATTCACTAAATATAGTCTTCACATATATTTGAGTTACAGAGAGTCATCAGTGGCTTGCCTATAAAATAATAATGACCCATAATTATGGTATGGGTTTTCAATTTGATATCCATGCATAAATTGCAATATATTGAATCACTATGTCCCTGAATTTCAAAAAAATTTTGCCTTGAAACCCCTGTTTATGAGAAGTCTTTATAAGACTAGCATATTCTCAATGCTGTATATGCTATAGAAAGGGGCTTTGAGAAAGTATTAGAAATAAATTAATCATGTATATGGTGTGTGGAAAGTATTAGTGAGGAAAATATTTTTGATGCATTTGAAGCATGGTAAAGCACTAACCTCTAAATATGTTTCTGTCTTTTGAGAAATAACTTACTCTGAGTTAACAAAGATTAAAAACAGAACTGTCTATGTAAACTTTCAGGAGGCTAGTATATAAAGGCTCCAGAGTACAACATTATAATCTACCAAAGACAAAAACAATGAGAATTTTTTCTTTAAATAACTTATGACTCATATCAAAAAGGTTATAAATAGATTAATTCAGTTTAGGAAAGCAACATTAGAACTGTCACAGATAGACGAAGCTCTGAATAAATAAACATTTCACAAAAGCTGATATATGAATGACTAATAAACACATACAAAGATGGTATACATCATAAGTCATTAGGAAGCACAGATTAAAACCACAAAGAGATGCCAAAGGAATGACTGTGATCAAATAATAGTGTCAAATGTTTGAGAATGTGGAGAAACTGGAGTGTATTGCTGGTGGGAGGGTAACATAGGTCAATAATTTTGAAAAACATTTTGACCGTTTCTTAAAAAGTTAAATATAATCCATCATACATCTCGTCAGCTTCAGTCCTATTTATGTACTCTACATAAATAAAAAAAATCTGCACAATTACACTTGAATATTCATGGCAAAATTATTCATAATAGCAAAAAAACAATGCACATGCATTTAATTGATGAGCAGATAAATAAAATCTGGTGTTACCTATATAATGGAATACTATTTAGTTACAAAAAGGAACAAACTACTGATACATGCTACAATATGAATATATCTCAAAGACTTTATGTTAGGTGAAAGGAACCAGATGCAGACTATTTTCTTTTATGGTTGTATTTATATAAATGTCCTTAAAAGATAAATTCATAAAGACAGAAAGCAAATCAGTGGTTGCTTGGGACTAGGAGTAGTTCTGGGGATTGACTGGAAACAGGTATAAGGAAGCTTTTTGGAGGGATGGAAAATTCTAAAATTGGTCACTGTGATGGTGTAAAAAAAACCCTACATTTATTAAAATCATTGAATTGTATATTTTCAAAGGGTGAATTTTACAACATGTAATTTGTACTTCAATGAAGCTGTAAAAAAAATAGTGACTGCTATAAAAGCAAAGCAGAAGTGTGGTTTGGTAAGTTTGACATAATCTTACTGAAAAAATTAAGTCAAATTATGTTAAAATTTTTTCTAAGCCTTTACTAATGGTACCAATGGCAGCAATAATAATAAATTTTTACTGAGTGTTTTCCATATGCCCGGTTATTAACTCATTTGATCTCCTCAGAATCCTAAGAAGTATCTACTATTAATATCCTCTTGTTAGTGATGATGTCACCAAAACCATAGAAGTTAATTAACTCAATCATTATTTAAACCAGGATACTGGTCCAAACAATCTAGCAAGAGAGCCTAACTGAATATCTGTACCACAACCATCTGTCCTGTATGTGTGGCTACAGTGGGCAACATGAGAGAAACGTGAGGTGAACCAGTATAATTTTTTAAATAGGAATTTGTTTTAAAGTTTTAACAGTAATAACATTTTAGAATAAGTGTTACATGTAAAATTAGAGTATGTGAAGAATATTAAAATGATGGTTAAAATGATATAAAAATTTCAGGTAAAAATCATTATCAGAGATGCGAAACAAACAAACAAACAAACACTGAAAACCCGAATTGAAAAATTTACCCTTAAAAAACTGTATCCCTAGGAATTATTTTGCTCTCAGAACAAACACGGAAATCTAACACCAAGTGTTGAAATAAGTTCTTAGGTTGTTTTTGTTAATGTCGTCGTTTTTTTTTGTTTGTTTTTTGTTTTTTTTTGCTTTTAATTTTAATATTTGGTGAAGATCTAGACTTTGTCAGAAATAAAATTAAGTGATTCTCTAATTAGAAGGGAGTTTGGACTTGACAAAAATCTTGGTGGTATTTTTTCCATGACTAAAAAGATATTTAGCTCAGTTTTTGAAATGACTACACAGTAATTGGTTATACTTAATTTAAGCAAATGGTAGAAAAGAAAATGAATATTATTCGTGATATTTAATCTTAAATTAGCATTACCTAAACGCCTTTTGAAATGACTGAAATGATAGAATGCAGCGAATGCTCTATAATCCCTTTCATGTTTCAATGAATTGTGACAATAAAAAAATGCCCTTAGGAGTTACTTTGGAGGTTTCATCAGGATTAACATAATAAAAATATACAAGGAAAGGATTAGAAGAATCATTTTAGGAAGGGTATTAAATTCAATATTTATAGGACTGAAATTGAAAAACAATAGATACTGCAAAAGGAGCCTACAATGTGCCCGGTTTAAAAGACAATATTATTGTCGAGAGTAGGTGAAAATAATATATTGTTAGAAATATACACATAATTTCCTTTATAACACTTAAGATATAATTAAAGGCTCTATGTCTTAAAATATGAGAAAAGAACTTTTGGGAAAATATAAAATTTAGACTAGAACTAGAGAAAGGCAGTCAGCCAAATGACTCAACAGCCACATTAAAAACTGTTAGAAAGAAAATATCTTCATTAGTTTTTCTCTAGCCTCTTAGCACTAAATATATGATTATAATGATTATTTTCAAAAGTTTCCTGAATTCTTTTCAGTGGCAGGATATAATGAGAGTTTAATGAGATGTACCATTAAATTGAATGAGTACATTGGATTTATCTCAGAAAGAATTCTTACATTACTGTCCCCTCTGCATTTAAAAGTCCTTTTTATATACTTATTGAACTGAATTAATTTAAATCAATTTGAGGTTTCGGGTTATAAATGTGCAAGATCACAGCTGAAAGGCTACGTGTCACAGACTGTACACATGTGTTTAGTATTAAAGTGTGGCAGATGCCACTTTGTAGGGGAGATTGCTATTAAACATTGAGGCTAGCATGATGCATCATTTATTTTTAGAGGACAAGGGGTATATTTTTTAACTGAATCATTAACTGTGTTTTAAAATGTGGACATACCAGGCATTAACTGTTTTTCTATCTATTGGCTGTTTTCTCCTCCAAATCTAAAATTTCCTGAAATGACCAAATGAAATGATAGCCTAGTAAGTCTTACGTTACCCCACTGATAATGCTTGAATGTGTCTTAATTATATTGCTGGCATTTGATTCATAAAAAAATAAGCATTTGTATGTAAATAATTTTCTAAAGATTTCATTATACTGTCACTTAACTTCATATGGCTTTCTTATATAGTATTGAACAATAATTTTAAATTTTTCTCATCATTGAAATAATCTTTAAGGAAAAATTGCAAAGCCATTATCATTTTTTTTATTTTAGTCACCAATTTTATTTCAGTATCAGTGCTTCTTATGTTTCCTATCACCTACTATAGAGCCAATGGGCCGTTATTCATGTATATTAAATAAAACATAACTAAATATGAATATATTTTAAAACTGTTTACCATCAAAATTATCATGCTGACTGGAGTCAGGTAACCAGAGTAGTAATCCAAATAAATAAGTTATTTACCATTCCCATCTGATTTTTTTTTATTTTTCTTATTTACTTGATGTATTTGTAAATCCTCCAATTATTCTTGAATAAATTTAAATGTATAGTGTAGATTCATGGCAATACTATGCTAGTAATTGATTTTATTTTGTGGAGTATACCTACGAACTTGTCTTCAATGTCTTTCATTCTTAATACTATATTTTCTTTTGCTTTTTTTTTTAAATTTTGATTTGTTTTCTCATTTGGCATTATACTTTTTTCTTTTCCTGCTAAAAGTTCTTCTTTCTTTCAGACAGATGTCAATTTTCAAAAGCTTGGATTCTTATTTGTAACCAAGCTTTGTCTTGTGTTATGAAAGCCTTCTAAAGTATTTTTTGTTCTTGGCATATCGTCTTATGTCTGTTGATAGATGTTGCAAAGATCTATGGGAAGTGTGGGTTCAAAACTATTCACCACTGTGCTGATCATTATGAGGGATAGGATTTATGTAACATAGTAATGGAGTACTGCATCAATGTAGAAATGAAACCAAGCTATCAAACCAAACTGTCAGCCAGTTTCTTTTTTATCTTTTATGGCAAAATTGCCTTACAGCCAATTAGTTCTATGGCAAAAATGCTGTGGCAAAGAGGTTTATGGCAAAAATACCAGACACATTTTGTCATACAATTGTTCATAGTATTTCTCACAATCAGGCAATTTATATTGCACTTAAGATAGGGTTTATATCTGCCATTTTGCTATATTTTTCTATACATTTTATGATTTTTTTTCTATTAATCGATTAGCGCCTTCTTCGTGATATTTTCTAGTGTATAATTTTATTTTCCTTGTTTCTTTTAATATATTTTTGAGACATATTCTTACTGGTCATCCCAGTGATTATCATTAATGTGTTCACTTAAAAAATTCTCATTCAGATTAATATCAAATTAATTTCAATAGTATAGACATGTTTGTTTCAATATAGCTTTGTCTTTTTCATCCTTAGTGCTCTGTTGTCATATAGATTATATCTTTATATATTATCTATCAATGTCATTTTATAGTAATTACTTTTTGCAAGTGCCTTTTAAATCTTATGTGAGAAAAAAGATTTTAAAAGTATTTTTATTTTTTGCATTTATCTATGTGGTTATATTTACTGGTACTTTTTATTTCTTCATGTGGATACAAGTTACTATTTAGTATCTATTCATTTCACCATGAAAGACTCCCTTGAGTGTTTCTTATAAAACAGGCCTACTAGCAAAAAAACCTCTCAACTTCTGTTTTTTTTTTTTTTTCTCTTTAATCTCTGGTATCTTCATTAGTACTTCTTTTTTGCACTGCCCTTTTATCTATAAGAATTCTACATAACTATTTTATAAAGTTCTGACAACTATGAAATATCAGTTGGAAAATACTGCTCTAGGTCAGTTTTAAATGTGAAATGGTCCTTAGGTTAGAATGACACAAGTCATCTATTTAAAACCAGTGATTATACTGAGTAAAATAAAATCTAGCACAGGAAAATTTTTGTATTTTATAAAATGACTTTATATTAGTTTGTATTTAAAATCACTTCTGAGAGCAAACAGGACACGTGTATCAATGGCAGATAAGTATTGAAAGTATTGAACATTATATAATTTTCTCTGTCATCCAATTGGTAATTTAGTAACTTGAGTTTTGCTTTGGTCAGATGACTCTTAAATGGTGAAATGTTTCCACTACACTAAAAGACATCAATTTATAAACTTTTACTGTTTTTGAGATGTTTCTTCATGTTGTAACATTTTTTAGAGGAATATTTTTAGTCACTATGTTCATCTTGCTTTTATAAATGTTTTAAATTAATCATAAGTATTAAATGAGGAAATTTCAGTTCTTCAGAATAAAAGGAAAACAGATTGGCTTAGGATAAAAATACAATTCTGCTTACATGAGATATAGTTACAAGATAATGTAGGTAACCCCAAGCATTTAATGAACACGTGTCAAATTCTTGGAGATTTTTTGTCTCCAGTTTTCAGTGAGTAACAATCTGATAGTTATCAATTTGATATTCATTGTTGGTAATTCACTGCTAATAACCAAGCGATTATGCCTAGTGATTGAAGATACCAAAAGAGAGTGAAAGAAAAGGAACCCCGTATAGCTGCTCTTAGAAACTGAGAATGAACTGATCCCAAGAAGAAACAAGTAGTTTTCTATAAAAATTGGCGACAAGTGATCAAACAGATAAATAGACTTCTATCACTAACTAGAAGATAGGAAACAATTACAAGGAAATGTAGGGTCTTCAACAAAATGTATGGTTATGTTTCCTTCTGTCAAGGATAAGAAAGACCTGTGTTCTCATCACATAGAAACAGTCACAGGGTCTCCAAATTCTTATCCTACTGATCAGGGAACATAAAGACTTTCTTTACAGAATGAACATACAAATTATTTTCATTGAAAATTCCTCTAACTCTGAATATAATCTAACCTTTTAACTTTGTGCTTTCTTGTGTGTATGGATGCAGCCTCAGCCTGTGGACTTTGATACTGATATGCCTTCTTTTGAGATTAAATACTCTCTTGCATAGGATACATCCTATTTTCTTTCCACTGTAGGAAAATCAATGCCTGACACAAACTCATTAGGCCAGCATGAGACTAGCCACCCCAAACCTAATCTCTTCAAAATAAATAATGTATATAAATAGAGTTAAAAATATACTGACAGCATAAAAATGCCTGGGTGGCTCATTTGGCTAAGCATCAGACTCTTGAATTTGGCTCAGGTCATGATCTCACAGTTGTGAGTTTGAGCCCTATACCAGGCTCTGTGCTGTCAGCACAGATTCTCTCTCTCCCTCTCACTGCCCCTCCCCTGCTTAAGCTCTCTCTCTCAAAATAAATAATAAACTTAAAAAATATGCTAAGAGTATAGCAGATAGAAGAAATGGACTAAACTTAAAAGGAATAGTAGTAATGCGTGAGCTGATCTTCATAGAATGAGTGGAAGGTTGATACCTGTAAAAAAAGAAAACTGGCCTTTCAGAAGGATGGACTTGTTTGAATAAAGTCTTCTAGGTCTTCTAGTGCATAACATTTTAGTAACCGTGAATCAACTACTATAAGGAAGTAGAGTGTGCATGTGCCAAGGAGAGTATGCTCTGGATCAAGTCGGGAATACAGATTGGTGTCAGAATCCGAAGTGTCCTACATGCTAAGTTTTAAAAAAAATTACCTTCGTAATTAACAATAGAAACCTCTTGTTATCTAATATATCTCCCTTTGGAAAAGAGATTTGCTAATCATTTACCATTTCAAATAATGTACTGTTTATTTGTAGGTTAGAAGTTCTTTAGTCTTATGCTTATAACTTTATTGTTGATAGACATGCTTATGGTAGTTACTAGTCTTCTGCCTGAATACTTCCCAAGTTTAGTATTTTGTATTCACCCATTTCAGTCTAAAGTCTGGATGTTAATGTGTGAAATAGAGTGTGGAAGACTGAATATATATACCCATAATCATTTTAGAGGATAGTCACTGCTTCATTCTAAATTGCATTTCTTCTTTCAAGGAAATTGTTTCACTCATTTTATTGAAAAAGAGTCCCAGGTCCCGAATGCTCCCCACTGTCAACACTATTCAATACCCTTTGACTTATTAAAACATATTGCCAGGGTAGCCCTTTAAAACCTGTGAAGAAGAAAGATTTATTGTCAGAAACCTCTTAGTATGACTTCTGGTATGCAATCTTCTTCTAATTCCCAGTGGTTGCCATTGTCTTTCATGGTGATACACATTTAATAGATCTGATTCTTAACTCCACTGCCCCAGAAAATATATATTTATTCCTTGTTTCCCATTTCCTTAGGCGTGTGTGCTTGGTTAAGGTGGTTGGTTTGATAACAAAGACAGCATATAGATACGTATTTTACATCTCTATGTCTAACACAATAATTAGCACATATCAGGCACAATGTATTTTTTGTCAAAGAAGTGAAATAATGGATGTTTGATGTAAAACATTAGTCCTTTCCTGTGTAAAAACTCCCTCCCCTTGCTTTTTAAATATCTCTTTCTGTGTAATGTCTGCACTTTCCTGAGCATTATCTACTCTGCACAGGATTGAGCGTGCCTGTAAAATAAAATAAATTGTGAATAAACACAGTATTCATAGAAAGTTACCCAGAGTGAATAAAATATCTGGGTAAAAATCACTATGCATTTGCAGGACTTCTGGGAACTACAGAGGAAAACCATATCAGAACTGAAGTCTTTGGTTAATAGACCTTACTATCAGGGCCAAATCAAAATGAGAATAAAATAATTTTTTAATTCCAAAGTGAAAATATTGGTATTAATTAAAATATGATCAATTTTATTTCCTTTTGAAGTTTTTATTTTAATTCCAGTTAGTTAACATCAAGTATTGTGTTTTTTCAGGTATTACAATATAATGATTCAACACTTTCATACATCACCCTCTGCTCCCTACTTACCCCATCCCTAAACACCCTTCTCCTTTGATAACCATCACTTAGTTCCCTATAATTAAGAGTCTGCTTCTTGATTTGTTTGTGTCTATTTCTCACTTTTTCCCTTTGCTTTTTTGTTCTGTTTCTTATTCTCAGTTTTTTCTCAGTAAGGATGATATTAGCTGTGGGTTTTTCATAGATGGCCTTTAATATGTTGAGGTATGTTCCCTCTAAACCTACTTCATTGAGGGTTTTTATCAAGAATGGATATTGTGCTTGGTCAAATGATTATTCTGTGTCTGTTGAAATGATTATATAGTTCTTATTCTTTACTGATGGGATGTATCACATTTAATTTGTGAATATGCAACTACCTTTGCAACCTAAGAATAAATCCCGCTTGATCGTGGTGAAGGATTTTTTTTTAATGTATTGTTGGATTCAGTGTGCTAGTATTTTGTTGAGGATATTTGCATCTGTGTTCATCAAGGATATTGACCTGTAGTTCTCTAGGTATAAGATTAATGCTTTCCTCACAGAATGAATTTGGAAGTTTTTCTTCCTTTTCTATTTTTTGTAATAGTTTGAAAATAATAGATACTAACTCTTCTATAAATGTTTGGTAGAAATCGCCTGTCAAGCCATCTGGTCCAGGACATTTATTTGTTGGGAGTTTTTTGATTACTGATTCAATTTCTTTGCTAGTTATCAGTATGTTGAAATTTTCTGATTATACTTATTTCAGTTCTGGTAGTATGTATGTTTTAAGGAATTTATCCATTTCTTCTAGGTTGCCCAATTTGTTGGCATTTTTTTTTCATAATATTCTCTTTTAATTGTATGTCTGTGGTGATTGCTATTTCTCCTCTCTCATTTGTGATTTTATTCATTTAGGTGCTTTCCCTTTTCTGATAAGTCTAGCTAGAGGTTTACCAATTTATTATATTTTTCAAAGAACCAGCTGGTTTCATTGATCTGTTCCATCACTTTTTTTTAGCTTATATATCATTTATATCCACTCTAAATCATTTACATCTGTTTTAAAATTTATTATTTTCTCCCTTCTACTGAATTTAGGTTATTTTTTAAATGTTTATTTATTTATTTTGAGAGAGAGTGAGAGCAAGCAAAAGCAAGAGAGAGAGAGAGAGAGAGAGAGAGAGAGAGAGAGAGAATCCCAAGCAGACTGCACACTCAATTTGAGACCTGACGCTGGGCTCAAACTTGCAACTGTGAGATCATGACTTGAGCCAAAATGAAGAGTCAGACACTTAACTGACTAAGCCACCCAGGCACCCCTGGATTTAGGCTTTGTTTGTTGTTCTTTTTTCTAGCACCTTTAGGTGTAAGGTTATGTTGTTTATTTGAGATTTTTCTTGTTTCTTGAGGTAAGCCTGTATTGCTATAAACTTCCCTCCTACAACTACTTTTGCTGCATCCCAAAGAGTTTGGACTGTTGTTTTCTTCATTTTCACTTATTTCTATGTACTTTTAAACATTTCTTCTTTTATTTCCTGGTTGACCCATTCATTGTTTAGTAGTATTTCTTTAACATTCAGGTATTTGTGCTCTTTCCATATTATTTCGTGTGGCTGACTTCTAGTTTCATAGAGTTTTGGTCATAAAAGTTGCATGGTTTGACTTCAATCTTGTATTTGTTGAGGCCTGCTTTGTGACCTAATATGTGATCTATTCAGGAGAATGTTCCAAGTGTCCCTGAAAGGAATTTGTATTCTGTTGTTCTACATCTATCTGTTAGGTCCATCTGGTTTAATGTGTCATTAAAATCATTGTTTTCTTGTTAATTTTCTGTTTAGATTATCCATCCATTGATATAAGTGGGGTGTTAAAGTCCCCTACAATTATTGTATTGTCATTGATCAGTTCTTTTATGTTTAATATTATCTGTGTTACGTATTTCAGGACTCCTATGTTGGGTTCATAAAGAGTTAAAAATTGTCATATCGTCCTGTTGGATTGTACCCTTTATTGTATATAGTGTGCTTCTTTGTCTCTTATTACAGTCTTTGGTGTAAAGTCTATTTTGTCCAATATATGTATTGCCAATCAAGCTTTATTTTGACATCCATTTTCCATGTTAGGTGTTTCTCCACTCCCTTACTTTCAACCTGCAGAGGCCTTTAGGTCTAAATGATTCTCTTGTAGGCAGCATATAGATGGGTCCTTTTTCTTTATCCATATTGTCACTCCATGTCTTTAGATTGGAGTGTTTAATCCATTTAGATTAACTTATTGATAGATATGTATTTGTTATCATTTTATCATTTGTTATAGTTTCTAAAGATTTATCTGATCTTTCCATGGTCTTTTCTCTCTTACGTGGTTTGCTGATTTGCTTTAGTGATATATTTGGATTTCATTCTCTTTATTCTTTGCGTAAAGAATGCAAATGATTTTTTATATATGGTAATCGTTAGGTTTGTATATAACCACTTCTCCATTTGGCAGTCTGTTTTATGTTCATAGTCATTTAGGTTTGAACCCATTCTTTACTCCTCTCTTAACAAATGTTTTGGGTATATATTTCATATTTTATATTCTTTTATTTTGTGAGTTGTTGACTGATTTTTTATAGAAATATTCATTTTTACTACTTTTATGTTTCTTACTTTCATACTGTCACTTTCATTTTCTCCTTTCTATTCAAAGAGTCCCATTAATATTTTTTGCAAGGCTCGTTTAGTGGTCATGAACTCTTTTGGTTTTCGTTTGTCTTGGAAACTTTATCTCTCCTTCTATTCTGAATGACAGCCTTGCCGTATAGAGTATTCTCAGCTGCAATTTTTTTCCCATTCAGCACTTTGAATAAATCAAGGTTCTTTCTGACTTGGCAAGTTTCTGCTAAAAAATCTCCTACTAGCCTTATGGAATTTGCCTTATATGTTATCGTCTTCTTTTGTATTGCTATTTAAAATTTTTTTCTTTATCACTATATTTTGCCAATTTAATTACAGTATGTCTTGATGTGGATCTGCTTTTATTGATTTTGTTAGCAGTTTTCTGATCCTCCTGGAGCTGGATAAATGTTTCCTTCCCCAGATTAGGCAAGTTCTAGATATTATTTCTTCAAATAAATTTTCTGCCTCCTCTTCTCTCCTTCTCTTCTAGGACTCCTATAATACAAATTTTATTATGCTTGTTGGAGTCACTGAGTTCCCTAAGACTGTTCTTATTTTGCATAATTCTTTCTTCTCTCTTTTGTTCAGCTTGATTACTTCCATTACCCTATTGTCTAGGTTATTAATTCATTCTGCTTCTTCCAGCCTGCCTTTCATTACATCCAGTGTATTTCTTATTTCACTTATTGACCCCTTTATCTTTGCTATATTATTCCTTATCTCTGTGTTAAGGGTCTCACTCATGTCTTCCACTCTTAAGTCCAGTGAGCATCCTCATGATCATTGCTTTAAATACTCTATCAGGCATGTTACTTATATCTGTTTTTCCTATATCTCTGGCTGTGGGCTTGTCCTACTCTGTTATTTGCGATAAATTTCTCTGTCTTTTTATTTTATCTAAGTCTTTCTGCCTGTTTTTGTGTTAAGAAAGTCAACTATATATCCTGCTCTTTAGGGCAATGACTTTATAAAGAATATGTACTGTAGTGCCCTACTGTATAGTTTCCCCTGTTCCACAGGACTTGGCTCTTCTGGGAGTGTCTCCAATATGTGCTTTATGTGCTCCGCTGTTTTTTCCTGGCTGCTTTATAATTCAGGCTTTATTATTCATATGCTGAGGCATCTTTTTCTTTTTGTGAGCGGTGTTTTGTCCTTGGCCTGAATGTCCCCCCCCACTTGTCACCCCCACTGCCAGAACCAAGGTTCTTCAAAACTTCCGACTTGGGAGACATGGTGTGAGCAGGGTTTTGAGCCAGTCTTCTGGGATAGGAGGCCTTCTGGACAGAACTGAGACAAGTGAGACTGGGAAGCTTTATTCCTCATGATTGGGGTAGGGGGGTGCTTTGTATAATCCAATTAGATAGGGAATGTTGGCACTCTGCTGGTTCTACCAGGTGTCCCTGTTCTTATGCTAAGGGAAAAAGTATGAAAATGGTGTCTGCCCATTCCTTTGTTCCCAGATAAGTCCTTCCATGAATGCTGCCTTTCTGTGATATGCTCTCAAATGAGTAAATAACCTCCCCACTGTGCACCCCAGGCATTCTTTAGATTGATGTATCCATGCTATATGTCTGAGGATTGTTTGCCTACCTTTTCTCCAAGAGCAGGACAGTGCCTTCTGGGCTCTATCCTAGCTAAGCCCACTCACCTTTTAAATTCAAGGCTTTAAGCCCCACTGGTTGTCAGGAGTCATGAAATTTGGCCCCTCCAGCTTTCCAAACCAATTGCTGTGGGTATTTATTTTCTCCATGTGCTCCCCTTGTCTTATTCTGTATCTTGCCCTTCTCCATGACTGTTTCTCCCTCCTCACCACAGCAGCCACGATCGGTTTCTCTCCCAAACTATGTCTCTGCACTTCCTACCTTCTTTAATATGGCCTCTTTTCTACCTTTAGTTGTGAAGTTTGTTCTTCTAGCTTTAGGTAAATTATTATGGTATTTAGGATGATTTGATAGAGTTGTATTCATGGGATGAGGTAAACCTAGGGTACACCTACTCCACTGCCTTCTTCTGACCTGACCAATTTTGTTTCTTCCTCCTCCTCCTTCTCCTACTTTTTCTTATTCTACCAATTATTTTCTTAATGATTCACCAATGTCACTGATTTTTATAAAATTATCTCTTGACCCATTCTCTTGGCAGTGAGTTCTAACTATATCATCATATGCATAGGTTAAACTGCTTTCATAAGGAAAGACTAGTTTTATGAAGGAAAATTCTGAATGTGTCATTTAAATAGCAATAAAATTACTGTAGACTTTTAAGCTACAGAACTATAAGGAATTATAAAGGGTTTTATGGAAGTGTGACCTTTAAAAAAACAATTTGATGTTTTCACATACTTTTTGTAGCTTTAATAGTAATATTGGTTCCCACAAGAACCACATAGGTCAAGAAGGAATTTCAAGTTAAATGTTGATTGTGAATAATCAGTTGTAGCTTTCTTAATCATATTTTGGTGCTTTGAATTATAGAAATATTTAATTGGTTTGCTTTAAATTATTTCTTTACTACTATCCATTTTATCTTATACTGTCTTTATTTGTTGTAATGACTTAGGAATCATTTAGAAGCCAACAGAAAAACATCGTTGCTCTTTAATATAGAAATATCAGGTGACTTTTGTTTTACATGTAGCTGAGACTATCTGTTGTGATAAGCAACTGAGTAGTTCATTAGATCGAGTAATTGCCAGAGATCTAAGCTATTCTTTTCCTCTATTCAGGAATTCTCTCTTTGATTTCTTTTGACTCCCTAAGGAAAGTCAATAGATTTTGTCCGAATATGTCCTCTCCTTTATTGCATCTCTGATACATGTTCTGATCATTAGTATTGACAGAACAGGATGTAGCTATTTACTAGAATTCACATGAGAGCCCCAACTCAGGGAATTTATTTTCTTTCTGAATGATTATTACACTTCCTCCCTGAAGCAATTTCATATCCCAGGAGTGTTTCTTCTTTTGAACTATTTCCATATCTGCATAATAGTGTAGATTAATCAGAAATGGAAAGCATCTGAAGAAACAAATGCCTTAAAAAACTATGGAGGTATCATGCGTGAATATTTGCTTAATCCAAATTAATCACTGAATCAATACTTCTCACAAGGCAATGAAGAAGGAAAGTGATCAATAAAAGTTCCTTGAGTCTCACAAAAAGGGTATGTTCCTTTATTAAAAGCATATATTAAATTATATACAGACAGTAATAAACATGTCAGCCCATAGCTATCAGCTAATGTTTTAACTTATAATATTTAGATTACATTTATATAACATGTGAATGTTATGATTAATTAGACATTATTGGAAGTAAGGCAACTTTTAGTTTTAGTGTAATAATTTAGGCATAATTTAAGATTTTCCAGATAATTATTAAAAGTTAACTCCAATATATTATGTTATTGTAAGCAACAAAACAGTAACAATGAATGACAAACCAATTGTCCATCTTGTAAGGACTCCTTTGATGGTGTCTGTATTCTTGGCTTTTGGATATGCTCAACTTTTCCATACTTTGTACTATCTGCCTTAATAACATTTTATTGGGCTTTATTTTAACAAATATGTAGTTTGTCCATTTATTTATGCTTTGAAATCATAGTTCCTGGTTTTCCACTAGTAATACGAAAACTTACCATTTTACCAAGAGATAGTACTTTAAAAATCACTTTCTAGAATTTATTCAAAATAATGTGAAACTCAAAGTAATAGTTATATCCATGCTAAATCTTACTCTTCAATAAAAATAAAATCAAATAATCTTGGGGTCATTCAGTGTCTATTACCTATCTCTTGTATATAATTTGAGTCAAGTATTTTTTATATCAAATTGGAATACTTGAAAATGGAATTACTAAAACTATTAACAATTATAAAAAGTGCATTATGAACTTCCTAGACATGCTAATTGTTAAATATTGAGCCATTACAATTATTTTTCTTTTTTTTAATTTTTTTAATTTTATTTTTTAGAGACATAGAGACAGAGAGTGAGCAAGGGAAGGGCAGAGAGAGAGGGAGATACAGAATCCGAAGCAGGCTCCAGGCTCTGAGCCATCAGCACAGAGCCTGATGTGGGGCTCGAAATCACAGACCATGAGATCATGACCTGAGCTGAAGTCGGCTGCTCAACCTACTGAGACACCCAGGCGCCCCTACAATTACTTTTCTAATGTCTAGATTATTGGCTTCTACAACTATGTACCTATGCAGGAAAAGAAAAAAAGCAAAGACATGCAGTCTGTTATAAAGAAATTGTATTTTTGTTCAAAAATCTTTATTCATTAAAAAATTGACAACTCTTTATGGAGGATGTAGCAGATACCTTATAAGGCCATGCAAATGTTAAAAAGCTGACTAAGTCAGTTCTTACTTAATGTATATAAGTAATAATTAGGCTAAGAAATTGATAAATTATTTCTAATATGGTAGGAGGTATAGAAAATTCAAAGAAATTCTGCTGGTACTAGAAGAAAATGAAAACCTATTTATTTATACACATTGTTTAAAGGTTAATAATTAGAGAATTAGTTTCTCTTTTCAGATCTAAGTGATAGTAAGCACCATGGAAAATATATTCATTTTCTTTTATGCCTAAAATATCCCAAGCTTATTTCAGGAATATAGCAGTTGGAAATTTTATTAGCCATATGGAAGTAGCTTCTCTTGTACTTTCTAGTGTGGTGAATTCTTCATTTTACTTGTTTTTGAAGTTCAGGGGTTGAATAAAATAGAATACTATAAGAAAATGCCAGGGGCGCCTGGGTGGCTCAGTCGGTTGAGATTCCCAATTCGGCTCAGGTCATGATCTCACGGTTCGTGAGTTTGAGCCCTGCATAGGGCTCTGTGCTGACAGCCCAGAACCTGGAGCCTGCTTCGGATTCTGTGTCTCCCTCTCTCTACCCTGCTCATGCTCTGTCTCTCTCTGTCTCTCAAAAATAAATAAAAATGTTAAAAAAAAATTAGAAAATGTGAAAATAGTATAGTATAACTTACTAAAGTGTTGGAAATAAAGCAGTCAATTAAAAGGGGAAAATATTTAAACTTAGATATGTCAAAAGTGTGATAGCAATTGGTTACTCCATATCAAAATCATCTAATAAGCAAGTGTTCTCACTGTCTATAATAGAGCATAGAATACAAGTTGAAATTACCAATAGCAAAGCATGAAAGGTCTTACAAAACAGAACACATTTTATTGAAAATGAATGACACAGATAAAAGGTAGGAGCATAGAAGATTTGGATGTGATCTTCAGAGGAAGCAGTATATCAGTCCCCCCCCCCCATTTCATATACACTTAAATTTACTGACTATATATTTAGTTCTAAACTTTCCTTAAAGCATTAAATTATCATTTCATGACTGTTTTTTCCTATTATCTTCCTTCCTCTTTCCATCGTATCTCTCACCCTACCCTGCATCCCATGATACAAAAGACTGCGCTCTAGTAAATACTTAAGAAACTATTTCTAAGATTTCTTAAATCATGAACATGTAACAGCCAGTCAGAACTTCTCCTCACTATGATATAACTAATGTTGTTAAATAGAGTTGAGAAACAACACAAAAGTCAAGAAACGTATCATTTTTAGTTATTTCTAAAGCTCAACTGAAAGTTCAGGTAATTAGCTGAAAATACCACTGAACTTCATACTTGAAAGGAATTTTGAATATATCTTTTTAAATGATTATTTAGCTTGAAAGAACAGGTGTGTGCATGAGCAGGGGAGGAGCATAGAGAGAGGGAGAGAGAGAATCCCAAGAAGGCTCTGAGCTGTTAGTGCAGAGTCCCATGAGGGGCTCAATCTCATGAATGGTGAGATCATGACACAGGCTGAAATCAAGAGTCTGACACTTAACAAACTGAGCCAGCCAAGTGCCCGAAGGAATTTTGAATTTTTACCTGGAGTAATAAATTATAAAATGAGGGCTCAACTTCTATTCTCTGCCTTCAACAATAGGATTTTAGGTGCATTTCAAACTAGAAGAAGAGAGATTAAAAATCCCATTTTAAGGGATAACTCCAATGCTTTAGAAGTTTTCATCTAGCTATAAAGATAGTCCGAGTGTTACCATATAAGAGAAAAATTCTCGATTATTATCTCATTTGCCCTATCATTAGGTAATTATGACATACACTTAAGCTAACTGTAATGGTTTCTACACAGGGAATAAGAAAATAAAGTTAAAAAATGACAGAGTAATCTGCAAAGCAAAAATCTGTATAATCAGGGGATACTTTTATGGTTAGCATATTTTCTATTAAAAGTTACTCTTTCCAAGTGAAATA
This sequence comes from Paguma larvata, assembly GCA_030068075.1. Taxonomy (NCBI): domain Eukaryota; kingdom Metazoa; phylum Chordata; class Mammalia; order Carnivora; family Viverridae; genus Paguma; species Paguma larvata. Next base: position 122,954,257 of record CM057823.1, on the reverse strand, counting down.
ATGTAATTATATTTACATCTCCATTGTGGAAGTATTTCACAGAGATAACATTGATAAATATGAAAGCTTTGGTGACTGTTAAAAGGAAATACACATTGGGATGCTTCGGTAGCTCAGTCAGTTAGGCTTGCTACTTCAGATCAGGTCATGATTTCATGGTCTGTGAGTTCAAGACCCACATGGGGCTCTATACTGACAGCTCAGAGCCTGGAACCTGCTTCAGATTCTATGTCTCCCTGTCTCTCTGCCCCTCCCCTAGTTGCACTCTGTTTCTCTCTCTCAAAAATAAACAATAAAAATTATTAAAAAAAGGAAACATGCATTAAAATTCACTTTTTGAAATACCATATTGAAATTCAGATGTGATCATTATCTAATTCCTTCTTTTCCCAACTAATCTTTGCAGTATTGATTTTTATCATTCATTCATTCATTCAAGAAATATTATCATCTGCCTTAGATTCTTTATGTTAGGTACTGTGAATGCATGTAAATGTGTTTAGGTAAATGCAGATATAATAAGTTCTTATTTATATAATTAATCAACATTTGCCAAAAACCTGAATAATTACACCTCAATTCTTTTTTTCATAGTAATTACTTTAGACCATTTATTACAGATTTCAGCTTTTCTCCTAATTTTAGTGACAGAAAGTTTAAAATCTGACTACTTTAATATGGATGAGTTAAGCAAATTCCTTACCATTCCATTTGACACTTATTAGAGTGTCAATCTCTGCAGCATAAAATTAGCCATAACTTTTCATATCATTATAGAATCTCAGATACTCTGAAAAGAGCTTTAGAGTTGCATTTTATCTAACTTTGTTTCTTCTTTAACCTCTGTCATAAGGATGCAGATGGAGATGAGAATGAAGTGGAGATGTTGATTTAGGTAGTTGAAATATGGATGAAAGGAGGGCAAGAACAGTGAATGAGAATAGGTTTAGAAGACAAATAGCTCTTTCTCAATTTTGCTGAAGGCTGGCTATGATTATTGGTATAAGCCAAGATAAGTCAAATAATCAAATATAAAAATTGAAGTGACTTTAGAATAAATTGCTGAGCACTTGAATTTCAACGACCCTTTTGTTTGATTTAATGCAGTTGAGTTCTGCTTGTATATCAGAAAAAGATGAAGAAATCATCACAAGCTTCTCTGTAAGCCATTATTCCTACATTTCCCCATTAGTAATTCTTAGGTGACTAAGATGAATTAATAAAAAAATATTTTTTCATATGGTTTTCAATTATACCATGATTTATTTTTATTGTAGCATTAGAATATTAAATGTGATCTTAGTAAGATATGTAGTTTATTTCTCTACTTGCTACAAGGAATGTGCTTAAACCAAGGTGGAAAGATAACTACAAATAGATATTAAGTGAATCATTTATGCCTGGAGACATTATTCCATATAAAAAATGACTTCCTCAAAAAAATTCAGTGGTTGTATGTTAACTTTAGGATTCAAATTCAGAGAGCTGATATTTCCATTCAAGGCAACCATAGTCTTTACCCAGTCACTTTTCTAAAACCTATTTAAATTTGATATATATTTTCATTAGCCAGTACCGTTTGCCTAGTCATACTTTTTCCAAAAGGTGCACTCACTATCTATTAAATCAGGTACATGGATTTCTGACTATTTTTCTGACATTGATTCCTCTAATTAATTACATTCCTTTTGTTTTCTTTCTTCCCTAAATTACAATAGTTTTTAAGCTCCATCTAAATTTAACTTTCCTGGGGCACCTGGCTGGCTCAGTTGGTTAAGCATCTGACTCTTGGTTTCAGCCCAGGTCATGATCTCAGTTTCCTGAGTTTAAGCCCCGCATTGGGCTATGTGAGGGCAGCACAGAGCCTCTTTGGAATTTTCTCTCTCCTTCGCTCTCTGCTCCTCCCCCACTTGCACTGTGTCTGTCCCTATCAAAGTAAATAAATAAAATAAATTAAAAAAAACTTGTCTCTTCCTGCCAGTGTCTGTTGTATAGTCCTTTAAAGTCAGCTTATATGGATATGAAACTCCACTGTGACATTATTTAGTTTTATGTGCTCGAGAAATTAAAGGAAAACCTTTCTGTGCTATATTTACTGATCAAAACTACAGATACCAGCAATATAACATGGAGTTGCTATGAGGATTAAATTAATGAATAGAAAATATAACCTGCTCTACGTGTTGCTGCTTTTGCTGTTGTTATTAATGTTAATATCATTAAGCTATTCATATTATTTAACTATAATAATTTAATGTCTTATAAATGAATGGCGTTTCTCTCTAGATTTTAGCATCCTTAAGACTAAATAGGAATACTTCTTTGATATCTTCCATTGCTTTGCACGTTGCACAGTTCAATAAAAATTTGCTCAATAAGTAAAATTATGAATAAAAATACCAAAGTAATGAATGAATATGTCCATATGGATTAAACTTATTTTCTCAAATCACTTTTTCTTCATGAGTGGTCTTTTATAATAATTTTACCCTTTAAATTTTAACAATAATACAGCAGATGATTTTCCTTTATGTCACATATAAAATGTAAGTAAAGGGTAAATATTTCTTAAATATCATCAATGGGGTTTAAAAGCAATATTGGATAATATTCAAATCCTCACAAGTCATAAACTTTAACAGTTAATTTATGACCTGTTTGTGTCTGGAATAAGAAAAATGTAGTTACTACATACAGAGGTTGAGTAGGAATTTTATTCATTTTTTTTTTTTTTTTTTTAAAATTTTTTTAACATTTATTTATTTTTGAGAGACATAGAGACAGAGTATGAGCAGGGGAAGGGCAGAGAGAGAGGGAGACACAGAATCTGAAGAAGCAGGCTGCAGGCTCTGAGCTGTCAGCACAGAGCCCGACGCGGGGCTCGAACTCACAGACCACGAGATCATGACCTGAGCCGAAGTCGGCCACTTAACCGACTGAGCCACCCAGGCGCCCCATTCATTTTTTATAATACAAGCTCTAAATATTATTTTAAACAACTTATTAAAAAATATGGTATTTGGCTAGTTGTGCTAATTTAACAACAACAAAATAACCTTCAGGACTATGTTGAGGGTGTTTTTCTGGTAGGCAAGGCAGAGAGTCCAATGTTCTTAAGGAACCAGGGTTGTGGTGGAGGCTGGGAAGAGGAAGTGAGGAGGACATAATAAAATTTCACACAATGAAATATAAAAACAACAGCAAGAACACCACTCTTTCCACTGGGGAGCATCTGCATTCTGCTTAATGGCATTATTAGCAGTTGGATATCTTTTAGGAACACCTGGTTATAAGCACTGTGTCCTGCTTCATGAAGCAATTTCTGTTCATTCCTATACATTTCTCAGCTTTAAAATTGAGAAATGAAAATTTAAAATTATGTAAAAATATAGGAATAAGTATAAGAAGAAACAGTGGAAAGATATGATGTGCTCGGCCCCTGGGGAGGGAATGTTCAAGGGGAAAGTTGGGTGAGGAGATAAGCATTTCTCATCTGGATCCTTGTAATAGGGTTTGAGATTTGAGTTATACATATGTATTAACTTGATAAAGCAGACATAAAAAAGACTGCGTATACACAAAACATGGAATCATGGAAGCCAGTGAGCTGCATAATGTAAGTGAGATTGCATTAAGCTTAAAACAAGACTTAAACCACATTTGGCACATCCTCAACTTTGACATTTCCCTTTTCTGTTGTCACTTCACAAACCAACTTTCTTGTTCTTTCTTAAACTCACAGTCTGGCTTATTAATTCATACCAATGTCAAATGTATTTTCCTCGAACATTTGAATTTTCAAATGGTCACTTTTTTAATGTAAAAGCCTTGGGAAATTAAAGGCATCTTGGGGTGCCTGGTGGATTAGTCAGTTACACATCTGACTCTTCGTTTCAGTTCAGGTCATAAGCTCACAGTTTTGTGAGTTCAATCCCCCTGCTTGGGATTCTCTCTCTCCCTCTCTCTGACCCTCCCCCCTCATGTCATCTCTGTCTCTCTCAAAATAAATAAATTAAAAAAAAAATAAAGGCATCAAATAGCAGGGAATAGTGAAGATTTCAGACTGGAAAAAAATGCTTATAATTCCATGATAAATATATGCCTACTAATGCATTAAACAAACATTAATATTTGAGTAAGCAAACTTTTGGCAACTTTTGAATCTATGCAGTATTTATTGACTTGTAATATTTTAACATGTAATAATACAGGCATTCATAACCTCCAGAGGTTAAATTTATATTTATATCATGTTTATTTGCCCAAAATTCAACATTTGGTAGATCAATAAATAGATGACATGCAGACAGAAGGTTGGATCATTAGCTTGCAATTCTATATCCAATCTCCACCTTTGTCCACTCTGCTCTGTGCCCTACGATTTTGACCTGTATTGACTTATCAATGGGCTTCCTCACCCTCTGGCTTCCAGTTGATTTTGTCTAAGAGGAACAAGGCCAGGAGATTGGAGGGACAAGGAGAGCAATTTTGAAATATTTATTTTTCTGGTGCCCACTCTTCAGAGATCCAGCAAGCCAGCTATTTCCCTTGACCAAATGTTTGTTTTTGTCATGTAGCCATATCAACAAAAACCTCTTTTTCATCAGATTCCAGTAATTGCTCACTCCCTTCTCCACAAACAATGTTATAGGGGTGCCCTTGTAAATAAGTCTAGAGTTGTGCACTTTTCCTTTCAGTTCCATGTGTTTCCCATATATTATAGAGAGTCCTGTTACAGTCTTTCTTAAATTGTACCAATTCAAGTGTTCCATCTGTTTCCTTCTGGATCTTAAGTACAATGAGTACATAGAGTTTTTGATCATTGGAATCCATGGTGTTTGTGGGATTTTATTTTTAAATCCCCATTATGTCCACACCTGGTGATGTTTCCAACTTTCTAATGCATTTATCTTTCATTTGGTTGCTGTATATGTTAGTAAGGATAGCACTCAGAAGAATAGTTTTTGTGTGTTTATTAGCTGTTTATTATTGTGTGTGTATTGCATTAAAGGCTTGAGCATTTTAGCCTACAGGAGACCGATGGAGTAGGTACAATTACTATTCCCTCTTAAAGATCAAGGAAGTGAGACTTGCAGAGGTTAAGTGACATTCCCAAAATCACACAGCTGGTAAGTAGTACAGTAAGTGAGATTTAAACCAAGACAGCGTGACTCCACCATGCTTTTAACCACTCTACAGTATCATGTACTTTACTGGATCAGCGTAACAACAGACAATAAAATTAGAAAATAAAGAAGTATTGAGCACAATGTAGTTGCCTACTGTAGATGTCAAATTTTCATGTGACTTGATTTGTAGTAAGAGTTTAAAAAAAAGAGTGGCATTTTGAACAGTTCTTGAAATGTGAGACAGTGTGTTACATAATAATACACCACACATAAATCATATAAAACTTTTAAAACCGAAAGATTGTGCTGACACTTAAAAAAAAAAAAACTTCTCACTATATTTTTAGAAGCCTTTACAGTACAGTATATTTAGCTAAACTAAATAACACCAGAATTTTATACAGAATTTCTTTTAACTACTTGATAATCTATCATATAAAGTGTGGAAAGTAAATTTTTATTTTTGCTACATAAAAAAATAAATCATAAAACTTTAAATCTTACAGCAATAAGCAGTAAAGCCATGCGGTAACAGAGTATATATTTTATGCATAAATCAGTTTTGTTTTTTTTGCTTTTTTGTTTTTTGTTTTTTTAGTACTCATCCTATCAAAGTAAGAAATTCATAGGCACTATGTTAGTGTGTGATCCTACCCCATGAAATAAAACAGATTATCTTCTGGTTCTGGTCTTTAATATTTCTTCTAGAATTTAAGCATGAGAGTAAGGATTAATTTATAATACTATTAGGTTTAGCTGAACTGATTACAACCTGGTAAATTATAATTAGGTTTAAAATTAGCTGTTCTTAAAGAGGCTGAATAGTAGTTGCATTGGCCATATTAACTGGCGCAGCCACTATTTAATGAAGTAGAAAGCATAATAGTATAAAGTAAATGTTTAAATTGTGTTGTTTACACTAACAAGGGAAAACCACCTTTGTAAATGGCATTTGCACGTATGAGGAATGCTCAAGAAACAAAATAGATCGACTTCAGACATAGTCCAAACTAAATTAACTTGAATCTTAATTTAAGCTTAGAATCATTAAAAGAGAAAAAGTACATGTCCTTCTTAACTTTTCAGATGATTGACAAAGCATTTCTTAAACTGTATCATCTTTTCACATTTTTTATAATTCATTTTTATTCATTTTTGAGACAGAAAACATGAGCAGGGGACAGGTAGGGGGTGGGAGGACAGAGGATCCAAAGTGGACTCTGCTCACTGACAACAATGAGCTTGAGGCAGAGCTCAAACTCACAAATCGAGATCATGACCTGAGCTGAAGTTGGACATTCAACCTACTGAGCCACCCAGGCACTTTGAGCTTTTCACATTTTTAAACACTAGTGATGGAATAGTTTGTTATTAAGCCGTCAAAAGTAAAACATTTTCTTCAAGAAAAATACTAAGCTAACAGCACTGACAATAATAACAGTAAAGCCCATCACCACTGGAAGAGGTTGGAAGGTCCTTCTTGTCTTGCAGGGTTAGAACAAACAATAGATGCTATCAGAAATTCAAGACCACAGGGGCGCCTGGGCAGTTGGTTGGTAAAACGTGGGACTCCTAATTTCGGCTCAGGTCATGAAATCACAGTTGTGAGATCAAGCTCTCCTGTCTGTCTCTGAAAAAATAATACAAAAGTTTAAGACAATAGGGAAAGGTCTACCTGCTGCACACAGCCAGACTACTCCATTTCTCTATTCCCTCTTCCTCCTTCTCCTACTGCACACACCTCCTTACCCAAACATGCATTTTATTTAAATATATATGTAAATATGTATTAAATTGTGTAAAGTGTTGGTTTCATTTTGGTTTCCTCTGCTGCTGTAGAAAATTAGGAAGTTTAAGAGTACACTATTTTGGTTCCAAACAATAGTAACTTGAACCGCGAAGACTGATAAGCACTTATACTATTTCAAACATCCTTAGAAATAGTCACTGAATTCTTATTGTAGGCTAATGCTTACGCAACCTTTATGGTCATGACAGTCTTTCTTATTTCTAACTCTTTATAGTCAAGCTACTCGTTTGCTCTTGTTCCATCAGCAGATCTGAAAGACGGCTCATCACCGTTTTCTGTCTAATGGTCCTCTAGGTTTAGTTTATTTTTATAGAAGTAAATTTTTTCACTTTCACCTTTTCCAGAATGAATAATTGTCCCAGTTATTTTTTCTTTGATATTTTACCCTCTATGTCTCTAGTTGAAGCTCTTTATCTTGTTCATGTTTTTATTTGAATGACATCCAGAATTCTGCATTTGGGTGCTTAAGCTTTTCCTTATATACTGAGGTTTTTTTTTAACTTGTGATCCAAAATAGTTTGTGTTTCCCAAATAGCTTGTTATCCAACCAGGATTTTTCTGTAATATTTTTCAGAACCTTTCTCCATTATGTTGGTATTATTTTTTCTTTTAAGTACCTTTTACTCGTATCTGTTACTGATTTATTTCTACTATCAAATATTCCAAAATTACTGCCTCTTCAATATTCTAGTTGTTTTTCTCATACATATTCTTTTATCTTAAAAAGAGATTTTTAAAGTGCTGGTCTGTGACTGGATGCTCATAAATTTTATTTCAAATATCCTATATAATGTAAGCCTCAATAAATCCTGAATTGATTATCCATGGCATTGCATTGTTAGTGAATTACTGGATTACCACATAGACAAAGATATAAGGATGAATCAGATTTATCAGTAAATTGTGACAGAATTGAATAATAGTATCTGAGATCTGTTTTTTTTCCCTCAGATAAATATTTACTGAATTCTATAAATAAGTCTTAAGCACTGATATCTGTTATCTGTCATCTTTCTATCATCTACGTCTGTATCTCCTTCTAAGTACATTTCCCTCATCTTCCAAATTACTCATCCTAACATTAGAGATTATGATCATACACAGCTTGCTAAATTGTTTTGTCTGTTAATTAAAATCCTGGTCATTTCAGACTATTCACAAGTTAGCATTGTAGAAAAACTTGTATGTTTACCTTGATGTGACTAGATACAAGAAAATAGCTAAAGGCTCATATTTTTTTTAATCTACATGTGATGGAACATAAGTAAGAGTTATCTTTTTAACAGTAATTCATAAATTTCTAGGGGGTTTTGTTTTAAAAACTTAATAAATTTTATATTTTAGAGAAGTTTTATGTTCACAGCAAAATTACATGGAAACTACAGGGATTTCACAGGTACCCCTGTGCCCACATGTACAACCTCTCCACTAGTAGTTCATTTGTATTATATGTGAAGATATATGGACACATTATCACCAAAAACTGTCAATTTATATTAGGGTTCACTCTTTGTGTTGTACATTCTATGAGTTTTGATAAATGTATAAAAATATGTATCCATTGTCTGATCATAGAGAATAATTTCACCATCCTAAATATCTTCTGTACACTGCCTGTTTCTCTCTCCCTGTCCCACTCGCCACCTTGCAAACATGAATTCTTTTGCTATCTCCAGAGATTTACTTTTTCTAGAATGTCATTTAGTTGGAATTAGGTGGAACAGTACATAACCTTTTCAATTAGCCTATTTCACTTAGTAATATGCATTTAAGTTTCCACTCTGTCTTTTTATGGCTTGATACCTCATTTGGTTTCAGTGCTGAATAATATTCTAATATCTGGATGAATCACAGTTTATACATCCATTTACCTACTAAAGGACATTTTGGTTTCTTCCAAGTTTTGGCATTTACGAAAAAAGCTTTTGTATCCACATAAAAACTTGCACATGGATGCTTTTATGTTTTTAATCCATTTAGGTAAATAACAAGGAGTGTGATTGCTGGATTGTACAGAGAGTATGTTTAGTTTTGCAAAAGTCTGCCAAAATATTTTCTAAAGTGGCTATATAGTTTTGCATTTCTTCCATCAATGAATGAGAGTTCCTACTGCTCCGCATCTTCACCAGCAATATTTTGGATTTTACCATTCTAGTAGGTGTGCAATGGTATCTCATTGTTTTAATTTGCAGTTCTGTATTAACATGTTGAACATCTTTTCATACGTTTACTTGCCACTTGCCATCTGTATTTTTTAGTGAGGTATCAAGATCTTTGGCCATTTTATTATACAGTTGTCTTATTTCTTACTGTTGAATTTTAAGAGTTTTTTGTATATTTTGGACAACATTCCTTATCAGATGTGTCTTTTGCAATATATACTCCTATTTGCGGCTTGTCTTCTCCTGTCCTTAGCAAGAAGTTTTTAATTTTAATGGAGCTCAATTTATTGTTTCTTTCATGGAATATGCTGTTGGTGTTGATTCTAAAAAGTCATTGCTCTACCTATGGTCATCTAAATATTGTTTACTAGTAATTTTATGGATTTTCATTTTATATTTAGATCTATGATCCTTTTCGAGTTAAATTATGAAGGGTATAAGGTCTTATTGAATGTGTATGTCCAGTTATTCTGACACCATTTGTCGAAAAGACCATCTTTGCTCCATTATATTGCTTTGCTACCTTGTCAAAATCAGTTGATCATATTTAGTAGCTTTGTTTCTGTGCTGTCTATTCTGTTCCATTAAATCTAGCTGTATATTATTTTGATAACTGTAGCTTTAAAGTAAGTCTTGAATTTGGGTAGTGTCACTACTCTGGCTTTATTCTTTACCTTCAGTATTGAGTCAGCTACTCTGGGTATTTTGCCTCTCCATGTAAACATTATCACCTTGTTGATATCCATAAAATAACCTGTTGGGATATTGACTGGGATTGTGTTCAATCTGTAGATCCAGTTGGGAAGAACTGACCCTTGAGTCTTCTCAGCCATGAACGTGGAATATTCACGTTCCCTTTGTTTTACTTTTCTTTCTTGGATCAAAGAACAAAGGGAATATCTGTCCCTTTGTTTTACTTTTCTTTCTTGGATCTTATATATATTTTATCAGATATGTACTTAAGTATTTCATTTTTGGAAGTGCTAATGTAAATTATAATGCATTTTTAATTTCAAATCCCACATGTTCATTGCTAGTATATAGGAAAGTGATTAAATCTTGTATATTCACTTTGTATCTTTCAAGTTTGATTTCTTATTAGTTCTAGGTAAGGGGGTTATTGATTTTTTTTTAATTTTCTATGTACAAGATCATGTAATAGAAAATTACATGTAATTTTACATCCTGTAAACAGGATGACATGAATAAGCTTTATTCCTTCACAATCTTTATACTTAAAAATGTGTATATATTTTCAGGTCTTATTGCATTAGCTAGGTCTTCCAGTACACTGTTGAAAACAGGTGGTAAGGGAAGACATCTTTATTTTGTTCCTGATCTTGTCAGAAAGCTCTAAATTTCTAACAAGTATGATGTTAGCTATAGTTTTTTAATACAGATTTCAAAAATCAAATTGAGGATGTCCCACTCTATTCCCAGTATGCTGAGAGTTTTTATCATTAATGGGTTGGGAGTTTATCAAATTTTTTTTCTGGATCTATTGATATCTTCCTGAGGTTTTTTTTTTCTTTAGTCTGTTGATATGATGGATTGTACTAATTAATTTTCAAATGTTAAACCAGCCTTCCACATGTGGGATAATCCCATTTGGTCATAGTGTATTATTATTTTTATATATCATTGGATTTGATTTTTTGATCATTTTTGCATCTATATTTGTAAGATACTGATGTGTAGTGTTTTTTTTTTCCCTGTAATGTCATTGTCTTATTTTGATTAGGGTAATATTAGGAAGTAGTCCTACTGCTTCTATACTCTGAAAGATAGTATAGAAAATTGGTATAATTTCTTCTCTAAATGTTTAGTAGAATTCATCACTGGACTTATCAGAGTCTGATGCTATCTTTTGGAATGTTATTCATCATTGATTAAATTTCTGTAATATATAGGTGTATTCAGATTGCTTTGTTTTGTGTGTGTTTTGGGAGATTGTCTCTTTCAAGGAATTGGTCCATTTCATCTAGGTTGAATTATTTAATTCGAAATATGTTTTCAAATGTATGAAAGAACAAGAAACACACTGCCCCTATGTTGAAGGAGCTTATATACTTGTGAATGAAAGTAGATAATCAAGCAATTAATGAGATCATTATATAGTGTGTGATAATTTAGGATGGTAGAGAATAAGAGCCGTTCTTTACTTATTCAAAGTCTCTATTAAGAAGTACATTTGTACTGATATCTATACAACAAATATGAACGAGTGTTCGAAACTAGAAGGTCTATGAGTGAAGTGTTCAAGACACTGTAAACAACAAGTAAAAGTTCTACCATAGAATCAGCTTGGGGTATTAAAAACAAACACAGGTTATGTGTGTGGAGTATACTATAGAAATGGTTCTGCTTTCACTTTTGTAACATGAATATAAAATCTCAGATGATGAATTTTCAGTTTTCCTTGAGGCTCCATCATTTCTAGAAGCTTTAAGAAAAATATTGTCTAAATATATTCTAAAACTTTGTGCTCATGTAGCCTTGGAATATTAAGACAGCCTAAAGTAAACACCATATAATTATTCCTTAAATAAATACAATAAAAGTTACCTGTAAAATATAAAGTAATTTGAATGTGGTTCTAAAAATTGCATAAGTCTTAACTGTTAGTATACATAATTATATATAATTAACATAATATTAATTTAGCACTGTAGATCAGGTACTATGCTCAGAATTTTCAATGGTTTATCTCATTTATCAAGTTCATTTTACTCATAGAAAAATGTAGCCTTGGGTTGCCTAGGTGGTTTCATCAGGTAAGTGTCCAAATCCTGATTTCAGTTCAGGTCATGATCTCACCATTCATGAGATTGAGCCCCACTTTGGGATCTGCATTGACAGCAGGGAGCCTGCTTGGGTTCTTTCTCTCCCTTTCTGCCTCTCCTCAACTCATGCTTTCTCTCTTCTTCTCTCTCAAATACTTAAAAGAAAAGAAAAATGCAGTGTTAATGAAATTAAAACAACTGGTCAAAGGTTACATCACAAAAAGTAAAACTAGAATTCTTGTGGTAGGCATCTTGCTATTAGACTCTTTTTTAATTGCAAAGATACTGTCCCTTCACTTGGTTAAAATACATAAATCAAAATAAGGCAAGTAATTACAGTCGATCCTTGAAGAGCAAGGTTTGAACTGTGCAGGTCTACTTACACGAATTTTTGTTGATAAATAGAGTATATTTCCGTAAGTGTATTCTCTCTTTCTGATAGTTTTCTTTAATAGCATTTTATCTTCTCTAGCTTACTTTTAGTATCCAATGCATATAACCTACAAAATATGTGTTAATCAATTGTTTATGTTATCAGTAAGACTCCTGCTCAATGGTAGGCTATTAGTAGTTAAGTTTTGGGGAAGTCAAAATTTACACATGATTTTTTACTTTGTGGGGAGTCATTACCCCATGTTTTATAAGGGACAACTATAATTTGATTTACGTTTTTAATTGTGTGATATTAAAACTAATATAGGAAATATTTTAGTATTTTTACTGAAGCTGTATCATAAATATATCTTTTGATGTATATGTGACAATTCATTGTAATTTTATTATAAATGGGAACCAATTTGAATTTTTTCTTCAATTTTATTTGTTAATGAAGGTCTTTTTTAATATTCATTTATTATTTATTTAATTATTTTTTGAGAGAGAGAGAGGAGAAGGAGAAATAGAATCCCAAGCAGACTCTGTGCTGTTAGCACAGAGCCCAACATGGGACTCGATCCTATGAACACTGATATCATGACCAGCCGAAACCAAGAGGCAGTTGCTTAATCAATTGAGCTACCTAGGTGCTCCTGAAATGTATTTTATAGTGAGCCTTCCTATTATCTGTTTCACTAAGGGTATGTTTCTCAAACTGAAATGTTCTTTTTTTCAGGGATATCAATTATACTCTTCATGATGCTTTTGAAGTTATATAAATTTATATAATGACTCATCCTGAAGTATATTTTTCTTTCCAAAATTCAGGGGAAATTAAATTATACCTCACATATAAAATAGAATGTAAATCATGATTTTTTAAATAAGAGATTTCAAAGAAATTTTATGTGATAGACACTTTTATGGTTGGTACCCATCCCTCTCTGCCTTAAAGTGTCACTCTTTTCTATCATTAAGTTTTTAGATAGAAGAGTCTGAGAATTACTGCATTTAACAATACCTTTAATCTGTAATTTGTTATTAAATTTTCCCAAATATTAAAATGTGAGGTAAAGCAAGTTTTTAGGATCTATTACCAACCTATAAGTTTGAAGATCCATAAAACAGTCTTCAAAAGTATACCGTGAAATGATCCAAGCTCATATATCGCATTAACTTATCATTCAGTGAAATAGTATATAAAACCAGATCACTAATTTACCATTTTATAGGGAGCACTATCTCCAGTATCTAAAATGCTTACACATTTATTTAGTGAATCTTCTTTTCTTTTCTTCTTCTTTTCGAATTCACATTTGAATTCGAAATTAGTGGAGGAATGTATTGAGGATTCTTGGTAGACACATAAAAAGAAATCTGTTCACAGGAAATGGCATTTGAACAGAGGAGGTGAATATTCACATAAGTGCTCTGGTTGCCTTCAAATTCATTTTTTAAAAATTGTGCTGCATTCATGCTGCCAAATCCAGCTTCTCCCTATCATATTTTTATTTGCTCTTCATGAGTTCAAAAAATTAATGTCACTATTCAACCATGTCAAGTTACTGTACAGTTTGTCTTATAAGTTGAATTAAGTTGAATAAAATAAAACAAGACTAGCATTTAGCTCAACGTCTGGCACATAACCTATTAATAAAAAGGTCAGACTAGTTGTACTAATTAAAGTATCATTTACTGACTAAAGAATATGAGGATATATATAACACAGCTGTAAAACACTAATGGCATATATATACATATATATATATATGTTTAATGTTTTATAATGTTTATTTAATTTTTGAGAGAGACCGAGCATAAGTAGGGGAGGGGCAGATAGAGAAAGAGACACAGAATCCTAAGCAGGTTCTAGGCTCTGAGCTGTCAGTACAGAACCTGATGTGGCGCTTGAACCCTCAAACTGTGAGATCATGACCTGAGCTGAAGTCAGTCGCTTAACAGACTGAGGCACCCGCACCCCAATGGTGTGTGTGTGTGTGTGTGTGTGTGTATATATAACTTAAATATTTAATTTTTGAGAGACAGAGCATGAGCGGGAGAGGAGCAGAGAGAGAGGGAGACAGAATCTGAAGCAGGCTGCAGGCTCTGAGCGGTCTGCACAGAGCCCGACGCGGGGTTCGAATCCACAAACTGTGAGATCATGACCTGAGCCGAAGTCGGATGCTTAACTGACTGAGCCACCCAGGCGCCCCCGGTATATATATATATATTTTAAAGAAATGACCTAACTTCTTACATTAGATACAGAAACAAAGCTAACCAAAGGAGAGATATTTGGGACAAGAAAAAAAAACCTTACTGGAGACATTTTCTATATATAATGTATCTATACTGTCAATCTGACTTAATCTGATCTACCTTTATACTTTTTGCAACATATCTATTTTGGAGCACAGTATAACAACATTTCGTATTTAGAGAGCATGTTTCATCAGAAAGGTCAATGTACTTTTCAAACTCATTAATTCTTAGGGCATCCCTAGAGTGGTTTATTACACAGGTGAGAGGACTAAAAACTGAGAAGGATAAACAGTTTTACCCTGTGACATTGCAATAAAATGACCAAACCTTCAATTAACCTACTGTAGGTGCAAAATAGAGATTCAACTAATATAATTTTAGGACTGTGGATTTCAAATATGCACAACTAAAATAATATTGGCAAAAAGGTAAATGAGTTAAATAATTAAATATGCTTCTACACATAGCAAACATATAATTCATCGAGGCAAACAAGGTATTTTCAGTCATTTAAACTTAATATTTTGAGGAGAAATGAAAATCGGTGATTGTAAGTCTGATTTTGATATAATTTGTGACAGCTCATTGAAAGAAAGGTAAACATTTGGTTTTAAGTGAGTATTATCCAAATTATCTGTAAACTGTCTGTTAAAGCATCTGATCTATCCAAAACTAATGGATCCACCATTCTTTTAGAAGAAAGATTATCAGTAAATTTATAGAGCACAGTAAAAATTCTGCTCCAACTATTCAAGGCAGAGTTATACTAGAATACTTTTTTTTATTTGAAGAAAAAGAAATGGGTGTTCAAAAGTACCTAGCAAGATTATACATTAATAATTACTTAATATGCTGTATCAAAAGCAATTCTGCTGACTTAATGATCTTGGGGGAGTTATAGGATGCTATAGGATGCACTAGATTTCTTTTAATTTGAGAATACTTTTAAAATATTGCACCAACTTCCACTTATTTTTAAAAGAGAAAAATGCACAGACAGCAGGCATAAATAATGTAGATAATTCGTATAAATGCATTATATTAAAAGGTACTTTAAGGAAAGCTCAGGATTTCTTTGGATCTAAGAATTCTATAAAGTGATTACAATGTTCTTTTCTCATTAATATGTCAAAACAGCAATATCACAGCAATTTGCTAAAAGGCCATTTCCAAATCTTATCACTAATGTATATGGTGAGGGTTTTTTTTTGGTTTGTTTGTTTTTTAATGTTTGTTGTTCTGAGAGAGAGAGCACAAATAAGGAAGGGGCAGAGAAAGAGGTAGGGAGAGAATGCCAAGCAGGTTCTACACTCAGCACAGAGCCCAATGCAGGACTGGATCCCACACCTGTGATATCATGACTGAGCCACCCAGGCGCCCCTATATGTAAGTCATAGTTTTAACATTTTTATAAACAGTATTGTGTATTCCTACTGGCTATATTAAATGGCAAGAAAATAAATATTTTTCTATTACATTTTGCCTACAATTTTTAGAATGATGTAGGGAGAGGAAATTACAATCAGAAATTCTTTCTTGCATCTGAGTTATACCACAAAAAATATGTATGGTGTGACACCAAAAACTGTTCAAGGTAACACCTCACATCCCTGAGTTCTGTGGCTGTTTTCAGGAGCTTTCAGTTTCCCTATGTAAAATCCATTAGTTGCTTCTGTCAGATCATGGGAATTTTATATTCTGATCCTTGAAGTTGTCTTATGCAAAGAATATATTATCTTCCAAAACAACGTAGATCAAAAAAAAAAAAAATAGGGTACTACTAGCTTTCATGTTATTTTAAGGAATTATTCCAGTCATTTTAAAAATCAGTAACAGGGAGTGATCTCAGCAAGATGTCAGATTAAGATTTTCTGGGCTCCCCTTCCTCCCACAAACACATCAATTTAGCAACATTTCATACCAAAATTCCCCCTCATCAGAAATTTAGAAAATACTAATTGAAAGGCTCCTACACCCAGGCAAATATGTAACCAGACTCACCGAAGCCCGTAGGGAGATTCAGTACACCATCTTGACACAATATCTAACCCTGACTCAGAGCATAAAATCAGGAAGAAACTCCCTAGCCCCTAGTTTTTTCCAGGTTAACTAAGGAATTGGTTTGTGTGTCCAGCAGCCCACCCTTTTCCAAGGGGGCTCTGTAGGGGACCTGCTATCTGACTTGGTTGACTTGGATGCTGATGGAATCCACAGAATCTAGCCTCCTAAGAAAGAAGGAAGATGGTGGCTTGGGTTAGTTATGCCATAGATCCTTTCCCTAGCTCAATACAAATGAAAAACCCAGTTTCTCAACCCTGGAGAGGGGAAGATCCCTGTTTCTAGCGCCTCAACTTCCCCATAGCTGTCCAAAAAACTACCATCTGTCTTTCCAGTTTTGGAGCTCTGATGGGTTGGGAATAGCCTAGCTCCATGAGGAAGAGAGTGGTTTGAGCTCATAGATGCCAATGACCCTCCCTCCTGGGTCAGCACAGGGTGAGGAGGGAAATAGTAGAGACCTCCAAAATATTTGGCAGGGCTGATTGGTGAGGGTCTTTCCTATATATGGCCAGTAAGTGAAGACTGGGAGAGATGCCTGCACGGTCTAATGTGTAGACTCAACACAGAGAGTTAAGGAAAATAAAGAAGTAGCATGTTCCTGACAACAGAACACAATAAATATGCAGAAAGTGACCCTATTGAGGTGGAATTAAATGACTTACCTGACAGAGAATTCAAAATAACAGTCACAAAAATGTTTATCAAAGTCAAGAGACTAATGCATTAACAAAGTGATAATTTGATCAGAGTAAGAGTGCATAATTTGGAAAGGATAGTCTCTTCAACGAATGGGGTTCAGAAAACTAGATATCCACCAGCTAAAGAATATAATTGGACCTTTATTTTACGTACTACATAGAAATCATTCCAGAACATATTAATGACTTAAACATAAGACCTGAAACTGTAAAACTCCTAGAAGAAAACACAGAGGGGAAACACTTCACTACATTCATTTCCAATGATCTTGGACATCACACCAAAAGCCACAAAGCAAAAACAAACCTGTAGGAGTATACCAAACATAAACACTTCTATATGCCAAAGGATATAATAAGTAGTTAAAATACAACCTATAGGATTGGAGAAAATATTTGCAAACCACATATTTGGTAAAAAGTTAATGTCCAAAATATATAAGGAATTCCTACAACTCAACAGCAAAAACACAGAGACATACCAAAAACCCGGTTTCAAGGTGAGTTAAGGACTTGAAAAGATATTTCTCCAAAGAAGACCTACAAATGGCCAATAGTACATGAAAACATGGTCAATGTCACTAGTCATCAGAGAAATACAAATAGTAACCACAATGAGCTATCACTTCACAACTGTTAGGATGGCTGTTATTAAACAAAATATAAACATTGGTGAGGATATGGAAAAAAATTTGAAGCCTTGTACACTGTTGGTAGGAATGTAAAATGGTGCAGCTGTTATGGAAAAGAGTATGAGGTTCCCCTCCCCCCCCAAATTAAAATGAGGACTTCCATTTGATCCAACAATCCCACTTCTGGGTATTTAACCAAAAGAACTGAAATCAGGAAGCACTATACACAGTAGCCAAGATGTGAAATCAACCTAAATGTTCATCAACAGATAAGTGGATAAGGAAAATGTGTTATATACATACAATGGAATACTATTCATCCTTTAAAAAGAGGGAAATCTTTCCATATGTGACAACATGAAATGAACCTTCAGGATGTTATGCTAAGTGAAATAAGCCAGTCATGAAAAGACAAATCCTGCATGATTCCATTTATATGAGGACTCTAAAATAGTCAAATGGGGTCAGAGTGGAATAGTGGTTGTCAGGGGCTGAGGGGAAGTGGAAATAAGGAGTCGCTGGTACCAAAGCAAATGAATTATGTAACCTAGATGTTAGGTTCATATTACTCCCACATAATTTCCAGTTCTTCCTCAGTTTATCTTATAGAAATACATTATTTAGCTTTGTGTACACTATTGTTGGAGGCAATTAATAGAAACATTTTGAGCAATATCACCAAACAGGTAATTTGTCCTTATGAAACTTAGTTATCTGGCATTGATATTGGGTTTGAAGCATATCAGGTAATTCATGACATTGAATAATGGATTATTCCATCAATATAGGAACACACCTGAATATCACTATTCGCTAAAAATCAACCAACCAACCAGAAACTACTCCCAGCTGAAGGCCCATTTGCCCATTATATTTGGCTGACTCGATCAAAAGTTTCATAAAGTAGCAGTTTATATTCCCTGACATGTGTTTAATGCCCAACACAGTGCTTGTCAATGACTGGCCATTGGTGTGTATTTACTGAATACACAAATGGTTAGGTCCACAAAATAGGTGAACCAAATTTTTCAGTTACTCACAGCTAACCCTCTTTTCTTGTGAAGACTACTTTTCCCAGGAAGCCCACTTTTGTACATTTCTCAAATGCTTTTATTAATTTATTATGCTTAGATTACTTCACATGACACCTTATGGAGGCAGCAACATGTTGCTCTTTTGAAATAAAAAATATATAACATTAAAGCTATTCTAACTATAAGGCATTACAGGCATAGTACTAGTACTTAGTGAATTTTCTGTGGCTTATACAAATAGTTGATATTAGAAAGCTAGTAATTCAAAACATAGAAACACAAATTATGTATTTGACATATATATGACTTACACTTAAAATATTTTAGGCCTCTAAGATTCAGTCACCTCTCTCCTGGCCTACAGAAATAACAATAATTCTTTCTTCTCACTCTACCCAGCAGATCCACTTCCTACGCCAGACCCAAAAGTCTTTTTTTCAAAGTGTTGTGTCTCATCCTAGGGCTCTTCTGCTTAACTTTATCTTGTACTTTAAGATAATCAAAATGGAAAACAATCCTTACCATAACACCAGATGAGTAGCTTTGGACTACTTTTCTCACCTGTTCTGTACAATATTCCTTCACTCGCTTCTCTGCAGAAACACTGGTATTATACGTGGTTCTGAGGTCGTGATGTGCTTTTTCTGGGGCTCTTGCTCCTTAGATCCTCATATAGCTTCCTCTACTCATAATTTAGATTTCAAGTCAAAATTTTCTTCCTTTGAGAGGATCTCTGACTACTCAACTAAATTAGCTTTTATCTCTTCATTTAGTCATTCCCCACTCATTTCATTTATTTTCTTCATAGCCTTTGATAGTACAGTGATGTATTTATTTATAAAACATTCTTTTTCCTGTTGCATAGTACATAAACTCTATGAGGAGAAAAGTTTGTTCTTAATCATAGTGCATCACCAAGGTCCAGAATGGTACCCAATAAATATTTTTTGTCTAAAAAAATGTGTGAATAAGAAATGGGTTTTAAATTCTGGCCACAGGATAAAAGTTATTATTTCTGCTGTTAAGATTTTTTTCAACTTGTTATATCTGTACGTATCCACTTCTAAAATTCTCAGAAGGAGCAGTCTTATGAACATAAAACCCCCACGGAGCTTTCTTCCTTGGGGTGTACCGTGAGTATAATTTAAATGTATATTTCGTAAAATTGTTTTTAGGGCCATATTTATTTATGTCTAATTATATAGTTGTACATCTAATTTTATCGGACAGCAGTGTAGTTTTGCTGTTTGTTCAGGATTTGATATATCAGATCTCATGTATATAAGGGAACTGGTAATTTTAGTGAGAATTGCACTGCATTGATGATATTTAAAAACATCTAGAAAATAGGGTTAATATTACACCACTTTTTTAAGCAGTTTGTGCCACTGAAATTCAAAATTTTGGTTTCAACTCTTACTTTTAGAATTTTTAAGAGACTGAAAAGTTAAGATACTATTATTTTCTTGAGACATTTTCTCTAAAGTACAGCATTTTTCACAATTTGGAATTCCTTTCTGTCTTTAAAATTGGATTATTGTAATGCTGCCCTTAAAAATTCTTAAAGTGTAACTTATATAACATTTCCCCCCTGTAATCTGTATTAACTATCATTGTTTTCAGAGCATTCTACTTCAAGCTGTTCTCTGTGCCCTATATAGCATAAATGTTTATCTTTTTTTTTTCCTATGCTCCACCTCTTGCAAAGAGAGCAGCTGTTGGCCTGTAAAAGAGTGCCAAATTTAAATTCTATGCACCTGGATGCAGGACAGGCCCTATTGACGGCACTCATTTCTAGAATTCTAGGTCTAAACTGGGCTAGAAAAGACCTAGTTAATGTTAAGGGTGCATGAGTCTTGCATCAAATTTATCCTACTTGGATAGGATATTAACTATTTGCCCAGAAGCACAAATATAGTAACTGGAACTCTCAGTTAATTGCACTGCCTTTCGTATAGATAGAGTCACGTGCAAAGGTTTGATTTAGAGGTCTCGGGAGAACAGGGTTCTGCACAATCCTGACATACTAAGTATGGGGGCAGAACATACACTGCTCTATTTTTACAGTACACAATAAATATACAGTTCCCTGCAATTATAAGGGTTTGCTTATCGTTGGTGCAAGCAGGTGTTTCTTCATTTGTGAAACTCTCTTCTCTGCTATTCAATTACATTTCAAATACCTGATTTCTTGATAATAGAAATTAGGTCCTAGTTTTGCCTATGTATAAAGCTAATGCTGATAGTAAACATCCTGATAATAGACACTATTGAATGCCCTTTATATAGGTTATTTAAGCTCTATGACACTTTAAGAAATAGACGTTAGCCCTAATTGGTAGGAAAATAGAATCTCGGGCACTTTAAGTAACCTATCCAAAGTTATATAATAGAAAATAATCTACAAATTTTTAATCCAAGACTGCCTAATGCCAAGTATATGCTATTTCTATTATGCTACATTGCCTATTAATAAATAACACATTTGACTTGAGGTAGTATATATAAATTACATAGATTCTTATCTCCTACTAAGAGCCCCGAATCCATGAATATTTCTTGGAATGACAGGTTTCAATAAATCAAAAGATATTATTTTACAGAAAGGAATTATTTTTAATAGTTTCTTTTAATATATACCTGATAAATTACTCATCTAATAATTACCCGTGTTTATATAATACATTTGAAATAAATACTTACCTGTGTTTATATAATACATTTGAAAGCATGTTATATAATCACAAAATAAAATTTATAAGCTGATGCACAATATATTAGAATGTCTAACCCCCAAAAATATTTTGGAAGAAAAATTTAAGTCCTGACTCATAAAGTAAAATATAACTAAAATTGTATACAGCAAATATTTTCAGGGCACTATTTATTATAAAACAACAAGGAACAGTTTCGTAATGTCTATGACATTTAGTAGCTATCTATACTGTGTTCACAAGCATTTTAAAATCTAATTTTAACTTGAAAGTTTAAAATCTAATTTTAGACTTGAAAATGATGCAATGTATTTAGAAAATAAAAGTGCTGATCTAGAGCTTATTTTCAATTAAATAATGTATTTTTACTATAAAATAGGTATAGTTTGAGGATTGAAAATGTGCTGAGTTTAATCCAATCCACAAGTCATTACTATACTTCCAAAAGATTCTTTATATTCAAATACAGAACATGTTAAGTATTCTGCTAAGAACTGAATACTAAAGTGGAAGTAATTTTGCTTCGACATAAAGATTATTTCAAACTTATTTCCTGTTATCCATATGCCTACTGTAAAGAAGGAAGAACTGACAATTATATGCCTGCCATTTACTCAAACATTGCAGTGCACATGTTTTCAATTATACTTTGCAGTGTAATCAGCTTATATGCTGTGTCCTTTATGTCCTTTATTTTCTCTTCAGCTGCTTTGCACAAGTAGAAAACTGGAAACTACCCAATGTAAGAAAATGGATTAAATATTATTTTACCATAAATTTACCCAGATTCTAAAGCTGCTCTTAGCACGACAAAGATATTTTACATAGTTTCATTGAGATCATGGACTGATTAGTAGTCAAAAAAATGAAAGCATGAAAAATTAGATATTTTCTTCTCTCTTTTCATTTCATACATGTAGTTAAAGAACAATTGCTGATTTTTTCTGTGTAAAGATGGCATAAGGAGAATGGGAAAACTAAACAACAGAAATGATTCACTAAAGATATAACAGTTATGTTCTTGAATATATTTCTCAACTAAGAAGTAAAATCTCTTGTTGCTGAAATCTACATATCCCACAATCAAAAATTCACTTCAGCAAAAACTGCATCTACATTAGCATTTCAATAGTGGCATATTTTCATTGTACTATTCAAATCCCTTTAATTTCCCTCTATTTCAGGAGGGGTAGCATCAAATTATATGGGATTGACACTTTCTACAAAATTCATAGAGCTTAATGAAAATGTTGAGATAGAATCAGACTAAACAGTTTACCTGTTCATTCCTAAAGAATGGTGATACTGGTTTAAAACCTTAAGTGGATCCTTATTACCTACTGACCAAAGTTCTTATGAATATGGCATTCATGTCCTCCTTTCCAATCTTATCAACAACCTTCCTTTACCATACCCCTGTCTTTCCAATGCAATAAAAACTGTACATATGGATACTTCATGTTCCCCAAATAGGCCTTGCCCTCCCTTGTTATCTCAAACCTTTGATAACAATACTCAAAACCCCTTGGAAATCTTCATTCCACTCTCTATTTGCCCCAATTTTAGCCACCACCCAGTCCTTCTGTAATACATCCATGACATTAGTCAGATCTCATTTCATAAACCTGTTGAAAGCAATATTGCCTGCCCCGTAATTTGTGATTTATATTATTATAGTTTTTGTTAATTCTTCTTATATTTTCAAATATAATGGCTTGCCTTACTTCTTTGCTTTATCTTTGTAGTCTTTCAGTCCTCAGAATGTTGTAGAATATCGTCTTATAAAAATTAGCTTACATTTTTAACATTTTCCTCAAAAATCTGGTGTTAGAAAAACTTTGTCATTCTAAATAATTCTAATATCATAAAGCAATTCAAACACTCTTTTTTAAATAAGTGCCCAAATACTGACCATCTATGATTCTATGCTCACAACAGTTAGTGTAACCCAAATACCTGGCAGTGGAGTGATATGTATAAAGACCTGCACTATTGACCTTATTCTTGGTGTATTTTGGCAATGTTAGTGTATAAAAGCAATAACCTTGTATTATCACTTTTTTATATTCAAATTTTAAGTATAACTTCCTTATCAAAATACCAAATACCAAAATACCTAGGGACATATAAATTTCTTTAATTATCTATTTTTATACCTATACAATACCTTTATCATAACATTCCTGACATAGGACACCAACGTATTTTGCTCACTAAGTGTTGACAGAGTGTCTACTCTGAACCAGACATGAGACATGCAGTAAGAGTATAACTGTACAGGATAAGCACAGTTACTCCTCTAATGGTTTCTGTGATCTAGTTGGATATAAAGAGTAGGCAGAAAATTTCAACATAGTGAGATGATGGTAACAGGATAAGCACAGTTACTCCTCTAATGGTTTCTGTGATCTGGTTGGATATAAAGAGTAGGCAGAAAATTTCAACATAGTGAGATGATGGTTTTGTTTATTTATGGGCTGCGAAGAAAGCACTTAGGTGGGACACAAACTAGGATTTGTGGGGTTAGGAAAGGCTTCTTGGGATAACTGTTGTTTATACTAGAACTTGAAGGTTAGTAGAAGTTAGCCAAATGAGGAGGGACCCAAATTCACTAGCGAAGGAAACAAAAATAATAGAATATTCTGTGGCCTGGGAAATAAAAAGTATCAGCATGAGTTTAATATAGAATAAAAAGGTAGTAGAAATGGCAAAGAAACCAGAAAGATGTTGAAGGGCACTAAAACCATTTAAGAAGTTTGAATTTTAATCTGAGCTCAGTGAGAGACCTTGGAATGACATGATGAAAATTATTTTCCAAAAGTCACTTAGGTTGCAGTGTGTATGATGGGAAGGACAAGGGGGCAAGGATGAGCCAGAAAGAACAGTTAGTCTCCATTTGTAGTTATCAGTAATCATGATCTGAGTAGAGGAAGAAGCCAAGGAGATGCAAAGTGTTAGAATGATTATATAATTGAATACATGTGTTGGATATGGAATGAGAATTTAATCAATAACCCTCAGTAGCGTGACTTTTGCAACTGAGAAGATGATGTTGCCATCTAGTTAATAAAGCCAGAAATGCAGGAATAGAGCAGTGACCTTTTGCTCCTGGGTGAATTACAGCTAAAAGAACCATATTCCAGAGTCTTGAATTCTAGCCCAGTGCAGACCCTTTATGCTGCAGGTCACAGAGCAGATGAGTGAGAGTGTGTGCTATTTACTGAACCCATTTTCTTAGCAGGATGTTCCAGGCAGGAAATTTTTAGATTGTGCTTACAGTGATAGTTAATAATAACATGATTTTGACATGGCAAATACTCATTATTAGAAATTGCATTATAATAGTTTTTATTTGGATATTTCAAAAAGAAAATATTTGCCCAGATGAATTGCAGGAAATAAGGTTATCAAATTGATTTTATCACAGTCTCCATAAGGACTTTAGGAGTAGATCAAGTAGATCAAGCATCAGAAATGAGATTTCAAAAATAAGCTTAAATTGCTTAAGTTCATGTCAATCTCAATATGAATAGGTATGATAAGAAAACTCAATTTTGCTATTTGGAGTGGAGTCTACAGCCAACTTTACTGGACATCTTCTTTAACACACTTTAAGAGATGTAAATGATCTATAGAAATCTGATACATTCATACTTTTTAAAATATATGATTATCTACCCAGACTAACCACTTGAATATTTAGTTGTATGAGTTAGCTCTAGGTTCAGTCAGCTTATCACTATCTCACTGGCAAGGCTCTAATTACTGTGTTTCTGCTAAGCTACAAGTTAGATCTGTTGAGAGGGGACACAGAGAAATACATGTATGTGTGCCTGTATGTATGTATAGCAAATATATGTATATATTTGAAAATACCCCCCCAAAAGGAGAGAAAGGATCATTGTTTTCAGAGATACTAGGAAAACTGCTAAGAAGTCTAAATCACAGTAAAATTACTTTTCGAAGAGACTTTCTGTGGGTTCAATAACTTTGTCAGTTAGGCAAATAAAAAAAATGCTTCAAAATTCACAATTCATTCTGGCATAGTATATTTTATCATCAGGAGGGATAAAATTAATTCCAATGAATAATACAGATCAATGAGATATCAAATTGAATTAAACATCAAAAACTTACTGTATCTGGCCATGTTTAATAACCTTCTAAGGGTCCTACAGAATGCATCTGGAATGTATTCTGATCTAACATCCCTTTAAGTGATCCTTAAGAATATCTGAATACTCCATTTCATTCAAATGCTGAAAGAATCCCCAGGCAATTTGAGCCAGGAAATTCTGCTGCCTCCTGTGCTAGGAATATATTGCTCCCAATCACTACACCATAAAAATAAAATTTTAAATGAATTAAGCAATGAAATGATTACTATTTTATCTTTTACTATATGTATTCATTTTACCCTTTGAGTAAATACATCCATTTGTCTAAGGTGAATTTCTGTGTGAGAAATTATGAATGATTCTAATTTGTTAATAAGTTTATTGTGAGAGAGAGAGCGAGCCTGAAAATAGTGGAGGAGCAAAGAAAGTGGGAGAGAGACTCCCATGCAGCCTCTGTGCCACCAGTGCAGTGTGCATTGCAGGGTTCAATCCCATGAACCATGAGATCATGACCTGAGCCGAGATCAAGAGTCAGCTGCTGAACTGACCTAGTTATCCAGGCCTCCCTGGATGGTTCTAATTAAAAAGTTTTTTTGAATATTATGCATTGTTTAAAAGGTCATTGATAGTAAAAGCTGCAAGTTAACAGATTTGATAGCCCCCCCTTTAAAAGATTAAGATTTCTCAACCATGATGCAAATCAATTGTGTGTGCAGCATCACCTGGGATGCTCTATATGACCTCTGGGGAACGTGGGAGCACAGGAAACTAATGTGCACAAACAGCTTATGCTTCTCTGCTGTGAGTAATCATGGGTTCCTGAGTCTTGATTCTGGATTCAGAGGTCTTCTGCCAGCACCGTGAAACTATGGCAGCCCAACATGTCAGCAAACTCTCAAATCCTTCAGAGTTCTTGACACTTGTTATTTTCAATATGATTTTTGAAAAAAAAAACAACTATAAAACTAGAAAGTATAATTAATACTCAAAAATATTTAACAAATATATCAGATTTTTGGAAACTGTTAAAAATGTGAAATCTAGGTCTCAGTACAGTGGACTTAATGACTTAAATTTTTTGAAGGTGAAAGTACTTTATTTTAACTAGTATCCTAAGTGATTCTTAGATGCCACAGAAGTTTGAAAACCACTGATATCAGGAAATAGATGGCTGGACTGCTTCTTAGGTTGTCTAATAAATGAAAATTTTTAATGTCAATTGAGTCATTTTATATGTTTTTGTTTTTTAGAGAAACACTGCATCCTGATAGTTAAAATGTGTTTTTTCTAGAATATCACTTTCCACAATTTTTTTGGAGTATTTATTTCTTTATATTCTCTGCAAAACATGATTCCTACACACTTACAGCCCCTCCCCTTATTGTATTAACAAAATTGATAATTCTGCAGCTGGCAGTAATTATGTAGGTTAATCAAAACATAAAGATAAGATGAAGATAAGTATGTCTATTTTGTTACATGCTTGAGTGCTAATGAATTATATATACATGTATAACCACTGGTGATGGAAGTATATATGTATGTATACCAATCCATCCATATCTGTATCTATTTTATATTATTTGAGTAATATACATTAAACAAGTCATTAAATTCTTCTTGTTTAAAAGCTGAGCTATAAAGATATGTCTAAAATGTTTCCTACAGTCTGGTTACCCATCTTGATACACATTTTCTTCTTTCCATTGTTCTTTTGTGATCTTTTCTTCTGAATACATAGAGGATATATATATACCTGTCTACTACTGGTTTGGAATATCTATCTATAAAATGATCCTGTCCCTTACATGGATCATGATATAAGATGGTAACTATAGCATGAAAACATAAGCAACGGACAGTATTTAACTACAACATTACACATAAATGTTAACTGGGAAAAAAAGAGGTCTATTTCCATGGAAAATAGCTTCTCAAAGAATCTGTTAAAGTAGACCAGAGCAGTTTGTGAGAAGAAGGGATTAGTAAGCCATGCTGGGAAATAGGGCTAATAAATCCATTAAGAAAAGTGAAATAATCTCCACTTCCTAAACTCTCAGTAGTTTTACTAAATAGTAAAGCAGCTGAAATACGTTTTCTTCAATCACGAATAGCAGAAGGGCAACCCATGAAGAAATGTACTATGTCGTGCTTCACTATGACAAGTGGGTATCATGGTCATGAAAAGCTGAATTTCAAAAGCTGTTTCTCTGGGGGCACCTGGGTGGCTAAGTCTTTTGAGTGTTTGCCTCTTGACTTCAGGTCAGGTCATGATCTCTCAGTTTGCGAGTCTGAGCCCTGCATCAGGCTCTGCGCTGATAGTGTGGACTCTACATGGGATTCTTGCTCTCTCTCTGCCCCTCCCCTGCTTGCACACGTGTACTCTTTATCTCTCTCAAAAAATAAATGAATATACTTTTTAAAAAGCTGTTCTTTTCCATTGTAAATTATAACACAATATAACTTGAACCTTAACCCATAGTAAAAGGGAAGAAAAAAGTTAGCATTTTTCCTTTTAATAGAAAAATGACACTTCCCCTTAGCGTCAGAGAGAATAGTGTGATGAGTTTCAGGCTTCATATTGACATAGTGATGAGGGATAGAACTAATAACGTTGACCAAATTTGCTATATATATTTGCACATTGGGAATAATAGAAAAAACATCTTACAGGAAGACAGTTAACAGCTTAAGGACAGCAGTGATTTACCATGAGTCTTGCAGACCAAGGTGAAGAAAAATGATTTCCTTTATAATCATATATATTTAATCATTTATATTTTTGATATAGTAATGCTTTATTAGTGGGGCTTCTGGTTGGCTCAGTTGGTTAAGTGTCTTATTCTTAATATTGCTTCAGGTCATGATCTCACCATTCATGGGCTTGATCCCCACATTGGGCTCTGCACTGACAGCATGGAACCTGCTTGGGATTCTCTCCCTCTCTCTGCTGCTCATGTGTGCTCTTTCTCAAAAAAAAATCTTTAAAAAATATTAGTGATGTGATTTAACATAGGTATGAAAATTTTATTGTGATGAAATATTAAATATCCTTATTTTTGTTGCAAACATCATGTTCCTCTTTACTCTGCTGATATACACAGTAACCATCTTCCTAATATTTACTTTGTTCCAAGCATTTTGCTAAGGACATTACATGTAACCTCTCATTTGATTCTTTCATCTTCTCTAACGGTAAGATATTTCATTTTGCTCCTTTATGTTTGTGAAGATGGGCCTATGGAAGGTCTGCTAAGTGTGATGAGAGATATTATGGCTGAGACAATTGACCTGTAATTTAGATAGTCTTATTGTAAAAACCCATAGTCTCAAGTGTCTTACATCAATTATTTGTTCTTGGTGAATAGACAGGCACAGAGCCTGAATCTTCAAAACAATGAAGTAAAGGCACATAAGAATATTCAGGTGAGAATGGCAAAGCCAAGATTCCCATGCCTCATCCAAGGACCTTTGATACTGGGAAGTCTGCATCTCTGATAGTATCTATTGTCATTTCTCACTTTGAACATTGTCTGTTTGACAATTGAGCTTCATATCCTTGTCATCACAGATGCTTTATTTTTTGTTGTTCATATCATTCATCAGTCACACCATCATCCTTTATGACAACCATGCATTCTCGTTTTACAAACAAGAAAAACCAAGTTCAAAGATGTTAAAGAACTTAGGAATATCATACATGTTTTAAGTGACTAGGATAGGATACTATGTAGACACTATAGATGTCAGATAAAGATTCTTAATTAGCATCCTTTACCACATAATATTTTTGTTAGACAAAGAGAAACTTTCCACAGGTAAAGACTTAACTGACAGACCTCCTAGATAACTGTGTGAAAATGAATAGAGAGTTGTTACTTAAACGTACCTAGCCACCTAATTATATTGCAGTTAATGAATAAATAGGGAACAAAAGGAAACTTAGAACATCAAGTCTTTCTAATTTGTTTATTTTCGATCGGTTTGACTGCAGGTGATATTAGATAACACTAGTCGCTGGCTGTCTCCCATAGCAGTGTTTTATTTTCTATGCATGGTTTCCTTGTTCTGTATCTTTGGCGTAGCAAAAGGTATAGCAAAAAATTTGCCAGAAGGGCATTAGTTGATCAATAGGAGCAGATTCAAGTTCTTGGGAAAAAACTATAGTGATGCTTCAGGTGCGGCCCAAAATCGATAAGGAAGAGTGCTTCCTAACACAGTGAAATAAAGAGCAATTACTTATTGTACCTAAATTACATTCTTTGTTGGATCACTGTCTATGCCGGAAGCTGATAGGTGCCAAACTAAGGGACTGTGAGATAAGCAGTTCGTTAGGCCTGGAGTATACCAAAGAAATGACTTAACCTGAACTTGTAAATTCAATCTACAGTTATATAAACTGATAGAATTTCTGTGATACAGTTTCTTGAGTTCTTGAGTAATTTCAAGAAAATATTATAATTGCAGTTTTAATGTATGGCAAGGTTTCTCCACCCTGGAACTGTTGATAATTTAGAGTACATAATTATTTGTTGTGAGGGACTGACCTCTACTCCATACACACTAATAGTTGGCCCTCCCATGCAAGTGTTGCGAACATTATATGATATGCCCCTTCAGAGGCAAAATTGTCCCAGTTGAGAACTACTGACTTACCAATCAAATATTTGTTTTACCTGACTCTACATGTTTATACATTATTTCTTCCCTGATCTGATCCTCATTTAGAGAGAAATAAAAGCTAATGTGCATGCACCTAAAGGGGTAAAGTAAGTTTTGCCACAAATGACCTTTAATTTGGGAATAAGTCTCAAAATATTTGGGATTCCTCTCTACTTTGTTAGTTTTTCAGTAGATAAGTTAGTTTCACTTTATTATTATGTAGCAATTAATTGTTGGTCTTGTCCTTTTCATAAAATGTTATAACATGTAGGCAAAAAGGTGTTTGTGCAGGAATCCTCTCTGTATGGGAAAGGAGAAAAAATATTGTATCTCTAGTCTACCACTCCAGACATTCCAATCTTGAATGAATTTTTAGTTGAGATTCTGTGTGTCTAGACCTCTATATGAACAATTCCTGAAGAGTTCTTATAACACAGGATTTATACATGACTGGTTTTTTCCTAGATGAAATTATACTTGAAGGAGAGTCTCCTGCAGCTATACACCTCTTAGTCTAGCTACCTACATTTGGAACTTACCACTGCACTAATTTTTAATGATATAAAACTTAAGGATTTGTATTCTTTTACAATATGCAGTGTGTAGTTTGATTATGGTTACATTCCATGAACAATACTACTTCTCTAATTTAGGAGTCCAGGTTTTAACTACAATAGCTAAAAGGTCATTATACATATAAAACCTACTGGAATTATTACCTTAGGCAAATTTTTCACTCAAAATATACTACTAAGATCACTTTTGTCAGAATCATATAAAATGCAAGTGCATTTTATAATTCAAGAATTCTGAGCCATCCTCAGAACAACTGCATCTATGGTACATGTGTCCCACAAACAATTATTTTAACTTGTCATAAGGTAATTTTTATGTACAAAAAAATCAGAACAAATGACTTTGGGCTTCATAAAGACAAAGGAAAGAATGCTTGAGAGTGACTGCTTCTGTACCATAGGATAGTAAACTTAAGCCTAAACTACATATAGAAGCCATGACTAAAATATATGGTTGTAATCACTAATAAATTTCTGATCTTACTGAGGAATTTGGAAATATTTACAGGCAATTATGGCTAAGAGAATAATCTTTTTACATTGGGATTTCTTTTCTTTTTTGCATTATTTGCAAAATACGTTTCATCTTCTTTACCCCAAGTCTGGTATTGTCATACTTATATTTTATTCTTATCCTGCTTTATCACCACAAATGCCTAATTTATATAACTTTAAATCAATCTTAATACAAAAATATTTGTTTCCTTCAAAATGCTATAAAAGCTCCTTGATCCTAATAATGTATTATCTAGAAATAGTTTCACTGCCTTTGAATGGCACTGTTTTTATATGTGAACCCTTTTAGTCCAGCTGTATAAATGGTGTTTACTTCCCTGTGGTTCTGCATGAATTATATCTGAGCTGGCTCCATGGAAGAGATGTTTCCTTCCACTTTCAGGTAGATCAACACATTGATGAGATTGGACTTAAAATCGGGTATACTCAAGGTAAATTGGGTATACTCATATGGACACCATGAAAAATACCTTTGAACGTGTTCCTTACTGGTAGTTATTTTTAGGATAAGTAGAACTTACTGTTTAATCACATCATGACTATTCATATACTCTGTAGTATTCTTTCTGTGCTGCAATTATTTGGGACATCTGTCAGTCTACTTTATGTGAGAACACAATGAGATTTTGCATAGAATTCTTTGGCTTTTGTAAAGAAAAGAGCCAACAATGACGACTGAGATAATTCCATTGATTTACTCTTAAATGCCTTGTTTAAGTATAGGGGTTTTTCTATTTCACAATTTCTTGACTTCTTCTGGTTTACACTAAGTAGTACAAAAATTATATGTGTTTCTATATAAGAACTATAATTTTAAAATAATATTATGATGATTGACCGGTTACCCCGTGTGAAACAAAGATGCAGAAGGAATGCTGCAACTTTATGCAGATCTTCAGCTCTCAGGGATGGACTCTAAAGGACATGACCTGGGACAGATGAGAGGAAGACAAAGAACCTACAGGAGAATGTTTTGCAACATTCTGGAGACTAGAATGCTTCAGAACTTAGTTTATTCACGGAATGGTCATAGTATGCTTTGTTATCAGTGACATAATATTTTTAAATTGTCTAAGCTATTGTGTAGTAGTGAAATGAAATCACTGCAAAACAGCAAGTACTGGGAAAGCTAATGACCTTCTTATCTACTCTCCATTCAATAAATACAGACTCAACAAATAAACACCAAATGCCATAATCACATTTTTCATGATTCTCTTTCATCTATAGTATTCTACTTGAGGGCTGAAGATATAATTCTCTACCACTCATGTCAATGCCCAGTCCGTTGATTCTCAGTTTTCAAAGAAAAAAAAAAAAACATTTCAATAGGGAAAAAAAAAAGAAAAAAAGTAAGGCTCTTTGAACACTGTATCTCAGGCATGATATCTCAGATTCACCTAAATGGGTACAGGAAACTTACCCTAAGTTAGTATAAATATTTTTTGAAGGAATTTATTTCATATTGACAAGGCCCAGGGGAACATGGCCCAGTCAAAAACACCCTAATGCTTCACAGTACATTACTTTTCTGTCAATAAACTTTCCTAGATATAAATATCCATAGAAAATCATAAACACAAGGTTTACTTCAAAATGTTTTATCTGCTCATATTAGCAGAAAATCAGCAATAGTTAGATTTTTACAATAATTCTACAAATAAAATATGACCTTTCGCCCTGAAATATGTAGGTTATAAATTCAATATGTATAGCTCATTACCATGTAGAATTGAAATTTATTTTATGTCTATATATTCCTCCATCTGTACTTTAACTTTGTGTATAAATAACAATCAATTTAGTTACAAGTCTTGTTTCAGATTTTGCAATTTTCTCTCAGAGCCTTAGAAAATGTTATTCTTGCCTATCAGGGAAGACCTTTGAATTTCTGGTGATAAATAACTTTAACCACTATTTGTGACACATGCCTTATTTGATTGATCCTTAGTAAGTATATGCATTCTTGGTTGCCTTATTTGAGATACTTTTATCTTGAACTAATTTTTAATTATTCATTTTTTTTAAATTTTATTGTCAAATTAACTTTCTTAAAATAATACATTGTCATGTCGTTTACCTCTACATAAACTTCCAATAGATCTTCATTTGATTTACAATTCTAAACTCCTTAAATTAGCAGGAAAAGACAAAACATAGACAATTTATATGTGTAATATTCTATTGCTCCATCATTCTGTGAACCTCCTGTACCCTCTTAGCAAGTAATCATATTACCACAAGTTCCCAAAATAGATCTTGTAAATATATACCTACTCTTTATTCCTAATACCAGGATGTCTTCCAGATTTGTAGTAATTCGAATAACATTTATTTTGGAGTGTTTGGTTAAGATTATATATCTATATATCTATATATAGATATATAGATTATATACACATATATATAAGATTTTATATATATATGTGTGTGTATATATATATATATATGTATATATATATATATATATATATATATATATACATTTGATCATTCTCTCTTTTTCACATTTCACCCAATCCTTTCTTTTCCCACTTATTGTCAATAAATGTCTATCAAACACTATTTGTATCAGAAACAAGACTAGATACTGGTAAAATAGCTATGAACACTTTGCCTAACATTTTCTCCCACAGAACTTAGTCTAAATGAGTGACAGGTGTTAAACGCACAAAATATTTGTGTGTACACCAATTGGGACAACTGCTGTAAAGAAAAATTGTGGGTGTGTCTTTTAAAACATGAAATGCAACTTGTTTTAAGAGTCTCATGCTCTACTGACAGAGCTAGCTGAATGAATTATCACAATGTGCTGCAAACTGTGGGCTGTGTCCATGTTTTTAAGAATGTTTTGGGGACTGTGTTATAATTGTAAAGCAAAGATGAAAGACAGACCATTCCAACCAGAAAGTAAAAGATAATGGACCTAAATGATTTGAGGAAGGAGAGATTTCCATATTTAAGTAATTCAAAGGTGACCAACGTTGCTAGAATCTCTAAGATGAGGGGAAATTTGTCCCAAGAAGAAATTAAAGAGGTAGATATGGGTAGATTATTCTGGATCATGTACACTATTAACATTCCTATCTCATTGAAATTCAGTAGGGATATATTTAAGACAACAAGGAGGTCAGTTGTCAATGGCATGATTAGACTTGCATTTTAAAACAGATTTCTATAACTATTTTCTGGTATGTGTGTGAAGATACTGGAGAAGGATGCAATAATCCTGGAATACAGTAATAGTACCTCCCCCCTTACACTAGAGGGATGGAGATGGAAAGAAGTGAGCAGAATGATAATACGATCACTATGAAATAGTGATGGATTGAATGGTATGGAGTGGGAAAGGGAAAAGTATCAAGAACAATTCCTAATTTACTGAATGGTCTCCATTCATTTGTTCAACAAATATTGAAATTGTCAAGAATAGTTGAAAACTATAATGATACGATTATGATGAATTCAGTTGGGAAATAACATAGTAGAAATAGTCAAACTATACTCATGAAAGTAGACATTAAAAACAAAACTCTTAATAAATTTATATTGAAGTATAATTTTAAGGGTTGTTGACGTTATGATTGTATGTACAATCACAGGAATGGATGAGATCTCTTAGGGAGAGTGGAATTAATCTGGACCAGACCACGGTCACCCAAATATTTAGTTGGAAAAATGCACAGCACACTTCATCCCAAGCCGCACCCAGTTTGTTAGGTGGCCCCAACTGGCTCTGCATCAACTGTGCATCTCACGTGTAAAACGACCAGCTACCTTCTTGAAAGTAGTAGGCAGGGCACACACGCTTAAGAACAGGAGATGAAGCTGACTAACACAGAGAAACAGACATACAGAGTTAGACAAAATGAGGAGACAGAGTAAAATCAAAGGGCAGGACCAAACCACAGCAAGAGTTCTAAGTAAAACGGTGATAAGTAATATGCCTGATTAAGGATTTAAAATAATGATCATAAACATATTCACTGTACTTGAGTAAAAAGTGGAGGACATCAGTGAGACTCTTAAAAAAAGGCGAAAAAAAAAAGAACCAATCAAAGATGACAAACAAAATAAATGAAATTAAAAATATACTAGAGGGGGATGCCTGGTGGCTCAGGTGGTTAAGCCTCTGACTCTTGATTTAGGATGAGGTCATGATCTCACGGTTCATGGGATCGAGCACTACATTGGGCTCTGCACCGACAGTGTGGAGCATTTTTGGGATTCTCTCTCATGGTCTCCTCTGCCCCTCCCCTGCTTATGCTCATTCTCTCTCAAAATAAGTAAATAAACATTAAAAAATAAATAATAAAAATATACTATATATAATAAATAACAGTCTGGAGGAAGCAGTGACCTGGAGGACAGATTAATGGAAAGTACTCAGGCTGAGCAGATGACAGAAAATATATATATTTGCATATATATGCAAAATGAGAATAGACTTAGAGAACTCAGTGATTCCATCAAGTGTAGTAACAATCACATTATAGGGATCCCAGGAGAGAAAGAAAAGGGGGCAAAAAATTTATTCAAAGAGATAATAGCTGAACACTTCTCTATTCTGGGGAAAGAAATATATTCAGATCCAGGAGTCACAGAGAGCCCCCAACAAAATCAACACAAGGAGGGCCATACCAAAACATATAGTAATTAAACTGGCAAAATGTAGTGACAAAAAAAAATATAGCAGCAAGATAGAAGAAGATAATTACATACAAGGGAAATCCCATAAAATTATTTTTCAGCAGAAACTCTGAAAGCCAGGAAGGAATGGCATGATACATTCAAAGTGCTAAAAGGAACAAATTTTCAGCCAAGAATATTTTTTGCAGGAAGTCTATCATTCAGAATAGAAGGTGAGATAAAGAGTTTCCTAGAAGGGATGCCCACTCTCACCACTTTTATTCAACATACTACTGGAAGTCCTAGTCACAGCAATCAGACAACAAAAAGAAATAAAAGGCATCCTCATCGGTAAGGAAGAAGTAAAACTGCCAATCTCCCAATGTTAGAGCAAAAACCACCATCGGTATGGTCTGGATTCACTTTAACCTTACAATTCTAACACCTAACATAGCCTTTATTGAAATGGATGAGATATCAATTCCATAGCCAATAAAAAGTTATTGCTTCTACTTTTAGACACCTTCACCTGAGGAATGCAGGTAGATCTACCCTAAACCCACATCCCGTTACCATGTCCTTTTTTATTACAGCCTTTTATACGGAGCACACCTTGCAAATGTCAGAGCATACATACATAATCTCCAACACTACACACTTACCATATGACTTTTATTTCTCAATTCAGAACAAATACCTTCCTTGCAATAGTCTAAGAATTTATCCATCCTTTTAATGCCTCAAACATAAGACATGCAACTTTACCTGTATATCCACAGTTGATGAGTTTTGCTGAAATATAGCATAATAGCTGGAACACACAATTAAGTATTCCAATAGAAATCTTTTTGACTTTGTTTTATGTCAAATGAATATCTTGTATCTGTGCATTAAAATAAAAGTTGATGGTTTCTATACAGAACCATTAAAAATCTGGGAAATCTGGAATTGGTTGTCAACTGCCATGAGCAGTCTTTATAATCTTGGGCAAGCAAGTCCCATGTAAACCCTAGCCATGGTTTCCTTATAAAATCAACTTTACGGTCTCTACTAAATCTTGAATTATTTATTACCGAGTAAAAATAAAAAAGGAAATATTCAAATTTTCAGTGAGCAAGAGGTTATATTTGAAATAAGATAACAAAAGTTACATTAATAAAAATAGCTGACAATATTTTTAGATCTTAGCAATTTATAGGTTTCATTTCATTACATTTTATGCTTTGTTGATTTTTTTTCTATTTAAAAGTCAATTTTATTTCTTTTTAAGGATGACTAACTTTAAAGCTGGTGGTCCATCTGTTTTCTCTTTGTTAGGAAACTTTTTGAGGCGAGTCTGAGTTTTTGAAGAAAATGATTTGCTGTGATAAAACAGCTTTTCAAAAGAAAAAAAATATCATTAGAATTCCGTTTTACACTCCGGAATGGTCCTTCTTTTTCTTTTTCTTTTTTTTTGTAGTAAGTGTCTCTAACCCCCATAAACATTCTAAATAAAAAAAAAAAAGTTGGTCATTTGAAAAATCGCTATTATTAAATAAATATCTTATTTCCAAGGTTCAACATTTTACATGATAAAAGAATGTAATTTTTGAAATTTCATGCTTCTTCTAAAAATTGGCTCTAACTTGTTGGTAATGATTTCCCGACCATAACTTTCCATACTAGAATTTATTCCCTGCTGCATCTTATTTTTTATTTATACTATCTGAAAGCATTTCAGAAAATCAGTTGTTAGGTAAAAATGAATAGTACTTCATCGCAACTCTAAAATCATCCCGAATACTTTCTATTTCCATACACATGTTTGTAATGTTATTTTGATTTAAATTCTTTGAAGGACTTTTAAATAGTATTTGTCACCAAACCATTAAAGCATAAAATGTGTTTTGTTACTTGTCATATTATTGACATGTATGACCCTGAATTTTAAATTGTGCGTGTTACTGAAGTAAAATACAGCCACAGCTGATTCAGGTGGCTAGCAACCTAAAAATCGCTTTTGAAATACATCCTAAATATATATTTTTAAATCTGAGTATACATGAACCAAAATATTTAAGTTCAAATAGTGAAAGAATATTGTGAAAAATGGATTAGTGAATGCAGGGAGACACTCGAGTGATCTGGTATCCCTAGGGCAACAGTTCCTTCGCATTAACTACTTTGACATTTATTCTGTTGTGGGGTAGGGGAAGGAAGGGAGGTCTCCTATTTATCTATGCCCTGCCCCGCTTTTCTTCAACTATTTCTTCTCTATACTTACAAATTTATCCATACCTTCTGAATGCCTCCACTTCCCATGATTCCTTTCAAACCCTTTTCTTCAAGAATAATCTGATAACCCGACTCATACAAAGATTTAGGTGACTAACAGTTTATAATGTTATACATCAAGTTATCTGAAAAGCAATTTGTACATAGAGCCTAGGTCTATTTTGTACAATAAAATTAAATTCAGAACCAAGGGCATTTAATAAACTTAAAGGAATTGACACAAAGGGGAGATTAGATTATCAATAAAACGATTGATGAATGATATTTATTTAATTTTTTGATATATAAGGGACAACATAATATGTAAGACTTGGGATTCAAAATCTTATATACTATCTGAGTCATATTAAGTAAGCCATCTTTATTAAGAACTTTAGTTTCCCATCTGTAAATGGAAGTTGAGGCATTTCAAACCAATTTTAATGCACATTTACGAGGATATGATGAAAATAATTTATAACATTTAAAGTATCCAACAGAGATGATATGTTTATAGTAACTTTTGATATCTCCCCAAATTATGCCATGAATTTAATTAATGTATTGTCCTTATTCAGTGAGCCAAACATTTCTAAAAGTGATTTGCTTTACATTATATTGATATAAAACAAATGAGCAGTATAAAATTGCTGTATATTTTACTCCCTTTCTCATATTATCACATAGATTAGGTAAACAATATCTTATTTTTTCTTTTTTTTAATGTTTATTTTTGAAAGAGAGAGTGAGAGAGTCAGAGAGAGACTGGGGGAGGAACAGAGAGATGAAGACAAAGAATCTGAAGCAGACTTCAGGCTCTGAGCTGTCAGCACAGAGCCTGATGTGGGGCTTGAACTCACAAACTGTGAAATCATGATCTGAGTCAAAGTCAGACACTTAACTGACTGAGCCACCCAGGCACCCCCAACAATATCTTATTTTTAGAAGTCTTCTAGCAGAGCTTATATGGTAAAATTATTTTTAAGATAGAACACTTAAGCAGGAAATTTAAAGGTCACATTATTTAATCATGTTAATAAATAATATGAAACAAGAGGAATAAACTTAGGCTATATTAATCTATTACATATATATATAATTATATATAGAGAATATAGAGAATTATATAAATATGTATATATAAATTTTCTATCTTCTTTTTTTTAATTTTTTTTAACGTTTATTTACTTTCGAGAGACAGAGCATGAGCAGGCGAAGGGCAGAGAGAGAGGCAGATGCAGAATCTGAAGCAGGCTCCAGGCTCTGAGCCATCAGCACAGAGCCCAACGCGCGGCTCGAACTCACAGACCGTGAGATCATGACCTGAGCTGAAGTCGGTCGCTTAAACGACTGAGCCACCCAGGCGCCCCTAAATTTTCTATCTTCTAATAAAACTACAGACATTGGCTACAAGGGCTTTCAATTATTCACAAAAATAATTTTATTATTTTTGAATACTTTTATTCAAGAAATATTGCATCATCTAATATATGCTAGATAGTGGGCATCTCGGTGTACAGACAAGAGACTTCATGTTGTTGTTGTAGTAAACCCCAGTAATTGTCCATTATTGTGCATCCTTGCACAAGCACATAAAAGTTTTCTACTCTTGTGCCTTAGGCATCTAAATTTAGCTTAAACCCTCACGTCTTTTTCATTTAGAAGCAGTACTTCCTGGAATATCAGTTTTACAGAATTATACCTTCTTAGATTTCTTCTGAACTGAGTTCCTAAACATGTACCTTATTGTTATTATAAGCAGTTACTGTCTGAAAATCACACTTAAATCACCTTTTACTAGGAAAATTGCTCACATTGAAAGGGTTATGGTAAAACACGTGCGTGCATGCACACATACACACACACGCATTAGTTTCAAAGACTGCTCATTATTGTTCCTCAGACTTTAATTTTGTCCAGAGTTCATTTACTCTAGTTATAAACAGAAGAGTCAAGCATATGCTTGGTGTCTTTGGGGAAACTGTTTCATGCTTTCACCTTTCTCATGAGGAGAAGGAGATGCGGTGACTTTTCTCTTTGGGGAACTCTGCCGTTAGCCGACCTTATTAACATTCACCTTGCTTATCTTGCACCTGTCCTCTAACCCTGGTTGAATCCTAAATGCCCACCAGGAGCATTTACTATCCCCTGAAGAATTTAGGAGTGAGGTTGAGCCAGGGAAGGTAATTTAACTCTAGGAAATTTCCTCTTGGTAATTTGTGCAATCTCAAAATATAGATCTGTCTGCCAGAACCTTTGAATGTTTCTTTTTGGTTATTACTTGAACTCATTACAAGGCTTCCTGCTTGCAAAGCAGTAACTACTTGCGTATACAATCTCTCTGTAGTAGAATGTTTCTGAAATCTTTAACAAAACTCTTCTTTATCACTGAAAACAGATTCCACATCTAAGGATACAGTCAGATGCAGCAATGTGCCAAAACCTTCTGCAGAGAAATGTCCTGGTATTTATAAATGCTCTAGAAATTCTATTCCTCAGTGATAACAGGAAAAGGACTGTTTTTAATAAATATGGTTTGGGTGTATTCTGACACTTCAACGGTTGTCACTGATAAGAGGCACATTTTAGGTCTACTGACTTACTTCACACCAATATATTTATGTGGTAAAAAATCAAAAGGGGAATTTGCTTTTTAAGTAGTTCATGATGCTTCATTAACATTCCTTCATTCTCTGTATATGGAGGAAAAGTTATTTTTTTAAATCTTTATTAGATCACTGAGGGAAGTACTTTCTAGTTAAATATACTGGAACCCTAATTCTTCCTTTGTTAGCCTGAATGAAGAAATGGTTAGATTGTTTTGTACCATACTGTGTTTTCTATCGCTGTTGTTGACCAAGATTTATGTTATACATGCTTCCAATATTAGTACATTGGTTTAGTAAATGAGCTAATATTTTAGAAAAATTAGTAATTATAAGAGCCCAGTAGAGTGTCTGGCATATACTATGCGTTATGTTTTTAAAATGTAATAAAACTTATAAAAGTTTAATTTTGTCCTCTTAATGGCTATAAATGATTTCTTAAACAGGACAGTTGTTTAAATATATGGCTTTTTTTTTTTTTTGAGAGGTACTGCAATTGTCACTTTTAACTGTCTGAATTAGGGAAGGAATATAGCATAGGCCAGTGATTCTCAACTGGGGGCAGCTTTGCCCTCCAGGGGCCATTGGAAAATACCTGAAAACATGTTTGGTTGTTATAACTGAATGTAGGTGTTACTAGCATCTGTGGGCTGAGGCAAGTGATGCTGCTAAGTGTCCTGTGACATACAGGGTAGCCTCCTACAATAAGAGTTTATATAATCCCAAATAAAATAGTGAAGTGGAGAAAACCCTGGCTTAGAGCTTAGACTCTGAAATCCTCATGTTTGAGCTCTAATTCACTCTGCTCTCCACTAACCCAGAATCCTCAAAAATACTTAAGGGTTTCCATTTCCTCATTACTGAAAGAAATATATTAGATCTTTTAAAGAGGTTTAAAAATACAGTAGTCACCCCTTATCCACCACTTCCCTTACTCTGGTTTTAGTTACCGTGGTAAACCACAGTCTGGAAACAGATGATCCTCCTGACCGATCATCAGAAGACCAATAGTAGCCTGACTGTACATCACAATGCTATGTCATTCAGTTCACTTCATCCCTTTACATAGGCATTTCATTATCTCACACCATCATAAGAAGGACAGAGTATAGTACAATAAGATACTTGGAGAGAGACCACATTAACATAATTTTTATTAGAGTGTATTATTATTATTGTCTTATTATTAGTTACTGCTGTTAAAATTTACTGTGCCTAATTTATATATAGGATTTGGTATGATCTGTGGCTTTAGGCATCCACTGGGGGTTTTAGAATATATCCCTTCAGATAGGTGGGATTACTACCATAAATAATGTCTAAGATAGACTTGTCTGCTTTCTAGTCATTTATATAAATTTGAAAAATTTATAGAAGGCATGTTTTCTGGAGTTTAGTATGTTTAGGAATCCCTTCCCACCTATATCTTTTCATCCTTAGATATCAGATTGACACATAAGTCTTGAAAACACTCATCAATACTTTATTGCATTTTTGATGTTGTTGCACATTAATTTTAT
Organism: Paguma larvata; assembly: GCA_030068075.1. Taxonomy (NCBI): domain Eukaryota; kingdom Metazoa; phylum Chordata; class Mammalia; order Carnivora; family Viverridae; genus Paguma; species Paguma larvata. The sequence continues at coordinate 122,911,721 of CM057823.1, read as the reverse complement.
CCAAGATTCAAGGCTTGCTTGAAATTTCATAAAGACAAATAAAGTGTTTTAAGAATATTAATACTAGTATTGTCTATTCTTTGGTTTTATTTTTTAATTATTTTATGCAACTCTTAACATGGCTCATAGGCTTATTGTTAAGGTGACTATGGGCTTAAAACTAAATTAGAAACTAGTTCAGTGGAGTTTCATAAGAAAATATCTTTATTTTTCCTCTAATAGAATATTCTATAGATGAAACAGTATTTGAAACACTATAGAACTCATCCTTTAAAAGTTAGACAAGAGAACTTCCTTTAAGGTGTGTGTTTCAATGGGACGAGGACTACATACAGAACACTTTCATTTAATTTTCTAAAATATTTCACAATATAATTTAACCTATAAGAGAGTTTAGAAAGATGATTACAGAAGGACTATGAAAGAAACCGTTATGATAGTCTCTAGGGCTAACTGGTTAGAAAGAAATAATTCCAAGGATCAAGATAAAGTTGAGAACACTACATATGAGTATACACTATTCCTTAAAGGTGTTGAAAAGTGTTCTGGTTTGTATTTTAGAAGGAAATTTTCTCACACTTGGAATAAAAAACAATTTATAAGCAAAATTAAAAAAAAAAAACAGTTACAAACTATCTAGATTATATTGGGATAAATTATAATAAAACAATTAAGATAATTATTAATATACACTTAAACATGAAAATAGAACTACATTTAAGATATTTATAATTTCAATATTTTATTCAGTATTTGCACATGTCTTCTTTCAAAGAACTTTCCATATATATAATCATACTTAACAGTGCATAGAGATGACTTCTTAATATCACAGTTTTAAAAGTTTCTATTATTCTGCCTTTAGATTTGTATACTGTTGTATTTTCAAGTAAACTATATGTATTATAAAGCTCATTCTGTCGTTCATTTATTGTATTTATGTTTACTATGTACTTATATATATATTTATTACACTGATTCAGCTCGTGCCTTTATAATTTATTTTCTGCATTATTGAAATGACTTACTCAATCTTTAGGTTATCAGGCCAATGTCAAATGGGTCACAGTCATTTGTTGAATCTATATTTTAAGTAATATATTGCTGTTACTACTAAAGCACCAAAATTTATTTCTTTTATAAATTAGAAAAGATTCTGACCACTTTCTTTGCATTTCTAAATACAAATTTTTGCATAAATAAAAGATAAGGGAGTTAATATTTTAATGTGAGAATTTACATATCCCTGGTTTTAGCCAAAGAAATGTGCCTCTATTTGTTATGTTGACAAATAAGAAGAAAAGAGATTTATAACTGCTGCTCTACAGTAACTTCCTTTCAATTAACTTTCTACAGTATTGACAAAATGCACTTACAAACATTTTATTGAATTGCTTTGATATCTAACGCTATAGGTGTAATGTCATATTGCTTTGGTGGTTATAAAAGTTTTTTTTCTTCTTCCAGTTTTATGTTGTAGTTACATACTATGTCTTGTTCATTTATTTGGGAAGGTACAAGGTATGGGCACTTGAGGCTACAAAAACATCTATGAAAAGTTGACATTTTCCTTGGGAAAAGTCATTTCCCACTGCTTTCAAGAAAGGAAGCAAAATAAACATGTCTAGTGTATGGTGGTTAAAAATCCAGGTTAAAAAATCAATCTATATAGATAAAAAAAAATCATCTTACCAATGAAAGGTAAACATCAAGGGAAAGAACATTACATATTAGATAAGCTAGACATGATACTAGGAGTGCCTGAGTGGCTCAGTAAGTTGAGCATCTGACTTCAGCTCAGGTAGTAATCTCAGAGCTTGTGAGTTTGAGCCCCGTGTCAGGCTCTGTGCTGACAGTTCAGAGCCTGGAGACTCCTTTGAATCCTGTGTCTCCTCTCTCTCTGCCCATCCTCCGCTCACACCCTGTCTCTCTCAAAAATTAAATAAACGTAAAAAAAATTTTTTTAAAGACATGATGAAACCTACAGATAACACAGTGACAATAAAGCCATATTTTTCAATATTAACACTGAATGTAAAAGACTAAATGCACCAATCAAAAGACACAGGGTAACAGAATGGATTAAAAAACAAGACCCATCTACATGCTATCTTCAAGAGACTCATTTTAGACCTAAGGACATCTTCAGATTGAAAGTGAGGGGATGGAGAATTATCTACTATGCTACTGGAAGTCAGAAGAAAGCTGGAGTAGCCACACTTATGTCAGACAAACTAGACTTTAGAGTAAAGGATGTAATAAGAGATGAAGAAGGGTATTATATAATAATCACAGGGACTATCCAGCAGGAAGAGCTAACGATCATAAATATCTACGTGCCGAATTCGGGGGCACCCAAATTTGTAAAACAACTAATTACAAACATAAGCAATCTTATCAATAAAAATGTGCTAATTGCAAGGGACTTTAACACTACATTCACAGCATTGGATAGATTCATTAAACAGAGAATCAATAAAGAAACAATGGCACTGAGCAACACATTGGAAAAGATGGGCCTATCTGACATCTTCAGGTCTCTTCATCCAGAAGCAAAGGAATTTACATTCTTCTCAACTACACAGGGTACATTTTCCAAGATAGATTGCATTCTGGGGCACAAGGAAGCTCTTAATAAATATAAAAGAATTGAGATCATACCATGCACACTTCCAGACCACAATGCTGTGAAACTTGAAATCAACCACAGGAAAAAGTTTGGAAAATTCCCAAAAACACAGAGGCTAAAGAACAACCTACTAAAAGACGAGTGGGTCAACCAAGCAATCAGAAAAGAAATTTAAAAATACTTGGAAATAAATGAAAATGAAAATATAACACTCCAAATGCTTTGGGATGCAGCAAAGGCAGTCCTGAGAGGGAAATATATTGCAATCTCAAGGAACAAGAAAAATTACTAACACAAAAATCTAACAGCATGCCTAAAGGAACTAGAAGCAGAACAGCTAAGACAGCGCAAACCCAGCAGAAAGAGAGAAATAACAAAAATCGGGCAAAAGTTAATAACATGGAAACCGAAAGAGTAGTGGAACAAATCAATGAAACCAAGAGCTCATTCTTGAAAAAATACACAAAACTGGTAAATCTCTAGCCAGGCTTCTCGAAAAGAAAAGAGAGAGAACTCAAATAGAAAAAATCTAGAATGAAAAGGAAGTGATTACAACCAACCCCTCAGCAATACAAGCAATTATCAGGAAATATTATGAAAAATTATATTCCACCAAATTGGACAACCTGGAAGAAATGGACAAATTCCTTAAAAGTCACACACTACCAAAACTCAAAAGGGAAGAAATAGAAAACTTGAACAGACCCATAACTAGTGAAGAAATTGAATCCATTATCAAAAATCTCCAAACAAATTAAAGTCCAGGACCAGATGGCTTCCTTGGGAATCTTACCAGACATTTAAAACAGAGTTAATACCTATCCTCCTCAAGCTGTTCCAAAAAATTGAGATGGAAGAACTCCCGGACTCATTCTGTGAAGCCAGGATCACTTTGATTCCCAAACCAGATAGACACCCAGCAAAAAAAGAGTATAGGCCAATATTCCTGGATGAATATGGATGCAAAAATTCTTAACTAGATATTAGAAAATAGAATCCAACAGCATATAAAAAGAATTATTCATCATTATCAAGTAGGATTCACCTCTGGGTTGCAGGGCCGGTTCAATATTCACAAATCAATCAATGTGATATATCACACTAATAAAAGAAAATATAAGAACCATATGATCCTGTCAATAGATGCAGAAAAAGCATTTGACAAAGTACAGCATCCCTTCTTAATAAAAACTCTCGAGAAAGTCGGGATAGAAGGAACATACTTAAGCATCATAAAAGCTGTTTATGAAAAGCCCACAGCTAATTTCATCCTCAATGGGGAAAAACTGAGAGCCTTCCCCCTGAGATCAGGAACAAGACAGGGATGTCCACTATCACCCCTGCTTTTTAACATACTGTTGGAAGTCCTAGCATCAGCAATCAGACAACAAAACAAAATAAAATGCATCAAGATTTGCAAGGAGGAAGTCAAACTTTTACTATTTGCAGACGACATGATTCTTTACATGGAAAATCCAACAGAATCCACCAAAAGCCTACTAGAACTGATCCATTAATTCAGCAAAGTTTCAGGGTAGAAAATCAATGTACAGAAATCGGTGACATTCCTTTACACCAACAATGAAGCAATAAAAAGAGAAATAAAGAAGCGAATTCCATTCACAATTGGACCAAAAACCATCAAATACCTAGGAATAAACCTAACCAAAGATGTAAAAGATCTCTACGCTGAAAACTATAAAAAACTCATGAAGCAAATTGAGGAAGACCCAAGGAAATGGAAAAACATCCCATGCTCATGGATTGGAAGAATAAATATTGTCAAACTGTCAATACTACCCAAAGCAATCTACACATTCAATGCAATATCAATCAAAATTGCACCAACATTCTTCTCAAAGCTAGAACAAACAATCCTAAAATTTCCATGGAACCACAAAAGACCCCAAATTGTCAAAGTAATATTGAAGAAGAAAACCATAGCGGGAGGCATCACAATCCCAGACTTTAACCTCTACTGCAAAGCGGTTACCAATCATCAAGACAGTATGGTATTGGCACAAAAACAGACACATAGACCAATGGAATAGAATAGAGAACCCAGAAATGGACCCACGAGCATGTGGCCAACTAATCTTTGACAAAGCAGGAATGAGTATCCAATGGAAAAAATACAACCTCTTTAACAAATGGTGCTGGGAGAACTGGACAGCAACATGCAGAAGAATGAAACTAGACCACTTCCTTACACCACTCACAAAAATAAACTCAAAATGGATGAAGGACCTGAATGTGAGACAGGAAACCATTAAAACCCTAGAGGAGAAAGCAGGAAAAAACCTTTTGACCTGAGTCGTGGCAATTTCCTACTCGACACATCTCCAAAGGCAAGAGAATTAAATGCAAAAATGAACTATTGGGACCTCATCAAGATAAAAAGCTTCTGCACTGCAAAGAAAAAAACCGACAAAAACAATAGGCAACAGATGGAAGGGAAAAGGTAGTTGCAAATGACATATAGGATAAAGGACTAGTATCTAAAATCTATAAAGAACTTACCAAACTCCACACCCAAAAACTGAAAATCCAGTGAAGAAATGGGCGAAAGATATGAATAGATGCTTCTCCAAAGAGGACATCCAGATGGCAAACAGACACATGAAATGATGCTCAATGTCACTCATCATTAGGGAAATACAAATCAAAACCCACACTGAGATACCACCTCACACTGGTCAGAGTGGCTAAAATGAACAAATCAGGAAACTATAGATGCTGTTGAGGATGTGGAGAAATAGGCACCTTCTTGCAATGTTGGTGGGAATGCAAACTGGTGCAGCCACTCCAGAGAATGGTGTGGAGGTTCCTCAAAAAAATGGAAATAGTACCAACCTATGACCCAGCAATTGCATTGCTAGGAATTTACCCAAGAGATACATAAGTGCTAATGCATAGGGGCATGTGTATCCCGATGTTTATAGCAGCACTTTCTACAATAGCCAAATCATGCAAAGAGACTAAGTGTCCATCAATTGACAAATGGATAAAGAAGATGTGGTATATGTATATACAATGGAATACTATGTGGCAATGATAAACAATGAAATCTGGCCATGTGTAGCAACATGAATGGAATGGAAGGTATTCTGCTAAGTGATATAAGCCAAAGAAAGACAGATACCCTATGGTTCCATGCATAGGTGGATTTTGAGAGACTTAGCAGAAAACCATGGGGGAGGGGAAGAGGGGGGAAAGAAAGCCACAGAGAGGGAGGGAGACAAAACATAAGAGACTCTCAAAGACTAAACACAAACTGAGGGTTAAGGGGGGTATGGGAAGGGGGAGAGTGAGTGACAGGCACTTAAGAGGGCACTTGTTGGGATGAGCACTGAGTGTTGTATGGAAACCAATTTGACAATAAATTGTTAAAAAATATCAAACTGTAAAAAAAAATAAAAAAAGACATCATACTATATGTACAAAACCCTAAAGACTCTACCAAAAACCTACCAGAACTGATAAATTAATTCAGTAAAGTTGCAGGATACAAAATTAACATACAGATATCTGTTGCAATTCTATACACTAATAACTTATAGCAGAAGGAAATTAAGAAAAAGCCCATTTACAATTACACCAAAAATAATAAATACTTAGGAATAAACTTAGCCAATGAGATGGAAGAACTATACTCTGAAAACTATAAGACAATAATGAAAGAAAGTGGAGACAACACAAATGGAAAGATATACCATGCCTTCAATCCCACACTCTCTTCTGAAACAAACCTTTATGAAATGTAAAAAGAGAATATCACCATATCTAACCAAGCTGTATCATTGAGATAAATACTAAACTATCAATCAAACCTGAGAAAGGGAACTGAAGACAAAAGAAAATACAGTAAGAGGCTGCTGTGACTGATTAATAGGTCACACCAGTTGTAATAAGGAAACTAACACGATTTTCATTTGATGTTATTTAGCATCATGTGGTTTTTCTGTATTACTTTTCTTAGTAGTATATAAAATAATTTGTTTTAAAATTCATCACATTAAATTCAATAAAATTCAGAGGATATGCTCCAGTGAAGAAATGAGAGAAAAAAAATTATAGGGAAATAAAACTGAATGTATTATAATCTTCACACTTGACTGATTAGTCATTAAATATGCCATCCATTAATCTACTAGGAAGTTTGGTAGATAATAAAATAGTTATTTGATATCTAAAACATCTAAAAACTAACAATTATGTGAGTATACTTTAATTCCAGTTTTGAGAAAGATGTGGCTAGGCATATGTACAGAAAATTCTCTTTGGGGGATGTGATCCCAAGAGCTTCAGAAGGAATTAACATCAATTAGTAGCATGTTGAGGAAATTATTTCCATCTGTGCCAGGGTAACAAAATATAAATATACATGTGCCAAAACATATTTTTGTATTTTGATTCAAGAGTATCTCTCCTATGTTTGTCTAAACATGTTACAAAATATGGAAACTAAAATTTATATTCTAAATTTAGAATTTTAGGATTGGAAGAGAATTCAATGAATGTTCGTTTCTTCAAGATCTAAAGTTGGCAGACAGATGATAGCACTTAAAAATTAAATTCCTCCTGGAGACTTTTCCCTCAAAAAAAAAATAAAAAGAAGGAAAAGAAGAAAGGAAAAAAAGAAAGAAAAATAAGAAAGAAATTCTACTTACTAAAGGTTACATCCCCTTCCCAGAGGCTGATATTGTCCAGTAACTAGTTGATGCAAGAGTATAAGGCTCCCAATCACTTGCTAATTGAGGACAATTATGAATATAAAGAAAATAGTCAATAATAATAACATAACAAGGGATTTTAAAACCCTACTTATAGCAATGGATAGTTAAGCAAAAAAATCAACAAGTAAACAATGGCTTTGAATGACACTGGACCAGATGGACTTAACAGATAGATTCAGAACATTCCATACTAATGTAGCACCATAAACATACTTTTCAAGTGCACATGGGACATTCTCCAGAATAACTCACATAGTAGGCCATGGAACAACTCTCAACAGATTCAAGATTTAAAAGATTAAAGTCACACCATGTTTTTTGTTTGTTTGTTTAGCACAAGGCCATGAAACTAGATATCAACCACAAGAAAATAATTTGGAAAGAGCGCAAAGACATGGGGATTAACTAATATGCTGCTAAACAATGAGTGTGCCAACCACGAAATCAAAGAGGAAATTGAAAGAAAATACATGGAGACAAATGAAAATGAAAACGCAATGCTCCAAAACTTTTGGGATGCAGCAAAATTTGCTCTAAGAAGAAAGTTTAGAGTAATACAAGGCTACCTCAAGAAGCATGAAGAACTATCTCAAATAAACAACTTAACCTTACACCTAAGTAAGCTAGAAAAAGAACAAGAAAACCCTAAACCAGCAGAAGGGAGGAATCAATAAAGATTAGAGAAAAGAAATAAATGATAGAATGATAGAAACTAAAAAAAAGAGAAAAAAACGAAAAGAAACAACCCAATAGAACAAACTTATTAAACCAGTAGCTGTTTCTTTGAAAAGATCAACAAAATTGATAAACTTCTAGCCAGACTCATTAAAAACAGAGAGAGAACACTCAAAACAAAATCAGAAATGCAAGAGCAGAAGTAACAACCAACACCACAGAAATAAAGGTTTATAAGAGAATATTATTAAATTATATACCAACAAATTGGACAACATAGAAGAAATGGATAAATTCCTAGAAACATATAACCTACCAGCACTGAAAGAGTAAGAAATAGAAAATTTGAACAGACTGAATACCAGCAATAAAATTGAATCAGTAATCAAAGAACTCCAACAAACAAATGTCCAGGAGCAGACAGCTTCACAGGCAAATTCTATCAAATATTTAAAGAAGAGTTGATACCTAGTCTCCTCAAATTTATTCCAAAAAGCAGAAGAGAGAGCAAAATTTCTGAATTCATTATTTGAGGCCAGCATTACCCTGATACCAAAACCAGATCAAGACCACAAAAAAAAGAGAACTACAGCACAATATCTTTCATGGGCATAAATGCAAAAATCCTCAAACAAAATATTTTCAAACTGAATCCAACGATTTATTTAAAAAAATAATTTGCCATGATCAAGTGGGATTTTTTTTTACCCCTGAAGGATGGTTCCATATTTACAAATCCATCAATGTATACATCACATCACTAAAAGAAATGAGAAAAACCAAATGATCATTTCAGAAGATGCAGAAAAAGCATTTGACAAAGTACAACATCCATTCATGATAAAAATCCTTACCAAAGTAGGTTTATAGGAACGTATCCAAACATAATAAAGGCCATGTATGAAAAACCCACAGCTGACATCAAACTCAAGGGGGGAAAACTGAGAACTTTTCTTCTGAGACAAGGAAGTTCACTCTCACCACGTTTATGCAACATAATAGTAGAAGTGCTAGATGCAGCAATCAGACAACAAAAGAAATAAAAGGCATCCAAATTGGTAAGAAAGAAGTAAAATTTTCACCATCTGCAGATGACATGATACACTACATAGAAAATCTGAAAAGATTCCACCAAAAACAACTAGAACTGATTAATGAATTCACTGAGTTCTCATGATACAAAATCAGAAATCTGTTCCATTTCTATACCATAATATACCATAATAATGAAGCAGCAGAAAGAGAAATTTAAAAAAATCCCATTTATAATTGCACCAAAAATAATAAAATACATAGGAATAAACTTAACCAAGGAGGTGAAATGCCTGTACTCTGAGAAGTATAAAACATCAATGAAAGAAACTGAAGATAGCACAAATGGAAAGAAATTTTATGCTCATAGATTGGAAGAACAAGTATTATTAAAATGTCTAGGGGTACCTGGGTGGCTCAGTCAGTTGGGTGTCTGACTTCGGCTCAGGTCATGATCTTGCAGTTTGTGAGTTCAAGCCCCGCATCGGGCTCTGTGCTGATAGCTCAGAGCCTGGAGCTTCCTTCAGATTCTGTGTCTCCCCATCTCTCTGCCCCTCCCCTGCTCATGTTCTGTTTCTCTCTGTCTCTCAATAATAAATAAAATGTTAAAAAAAGAGAAAAGCTAAAATGTCTAATAATATATACTGCCCAAAGCAATCTACAGATTTAATCCAATCCCTATGAAAACATCAATAGCATTTTTCACAGAAGTAGAACAAACCATCCTAAACTTTGAATGGAACCACAAAAGACCCAAATATCCAAAGGAATTTTGAAAAAGAAGAACCAAAAAGGAGGTGTCACAATTCCAGATGTCAAGTTATACTACAAAGCCACAGTAATCAAAAATGTATGGTGCTGCCACAGAAATAGACACGTAGATCAAAGGAACAGAATCAATCCCTGAAAAACACTCAAGTTTATATGGTCAATTAACCTTCAACATGGGAAATAAGCATACGCAATGTGGAAAAGACAGTCTCTTCAACAAATGGTGGTGGGAAAACTGGACAGCTACATGCAAAGGAATGAAATTGGACCACTATTTATCTAATGTCATACTCAAAAATAATCTCAAAATGGACTGAAGACCTAAATGTGAGACCTGAAACCATAAAAATCCTAAAAGAGAGGAGATGCAGTAATTTCTCTGCATATCTACTATAACGGCATGTTTCTAAATAGGTCTTCTGAGGCAGGGAAATAAAAGCAAAAATAAACTATAGGGACAGCACAGTAGAAGGAAACAACCAACAAAAATAAAAGGCAACATATTGAATGAAATGAAATATTTGCAAATGACATATAAAATAAAGGGGATTAATATCCAAAATATATAAAGAACTTCTACAACTCAACACCCCCAAAACCAAATAATCCAAATTAAAAATGGGCAGAAGACATGACAGACATTTCTCCAGAGAAGACATACAAATGGCCAAGAAACACATGAAAAGATGCTCAACATTTCTCAACATCAGGGAAATGCAAATCAAAACTACAACAAGATATAACCTTACACTTGTCAGAACTGCTAAAATTTAAAACACAAGAAACAACAAGTTTGGCAAGGATGTGAAGAAAAAGGAACTGTCTTGCACTGCTGGTGGGAATGCAAACTGGTAAAGCAGTTTGGAAGGCAGTATGGAGGTGCCTCGAAAATTAAAAAAAAAAAAAAAAAGGAGGAGAAGAAAAAAGAACTACCCTATGATCCAGTAATTGCACTACTGGGTATTTACCCAAAGAATATGAAAACACTAATTTAAAGTGATAAATGCACTCCTATGTTTATTCCAGCATTATTTACAATAGCCTAATTATGGAAGCAACCCAATTATCAATCCATAGATAAAGAAGATGTAGTATTTTTGTACAATAGAATATTTATTCAGTCATTAAGGGAATGACATCCTGTCATTTGCAACAACATGAATGGATCTAGAGAGTTTACTAAGCACAATAAGCCAGTCAGAGAAAAAAAAATACCATACGATTTCACTTATATGTGGAATTTAAGAATCAAAACAAAGGAAAAAAGAGAGACAAACAACCACCCCTCCCCCCAAAAAAAGAAACAAAGAAAAAGAAAAAAAAGGCAGACTTTTAACTACAGGGTTCTAACACAAGGTTACCTGAGGGGAGATGGGTGAAATAGGTGAAGTAGATTAAGAGTCCACATATCTTGGTTAGCAGTGAGTAATATATGGAATGCTGAATCATTGTATTCTTTAATGTTTATTTTTGAGAGAGAGAGAGAGAGAAAGCGAGAGCGAGAGCGAGCGCACACAAGTGGAGGAGGGGCAGAGTGAAGGAGAGACAGAATCCCAAGCAGGTGTGGCACCATCAGCTCAGAGCCCGATGCAGGGCTCAAACTCAGGAACCACAACATCATCACCTGAGCCAAGATCAAGAGATGGACACTTAACTGACTGTGCCACCACGGTGCCCCTGAATCATTGTATTGTACACCTGCAACTAATATAACCTTGTATATTAACTACCCAGAAATTAAAATTAAAAAAAATAAAGGTAAAAAAAGTTTAAATCACAGTTTACTACAACCATGAAGACAATATTAAAAAATAAAGAAAAAGAAAATGAATATTTAGCAAAATATCTCAATTTGAAATTACTAAGTATAAGATATCTCCTAATATGCTTTAGTTTTATGGAAAATTGGGGAGATTCATCTCATTAATGATAATCTTCAAGCATGAAATTAAGTTACAGTATTGGTCTGTTATGTATTGTAGTAAATTTTAGTAAGTTGTGATACATTTTAGAAATATGTGGAAATACTGGGAGGCCACTAACTCGTGTTAAATCAAGCAGACTGTCTATCCCACACTATCTTCGGGGATATAAAGTCACCGTGCTTCCATCTTCCAGTCAGTGTACAGCCATGCCTTGTTTCATTGCACTTTACAATTTTTACAGATTGAAGCTTTGTGCTGCATGAGCCAGTCCATGGGCACCATTTTCCCCAACATCATTTGCTCACTTTCTGTCTCTGTGTCACAATTTTGTAATTCTTGCAGAATTTTTAAAGTCATTGTTTTTCTATTTGTCATAGTCCTCTCTGATTAGCGTTGTAACAGTTTTAGGATGCCACAAAGTGGACTTGTAAAAGATGGCTAATAATTGATAAATGTGTGTGTTCTGACTGTTCTACCAGCCACTCCCTCAACTCTCTCTCTCTTCTTGAGCCTCCCTATTCCCTGGGACACTAGTATTGAAATTATGGAAATTAACAACACTACAGTGGCCTCCAAGCGGCCAAGGTAAAGAAAAAGTTGCACACCTCTCACCTTAAGTTAAAATCTAAAAATGACTAAGCTTAGTGAAGAAGACATGCTGAAAGCCAAAAGAGCCTGACAGCATGGTCTCTTGTGCCAAACAGCCAAATTCTGGTTGTAAAGGAAACCTTCTTGAAGGAAAGTAAAGACACCTGGTGGCTCAGTTGGTTTACTGCCCAACTCTTGATTTCTGCTCAGGTCATGATTCTGGGGTCTGTGTCCAGCTGGTGCTGAACATGGAGCCTGCTTAAAATTCTCTCTCTCCCTCTGACTCTCTCCCTCACTCTGCGTGCTCTAAAATTAAAAAAATAATAATAATAAATAAAAGTGCTACACCGGTAACCACACGGATGATAATAAAGTGAAATATACTTATTGCTTATATGGAGAAAGCTTTAGTGGTTTGGGATGAGATCAAGCCAGCTACAACATTCCCTTAAGCCAAAGCCTAATCCCCAGCAAGGCCCCAAATTTCTTCAATTCTGTGACAGCTGAGAAATGAGGAAGCTGAAGAAGAAAAGTATGAAATTACAAGAGTCTGATTCATGAGGTATAACGAAAGAAGTCATCTCTATAATATCAAAGTGCAAGGTGAGGTCGCAAGTGTTGACTTACAAGTCCTAGCAAGTTATCCAGAAGATCTAGCTAAGATAATGAGAGGAGGTAGCTATACCAAACAACAGACTTTCAATGTAGTCAAACAATCTTTGATTGAAAGAAGATACCATCTAGGACTTTCAATGCTGGAGAGGAGAAGTCAATCCCTGGCTTCAGAGTTTAAAGGACAGGCTGACTCTCTTGTTAGGGTGACTTTAAGTTGAAGTCAGTGCTCTCTTACCATTCTGAAAATCCTAGGGAATTTAAAGTTTATATGAAATATATGCAGTCTGTGCTCTATAAATGGAACGACAAAGCTTGGATGAGAGTACATCTGTTTACCGCATGGCTTAGTGAATATTTTAAACCCACTGTTGAGACCTACAGTCAGAAAAAAAGATGCCTTTTGAAATATTACTGCTCATTGAGAATGCAACTGGTCATTCAAGAGCTCTGTTGGAGATATACAATGGGATTGATGTTTTTATGCCTGCTAACACAACATCCATTCTGCAGCCCATAGATCAAGGAGTCATTTCAACTTTCAAGTCTTATTATTTAAGAAATACATCTTGTAAAGCTATAGCCTCTGCTATAAATAGTGATTCCTTTGATCAATCTGGGCATATCCATTGAAAACCTTCTGGAAAGGATTCACCATTCCAAATATCATTAAGAATATTCATGGTTCATGCAAAGATATAAAAAGCCAACATTAGGGGCACCTGGGTGGCTCAGTTGGTTGAGCGGCCAACTTCGGCTCAGGTCACGATCTCATGGTCTGTGAGTTCGAGCCCCACGTCAGGTTCTGTGCTGACAGCTCAGAGCCTGGAGTCTGTTTCAGATTCTGTGTCTCCCTCTCTCTCTGCCCTTCCCCTGCTCATGCTCTGTCTCTGTGTCTCTCAAAAATAAACAAACATTAAATTTTTTTTAAGAAAAGCCAACATTAATTGGAGTTTGGAAGAAGTTGATTCCAACCCTCATGGATGACTGCGGGCTTCAAGACTTAAGTGAAGGAAGTTAAGTGCAGATGTGGTGGAAATAGCAAGAGTTAGAATCAGAATTGGAGACTAAATATGACTGGATTGCTGAAATCTCATGATAAAACTTTAATGAATGAAGAGTTGCTTCTTACAGATGAGCAAAGAGAGCATTTTCTTGCAATAGAATGTACTTCTGGTGAAGATACTAGGAAACTGTTATAATGAGCATAGGATATAGAATACAACAAACTTAGTTGACAAAGCAGCAGCAGGATTTTAGAGAATTGACTCCGATTTTGAAACAAGTTCTGCTGTGAGTAAAATGCTATCAAATAACATCACATGGAATGGAGAAATAATTTGTGAAAGGAAGAGTCTATCAGTAAAACAAACTTCATTGTATTATTTTAAGAAATTACCAGTCACCTTAACTTTCAGCAACAACAACCCTGAGTCAGCAGTCAGCAATGTCAGAGCAAAACCTTCCGCCAGCAAAAATAAATAAATAAATAAAATTACAACTCCCTGAAAGCTTAGAAGATGGTTAGCATTTTTTAACCAATAAAATAATTTAATGAAGATATATACAGAGTTTTTTTTTAGACAGAATGCTATTATATACTTAATAGACTAGAGTGTAGCATAATTTTGTGTGCATTGAGCAATTAAAAAAATCATTTGATTTATTGTGATATTAGTTTTATTTCAGTGGTCTGGAATGAAACTTGCAATATCTCAAAGGTATGCCTGTAATAGGGATAATAAAAGCTACCTCAAAAGACTCTTGTGACAATTAAATATGTAAGGGTAGTAGAATAATGCTTGGCATATAATATATACTCAATAAATATATTATCCCAAGCAGATAAACTTTATTCAGCACTTCTTAAATGATTAACATGTGCCAGAGAATTGAGTTAAGAAAATAGGGTGTACGTAAGAAAAGTGGATGACGTAAGGTTGCATTTTTGCAGTACATCAGCAGGAACTTGATTTAAAGGGACATGAGGAAATGAGAGAAAGCAAAGATAATTTTCAGGTGTTGGCTTGATAATGGTATAATTTATTGAGAATGAGGGCATTTGGGGAAGAATAGGTTTCAGAGTCAAAATCAAGTTTGATTTGGTTTTATGTCAAATATATTAATCAAAGAGATGATGGCTGGATAAGCAAATTGGGGCTCAATACAGAGATCACTTTTAGAGAAATGGTTTTCTAGGGATCAATGAAATGATAAGTATTTAAAATAACGCCATCTAGATGGCAAGTATGCAGAAATTTTCATTGGCTTCCATCCTACTGCCACTACCCCACACTCTTCTTTTTTCCTTCTTTGTAATACAATAAATCTATCACTCTTGCTTCTAAAGCTGTAAACCAGCTTGTCCATTTCTATCTTGGTGTATGTTTCTAAAACAAAACAGGGCTCTCTTCAAAAGGATTTCTAGTGCCTGCTTGTAATCTTTGCTTCCTGTGTAGCGTGATTCAATGAGCTATGCCTAATTTCTTTATTTTTTTAAGTTTATTTATTTATTTTGAGAGAGATACAGACATTATGAGTGGGGAAGGGGCAGGGACAGAGGGGTAGAGAGAGAATCTCAAGCAGGCTCTGAGCTGTCATTGCAGAGCCCAATGTGGGTCTTGAACACACAAAGCCATGAGATCATGACCTGGGGTGATACCGAGAGAGTCAAAAGCTTAACTGACTGAGCCACCCAGGAGCCCCTATGCCGTGTTTCTATCATTAGAGTACAAAGCTCTTATGAGAAAGAAGATAATATATACTCATTTACCAGACTTTTTCTGATTAACATAGTACAACCAAAATATCTAAGTTAAACCCCTGCTGAATTTTTTTCTAAGCATTCTATTGTTCTCCTTAGGTCATTATATTGACTTTGTTTTTAGTTCCTTAATTTCTAGGTTACCACCTTGCTGATACAAATCATGATATTGATAGTTCTAAAATTCTCTTTGCATATATTTAAGTAAATATTTTAAATCATTGTTGGATGTAGGAATGTGTATTACTTAGTAAAATAGTGTGAACCCTCAGATCAAACTATAGAATTCAAATTTAGGAAATTAAACAAATCTCAAAAGGCCTTTTATAAAGTTCAACACTAACAAGAAATAAGCTATCAAGCCATGAAAAGACATGAGGGAAACTTAGATACAGGTTACTAAGTGAAATAAGCCAACCTGAAAAGACTACATATATACTATGTAATTCCAACTATACAGCGTAGTAGAAAAGGCAAAACTATGGAGACAATAAAAAGATCAGTAGTTCCCATGGTTCAGGGGACAAGGGGAGAGATTATTAGGTAGAGCACATAGCATTTTTAGGCCATGAAAATACCTGTATGATATTATAATAGAGAAGTGTCATTATAAATTTGTTCAAATCATGGAATGTGCAGCTCATAGAGTGAACCCTAAGGTAAACTAAGGACTTGGATTAATTATGTGTCACTGTAGGTTTATCATTGGTGAAAAAAAATGTACCATTCTGGTAACTGATGTTGAAAACAGGAGAGGTTATGATTGTGTGGAGAGGAGGGTATAAGAGAAACCTCTGTACTTTCCTCTGATTTTATTGTAAAACTTAACTTCTCCAAAAAACTATGTTTAAACATGTCTTTTATAGTAAATTATCCATTTAACCATGATTTGCAGCAGTGTTGCACTGGGAAATTTAATCTCATGAATTATATGTGTGTATTCTAAAGCCTTGTTGAAAAGTTTGGAAATACCACTCTGTATTCAACGTATGCTATGAATGTATTTTTTAAAGACATTTTTTTCTTTCCGTGTCTTTAGGCTACATATCGAAATCGAATTGTGAGCCAAAGTCTCAGTACAAGGGACAGAAAAGCAATGCATACTCCCACCGAGGACCGTTTTAGATACTCAGCAGCTGACCAGACAAGCCCCTACAAAAGTAAGACCTGTCAACTATCAAGCATATGTTTAAGTAATTTTTTGAAGGACAAGGAACTAGTGGAAGTTATCAAACACTCGAGAGGAACTTATGAAACCCTCACATCAGAGGTCACCCAGAATTTACGGGCCACTGGAGGGCAAAACTCTCTGAAGCCAACAGCTAAGACTGAAGGGCCCTCCGCCTTCTCAGAGAAACCAAAGGACCCAGCTGCTGTGGCCCGACAGCATTCAACCTTTACAGGAAGGTTTGGACAACCACCTAGAGGGCCAATCTCTTTACACATGTACAGCAGGAAGAATGTTTTTCTCCACCACAATTTACACACTGCGGAGCTGCAAACTCTAGGCCAGCAGGATGGATGATTAAATCACCCTATTCCTGTCTCTGGGTGGGGTAAGGATGGTTAGTGTTTCTCGTGCAGAGCTCACATTTAAATTGTCATATTCTTACTACTTTTTATTTTTAGTTATAAACAAAGAATTGTGCTTTTTGATTTTTAGAATGAGGGTTCAGGCATGTTAATTGAGCTAGGTTTAATAGCCTTGAAGACTTTATTATATATATGTATAATAAATGGGACCATCTTGTTGGTTTATATAGTCCATAATTTATCTTTATCAGTCACTGATCTGCATTAAAGTTTCAGAAGGTAATATCAAATAGCACTCTGTTCACTTAATGGTGTTACTGTGAAAATAGACGTGAGGAATAAATAGATAAAGGAACTGTAAAGAATTTTAAATTACATAGTTAATAGAAGAAGAAAAGAGGGATTTTAAAGTCTTATATTTGATGTGTATTTCTTTCAAGAATGAAGCTTGCTTGTATGTAACCTAGAGACACGTTTGTCTATTACATACATTCAAGCTTATCTTGCCATACTCTTAAGGGGGAAACGGCTATTTCTTTTATCCTTTAAATGTTTAGTTCACACTAGTTCACAAAGGATTTCAGACTGAGTAATTGCTATCCAAATAGAGAATGACAGCTCTGATCTTTGAAAAATTTTTGCTTTCCGTTTTGCTATGGATGTTGTAGTATGACATAACACAGTGAGGTGGTAAAGTTGACTGAATTTTGTCAAATGATGCATAAAGCATGACATGCTCTACTCTTTGAGTCACTGTCATGGCAATATCAGCATATTTTTTTAAAACCTGAAGGATGGAACATTCTAAGAAAACTATTTTATTTCACTTTACTTGTATTTTTTTAACATATTCACTTATTTTTAACATATTCACTTTACTTGTATTTTTTTAACATATTCACTTATTTTAACATATTCAGTTTTGCCCACTGTATATCAATGACTCAACATGAGTTGAGGAACAGAAAGTCAGTTTCTTGGTAACCCAGTATACACTATTCTGACAATTCAGTCATCTAGATTTAGAAGAAAAGGTAAAATATTTGTTAACTTTGGCAATTTGATCTTAGAAATAAATCTCTAACAGTAATGTTTAAAACTCATTTGAGAGGAAACACTTTTCTTCAACAAACATGGCCTGATATGTTTTATACTTAAGTGCACATGAGATAAATCAATAAATCTAAATAATTCCTTTATGTTTAATTAATAACAGAGCTGTATACAGCAGTAGAAATAAGTCAATAAATAAATAGTTTTAAAGCAGTAAGAATCAGGGCTGCAATTTTCTTATACAAAGGAAAAAGCTAGTAACTTTATCCACATTAGGCATAGTCCATGCAAATTGAAATTGTCATACCTACTGCATGATCTGTTTCCTTTGCATTCTCTGACAGACAGAGTCCATCAGCATGTACAAATGAAATGAAACAAGGGAAATTGAGATAGCAGTTTTAGCATGGCATCTGACTAATCTGCTTAAATTAAAGCTGTGTATGAAATGCATCTCTTAATACAAAAACGGATTTGAGCTCAATGCTTTGGGGAAAAGCCATTAAATTTCCCCCCAGCTTTAACTATTAAACTTTGATAATTTTTTACACCCTGATTAGAATTGGTAAGAGTAAAGAGTCTAGTGGAAATGCTATACTTTTAATTTTGATTTTTCCAAAGGAAGGCACATGTGCATCAAGTCAAATGTTTGCCAATGTTTTATTTCTTTGTGTGTTTGTAATTCTGCCAAGAGAACGATACACGCAGAAATTTGCTCGGCTTAATGAGACTGCTATCTAAAATTCCCACCATATTTTAGATGCTTAATATTCAAGCAGATATACATTCAGGGCTGGGCAATATTTAAGAAATGGTAGAGAAATTATCATTTTAATTATGGAACTCAACTTCTTTTCTCCTGAATGTTCATGTGTGTTACTAGAGTAATTGAAGTCTGTAAATAAATTAGCACGATACAATAATCAAGGATTTTTTCCCAGGATATGGAAGAACTATGTATCACAAATAATGTTTTTGATTTGGACTTTCGGAGTTTATAGTTTTGTTTTCTTGAAAGATAGACTTTTGAATTATGCTTTGTAAAAAATAGTCTATTTAAGAAAATCTGTCATTTAATAGACATTTTAAGAGACGTTTTAAACACTAGTATTTTCTTGAAAAATCTTTTTTAAAGCTGAAACATTCAAAAAGAAAACCTGGATTCAACAGTTCAATTTTAAAAGGAGGCGTATTTTTTGGAACTATCATCTTAAAGCTGTTTTGTATCAGTATTTTCAGCATTGTTATAATATTATTTGTAATACTAAGTGTAACTCAGGCCTGGAGAAGGTGTAAGCCCACTATGCTGATGTACATCAGTAACTGTAAAACAGAGGTCCTTTGTAAGTTCCTCTGGTGTATATATAGTAACTCAGAACAATGGCACGTGGGCATTCTTTCAGCAAACTGATTTCTTTGTACTAAAATCTCTAGTTTTCTAAGGCAGTTCCATGTATAAAAATGATTTATACATTTCTCCAAGGCGGTACATATCCAAAGACGTGACACCAGGGGGAAAAAGTGCTTGTTTTTCTGATGGAAGCAGTTGTCTTTTCTTTCCCTTCCTCTTTCTTCTGTGCATGTGTATGTGTAGCTAAGCCTAAGCAATCCTGTAAAATTTCTGCTGCAAATTGTCTCTTCTGAGTTTAGAATGTGTTTTAAAAGACACTTAAGAAGAGATATTCCTCGAGGAAAAGCTGTTTCCACCTGAAATAAACCGTTTCCATTTTTGTAATTGTCGGAACATGCAACTCTTTCTATGAACTCAATGATTTTTTTTAATAATTTTATACGCTAACAGAGTCACAGCAAAATTATGAATGATGTCTCCAACTATTTTTGCTTCTTTGGAGAACCATAGGCTTTGTGCAAATGACACCATAAAACTGTAGCTGCAATGCTAAAGGTATGAATCTACCGGTATCAGTATGCTCAGGGTAAGAACCTAGAGCCACACGTTTTCAACTTGTTTTTGTCACTTATGGATTGACTTATAAATAAAATAGCAAGCCTGTAGTCAACATTAAAAATTCGTAGACATGTCCATACTTCCCTAAGTTAAAACGTTTACAAATTTTCATTATTAAACTGAGTTTATAATCGCTGTTTTCCAACGTTTAATCCTAGCACATTGTCATTACTTCCCGAGTGTTACCGAATTCGAAAGAATTAATTGAATTCAAGGGAAATTTCACATTAAAAAATTTTTCCTTATGTGTGTTTAATAGAGATAATACCTTTCCCTCCAGAGGTTGATATTTTTAGATTATCATATATTTAAGGACTACATCCCCAAGATAATTAACCGCATTCCACTGGTCCTCCAGAAAACTTTCTTAGTAACTTACTTGTTGATGGAACAGTAAGAGGAGTTTATTGAGTGGCAAGTATTATTTCTCCACATCATCATCACCCTTCCCATTATATCAAGAAGTACTAACACTTGGAATATAGGAAATAATCTTTTACTTATAATCGTATAATCTCAATTTTGTCCCACCTTTTCACTTTCAGAATTATACGTTCTGCGTATCTAGAGAACTAGAAAGTCCTTCAAAGCAGCCCTTTCAACTCTATGTGGTTCAAAGTAGAAAAAGAATGAGGAATATCTAAAGGTGCTGTCTGTGACTAAATCACATCCTCCATGGTGGAGGCTTTTCCCTGGGTGATATAGATCTGTTTAAATGCAGTACTGATTCACTTATATCAAGATGTTTTTCACATTCTGGGAGTAGACTCTAGGCATTATTAACAGGTCTTTTACGTTTTTGTTTGTTTGCTTGTTTGTTTTGTACAAGAAACAGGTCAATCATACATTATATATTCTTTGGAAATTTATACCTCCTGGAATTTAAACTTTTTTTTTTTTCTTGTTCATAAACTTTTTTTTTCCTTGTACATTTTCCATAAGCTAACTTTGTCATGCCAACTCTAGGCTATATCTCAACACATGGCAGGGATCATAGAAAATATAAACTGTTTGAGGTCTTATACAAAGCAAAATTACAATATGGTAGAAGAGCAAACAGCCAATTATCAACCAACCAAAGAAACCTGCTCCTCTAACATACACTTTCACCAAATTTTTATTTTTCAAATCTTAATCTGTGCCAAGTTCTTTCACCAACAGTCAGAACCACAAACATAGCCATCAACTATTTACAATAAATTTGATCTTGTTCAGAACCCACGTAGAATAGGATGAAAACAAAAGTCAAAGATACACCTTCCAGTTGGTTACATATGGAAAAGTACGAAGGCAGGATACCCTATTTTAGACTTGGGAGAGTTCCCCACAAAGTTGTAACACAATTAAAAATTCCTAATACAGAGTGGGTTTTCCCGCCTGAATAAGTGATCTAGAATGTGGTTATTTTCTAGGGAAGTCTCAATCCAGTCCCTTTAACTTTACCAGTTTAATCTAACAAACATACCTTTTCTTCCTGGATAATATTCAAGAAAAGGAGCTTCTACATCTTAACATCCTTTCCAAGCATTACCTCATTACTTTTGTAAGCTCAGTTTATATAACAAAAGACTATAGACCGGTTGGCTTAAACAACAGACATTTCCTATAGTTCTGGAAGCTGGCAAGTCTAACATCAAAGTGCTAGCAGTTTCAGTTCCTGGCTTGCATAAAACTGTTTCATTCTCGCTATGTCCTCCTCTTTCAAGGCCACTAACCCCATCACATGGCCCCGCCATCATCTAAACCTAATTATTTCCCCCCCAATACCATCATGTTGGGGTTCAGGTTTCAAAATATGGCTTTTGGGGGTACACAAAGATCCACTCCATAGCATTAATTTTCAGCTTACAACAACCTAGTGAGGTTGCTATTGTTTTATTCATGTCATAGATGACAAAAAAGGTAGGTAAATTCCTAATTACCTACAGCATATATATTTAACTGATTTCCATAATCCTAGATCTTTCCATTTATACTATGCTTACCTCAAGAGTAGACTCCCTCCCAAGAAAGCACAGTGATCAAATATACGCTCAATCTCATTTACTCTTAAAATTCCATTTGTATTGCCAGGGAAGAAAATCTGAGCAATGGTCTATTTTAGCAAAAAAGCTACTCATTCGGAAGCATTTTTGTAACAATTATTGATGTTTAAATCAATAAATATAGAATCCCGAAAGGAAAGTACTTACTGTATTTAAAGTTTACTTCCTAGAAAATCTGACATCCTAAATTTCTTTTCTTGAAGGCAATTGGAAATAATACTGACATAATTTCATGTTGTATATTTTTGAAAATAGAGGGGCAATGAAGTATCTAACAAAAGGAAAACATACAGTAGATGAAAAATAATGCTGTTTTCATATTATCTTATTTATTTCCTTCATTTTGTGAGGATATTGATATAGATATCATTGAATTTGATACTTTTGTGTTCCTTATAGACACCTAAAAACAAGATCTTTACAAATTAGTTTGGATATTTCTACACAGGGACAGAAATTACAGCTGATTAAAAGTTTCTTAAGTATTTGGATGGAATTGAAATAAAATGGGAAATGCAAAATTATTCATCCTGAATTTTTAAATAAAATATGTTTTATAATCCTATACCCCTAAATTAATTTCTAAATAAAATATAATTTATCAGTAATCATATCTTTGAAAATCTTGTTTTCAGGAATCCAAAAGAATTTGAATATTAACTAGACACTATATTTAAAGGGGAAAAAACCTATTTGATGTATTCTAATGTACATGGATCTGAGATTAACAACATTATTTTCTATTCTCTAAAAATTTAGTAAGATAATAATAGCAAATTACTCTGGAAATTATAATTTTCAGTAATATTGAATGCCATAGTATAATTTATTTTGTGGCTCTTGATTCCCCAATAAGGGAATGTAATTTTATTTAATGGAAATTTCACCATTTGACTACTATTTGGAGAAAAAAATTGATACACTTAAGTGTGATTAGAAAAATATGCATAATTCCTGTGCAAAATAAAATTTAAAACAAGCATGTTGTGTGGTACCTGACTACTTTCATCATAACATTAATTTGTTTTGAATCTGTCTTGGTGATAGTGTGAATACATGTGGAAATGAATCTATGCATAAAGCAATGTGATTTCTAGGTCCTTGAAAGCTGTGATGATTGGGAAGAGGCAAATCAGCCACTTATGTTATCAGCCAGTTGACATGATTTCTATTTCCATTTTCTTTGCCACTGAGCTTTTCTTAGCTTCTGATATGCAGTCATAATGTGCACTAGCCCAGGGACCCTTGAGAGATTATGATGCTATCATTTCATTTCAATGTCTATGTGGAATCTTTTCATTCTGTTTATACTCATGATCTCCATTTTTTTACAACTGGTCACAGTTCAAAATTTATCTTAAAATGTTTTGACTTTATAATTTACAAAACCTTGTTTTGTTTATCAATTCTGTGTGTTTTGTAACAACACAAAAAATACAAATCTTCTATATTCTGTCTCTGTTTCTCTCCCTCACTCACACTCTGTCTCTCTCTCTCACACACACTTTTCTAAAATGGCTGGAAGATGAATGATTCAGAACATTTGAAACAGTGCATGAGGACGTACGCATTTGGCACCCATACCAGCCAATACGGAAGAACATGCATTAAAAATTCTGTGGCAATGCCTTGAAAGCATACCCTAACGTTATACATTTAAACTTATCAGGTGTTCTCTACAACCTTACAACTTCAGAGTAAATGGTACTCTTCTGTTTTATGCTTTTATATAATGTGATTTCAAAAAGCTGAAATGAAACTAGATTTATTTTATAACCTATATGTAATATGACCTTATGGTTTAAGACTCAATCCATTTTCCTGACCACAGGAAGAATTTTTCTTTGATTCTGCACTCTATTTTCTATAAAAAATGTCAAGGAGAACTGTATTGATTATTTTTTATTAAATTACTGAAGGTATTAAATTTTAGGAGTTATTTTGAAGACTTTATGAGACTTTATACACTCTACTTCTACATTCTGTTGGTAATCATTACAAACCTTTTCATTTTGGTTACGATCAATCAGCACTTTCTTGTGGATGAATTATATAGCTATCTCTTTAAAATTTCAATTGAAAATAATCATTTAAACATTTTTAAAATGGGATATTTATGTGTATAGTGCTTATTACTTCTACATTCTTTCAAATATTCTCATTTTTAATCTTATTTTAAATGGCTCTTATACATCTCCTTTCATTTCATGGTTATTATCTCTCTAATGTAAAATGCTTTGCCATTTGTAGAGATATTATCAGTAGAACAGGCATCGCAGAATAAAATGTATGGAAGTGACACAAGTGAATATCATGGCTTAAGATTTAAAAATTGAACTACATTTCAGAAGATGGCTGTGACAATTGGAACCAGTCTTAATAAAGAAAGTTAACTTCAGCTAATAATTCAGCCAAGTGTAACTGTGCTTTAGTTTTATTTATACATACCCTTCCAGAATTTCACAATAGGAGAGGATTGACTTATTTACAAGTGTTATTTATAGTTCACTGATAATCATATGACCAAAACAAAACCAAAGCAAATTAAAGTGATATTAGAAGATACATTTATATGTTGTGATTTTCTGCTAGGGTGCTAGGGTTTGAGTTTTGTTTTTTCCTTCATGAGTTCTTCTACATGACAAAGGAA
The DNA here is from genome assembly GCA_030068075.1 of Paguma larvata. Lineage (NCBI taxonomy): Eukaryota > Metazoa > Chordata > Mammalia > Carnivora > Viverridae > Paguma > Paguma larvata. The sequence goes on along the minus strand of CM057823.1, from coordinate 122,886,739 downwards.
ATATTTAAATAAAGGTTAACTTTTAAATAGAAACCACATTAAAGTATTATTAGAGGTGCCTGGGTGGCTCAGTTAAACGTCCAACTCTTGATTTCAGCTCAGGTCATGACCACACAGTTTGTGAGATTAAGCCTCACATTGGACTCTGTGCTGAGCCTGCTTAGGATTCTGTCTATCCCTCTCTCTCTGCCCCTTCCCTGCTCATACTCTCTCTCTCTCTCTCCTTCAAAATAAGTAAAAACTTTAAAAAAAATAAAAGTAAAGTATTCTTAACTCTTCTGCTACAGTTTGCACTCTACATTTTATATTTTCTATGGAGGAGAACTGGATAGAAAAAAAGAATAGACATATAAATTCAATCTCAAATTCTGGTGAACAGTGAAATCTAACTATATCCTGGAAATTTGCACTGATGCCATGTTGCAACTGGCTGATTTTAATGAGTCTGTAATGGATATATTAGGTCAGAGGCTAAGAGTTTTATCCTTACACCAACAGAAGATTCACAACTGTGTCCTAACAACTTTTAAATCCAAATAACATTTAACATAAGTAAAAGTGATAAAAAATGTGGCAATTTCTTAAAAAAACATAATCACTGTTTTTCAAATTCCTGAATTAGAATATTTTTTGTTGAAGAAACTATGGCTAATCTGCCAAGATGTCCATGTTGGTAACAACTACAAATTTAAAGATTTCTTACAATATATTGAAGGATTGCTTCTACTAGGTGAGAATTCCTGTACTGCTTGCCTCTGTCAAAACCTATGAACCCAAGAGCACTGATGACGATGACGATGATGATGATGATGATGGTGGTGATGGTGGTGATGGTGGTGATGGTGGTGATGGTGGTGAGGATGACGATTAAACAAATAAACAAACAAAAGACCAAAAAATCCCACAACTTTTCTTCTTGAGAGAAAGCTCTAGGAAAATATCATCAGAAATTCTGTAATATCTGGGATTTTCAGATTCTTCTTTGAATTTTTTTTATGATCCCATGATCCAAACATTGCTTTGATAAAAGATGAAGTCATACAAAGACTCTGAAATTCATGTATTCATAAAAATATTTTTTTTAAAGACTGGAAACTTTACCTTTAGTGTCTGGTTCATAGGCTACTGTATCAGATTTTACTCAATGTTTATCTCGCTGAAGATGAGATTGTGTCCTGGCATGGTGAGTTTGCTACATTAATAAAAAATCTTTCAAACTTTCACAGAACTATTTATTTTTTAGTATATTTAAAACCCCTCCCACACACATACTTCCTGTGCTGTGCCACTTCATTATTAAAAACAAAATTCATCAGAATGCTTGGTGAAATTTCATAAATTCATTGACTTTCAATACTAATATATTATGATGAAAAGAAATATTTTTGATAACAGAGATGGGAGAAAAATGTCATCTGTTGAACATTTGAGGGTATAACATGTGGAAAATAGGAAATAGACACAAATGGCTGAAGTCTTTGCTATTTTTTTATTATAAAGAGTCAAGATGTTACAATTATTTGTCTCCTATATTCCCTTAATGATATAGCAGTCTTATTAATTACCTCCAAGTAAGCTTTCTCTCAATGTGTGCATGAAAGTCTTAAAGCTTATATTAATAGATTCTCAATTTTCCACTGAAAGTTCTGATGTCAAAAGACCTCCTCCATGCTTTGGGTAGGTTAAAAAATATATAAGATTTAAAATAAATAGGGTTGCATTAATTCAGAAGAATTATTTACACTTAAACACCTTTGTTTTTAAATTAAGGAGAATTTTTATATTCCCGAATAAAACCATTCTGTTAATTTTATTACATTATATGCATGAGCAGCTTTGTTCATGCATATGCAAGCCACCTCTATGTTGAATCTCTACCATCTGCCAAATTGTGTGCTCTGCAGTTAGGATGTAAAGACAAATGATAATTTTCCTATACTCAAGGAATTTAGATAGATGTTCACTTAGTCACATAAAAAGAGTAGCTAGCAGCCCTGTCTGGTGGCCTGAAATGACTATTAATTTCAGTAATGCCTAACAATTACTGACTGATGTTCTGGAAATGCAAGCCCTATTCTAAATACATGACATGGCTTTTTAAAATTGAATCCTCACAATAAGCCTAGTGGTAAATATCCATATTATTATTCCTCTTTTACCCTGGAGAACACTAATATTAGGAATTTGTCCCAAGTCACAGAGCCAATAAGAGGCTCAGATGGATACTCTGACAGTGCTGTTCTATATACACAAAGAGAAAAATGATTTCTTCAAGAGTTATTAAGAAGGGTTTCTAAATAATCTAAGCAGTCATCTTATATTTGAGAGGTTTGAGATAGGAAAATAGGATCATTGTAAGCTATTCTAGTACTAGTTTACATATGCAGGATGGAAAAAATGGACCTTGAATACAGACTTTGGAGTAAGAAATAACTCCAGATCTTGGCTGCATAACTTACTGGTTATATTGATTTGGCAAAATTGAATTCTGTATATCAGAATCTTTTCACATGTGACAATGTGGCTGATGATTTTCTTTTAATTTTTTTAATGTTTATTTGTTTTTGAGAGAGAGAGAGACAGAGCGTGAATGGGGGAGGGGCAGAGAGAGAGGAAGACAGAATTTGAAGCAGTCTCTTGGGTTTGAGTTTCCTGCACAGAATCTGCGTGGGACTCAAACCCGCAGACAAGACGCTGAAATCATGACCTAAGCCGAAGTTGGACTCTTAACCGACTAAGCCACCCAGGTGCCCCCAAAAAGATTTTTTAAAAGAATAAATTAGAGAATATGTGTGAAAAAACTTATCATCATAGCTCTTATATATCATTTAAAATCCTTTTAATTAATTTTGTCTCTGTAATTATCCTACAAAATTTACATGGATTCTTGGGCAGTTAGAAAATCACTTGATTTTGGAAAATCTTGCAAAGCTGCTTACCAGGGACTAGATTTCTTTATGTCTTTGGAATATCACCACTATAAATAAATGTACTCTCAAAATAACTCCTGGAAGTAATTAAGTGATTTCCTAATACATTTTCTTAAGATGTGGTTCACAGGAGTGAAAGGAGAGAGGGGTTAGGGCTGTAGTCAAAGGACAAATTCACTTACAATTAAACCTTACTACTTAGTATTAAAAAGATGCAAATTTTTACCACATTTGCAAGGAGCAGGTAATGCCCAAATTATATAATTATTCTATAATATTGAAAAAATCCAAAGCTACATGTACAATTTATAAAATTGTCATAAACCTGTTTCCAATAAAGACAATATAGACACATTTCACTTATGAACAAAAAGAAAAATGAATATCATAGACCCTTTTTGTAATGAACATAGGAGAAATAATTGTAAATATTAGACAACTAAACCATCCCAAGCAAAATTTATCATAATCGTATAGGGTTCATATAAAATTGGAAGACTATCTGTTTCAACTCCTACTTTTAAAAATTGGAAATTAGCTATTCCAATTTATACCACAAGGAAAGCTAAACAAACTGATAGCCAATGGTTTTTATTAGCCCATGGCAAGAAAACTAGTTGCAAGGCAAACAGGAACCCTGACATATACAAATAGTAAATCTAGAGTCACAGCCAAAAATCAGTTTACCCAGGGCAGACACCACTGGAGAGAGAAACTGATACCATTTAAATGGTAATTTTAATTAATTGCAGGAGTTTGAGTGCAGACTAACATTATGAAAGAAACTAATAGGATGATAGCTTTGGGCAAACCTCACACTTTCATGGATTTCATCTTCAGAAAATCTACCAAGTACTTGTGGTGAAGATCCAAGAATTATCTACTTGGAGTTCTGGCTGGAGAGAAGAAGAATCACTAGGAAATATGGCCAGAGCATTTTCCCTAACAAAAGCCCACTTTCCAGGGAAAAGACTACTAGAAATTTATACCATCTGTGGGAAGGGCATCTCTTCCACTTCAGTTGCCTGTAGCTTTTCTGTCTTACTTGAGGGACGGGGAGAAGCTAAGAAATTCACGTAAAGGTCACGGCCCAGGGACGAAGGACTGAGATTGCATCATAAGATTATAGAAGCCCCCCACCCCCCACTATTTGCCACTGTATCAATAGGGCTCCAATAGAAAAGTACATTGCAGTTGCAAGATGTAGACTCTCAGAAGAGAAGTAGTTAAGGAAGCCAAAGTCAACAAATGAGACAAAAACTAAAGGAATTTTAAGGCTGTGGCACTTATAGCTATAGAAAAACTAAATATAGGAAATTTTAGCTAGATTAATCTAAAACTTAACACTGTCTCAACTCTAATTATCCAATAAATCAGTTTGAGGTTTTAGTCAGTTTGAACTGCTATAACAAAAGGCCTTAATATAAGAGTTTAATCCAAAGCAGAAACTTATCTCTCACAGTTCTGGATTTTGAAAGTGTGAGTTTATGGTGTCAGCATGATTGAGTTCTGGTTAGAGCTTTCTTCCTGTTTGCAGGTGGTTGACTTCTGGTATTCTCACATGGTGGAGAGAACAAGAAAACCTTCTAGGGTCTGTTTTATAAGGGCACTAATCCCATTCATGGGAACTCTACTCTCATGCCTTAATCCCTTCCCACAGTTCCCCCCTTCCTAAAACCATCACATTGGGAGTAGGACTTTCATCATATGAATGGGGAGAAGCACGAACATTCGGTCCTTAATATTTAGCTCTCAACCAAAAATTAGAAGGCAAACAACAACAACAACAGTCTGAAGAAACAAAAAATCATGAGACTCAGTTATAACACTGATTTTTGAATCATCAGTCAATTTTAACTATGATTAATATCTTGAGGGAGCTAATGAGAAAAGTAGACAACCTTCAAGAACAGATAGATAATTTAAGCAGAGATATGGAAGCCACATTCACCCTGTCTAGTAACCCTAACTAGAGCATCCAAGCAACTGTGAAGCCCAATCCTACAGCTTCACTTGGGCAGGGAACCAGGCCAGCAGCCCTATCCACTTATTCTCAACCAGTGGCATATGCCACAATCCTGACTTCAGAGCTTAAACACTTGACTCACCCCAAAATAGACCCTAATAGCAGGACCTACATACCCAAGGGCATTAATTACCAACAGATATATCCAGCATTCCAAACTGAGCTGACTGGTGAGCTGTTTCTGCCAAAGTGAACCTGCAAATTCTGAAAAAAGAGACAACTTACCCAAATGCCCAAATATCATTGTAAGAAATCAAGGATTATGAAAACTCAGGTAAATATGATTACCACCAAAGGAAACTAATAAAGTTTTAATAACTGATCTTAAAGAAATGGAGATATGTCAGGCCCCCCCCCCAAAAAAAAGTCAGAACAGATAGACATTAGCATCATGTTTTCACAAATCATTTCTTTTTTATCTCTCCTTCAATTTATAATACCAGACATCCATAGCAAAAAATTAAAAATAAATAAAAATAAAGCACTTCCGCACAGCACAGCAGGATACCTGAGAGATCCATTCATCTGTGCACCTAAAAGTGGGTAGATTGGACTTCAGAGAAGCAGAACCAGGGGAGTGGTGGCAGAGGAGGTGGCAGTGGCAGCAGTGGGCCAGTATAGTCTTTCTGGCTGAGGAAGTTTAGGGAGAAAGTGGTGCATGGGTTTTACTCAGTTGCACGTGTTCCTACTGGAGGGACCATTGCTCTGAGGAGACATTGCAATGATTGGGGTGGGGGTGGGGGGAAAGAAAAGGGAAGAAGATAAAGAGAACAGAAGGAATAGGCTTCCTGCTGTCTGACCCAGGATTCTGGTAATAGGACCACCCACAGACATCTGGGACTCCTGACTTGAGTATCCCCCTACATGGCTGTGGACTCAGCCAAAGCCCCAAGTGCTCAGCACAGAGCTTCCCCAACTCTGCCACTATCCTGATCTCTGTACCAGTTTTTATACACATTCTCAACCTTAGTGGCTAGCCAGTTCTTGTAAGAGAAACCAAAAATTTATGCTATATCACCACCTTATGGAAAAACAAAGGAAGGCTCCTAATTACCAACATGTAGAACTGTTAGAATTAATGTAAACAAAGCCTTACCTTAATAAAAATATGTTCACTATTTCTAACGTATTAGCAGAGACACTTTTAATCAAACACTATGCAAAGTTATAGTATCACAAGAAAGTGACAGTTTTCTAATAACTAAATCCAAAGACACAAAATATTGCACTCTAATAAATAATTCAAAATAGCTGGTACAAAAGAAATACAATGAGCTACAGGAAAACTCATAAAGGCAATTCAATGATCTCAGGAATAGAATTGACAAACAGAAGGAGTACTTCAATAAAGAGATTGAAATTCTAAAAAAAAACAGAAATGCTAGAGCTGGAAAACTCAATAAATAAGATGAAGAATCCATTAGAAAGCATTGGAAATAGAGCAGATCAGATGGAAGAGAGAATAAGTAAACTTGAGGACAGGAATACAGAAATATTTCAGGAAGCAAAGGGAGAGAAAATTAAGATTTTTAAAAGCAAAGAAACTCTATTATAATTATCTGACTCCATTAGATGAGCCAAAACAAGATTCATGGGTATAAAAGAGGAAAAGAGGGAGAAGGGAGCAGAGAGCATATTTAAAGAAATAATAGCTGAGAACTTCCCAAACCTGGGGAAGAAACTGAATATAGAAGTCCATGAAGCTAATAGAACACCTTATTATCTCATGATCAAAAAGCCCTTGTGTTTTAACACAATATATTAAAACTATTATAAGTCAATAATACAGAAAGAATTTTAAGGGCAGCATGGGGGGGAAAAGACAGTATTCTACAATAGGCTATTGGCAGATTTCTCAGCAGAAATTCTAATGCCAGGAAACAGTGGAATGACATATTCAGAGTATTGAAAGATTAAATATTACCAGCCAATAAAATTATATCCATAAGTTATCCTTCAGATCTGAAGGAGAAATAAATATTTTTCCAGACAAACAAAACTAGGGGAGTTCACCACCACTTGAGTTGCCTTACCAGAATGTTGAAAGGAGTTATTCAAGCTGAAACAAAAGGACAGATATACACAGGACTCTGATTATGTCGTAATCAATTAGAATTCCATAATTCTTTTTTTTTTTAGAACAGCATATTAAACTCTTTTTGTTTTAAAAGTCTATTTAATTTGAGAGAGAGAGAGAGAGAGATAGAGAGAGTCCCAAGCAGGGTACACACTGTCAACGTAGAGGTCAATGCAGGGCTCAAACCTATGAACCACGAGATCATGACCTGAGCTGAAGTCGGATGCTTAACCAACTGAGGCCCCCAGGTGCTTCTTAAACTCTTAACTATAGCATAAAGATTAAAGAAAAAGATCATTAAAATAACTATAGCTACTATAACTTGGTAACAAAATCAAAGCATAAAAAGACAGAATTTATGACATCAAAAATATAAAAGAAATAGAGTAAAAATGTTGATCCTTTGTAGACAGATTAAGGTGAATTACTCTCAGACAAAAAAGCACTATTTCTTAAATTTTATTTTTATATATTTAAATCTATTTTTGAAAAGCTACTGCCTAATCAAGGGGTGTTTTATGTACACCCCATAATAATCACAAAGAAAATATCTAGAAAAGAGACAGAAAACATAAAAAAGAGACTAAGAAAATCACCATGAAAACTACGAGCTTATAAAGGTAGATGGTAACAGGAGGGAAGAGAAACAGTGATGAGACAAAGTAACCAGAAATCAAGAGATAAAATGGCAAGAGTTAATTCTCCTTATCAATAATCACCCCAAGCATAAATGAACTGAACTCACTAATCAAAAGGTACAGAATGGCTGGATGGATTAAAGAGCAAGAGTTTGGTATCTACAGCAGACTCATGTTTGCTCTAAAGACACAGACAGGCTTAATATGAGAGAATGGAATATTTCAAGTAGATTGAAACCAAACGATAGCAGGTATAGCATTACTTATATCAGACAAGCTACACTTCAAGCCAAAAAGTATAACAAAGAGAAGGTCATTGCATAATGGATAAAGTGGCCAATTGCAGCGGACCAGCCGTCACAGAATCGAACGGTTCCTGATAGGGGGGTGAGGATGAACTGATACACAAGGCACAGTTGTTAAGCCAGCCCTCCCAAGCATCACCAGCCCTGAGTTTATTTTCACTCGGGTATTTATCCACAATCTGAGGGTGGTGTACGTGCAAGGCATGTCTCCTACCACAAGTTTTCAGCATGACGTTATCCAGGCAAAATGTATTTTGCTATATCAAACTTTACAAAGGCATTCCGAACCTCCCCACACGACCTGGCTGCGGTCCCGACTCCAGGACAAAGGCTGCGCTCAAGGCCTCTGGCTCCCAACACCGCTCAAGGCCTCTGGCTCTCAACCTCTTCTCAAGGTCTCTGGCTCTCAACCTCTCTCAAGGCCTCCGGCTCCCAACAGCCAATAATTCAAGAAGATATAAAAATCATAAATAGTCAGTATTTCAACACACAAAAACTGAAATATAATAAGCAAGCACTAACAGATCTTAAGGAAGAAATAGACAGCAGTAAAATAATCATAGTGGACTTCAATACCACACTATCAGCAATGGATAGATTATCCAGACAGAAAGTTAACATGAAAATATTGGAATTGAACTACGCTTCAGAACAAATGCACTTAATAAACATATCCAGAACATTCCATCCAACAGAAAGAGAATACGGGTTCTTCTCAAGTAAACATAGAACATTCTTAAAGATAGATCATTTAATAGGGCACAAAGAAATTTTTTTGCAAATTTAAGAAGATTGATATCATAAAATCTTTTCTGATAATGGTATGAAACCATATGAAATCAAGAGAAAAGTGAGAAGAACAACAGATATGTTGAAACTAAACTAGCCAAGACACTTTTCTTTATTTTTTTTTTTATTTTTTTAATGTTTATTGGAGTGCAAGTAGGGGAGGGACAGAGAGAGAGGGAGACACAGAATCCGAAGCAGGATCCAGGCTCCACGCTGTCATCACAGAGCCAGATGCGGGGCTTGAACCCACGGACTGTAAGATCATGACCTGAACTGAAGTCGGATGCTTAACCTACTGAGCTACCTAGTTTCCCCGCCAAGACACTTCTAAAACAACCAATAGGTCAAAGAAGAAATCAACAAGAAAATAAATTTATCTTGAAACAAATAAAAATACAACATATCAAATATTGTGGGATGCAGGAAAAGCAGTTCTGAGAGGAAATTTTATAGCAGTAAATGCATGTAAGAAATTAGAAAGATTGCAAACAACCTGAGTACACCCAAAGGAACTAGAAAAAAAGAGCGAAAAGTCCCAAGTTAATAAATGTAGGAAAATATTAAAGATCGGAGTGAAAATAAATGAAATAGAGACCAGAAAAAAAGAACAATAAAAAGAATCAAACTATAAATTGGTTCTCAATAAAAGATTAAAAATATTAGAAAACCTTTGACTAGACTATAAGAGGGGAGAGAAGATTCAAATACAATTAGAAATGAAAGTGGAGACTTTACATATAATAAATAATAGAATCATGAGACTACTATGAATTATTATAAACAAATGACATAACTCTTGAAAAAATATATACGTTTCTAGAAATACACAACCTATCAAAACTGAATCAAGGAGAAACAGAAAATCACCACAGATTAATAACAAGAATGTGAATCCATAATAAAAACAATCGCAACACAGAATATTCCAGGACTAGACTGCTTCACTGGAGAATTCTACCGAACATTTGAAAAGGAATTCTCCTCAAACTCTTCCAAAATATCAAGAAGCAGGGAATACCTCTAAACTCATTTTACAAACTCAGCATTACCTTGATATCAACCAAATAAGCACTTCACAAGAAAGAAAACTATAGACCAATATTGTTGATAAATATAGATGCAAAAATTTTCAATATTCAAGACCACATTAAAATTTAAAAACTGGGTGCTTGGGTGACTCAGTTGGTTAAGTGTGCAATTTCAGCTCAGGTCATGATCTCATGGCTTGTGGGTTTGAGCCCCACGTCAGGGTCTGTGCTCCAGAGCCTGGAGCCCACTTTGAATTCTGTTTCCCACTCTCTCTAACTCCTTCCCCCACTCACTCACTCTCTCTCTGTTTTAAAAATAAACACAAAAAAATTAAAATTCAAGAACACATTAAAAATTATATGCCCTGGGGCGCCTGGGTGGCTCAGTTGGTTAGGCGGCTGACTTCAGCTCGGGTCATGATCTCACAGTCCGTGAGTTCGAGCCCCGCGTCGGGCTCTGTGCTGACAGCTCAGAGCCTGGAGCCTGCTTCAGATTCTGTATCTCCCTCTCTCTCTGCCCTTCCCCTGCTCACGCTCTGCCTCTATGTCTCTCAAGAATAAAATAAATGTTAAAAAAAAATTAAAAAAAAATTATGTGCCCTAACCAAGTGGGGTTTATCCCCAGGATGCTGGGTGGTTCTGCATACTGAAATCAATAATATAATACAGCATTGTCAGTAAAATTAAAAATATAAATCGCTTGATCATCTCAGTAGACACAGAAAAAGTATATGACAAAATACATTATTTTATGATAAAAACACTTAAAAATTGGGTATAGAAGAAATATATATCGACATAATAAAGGTAAAACAACTAACATTATAGTAAATGGAGAGAAATTGAAAGTATTTTCTCTAAGAACAGGAACAAGACAAGGATGTCTATTCTCAATACTCCTATTCAATATAGTACTGGATGTCCTAATGAGAAGAATTAGGCAAAATTAAGAAAAGGGCTCCAGATCAGAAAGAAAAAAGCAAAAATGTTGCTATTTGCTCATCAATATTGATCTTGACAATAATTTTTCAGGCACAACCTCAAAAGCATAAACAATGAGAGTAAAAATGAGCAAATGAGACTACGTCAAACATAAAGCTTCTGTAAGCAAAGAAATAATTAAAAAAAAATGAAAAGACAACCTATAGCATAGGAAAAAGTTTTTACAAGCAATATGTCAAATAAAGGACTGATATCCAAAATAAAGAACTTATACAATAATAAAAAGCAAAAATCTGATTTAAAATGGCAGAACTAAATAGACATTTTTCCAAAGAGGAAATCAAAATGGTCAATGAGAACATGAAAAGAAGCTCAATATTAAGCAAGAAGACAAGAAACAACAGGTGTTGGCAAGGAGGTAGTGAAAGGGGAACTCATGTACACTTTTGGCAGGAATATGAATTAGTCCAACCAATACTGAAAATGATATGTTGTTTCCTCAAAAAATTAAAAGTAGATCTACCATACATCTAGCAATTCCACTTCTGGGTATATAACCCAAGGAAATAAAATCAAGACTTGAATGAGAGATATGTACTTCCATGTTTATTGCCTCATTATTCACAATAGCCAAGATATGGAAACAACCCAAATCTCCATCAATGGATAGATGGACTAAAAGGATCTGGCACATATACACAATGAAATATTATTTAACCAAGACAAAGGAGATATTCTTCTATTTATGGTAGCATAAATAGACCTTGAGCACATTGTGCTAAGCAAAATAAGTCTGAAAGAAAAAGGCAAGTACTGTATGATAACATTTATATGTGGATCTAAAAAAACAAAAAACAAAAAAACAGAGTATGCTGGTTACCAGCAGATGAAGGAGATAAACTTGTAGCAAGTACTAAATAAGCCATAGAGGTCTAATGCACAGTGCAATGAATAAAGATAATAATATACTTAATAATGAAATGTGATAAAATATCACAATAGCAATGCTATAGTATATAAATTTATCAAAGTAAAATTCCATACACCTTAAACCTATACAATGTTACATGCCAAATTTATTTAATAAAAAATATATAATAAATTGATTTGGAATAATCCTCTTTAAAATTTGTGAGTTACAAGAATAAACGGGCAACTAAATGAAATAAGGAAAACAATGCATTCACAAAATGAAAAAATTGACAAATAAAAACCTTAAAAAAAGAAAGAAATCCTAGAACCAAAAAATATAACTCTACTGAAGAATTCCTTAGAGAACACCAATAGTGGACTTGATCATGGGGAAGATTCAGAGATCCAGGAGATAGGACAATTGAAATTAACCAGTCAGGGAAACAAAAAGAGAAAAGAATAAAAGAAAGAGTAAAGAAAATCTATGGGAATTATTTGACACAACTAAAATAAATATTCGCATTATCAGAGTTTCAGAAGGAGAATAGAAAGGGACAGAAAGTATATTTAAACCCATTATGGTTGAACACTTTCAAAACATGGGGAGAGAAGTATACATCTACATACAAAAGGTCAAAAAGACCTAAAATAGGTTAAACCCAAATAGGGTTACATCAAGACACATTAAAATTCAATTGCAAATATCAAATAGTGAGCAAAATAATACTGAGTAGTTACAGATAAAGAAACCTGCATAAGGTCATTGGGGTATTTCTCAACAGAAACTTTTGGTGGCAGAAAATAATAGGATGACATATTCCAAATATTGGAGGGAGGAAATTTTCAACCAAGAATAATGTACCTAATGAAGATGTCCTTCAGAAATGAAGGAATAAAGATTTTCCTGAACAAACAAAAGCTGAGGGGATTCATTTCCAGTAGACCTACCTTACAATAAATGCTAAGGGAAAGTTTTTTGAATAAATATAAAATGACACTAAACAAGTCATAAAAGCATGAGGCAGTTTAAAACTCACTGGTAATAGTAAATGTATAGTTAAAATTATATTCTGTAATAAAATAATGTTTGTGCATAATTTATGTACAACTCTAGTTTAAAAGTTAAAAAACAAATGTAGGTTTCAACATGGTGGAGAAGTAGGGGATCCGAACTTCCCATTTCTCTCAAATGAAGAAGGACTGAAGTCAAAGGACTTTGAACCCCAAGAGTCTTGGTGGAAAAAAAGACTGAATTGCTACCAGGGATACACTGGGACAACCTAACGGGCCATATGGATTGCAAACTGGGAGAGAGAAAATGGGCTGAGTAGGCACAGAGGGGAGGGATCCCCTGCTGCGGAGAGACAAAGGGAAGAGAAAGAGCAGCTGGGAAGCATAAGACTGTATCTAGACAAGGGAAAAACCTTGGATAGGGAAGGAGAAAGATCCAATTTCTAACTTCAGGGTTTTCTCTAAACTGGGGTTGGCTGCCCTGTTTGCACACCTGGGGAGGAAGAGGGACAAGCCCCAGGACCGGTGGCTAAGTCAAGGGCACATTCCACAGTAGGAGAAAGTAAACCCTTCCCAGGAGTGCTGCAGGACTGCACAAAGCCCATCTGGGGACCACATATGTTGCTTTCCCGTACTGGGGCACACAGAGCAGGAGTTTGAATCCCAGCCAAGCACTGGGGCACGGGAGTCAGCAGAGCGAGATAGACTGCCTTGTCTGCACCCATGGCACAGTGAGGATGGCTTGAACAGAGTGATTTGGGACACTGGAAGAGAGACTGGGGGGTAGCCATTTTTCTCCCCACCACCATCAAGGCAGGGCCCACAGTGGAGGTGGGACCCACCCACACCAAACCACGGCCCTCTGCCCTGGTAACCGTATTACTGTTGGAGCTGGATAGACACTGAGGAACCAGATGACCCCCTCCTCCAGACCTGTCCTTCTGTATTTCCTGGTTTAATTCTCAAACAATTCTTGTTATATAGATATATTCTACCTTCTTTTTCTCCTTCTTATCTCTTCCCTCCTCTACCCTGGTTTCCTCTGGTTGTTGGTTTGTTTAAGCAGACATATTTAATCCATTCTCTTGATACATGTTCTACACATCCTTCTTTACTTTCTTTTCTCTCACCCTGGAATAATTAAACTGTATAGTCTGTCTGGGCAACTTTATCTTCTTTTTCCCACCTCCTTCTTTATTTTCCTTTCTCTCTCTCTCTCTGGATTAAATCTGTTAGTCTCCCTGCCTGGTCAATATTTATTATTTCTTTCCTCCCCACCCCGGATGTTTCTCTCCTTGTATGTGCTCTTCCATCAGCACTGTCTCCACCCCGTTCCTTATTTGTAGCTGGTGTTTCTATTTTTTGGCGGGTTTTTTTTGTTGTTGTTTTGTTTTTGTTTTTTATTTGTGTTTGTGTGTTTGTTTTTTTCTGTTTGTCTGTTTTCCTTTCCAGGGCTACTTCAAGGAACAAATCAAAGCACACCTCGTAGAGGGTCCAAAACATCACTATGAGTAGTGAAATAAAATAACCAAAGTCTCAACAACAGCACATAAGACTCTCCAAAAAACACCTCCTGAAGGGCCAGGCCCCAGACAGTGTATGGCCCACCCTTTAATATAGCAGTACTTGCAGGTGCAGAGCACATAACAAGCTTTTTAAACACACAAAGGACAGAAAACTAGCCAAAATGATGAAACAGAAGGATTTTCAAAAGAAATTCCAGGAAGATATGACAGGAAAACAATTGTTCAAAACAGATATAAGCAATATAACTGAACAAGAATTTTGAATAATAGTCATAAGATTAATTACTGGACTTGAAAAAAACATAGAAGACAGCAGAGAATCTATTGCTGCAGAGATCAAGGAACTAAAAAAAGTCATGATGAATTAAAAAATGCTATAAATGAGGTGCAAAATAAAAGGAGGCAGCCACAGTGTGGAGGGGAGGGGAAGATAGGTGAATTTGAAGATAAAATTATGGAAAAAGAGGAAGCCGAGAAAAAGAGAGATAAAAAAATCCCAGATCATGCCAGGAGAATTAGAGAACTAAGTGATTCAATCAAACAGACAATATCCGTATCATAGGAATTCTAGAAGAAGAAGAGGGTAAGGGGCTGAAGGTGTACTTGAACAAATCATAGCTGAAAACTTCCCCAATCGGGAAGGAAACAGACATTGAAATTCAAGAGGCAGAGAGAACTCCCTTCGGTTATAACTTGAATCAATCTTCTGTAAGACATATCATAGTGAAACTGGCAAAATACGAGGATAAAGAGAGAATTCTGAAAGCAGTTAGGTGTAAACGGGCCTTAACATACAAAGGTAGACACATAAGGGTAGTAGCAGATCTATCTACTGAAACTTGGCAGGCCAGAAAGGAATGGCAGGAAATCTTCAATGTGATAAACAGGAAAAATATGCAGCCAAGAATCCTTAACCAGCAAGCCTGTCATTCAGAATAGAAGGAGAGATAAGGGTTTTCCCAAACAAACAAAAACTGAAGGAATTCATCAAAAACAAACCAGCCCTACAAGAGATCCTAATGGGGGCTGTGTGACTGCAATGTTGCAAGGAACACAGTGTACCAGAGACATCACTACAAGCATGAAACCTACAGATAACACTATGACTCTAAACCTATATCTTTCAATTACAAAGCTGAATGTAAATGGAATAAATGATCCAATCAAAAGACATAGGTATCAGAATGGATAAAAAGACAAGACCCATCTATTTGCTGTCTACAAGAGACTCAATTTAAACCTGAGGACACCTTTAAATTGAAAGTCAGTGGATAGAGAACTATCTATTATGCCACTGGAAGTCAAAACAAAGTTGGAGTAGCCATACTTATATCAGGCAAACTAGACTTTAAATTAAAGGCTGTAACAAGAGAAGAAGGCATTATATAATTACAGGGTCTATCCATCAAGAAGAGCTAACAATTATAAATATCTATGCGCTGAATTCTGGAGCACCCAAATATATAAAATAATTAATCACAAACATAAGCAATCTTACTGGTAAGAATGTGGTACTTGCAGGGAACTTTAATACTCCACTTACAGCAAAGGATAGATCATCTAGACAGAAAATCAGTAAAGAAACAATGGCCCTGAATGATACACTGGACCAGTTGGACTTGAACAGATATATTTAGAAATTTTAATCCCAAAGCAGCAGAATATACTTTCTTCTTAAGTGCACATGGAATGTTCTTCAATATACTGGGTCACAAAACAGCCCTCAATAAATATAAATGAACTGATATCATATAATGCACACTTTTTGATCACAATGTTATGAAACTTGAAATCAACCATAGGAAAAAGTTTGGAAAACCTCCAAATTCATGGAGGTTAAAGAATATCCTACTAAAGAATGAATGGGTCAACCAGGCAACTAAAGAAGAAATTATCAGAGAATATATGAAAAATATATGCCGTCAGGAGCCATCTTGGGCTCACAGGTTGAGATGCCTCCCTAGTGAAATAGGCAGATGTTGCAAAGTCTCCTGCCAACCAACTGGCACCCAGTACTGTCTCCTTCTAATAACCTTTTAGGCCTGGACTTCTTGAACTGCTGTGGTTGGCCTCAAGGGATAAAATGCCCTTTGGTTTTATGGCATTTGAAAAAAGGAATCAGGAGTGCGATGCCTTGATGGATAACATCTGAATGAGAGTAACCTGGCCAGAAATAACCTCTAGGTTGCCTCTTGGAGATAGGTTACACAAATTGATCATACAGAATAGCAGTTATGAGTTGGTTAAAAATTAGGGGTGCCTGGGTGACTCAGTCGGTTAAGCGACTGGCTTCAGCTCAGGTCATGATCTCATGGTTTGTGAGTTCGAGTCCCACACCGGGCTCTGTGCTGATGGCTCAGAGCCTGGAGCTTGCTTCAGATTTTGTGTCTCCCTCTCTCTCTGCCCTTCCCCTGCTCACGTTCTGTCTCTATGTCTCTTAAAAATATATAAATGTTAAAAAAGTTTAAAAAAATTAGTGTAACTTATGTAGACGTCAGGCCCCTATTGTGTAAATTCACTCACTCATAAAGAATAGAAAATTATGTCTCCACCAAGTGAGTTGGACTTTCCCCCTTATGGTTAAGAATGCTGGACAGAATGACTCCTAATCTATCTATAGATGATTAACATAGGTCTTAAGGCAACAATGTATGCGCCATCCACTTGCTCAAGATCACCATGACAATCCTGCTTTCCTAAACATCCTGTTTTCTACCTCTGCCAAAATTTTACCTAACCCTACTTCAAAAACTTTGTTAACTTAGGAACAGCAACATAAAAATAGCTAGTTATCAATCTATGCTTACTGATGTAATGTCACTAAAGTACTCCTTGATGTAATGTCATTTACTGCCTTTAAATAAAGACACTGGGATTAGCAGGGCAGAGTTGCCTGCCTGGTTCCAGTAACTCACAGTTCTCTCTAGTCATTCATCGCGCCGACATCGTTCATCCTCCGGGGACACCTGAGAGTGCCACAGCTGGCCCGTGGCAGCCAACAAACTGGACAATCTGGAATTTAGGACAAATCCTGAGCACCCACACACTACCAAAACTCAAAAGGGAAGACAGAAAATTTGAACAGACCCATAACTAGTTAAGAAATCGAAAAATCTAAAAAATAAGAGTCCTGGACTAGCTGGCTTCCCTGGGGAATTCTACCAGACATTTAAAGCAGAATTAATACCTATCCTTCTCAAGCTGTTTCAAAAAAAAAATAGAAATGGAAGAAAAACTTTCAGACTAGTTCTACAAAGCCAGCATTACTTGGATTCCCAAACCAGACAGAGACCCAACAAAAAAGGAAAACTACAGGCCAATATCCCTGATGAATATGGATGCAAAAATTCTCAACTAGATACTAGCAAATCAAATTCAACAGCATATAATAAGAATCATTCATCATGATCAAATGGGATTCATTCCTGTGCTGCAGGACTGGTTCAATATTCACAAATCAATCAATGTGATATATCACATTAATAAAAGAAAGCATAAGAACCATATGGTCCTGTCAATAGATGCAGAAAAAAAACATTTGACAAAATACAGCATCCTTTCTTAATAAAAACCATCAAGAAAGTCGATATAGAAGGAGCATACTTAAACATCATAAAAGTAATTTATGAAAAGCCCACAACTAATATCATCTTCAATGGGGAAAAGCTGAGAACTCTTTCTCTGAGATCAGGAACATGACAGGGATGTCCACCCTCACCACTGTTGTTTAATATAGTGTAAATCCTAGCACCAGCAATCAGACAACAAAATGAAATAAAAGGCATCAAAATTGGTAAAAGTGAATCCAACTTTCACTTTTTGCAGACGACTGGATACTCTACATGGAAAACCCAAAACACTCCACCAAAAGTCTGCTAGAACTGATACATGAATTCAGCAAAGATGCAGGGTACAAAATCAATGTACAGAAATGGGTTGCATTTTTATACACCAATAATGAAGCGATGGAAAGAGAAAAAAGGAAACTGATTCCATTTACAATTGCACCAAGAACCATAAAATACCAGGAATAAACCTAACCGAACATGTAAAAGATCTGTATGCTGAAACTATAGAAAACTTATGAAAGAAATTGAAGAAGACACAAAGAAATGGGAAAAAAAAATTCCATGCTCATGGAAGAGTAAATATTGTTAAAATATCAATACTACACAAAGAAGTTTACACATTCAATGCAATCTCAATCAAAATTGCACCAGCATTCTTGGAACAAGAACAATCTTAAATTTTGTATGGAACCACCAAAGACCCCGAATAGCCAAAGTAATATTGAAGAAGAAAACCAAAACAGGAGGCATCATGATCCCAGATTTTAGCCTCTACTACAAAGCTGTAATCATCAAGACGGTGTGGTTTTGGCACAAAAACAGACACATAGACCAATGGAATAGAATGAGAACCCAGAATTGGACCTACAAACATATGGCCAACTAATCTTTGACAAAGCAGGAAAGAGTATCCAATGGAAAAAAGACAGTCTCTTTAACAAATGGTTCTGGGAGAACTGGACAGCACATGCAGAATGAACCTGTACCTCTTTCTTACACCATACACAAAAATAAACCCAAAATGGATAAAGGATCTGAATGTGAGACAAGAAACCATCAAAACCCTAGAGGAGAAAGCAGAAAACAACCTCTTCGACCTTGGCTGCAGCAATTTCTTACTTGACGCATCTCCAAAGGCAAGGTTATCGAAAGCAAAAATGAACTACTGGGACCTCATCGAGATAAAAAGATTCTGCACAGCAAAGGAAACAATAAAAAAAACTAAAAGGCAAAATGGGAGAAGATATTTGTAAATGACATATCAGATAAAGGGCTAGTATCCAAAATCTATAAAGAACTCACCAAAATCCACACCCAAAAAACAAATAATCCAGTGAAGAAATGGGCAGAAGACATGAATAGACACTTTTCCAAAGAAGACATCCAGATGGCCAACAGACACATGAAAAGATGCTCAATATCACTCATTATCAGGGAAATACAAATCAAAGCCACACTGAGATACCATCTCACACCAGTCAGAGTGGCTAAAATGAAAAAAATTCAGGGGTCTATAGGTGCCGGCAAGGATGTAGAGAAATGGGAACTCTCTTGCACTGTTGGTGAGAATGCAAACTGATGTAGCTTCTCTGGAAAACAGTGTGGAGGTTCTCAAAAAATTAAAAACTGAACTACCCTATGACCTAGCAATAGCACTGCTGGGAATTTACCAAAGTGATACAGAAGTATTGAGGCACAGGGACACGTGTAACTGAATGTTTATAGCAGTGCTTACAATAATAGTCAATTCATGGAAAGAGACTAAATGTCCTTCAACTGAATGAATGGATAAAGAAGATGTGGTTCATATTTACAATGGAATACTAGTTGGCAATGAGAAAGAATGAAATCCTGCCATTTGCAGCAACATGGATGGAACTGGAAGGTATTATGCTAAGTGAAATAAGTCAGAGAAAGAGAGATATTAAATGTTTTCACTCATATATGGTCTTGAGAAACTTAACAGAAGACCATGGAAGAGGGGAAGGGGGAAAAAGGTTACAAACAGTGAAGGAAGGAGGCAAACCATAAGAGACTCTCAAATACAGAGAGAAAGCTGAGGGTTGATGGGGGATGAGTGAGAGGGGAAAGTGGGTGATGTGAATTGAGGAGGGGATTTGTTGGGATGAGCGCTGGGTGTTGTATGGAAGCCATTTAATAAACTATATTTTTTAAAAATGTAGTAAATAACCATAATAGTCTGTTATTATGCAATACAAAATTATTTAAATTATTGTATCAGTAACCTAAAATATGAGGGGGAGAGATAAAACTGTAAAGCTGAGGAATTATATTACATTTAAGTTGTTATCAGCTTAAAATAGGATATTATAGTTTAAGATATTTTATGTAATCCACATGGTAACTAGGAGGGAAAGACTTGCAATTACAAAAATTAAAAAAAAATCATAAGACGTACTATGGACAACAAAAGAACACGATAAAAATTCAAAGTATACGGATACCAATAAACATCAAAACACACAAAAAAGATGACAGGATAATTATCAAGGAAGAGTGGAGCTACAAACAACCAGGAAACCAAATGAGAATAGTACATCCTTATTGTCAATATTCACTTTAAACATAAATATATTGATTTCTCCAATCAAAAGAGATAATGATTGAATGGGTTTTGTTTGTTTTTTTAAAGATCCAATATGTGCTGCCTACCAGAAACTCATTTTAGCCTTAAAGATGCACACGTGGAGAATGAACAGATGGAAAGATTTCAAACAAATTGGAACAAATAAGAAAACCCAACAGGGGTAACTACATTTGCATCAGACAAAATAGATTTGAAACTAAAAATGATAAAAAGAGACAAAGGATATTATTCTATAATGATTAAGATGTTGATACATAAAGATAGGTAACCATTATAAATACATTGGCACCCAATGTCAAAACTTCTCAATATATAAAACTAACAGCTCAAAGGAGAAATAAACATCAATATAATAGTAATGGGGAACTTTAATGCCCCATTCTCAACAATGGAAGTCATCCAGACAGAGAATCAATAGGGGAAACAGATTTGAACAACATGACAGCCCAAATGGATCCAACAGACATATGCAGAACATCGTATTTGACAAACACAGAACTCACATTCTTTTCAAGGGCATATAGAACATTTTCTAGGTCAGACCATATATTAGATCGCAAAACAATCTTAGCAAATTGAAGATTAAAATCAGACCAAGTATTTTCTCTAACAATAATGGTATGAAACTAATCGAAGCAAGAAGAAAACTTGGAAATTCATCAATACATGGGAATTAATCAATGGATTAAAGACTAAATTAGAAGGAAAATAACAAAGAATCTTTAGACAAATAAAAATGGAAAACTACATATTGAAACTTATGAGATCCTGCAAAAGCAATTCTAAGAGAGAAGTTCGTACCAATAAACACCTATATTAAGAAGAAAGATATTGGGACTCCTGAGTGGATCAGTTTGTTGAGCATCCCACTCTTGATTATAGCTCAGGTTGTAATCTCATGGGATTCTCTCTTTCTCTCTCTCTGCCCCTCCCCCCCATTCATCCTCTCTCCTCTTCTCTCCTTCCTTCCCTGAAAATAAACAAATAAACTTAAAAAAAAATAAGAAAGTTGCCAAATAAGCAACCTAACTCTACACCTTAAGGAACTAAGAATAACTGAGCCCTAAGTTATAAAAAGTTAGAAAATAGTAATGCCTAGGGTAGAAGTTAATGAGATAGAGAACAGGACAAGAAATAGAAAAGATTAATCAAACTAAAAGTTGGATTTTTGAAAAGATAAACCAAATCGAAACAACTTCTACTAGACTAACCAAGGGGAAAAAGAGATAACCCGTATGATTACAATTATAAATGAAAAAGAAAAGACATTACAACCGATAGCACAGAAATATAAAAAAAAACATAAGACGTACTATGGACAACAATATGCCAACAAAGTGGACAAGATAGACAAAATTTAAATTTTTTTAGAAATATACAAACTACAAAGACTTTAAATCAGAAAGAAATACAAAGACCAATTACCATAAGGAAATTGAATAATCAAAACACCTCCCAATTCAGAGAAACCCAGGGCCAGATAACTTGATGGTAAATTTTACCAAATATTAAAGAAGAACTAATGCCAATCCTTCTTAAACTCTTCCAAAAAATTGAAAGGGAGGACATTTTCAAATTCATTTTGGGAGACCAACATCACCCTGATACCAAAACTAGAAAATGTCACTACCAGGAAATAAACCAATATCCTTAATAAATACATATGCAACCATTATGAATGAAATACAAGCAAATCAAATTCAGCAGCACATTAAAATAAAAAAATTGTTCACCACGATAAAGTTGGATGTATCCCTGGGATAGAAGGGATGCTTCAACATATATAAGTCAATGTGATATATCATACAAATAGAATTTAAAAATCCCATAACCATTGCAATAGTCACACAAAAAAAAGCATTTGATAAAATTTAGCATTTGTTCATGATAAAAACTCTCAACAAATTACATATAGAAGGATGACCTCGACATAATAAAAGTGCTATATGATAAACCCACAGGTAACATCATACTCTATGCTGGAAGTTTGTTCTAAGATCACCTCTCTTATTCAAGCCAGTAATGGACATCCTTGACAGAGCAAGCCAGTGGAGGCGGGGTGGAAGGTGGGGGGCAGAAAACATTACAATTGGAAAGGAAGTAGTAATATTTTCTCTACTCAAAGATGAAATTTTTTATACATAAAAATCCCTAAAGACTCCACCAAAAATTTCTTAGATCTAATTAATAAATTCAGCAAAGTTGCAGGATACAAAATTAACATACAAATATTGGTAGCATTTCTATACATTAACAGATTATCTGTGAAATAAATAAATTATCTCATTTACAATAGCATCAAAAACAATAAAATACTTTAGAAGAAACTTAACCAATGAAGTGAAAGTTCTCTACTCTGAAAACTACAAGATATTAATGAAAGAAATTGAAGACACAAATAAATGGAAATATGTTTTGCATTCATGGATTGGAAAAAATATGTGGTTAAAATATCCATACTACCTAAAACCTTCTATGGACTTCAATCCAATTTCTCTCAAGATTCCAGTGGCATTATTTTTTCCATAAGGAGAAAATGCACTCCTAGATGTTATATGGAACCACACAGGACCCTGAACGCCCACAGAAATCCTGAGAAAAAAGAATAAAGTGGGAGGCATCACACTTTCTGATTTCAAACTATACTATAAAACTATGGTCATTGAAACTGGCATAAAAGCAGAAAAAAATAGATCAATGGAACAGAATCAGGAGCCCTGAATTAAACCCAAGTATATATAGTCAACTAATGTTTGACAATAAAGCCAAGAATACTCAATGGAGAAAAGTCTTTTTAGTCTTCAATAAATGCTGCTGAGAAAATTAAGTATTCACATGCAAAGAATCATACTAGACTTGTATCTTATACTACTCATAAAAATTAACTCAAAGTGTATTAAAGGCTTAAATGTAAGACCTGAAATGATACTTGTGGGGAAAAAAAAGTAGGAAAAATTCCTTGACTTGGGTCTTGACAATGATTTTTTTAATATGACACCCAAGGCACAAGTGGATATATCAAACTATAAAGCTTCTGCACAACGAAATAAAAAATCAGCAAAGTTAAAAGATAACTCATGGAATAAGTAAAAATATATTTGCAAATCATGTATCTGATAAAGCATTAATATCCAAAATATATAGAGTTCATACAAGTCAAAAGAAAAAAAAAAAACCCAGGGGCACCCAAGTGGCTCTGTAGATTGTGTCTTTGGCTCACATCATGATCTTACAACTCATGAGTTCAAGCCCCACATGGGACTAGTTACTGTCAGCTTATCAGCACAGAGCCTGCTTTGGATCCTCTGGCTTCTCTCTATCCCCTTCCCCGGCTTGCTCACTCTCAAATAAATAAACATTTAAAACAATTCCTAATAAAAACAGGCAAACATCTGAATAGACATTTTGCCAAAGGAGATATATGAAAAACCAACAGCTACATGAAAAGACACTCAAGATTACTAAATCGTTAAAGAAATGCAAATCACAACACAATGAGCTATCACCTCACATGTGTTAGAATGGTCACTATCAAAAACAAAAATTATAACATTGCTACCAAAGATATGGAGGAAGGGAACACTCATGCGTTGTTGGTAGGACTGTAAACTGGTACAGCCACTGTGGAAAACAGCATGGAGGACCCTGAAAATTTAAAACTATCATATGATCCAGCAATTTTACTTCTGGAAATGTATCCAAAGAAATGATAATACCAACTCAAAAAGATATCTGCACTCCCATGTTCTTAGTAGCATTGTCTACAGTAGCCAAGAAATGAAAACCTAAGTATCCATCAGTGAATGAATGGATAATAAAGCCACAGTAATGCGTGTGTGTATGTATGTGAAAACACATACTGTGGCTTTATTATGTGCACACACATACATACATACACACACACACACACACACTACTGAGTATTATTCATCCACAAAAAGTGGGAAAATCCTGCCATTTGTGACAACACAGAGAGACCTTGAAGACATTATGCTAAGTGAAATAAGTCAGACAAATAGAAATAAGCCAAAGAAAAATACTATAGGATCTCACTTATAAATCAAATAAAAAATAAAAAAGAACAAACAACAAATTTATAGAAGGAGATCAGATTGTGTTTACCTGAGGTAGGGTCTAGGGAAAGGAGGAACTGGAGAAAGGTGGTATAAGGTACAAACTTATAGTTTTGAGGTAAGTAAGCACAGAGGCTGTAACATACAGCAGGTGACTATAGTTAAAACTGCTGTATGATATGAGAGTTAATGGAGAAAATCCTAAAAGTTTTCTTCACAATTTTTTTTCTTCTTATATCTATATAAAATGAAGGATGTTAACCAAACTTATTGTTATAATAGCTTTCACAATTTATTTAAGTCGAACCATTATGCTTTATACCTTACCCAGTGATGGATGTAAATTATGTCTCAATAAAACCAGGAAAAAATTAAAACATTGTTACAGACATAAAGAATGCCTTCCATGTGCTCATGAGCAGACTGGAATAGTCAGTCAAGTAGATAACCAGAGAGCTTGACCATAATTCAACAGAAACTTTCCACCTGAAATGCAAAGAGGAAGAACAGAATGAGTAAAAACAAAACCACCACCAAGATCTACGGGAAATTTTCAAAAGATGATATATATACATGTATAATTGGGATACAAAAAAAAAAAAAGAATGGAGAAGAAATATTTGAAATGTTATGGTTGAGAATTTTCTGAAACTAATGACAGACACTATACTTCAGATTCAGGATTCCAAAGAACATGGAGTAGAAAAATATTTTTAGAACTACGCCTAGGTATATAATAATAATAGATTTAAAAGATAACTTTGTTACAAATAGTAATAGTAACAATACATTGGGTAACACATGACATGGCTTTTATTGATAAAATATGTTGAGTCCTCAACCTGGATAGAGAAGCTGTTTTTCAGTTATCACCCAAATTTTCTTTGATTATGTGCCGGCATCATGTAATGTGTCACAAAATGTTGAACTATCATACTGTTTGAGAACTTATCATACTCATCCTTAGCAGTTTAGTCACAATAATTTTATATGATGACATTATAAGTTCTTATCAACTAATTAGCTTTTAGTTTTATGGGAAATAAGTTCTGCTAGTAAATAACTTGTATTTGGTGCTTTTCACTGAATTTTTTTTAAAGAGCTTTAGGGGCGCCTGAGTGGCTCAGTCGGTAAAGCGTCCAGCTTTGGCTCAGGCCATGATTTCACCATTCGTGAGTTCGAGCCCAGGGTCAGGCTCTGTGCTGACAGCTCAGAGCCTGGAGTCTGCTTTGGATTCTGTGTCTCCCTCTCTCTCTACTCCTCCCCCGCTCACACTCCCTCTCTCAAAAATAAATAAATATTAAAAATTTTTAAAAAATAAGAGCTTTACTGTATTTGATATTCTAACAGATCGTTAAAAAATAAGTACTTTTAAGTGTTAAATTTCAGTGTCTTGTAGTTAAGTTTCAGTTTCCCTAGAGACATTTCTGTATTTGCAAGCTGTTTCCCATCTACAGCATATAGTGGACTAGGACAATCTGAATTAGCACCCAGTCCATGCAGTACCCATCCATAAGCATCTCGTTATAAACTGGCATTTTGTGTGTACATGTCCCTTGTAGCAGTAGTGCAGTGAAAGAAATCTGAAGATTATAATTCATCATTTTATAGATAAGAACTTTACTGAGATATAATTCACATACCGAAAGTTTCACCTTTACAGTATTCAATTCGGTGGATTTTAGTGTTTTCATATGGTTGTGTGATCATTTACTATTATACTTACCGGATCCACCCCTAGGACAAATTTGGAATCCTCTTTTTCCTATATCAACACACTTCCACAAATTGTCTCGTTGGACCATCAAACAAAGTTTTTAAAGTTTGTTTATTTATTTGATGTTTATTTACTTATTTTTGAGAGAGAGAGAAAGGCAGAGAGAGAGAGGGAGATGGAGAATCCCAAGAAGGCTCCGTGCTGTCAGTGCAGAGCCTGATGTGGGACTTGAACTCATGAACCATGAGATGATCTGAGCTGATATCAAGTCAGATGCTTAACTGACTAAGCCACACAGATGCCCCAAATAGCTATTTATTTTTGAGAGAGAGAGAGAGAGAAAGAGAGAGAGAGAGAGAGAGAGAGAGAGAGAGAGAGGAGAGAGAGAGAGGCAGAGAGAGAGAGGCAGAGAGAGAGAGGCAGAGAGAGAGAGAGGGAGAGAGGTAGGGAGGGAAGGGCAGAGAGAGAGAGACACAGAACCTGAGCTGTCAGCACAGAGCCTGATGCATGATACGAACTTGTGCACCATGAAATCATGAACTGAGCCAAAGTCTGTAGCGCAACTGACTGCGATACCTAGGTGTCTCTAAACATATTTTTTAAACATGAATAACTAAGGAAATACAAAACATAATAGAATAATACAGATACAATAAGAATAATCAAAATGAGATCACAAAACTATAAAACCTCAACAAAATTGTTCAATTCTGACCAATGCAATTCACTTATTGTAACATTTACAACAAAGTAGAACAGGGCAAATGACTAGAAAGAAGCACATAAAACCTCCAGCTTTAGAATGAACTTTTCCTCTGAATTCTTTCCTATACTGATGGAACTTATTTGTATAAAAGGAGGTCGAGAAGGTAATTTATAAGAGAGAAACTGATACTACCAACCTATGCAGTCTCTTTTGTGTGATACAGTGGGCACTTGAACAACACAGGTTTGAAGGGTGCAGGTCCACTTATATGCGAATTCTTCTTAATACATTACCAAAAATATATCCTCACTTTCTGATGATTTCTTAATAACATTTTCTTTTCTCTAGTATACTGTATTGTAGATTATGTAACACACATAACATACAAAATATATGTTAATTGATTCTTATTGGCAAGGCTTCTGGTCAACAGTAAGCTATTAAGTTTGGGGGTAGGTCAAAAGTTATACATGGATTGTCACCTGCCCAGGGAGACTGGGACTTGTAACGGCAGAACTGTTCAAGGGTCAACTGTACAGTGTTCACCTCTCTATTACACCTATAATTAAATCTATATTACCTCAAAATCCTAGAATAAACTCAGTCAAATAATTGTGCTTCTACTGCCCATTGCTTAGAGGACTAAAAAAATCCTCTAAAGAAATTGCTACTGGGAATCTGTCCCTGTAATCACTGCAAATGCTGGAATCACCCAGTATATGATGCTAACAAACAAACAAACAAACATGTATTTTTTTTTCTAAAAACTAGCTCTTGAAGAACTTTTACTGACATCTCAAAGAACTCTAGGGTTCCATGGACCCCCAGTTGAGTGACAAGCACTGGAGATGTAGCAGTACAATTGTGTTCTTTGCCTGGATCCTTTTACATATATAAAGGATATTCCTTTCTGTCCTCTTTCAGAATGATTTCCTAAGTTCACCTCCCCCTTTCTCTGTCACTGTCAGTTAACTGGAAAATGTGTTCCTCCATCCTCTAGCCTTATAAAAAAAGTCTAAAATGATTGCTTCGATAGTTGAGATGAGGAACAGATGCTGGACTTGGTGTCACCCTTAGGAATTCTTGATGATCTGTTACATAGACAGAATTATAAATGCTTAAAGATATTCATGGGAAATGAGAGAACCTGTTAGGCAATTATGATGACAGCTCTGCAATCAATTGTCATATTAGAATGTGTTTATGTTCAGTCAGGACGTTATCATGATTAGGCTGAGAGATTTTAAGTATTAGAAATTCACTTATTCACATAACACATTTTTATGGATTGTCTACTTTGTGGCAGGCAGTATTTGAAGCCCTGGGATATATATATATAATAATGGAAGCCTACCTCAAACTCCCTTCTTCCGAAGAGCTTTAATTCCAGAAATGCAAGAAAAATTACATGGTACATTCCTTTTTAAAGAAATGCCCTTTATCTCCAAATCTCCATCTTCATGTTTTCTTTTAGTTTCCTATAACAGAGCATAGGGACTTACTCTGTTTTTCTTCCTCATATTAACTATCACGATCCTTCTATTCCATTCTATTCAATCCAGCTGCAGAAAGGGAATGGAGCTATTTTTCCAATGTCTCTTTTCTTTTGTGCTGAAGTTAAATATCCAAGGCTCTTAAGTTTTGTGATTTTGATGGTATTCCATATGAAGAGGAAGCAGTAAAGATAGTTTATTAGTAAGATACTATATTAACAGGTAAACTTCCAATATCTTAGTGGTTTATTTCTTGCTCAAGTCAAAGAAAAAAGTCCCTGAGAGTGGATGCCTTTCTTCCAATGACTGCTACTGAGACACAGACTCTTTTCACATAATGGCTTTATCATCTACAATATTTCGGGTTGCAATGTCCCAATGTCACTGTGCTTTCCTGCATCAGTCTGGCAGAAAGGAAGACTATGGAGTACCTGCCAAATGCAGATTTTCATGGATCAAGTTTGTAAGTAATATAAATTAATATATCATATTCCATCATCTAGATTTTAGTCTGTATCAGTGTCTACCTTTAAGAGATTCTGGGAAATAGAGTTTAGGTATATACCCATACCCTCATAAATAACGAGGATTCTAGGATTCTGAAGCATTTCTAAAACTATTTATAGTTGTGGATTAATGATTATGGGTCATAAATCTCAATAGCTGTGAATTTATTTAAACAAAATTTCCGGTAGGTCAGTGATTTTGTCTTCTGACACAAACCAATACATAAAGGTGCTTAGAGAACAAGCGTAAAAGTGTAATAAGTGTGTAAAAGAAAGAATGAAAAAAATTATCTTTTGACTCAAGTGAAAAACTGGCCTTCTTAATAGTTGACATTCAATCTAGTAGGACTCTTTATTTAGCTATCTACTCTTCCACTTATTCTAAGGAGAGAGTAAAATGATTAGGAAAAGAATAGACTGGGGAAAATCTTAATTAAATATCTGCCCACCAGAGATATTATTAAGATTAACTTCTTCTACCTAATAAAGGAGTAAGAAGAACCCCAACACAATTACACGATCTTTATACAGCAATTGAACATACACCATATGCGAAGATAATCAAAATTTGATTCTGATCAGCTAGAAGAAACTCCTGGGGTTCTTTTTTGCAGTGGTTTATACCAAAGTTGGCCCAAAAGAGCTGTGACTTCTAAAAGACTGTGGATGTAGATCTACCTATCCTTTGTTATTTGCTGTCAGCCCAAAACTGGAGACCCACCTGGATGTTAATTTCTAATAAGTGTATTCCTAATTTCTAATTAGTGTTAATTTCCAATAAGTGTAATTCACAGCTGCGTATTCCCAACGCTGTAAAGTCACCATGGACATAGAACTTAGCATACCCTACATACTAGAAGAATGACAGACATAAATATCAAGGATCACAACACAATTAGAAGAGTGCCATAGTGGAGATATATACAAAACACAACCATTGAGCAGGGTCAAGAAAAATCAACTTTCTTGGGAGTTGAGAAAGCCTCTCCAGAAGGATTGCTCTTTGAGGTGAAACTTGCCATGTAAGCCAAAAGCAGGAGATAAATGGATATCAAAAGTGCACGCAAAGGTTTAGGAAATGAAAGAGAGCAGTATATGTAGCTAGGGCAAGGAGTGATAGTTTGTAGAAAAAAAAAATAGAAAGAAGGTTTGGATGAGATGCTGCAGGGCCTTTCATGTTATGTTAATATAACTGCAGATTTTGCTCATTGCCAGGAATAGAGAAGGATAGTTTGGAAGGACCAAGATAATTATAGCTGTTTTGACACAGAGGATTTTTTTCACATGTCAAAATTCAAAAGCTATTAACTTTTATAACCAAATAACATGTGCAAGAGACACTCTCATTCTAACTTCTACCCCCAGGGTAGGTTGGAAATGCAATGAGCCTTAGAGACGGGATGACAAAGAGTATAGTTTAGGAGTAAGGATGAGGAGAGTGAGAAGCTTAGGAATGACGTAGAATGTCTGTCTGCACATTAATGCTTAAAAAGAAAGAAATGTGATAAACCAAAAAAGCCTGGATTCTGATGGTGTGGGTTATTTTGGGGGCCATGTCAAGTGTACCTGAGTAAAAATGTCAAGTACCCTGTACAAAAAAAGCTTTAACTAACCATTCTGTTCCTTACAGGAAATATGGATAATCGTTTTTTAAAGAAGAGGCATTCTTAACTAAAATACAGAAATATACTAGATTGCCTGTAATTAGAGAAGTATTTTTAAAAATAAAGAGCAATATGTTGAAATTATTGGGATCCAGAACCGAGATAGTTAAATGTATAACTGATAAATAACTAAAAATACAAAATAACTTTCTATAGCGAAGACTTCCTTGGAAACAGTGGGTCCCAAGAATGAAATTATTCAAATATAGGCTTAGAAGATGTTAAAAAATCATTCTAGCAGTGTATGAGCTGTTAATCATTCATGGCTTCTTCTAAACCCTCGGTTCAATAATTACTATAAGCAGTGCCTCAACTCAAATTTCTAACAAACATTTTTTGAGATTCCAACTGAGTGAGACACAGTCTTTTGTAGAACATAGATTTTGTGATAATACCAAGATACATATAAAAGAAACTCTACTACCCAATGTTCATTTAGTATTTGTTCAAATGGTGTTTATTAGGTTTCTATTCTGTGCCGGGCATTGGTTATCAGGACTGTTGACAGTTTTTGGACTAAAATCAATAAAATTCCACATGGAAAATATATTTTATTGAAAGGCAAATAGCAAATAAACAATTAAGAGCAACAAAAACACCAGTGTGAAAGAAGCAGAATGGTTTAGGAGGAAGTTATGGGAGAGAAATTAAAAAGTCATGGGGCAAGATTAACAAGGGGCTTGAAAAGCACAGTAAGGAGACTGGATTTTAATCTAACTGAGTAGAGAAGTCTTTCAAGCCTTTGAAGAGGGAAAGGATATAATGTTACTTGTATTTAAAAAAAAATACTATATCTGGTATGTAAGTAATAGACTGTAGAGGATAAGAGCGTGAGTGAGAATAGTTCTCCACACAAGGGAATAATGGCTTATGTTTATACTGATAGAAGGGTTTGGTATTTGATTTGTATTTTGAAGTAGCTCTTTCAGGAATCTTTAGTCTAGATAGGATGTGGAGTTATGGGAAAGAGAAACCAAGAACAAATGACAGATTTTTGATCTACAAAAACCAGTAAAGGTGACAAGATTTCCTAAATGCAAATACCACATAAGTTTTTTGTTTATTAATTTGGCAAGTGAAGCATAATTAAGACTATTTTTTACATCTGCAAATTTTGAAAAGCTTATCAGACATCCAAGTGGAAATGTTTGAGATGGTAATTGACTATTAATTGACTATTAGTCTGGATCTCAGGACAAAAATCAGGGCTATCATTGTTAAACTTGGAGTCCTTATCATGTGGCTTTCACTCTAACCATGAGACTTGATGGGATTATCTGGAGTGGCAATTTGGGAAAAGAACAGAGAGTCAAGACTGAATTCTGTGGGAGGAAACACTAATGATGAAGCCAGTAAGTTAAGAGAAAAGTGATAACTGTATGGTATCTTAAAAGTCAACTGAGGAAATGAGAAAGCATCCATTATGCCAAATCATTCAGAAATATCAAGAGGTATGATTAACTTCTCAGATTAGACTCTTCCTAACAGTTCAGTCAGAAAACACCCATGCACACTTTGGCATGTTCACAATGTTCAACATTACAAAAAGACTCCATCTATCAACACTACAACTTGTAAAATCCCGGTGTCCACTCCTCAAAGCTCTGGGTTTTAATTGTCCAGACTTCCTAATTTCGTCCATCCCCTAGATCCAATATTCTCAGAATTCAAAAGTGTTTTCTTTTAAGCATCTGTAAAACACTCTGCTAGTTGGCCCCTTCCCAAAACACATTTATATTTTGACAACAGAATCCCTATATTCAAATGCTGGAGAACAAGACTGAGTCCTACCAGATGTGAATCCACAATGAAATGTTTGAAAATTGGTTTAGGCCGTATTATTAAGGGCCTTGAATTTCAGGATAAGTTTTTGGAAATGTTTGTTTTTTTATGCAATCTGAGTTTCAGAGAAATTATTCTGGCAATAATATAAAAGTGAATTCAAAAAAGAAGACATCAGAGACAAAGTAGCAGCCTATCTGATTATTCTGCATTTAAAAAAGCTGAAAGCCTGATTTTGATTTGAAAAGTAGGCATGATATACAGCAGAAGACTAGCAAAGAGGTAAGAACGTAGGACTATGATTCAGCAGAGTGTTTGGAAATATAAAAATATAATGGAGACTTCCAGGCAGAGAGTGTACAGTTGATATGTTGAGAAGAGTGAAAAGAAAAAGAAAGAGGAAAAGGAAATGAAAGAAAGTTGGGTATCAAGTTTGATAATGTCTACATTTAGGGGTTAAAGGAGAAGAAGAAGTTATTTAAAAGACGGAGAAGAAGCAGGGATTACAACAGGGAGATCAGGTTTTAGTGTTAAAAAATAAAAATCTTCACATTTAATTGTTTGGAGCTGAAAGGAAGGCATAGGTGTGTTTGTAGCCTACAATAAGGTGACTCAAACTTTCTCTCTGAATTGGGAGAGTATTAAAAGGATGTACCAAACAATAACCATGTTATTTGATTTACAATAGCTTCAGCAAGTAAGATTGTCCCTGGAATGTTGGAAATTCAGTCGCTTGATAAGAGAAGGGAGTTGAGGGACAGTTATAGACTATATAGTTGCTAACAGAAAACTTGAACTTAGAGGGAAGAGAAAATAAAAATCAAGAAAGCAGCAGAGCAGTTAGTTTTGATAATAAGGTGGGAGTGTTCTTCCTAAACATAAAGCACAGTTAGAGCAGGAACACAAGTTACAGAGGCATTTATAAATGGAAAAGAGGGCTTTGAAAGACTTCCCTTTACAGAGCCTCAATTATTTCAATAAAGTAGACCAGGTTAATTCAGGAACATCAATGGTAGAGCCGGAGATTTGAAAACATCAAAAAGTTTTTTAAAGGACAACTCTGGAACATGGTTACATTAAACATACATGTTACCAAACATGCCCAAGGTGCCATTCAGATTTTTGCCTCTTTAGAACGGTAAATAAACTTCACAGTAATTCTACTATCTGTTGATTATTGACTCTGCTCCACTGTGCTTTACCTGAGTAATTTCATTTTAATCTCAAAACAACCCTATGAAATATATGTAATAGTATATATATATATATATATGAAATATAGGATAATAGTATATATACTATTATCCCCATTTTGCCAATGAGGATACTGAGGTAAAGAATGTTTAAACAGTAACCCACCAAAGGTCACACAGCTAGGATGTAGTGTCATGTTTCAAATTTGGTCAGTCTGGCTTCGGCGCCCAAGGTCTTGACCACTGAACACATTGCCTCTAAATTCTGATGTTAGCTTTGAGGTTATAAAACAGGTTTTAGAGTGGTATTCATTCTTTGAAATAAAGGGGTTTCACAGATTATACACGTATCTAAGGAAAGCCAAGTGGAGGGCATTGCCCAAGGTAAGTGGCTCTCACTGGCTGCACTTGTTGAGGCTTCCACCATGATCTGAAATGATGCTGTCATTTGATGCCAAGTGGGATGTAGTCGGTCTGTCACAGGAAGGTTTATACTACATTGGCCTATAGTTCTACAGCTGAAAAGATGATTTTAGTCTGTAGGGTATCATTTACTAGGATGGTATTTTCAGCATTTCAAAGAATATCAATCAGAGATCCCTGAAAGCTGAAATGTGCTTTCCTGAAGTGAGCAAGCTGGCACAATAATTCTTAAATCCTTTGTTGTTGCGGAGGAAATTTCTATGGATTTCATCATAAAAAATATTTTATACTACAGCTAGCAAAAAACCCTATCAATCTAAGATCTAACATTAGTTTTTTTATGGTTTGGTTGCTAGGTAATAAACACACACGGAAAAATGCAGTTTGAGGGAAAAAATGCCTCAATAAAGAGAATTCTCTAAGGTTTGGGATGGCAATCTCAACTAATATTTTACATTTAAAAAATCAGATATAGAAGTTCCTAAGAAAATTACAAAGTTCACCACAGCTTTACAAAAAAGATAATTTTTAACATTTTTACATTTCTTTATTTCAGCCCCTTAAACAGTGGTTGAATTATAGTAAGTTTTCAATAAATAAATATTAAATAATTAGGTTGGTTTTCATTCTGTAATTTGTAAACTATATATGAACTACTAAATGAACATTATTTTTGTTATGATGTTTTCTTTTCAAAAATCTTTCCCCCCCACTAAAATAGATATATGCATAGCTAATAAGATTATATATTTATTTGATGTTGCATCTGAGAGTGTAGGATTTCCATATGTAGATACAGTTATTCAGTCATCAGATGGTCATGCTGTCTTTGATACATATTAATTACTTTCTAGAAAAATACCTCAAGGCCAAATTTCAAATTTTAAGAAATTTCTATTATTTATAGGATTCAAAAAACCATTCATAAAATGTGATATGAAGAACAAGTTTGGCAAAATCCAGTACCTACATTTGCCTGGAGGTAATAAAATGAGTGAAAGAACGGGCTGGGAATGGAGTTTCAGCGGCAACTTGTAAGCAAGCCTGTCAAAAGAGCATGGCTATTATTATTCTTGCCATAGATCTTTGCCATGAGTAACGACTATAAGGGATTCTGGAAGGGTTGATTTTAACATGAAAACTACTGATTTTTTAAAAAATGTTTTAACATATTCAGTAACATTTAAAACACTGTGCTAGAAAGAAAATATCATAATACCATTGAGGAATACAGAGCCTGAGCCTACAGTTAGTCACTTCTAAGCACAGAGTTCAGAGTCCTTAAATGGGGGTCATATTCTTGGCAGGTGAGGTATTAAACTTTACTTCCAAGTTTGTCAGGCCTTCTTTATATTGGTTGAATCAACTCTTGTTTTCATAAAATGTGTTGTAAGGCTCATTTGCTACTTATTGTACTTAAGTTACAACCTGAAAACCTCTGAAATGCATGCATAAAGACTATAGCCGAGTTAGTGATTCAAGTTACCTCAGTCTTTCTTCTTTAAAACAAAAGACCCAACAAGCAACAACAAAAAACCCAACAGCAATAACAAAACCACAATTAATGCTGTCATACTTCAAAGTGAAAGTTAATTCGTGTATTGTATAACCAGTATAAAAACTAAAGACCATACACAGTCTGCAATGGCAACCTGATTGGATTATTATTCGCTTTCATTTTTGCGGGTGGCCAGGTGTCCAACTATTATGATTTCCAGGATATTAATGTTAAAAATTCATTTACCTAAAGCCCATGATCTCTTAAGGCACTGTTAATTTGGGAAGATCTAATATAATGTTCTCAAGTGAATAAAATGAATGGTTCTAAATTTAGTTGTAAAATAAATTGGGAGTGCTAAAAACTAATTCTGCAAGTGCTATACGAAATATTAAAATATTAGTATTAAAAGTAATAATTGCTTAAGAAAAAGGAATGACAAGCCAGAGACAGGGAGGAAATCTGCTAAATGCATATCAGAAAAAGCACTGTATCCAAAATACAAAGAATTCTTATAACTCAAACAAAACAAACTACTCAGTAAAAAAAAAAGTGGGCAAAAGACATAAACAGAGATCTTACCAACAGATATACAGACAGAAAGTAAGCACTTAAAAAGACACTCAACATCACAGGTCATTAGAGAACAGCAAATTAAAATGAGATATCACTATACCCCTATGAGAATGGCAAAAATCCAAAACTCTGACAATAGCATATGCTGGTGCGAATGGAGAGCACCAGGAACTCTTATTCCTGGTTGGTAAGAATGCAAAACCGTAGAGCCACTTTGGAAGAGAGTTTGGCAGTTTCTACAAAACTAAACATACTCTTACCAAATGACCCAACCATTAGGTTCCTTGTCATTAGTACGAATAATTTGAAAAGAAAACCTGCACATAGATGTTTATAGCAGCTTTTTTCAGAATGGCCAAAACTTGGAAGCAAACAAAATGTCATTCAATAAGTGAATGGATAATCAAAGCATGGTATATTCATACAGTGGAATGTTATTCAGTAGGGTGAAAATGAGTTATTAAGTCACAACACACACACACACACACACACACACACACACGGAAACATAAAGGAACCTACATATATATTGCTAAATGAAAGAAGCCAATCTGAAAACGCTACACTCTGATTCCAATTGAATTTCACTCTTTTCCATTCTGGAAAAGGCAAAACTATGGACAGTAAAGTGTTCAGTGGTCTGGGGGGGAGAGAGGGATGAGTAGGAGGAGCATGGAATTTTTAGGGCAATGGAACTATCCTGTGTGGTACTGTAGTGGTAGATGCATCTTATAACATATTTGTCAAAATTCCACAGAATGCACAACACAAGGAGTGAGCCCCTACATAAAATATGGACCTTAGTTAATATATAAATACAGAGTTATCACTTGTAACAAATGTACCACACCAATCTAAGATATTAATGATTGGGAGGAAGATGAAGGGTAAAAGTGAATTCTCTTCACTTTTTTGTTCAGTTTTAAAGTAGATTTACAATTGCTTAAAACAATAAAGACTGAGTTTTTAAAAACCTGTCATTCAAGCAAAACCTTCAACCAACTGAAGAAAGATGCTTTGGTGGTACTGTATACATTTCCTACATACTAAGCACATTTTTCATGTAAAGAAAATTTGTTTTCTTAACCAATGTATTTTAATAATGCTGAGTCAGTATTATCCAACAGCATCAAGTAGACAAAATATCATGTCTTGTTTTGAAATAACACACGGATTTCAGAAACTAAAGTGTATTTACCTGTAATTTACTGAAGTATTTCTTTTAGAGCCTGGAATAATTGGAAAAATACAATACTAACTCATTATGACATAAAAATATATCTATTGATTAAACTTTGTTTTTCAGGGATAATAATAATTGTTACAATTTTTACAGGTAGGTTTTTGAGAGGAGAAAACCTTATTTTTATATTGCACATAAAACATAATTTGTATTTCTACAGTCTTTTTATATAATGTTGGAAAATTCATTTATTGCTAAATGGATTTACTTTTTAATTGAAATTAATAAAAACAAAACCTAAACATCCTGAGAATTATTTGCAATGTTAATGGATAGTACACATGACCTGATGGATGATGTAGAGTTAGGTACAACTTCAGCTGAGGTATATGTGTACACATATATGGAGAACAGATGTGCAAGATGTGGTGCAGTAATGTTCAGAAACACAGATAACTGTTGTCTTCCTAAGACACACCATTTTGACATTTTAATTTCTCTAAAATTGGGAGGGTCTTAAAATTAACATCAACTTAAATGAATTTTAATAATCACACTTAAAAAATAGCATGCATGAGATATTTTGGGCTTGATTTAGCTTAATGGGAACTTTGCTAAGTTTCCAACTCTATTTATTTTTTTTATTATAATAGTTTATTTTCAAATTGGTTTACATATAACACCCAGTGTTCATCCCAACACGTGCCCGTCTTTAATGCCCGTCACCACCTTTCCCCCCTCCCTCACCTCCCTCACCTCCCTCACCCTCAGATTGTTCTTAGTCTTTGAGAGTCTCTTATGTTTTATCTCCCTCCCTCTCTGTGTCTTTTTTTTCCTTTCCCCTCTTCCCCTCCCCCTGGTTTTTGCTTAGTCTCACAAAGTCCACCTATTCGTGGAAACATGGTATCTGTCTTTTTCTGACTGACTTATTTCACTTAACATAATACTCTCCAGTTCCATCCATGTTGCTACACATGGCCAGATTTCATTTTTTCTCATTTCCATGTAGTAGTCCATTGTATATATGTGCCACAACTTCTTTATCCATTCGTCAGTTGATGGGCACTTGGTCTGCTTCCATGATTTGGCTATTGTCGAAAGTGCTGCTAGGAACATTGGGGTACACGTGCCCCTATGCATCAGCATTCCTGTGTCTCTTGGGTAGATTCCTAGCAGTGCTATTGCTGGGTCATAGGGTAGCTCTATTTTCATTTTTTTGAGGAACCTCCACACCGTTTTCCAGAGCAGCTGCACCAGTTTGCATTCCCACCAACAGTG
Organism: Paguma larvata; assembly: GCA_030068075.1. NCBI lineage: Eukaryota > Metazoa > Chordata > Mammalia > Carnivora > Viverridae > Paguma > Paguma larvata. The sequence continues at coordinate 122,848,286 of CM057823.1, read as the reverse complement.
TAGGAGGGTGCCTGCTTCTCCACATCCCCGCCAGCATCTATAGTTTCCTGATTTATTCATTTTAGCCACTCGAACCGGTGTGAGGTGGTATCTCAGTGTGGCTTTGATTTGTGTTTCCCTGATGATGAGTGACTTTGAGCATCGTTTCATGTGTCTGTTGGCCATCTGAATGTCCTCTTTGGAGAAGTGTCTATTCATATCTTCCGCCCACTTTTTCACTGGATTATTTGTTTTTCAGGTGTGGAGTTTGGTAAGTTCTTTATAGATTTTAGATACTAGTCCTTTATCTGATATGTCATTTGCGATTATCCTTTCCCATTCCATCGGTTGTCTATTAGTTTTGTTGGTTGTTTCCTTTGCCGTGCAGAAGCTTTTTATCTTGATGAGGTCCCAATAGTTCATTTTTGCTTTCAATTCCCTCGCCTCTGGAGATGTGTCGCGTAGAAAATTGCTGCGGCTCAGGTCAAAGAGGTTTTTTCCTGCTTTCTCCTCTAGGATTTTGATGGTTTCCTGTCTCACATTCAGATCCTTCATCCATTTAGAGTTTATTTTTGTGAGTGGTGTAAGGAAGTGGTCTAGTTTCATTCTTCTGCATGTTGCTGTCCAGTTCTCCCAGCACTATTTGTTAAAGAGGCTGTCTTTTTTCCATTGGACGCTCTTTCCTGCTTTGTCAAAGATTAGATGGCCATATGCTTGTGGGTCCATCTCTGGGTTCTCTATTCTATTCCATTGGTCTATGTGTCTGTTCTTGTGCCAATACCATGCTGTCTTGATGACTACCACTTTGTAGTAGAGGTTAAAATCTGGGATTGTGATGCCTCCCACTTTGGTTTTATTCTTCAGAATTACTTTGGCTATTCGGGGTCTTTTGTGATTCCATACAAATTTTAGGATTGTTTGCTCTAGCTTTGAGAACTATGCTGGTGCAATTTTGATTGGGATTGCATTGAATGTGTAGATTGCTTTAGGTAGTATTGCCATTTTAACGATATTTATTCTGATCCATGAGCATGGGGTGTTTTTCCATTTCCTTGTGTCTTCCTCAATTTCCTTCATAAGTTTTTTATAGTTTTCCACGTAAAGGTCTTTTACATCTTTGGTTAGGTTTATTCCTAGGTATTTGATGGTTTTTGGTGCAATTGTGAAAGGGATTCGCTTCTTTATTTCTCTTTCTATTGCTTCATTGTTGGTGTAAAGGAAAGCAACCGATTTCTGTACCTTGATTTTTTATCCTGCAACTTTGTCAAATTCATGGATCAGTTCTAGTAGGCTATCGGTGGATTCTTCTGGGCTTTCCATGTAAAGTATCATGTCGTCTGCAAAAAGTGAAAGTTTGCCTTCGTCCTTGCCTATCCTGATGCCTTTTATTTTGCTTTCTTGTCTGATTGCTGATACCTCCAACACTATGTTAAATAGCAGTGGTGAGAGTGGACATCCCTGTCGTCTTCCTGATCTCAGGGGGAAGGCTTTCAGTTTTTCCCCATTGAGGATGATATGAGCTGTGAGCTTTTCATAAATGGCTTTTATGATGTCTAAGTATGTTCCTTCTATCCCAACTTTCTCGAGAGTTTTTATTAAGAAGGGATGCTGTATTTTGTCAAATGCTTTTTCTGCATCAATCGACAGGATCATATGGTTCTTATCTTTTCTTTTGTTAATGTGATGTATCACGTTGATTGATTTACGAATGTTGAACCATCCCTGCAACCCAGGGATGAATCCTACTTGATCGTGGTGGATAATTCTTTTTATATGCTGTTGGATTCTATTTGCTAATATCTTGTTAAGAATTTTTGCATCCATGTTCATCAAGGATATCGGCCTGTAGTTCTCTTTTTTTGCTGGGTCTCTCTCTGGTTTGGGAATCAAAGTGATGCTGGCTTCATAGAATGAGTCTGGGGGTTTTCTTTCCATCTCAATTTTCTGGAACAGCTTGAGGAGGATAGGTATTAACTCTGTTTTAAATGTCTGGTAAAATTCCGCAGGGAAACCATCTGGCCTTGGACTTTTATTTGCTGGGAGATTTTTGATAACTGATTCAATTTCTTCCCTAGTTATGGGTCTGTTCAAGTTTTCTATTTCTTCCCGTTTGAGTTTTGGTAGTATGTGGCTGTTTAGGAATTTGTCCATTTCTTCCAGGTTGCTCAATTTGACGGCATAGAGTTTTTCATAATATTCTCTGATGATTGCTTGTATTTCTGAGGGATTGGTTGTAATCACTCCATTTTCGTTCATGATTTTATTGATTTGGTTTCTCTCTCTTTTCTTTTTGAGGAGCCTGGCTAGAGGTTTATCAATTTTGTTTATTTTTTCAAAGAACCAGCTCTTGGTTTCATTGATCTGTTCCACTACTTTTTCTGTTTCCATATGATTAATTTGTGCCCTAATCTTTGTTATTTCTCTCTTTCTGCTAGGTTTGGGCTGTCTTAGCTGTTCTGCTTCTAGTTCCTTTAGGCGTGCTGTTAGAATTTGTGTTAGGAATTTTTCTTGTTTCTTGAGATGGGCCTGGATTGCAATATATTTCCCTCTCAGGACTGCCTTTGCTGCATCCCAAAGTGTTTGGATTGTCGTATTTTCATTTTCATTTATTTCCATGTATTTTTTAATTTCTTCTCTGATTGCTTGGTTGACCCATTCGTTTTTTAGTAGGTTGTTCTTTAGCCTCCATGTTTGTGGGGGCTTCCCAGACTTTTTCTTGTGGTTGATTTCAAGTTTCAAAGCATTGTGGTCTGAAATTGTGCATGGTATGATCTCAATTATTTAATACTTATTCAGCGCTTCCTTGTGCCCCAAAATATGGTCTATCTTGGAAAATGTACCATGTGCATTTGAGAAGAATGTAAATTCCTTTGCTTCTGGATGAAGGGCCCTGAAGATATCTGTCAGGCCCATCTGTTCCAACGTGTTGTTCAGGTCCATTGTTTCCATGCTGATTCTCTGTTTAGTGGATCTATCCAGCGCTGTGAGTGGGGTATTAAGGTATCCTGCAACTAGCACATTTTTATCAATAAGATAGCTTACGTTTGTAATTAGTTGCTTGACAAATTTGGGTGCCCCAGAATTCGGCGCGCAGATATTTATAATTGTTAGCTCTTCCTGCTGGATAGTCCCTGTGATTATTATATAATGCCCTTCTTCATCTCTTATTACATCTTTTACTTTAAAGTCCAGTTTATCTGATATAAGTGTGGCTACTCCAGCTTTCTTCTGAGTTCCTGTAGCATGGTAGATAGTTCTCCATCCCCTCACTTTCAGTCTGAAGGTGTCCTCAGGTTTAAAATGTGTCTCTTGAAGACAGCAGATAGATGGGTCTTGTTTTCTAATCCATTCCGTTACCCTGTGTCTTTTAATTGGAGCGTTTAGTCCATTTACATTCAGTGTTAATATTGAAAAATGTGGGTTTAGAGTCAAGGTGTTGTCTGTAGGTTTCGTGTTTGTAAGGATGTCTCTGGTGCTCTGTGTTCCTTGCAACCTTTCCTTCATAGAGTCCCCCTCAGGATCTCTTGTAACATTGGTTTATTTGTGATGTATTCCTTCAGTTTTTGTTTGTTTGGGAAGACCTTTATTTCTCCATCCATTTTGAATGACAGGCTGGCTGGATAAAGATTCTTGGCTGCATGTCCTTCCTGTTCATCACATTGAAGATTTCCTGCCATTCCTTTCTGGCTTGCCAAGTTTCTGTGGATAAGTTCGCTACTACCCTAATGTGTCTGCCTTTGTAAGTCAAGGCCTGTTTATCCCTAGCTGCTTTTAGGATTCTCTCTTTATCTTTGTATTTTCCCAGCTTCACTATGATGTGTCTTGCTGAGGGCCTATTTGGGTTACGTCTGAGGGGAGTTCTCTGTGCCTCTTGGACTTCAATGCCCATTTCTTTCTTCATGTTGGGGAAGTTCTCATTGATGATTTGTTCAAGTACCCCTTCAATTCCTTTCTCTCTCTCTTCTTCCTCTGGAATTCCTATAATACGGATGTTATTCTGTTTGATTGCATCACTCAGCTCTTGAATTCTCCTTTCCTGTTCCTGAATCAATTTCTCTCTCTTTTTCTCTGCTTCATCCTTTTCTGTAATTTTGTCTTCTAATTCCCCTATTCTATCTTCTGCCTCTGCAATCCACACTATGGCCGCCTCTAATTTGTTTTGCCCCTCATTTAAATCATTTTTTAATTCCTGTAGATCGTTTTTTAGGACCTTGATCTCTGCCTCTAGGGTCCCCCTGATTTCTTCTATGTTTTTTTCAAGCCCTCCGAGTATTTTTATATTTATCGTTCTGTATTCTTGTTCTGTTAAGTTGCTTATGTCTGCTTTCATCATTTCTTGTGCTGTCACTATTTCCTGTACAGTCTTCTGAGGGGAGTTCTTCTGTTTGGTCATTTTGGCAATGTGTGTATTGGTTTATTTCCTATTTCTCCCTGGAAAGGAAAAGGGTCAGACCGACAAACAGGAAGCACGAACTCACAACCTTACTGACCAATAAAACAGGCAAACAAATCACAACTTAAAAACGATTAACAAATGACACTCTGGAGGCATGCAACCTGATGTACCAGCTACACGATAATGATGGGATGTGCGCTCTGCTGATGGCAGAGCATACATAGAGTAGTGACAGGTGTGGGTAGAAGAAGAAATTGAACTTTGACCAGGTAGAGAGATTAGAAGACTTGATCCAGCAGGAGAGAAATCACAATAAGGAAGGATGCGAGGAAAGAGAAATGAAGTTAGATGTTGCCCAGGTGCACTATGTGGTCTGACTGTTCCATAGAGAGAGATAGGAAATTAAAGAGGGAGGTGTATAACATGCATTGAGAGAGTGGGTAAAATGTCTGTTTAAGCAAGCCAAAACCCCCAGGTGTCAGGTTTAGAGGTGGGGAGAGAGAGGAAGAAGAAGAGGAAGAATGTATCTAAAACCAAAGAATTGACCTAGAGTTAATCCAGGCAATGCTGCAGTAGTTGTGTCTTTGCGGCTACCACTCCGGGAGAAGGGCGTCTCCCATATGAGGAGGGGCGTTGCCTGGTGTAGGCGGGTCCCACTTCCACCACTGGGGGTGGAGTCCTAGGATTTGGCTTTATGGGAATGCGCGACCACAATGGCGCCCTCCCCGCCCGTCTGTCTCAGATCACTCCTCACGGACCCACAGTCTCAGATCACTCCTCAGTTTCCATCCTCAACTCCATCCAGATTACCAGTACAGTTCAAATTGCTGGGCGGTAGTGCTGCCCAAGCTCATCTGAGTTCCTTTAACTCGCTCTGACCGCCACACCTTATGTAAATTGAGTCTCTGACTCAGCACCGCTGCGACCACAATGGCGTCCCCGTAGCCTCTTTTCACGGAGCTAGAGTCTCCGAACCCTCCTCTGTGTCCGTCCTCGACTTGGTCAGGGTGCAGGGGCAGCACGACCCGCTGGGTGGTCGCGAGACCCTGCACACTCAGCCTTCCCCACCCGAATTATGCCTCTGACTCATCACCGATCCAGCAATGGCACGCGCCTCTCCGTGTCAGGGGCTGGGACAGTGTCACTGGCTCCGGAGTGAGGAAAGCTCCGCCAGCTCCGCCATGAGCAACGACCCTCTCTCAAAAAAGCCTTGCAGATAGGGACTCGATGATAAGCTCCCTCTCTGCCCAGGTTCAAGGTACTTTCCCCGCTGCTCTTTCTCTTCCCCTTGTCTTTCGGAGGAAGGGGTCCAGGGCCCACTCCCTGCAGTCTGCACCTCCGCGGTTCTCTTTCTTCTCCCAGATTGCACTCACTCAGTGTCCCTAGATGCTCTGGTTTTTGCATTCTCTTTCCTGTAGCTTCCAACTCCTCTTCCTGCTGATCCCTGTGATTGAGAGTTTCTCGGTCTCCGTCCCTCTCAGATTGAGTCGCCAGAGACCAGCAGCGGGTATTACTTCTTTTCCGCCATCTTGAACCTCTCTCTCCCTCCAGCTCTATTTAAAGGATGCAAGATTTCCCAGGTAGGAAAGAACATTGCATTTCACTTAGGAATTTTAGTGGCTCTAATGGATGAGGGAATGGAAACAGGGAGCATTTAAGGACATACAAAGGATTTCCCCATTTTCTAGATCCTCATCTGGATGCTACCTTTTTTTCCTTCAATGCATAATTGCTGTATATAAAGTGCTATATCAGGTCTTGAGTTAATTTTTCAAAGGAATAGGACCCTGGACTCTTATTTTAATTGAACTTAGAGTTTGTTGTAAAAGATCTATCATAGAACATGTTATATAACATTTGACAACTTCGACAGAAACTTTCCACATTATATGAGTGCTAAGGTTTGTAATTTTTTTGATTATAGTTTGGTGGTATTAATCTGGGGATATATGTTAAAGAAAAGAATATGAATCAGAAATTCAAAAATGAAAGAGAGAGAATTTTTTTAATGTTTATTTTTGAGAGAATTCAAGCTGAGACGGGGCAGACAGAGAGAGGGGGACAGAATATCCCAAGGGGGCTCTGTGCTGACAGCAGAGAACCTGAGGAGGGACTCGAACTCATGAACAGTGAGATTATGACCTGAGCTGAAGTCGGACACTTAACCGACTGAACCACCCAGGAGCCCCTAAGAAATAGAATTTTGATATTAATAAGAATGTAAGTTGTTTTGGGTTGAACAAATGGCTCCTATGTTTGAGATATAGTGAACAGATTCTGTTTTTTTTTTAATAATTTATTTTCCAATTGGTTTCCATATAACACCCAGTGCTCATCCCAACAAATGCCCTCCTCTGTGCCCGTCACTCACTCTCCCCCCTTCCACACTCCCCTCACCCTCAGTTTGTTCTTAGTCTTTGAGAGTCTCTTATGTTTTGTCTCCCTCCCTGTGTCTTTCTTCTTTTCCCCTCTTCCCCTCCCCCATGGTTTTTGCTAAGTCTCTCAAAATCCACCTATGCATGGAAACACATGGTATCTGTCTTTTTCTGACTGACTTAATTCACTTAACATAATACCCTCCAGTTCCATCCATGTTGCTACACATGGCCAGATTTCATTTTTTCTCATTGCCATGTAGTATTCCATTGTATATATGTACCACATCTTCTTTATCCATTCGTCAGTTGATGGGCACTTGGTCTGCTTCTATGATTTGGCAATTGTCGAAAGTGCTGCTATGAACATTGCGGATTCTGTTTTTTTTTTTTTTTTTTTTTCCATGAATACCGGTATCTATTTATTTGATCTTTGTTTTCACCAGTTTGGGAGTTTTCAGGATACAAGTCGTGTACAGTTTTTGATAAATTTATTCTTGATTGCTGCACACTGTGTTGCTATACTATAAATAATATTTTTAAATTTTAACTTCAAATTATTCATTAGTGGCATAGAAAGAAACTGATTTTTATACTTTGACCTTATGTTCTTTTTTTTTTTTTTTTTGAATAATTTATTATTCTGTTAGGTCTCCCAAAGCCTACCTATGCGTGGGAAAATATGGCATCTGTCTTTCTCTGCCTGACTTATTTCACTCAGCATAATATACCTTAGTTCCATCCATGTTGCCACACATGGCCAGATTTCATTCTTTCAACAATAGCCAAATCATGGAAAGAGACTAAATGTCCATCAACTGACGAATGGATAAAGAAGATGTGGTATGTATATATGATGGAATACTATGCAGCAATTAGACGGATTCTGTTTTTAAAAAAATATTTAAAAAACCTATTCCTCAACAGTGAGATACTTCATAAACTTATTTACTAAATACAAAAAAAAGGACGTATTTCTATAATGTTCATGGGTTAAATATTTGAACGTAATTTGAACTTTAATAGCTTCTCTTAATAGGAAACCAATGATTTTCCCAGTACTTCCATAGTACCTATACAGGCTTACTTATTCACAATGAAATACATTAATAATTAGTAGTATGATACTTATATCTTTTCCCTCTCTTTCGAGTCATTCAAAATATGTCAGCATATTAAATTATATTATTTTAATTTATTTGAACACTTTGCTGATTTGAGCACTTTAAAGTTAAAAAAAACTACTAACATTTTCAAACAACTCAGACTTTTTTTTTTTTAAAGGAAACCTTCTTTGAAGTATAGAATATGAGTTGTGGCCATATTCAAAAGCAATGCAATATTTTACATGCAATACATTTAGAAAGGATTATTTTCTTCTTCACAAACTCAAATCAAATTGTGAGGTTCAAATTCTGACTCTATCACCTATTAGCTTAGGCAGAAACAGCCTTTTCCTGTCTCAGTTCACTCTGTAAAAATGAAGATAGCATTAGGTTTAAGTGAGAAAACATTTGTAAGGTGCTTAGATCAGGCTGTGTTGGCAGAAATGAATAAAATTTTGAAACAAATCCAAAAATTGGGCACTGATACACACAGATACCTGAATGGAGAATATTACAATGATATTTAAATGAAATAAAAGTTATAAATACTTCAATATTCATATGCTTTTTAAATTAAAATTTTATTTGTAATAGATTAAATAATCATGTATATAAACTCTCAGAGAAATAAGGAGAAGGATTACAGGAATTAAGATTAGTCAGGGAAGTACTAAGTAGTGAAAAGCTTTAAAATTCAGGATTGCATTTTCCCTTTCATTAATGAGGTCTGTGTAGGCCTGATTCCATCAACTGTGATGGAGCTTGGGAAGGGCACTGGGGGAGTCAAAGACATGGCATACTAAAGGCTTTCACAGTCTGTACTCTAGAGTGTCAATAGTATGCCAGTGAGAATACATTGTAATTTAGGTTTTTGCCTTGATAAGATAAGCTAAAAGGCTAAGATATCTAGGTTTTCTAGGTCATGCAATGATGCTCTCCTCCATGTACTCAGACACTCTTAATATAAAGTACAGAAAATAGCATCTAAAAGCTTTTGAATGCCAATGAGATACAAAACGATCTATGCATAGGTTAGAAAACCCTTGTGCCTTAACAAACAAGCCAACTGTGTTTATGTACATCTGATTATCACTTGGGGGAGAAAAATTTCTATTATATCTATTTCCAAATAGTGTAATTTGATAGTTAATGTCCTATTTCAGAGATATATACATTTCTCCTTAAGCTAATTAAGAAAGATATAAAGACTTTGCTCCGGCCTGGAAATACTGCTTTTCTTTGAATTGACAGGATAAATAGTTTTGATAAAAATCAGTGTGTGTCTTAATTATCAAGGATATAATACAGTTACCTTTCCATGCCCAGGATAAAATTCCTCTAGAGCACAGAGGCCAGGTATATTAAAGAACAAAACCCCATAGATTAGTTTAGATTCCTCTTCCAATCGGGCTGCCTAGCACTTGGGAGCAAGTAGGTACTATTTAGATTGGCTTGGCATCCATGTGCATTATGCGAGGCAGTCATCTATTTTACAGCTGCATAAAACAATACATGGATTTCATGATGCAGAAAACCAGTAGTTTATTCCTCATTTTCCATCATGTAAATTTTTACTGAATAGATTTGCATGAATAGTCACCCTCCCTTTAAAATACAAATGAAAAAATGCCATCATTATACACTTTCCTTTTTCTAAGCCTGTCTTTGTCAGAAGCAAACACTTAAAGCAGGAAAAAAGACAGAAGAACATTCTTTAGGATAAAATTGCCAGCCAGCACTGTAGCTAATTTTAAATGTTGCAAGAGCAAGTTTTATAACAGGAATAGAAGAAGCAGGTATAGTTTGAAAATAGACTCTTTGTATTCATTAAAAAAATTGTGAAAAATATTCCTCCTCCCTACGAACTAAGAATTATGTATAGTTGAGGTTTTCTCAACCCATAAAGAAAGTTAATACATTCAAATCAAAGTAAAATTCATGAAAGAATCAGAATATACTTTCCTCATAAACCATACATAGAAATAATCTACATTATAGCAAAATATGAAAGAAAAGCCACTGCATATATATTATATGTCATATATATTAACTGGAATGCTTTTTACTTTTATTTTTAACTTTAATTAATACTTTGAATCACTTCATTTAATCATTAGAGTCAATATTATGAGAATAAATCTGATTTTCAGATGTATGTCAGAAATTCATACTTTCATTTTTTGGTAGGATGAAATTTCAGAATACTTACAACAAAGACTTTTTAAAATACATGACTGCTGAGAGTGGCATATATTTTGAAGATACAAATCATATATAGAAGTTTGATTTTTACATATCAACATAGTATGTGATCAGTGCCAAATGATTCAAAAAACAGTGTGTCTAGAGGATATACAAGATAGTCTGATCTTGTTTTTCAAAGACAACCTCTTAAAGAAATATGCTAACCTTGAAGAATAGGTAAGATATAAAGTAAATAAGAATGGAGCACTCAAATAAGAAAGTATGCTAAGACTTAGGCTATAAGTTTCTCAGTCACAGAACTATTAACATTTGGGACTGGATATTTTCTAATTATGTGCAGCTATCCTGTACATTATAGAATGTTTAGCTGCATCCCTGTACTCTACCTACTAGGTGCCAATAACACACCTCATTCCCTGTAGTGACAACAAAAACTGTCTCCAGATGTTGCTAAATGTCCCTGTATGTGAAGATAATCACCCTTGTTTGAGAATCCTTGAGTAATGAAGACAGAGTTATATAATGGAATAAAGGATAAGGAAACCAATATTGACATGTCAAGGTTAAGATAAAATTACAGAGGGCCAATAAAATCAGGTTAAGGAATTTTCAAATTTATCAACACTGGAAAACTCTGAACATTTCTAAGTAATAAACTAACATAATGGATATTAAGCTTTAAGAATATAAGTGTGTATAATAGCATATTGTAGGGAAAATAGAACAGGCAGAGAGATCGGTGAGCAGGCCAGTTATCCTAATGTGGAACAACAAGAACAGAAATTAAGATGATAGCAATGAAAAAGATGTAAACGTTGGGATGAGGAAGCTTCACAATAAACACTGCAAAGAACAAATAATATAGAATATGTCCTACTCAGCTTATAGTAATAGAGGACCCTCATTATTGAAAGTCAAAATAGTGTATTATAGAAAAGCCTGGAATTCAAGTCTAGGAATGTGTTCGTATCTACCAAGTCATGTGTAACTTTTGCTACTTAGGTCATTTCTCCCAAGGATTCCTTCTTATAGGTGAAGTTATAAAATGTATCGAGAAAACTTTCAGAGACTTTTCTAGCTTCAAAAGCTTATGAAACACCAGAAGTTCCAGATTTGGGATTTGGTGCAAGAAGTCTAATACAGTAATTTCAAAAAAGCAAGGTCGGTTATTTTCTGAGGAAATCATTATTTTTCATTTTCAAGGCTTAAGTTCACAAGGAGAATACTCATAACTTAAGAATCGGCTAAGTGTACAGGACCAGTTATGTTGCCAGTAACATAGTGCAATGTATCTTATTTTTTTAAATGTTTATTTATTTTTGAAAGAAAGACAGTGACAGAGACAGAGCATGAGCAGAGAATGGGGTAGAAAGAAACAGAGAGACAGAATCTGAAGCAAGCTGCAGGCTCTGAGCTGTCAGCACAGAGTCCAATGAGGGGCTCAAACATCAAAAACCGTGAGAGCATGACCTGATCCCAAGTTGGACGCTTAACTAACTGAACCACCCAAGTACCCCAGAGTCCAATGTTTCTGTATCAGTCTCCTTAGCCTGTTGTAACAAAATACCACAATCTGGATGGCTTAGTAACAGAAATTTATTTTCTTGCATTTTGAAGACAAGAAGTTTAATGTCAAGGTTCAGGTTGATTTAGTTTTTGGAAAAGGCACTCTACCTGACTAATAGAAAACTACCTTCTCAGTACATGCCCTCCTATGGCCTTTATTCAATGCACGTGTAGAAAGAGAGTGCACTTGCTACTGTTTCTCTTTTAAGGACACTAATCCTATTGGAACAGGGTCCCACCCTTATGACTTCATTTAATCTTAATTACTTTTTAGAAGCTCAATTTCCAAATAAAACCACATTTAAGGTTAGAGCTTCAACAGAATTGGGGGAGGGAGGCAGGTACAAACATTAAGTCAGTAACAGTTTCTACCACTGGATCAGAGCTGAAGACCCTCCATGACATTACTGAAGTAGAAAATGAAGATCTCAGTAGATAATATAAGGCATATAAAAACAAAACCTCATGCCATATACAAAATGAACTCAAAATAGATCAAAGACCTAAATGTAAGAGGTAAAACTATACAACACTTAGAATAAAATGCAGACATAAATCATCAATACACTGGAATAGGCAACACCAAAACACAAGCAGCCAAAAATATATATATAAATTAGACTCCATCAAAATTTAAAATATTTTGCTTCAAAAACAGTATAAGAAACTAAAAAGTCGGGCAACTGGGTTGCTCAGTTAGTTAGGCATCTGAATCTTATATTCGCCTCAGGTGAATCTCACATTTCATGAGTTTTAGCCCCAGAAGGAAAAAAAAAAAAAAAAGAACTACATGAAACAGAGATAAACAATATGCCTAAAAAAGGATTTAAAGTAATAATAATAAAGATACTCACTGGGATGGAGGAAAGAGTGGAAGGACTCAATAAGATCTTCAATAAAGAGCTAGAAAATAAAGATCCAATCAGAGTTGAACACAACAGCTGAAATTAAAAAAAATATGCTAGAGGGGATCAACAGATTTGAGGATGCAGAAAACAGATCAGTGAAATGGAAGACAGACTAATGGAAAGCACACAAGTTGAACAGTGGAGAGAAAATTTTTTTTAAGTGAGGATAGGGTAAGAGCTCTCCTGGACAATGCCAAGTAAATATTCACATTATTGGTATCCCAGAAGAAGAAGAAAAGAGAAAGATGTAAAAAAAATTTTTTTTTTCAAGAAATGAAAACTGAAACCTTCCCTACCTAGGCAAGGAAATAGACATCCAAATTCAAAAAGCACAAAAAGCTTCAAATAAGATGAACCCAATGAGGTCCACACCATGGGCCCAATAATTAAAATATCAAAGATTAAATATAAAGAGAATCTTAAAAACAGCAAGAAAGAAGAACACCTGAGTGGCTCCGTTGGTTACGCATCTGATTTTTGCTCAGGTTATATCTCCGTTCATTATTTTGAGGCCTAAATCAGGCTCTGTGCTGATAGCTCAGAGGCTGAAGCCTGCTTCAGTTTCTGCCTCTCTCTCTCTCTCTCTCTCTCTCTCTCTCTCTCTCTCTGCTCCTCCCCTACTAGTGTGTGAGTGTGCGCACCGCCTGCTCCCTCTCTCTCTCTGAAAAAACGAATTAACATTAGAGGCACCTGATTGGATCAGTCAGTTGAGCATCTGACTTCAGCTCAGATCATGATCATGGTTTGTGAGTTTGAGCCCCCTGTCTGGCTCTGTGCTGACAGCTTGGAGTCTGGATCCTCCTTTGAATTCTATCTCCATCTCTCTCTGCCCCTCCTCTGCTCACACTTTGTCTCTCTCCTCTCTATCTCTCTCTCAAAAATAAATATACAAAAAAAATTATTTTTAATGAATAAACCTTAAAAACATTATTATTTTTTTTTTTTTGGAAAAGCAGCAAGAAACAAAAAATAACCTACAAGGGAAAACCTATAAGACTATCAGCTGATTTTTCCACAGAATCTTTGCAGGCCAGAAAGAAGTGCGTGATGTATTCAAAGCTCTGAAAAGGAAAAAATCCTATATCAGAAACTATCCCACCCAGCAAGATTATCATTCAGATTTGAAAGAGAGTAAAAGAATTTCTCAGTCAAACAAAAGATAAGGAGCTTATCACCACTAAGCCAGCCTTACAAGAAATGTTCACAAGATGTCTTAAAATGGAAAAGAAATGGCCATAATTAGACATAAGAAAATTAAGAGTAGAAATATGTAATATATGACAACATGTACATAAAATGTAAAAGAAAAAGCAAAAAGGGAAAAAGATGGGAGAAAAAAGATATAAAGGTTTCTTTTTCTTTTCTATTTCCAGAATGTATTTGAACTTGCATAACCAAATAATATTGACTGATATTTACTTAAGATGTTATATATGAACCTCATGATAATCACAAATCCCAAACCTATGATACATACATAAAATATAAAGAGAAAGGAAGCCAAACATAACACTAGTAACTCATCAATCACAAAGAATAGAGAAGGAATATAGAAGTACAAAAAAAAATTAAAATTGCCAATAAGTATATATCTGTCAATAGTTATTTTTAATATAAATAGCCTAAATGGCCCAATCAAAAATATTGGGTGGCAGAATAGATAAAAAACAAGACTGATCCAGATGTTATCTACAGAGGCTACCTCAGATCTAAATACACATATAGACTAAAAGTGAAGACATGAAAAATATTCACCATCCAAATGGAACCAAAAACAAAGCCAGGGTAGTAATATTTATATCAGATAAAATACACTTTAAAATAAAAATTGTAACTAGAAATAAAGAAAGGGATTATGTAACAATAAAGGGATTACTCCAATAAAAGAATATAATAATTATAAACATCTGTGCACTCAACACTGGAGCACCTAAATACATAAATATTAATAGACCAAAAGAGAGAAATTGATGGTAATACAATAATAGTAGGGGACTTTAACACTTTACATCAATAGATAGATTGTCCAGGCAGAAAATCAATAAGGAAACAATGTCATTGAATGACACATTAAGCCAATGGACATAACAGATACATACAGAACATTCCATCCTAAAACAGCAGAATACACATTTTTTAAGTGTAATTCTTTTAATACACATTTTCCAAGATAGACCACATTTTAAACAAGCCTCAGTATATTTAAGAAGATTGAAATCATACCATGCATCTTTTCCAATCACAATGAAACTAGAAATAAATCACAAGACAAAAAAATGGAAAAAACACAAACACATGGAGACTAAATAAAATGATACTAAACAACCAATAGGTCTATTAAACAACCCAAGAACTAAAAAACTATATAGAAACAAATGGAAATGAAAACAAAATGATCCAAAATCTTTGGGCCACAGTGAAAGCAGTTATAAAAAGAGAGGATATAGCAATGCATGCCTACCTCAAGAAACACAAAAAATCTCTAACAATTTAACTTTATACCTAACAGAACTGGGAAAAGTCAAACAAACCCCCAAAAAGAAAGTAAATAATAAAAGTGTGAGCAGAAATAAGTCACTAGAGATTAAACAATACAAAAAAATAATGAAACCAAGAACTGATTTTTGAAAAGATGAACAAAATTGACAAATCTTTAGCCAGACTCATAAGGAAAAACCATTTCAAGAAATAAAATCAGAAACAAGAGAAGTAAAATCTGACACCACAAAGAATAGAATATTATGAAAAATTATATGCCTACAAGTTGGGTAACCTAGAAGAAATTAATGAATAAATTCTTAGAAAGATACAATATTCCAAAACTGAATTAGGAAAAAATAGAAAATCTGACAAGATCATTTCTAAGTAACAAAATTGAAATGATCCTCAAAAACTACCAAAAAATAAAAGTCCAGGACCAGATGGAATCATGAGTAAATTCTACAAAACATTTAAAGAATCATTAATACCTGTTGTCTTCAGACTATTACAATAAAAGTAGAAGGTGAAGGAAAACTTCCAAATAATTTCTACTAGGCCAACATTACCCTGACACCAAACCAGACAAAGACACCACAAAAAATAAAACAACAAACTCCTCCCCCCAAAAAAATCAAAAACCAAAAAAAGGAAAAAAAAAAAAACGAAAACAAACAAAAACACAGGCCAATATCCCTGATGAAAACAGATATAAAAACCCTCAACAAAATATTGGCAAACCACATAAAAAAAAACATTAAAAAGATCATTCACCCAAACAAAACAAAACAGGATCATTCATCAGAATCATGTAGGATTTATTCTAAAAATGAAACAGTGGTAAAATATTTACAAGTAAATCGATATCACAAGACACATTAATGAAACAAAGGATGAATTTTATATGATCATGTCCTTTGAAGCAGAAAACTCATTTGGGAGATTCAAAGTCCATTCTTGATAAAAACTCTCAGCAAAGTAGGTTTAGACGGAATATAACATACCTCAATATGATAAAGTCTATGTATGAAAAACCCACAGCTAACACTATCCTTAATGGAGAAAAACTGAGAGCTTTTCCTAGATCAGGAACAAAACAAGGAAGTCTGTTCACACCACTTTTATTCTCCATAGTACTGGATTTCTAGGCACAGCAATCAGACAAGAAAAGGAAATAAGAAGCATCCATATTGGTAAAGAAGTTACACTGCCACTATTTGCAGATAAAATAATACCATCCATAGAAAATTGTAATCAACCAAAAACTACTAGAAGTAATAAATGAATTAAATTGTATGAAAAAATTAATACCCAGAAATTGATAACACTTCTATACACTCATAAGAAAGTAGCAGAAAGAAAAATTTTACAAAAAGTATTCACATTTGCACAAAAAAAAGAATAAAATACCTAATAATAAACTTAACCAAAGAGATGAAAGCCTATACTCTGGAAACTATAAAACACTGGTAAAAGATATTGATGACAACACAAATTAAAAAATATTCCATCCTCATGGGTTAAAAGAATATAGTCAAAGCAATCTCTATCAAAATACCAACATTTTTTCACAAAACTAAAACAAATGATATTAAAAATTGCATGGAAATAGAGATAACTCCAAATAGTCAAAGTAATCCTGAGAAAGAGGAACCAAGCTAGAGATAATAGCAATCCCAGATTTCAAGATATACTATAAAACTCATAATCAAAACAGTATGGTACAGGCACAAAAGTAGATACATAAACCAACGGAACAGAGAGGAATTAAATAAACCCACATTTAAATGGTCAATGGAGGCAAGAATACACGGTGGGGGAAATAATAGTCTCTCCAATGAATGGTGTTAGGAAAACTGGAAAGTCACAAGTAAAGGTATGAAAGTGGATCAGTATCTAACTCCATACATGAAAATAAACTCAAGACAGATTAAAGACATAAATGTGAGATGGGAGCCTATAAAATGATAGAAGAGAACATAGCCCATAAGTTCTCTGACATCAGCCATAGTCACATTTTTTCTAGAAAGGTCCCCTAAGGCAAAGGAAATAAAAGCAAAAATAAACTATTGGGACTACATAAAAATTAAAAAAATAAAAAAAATTTCAACTCTACAGAGCACAAACGAAACAAGCAACACCCCCCCCCCAAAAAAAAAAAAACAAAACTCAACAAAACAAAAAGACAACCTACTGTTGGGAAAATATATTGGCACATCATACATCCAAAAAGAGGTTACTATCTAAAATAAATAAAGAAGTTATATAATTCAACACCAAAAACAAACAAACAACAACAAAAAAACTTGATTAAGAAATGGACAGAAGATCTGAATGAACATTCTCCCAAAAAAGACATACAGAGGGCCAAAAGATGCATAAAAGATGCAACATCACTAATCAAGAAAATGCAAATCAAAATGACAATAAGGACCTTGCACCTACTACAATGGCTACAATCAAAAAGATAAGAAATAACAAGTGCTGATAGGAATGTGGAGAAAAGGGTGCCCTCATCCACTGTTGGTCAGAATGTAAATTGACACAGCCACTGTGGAAAGCAGTACGGAGTTTCCTCCAAAAAATAAAAAATACCGTATGATCCAGTAATCCGACTACTGGGGATTTACCCAAAGATAAAAAAAAAAGTACTAACTTGAAAAGATACATACACACCTGTGTTTACAGCAACATTATTTACAGTAGCCACAATAGAGAAGCCATACAAGTGCCCATCAATGGATGAATGTATAAAAATTGTGGTGTGTGTGTGTGTGTGTTCCATATAGATGGAGTGTATATATAAAAAGTAAATATGGAATATATATATATATATATATATATATTATATATGCACTCACACACGCACATATAATGGAATATCAATCAGCCACAAAAAAGATGAAATCTTGTCTTTTTCTGACAACATAGACAGACCCAGAGAATCTTATTCTAAGTGAAATAAAACAGCCTGGAAAGACAAATACCATACGATTCCGCCCCTGAGTAGAATCTGAAAGAAAAAACAAGTGAATAAACATAAAGCAGAATCATACCTATAAATATAAAGAACTGATCGTTTCCAGAGGGAAAGGAGTGGGAAGTTTGGCAAAATGGGTGAAAGGGAGTGGGAGATACAGGCTTCTAGTTATGGAATGAATAAGCCATGGGAATAAACGGCGCAGCATAAGGAATACAGTCAGTGGTATTTTAATAGTGCTATAACGGGATAGATGGTAGCTACACTTGTGGGGCACATAGCACAATGTATAAATATGTCAAATCACTAATTTGTACACCTGAAAGTAATGTAACATTTTGTGTCAATCATACAAAAATGAAAAATAAAGGCAAAAAAAAAAAAAAAACAACAACCAAAAACCACAACACAGTGATAGACTCTAATGTCCATCAACTGACAAATGGGTAAACAAATGTGGTATATGTATACAACAGAACATTGCCCAGTAAAAGGGATGAAGTACTGACACATGCTATATCATAGACAGTCACGAAAAACATTATGTTCAGTGAAAGAAACTAGATACAAGAGAGTATATATTATAGGATTCCTTTTACATGAATTGTCCAAATATACAGATCCATAGTAGCAGAAAATAGTCTAGTGGGTTCCAGAGTCTAGGGAATTAGGGATGGGGAATGACTACTAATGGATAGAGGGTTATGAAAATGTTTTTGGAATTAGACAGTGGCTATGATTGTACTATTTTGTAAATACACTAAATAAATATTTAATCGTATACCTTAGAAGGATGAATTTTTTGGTATGTGAATTATGGATTAGTCAAGATTATATGAGAAATAATGAAGGCAAAATAAAGACATTTTCAGAAAAACAAAAAAATCAAGAAAAAAAACCTTTTATTTCCCTAGTCTGAAGAGGCAGATCTAGAAAAGCATTGCAGGAGTGCCTGGGTGGCTCAGTTGGTTAAGTATCCGACTTCAGCTCATGTTATGTTTCATGGTTCCTGAGTTTGAGCCCCGCGTCAGGCTCTGTGCTAACAGCTCAGAGCCTGGAACCTGCTTCAGATTCTGTGTGTGTGTGTCTCTCTCTCTCTGCCCTATCCCCACTCATGCTGTCTCTCAAAAATTAATAAATTTTTTTAAAAATTAAAAAAAATTTCCTTTAGAAAAATGTTGTGAAGGTCAATGTCAAAGAGATTACTGCCTATTTGTCTTCTAGGAATTTTATAGTTTCAGGTCTTATATTTAAGTCTTTGCTTTTAAGTTTATTTTTATATATGGTATAAGAAAGTTGTATAGTTTCATTCTTTTTCATGTAGCTGTCCAATTTTCCCAGCATCGTTTACTGAAAAGACTATCTTTCCCCATTGTATATTCATGTTTCCTTTGTCATATACTTTTAAAAATATTTTTAAAATTTATTTTGATATAGTGAGTGCATGAGTAGGGGTGGCGTAGAGGAGGGCAGGGGGAAGAATCCTAAGCAGGTACTGCATTGTCAGTGGGGCTTGGACTCACAAACCGGGGGATTATGACCTGAGCCAAAGTCAGACCCTTAACTGACTGAGCTACCCAGGAGTCCCCTTTGTTGTAGATTAATTGACCATATAAGCTTGGATTTCTTTCTGGGCCTTCTTTCCTATCCTGTTGATCTATGTGTCTGCTTTTGTGCCACTATGATACGGTTTTGATTACTACAGTTGTGTAGTTTATCTTGAAATCTAGGATTGTGATACCTCCAGCTTTATTCTTCTTCTCAAGTTTGCTTTGGTTATTTGGAGTTAATTATTGGCACTATACAAAAATAAAGTTTTTGCAAAGTAAAGGAAACTATTAGTAAAATGAAGCCTACTGAACAGGAGAAGGTATTTGCAAATGATATATCTGATAAGGGGTTAATATCCAAAATATATGAAGAACCTCTATAAATCAACACACAAAACAAACAAACAAACAATAACAACAACAAAAACCCACAAAGTCCAAATAAAAAATGGGAAGAGGATCTGGATATTTTTCCAAAGAAGACTTAGATGGCCAACAGACACATGAAAAGATGTTCAACATCGCTAATCATTAGGAAAATGTAAATCATAATCACAATATCACATTAAACCTGTCAGAATATCTCAAATCAAAAAGGCAAGAAATAAAAGTGTTGGTATGGGTGTGGAGAAAAGGGAACCGTCATGTACTGTTGGTGGGAATGTAAATTGGTACAGTCACTGTGGAGAACAGTGGAGGTTCCTCAACATATTAAAAATATAAATAGTATTCCCAACTACTAGAGATTTACCCAGAGAAACAAAACACTAATTTGAAAAGATTATATATCCCTATGTTTATAGCAGCATTATTTACAATAGCCAAAATATGGAGGCAACCCAAATGCCAATCAGTAAATGAATGGATAAAGAAGTGGTAATATATGCCTATATACATTAGACATAAAGAACGAGAAAATCTTGACATTTGTGACAACATCAAGGACCTAGAGAGCATTATGCAAAGTTAAATAAATCAGGGAATGACAAATACCATATGATTTCACTTACACGTAGAACCAAAAGAAAACAAAATAAATGAACGGCAAAAAAAGGAAACCAAAAATTAGGACTCTTAAATACAGAGAACAAGTGTGGTTGCCAGAGGGGAGGTGGGTAGGATAGGAATGAAATAAAGGCGGTTACAGGTACAAACTTATAGTTATGAAATAAGTCACAGAGATGAAAATTATAGCACAGGAACATAGTGAAAGATGTAACAACTTTGTAGTTGTATGGTGACTACACTTATCAGTAACTGAGGAGCACTGAGTAATGTATAGAATTATTGAATCAATGTTTTACACCTGAAGCCAACTTTACATTGTATACTATTATACTTCAATTTTTAAAGAAAGCCCAATGGAAAAATCTTAATGGATAAGAAATTGAGTGAATATGCTTTAAACCATTTGCTTTTGCCTTTTTAATCAAGGTATAAAAAATTCCTAGTTCTTCTATACGTTCCCTCCCCCCCAGACACAATGACTAATTATATATTATGAATATACAAGCCTAATAAGCCTTTTGAGATTAAAAAACATTTATAATTCACTTTGGATTTTAAAGTCTAAAGTAGACCATGTTTGTAGGGATAATTAAATGTAAAGGTAAAATCCTTAGGTATAAGTATTACTTGTTACTATAAAACTTTTAAATAAATTTAGGAACATATAAGTCCTGAGATTGGCCATTGGGAATAAATTTATGGTTTTAGCATGGGGAAAAATGTAAATCCCTGCATTTAGGTTTCTGCTCACAATTTATCTCAAATTTTACAGTAATCCTTGCCAATATATTCAATAAGTAAAAACTTGAAGTTACTGTTTGGCTTCTCATTGCACTGAGAAGGAAATAAATGCTGATGATGTTGTGTAAAGCGTCCATGCCCCGATTTCTTCTCCCGGTCTTACGTTCATCTTTCTTGTACCACTCTCCACTTCACTCGGTGTTCTTGAGCCACATGCTGCTTCAGTCTTGCATATAGGAGATTCATGATTGATTCTTATTTCTTGATTGAGGTGCTGGCATTAGGCTAGTTGCATTAATCTATGAAGTAATCTGTGAACCAGTTACCCATGTATGTAATATTCTTCCCTTCAAGGAAAGTGATGACATCATTCAAATGCAGGAATATATTTGTCATCTTGGCTCCCTACCTCCCTATACCTCTCATAAGCTTATTCAATTAGATTCCAAACGGAGGTGCTAAGCATGTAGGAGGTTTAAAGATGCCGATAGTCACATAGAACTACCTCTGTAGAAAAGATGGTAAGGTATCAGTCAATGACAAATGTGGCAAGATGTTGAAAATTTAAAGAAATATTTGCTCAGATCCAGAAAATGCCCCAATTTGTATGTAACAGTATAGCTTTTAGCTTTTTAATTAAAACAGAGACAAAATATCTAGCTCAAACATTTGTTATAAGAAAACGAGATCATATATTAAATGAGAGAAACAAATCAGCATTAAAATTCAGATACTAACTAACTAGATGGACTCTGTTTGCTAGAGCAAGCACACTAGCACTTCCATTTTTTAATAACCTTATGGTATAGATGTCCGGCATCACTTAAAATGGATAAACCACAAGTTCTGAAAACACACACACGTGTGCACACAGGCTCTACTAAGTATTTACTGCCATAAAATCTTTGAAGAGGTATGAGTGAGCCCATTTCTTGATAAAAAACTTAAAGCAGTGTTACATGTGGTTCATAACTAGCCTCTGAGGGGGAAAATTATTCCCAAGGCTGCATCTGTTCCAGATTCCCCCACATGTTCCATATACATCCTCAGCTGTAGCGTCAGTTGGGAATAATGTCTTCACATGATTCTCACTCCTTCCTCTACCCTCTGGTTTATCAGTAAGGTAAGTGTTAAATGAGTAGGACAGGTTAATCAAGAACCAAATGTAAGCTTTTGTCAAATACAAAACAAAATTTTATTATTTCGTACTTCTAGTTCATTAAATGCTAATGAAATAACCTGCCAGTTGTCACTGCATGATCCTATATTTACAAAAAACCAAAGGTAGTTCTTCATGTGAAAAACAAGATTTTCTAACATAAAAAGAATTTAAAAATTACTAAAGTTCTATTATCTTATTCTAAAGCCAAGTTTACTATTTGCTTTTCCTTTTTCATACCAAAACACAGAAACATGGAGAGATATGCATTGTAAGGCACATGGGGTTTTGATTTTATAAATGTGTTACTCCAACCCATCGTTTGTAATTTTATACCTTTTCAAGGAACTAGAGAGAAATGCTATCTAGCAGTGCAGACTTAAAATGCAGTGCAAATGTGTGGTAAATTTATAATTTTGGATCCAAGCAAAAATTTGCCAAGGTGCTTCATTTTGGCATTGGCTGCAAACAATACTCATGACCTAATCTGAGAAATACTTTTTGTTCTTTGTAATTCCTTCTACAACAAGATTAGTAGTTAATACATTTTTTCTAAATCCATATTGTCAATTCATAAAGCTCACATTTAATAAAATCACTTGAATCTATATATATTTTGGCGTATTCAGCACTTAAATTTGATAAGTTTGTCCATCGCTCTACAGCCATCCACTTGCCCACTCACCCACGCAACATTTCCTGAGTATTTAGTATGTGCCAGGCATAGGAAGTTCCACATACATGGAGTATATGGAGAACAAAACAAAGATATCTGATCGGTAGAACTTATATTCAAGCTAATAAGAGATCATAAAAGTAAGTGCAATAAATAAACATATTATAAATATGTTAGGAGATGATAAATTCTATGGGAAAAAAAAAAGTTTAAGTAGAGCAGGGCAAGTGGATTTACAGGTTCTGGTGATAAAACAGATGGAACAATGTGATACTAAACGGTGTAGGAAAGGTAGGGCTCATTAAGGTACAATTTGAGCAGATACCTGAAGTAGGTCAGTCAGTTGACCGAATAGCTATCTGGGGCAAGAGCATCTAGGCACAAAAAGAGGTGGGGCATACTCCTGAAGCTGAGCGTTGGCTTGTTAGGTTTAAGGAAATTCTTAGATGTTAGTGTGGCTGCAGTGTCAAGGGCCAAGGTAAGAGAAATAGAAGACGAAGTTGGAGAAGTAATATGAGCCTAGTCACCTAAAGACTTAGAAGACATTTTAAGGACTTTGGATTCTATTGTGAGGAAATGACCAGCCATTGTAGTTTTTTAGCAGAGGGATGACATGGACTTATATTTTTATAGGATTATCTCTTTGTCAGTTTTGGGTTACTAAAACAATACATCAAAGACTGGTATTGTAAACAAACATTTATTCCTCACATTTCTGGAGTATGGGAAATATAAGATCAAAGTGTCAGTAGATTCACTTTCTGCTGAGAACCTGCTTTCTGGCATACAAGCAACTACTTTCTTGCTGTATACCCAAATGGCAGAAAGAGAAAGCTCTGATGTCTCTTCCTCTGCTTATAAGGACACTTATAGGACACCTCTACCCTCATGACCTTATATAAACCTAACGATCATCCCAATGACCCCATCTCCAAATACCATTACATTGGAGATTAGGGCTTCAATACATAAATGCAACAAGGAAGGCACAAACATTCAGTCTATAACAGATTAATTGGTTTCTATGTTAATATTAGATTGTAGGAGGTGGCAAGGATAGACCTACTAAGACAAATAATAAAGGCTATTCTTTTTTTCATTTTCAGCAAAATAAAATTCTGGTTTATTGTTCAACATTGTTTTACACATACATCAAACAGTACAATGAATAAATATATAAACTACAACTTTATAGACAAAAAAACGAAAAAAAATAAACTTTTTATCTTTGGCCTTTTTAACCATCTCATAGACACTAACTACTTATAGCACAACTAAAAACATATATAAAAATGTATAATGCGCTGGAATTCTTGGAATAAGATTGTTTTATTCTTTTGATTTTTATAAGAAGGTTATTTTCCTCCTTTAAGATCATAATGAACATAATAACATCGTAAGTAAAGTCAGATATAGGACAGAGAAACTTCCTATCTCTGGATGGTTTGGTCATCCAAGATCATTAAAAATGACAGACCCCTAACAAAATGTACAAAAATATAAAATCTAAATAAAAAACACAAATTTTCCTTTTTAAAGTGTTTTTAAGAAAAAAAAAAGCAAGGTCTTGGATGTTTTGGTTCTATTTTTCTCTCCTGTTGCAAATTCATGTTGGTGTTTTAGGTGGGTAGTAGTCATCTGAGGGTGGCGCTACTCACGATGGGCGCGCAGGACTCTCCAAGGTGACCACATCTAGATTCTGAGGTGGCAAGTGGAGAGTCAATAGGTCATGATGGTCTTTTTCTCAAGTTTGACTTTTCCCTTTTTGCCGTCTAGTCTTCCATATTGGTTTTCTGCTTCTTGGTATGGACGTTGTCATCCTCATCATCTACAGCTGCCTACTTGCTAGTAGGTGCCTCGGCCTCCTCATCTTCACCTCCATCCTCTTCCTCACCATTGCCTTCCTCTCTTCCTCTTCTTCCTTTTCATCTCCCTCATTGTCAGCTTCCTGCTCCCCGTTTTCCTAATTAGTGTTCCCAGGAATGTCTTTTTCATTCCCCACCCCCACGATAACTTCCTTCTCCTCCTGTTAAGTTCTTGCTGATCTCAGAGTTGGTGTCTGTGACCACATTGGACTTGATGGGGTATGCATGTGATCTGATGCAGGGGATTAAAAGGAAAGCATGAGTTCGACGACTCTGTGGATAAAGCTGCCTGCGTCAGTGGTAGCAGAGGATGTGCATTGTGGAGGTGGTTGCAGGGAACCAGCAACCAGACACAGGAACAATCTATTCCTTATTTAAGTTCTGAGATTATACTGGTTCCACCAAGATAATGGAAGTAGAAGGTACGCAAACTGGTCAAATTCTGCATGCATTTCAATAATAAAACCAACAGGATTTCTTGGCAATTCCTGATAGATGAAGTAAGATTCGAAGGTCATGTATTGAGAAACTGGAAGGATCGAGTTAACAATTTATGAGATGGAAGAGGCTGCAGGAAAAAACAATTTGGAGGACAGAGGTGTAATAAGCAAAGCCGTAGTTTGCTGTTGAGGTTCCATTAAAAAGTGAAGTGGAGATGCCGACTAGCTGGATATGGGTCTGGAGATAACCAGAAAGGTCAGGGATATGGATATAAACTTAGCAGTGAATACGCGAGATGGCATATAAAGATCCAAGACTAGAGGAGGTCAAAACATGGATGAGTATAGATAGAAAATAGTAGAAGGCCATGGATTGGATTACATATTAGAATATTCCATATTAGAATATGAAGAACAAGAGAAGAAACTACCAAAGCAGACTGAGAAGGAATAAACAATGAGGTAAGAGAACATTTAATGTGACATCTGAAGCTCAGTAAAGTCTACCAAAAAAGAGTGATAATGATGCTGCTTATAGGTCGAGTTTGATGAGAAATGTAAGTGGACCATTGGACTTAGCACTGAGGTTATAGGTGACTTCTGTTAAGAACACTTCTAATAAACAATTCTATGAATCTCTTCCTGACCTCTTTACCTCCTGCCTATCCATCTTCAATTCTAACTTCTTCCAATTATGATTACCAGTTAATAATTTTTCCTTTTGTTTCTAATTACAAAAGGAGCATATGCTAGTTGAATTACTGAAATAATTTCAGTGTTTTCCATATGAACCTAAATGGAAAAATGTACAATTCTATTAATTTAAGGGTCAGGTTTTTAGCTTGTATTGAGAAAAATTAGTCCTAATTACTCTAATAGAGAAATAGAAATTTGATTCACTATCTGTAATAGTTGCATTTACATTAATATGTGCAAATCATAATTTAATCAATATGTTCTGAACAAATAGACAATTATTTCCAGGTTTTGTCTCTATAGATGCTACTGTAACAATCTTATGTTCAAATATCCTGATATACCCGTGTTTTTATTTTAATTGAATAGTTTATCAAAAGTGAAATTCATTGTCAAAACATATGTATATTTTACAATGTAATCGATATTGTTGCCCCCCCCCACTAGTAATTAAGGAGTGTTTGCCATATCTTTATTAGCATTGTATTGTATTAATTTTGTTTTTTTTTTTTTAAGGTTTTCTAATCTGAAAGATACACCAGTTGTTGCTGTAGTCTGCATTTCTCTGAAAAGTAATCAGGGCAAGCCATATAATAATAGTATTTTGATTTTGCTCTTGTGTGAATTACCCATTCTTTCCCTCTGTCCATTTATTTTTTTCCTTTTTTAAGTTTATTTATTTTGAGAGAGAGAGCGAGCACGAGCACATGCACATGCAATAGAGAAAGAGTGTGGGGTAAGAGGAGAGAGAGACAATCCCAAGCAGGATCTATGCTGCAAGTGCAGAGCCCAGTGTGGGGCTTCATCTCACAAACCCTGAGATCATGATCTGAACCAAAATCAAAAGTTAGACGCTTAACCGATTGAGCCCCTCAGGTGTCCCAATTCGTCTAATTTTAAGTATTATCCAGGAAACTATTTTTTTCTAATATAATCTTTTTTAGAATTTCTTTTATTTCTTCCATGTAAGCAATTACATCACCTTAGTCAATCCTAGAAAGGTATATTTTTGCTGCTTCTTTTTTCCTTAATCAAACTTTCTCGGGATTGATAAACTATGTTAGTTGTTTCTAAGAAAGCTTTTTCTTTCATTTAGTATTTGTTTGGTTGTCACAACAGAATGGTACTATGCTAGGCAGTAAAACAGATATAGTTAAGGAAGTAATGTTCCTTTAATGGTAAAAGAAATGGAAACTTACAAAGATAATTACTTAAATAGGAGACCTCACAGCATGCTCACACATAGAAGTAAAAGCTTAGCAATTTTTTCAGAGTTCCCCTGTAGAGGCATACAACTGCTCATGAGGGAGGAAATATCCCAAAAGGAAGTCTCCAAATGCCACACTGAAGGAGGTTTTCATAACATACTAGTTCTCTGATCTTTACCTCAGCCTACTAAACCACATTGGAGATGGGAGACTAGGTATCTGGTGTCCTGATAACCAGGTACAACTCAGGCATCAACACATTTCTGAGTCTCGATTACATAACTGGGCCAAGAATTTCCTAGTTTTTCACATCACATTTTATTATTTCTCCTTTTCAACACTCATTTCTACTTCTCTTCCCTTTCCTCATTTGGGCAAATAAACAAAAGTATTGAATATGTCTGTAGTCGTCACAGGTAACTTTCACCCTTATGATTGCTCACTTTTTTTTTTCTTGTTAACTAATTCATGAGGCAATGCTGCTCCCCAAGGTTTAACATGGTCTGTACTTAGCAGCATTTTTTGTAGGTAGATACGGCCATATGACTGTTCTTGCCAATGAAATAGGAGTAGAAGAAATGCATGTTACTTTCACATTATTTACTTAAAAAGAAGCAATCTGACCCTTTGTTTACTGCCCTCCCTTTCTACCTACCTGAGAGTTTTATAATGTAGTGGTCAGTCAGTTTCCATCATGATGATAAAGGCAACTAACTCTACACAATAAATAACAAAATCCAAGAAACAGAAATTTTCGTGGCTGCAAAAGTAATGATTTTGACCCCATACTGCCTAACTCTATACAGTAAAATGAAAACAAAGTAATATATATATATATTCCAAATATATATATATATATATTTCTCCATTTGTTTAGGATATATTTCTCCATTTGTTTAGGTCCTCTTTAGTTTTATAGTTTTTGATGAGCCAAACTTACACACATGTCCTTAAATGTCCTTAAATATATATATATATGTATATATATATATATATATATATATATACACCATATATATTCCATATATATATATATATATATATATATATATATATGGTCTAGTTTTGAGACACGATATTTTGGAGTCTTTTCAAAATATCACAGTAGTA
Organism: Paguma larvata; assembly: GCA_030068075.1. Classification (NCBI taxonomy): domain Eukaryota; kingdom Metazoa; phylum Chordata; class Mammalia; order Carnivora; family Viverridae; genus Paguma; species Paguma larvata. The sequence continues at coordinate 122,819,840 of CM057823.1, read as the reverse complement.
TAGCCAAGGGATTGGCAAATCTTTTTTGTGAAAGGCCAGATAGTAAACATGTTTGCAGGCCTTACTGTTTTTGTTGTGACTACACCATCTGCCCTAAACCTGCCATTTCAGGGTAAAGAGAGACATAAATAATACATAAATGGATGAGCATAGCTGTGTTCCAATAAAACTGTTAAAAAAAGAAGTTTCCAGTCATTTGTTTCATGGGTATAGTTTGATATTTTGAGGTCTCCTGATCGAGCCCACAATATAATACAAGGTTTTTGGTTTTACTTGTGTTTGAAAAAAATATTTTTGTGTGAATATACATATATTTGTTTTAAATTTATATAAATTGTATTGCCATAAAGACATAATTTGAAATTTTAATACCATAAGTTAGGATTATATTATAATTTGCATATCTTATCGATTACTTCTGACTGTTGCCTGGATTTCCATAATAATTAGTTAGGAAACAACTAGTATGTTAATATATTGAGTCTTCTGATAGATGAAAATGATATACCTCTCCATTTGTTTAGGTCCTTTTTAGTTTTATAGTTTTTGATGAGCCAGACTTACACACATGTCCTTAAATGTTTGTCTTAGTAATTTGTATGTTTTGATACGGTTGTTAATAGGACTTTTAAATTCCCATTTCTAGTCATTCGAGCCTGTTTATAGAAATGTATTTGAATTTACATATTAATATATAACACAACCTTACTAAATTCATCAGTAGTTGTGGTACCTTTTTCTGTGGATTCCCTAATATTCTCTATAGAGATAATTACTGTAACAGAAAAAAATAAAATTTTACTTTTTCTTTCCAAGTATGTATGCTGTATTTCTTCTTTCTTGCTTCACTGCACATTCACAAATTCTCAGTACAGTTATGAACACAAGTAGTAAGCGTGGACATTACTTTTTTGTCCCCAATCAAAATGGGAAAGCATTCAGTCTTTCGTCATTGGCTATTGTGTCCACTGAAAGTGGTTTTGAAGATTGCTTTTAATCAGAACGAGGAAGTTCCCTTCTATACATAGTGTGCTGAAAATTTTATTGTAAATAAGTATTGGCTTCTGTCAAATGGTATTTCTGCAACCATGGTCATATGTGTATGGTTTTCTCCCCTATTATGCTAATATGGTAAATTACATTTTTATAACATCTTTTTTGTGGGTGAATAATTTTCCATCGTATGGCTATACTATATATATTTGTCGGTTGCTAGACATTTGAGTTCATTTCACTTTTTAGCTATTATGAACATTTATGTACAGTTTTTTGTATAAACATATGCTGTAATTTCTCCAGCAGAATCTAGAGCAATGATTGGGTCATAAAGTAACTTGATATTTAGCTTTAAGGCAGTGTCATGCTGTGTCGCAAAGAGGTTTCACCATTTTACCATTCCCAAAGCAATATAGGATTTCTGTCTCATACCATCTCTATCCTAAACACTTGTACTAACAGATTGCTGTCTGCTGGGTCACTTAATGCTTTTATCAATTAATCGCATTTTATCAATAGTCAATTGTGACTGTACAAGGATCAGGTTTTTTTGCCAGTTATACTGTAATCACTATGTTTAATTGTTATGTCAACAATTAAAAATGAATACAAATAAAGAATTTGTTTTCTTGAAATCTAAGATGAATAGTTTGGAAGGACTTCATAAAAGCTAGATACTAAAAAAATGTAGACAAATTAAGTATGGACAAGACAATGTAAGAGATTAGATGGAACTTCACGAAATTGCAAGAGGATTCTAAAATCAATTTACTTTGGAAGTTTCTGGATATTTCTCTACTACTTTTAAGAAAATAAACTGGAAATCATAGTTGATATTTTATGGTGATAGTTATAAAAAACAAAAGAAAACAATTGAAAAAACAAGAACCCACCCCCAAAAAAACCTCTATTCAGTGGACCCGTTTATCCAAAAGGCATAAGCCTTTATGAAGATTGATAAATGAATATATACATGTGTTTATGTTAGCATAAAATGTTTAAGAGTTGATGTTTGTATTTTGATGATTCTCTATGTTTAATTCACCATTAGTCAATGAACTATAACTAAGAAAACTATCAAGCATTTTATATGATTACATTGTCTTTGATCTTAGAGAAGGCATATATTTTGTTCTCCTTTTAATATTTTATTTTCTGGATGTCAAAAATAAATGATGTCCCACCAAAATGGTGAAAGTTGTAAGATGAAACAATGGAAAGAAAACGGATTTGATCAAACATGAAGTTGAGTATATTCAAGGCATATGTTGCTATATTTGCTGGGCGTATGCTGTTCAGTTTAAAAATCATTAGATGAATGAGTGGAACAAACAGAATAAAAACCAGATTTAAAAATCTGTTTTGAAATTGTAAAATCTTTATCATGGTAGAAACATCTTATATGAATAAAAATATATGTGGTAAAAACAAGTGTGTTGATATTTAAGTACTCATGTGCATTATAAATTAAGTCACTCACAGTAAGGGATACTCCCAAGTAGCAATTGACTGAACATATTCAAAGCCCTAAACAAACAAAGGCAAAGAAAATACAGTGGAATTTTTAAGGTCTTGATAATAGAGAAATATAGGAGTAGGTTTCATACGGTAATATATAAATTTCTCAGATTATCTATAAGTAGAACTTTTTAAATAAACTATTTTATAATATTTTATATTAAAACAAAGAGAGATACCACAGAGAGTCCCTATATACCTAGCAAACTCTTTATTATTGATTTGTTAACATTAGTAAGGTACAGTTGCCACATTAATTGAGCAGTATCGATGAACTATTAAGTAAAGTCCATACTTAAGTTAGATTTCTTTAGTTTTTGCCTAATGTTCTTTTCCATTCGAAGATGCTACATTGTGTTTAGTCATTATGTCTCATTAAGTCATGGCAGTTTTCCAGATTCTTCCTTTGCTTTTGTTTGTTTCATTTGGTTTTGATAACTTTCACAACTTTGAAGAATATTGGTATTTTTTAAAATGCCTCTCAATTAGGATTTGTCTGATATTTTTTTTCTCATGATAAAATTGGGGTTACTAGCTTTTATGAGGAAGACCTGGGTAAGTACCATTCTCATCACAACATATCAAGGGTATTTACTATCAATACAACTTTTCACTATTGCTATTAAAGTTAATGGCAATAGGTAACACTTATTTGGTTTCTCTACTGTAAAATACATACTGTACTCTTTGGAAGGAAGTTATAATCTAGAGCCCAGCTTAAAGTGTACCACTAGTCTCCACTTCCTTCTAGGTAAAGTATCTCTGTAAATTAGAATTATTCTGCACAAGAGGTTCGGCACTTCTACTTCTATTTATTAAATAATTTATGTCAGTATGAATATTTTATATATTGAGTTACAATCCAATATTACTTTATTGTATTGGTCAAATTGTTTCAGCTTTAGATATTAGCGCTCTTTCAGTTGACTACTGTATCCCTTTGACATACCCCTATCAATGTTGATGGACTCTCTTTTTTTTAGTACTTTCTTACTGTGTGGAACTACTACAGGATGCTCTAGACTCATCTTGTACACTTCTTGCCCCAGTTCACCCATTATTTCTCCAAATAACCCAGGTGTCTTTTTTACTAGAGAATAATATTAGGAACAAAGATCTTGGTTCTAGGCCTGCTCATTGCTCCTAGGGTGTCATTGCTTCTAGGCCATCTCAGCTAATACTGCAAGCAAATATATAGGTCTGTAGTAACCAGTATATGTACACATATCCATAAGTATTTCTATATGTACCCATCTGTATATATATTAAGGTAAACATAAATCTATGCTGATGTTTTCACCTCTAACCCATTACCACATGGATAATTCTACCCTTTTGCCCTTGTTTACCTATAACTACTCACTCCAACAGTGAGAAACTACAATCAGTTAATCAATTCCAGTACACATGTACAGTGGGTTCAGAATTAGATTATTTTTTACAGTCTGTATTCCATTCTGGAATTCCCCAATCTTCCAAATGACTTTCTAAAACTTACATACATTAAAATTCACTCAGTGCTGTGAATTTCTTTGGGTCTTGGCAAATGCATAGTGTCACTTATCCACTATTATAGATTTATTGCTCTAAAATTTTCCATTTTCATTTATTAACTCCCCCCTGAAAACTGGTAACCATTTGTCTGTTCATAATTCTGCCTTTTTAAATATGTCATATAGGCATACAGTCTTTTCAGATTGGCTTCTTTTACTTTTGCAATATATTTAAGGTGCATCCACATCCTTGGTTGAATCTTATACATAAATTTGTATACAAATAGTATAATGTTTTCTACAATTCTTTTCAGCAGTTACAAAATCTATATTTGAAACAATTCTATGTCAGTATACACAGACCTCTCTGCCCCTCCCTTGCTTGCACTCTCTCTCTCTCTCTCTCAAAAAAATGAAGGTTAATTTAAAAAAAAATTACTAATTGAGTATAAAATCTTTAACTTATTTTCAATTCATTTGAAATGTATTTCTATAATGATGAAAGTCAGAAATTGATTCTGACTTCAGAAGTGATCTTCTAATCTCCTTTATTCTCAATCCTTTTTTTGCTCAGTACTAGAAAGTCTCTGGAACACACGTGGAAATAATTTTGAAAGAATCTCCACCCAAATTATCAAAACACAACCACTTTTCCTTTAGCTTCAATATGACAGACCTAACAACATAAATCAGATAAAGGCAATTTCATTTCAGGGAATTCATTTTCCTCTTTAATTGTTAATAATAATATGAAGTAATATCTTGCTGAGTTACATTTACACAGAACCTTGAGCATACTTGGGTTTGCTTTTTTTTTCTTTTTCTGATAAGATTGATACTTATAATCCACCTACTAATTCTATGGAAACTAGGAAACAACAACAACAACAACAACAACAAAGCTGTTCCTTTCAGATGGATGTAGCTCCATAGGTAGGCAGCTTGGCAAGCTCTCACCATCTTTGCACATATTAGAAAAAGGCTCCACCTCAGAATTAGAGCAGCCCTGATCTCAGAGAAAGAGCTTGGAGAGCAGAGCTTAGCTGCTTTCCTCTCATACCAGCCTCCTCAGCCGCATGTATCAGTGTAATGAATTTGCTTACATCTATGCTGGAGATCTGCTTATGGCCAAGCTGTCCGTGCCCTCTCCCTCAAATAAGTACGGTGAGACTGATTTACTCTTTGAAGACATGTAGAAAGTAATTTGAACATATTAGAAAAAAAAACAAGGAAGAAGAAAGGGGTGTTAAATATTCTGAGATCTTTCTTCTAAGATCCTCAACTCTCTGGAGACTCCTCGAAAGGTAGAGGGTTTCCCTGAGGTAGACTCGTCTTATTATTTTGTGAGGATTAAATACAGTGACTCCGTCCTTTCATTTCAATTTATGAGAGGATTTTTATTCTCTGTGGTTCCTTTCGTTCTCCACAGTGGAGTGGCACTCAATGTTCCATTTTTGTTAAATATTTTTCTTTTAATTTTCATTTAAATAGATTCATTTGTTTTTTAAGGACAGCGTCCTACCATATACCGAAATGTATCATATCCCTGTACTTAATTTATTATTTTTCCCACTTTATACTCCATTTTCTGATTCCATTCTTATCTTCCCACAATGTCAATGACTTTATTTAAATATACGTATTCCTGAAAAATATATGTTGCTGTTTTCGTGCTGCAAATCTTGTTTTTCTTACTTTTATATTCAACATGTTTTGGAGCTCAATTCATGTGAGTACATGTACATCTAGTTTCCAGAGACATATATATGTATGTAAGTATTATATGTGTAATACTTTTACTTATCTATTCTTCCACTATTGGATTTCCTGGGTTCCTATGCTGCAGACTTTGCTAATTCCTTGTGGTTTTTATCTCCTTATGGTACTTCATCCCCTGGGATGGCCTTTCTTAGCATGCTTAGTTTTCTCACTCTAGAGATAAAACTTTACAAACTGAGAAATTATACCTACAGATACCCTTCGGGGGATGTATGCATGAGAAATGGAGAAGGCACTTAAAGTCCGTAATATATCTATCCCACCAAAGAGCTCTGTTATCAGAAGCTATGTTTGAATCTACTTTTAAAATTTTCGTAACTGGATAATGAATCTTCAATATAGCCTCTCAATATTTCACCCTAGTATTGTTCATTTCTATACTTTTGAATAATACTGCCAGGATAATTTATGCTACTGAATCAGCTACATTTTATCACATTATATATTATATATATATACACACATATAAACATACACACACACATATATACACACATATAAACATATACACACACACACATATATGTGTGTGTGTGTGTGTGTGTGTGTGTATTTTTTTCCTTTAAAAGACTAGTTCTCCTTTTGGTTTTCATCTGTAACCCTTTCTGATACTCCCTGGCTGTATTTCAACTGCTTGCCACTGCAAATAATTCATAATACATTTTTGTGCCTTTGTTAATAACAGCCATCCTGTCTGAGAAAAAAAACAAACTCAGTTATACTTTTTTTAGCTAATCGTGATTAGGATCAGGCAGTGGGAATCATTAGTGGTTGCTATCCCTTATCTGCCCACTCTGAGCATCTAGATTTGAATGCAGGTACACTACAATTTTATTGTATCAGCAGTGGCACATTTTGAGGAAAAAGAGTCACTCAGGTCCACTCTGTACTCCCCCAAATTTGACAACTGTGTGATAAAAAAAATGATATAATGGATACAGGCCACTGAAAAGAATATGTTCTAAAATAACATAAAAAATTAAAAAATAAATAAAAATGCATATTAAAAATAATGTTTATTTTTAAGACACAGAGACTGAACACGAGTAGGGGGAAGAGCAGAGAGAGAGGAAGAATCTGAAGCAGCCTTCAGGATCTGAGGTGTCAACAGAGGCTGATGTGGGGCTCAAACTCGTGAACCATGAGATAATGACCTGAGCCAAAGTCAGACGCTTAACCAACTGAGCCACCCAGGTGCCCCTAACATACCTTTTTAAATACTAAAAACAAAACAAAATCTGTACTTCAAACTTTAGACTCTACAAGGAAATATTCTCCATTTAAAGATAGATGAGCATATAAAATCCTCCTTCTTCAGTTTCTACTTAAGTTTCAGAATAGGAGAAAAGAAGATAAGGCATATACAGAATCAACAAGTAATTTAGCTCCTTTACTAGTTACTATGGCAACCTTCCTGCATGAAAACTAAGAACAAAATGCACTGAAAAAATTCAGGCTTGCCTTGGCCTTGGTCATTGACACTTTCAGCATTACCTTCTTCAACACAATGTTCAAAGCAATCAAAAACATATACCAGTCAAAATGCTGACTCTCTATATAGAGACTTTTATGAACTTTAATGTAGAACAGTCAGCGTTTAGCAAATGGGGTAAAAATAAAATTTTTTTAAAAGTCAACTTAAAAAAATATGAACTCTTGCCTGTTGACGATGACTGAAATAAAGCAATCTATAAATTGCCAGTCTGAAAGGGATTTATGCAGGCTGGGTCAGTCCCGCCTACTCCTCAGATAGAGCGTCTTTCATGCTATTCCCCTGGAATTTCTTTGCTGACCCTGAGTCACTGCAGATGAATGACTTGTCCAGGTTGTCCCAATAGAGTCGATAGCAGCTTTAAAAGCCTTCAGAATAGATCCTCTGAGACTCTGATCCTTGAAAATAAAGGTGCACTTTGAATTGTTCAGTCTGTGTGGTTCTACAAGAGGGAAGGTAACGCTTTAACACTGGCACTTGATTCGCGGACTACAGACCTCTCATATGCACAAACACATACATCTGATTCTTCTGTCACGGCAATGCCTATAGTTCTACAGTACAGTGCCATCTGGGGTCAGTTTCTTCACATGGTGCTTTCCTGTAATGTGTAGTTGAGCAGATGATATTCCTGAGTGGGTTCTGGTATCTTAGTCCAGACCTCTGATACAGTTAGATATTTTTAAGTGGGCATTTTCTTTATAGAATCATTTGGCTTAAGACTTTATTTTTTTTCATGTTTTTATTATCTGCTGTAGATATGCTTTTGCCTTTCCATCTGAATTTATTCTTTAATTTTTTTTTAATTTTTTAACGTTTACTTATTTTTGAGAGACATAGAGACAGAGCGTGAGCAGGGGAAGGGCAGAAAGAGAGAGGGAGATACAGAATCTGAAGCAGGCTCCAGGCTCGAGCCATCAGCACAGAGCCCGACGCGGGGCTCGAACTCACAGACTGTGAGATCAGGACCTGAGCTGAAGTCGGCCACTTAACCAACTGAGCCATCCAGGCACCAGTTCTGCAGGCACCATCCGCATTAAGAATTTATTCTTAATATTTACTTGACCATTCTAAGTAAAACATGGTTAAACATGTATTTATTACCAGGCTCCAGGGAAGGAGTTGTGGAAGAAAGTGTTCTTGCCATTAATAAATATATGTGTACGGTTCCAGAGAAAAACACAATTTAGACCAGGGATGTCAAGAAAGTCTTCTAGGAGCTGTTATGTTTGAGGGGAAAAAATATCTGGAGTAAGAGAAATTATCTACTTAAAAAAATGAAGAAAATATTTCTGGCAGAAGGAATCTCAGGTGTGAGAGAATGCAAGTGTGAAAGAGATTGGCAGATGCAAGGAACTGGAAAGATTACCAATTAAATATGCCATGCATATGAGAGCAAAGGAAAATGAAGCTAAAAAATATGGTAGGTAATTAAACCTATGGGACGCTGTAAAACCCTATGCAAATATTTTGTGATTATCTTTGCATGTGACAAAGATAATGTGTGTAATAGAGAGTAGCAAAGCACAAGGTAACATACATGGAACCCATTTGAGTCAATTTTAACAGTTTAAATAAGAATTGATAAGGACTTCAATATATGTAGTAGAAGTAGAAATAAGAGAACAGGAGATCTCTAAGGTGTAGAAGTAGATTGTTTTGATAGGATATTTGTAACTTATTTTCAAGTAATTTTAGACTTCAAGCGGTGTTGCAAAGTTAGTATAGTTCCTGAACAACTTTCAAACAACTTTCTCCCAGTGTCAACATTTTATGTAACATTTTACACAATCCATTACTTAAAATTAAGCAATTAGCATTGGCATAACATTATTAACTGAATTACTGGCTTTATTCTAATTTCTTCTGTTTTTCCACTAACATCATTTCTTTTCCAGGATCTAATCCAGACTACCTGTTATTACTTTCTATTTAATTTTCTTATCTCTTAGTCACTTCCAATGTGTGACAGTTCTTTAGTACTGGTCTTGGATGACATGGATATTTTTGAAGACTACTGGTCATATATTTTGAGGAGAGTTACTCAATGGGAGTTTGTCTAATGCCTTCTCATTACACTGATGCTGTGGATTTAGAGGAAGAATATTGAAGAGGTAAAGGTTCTTTTATAGCATCCTATCAAGGGATCCAAAATGTCAATAGGTCTTATTACTGATGCTGATTTTGACCAATTAACTAAGGTGGTGTTTGCAAAATTTCGCAATTGGAAAGTTTTTTTTCTTTACACTGTATTCATTAGAAAGGAGTCTTACATACTGCCCTCACTCAAAATGAAAGAAACTAAGCTTCACTTCTTAAAATTTGTGGACATATATTAAAACCATGAGAATAGAGCCAAAGGGTACTAACTTGAGGCTCTGCAAGTTTTACCTAATTCTATTATTAGAATTACTATTCTTGCCTGTGATCATTATTATGCTTATGTTCTAATAGTGATTTGTCTATTTCCCTTATCATTTTTATAGTAATTGATGTTTTAAGAAAGCCATCCCTTTCTCTTCATTTATATGTTATTCAATGATTTATTTATACCATAAATGACTCATGCACATTTATATTTTCTTATTGAGGTTATAATCATATACTATCTTACTTCATAAATTCTTCCAGTTTTGACTACTGGAGCTCTTTCAAATTGACTCCTGTGTCTTTTTAGCAAGTCCTCCATTTTTCTTAAGCACAGTGTTACTTTTGACACAAAATGTGTCCCAGAACTATTTATTTTTCCCCGCTATTTTTTTTTTTTTATTTTAACATTTATTCTTTTTTGGGGGAGATAGAGCATGAGTGGGGGAGGTGCAAAGAGAAAGGGAGACACAGAAATCCAAGCAGGCTCCAGGTTCTGAGCTGTCAGCTCACAGCCTGATATGGAGTTCGAACCCACAAACTGTGAGATCATGACCTGAGCTGAAGTCAGACGCTTAACTGGCTAAGCCACTCAGGCTTCCCTTCCTGCTCCTATTTTAAGATCAGCCAAGGAGCTCTTTTATTTCAAAAGGGTATTTAGAAACCCAGATCTGAGTGGTGGGTAGGCTTGTTGCTACTTTGATGTCCCTTCAAAGCCATCTCTGTGGACAGAGGTAGGAAATGTACATTTATATGTCATGATGTAAAGCAATTGTATTTGTATCTATCTGCCTATTGGTATGTATGTGCATGAATACTGCATAGGTTTGTATGGTATATATACTCATATTGACATCTCAAACTCCAGTAGGTACCAAATAGCTCATTTTAGCATTCTCTTTGTAACTATTTCCCTGAAAGTGACAAAATGGACCCTTGTCATCTCTAATATAGGTGTTCAAACCTGAGTATGCAGTTTTATAATTTCTCATGTGTACCAAGAGACAAATTTACCAGTGAGAATATGGAGTTTGTATTCTATAAGATTTTGATTGTATGTGAGGAATGGGTAAAAAGAATAATTCTAGGTCCTAGATTTGAATGGCTGGGTGCATGGTGAGGCCACTGATTGAATGGAGAATTCACTGGAGGAGAAACAAATGATATAAGACAGAATTAACATTAGATATATTTGGTCTGAACTGGCTATGGTTCATCCAAAAGGCATTTGAGAGGGTCGGTTCGAGGGCCAGAAATAAGTCTTCATTGGAAATAAATATTTTAGCTCTATCAAAGATATCCAAACACAGTATATAAAGTCAGAATATAAAAGGATTAATAATATAACACAATTAAAATATATGTATGCTCTCTGAAAATTTACTAGCTGTAGAATGGGGATAATAACTGCATCTCCTGAAATACCCATTAAAAATTTATGGCATAATTCACATAAAAACTATTTCAGAAGTACCCAATATATATCTTCTAATATATAAATTTAATAAGTAACACTTGGATTCATTGTCCAGGAATATGGCTTGTGTATAAACTACTTATGTTTTCTCATATATTTAAATATTCAGAGGTTATGTTTGCATTGGTGCTGTAACAAATTACCACAAACTTAGTGATTTAAAACAACACAACTATACTATATTACAGTTCTGGAGGCCAAAAATCTGAAATAGATTGGCAGGGATCTATCATTTCTACAAGCTCTAGGCAATACTCATTCTCCTGCCTTTTTCCTACTTCTAGAATCTGCCCATGTTTCTTGACTTGTGACCCTGCCTCACTCCAATCTTTCCTTCCATGGTCACATCTCTTTCTGATTATGGCACTCCTGCTTACCCCTTACAATGACCCTTGTGATGACATTAAGGCCCATTTGTATAATCTAGAATAATCTCCTATTTTAGACCCTCAGTTTATTCATATCTGCAAAATCCTTTTGCTATGAAGATTATAAAGAGTTCTGGATTAGGATGTGTACAACTTTGAGTGGGTGGGGATATTATTTTATCTACCACAATGGCATTAGAATTTGTAACATACGTAGGAGAAGGACCATGTAGCGAACACCAATATCCTGGGAAAGTTTTACCTGGGTCAGGCAGTCATGTAGTGCCTAGCACCTCTGCCCACATTCCAAAGACCAGAGCTTAGTCACATGCCCACATTTAACTGTAAGGCTAGGGAATTTAGACTTGCTATGTATTCGGCAGCAAGAAATATTGAGTTTGGTGAACAGATATATGATTTCTACCAGTCAACATGTTTATAAATAAAAGCACACTTCAGTGTCTTGTAAATTAATACTAGTTTAATCTAGTAAAAAAATAGACTAATTGTACAGTTATGAGCTGAAGCAGTTAGCTGAAGGATAAATAGCTCTAAAGTTTACATAGGATATATGATATTTTTCCATTTATGATCAATTCCTAACTAGCATAAGTTACCCAACAATTCAGACAGATTCTAATAAAGGAAATAATCACCTTTGGGGTATGGGGGGATTTAACAGAATCCCATTTTAAAGAATATTTTCAAAAAATTCTATTACATTTACACGTTCAATGACAATCCATGTGCTTGTTTAACAAAGAAAGACCACTACCTATTTAATTCAACTACACATTTAGTGAGAACCTCATATTATAATTGTTTCAGGAGGAATTTTTTCTATTTTTCACCAAATGGGCTAAAATTAATATTCGCTTATAATCTAAACTGGGAGGTTTTTCTGTCATCCTAAAAATCCACCTTGAGATGATTAGGTCTCCTAACATTCTCCAAATCTAAGACTATTTCTCTAGATCATGTCATAGCAGCAATAGGTCAAGGAGACATCCTCGAACTAGTGAAACAATGCTCATCCTATCTCCTAATAATTTTATAGGGACTTTTGTAAATGATTTTCAGGAGAGAAAGCACTCAGCTCTTTGACAGTAGTGCCTCCATTGTTCAGAACTGTGGAACTGAACTAAACAATTATCATGACATATTGTATTTGCTGTCAGTATTGTAAATACGTTCTTAGAATCGAGATTTGCAGAGGTTTAAATTCAAGAGAAGAACATTTTGTAATCAGGAAGAATTAGGATAGCATAGTCATGTTTAAAAATGTATGTAACAAATGTCTCTGACACCAATGTTTCCCCTGCTAATATAGCAACATCTGACAGTTTATTAAGAAGAAAACCAAGAAATCAACCCCAGTAGCATGGAGTGAATTAATTTGATATTTAAATGCATTACAGAATGATACTAATCCAATTATATGGAACACAGTTTAAAAGAGAAAAATGACTGCCAGGATTGCCACAATGTGCGGAAGATAAGAGAAAATAGTCTTTAAAGAGCATTTCTCTTTGCAGTGAACAGTTAGTCAAAAGAAAAGAAAAGAAAAAAAAAGTAAGCCTGAAATGATCACATGGAAGCATGAGGTTTCCACTTTCCTCTGGTTTTGTAAAAGAATCTTAGAGAACTTGTGAAAATTATGATAATTTAGTAAGTTTATTTCAAGCATTACTCCATGTTTTTCCTTCCATCTCTTTTATTTGCTTCTTCTCACTTATCATTTATATGCATAATTCTCCTCATATAGCATTTGTTTTCATTATACATGGTACTCTAACAGTAAATATTTTCTCTTCTAATGTGTTACTGTGTGCCATTTTAAAATCACTATTATCACAAGAAATTTTACGGAGCATTGTCTTTTATTCTAAAATTGTGAAATGTTCCATGATAACTGTCAAATTTTTATTATAATGAAATGATTAACAGGCCAAAATGGCAAATCAGCTCTTAGATTTCAAAACTGGCTTTAAAGTGTTTCATAAGCAGTGATAAACATTCTAGCAGTACTCTGGGCCTTGTATTTCACTATGAGGTAAGGAATATAGATAAAACATCAAATCGTTGACATTTTAGAATTCATTTAGAGTGTAATAATTCAAATGAGAGAAGTAACACAGATGTATTGTTTTGCTTATTTATTGGTATATACCCAAGCAACAACATTTTAGGTAATTAAAGAGATTTTTCACCAACAAAGTCACAGCCTCAATAAATTCAGAATTTAACACTCCATACTGTGTGGAAATGAGAGGAACAACTTAGATAGATGTCTACATATGGTCAGAATCTATTTTCTGATGTTTTGCACTATTCTTCATTTGCACTGTTAGCAACATCCCAAGCAGAAAAATCTGATGTGGGTGTTAAGTAATTGATACTAAGTGGAAAGAGTTGTTCTGGGCTATAAGAACTCTAAATTAGAAGATGCAGATGATGCGACTGAATATGTGGTGAACTCCAATAATGGGGAATATTCATGAAATTCCATGCAAAAATTTGGCAGATATGCCTGTTCTGGAATTAGAATATGAATGCCACTTGTCAGATATATATAGGTAGTTCAGTAAACCGTCCTTTCTATATGGAATAAATCCACATGAGTGGAAGAAAAACTGGTTCTACTTACAGTGTGACCTTCAGCAAATTGCCGGAGATCTTCAGTTTCTCTAATAATCCACACAAAGTTCCTATTACTGTCCTTGGCTCATAGTAGTTATTCAGAAAATATGCATTATTTTTATGCTTCCACTTCTCTGTTGGATATACAATGCTTGTTCATTTACTACCAAAATTGGTCAAGGGAGGGAGTACCATGAGGCACCCACACATAAAAAAAACTGGATTGACAAACACATTCTACACTAGTGCCATTGTGTGATAGCTGCCTGACTTTCTCCTGTTGTTCAGGATCAGTTATATCTAATATAGTGATTTCTCTTCTTGCCTGCCTGCCCCTTGACACAAGGATCCCAAGCTAAGCTAAGATCAGACATACCTTTAAAAGTAAGTGCACTCTTTCTATAACCTCTAGTAGAATTACTTCCACTCTGGAAATCAGGTCTCTAACCCCACGGAGTTCTAAACTGTTGGAACATAAAGTACAAATTCCCCCAAGTGAATCACTAGGAGTGAGAACAAACAGACCGACCCCTTGCACTTCTACCCCTTGCGTCCTAGACCTATGTATTCTCCTTACTAGGAGCATAGTGCCATACAAATCGCTCATCATGGAGGATTCACTCCATCTTTGTCAAACATCATTTCTGAGTTGGCACTTCAGATGTGCCTTCAGCAGGGCATCCCTATACTATATTAGACCATAAGCATGGTGCCTACTCTTTTACCTCCTTTCTGCTGGAAGCTGATCTGGCATGAAGTTAAATGAATTCCTTGCCAGTGGATCAAATAATAAGTTCTCAAATACTGGTGCTGTCTTGCTAAAACCCTGAAGGCAGAAAGGAAAGCTTATAATCAAAATATCTATCTATTTTCTTAGAATAAATCACTGGTCCTTCCAAGGAAGAAAAGATCAATGTTCTTTATTTGCCTTCAATAGTTGCTTTGTTTCCTTGACAAATAGTGCCATATTAGAGACTCAGCAATGGTCTCTGTTATTGACAGGCTGATCATTCAGTACTGGCAGTAGATACATCAGTTGTTGTCCATGTAGACCTTCCATCCCTGCCACAATTGCCAATTAGTTCATGTGCCCACCTTGTCAACATTTGAGTGTCTGATGACAAAAACTACAGCCAACTGATGGAGTGACTGTGTGCTTGGTTGTTGAAGTACCCTTTAATGGTCTTTATAATGTAATATGAAGGTCTTTATACTTTGTACCTACTCCCAAATACATATCTATATCTTTCTTTTCTACACCTTGATCATGATTTCCTCCTTCTAGTCCTCTTAGGTGGACTTTGTGAGACTAAGCAAAAACCAGGGGGAGGGGAAGAGGGGAAAGGAAAAAAAGACACAGAGAGGGAGGGAGATAAAACATAGACTCTCAAAGACTAAGAACAAACTGAGGGTGAGAGGGGTGACGGAGGGGGGAGAGGGGGTGACGGGCATTAAAGAGGGCACGTGTTGGAATGAATACTGGGTGTTATACGTAAACCAATTTGAAAAAAATTATTATAAAAAAAAGAAAGTGATTTTTCCATTGCTTGTGTGCCTGTGTGTGTGCACATGCATGAGTGTGCATGTATTTATGTGTGCATGTGTGTATGTATATGTGTGCCTGTGTGGGGGGGGGTGGATGGGGGTAGATGCAGGTGGTGTGTATACATGTGGGGGTGTGTGTAGGTGAGGGTGTGTGTGTATGTGTGTGTGTGTGCATATGTGTGTGTGTGCGTGTGTATGTATATAAGTGTGCATGTGTATATAAGTGTGTATGTGTATATAAGTGTGTATGTGTATATAAGTGTGTATGTGTATATAAGTGTGTATGTGTATATAGGTTACTTCAGGTCTCCTCTTACCACATGTAATGATAACCAAATACAATTCATGCAGTCCTGCTCATTTGGGCTATCCTTTATCATTATCTTTCCAGACCACCCCAGAGTTGAGCTAGGCTGTAGCTATCATTATTTTCATCTTGAGTTCACATAACAAAGTGCCCTTACAGTCATAGCATGAGTGGTAAAAGATAATGCTAAGAGATAAGCATTGATACAGCAGTTGTGATGACTTAGTAGTTGAGGTTATCTACCAATGCATATTACTTTTGCTATTTTGGTTTACTCATGCCAAATATTGGATACAGAACATCCATTTTACAATGAACCACTTCTGGACCACTCCAGCCTATGACCAGATAGATTTGAGAGCGCCCATTTCATGAAGGGTAGCTGTGGAAGCATGAGCACTTACCCCAGAAGCACACCAAGGTGAAATGACCTTTTAAAACCTCTGATTCTGCAGCGCATTCTCCGAATGAAGCTTGTCGAATTTTCAAAGCATCTTTTCTCACCATTGCTCACTTGTATCTGCCACAGTGCTCTTTAACCCTGAGATCCACTCACTGCTGGCAGCTTTTTGTATCGTAAAGCATGGTTTGGAGCAATTTCCCCAGTTGTGAGATATACTGATTCAAAACCCAAAGAAGTCTTTCTCATTTTATGCTTCCTTCTTCATAGTGAGAAAAACTATGGGATGGAAACTTTATCTTTTACTTCATATGGAATATCCTGACAAGCCAACCATCTGGACTCAAATATTTTACAGATGTGTCAAACCAGAAACTTCATAGACTTTACCTCCTAATGTTAGGAATACATATATGTTAACAAGACTCCAATGTGTTGGTCATCTTTGTGTGAGCAATGTGTTTTTGCTCATCTGGGCTAATTAGCATGACATTATATGCTGCATAGTGCTGAAAGATGTCAAGAAGATCGGGTCTATTAATACTATATTATGCTCTTGGGTAAGGGAACAAAGATAGTCCTAAGGGGGAAAAATTATCTGTAGTGACTTCCATGTCAATTTGTACTGGTTCTAATCCTAAATTCTTTAAGGAGTAGGAAACAATGTATTTTAATCAGCGGCAGCATCAGTGTACAAGAGACGATGTTAATCTGCTTGTATTGCAGTCCCAATTAAAGCTGTGAGTTAGTGGAGTTCGAGATAGTCTATTCCTATTCTCTACTATCCACTTTTGTGCAGGGGCAGACTTATGAAGATGGGAGGGGGCAGTTTCAGAGACTCGCACTTGGTTTTTCCTATTATGATCATTCTTAGTTTATATACCAAGAACCGAATGTAGAGTTTTACTAAATACCATTTGTGTCTACTCCATTTATTTATTTAGAGATGAGGGAGATAACCGTCATGTAGATCCACAGACCCACATCCATTTAATTATCTGGACCCATATGTCCCCAATCATAAAGGAAACTGTGAGAACGCTTTGAGTTTCAGTCGATGTCAACTTGAACTGTGTTTCTGACAATGTTCACAACACCTCTCACTAATGTACAGTTGTGAAAGCAAATGGCCAGAGGTTTCTGGGGAAAAGGTTGAGACAGTCATCACCGTCTGTACTAACCATAGTGTTGCAGAGTCATTTTCTCCTCAGAACCAAGCCTATCCAATAGTCCGTAGGCTCTAGTCTAACCTGGCTCAGGTCTAGAAACTGTAAGGAACAATGACCTCGCTGAAACAAGTTCTAGTAACCTCTTGGTTGCTTATCTTGGTTTCCTTTGAGGGTATAAATCGAGCAGTACTCTCTTAGCCTGCTCATTCATCTTTGCTATTGTTTTAACTAATATTCTATTAAGTTGCTGATGCACTGCATCTTCTTGACTTCTGCATGGAGATTTATATATATATAAACTATATATTTATACATACTATATTTATACATGTATAAAATTTTATTCATGTATATTTTAAACTTGTTTTCTTTCTACAGGACTGTTGAAAACTACATGGCTAAGGTGTTGACAAAACTCTTCTCTTTAATCTTACAGAAACCGTATATAAAATGATTTACTTTCAGCTGCTATGTTCTCACCAATCTAGTCTCATGCTTAGCTCTGACCTTATACTATTATTTTTCTTAGTCCATCCTGACTGTAAATTCTTACTACATTCTACAATCCAGTCTTCTATGATGAATGGAAATAATGATTTGCTATCATACACGTATCATACATGCTGGAGACAAGGTTTGTCATGTTTCCATTGTCTTCGAAGGAAAGAAAATTCTAGGCATTTAAGCAATACTTGTGTAAAGATACCTCCACGTTGCATCTGCATTATATCAAAATACTTTTGTATATAATATTCTCACAAACATTTTAAGTCATCAAGTATCTTGTTATCTTTATAGTGTGTTTTATAAATTCATTAAGTTACTTGACATCCTTATATTTAGTTGCAATATCTCCCAGACAATTCCATGATCCAGAAATAGGCCATATTCCTGAACTATGCTCAGCCACAACTGTTAACCTATCAAAATTTATGAAGTCTACTATAAGTCCTCTGAAAATACTTCTTATAATTATATATAGATACATAGGTATGTATGCATGCCTACATATGTACATACCCACATATATTTATATATATGCATATAATGTTTTATACATATTTGTATTTATTGTATTCTACTAGAAAGTTTAATCCTGTTTTTCCTTACTAAAACTCTAGAAGTTTGATCTGTATCTTTAAAAAGTTCAATTAGTCCTAATAGTGATTTTAATCACAATGTATTTGATCCTAGAAAGAAATTTACAAGGTGCTTTAATCTGACTTTTTAACATTGGAAGACACTGAGAAAGTAGAGACGAAAACCCTTTAACCAACCAAAAGAGACTTTTTGTTTGATCTAATTCATCATGGGTATTCAAGAGGAAAATGAATAAAAGCATTTTATTACATAAATTGGAATTACTTAAATTAGAAACTCCTCAAATACGTTCCAACACAGATGGCAAGGCAGTTACCAACATTGTCCCACTAATTTCCACAGAATTTTCATTTACTTACAAATGCCTTTAATAAAAGCAACTGAAATTAAATCAGTTGTAATAATCTCTAGACCCCATATATTATTGTTGCACATTTCCTTTGAGAACTTGATTAATTACCTATCCTTCCTTTAAATTTCAAACTCTTCCTTTGTACTGGTTTCTTCACTTATTAACCTCTTTCTACCTCTTCGAACCACCACAAAATTCTTCACTTTTTTTTTCACATAAAACCTTCTAGAAATAATTATATGCAGCTTTTACTTCCTTTCTTTTATTCACTGTTCAACTCTTTCGAATGTGGTTTTTATACCAGTACTAAAAGCAAAGCTTCATTATGACAGCTCTGTAGTTTGCCCATCTAAATATCAGTTAGACCTCAAGTTTATCATAGTTCACAAAGTGCTTTCCCAAACAAACAAACCCCTGCAAATATCTTTTCCAACATTTTTCACTTAAAAAATAATGGTAACATCAACATCTCCCAAATGCTTAGGTTCAACTATTAGATCCGTCTTTGATTTATCCTTCTCCTCCTTTGTCCATTCTCATTATCAGTGGCATGATAATTATTTATTATAGATAATTTAAACAATCTCATGTATTCACCTCCTATTGCTGTTGTAACAAGTTACTACAAAACTGCACATATTTCTTACCTTACAGTTTGGAGGTCAGAAGTATGAAATGGATCCCCCTGGGCTAAAACAAGGTGTTGGCAGGACCACATACCTTTTGGGAGGCTCTAAGGGAGACTCAGTTTTCTTGTCTCTTCCAGCTTTTAGAGGCTGCCAACATTACTTGGCTCAGGCACACATTCAATCTTCAAAGCCAACAATAGTGAACATAACCCTTCTCATACTGCAGCACTGTGACTCCCGCTCCCCCCCCCCCCATTTTTAAAGGACCTTGTGATTACATTGGAACCACCTGGATAATCCAGCATGCTGCTTCTATTTTGAGACCAGTTGATTAGCAATCTTAATTCCATCTGCTACTTTAATTTCCTTTGCCATGTAAACTAATAACCCACAGGTTCTGGGGATTAGGATGTGGAGGTTCTGTTATTCTACCTACCACATCCTGCAATAAACATTGCCATACATTCATTTTTTTTCTGCAATAGGCAAGGACAGTGGTTATGTCATTTATATTTGCAGAAGTAGAATTGCCAAGTTAAAGTATATAAACACTGTTTTTTGTTAGTAAGTATTGCCAAAACACTCTTCAACATGTCTTGGTGCATACTGTAATTAATAGAGTGAAAACAACTATTTTCTAAACATTTGCTGTAGTGGATGTACTAGTGCTCTCCTCAGATTACTTTTACTGGTTATACATTCTAATCTAGGAATGGGCGGAGCCTACAACCAATAACTGGCCAAAGGTCTCATGGTAGGACAGACAGTTGCAATTTGTGCTCTCAGCTACTCATAGAGCTGGGTTGAGGCTAGTCTCATCTTTGCATTGACTGCTTCTTCCCTGAGCTTTTTCTTAAGCCTTATCCTCCTTCCTTATCTTACTAATGCTAAGCATGATCAAACATTTTTGTGACAGATATGACTAGTGGAATGCTCATTTAAGGTTAAGACTTTTTAATTGTTACTTGGCCATCTGTTTCTCCTTCAGCACATTTCTTTGCTCCTTTGATCAATTTATTAAGGTTTTCATTATTAACTAGTAACATGTTTCTGTTAAAGATAAATGTTTGTTAGTAATAAAGAGTTGCAAAACTATTGAATTCCCACTTGTTTTTTTCATTAATGAATAACTTTTCAGTAGTTACTTTGGTGATAGTCTTTTAACAAAAGTAATTAAAAATAAGAATGCATTGTATTATTTTAGGTAATAATCACGTCATCAATTTTTTTGGGAAAATTTATTCGTTGTAATAATATTTTTGTATGTAAAATGTACAACATTATATAATCTGTGAAACAATTTTACTTTAATCTTTTCAGTCTTAATGTGTTTATTTAATTTTCTTGCCTAATTGCCTTGGATAGAACTTCCTGTACAGTGATGAGTATAAAGAGCAAGGGTGGATGTCGTTATCTTGTTCCTGATCTTAGAATAAAAGTACTCATTGTTTCTAACTTATATATGACATTAGCTGTAGGTTTTTTTCTTTATGCCCTTTATCAGATTGAGAAAGTTACCTTCTATTCATTGTTTTCTTTTGTTTTTTTTTTTATTATAAAAGGGTGTTAGATTTTGTCAAATACTTTTTCTGTATCTATTGAGATGATCATATGATTTTGTATTTTATTCTATAGATGTAGCATATTATATGAATTTATTTTGAATGTTAATCCAACTCTCATTTCCTGGGATATATCTCACTTGGTCATGGTATAGTGCTTATTTTTTTATGTTGGTGGGTTTGGTTTCCTAGTATCTTGTTCATAATTTTTGTATCTCTATTCATAAAAACAAATTAAATAGTAGTTTATTTTCTTATGAGGTCTTTGTCTGGTTTTGCTATCCAGGTAATACTGTTCTAATGGTATTAGTTAGAAAATGTTCTCTCTTCTACTTTTAGAAGACTCTGAAGAATTGGCAAGAATTATTTTTTCTAACTATTTGGTAGGCTACACCAGTAAAGTTTTCTGACCATTAGTTTATGAAAAAAAAAAAAGTTTTTTAAATGACTAATTTAATTGCTATACTTATCATTGGCCTATTGAGGTTTTATACTTCTCCCGGAGTTATTTTTGGTAGTTGGTATCTTTCTAAGAATTTGTCTTTCAACAGTTTCACTACAATGTATCTGCATGTGAATATATTTTTGTTTATACTACTTGGACTCTGCTGAACTTTGGATGTGTAGATTAATATTTATCATCAAATTTGTGAAGTATTCAAGTACTGTTTTTTCAATAATTTTATTCTCCTTCTTTCCCTCTCCTGTATTCATATTACATGTATTTTAATTTGCTTAACGTTTTGCACACTTCTCTGAGAATCTGTTCATTTTTCTTTATTCTTTTACTCATTCTTTGGAATGCACAATTTCTATTGATCATTCTACACATTTGCTGATTTTTTATTCTGCTACTTCATATGTACTGTTGAGATCCTTTGATGAATTTTCATTGAGTTATTATACTTTTAACGAGTTTTCACGTGGTTATTTTAACTTAAAATACACTTATTTATTTATTTTTGAGAAAGAGAGAGCACAAGTGGGGTAAGGGGAGAGAGAGGGAGAGAGAGAGGGAGACACAGAATCTGAAGCAGGCCCCAGGTTCTGAGCTCTCAGTACAGAGCACCAAGCGGGGCTCGAACCCATGAACCATGAGATCATTACCTGAATCGAAGTTGGACCTTAACCAACTGAGCCACCCAAGTGCTCCAAGTTTTCACTTGGCTATTTAAACAAATGTAGATCTCTTGAAAGAGGAGTTAAGATGCTGGAAAAGTAGAGGGACCCTAGGCTTTCCTAGGACTTCAAACACAGTTGTATTGAGGTCAGATCACTTGGAAATAAATTTCAGACTGGCAGTAGGATCTCCACAGTTGGACGGAGACAGTGGAAGATGCAAGGTGCATGGGAATGAATTGGGGGGGTAGAAAAATTGGCAGTCCTGTGAAGGGGAAGGTACCCTTTCTGTGAAGACACAAAAAGGAAGGAAAGAGAGAAGGGTTTACAGAGTGTGGCACCAGTTTGCACAAAAGGAAAACCTCTCTAAGTTTGCAAGGTTTTTGTTTTTGTTTCTTTCTCTTTATAAATTTTTTTAACATTTTGTTCTTATTTATTTATTTTTTTAATAATTAACTGTCAACTTGATTTTCATACAACACCCAGTGCTCATCCCAACAAGTGCCCTCCTCTGTGCCCGTCAACCACTCTCCCTCCCACACCCCCCTTACCCCTCAGTTTGTTCTTAGTCTTTAAGAGTCTTTTATGTTTTGTCTCCCTCTCTCTCTGTGTCTTTTTTTCTTTCCCCTCTTCCCCTACCCCATGGTTTTCTGCTAAGTCTCTCAAAATCAACCTATGCGTGGAAACATATTATTTTTTGAGAGACAGAAAGGAACAGAGTATGAGCAGTGGTGGGGGAGAGAGAGGAGACACAGAATCCAAAACAGGCTCCAGGCTCTGACCTGTCATCACAGAGCCTGATGTGGGGCTTGAACCCACAAATGCAAGATTATGACCTGAGCCAAAGTCAGATGCTTACCTGAATGAGCCACCTAGATGCTCCCATTTTTGTTTGTTTGTTTTTTGTTTTTTGTTTGTTTGGTTTGTTTTTTCCAAACAGCATTCAGACCTCAAACTCTGAGGTTTTGGAAGTTTGTGACTTTCTTGAAGCAGAGCTGTGTCATGTCCTCCTGGGTAGGAGGGAGCTGGCCCAGAGTGCATAGATAGCATAGTGTAGAGATCTCCAGGGCACATTGGGAGAAATCATTCCACTTCCTGGAGTCCTTTTGGAAGAGAGTATTTTCCTTGTCACCCAAGGACAAAAAATGGTGCAGGCACCAGCAAAAAGTCTGTCATCAGCAGGGGGCAGGGCACACCCAGAGGAAATATAACCTTTGCTGTTTTTAGCAGTGCTACCCCATTGATTCTGTGCACTGAGCAGGCACGGAACTGCTTTTCAGGAACAAAGGACTTCAGACACAGTATGGAGAAGCTCTACCCCAGAGAAGGGGGATAGTATGCATGGTTCCTGGTCCCTTAGGTCTTTGAGTTTTGAGTCCCAGTCTGGCACCAAATTAAAAATTCAAGACAGTTGTGGCACAGGGCAGGCTGACTGCCCTTACTATTCTGTGAGGTTTGCCTTAACAGTAGAGGGTCTGAGATCCCCTTTCCAGGGACAAGAGATTGGGGTTGCACCATTCCCCCCCCCAATAGCAATACAGTGGGACTTCAGAGAGTAACGCAGTTGTTGCCCAGTGGGGGCAGGACCTCACTACACCAAACCCTGCCCTCCCCATGCCTGGCAACTACTTATTTACTGGGGCAAGACTGATGCTGAGCCAACACATGGCAGGCTTCTCCTCCAGAAGACCAGCATAGCCAGCACCCCACATACACCGAGTACACTAAAACCTGAGTGCTTCAAAATGATACCTGAAGCTCTGGTGGAACTGGACCAGGCTTACCTTTTTTTTTTCTTTCTTTTGGAATCAGGCTCATAGTTTTCTTGTTTGTTTCTTTCATTTCCTTTCTCTCTCTCTCTGTCTCTTTTTTTTTGGGGGGGGGAGGAATCAGGCTTCTTTATTTTTTTTCCTTTTTCTTTTTTCTTTTCATTTTCCTTTCCTTTTTCTTTGTAATTGGCCTTATAGTTTTTTGATTCACTGTTTGAGTTTCTTTGTTTCCTTTCTTTTTCTCTTTATTTGGAATCAAGTTCTCCCCCACTTTTGTTCCATGCTTGTTTAAAAAAAAAATTGAGGCACACCTAGTTAAAGTTCCAGGCACTCCCCAGCACTCCCCACTGCAAACAGGGAGGAGCTCTGCACAGGACTGACCAGTGGGAAAGAACACCCAAAACGCAACAACAGAGTGCATGCACACTCCATAAACACTTCCTGAAGTAACAGGTCCTAGACAGTGTATGACTCCTTCTTAATATAGTAGTAGTCTCAGGTCCAGGAAACATAACAAGATTTTAAAGCATGTAAAAGACAGAAACTTAGCCAAATGACAAGATAGAGTAATTCTCCCCAAAAGAAAAGTCAAGAAGAATCACAACCAGGGACTTGCTCAAAACAGGTATAAGCAATATCTCTGAACAAACATTTAGAACAACGGTCATAAGACTACTAACTGGGCTTGAAAAAAAACTTAGAAGACACTAGAGAAACCCTTTCTGCAGAGACCAAAGACATAAAAATTAGGCTGAAATAAAAAATGCTATAACTGAGAATCAAAACTGACTGGACACAGTCACGATGAGAATTGAAAAAGATGATAATAGAAGATAAAATTGTGGAATATAATGGAGTTGAAACAAAGAGGAAAAGAAAATTATTAGATTATGAGGGGAGACTTAGAGAACTTAGTGTTTCCATAAAATGGAAGAACATTCCTATCAAAGGAGTCCCCGAAGAAATAAAGTGGGAAAAGGGGGCAAAAGGTTCATTTGAATAAATTATAGCTGAGAACTTCCCTAATCTTGGGAAGAAAACATGCATTCAAGTCCAAAGAGCACAGAGAACTGC
Source organism: Paguma larvata (assembly GCA_030068075.1). NCBI lineage: Eukaryota > Metazoa > Chordata > Mammalia > Carnivora > Viverridae > Paguma > Paguma larvata. Next base: position 122,794,683 of record CM057823.1, on the reverse strand, counting down.
CCTCAAAATCAACAAACATAGGTCAACACAACACATCATCGTGAAACTGGCAAAATACAAAGATGAACAGAGAATTCTGAAAGCAGCTAGTGACAAAAGGTCATTAACCTAGAAGGGTAGAGATAAGGTTAGGAGCAGACTTGTCCACTGAAACTTGGTAAGCCAGAAGGGAACGAGAGTAAATATTCAATGTGCCAAATGGGAAAAATATTCAGTCAAGAAATCTTTATCCAGAAAGGCTGTCATTCAGAATCGAAGGAGAGATAACAAGTTTCCCAGACAAACAAAAACTAAATGAGCTTGTGACCACTAAACTGGCCCTGCAGGAAATTTTAAGGAGGCCTCTTTGAGTGGAGATAAAAAAGAAGACCAAAGCAACAATGGTTACAAAGGACCATAGAACATTTTCAGAAACACTAACTCAACAGGTAACACGATGTCACTAAATTCATATTTTCCAATAATCACTCTGAATGTAAATGGACTAATTGCTCCAATTAAAAGACATAGGGTATCAGAATTGAAAAAAGCAAACAAATAAGATCTACCTATATGCTGCCTACAAGAGGCTAATATTAGACCTAAAGACATCTGTAGATTGAAAGTGAGTATATGAGGAACCATCATGCTAATGTCGAAAGAAAGCCAGAGTAGCCATACTTATATCAGACAAACTAGATCAGACAAAGACTATGACAAGAGATGAAGATGGGCATTATATCATAATTAAGGGGTATATCCATCAAGATCTAACAATTGTAAATATTCATGCCCCCAACTTGAAACATCCAAATATATAAATCAATTAGTAACAAACTTACAAAACTCATTAACAATTATACCTTAATATTAGAGGACTTTAATAATCCACTTACAGTCATGGACAGATCATCTAAGCAGAAGATCAAAAAGGAAACATTAGCTTTGAATGACACACTGGACTGGTTTGGCTTTTTTTTTTTTAATATTTATTCATTTTTGAGAGAGAGCACACGAGCAGGGGAGGGGTAGACAGAGAGGGAGACAGAGGATCTGAAGCATGCTCTGTGCTTACAGCCAAGAGCCCAATGTGAAGCTCGAACTTATGAACTGTGACGACATAAGCCGAAGTTGGATACTTAACAGACTGAGACACCCAGGCACCCCTGGACTAGTTGGACTTAACAGATATATTCAGAACATTTTATCCTAAAGCACCAGAACACACATTCTCCTTGAGGGTACATGGAACATTCTCCAGAATAGATCACATACTGGGTCCACAAATCAGTCCTCAACAGGTACAAAAATATTGAGATCATACCATGCATATTTTCAGATCACAATACTATGACTTGAAACCAACCACAATAAAAATTTGGAAAGTCCTCAGCTACATCGAGATTAAAGAAATCCTACTAAACTTTGAGTGGGTTAACTAGGAAATTAAAGAAGAAATTAAAATTTACATGGAAGCCAAAATATGAAAACATTACAGTCAAAACCCTTTGGGGTCAGCAAAGACAGTCCTAAGAGGAAAGTATATTGCAAAACAGACCGATCTTAAGAGACAAAACATAAGAGACTATTAAATACTAAGAACAAACTGAGGGTTGAGGGGGTTATGGGAGGGGGGAGAGTGGGTGACAGGCGCTGAGGATGGTACTTGTTGGGATGAGCACTGGGTGTTATATTGAAACCAATTTGACAATAAATTGTTAAAAAATAAATTAAAAAAAATAAAGAAGCAAGAAAGGTCCTAATAAACAACCCAGTCTTACACCAAAAATAAAGCCTAAAGGCACCAGAAGAAGGTAAATAATAAAGATTAGAGCAGAAATAAATGATAGAGAAACAAATAAACAAACAAACGAAAAAGAGAACAGATCAATGAAACTAATAGCTGTTTTTTTGAAAGAAAAAACAAAATTTATTAACCTCTAGCCAGACTTACCAAAAAGAAAGGTGAAAGAACCCAAATCGATCAAATTACAAATGAAAGAGGAGAGGACAAATCAATACCACCAAAATATAAACAATTATAAGAGAGTATTATGAAAAATTATATGCCAACAAAGTTGACTCTCTCGAAGAAATGGACAAATTCCTAGAAACTCACACACTACAAAAACTGAAACAGATAAAGATAGAAAATTTGAACCGGTCCATAACCAGCAAAGAAATTGAATCAGCTATCAAAAATCTACCAACAAATAGGAGTCCTGGCCCAGATGGCTTCCCAGGGGAATTCTACCAGAAATATAAAGTGTAAATACTTATTCTTCTCAAACTTCCCAAAAAATAAAAATGAAAGGAAAGCTTCCAAATTCATTCAATGAAGCCAAGATTACCTTGATTCCAAAACCAGACAAAGACCCACTAAAAAGAACTACAGGAAAAATATCCTTTATGAAACTAGATGCAATAATTGTTGGATGTAAATCGAATCCAACAATACATTAAAAGAATTATTCAACAGACCAATTTCCCTGATGAACATGGATGCAAAAATTCTCAACAAGATACTAGCCAACCGAATCTAACAATATATTAAAAGAATTATTCACAACAATCAAGTGGGTTTATTCCTGGACTGCAGGGCTGGTTCAGTATTTACAAATCGATCAATGTGATATATCACATTAATAAAAGAATAAGAACCATTTTATACTCTCAATAGATACAGAAAATCACCTGACAAAATACAGCGTCCTTTCTTGACAAAAACTCTTAAGAATGTAAGGCTAGAAGAAACACACCTCAGTATCTTAAAGGCCATATACAAAAGGCCTCCATGGAGAAAAACTGAGAGCTTCTCCATAGAGTCAGGATCACAACAGGGATGTCCATTCCCACCCTAACAAGGTAGGGTACTGGAAGTTAGCCTCAGCATAGTACTGGAAGTTTTAGCCTCAGCAATAAGACAACAAAAAGAAATAAAAGGCATCCAAACTGGCGAGGAAGAAGTCAAGCATTCACTCTACACAGTTAACATGGTACTCTATGTGGAAAACCCAAAAAACGACACCAAAAAAGTGCTAGAACTGATACATGAATTCAGAAATGTCTCAGGATATAAAATCAATGTACTGAAATCTGTAACATTTCTATACATCAATAATGAAGCAGCATAGAGATAAATCAAGGAATCCATCTCATTTACAATTGCACCAAACCATAAAATACCTAGGAATAAACTTAACTAAAGAGGTAAAAGATCTATACAATGAAAATTATAGAAAGCTTAGGTAAGAAATTGAAGAAAACAAAAAGAAATTGAAAAACATTCCATGCTCATGGATTGGAAGAACAAACATTGTTAAAATGTCAATACTACCCAAAGCAATCTACACATTCAACACAATCCCTATCAAAATAACACTAGTATTCTTCATAGAGCTAGAACAAATAATTCTAAAATTTGTATGAAATGAGAAAAGATCCCAAATAGTCAAAGTAATGTTAAAAAAGATAACCAAGCTGGAGGCATCACAATTCTGGACTTCAAGCTGTATTACAAAGCTGTAATCATCAAGACAGTATGGTATTGGCATAAGAACAGACGTATAGATCAACGGAACAGAGTGAGAACCCAGAAATGGATCCACAAATGTATGGCCAACTAATCTTTGACAAAGCAAGAAAGATATCCAATGGAAAAAAGACAGATTCTTCAACAAATGATATTGGGAAAATTGGACAGCAACATGCAGAAAAATGAAACTAGACCACGTTCTTTTTTACACCATACGCAAAAATAAACTCAAAATGGATGAAAGACCCAAATGTAAGACAGGAAGCCACCAAAGTCCTAGAGGAGAAAACAGACAACAACCTTTTTGACCTCAGCCGCAGCAACTTCTCACTAGACATTTCTCAGGAGGCAAGGGGAACAAAAGCAAAAATGAACTATTGGGACCCCGTCAAGATGAAAACATTCTGCATAGGGAAGAGAACAATAAGGATAACTAAAAGGCAACTGATGGAATGAGAGAAGATATTTACAAATGACATATCGGATAAAAGTCTATTATCCAAACTCTGTAAAGAATTTATCAAACTCAACACCCGAAAAAACAAATAATCCCATGAAGAAATGGGTAAAAGATATGAAGAGACAATTTTCCAAAGAAGACATCCAGATGGTAAAAGACACAGGAAAAGATGCTCAACATCATGCATCATCAGGAAATACAAACCAAAACCAAAGTGAGATACCTCCTCACACTTGACAGCATGGCTAAAATGAACAACACAGGAAACAACAGATGTTGGCAAGGATGTGGAGAAAGAGGAACACTTTAGCACCCTTGGTGAGAACGAAAACTGGTGTCGGTACTCTGGAAAACGGTGTGGAGGTTCCTAAAATAATTAAAAAATAGAACTACCCTATGACCCAGCAATTGCACTACTAGCTATTTATCCAAAGGATACAGAAATACTGATTTGAAAAGGCACATCCATCCCCATGTTTATAGCAACACTGTCGACAATAGCTGAATTATGGAAAGAACCTAAATATCCATTGGCTGACAAATGGATAAAGAAGTAGTGGCATATATATATATGTGTGTGTATATATATATATACAAGATGTATATAATGGAATACTGCTCAGCGATCAAAAAGAATAAAATCTTGCCATTTGCAGCAACATGGATGGAACTAGAGTATACTGTGCTAAGCAAGATAAGTCAGTCATAGAAAGACAAATATCATATGATTTCCTTCATATGTAGATTTAAGACACAAAACAAATGAACATTTGGATAGGGAAAGAAAAATAAGATAAAAACAGAGAGAGGTACACCATAAGAGACTCTTAAATACAGAGAACAAACTAGGGGTTACTGGAGGGGTGTTGGATTAGGGGATGGGAATTAAGGAGAGCAGTTGGGATGAGCACTGGGTGTTATATGTAAGTGATGAATCACTGGGTTCTACTCCTGAAACTAATTTTACTTGGTATGTTAAAGAACTTAAAATTAAATAAAATTTAAAAATGTATATCTCTGTATTAATATTTTATAGTTGATGGTTATCATCGTATCTTTATTTACTTCTTTAAGCATAAGGTATTTTAAGTTTTTAAATATATAAATGGCTGCTTTGAAGACTTTTGGTTAAAGCTGATATCTGAGCCCTCTCACAGGCAGTTTCTGTAATACAGAAACTACTATGGGTCACACTTTCCTATTTATTTTCATGTCTAGTAATTTCATATTAAAACTGGAAATTTCAGATAATGTATTGAAGCCATTTCTGGATACTCAATCCCCATAACCCAAGGGGGATTTTGCTTTCCTATTTATCTGTTTAGTGACTTAGTTGGACATTTTTAGTGAAGTCTATTTCATCCACAATGTGAATCCTGCACCTTTCAGATAAATAACTTTGGCTGAGAGCTAGGGGATGAGAAGCACCATTTTTTGGCCACACCTGTCCGGAGTGGAGCAACCATCAGGATGAACTGTCAGATGCATAGAGGAAGATGGTTGTGGTTAATTTTACCAAAGACTATGGATGATCTTACTGAGATTTAGTAGAATTTTTGAATAAGTGCTACTTCATCTGTATGCTCCTAGGACAATTTCTAGTGAGCATAAATACATGTTTGGTTTTTACAGTAACTTCCACCAGTTATATATAGTTGCTTTTCTCAGAAGCAAGTCCACAATACTTTTCACACATCATGCCGGAAGTGAATCTGCCAACAATTAGTCTTGCCTACTTTGCTTTCCTAATCTCAACATTATGACCCTCAGTATACTTGAAATCGTATCTTAGTCTACCAGTCAGGAAAAAAAAATACCTACTATTCATGAATCACTTGCCCTACCAAGGATTTAAATTACCTCAAAATGATATCAATTACTATTCTATCTTGACCAATTACAAGTTTAAATTTAATCATCTTGAGATGAATGTTTTGTTGTAATTATCCTATTAAACTCTTTCACTGTGATTTCCAGATTTTCTTAGTTTTAAAACGTTACCTTTTCCTGAATCAGTACTTCTTATCTAAGAGTAATTTTGCCTCTCTGGAGACAGAATCAATAACTGTAGACATTGTTGATTGTCATGAGTGGGTCGGGAAAAGACTGTGCTTCTTGCATCTCATGGGCAGGGACAGGTGCTCCTCAACATCCCACAATGCAAAAGACAGCATCCTACAAGACGGAATTATCTGGGCAAATCTCAATACTGCCAAATTAAAAAAAAACCCTGTGCCAATCCATTTGCATGCCTTCTGCAGGATAGTACTTTAGTCATACCACACTTTCATGGTATATATCTAATTTCCCTCATAACCTTTATTAAACAGATTGTATCTAACTTTTGATCCAGTAGATTTAACACAAAACTATAATGAGTTCTCTCCTGTAAGCAAATACAAACCAATTTAAAATAACATATATAAAATTTAATGTAAAATTTTCTCATATCTTCCTTTGGAAAAAAAGGATAAAATTAAACCTTTTACATATAAAATTAAAAAAAAAAAGCCTCAGAGCCTTAAGACCTTTCTAAAGAAAAGACAAATTATTCATTCCAGAATAACAGCAAGGATCTTTCATTTTAAACTACCTAAAACGCAGTCACCTCAAAGATACAATAAGCAAAAAACAAAACAAACAAAACAAAACAAAACAAAACAAAACAAAAGACAGGGAAGAAAACAGAATCAATAAAAGCAAATATCAAATGAAATGTAGGGTAGAGTACCATCAAAACCAATATCCCAAGCTCATTTCAAGATGAAGATAAATAGGACTAGAAAAGGAACAGAACACTATTAACATAAGAGTCTACAACAAAACCTACACATAACACTTCTTTGAACTCCTTTTTAGTATTTGTCCTAATAGAGATTATTTTTTTAACTTTTTCAAATATTTTTATTTATTTATTTTTGATAGAGAAAGACAGAGCATGAGTGGGAGAGGTAGAGAGAGAGGGAGACACAGAATATGAATCAGGCTCCAGGCTCTGAGCTGTCAGCACAGAGCCCAACATGGCGCTTGAACTCACCAACCATGAGATCATGACCAGAGCCGAAATCGGCCACTCAACTGACTGAGCCACCGAGGTGACCCATAGAGTTTAAATAATAAAAGTTTTCCAGAAACTAGGAAAATATGGTTCATGCCAATCAGCAAACAAGCCTACCTGGAATGGAGACATTATGTAAAACTCTTAAGTTATTTTCAGGAAAACCTGTTCTCAGCAATGTGTTAGTTATATTAGACTATGGGGAGAATCACTGTTACCTTGTGAGTTTTTGTATAGTTATATGAAATTGTTCCTGGTAAACTTTGAAAGTTAGGTCCATTTTAAAGTTAGAAGTGATTAAATAGTTTATTGGGCAAGAATACCATTTTCCTATGTTGGTTTTTATAATCATCACTCTATATACACATGTATGTGTAAACATACATATATATTATACACATGTACCCAGACACTTCCTATTAAAAGTGCCAAATAGTTTTGGATATGCAAGGATGGTTTAAAGAATAAAGTCTTTAAATTCCTTAGATAGGGACACCTGGGTGCCTCAGTTGGTTAAGCAGGCCAACTTCAGCTCAGGTCATGATCTCACGGTCTGTGAGTTCGAGCCCCACGTTGGGCTCTGTGCTGATGGCTCAGAGCCTGGAGCCTGCTTTGGATTCTGTGTCTCCCTCTCTCTCTGCCCTTCCCCTGCTCACACTCTGTCTCTATGTCTCTCAAAAATAAATAAAAACGTTAAAAAATTTAAAAAAATAAATTCCTTAGATAAATAGTAGCCACAGTAAACTAATTTAGTCTAGAACTGTTACTAGAGTAAAATATTCTTTAACCGATGAAAGAACAGAGATCCTTCTTTTTTCATTAATTGCTTAGCTAAAGATTGAAAAAATTACCCTCTTTTCATTTAGTTTTCTAGAATTAAGTGATAAACTACCTTACAGTAGTACCTTACAGTACTCTCATTTAAGCCTTGCAAAAAGGTGCAGTGTTGATCTTATACACCCATTTTAAGAAGCAAAAATGGTATACACACACACACGTGGAAACTGTTTAAGTTGGTTCCACTGCTCTGTAACAAATGGTCCCCTAAATGCAAGTCTTATTGCCAATTACTTAATATTGGCATGTACAAAGCAAACAATACTGCTTTTATAATTTCAAACCACTGAGAGAACCAAAGATTGTTATTGTGCATAATAATGAGAAATTCAAATGTAAACTAAACCATTTCACCTTAATTACAAAATTATTATTCCCAGGACTTAGAACATCATTGAAGAGATTGTGTTATCATCATCACAAGGTTATTGATTCCACACTATGTGACCTATGTAGATATTAGAAACTGAGAGACATAGTTTAAAAAAAAAGCAAAGCTTCTTGAGTAGATATACAATTATTAAGTGATTCAGTCTCATTTTTATACATGTTGGGTTTGATTATTTCTGTTTTCATAGTAAATTAGGCTATTCTTTTGCCTGCCTTTATGAAATTCATCACTCTTTGTTTTCAGAAATGAGCAGTGTAAGAGAATTTTTGTTTCTCTTATTGTGGTTATTTCCTTATTTTACCATGTAAAAGTAGGATTCTGAAATAAATTCATGTTCAACAAGACTCAAATACCTAAATCGTCGGTTCATGTTTGATGTCATCGTTCTCCAAAACTTAAGGACTTATTTTGACATGAGAAATAAAGGTGTTGGAAGAGTGATGGGCTAGGAGTCCAGGTACTACTTTCAGCTCTGCCTCTAACCAGCTATGGGGTCTCAGACAAACCGCACCATTTGAGACACATAGTTCCCTCACCATACAGTGAATGTTGTAAACTAGAGCAGTGCTTCTCACAATTTAATGTTCCTTTGAAACATCTCGGGAATCTTGTTAAAATTCACATTTTCATTGAATAAGTCTGAAATGAGGCCCTAGATTTTGCATTTTTAACAACTTCCCAGGTGATGTTCTTGGCATCAGTATTGGCCCCATTATACCTTGTAAATCTATTCTGAAAATCAAAGGCAGATTAATATCAAAATACTGGTCTGCCAAAAGGACACATTGGCTCTCTTCATATGAATTTCCAATTCCAGTTTATTGATGCACCATTTGAAATCACAGCATAGCATAATTTAGTGACAGCTTTTATCTTTGAGTTAACAATGTATTTAAGAATTGCTTGCCATGTTAAGTTCAGAAATGACCGTGATATATTGTAAATAAGTTGTTAATCTGTAGGGCTATGGTAATTCTATAAAATGATCTATAATTTATCATGCAGTCTTTTGTATGTTGTTTCAGGGGCACAATAATTAAAAATCAGAATATTCTTTTAAGACGATCATTAAGATTGCTTATAGTTTCATCTTGATGATGTAATAGTATGGATAAAGCAGAGTCATCTCTCTATAGAACAGAAAGATTATCCAAGCACAGGATTCTAGATTCTAGTTAATTTTATGTAAAATTTTCTATAAGAAATTTCAGTCCTGATAGATTTGCAATACTGAATATATCCCTCACACTTTTATCTCTGGCCCATTCAAAATCACCAAAAATTTTTAAGAAATTGTCAGTAAATGATGTGCATGTGAGAATGTGTAGTATAACATAATATATACATATATATGTATATATACTTATTTTTACTTATTAAAATACTTAATTATTTAAATACTTATTTTTTCAATAAACAATATTTTAATCCCAATATTTTTTTCCCAATAAAGGATATGGATAATGGGAGGCAAGAGTCTAAGATGATGCCACAGATTCCTCCCTGCCCCTGTACAAACTCCATAAAACCCCCACACTTTAAATGTTGTGGATATGATGGTATATTACTCTTGTAATTGTTAAATTACTTGAAAGGGATATTTTACAGATGAAATTAAGATTAATGATTACTTAACTTTGAGTTCATTCAAAGGGAGCTTATGCTAGGTGGGTCTGACCTAAGCAGAGAACACTTAAAAAGATCAGAATGATTTGAAGTAAGATAGATTCTCCTGCTGACATTGAAGAAGTAAATAATCATGTTGTGAGCCACCTACGGTGGGTTCATGAGGGAAGGATTTTATTGTGGCTTCTAGGAGCTGAGAGCATTATCTTACTGATAGGAAGAACGCTTGGTCATCAGTCCTATATATGCAAGATACTAAATTTTGTCAACAACCAGTAATTTTGAAAGAGGATCCTAACCCTCAGATTAGAGTGTAGCCCCAGGCAACATTTTGATTTTAACCCTATGAGACCCTGAGCAGATGACTCAAGTAAGCCATGTTCAGATTCCTGCCCTACGCAAATTGTGAGATAATTATTTTAAGATGTTAAATTTATAGTATATTTTAAAATTTTTTATGTTTATTTATTTTTGAGAGAGAGAAAGAGGGAGCAGGGAGGAAAGGGCAGAAAGAAATGGAGACACAGAATCTGAAGCAGGCTCCAGGCTCTCAACACAGAGGCTGATGAGGGGCTCAAACTCACAAGCTATGCAATCCTGACCTGAGCAGAAGTCATCCACTTAACTGCCTGAGCCAATCAGGTGCCCCTATAGTATTTTTTTAGGAAGCAATATATCCATTAGAGGGATAATGTTGTTGGGAGAGAGAATAGCGGTGCATGAGATATGTCAACACGTTTTTGAAAGACTTAAATAATCCAATTAATTGTAACTAAGGACCAAATGAAATGAATTCTGTATACCAATAGGAATAGGTAATAATGAAAAATAAAGAGCTTATTCAACCTCACAGAGTACTGGAGAGAAAGGCAAAGGAGGCGGAGGTAATCAGTACCAGAGAGGATTGATTTAAAAGTCTTACTTTCCCCCCTCACCACCACTAATGAAGACCAGAGATTTAATTTTTGGAATAATGTAACCAGAGCATCCCTGTACATAGAATATTGGATACAGTAGAGGACGGGATGAATTTCAAGATGTAAAATTAGGATGGCAGAAACACTTCCTACACCTTAAGCCAGGGGATTGTAGGGCTTTTTTTTTTTTTTTTAATATAGAAACTGTTCAGTTCAAAGACAGAAACTTGATGGACTGGCATTTGGGGGTCTTTCCCCAAAAAGGCAACTTTCTTATTTCTCTGTCAATATGGTCATCTATTACTACCCACATCCTCAGAACTTTCAATAATCTTTTCAGTGTTTTGCTCTCATTCTTGTGAAAACAATAATAGCCAGAGATTGAAGACATTTCAAGGGAAACAGGAACCCAAAATAAATAGGAAAAATTTTAAAAAGGACTCAATAGTGATACTAGATTAGAAGACTGTAATGCCTTCAAAATTATTAAAAAGAAAAGATTTTAAACTAGAATTATATAACCGTATTAAACTTAAATTAAGTGAAAGGGAAGAATAAAAACATTTTCTGATACTCAAGTTTTTAAACTATACTTCAACTGCACCCTTTAATAAAATTCCTAGAGAATAATGTTCAAACATAAAGAAGAAAATAAAATTTTACTGTCAGAATATTACAGTGAAGATTTGGAGACAGGCTGTGATATACACATTGAAAATTAAATACATAAAAATATGGGAAAATTATAAAATAAATAAGTTATAATCAAAGTAAATTATTTGATTCAATAATTTACATAGTCCAAAAAGTATAAATACTATGATATCTAATATTGTATGTCAATTTACTGGGTTAGGCAATTCCTAAATAGCAAGTGAAACATTTTTTCTGAGTATGTCTTTAAGTATGTTTCCAGAAGAGATTATCATTTAAATCAGAAGCCTGAGTAAAGATAGCCTTCACTCATGTAAGTGGGCATCCTCTAACCCTGTTGAGAACCTGAATAGAACAAAACGTGGGGGAAGGGTGAATTTGCTCTCTGAGCTATCTATCGCATTGTCTTCTCCTGTTCTCAGACAGCAGCACTACTAGCTTTTAGGCCTTCAGAATTGACTGGGACTTACATGATCAACTTCTCTGATTCTTGAACCTTCAGATTCAGACTGAATTATACCAATGACTTGCTAGCTTGCCAGCTTGCAGACAGATCTTGCAATTTCTCAGCTTCCAGAATTTCTTGAATCAGTTATTATAATGAATCTATCATCTATCATCTATCTATCTATATATCATATTTTTTCTGTTTCTCTGAAGAACCCTGGTTGTTAAGACAAATATTCAGGCTATTGATTCAACCAAAAGTGCGATAAAACTACAATTAATGGGGAATAGAAAGTGGAAGATGAAGAGAATAATTATGCCAAATCATGAACTAGTAAAACAGAAAACAAGTATCTAAAATTGACACATAAAAAGTTAGCAATGTAGTCATATTATCTATCCTTATGGAGTTAACACATGAACAGCTTTAAAGAGCAAGGGAGGAAGAAATAATAGGAAATAAGAATTAGGATACAGGTATACAGAGGGGATAGAGCAGAAAATTGCCTCACTCTGTAATAAACTTATAGTACTAGTTCATTTTCTTTAAACATATAATTATATAATTTTATAAATAATATAATTAAAAACTAAAGTTTTAGGAAAATAAGATTATGTATCCTTCACCATATATATTATAATATTATCATCCTATGCTTTTGATGAGATATTAAGGCTGTAAATTATTGACAAAGCTTATAAAAGGTAAAGTTGGGCTCAAGTTTAAATTTGTTGATATGCTTTCAAAGTCAGTCCCTGATTTCCTACACCACACTCTTACCAAAATAAGGGATTCTGAACAATAATATATATTATTATGCAGTATTGTTAGGTTAAGACAAAGAGTATCTATGTGAGCTTCCTAGGACTTCCACAACAAAGGAATGGAAATTGGATATTTTAAATAACAGAAAATGATTTTCTCAAAGTTCTTGAGGTCAGAAAGCCAGGATTGATTTTTTCTCCAGAAGCTATGAGGAAGAATGCATCCCATGCCTCTCTCCTAGCTTCTAGTCGTTGCCAGCATTGGCATACTTAGTTTGTAAACACATAATTCCAATCTCTGCCTCAGCTTTCACATCACTTCCCTCTTTACATGTTTTTCTGTTGTCTTCTCTTCTAACCCATGGAAGGATGTATGGCCTACCAATTAAGCCAGGATGATCTCATCCTGAGCTCCTTAATGCAATTACATCTAAAGGACATTTTTCTCAGGTTCCTGGGTTGCTTGATCAGTTAAATATTGGTTTAAGAAGTGTTTACTATTGGAGCACCTGGGTGACTCAGTTGGTTAAGCATCCAACTTCTGCTCAGGTTATGATCTCAACTTGTGAGTTCAAGCCCTGCATCAGGCTTTCTGCTGTCAGAGCAGAGACTACTTTGGATCTTCTTTCTCCCTCTCTCTCTGCCATTTTCTCTTTCAAAAAATAAAAGACATTTTTCCCAAGTAAGGTCACACTCAAATTCTCAGTGGACACATATTCTGGGTGGACACCAGTCAATCCACTAGAATGTTTACAGTTTATTTTTATACTCTTACCTTTATAGAATTGTCCAGTTTGATGACTCGGTGCCACTGAGCTGAGTTTTCTGTGTGCTTATTTATTATTTCAGAAAGGTAGTACGTTTATTTTACCCCAAAATATGGGAGCCAGTACTATCTTTGAAAACCAGTAAAGTTGAAGTCAGTATGTTATTTCAGAATACCAGAAAGCCATGTGACTTGATTGTCAAAAGGACAGTCTCTTTGAATGGTATGATGCTGATTGAGAATAAAGTGATATTTGTAACTATCTACTCCTTTTTAAGATAGATGGACCCGAGAAATCCAGAGGGTTCTTTAACTTGATGAAAAAGCAAAATGTCTGAATATGTGAATTTGGGAGAAATATCATGGTAAAATCAATTTGCTTTAATAAAAAGAAAGAGAGGCATGGAAAATGCTCAGAGAAAATAAAGAACAAAGAGGGTGGAAGAAGTAACACTGAATCCTGATTGTACAAAGGCAGGTGGAGAATGCCATGTTTGTGGGAAGTTAGAGAAATGCTTGAGGTGGAGTCCTGTCAATAGAGAATTAAGGAAATTTTATTCCATTGAAGAAGTAGTGCAAGCCCACATATTCTTCCCCTTCAAAATCCATATTAGTCATTACTGCCTTTGTAGGGTGAGTTATTTTAAAAAGATGCTATGAAGGGCTGAGTCCTACTTCAAAGTTGGCTTGGAAGATAAACAGAGGCTGCCCATGGGAAACAGGTTACATTTAATATTATAGTCCACATCTCCTATACATAGATGGATGGATGCAATCATCCATGGATGCAATCAGTGGTTTTACCTTTAAGATCTGGTTTTGCTAGCAATTGGAGAAAGGCATTATGCCATTGACATATATAAAATAGAGAAAAGAGTAACAAAGAATGAATAACTTCATAGCATAACTGGATTTTTTTTGTGCAGAAATATTATTGGAAACTACCTCTTGTTACAAATATAAAACCAACATACTGTATTTTGCATTATTCACCCTCCATTGCCAAATCCCTTTCAACCATCAAGGTCAGAGTATAATTAATGATTAAATAATGGATAAGGGCAACTATTTAATGATTAAATAAGAAATAAGGGTAACTTCTCTCTCTTGAAATTGTAATATTATCTGTGTGTGATTCTTCATGGAGTACTAAAACTATATCTTTTGATTAAAATAAGCCGTAAGGGAAATCTATAAGTTTCATGAAATGTATGTTGGGGATATTACAAGACTCTTGAAAATTATTTGTTTAACAAAGCACTTTCTTGTAACTTCTGGCTCTAAATTAATATAAAAGAAAATACCTTTAAATTGGCATACAAGAATATCCAAGAGGAAATTGTGTAGTTTATTAGGGGAAAATTTTGGATAGGGCACTGGGTGGCTCATTTGGTTGAGTTTCTGACTTTGGCTCAGCTCCTGATCTCACAATTTGTGAGTTCAAGCCCCACATGGGGCTCCCTGCTGTCAGCCTAGAGCCCGCTTTCCCTCCCGTCTCTGTCTTCCCCTCTCTAACCCTCCCCTGATCACGCATGCTCTCTCTCTCTCTCAAAAATAATAAAGATTATTTAAAAAAATCTGGATATCTTGAAAGAAAACCACAATTAGAAATAATAGTTTCTAAGTTATTACTTCTTGATTATTTTATTGCTGAAAGCCTTTCTCTTCAAAGTAGTCAGTCACCGGGGTGCCTGGGTGGCTCAGTTGGCTAAGTGTCTGACTTTGGCTCAGGTCATGATCTTCCGGTTCATGAGTTTGAGCCTCACGTTGGGCTCTGTGCTGTCAGCTCAGAGCCTGGAGCCTTCTTCGGATTCTGTGTCTCCCTGTGTCTCTGCTCCTCCCCTAATCATACTCTGTCTCTCTCAAAAACAAATAAACATTAAAGAAAAAAAGTAGTCATGATTTTGTTCAGGGTGACTTATTTGTGATTACTCACAATGGTCAACCTTCATTTACTTGGGTTTAATCCTGACTCTACTCCTCTCTAAATTTCATTATCTTGCCAAATATATAACCTCTCTGGATCTTAGTTTGTTCATCTATGTAATGGAAGTGAGTATACCAGTCATATAGCTTTCATGAGAAACAGATTACAGTTAAGGTAAAAATACTAGAATATGGCCTAGTAGGAGTTATAAATATGCAAACAGACAATAATAATAGACTATGTGAATTGCTCTGATATGAGATTTGCAGGTACTATAAAACCCAACCAAGAAGCTTTCTTATCTAGACTTGAGAGATTTCTTTAAAAAAGATAAACCAGAGAAAATATCCTTAAAAATATGATGATTAAACTGACATCAGAAAATCGACTAGCTATACGAAGGAGGTACAAAGGAGGAATAACAACCCACATGGAGTGAACAGATATGGGGTAGTTCTGCAATAGGAGAGGACAAAATATAGATTATGATAATGATTCTCTATCTTTGTCCTTGGCACTCGCTACACTGTGATTTTGCTGTTTTAAGTTTATTTTCCCTGTTAAATTGAGTTCCATGAGAAAAGTGACCCATCTGTTTTGTCCCCCACTCAAACATGTGACTCCAAAAAATTTTATGAACTATTTGACAATTAAATAAAATTTTTGAAGATATTTCAGGCGATGACAGAGTAGGAGGATCCTTAGCTCTTCTGCTCCCACTGACACACTGAGGCAACAACCACCTATGACGCAACTCACTCTCAAACTGACCCAAAGACTGGTAGAACAGATCTTCCACAGGTATAGTAATCAGAACAGTATGGTATTAGCATGCAAACAGACATGCGTTAGAACAGAACAGACATCTCAGACATATACCCACGCACACATGATCAAATAACCTATGACAAAAGAGGCAAGAATATAATATGGGGAAAAGACATTCTCTTCAAGAAATCATGCTGGGAAAACTGGACAGCTACATGCAAAAGAATGAAACTAGACCTCTATCTTACACTATGTACAACAATTAACTCGAAATGGATTAAAAACTGGAATGTAGACCTGAAACTATAAATCACCTCAAAGAAAACAAGGTTGATCAAATACTTGACATCAGTCTTAGCAACGTTTTTTGTTTTGTTTTGTTTGTTTGTTTCTGGATATGACTCCAAAGGCAAGGGAAACAAAAGCAAAAATGAATGATAGGACTATGTCAAACTAAAAAGCTTTGGTATAGTGAAGGAAATCATCAGCAAAATGAAAACACAACCTACTGAATAGAATAAGACACTTGTAAGTGGTATATCTGATAAGGGATCAATATACAAAATATATAAAGAAGTCATAAAATGTAATAACAAAACCCAATGCAATTAAAAAATGACCAGAGGATCTGAAATGACATATTTTCCCAAGAAAATATACAGATGGCCAAAAGGCAAGATGCTCAACATCACTAATTGCCGGGGTCCTTGTTCCGGCAAATCTAGGGGTCCACGAAGGATGGACGGTCAGGCGAAATGAAGTGAGAGAGCCACGAGAGAGATGGAGTCTGATGACCAAGCAGGCAGCCCTGGCAATTCTGGCGTCTCCGCCCTGCTGGTCTCAGTGTCTTTATTTAAAAGGTAGTGAGTTACATTACAGCAATGAGTGACATTCCATAGTTTGATCTCTTTAACAATAATCGTTTTTACCAGCAAGATGGCAACTTCCTTAATCCTGTATGTTGGTTTCAGGATAATTAATATATAAATTTAGGGTGGGGGGAGAGAACAGGAAGTTACCAAGGCCTGCCTATGTTAATTATATATAGATAGATTAGGAGACATTCTATCCATAATCTTTAACCATAAGGGGGGAGGTAGAGACATGATCTCTAATACTTGTCTAAGTTCTTTTCCTTTATGAGTGAGTGAGCCTATATCGTAAGGGCTTATGTTTATCTGTTCTTTATACAAACAGCAGTTTCTGTAAAAGTATTTTGTTATTGCCTTTTTATTATAAAGGAGCGTGGGGATGGGAATAGCAAAAGGATTCATGAAATGTTAACCTCAGGAAGGTTGGCTATTGTTTGTACCTTATCTGTAAACAGTGCTTCTAACTTTTGGGCTAGGCTAACCTCCGGAGAAGGTCCTAAGTCTCTTTACAGTCTCTCCTATCAGTCTGTTAATCAAATACTGCGAGAAGCTTTACAGAGATGTGCCTTGAGGTTTTATGGTGGGGCTGAAGGGATGATTAACACAATGCTTTACCTGCAGGGAAAATCTAGTTTGGTTCAAGGAGTCTTGGGGCCTAACGTCTGCTAAATTCTAGCCAACTCATAACTGCTATTCTATATGATCAATTTGTTTAACCTATCCCCAAGAGGCAACTTTGAGGTTACTTCTGACCAGGTTACTCTCATTCAGATTGTATCCATCAAGACATCGCACTACAGGTCCCCTTTTCCATATGCCATAAAACCAAAGAGCATTATGTCCCTTAGGCCAATGAAAGCAGTTCAAGAAATCCAGGCCTGAAAGATTATTTAGAAGGAGGTGAGATTAGGCGCCAGTTTGCCTGGCAGGAGCTTTGCTTCAACCTTTTCCACACGGAGAGGGGTCTCAACCTGCAAGCCCAAAACGGCTCCCAACAACTAATCATCAGGGATACACTAATTAAAACCGCAATGTGATTATCTCCTTACACCTGTCAGAATAGCTAAAATCAAAAACACAAGAAACAAGTTTGACATATGTGGAGAAAAGGTAACACTTGTGCACTGTTGGTAATGTAAATTGGTGCAGCAACTAAGGAAAACAGTATGAATGTGCCTCAAAAAATTAAAACTAAAATTCAGAGGTGCCATATTACCCAGCAATTTCAATAGTGCATATCTATCCAAATAAAATAAAAACACTAATTCAAAAAGATACATACACCCTCATGTTCATTGCAGTATTATTTGCAATAGCCAAGATATGAAAACAACCTGGCATTCCACTGATGGATGAATGGAAAAAGATGTCACACACACACACACACACACACACACACACACACAGGAATATTATTCAGCCATTAAAAGAATGAAACCTTGCCATTTGTGATGACACGGATGGACCTTGAGGGTCCTAAGTGAAATAAGTCAGAGAAAGACAAATACTGCATGGTTTCACTTATATGTGGAATATAAATAAATAAATGAATGAATAAATAAATAAATAAAACCTAGACTCATAAACACAGAGAACAGATTGGTGGTTGCCAGAGTTGGGGGGTCAGAGGGAATGGATGAAAGGGATTAGGAAGTTCAAACTGCCAGCTATAAAATAAATAAGTCATGGAGGTATAATGTATAGTATGGAAATATTCAATAATATTTTATTAACTTTCTAAGGTGATAAATGGTAACTAGACTTCCTGTCGTGGCCATTTTGCAATGCATAGAAATGATAAATCACTATGTTGTATACTTAAAACTAACATAATGTTGTATGTCAATTATACCTCAATAAATTACAAAAATAGTTTTAAAGGAGAAAAATCTTTAAATGTCAATACATTCAGATAAATTTAATTCATGATTTAAAATGTATAACTGCATTCATATGAAGATCAAGAAGAAGTCCAAATAATGGTACTAAAATTCAGAACAATGATTGTCTTAGGGAATATACTGGGGAGCACAAAATGAGCCTTTTTGGTGTGATGAAAATATGCCATAGTTTGATTGATGTAGTGGTTTCATGAGTGTATTTATTCATTTAAATTAATCAAACTATACACTTAGGATGTACATTTTTCCATATATAAACCTAATCTCTACTAAAAAGTTAAAATAAGTGAATAAAAATTGCAAAAAATCTCTACATTTTGGTTTATTCTTTTCCAAAAGCTGATTTCATGGATTTTAAAAAAATTGCAATAATGTTAGTAAAAGTTTTTTTAAGTTATAATTAATTAAAAGTTGTTCAGCATTTTACTTTTTGCCATGTTTTATCAAGGCAATCAGATTTGTGAAGGATTTCAGCCTCTTCAAATATTTGCATTCCTGATACATTTGGCACATAATTTCAGACTTCTCTCCATCTATAATTGTCTCATGAAAATGTTATTTCATATTGTTCAGCATATAACTACTTTTATTTATTTTTTAATTTGTTTAATATTTATTTTTTGAGAGAGAGACAGCATTTGACTGGGCTGAGAGGCAGAGAGAGAGGGAGACACAGAATCTGAAGCAGGCTCAAGGCTCTGATGCGTGGCTTGAACCCACAGACTGTGAGATCATGACCTGAGCCAAAGTGGGACGCTCAACCAACTGAACCACATAAGAGCCCCATAACCTCTTTAAACGTTTTGTATAATGACCAGAAGTCATCTAGCCCTGGACTTTTGTTTGTTGGGAGTTTTTTGAACACTGATTCAATTCCTTTGCTGTTATTGTCTGTTCAAGTTTCCTATTTCTCCCTATTTCAGTTTTGGTAATTTATGTTCTAGGAGTTTATCCATTTTTGAGGTTGTCTTGCTTGTTGGAATATATTTTTTTCATAATATTCTCTTATGATTGTATTTCTGTGGTGCTGGCTATTTCTTTTCTCTCCTTGGTTTTTATATGCATCCTTTCTCTCTTCCTTTTGATAAGTCTGGCTAGAAGTTTAGCAATTTTGTTAACTTTTTTCAAAGAAACAGTTCCTTGTTTCTTTGATCTGTTCTATTCTTTGTTTATTTAGTTTCTGTATTGTTTATTTCACTGTAATCTTTATTATTTTATTCTTTCTACTGGTTTTATATTCCATGTATTCTTTTTTTTAGCTCTCTTTGGTGTAAGGTTAGGTGGTTTATATGAGATTTTTCTTGCTTCTTGAGGTAGGTCTGTATTGCTATATACGTCTTTCTTAGGATCACTTTTGCTTTATTCCAAAGGGACTACCATTTCAGTTTTCTTTGTTTCCATGTATTTTTTATTTCTTTTTTGATTTCCTGGTTGACTCACTCATTGTTTAGTGGCATGTTGTTTAACCTCCATGTATTTGTGGTATTTCCAGATTTTTTCTCGTGGTTGATTTCTAGTTTCATAGCGTTGTGGTCAGAGGAGTTGCATAATATGACATTACTTTTTTTGCATTTGTTGAGACCTGTTTTGTGATCTAATATGTGAGTTATTCAGGAGAATATCCCCTGTGCACTTGACAAAAATTTATATTCTGCTGTTTTAGGATGGAATGTTCTAAATGTATCTGTTAAGTCCATCTGTTCCAATGTGTGCCATTCGAAGCCATTATTTCCTTGTTTATTTTCCATTTAAATGATCTGTCCATTGATGTAAGTGGGGATTAAAGCCCCCTACTCTTATTGTATTATTATCAATGAGTTTCTTTATGTTTGTTATTAACTGTATTACATATTTGGGTGCTTTATGTTGGGTGAATAAATATTTACAATTGTTACAATTTTTTGTGTGATTGTCCCTTTTGTGATTATATAGTGCCCTCTTTGTCACTTATTACAGTCTTTGTTTTAAAGTATAATTTGAACAATATAAGTATTGCTACTCTGGTTTCTTTTTGATGTGATAAATGATTAATGTTCTCCATCTTCTCACTTTCAATCTGCAGGTGTGTCTTTAGAGCTAAAATGAGTCTCTTGTAGGCAACATATAGATGAGTCTTTTTTTTTTAATGTTTATTCATTTTTGAGAAAGAGAGAGAGAGAGACAGGCGTGAGTGGGGGAGGGGCAGAGAAAGAGGAAGACACAGAATCCAAAGCTGGTTCCAGACTCCAAGCTGTCAGCACAGAGCCTAAGAAGTGGCTAGAACCCATGAACCATGAGATCAGGACCTGAGCCAAAGTCAAATGCTTAACTATCCAGGGTCCCTTAGATGAGTTGTTTTTTAATCCATTTTTGGCACCCTATGTCTTTCGATTGGTATGGTTAGTTCATTTACATTCAAAGTAATTATTGATATATATGTATTTATTGCCAATCATTGCTTGTTTTGTCACTGTTTTTAGAGATTTCCTCTGATCCTTTCTTGTCTTTGTCACTTTTAGTCTCATTTCCACTCAGAGTTTCCTTTAATATTTCTTGCTGGGCTGGTTTAGTGGTCCAGGACTCATTTAGGTTTTGTTGTTGTTGTTGTTGTTGTTGTTGTTGTTGTTGTTGTTTTCCAGGAAACTTTATGTCTCCTTCTCTTCTGAATGATAGCTTTTCTGGATAGACTATTCTGTCTGCAGATATTTTCACATTCCAGGACTTTGGATATATCATTCCACTCTCTTCTGGCTTCCCAAGTTTCTAATGAGAAATCTCCAGCTAGCTTTATGGTTTTTCCTTGCAAGTTAAGGTCTTTTGTCTTGCTGCTTTTAAGATTTTTTCTTTATCACTATATTTTGTAAATTTAATTACAGTATGTCTTGGTGTTGAGTTGCTTTTCTCAATAGAGAGTTCTCCATGCCCCGTGGATCCAAATGTCTGTTTCCTTCCCAGATTAGGGAATTTCTCAGCCATTATTTCTTGAAATAAATTTTCTGCTCCCTTTGCTCTCTCTTCTTATTTTAAGACCCCTTTAATATGAATTTTATTTTAATTTTTATGGAATTACTGAGTTCGCTAAGTCTATGCTCCTGTTGCATAATTCTTCTTTCTCTCCTTTGTTCAGCTTTACTACTTGGTATTAGTTTGTATTCTAGGTCACTAATTCATATCTCTGCTTCTTCCAGGCCCCTGTATGCAGGAAGTATATTTCTAATCTCATTTATTGTACCCTTAATCTCAGACTGGTTCTTTCTTAATTCTTTTATCTTTGTGGTAAGGTCTCACTGATATCTTCTATTCTTTTCTCAAGCCCAGTGAGTATTTTTATGATTTGTTGCTTTAAATTCTCCCTCAGGTATGTTACTTATATCTGTTTTACTTTCACTTGGGATAAGTGCCTCTGTCTTGGCATTTTGTCTAAGTCTCTGACTTCTTCTCTGTGTTAAAAGAACTGATTATGTCTCCCGCTACTAAAAATAATGGTCTTGTGAAGAAGAGTCATGTGTTGCCAGGTCCTGGGGCTTCAAGAAATGTCTCCAGTGTGTGGTGTGTGTGCTCTACTGATGTAGTTTGACTGCTCTATCCTTCAGGCCAGTTGTCTGCAGAGGCTCTCCTTGCCTGCTGGGGGCAGTGTTTGGTCTCTGGCCTGAATGTGGTGAATTTTAACTAGGTGTGTTCTGGTTTGCTTGTGAAATGAGACTTGTCAGTATCCACAGAACTGAGGTCCTGCAGAACTCTCTGTTAGAGAGACATGATGTGAGTATGAGTTTGGTCTTATCTTCTTGGGGAAGAGGTGCACCATGCTAGGAATGAGGCAAGCTTGACTGAAAAGGGCAGTCCTACCAGAGTGCTTAGGGATAGGGCTTGGTTAGGCAGCCAGTGTGGGCATTGTGCTGCTTCCAGCGGGTGGCTCTATGCTTATGCTGAGTGCCAGCAGAGGACAATGATGCAAGCCAGATCCTTTTTCCTGAAGAAGCATCTCTGTGAACAGTGAACGCTGCCTCTCAAAGATATGCCCTGAGAAAAGTGAATAATCTCCATCCTGTGTGGCCCAGGCATTCTTCAGATTTCTGTTCCCAAGCTACCTGCCTTTGTGCTGTTTGTCTGTCTTCTCTCCAGGAGCAGGGCAATGCTCTCCAGGCTGTATCCTAGCCATGCCTGCTGACCTTTAAACTCCAAGCTTTAAGCCTGCTAGTTGTAAAAACTCAAGAAATTCAGCTCCTCTTATTTAGCAACCAAGGCTTCAAGGAAACATTCTTGTACATTCTCCTATGTGCTCCTATCTCTTTTCTTCTCTATGACAATGGATCCTCCCTACCTACCAGCACCCACATGCCGTTTCTCCCATCAATCATGTCTCCACACTTCCTACCTTTTCTGATGTGGCCTCTTCTCTCTCTTTAGTTGTGGAGTTTGTTTTGTCAATTATCAGGTCCATTTCTCGGGTATTTAGAATGATTTGATAATTATCTAGCTGTATTCATGATACAGGGTGAGTCTAGGGTCTTCTTATTCTGCCACATCTTCCTCAGCCTGTATGTTTTAAATGGGCTCTTTAGTACTTTCTCTCTTCTCCTTCTTGGACTCCCATAATGTACATATTTATCCATTTAATAGCCCCCTATTAGTCCCTTAGGTCTTCTTCATTTTTTCAGTCTGTTTTTGTTCTTTTTTCTCCTCTGAGTGAATTATTTCCACTAACATGTCTTGCTTGATGTTTTCTGATCTTTTCTTCTAACTGACCTGCTGTGATATTGAGCCTCTCTTGTGAATTTACCAATAAATTTGTTATGTTCTTCATATCTGTGATTTTTGTTTGGCATTTAAATTTCCTTTATCATTTTGTTAAAATTTATGAACTGTTCTTTTGACCATGGTAATTATCTGTATATTATTTTGAAGTCTTTATCAGGCAAGTTATGTAACTCCATTTCATTAGGATCAGTTTTTGGAGATTTATCATGTTCCTTTGTTTGGAATACCGTTACCTGATTCTTTATTTTCTTTATACTCTATGTTGGTATTTACACAACAAAGCAGGCATTTCCCCCAGTTTTCATGGACTGACCTCATATAGGAGAAGACTCCCATTGATCAGTCAGAACAAAGGCCTGGGGGACTCTACCAACTTTTTTCTTCCTAGAAAGAAGTAAGCAGCTGTGTTTTTTGCCCCATCACTCTGTAGTGTGATGGGAGAAAGATTTGTGTAGTCTATCAGCCTAATTATCTATCTCTCTTCTCTTCCAGATGGATGGACTCTGCCATACCTGTCAGAGCTTCAAGGCCGAGCAGACAGGTGCCATTTCTTTGGGAATCCCCAAAGAAGTTGTAGGATTGGATACATGGCATAACTCTTCCCTTCACCAGGGGAATCTGAGAGCTGAGGTTTATCATCAGCTTGCTTTGTGCTGAGCAAGGGGGAAGATCTATGGAATCTACTAGTTGAATTCATTGTCTTTGTTTTTCTTCAGGTGGTTAGTCCACCAGTTAAAACTCCAAGACTGGCAACATAGAAGCCAGTTTTCTTGAGATCTTCCTCAGAAAAACTGGGGTGCCTCGCATTGAGACTATTTTGGCATCCTATAGTACTGAGGACAGACTGAATGTGTAAGTCTTAAGTAAAATTGAGAGGAATGATCTCATGACAATGGAGAAGATAGGCCACTGGAATTGTTTATTCATAGTGACCACATTACCAATATCTGATTTCTTCTGGAATCCTAATGAATTTTGGGTAATTTGTTTTATGTCAGATGACAACATTATACAAATGTAGAACATGATAGAGAATATTTACAGTGATCAAGACCCTAAAGGGAAGTATGGATCCAGAAGGACAACTTCCAAAATATTTCTGCATTTCTTGTGATTTTAGACTCTCCTTTTTCCCCCTCTCAACTCTGAGATTTATTTAACCATGGTTTTGAGACATTCAGAGTTTTATTCAAATAGCCTTCTATAACCATTACCATTAGCAATGGTATCAGCCCAAACAGTGAATGTTTTCTAAATATTAATTTGGGGGGCTTAGTTGAGCAAAGCCACGGATTTATACTTAAATTTCCTTCCGTAATTTCCTAGTAATCAAGCCACATCTAAAGCAGTCACATAAAGGGAAATATTGTGTGGTCATTTTTCTTATGCTATTTCTCCAAGTTTTTAGACTCATGTAAGTAAAAGCTTGAATGAGTAAGAATAAAGCCAAGAGAGGTCGGTGTCTGAGCTATGACATATAACACGGCAGGCTATTATTTTTATACAGGAGATAGGAAAGATTCAAGGTATACAAATTCCTACTCTAATATCCTCACATCTGACTTCACAAGATGCACATTTTCCTATGTAGACCAGTCTCTTCTCCTGTTCTTCAGTTAAGGCAAAACTATGTGTTCCTCTTTCTTCATATAGTTTTGCTCAGAAATGCATTTTTAAAGCTGTTTTCATAGTATTCCTTTCCTTTCTGGATTTTTTAAAACTGAGACCAATTTGTAAAGATGTATGTTTTCACCTGTTAGTTATACCCTTTTAGTTAGTTAAAAGTTCTGTCTAGTTGAGAAAATAAATTTTGCATTTGTTTTTAAAATTAAATTAATCGAGAATAAATGTTACGTTTTTTTAGGAGTTAGTTATTGACCACCAGTTTGATACCATCTCTAATTTGAGCGATCTTTTAGCCACAGGCCTGTTATTGTCTATGACTAACTGCATAAATGCTTACAATGTAATGCATTGATTTTCTCTATAAAAAAGAACAGAAAGAATGAAAAGACATCTTAATTAGAATTGAAGAAGTAAAACTACTTCTATTCACACATGATCTGATCCCCTATATAGAAAATACTAAGGAATCCACAAGAAAGCTAGTAAAGCTCATAAATGAAATATGAAAAATTGCAGGATTTGTTTCCATACACTAGGAATGAATATTTCAAGAAGGAAAATAAGAAAACAATCACATTCAAAACAGCATCCAAAAGAATAAAATCTATAGGGATAAATTTAACCAAGAAGATTAAAGGCTTCTGCAGTAAACACTATAAAACAGTCCTGGCAGATTTTAAAAAGAATTAAATAAATGGGAAGAAACCCATTGTTCATGGATTGGAAGACTTAATATTGTTATGATGGCAAGACTATCCAAAGCCATCTACAGAATCAATACAATCTCCATCAAAATTCCAAAGTTTTTTTTTCAAAAACTGAAAAGCTGATCCTCAAATTTATATGGAATTTCAAAGGACTTCATACAGCCAAAACAATACCGAAAAATAAAAGCACAGGTAGCAGACTCATATTTCCTGATTCCAAAACTTACTACAAACCAGAGTAATCTAAACAGTGTTGTTCTGGCATAAGAATGGATAAATCTACTAATACAATAGAATTGAGAGTCCAACAATATACTCATATATCCTTAGCCAATTGATTTTTGGTAAAGATACCAAGTTCACTCAATAGGAAAAGAATAATCTCTTCAATGAATATTACTGGGACAATGGCAAGGTCACATGCAAAATATTGAAGTTAAATTCTTACTTCACATCATACATAAAAATCAACTCAAAATGTTTGACATAACAAATGATATAAGTATACCAGCTATAACCATAAAACTCAAGGAACAAAACACAGGAGTAAGCCTTCATGATCCCGATCTAGCAATGAATTCTTTGATGTGACACCAAATGCATAAGCAGCAAAAGAAAAAAAAAAGATAAATAAGACTTCATAAATATTAAAAACCTTTGCGGATCAAAGGATATTATCAATATAGCAAAAAGATCATTTAAAGAATGAGATAAAATATTTGACAATTATATATCTGATAAGGGTCCTGTATCAAAAATATAGGAAAACCACAAACAACTCACCAAAAAAGTGATGAATGACCCAATTTTTTAAAAAAGCTAAAAAATTATAAACATTTCCCCAGAAAAGATATACAAATGGCCATCAAGTACACAAAAAGTTTCTCAACATCACTAATCATAAGGAAAATGCATATCAAACCATAAGGAAATATCATATCGCACTGATTAGAATCGCTATTTTTAAAAAAAAACAAAGGAAAATAATAAGTTGGTAAGCATAGAAAGAAATTGGAACTCTCATAAATTTTCCTTCTTGAAAATGGTGAGTATATAAAATGGTGAGAATATAAAATGGCTTAGTCACCATAGGAAAGCATTTGGTGGTTCCTCAAAAAGTTAAATGTAGGGGGTGCCTGACTGGCTCAGTCAGTTGAGTGTCCAACTTCATCTCAGGTCATAATGTCACAGTTCATGAGTTCAATCCCTACATTGGCTCACTACTGTCAGCACAGAATCTGCTTTGGATTTTCTGTCCCTCTCTTTCTCTCTGCCTGTACCCCACTCATGCTCTTTCTCTTAAAAATGAACAATCTTTTAAAAACTTAAATGTAAAATTACTACATTCATTATCTCCCATAATTCCACTCCTATGCACATATCTCCAAATTTTTGAAAAGGAATGTTCAGACAAGTGTATATAAATGGATATTCATAAAAACTTATTTCCTATTATAGTCAAAGGTGGATACAACCCAAGTGTCCATTAGCTGAAGAATGGATAAATAAAATGTGATATATACACACAATGAAATAATATTAAGGAATTAAATTCTGGATATACTTTGAAAACATCGTTGGGTGAAATAAGCCAAATACACAAGAAACGTATATTGTGTGATTCTACTTGTATGAAACATATAGAATGGATATATATCTATATCTATATCTATATCTATATCTATATCTATATCTATATCTATATCTATATCTAGGATGTTACTAGGATCTTGGAGGAGGAAGAAAACCATGAGTTTGGCCTTACATGGATCCCCCCAAAGGAAATAAATAGCGGTGATGGTTGAATTATAAAGGTAGTTTCTGCCACTGAATCATACACTTAAAACTGGTAAATAAGGCAAATTTTACACTAAATAAAAAATAAACAAATAAAAGAAATAAAATAGCAAAAGTTTGTCCAAAAGTATGCATACTATAATGAATGTATACTTATTTTTTAATAAGCTCTACTTCTAGGTATAATTTGTTGAGAAGGCCATGGAATTCTGATCATCTTCATTGAGAATAGCTCATTAAATTTTAGAAATCTTCTGATAACAAGAAAAATGTGACTTGTTAATGCAAACTGTCCTATTGCTTTTTTCTAACGGTGAGTTGAGATATATGAGCATGCTTGTATTAAGTAATTTAGGGTAGTTTTAGTAAAAATTACACTAAGAAGTTAATCATATATTTTCCCAATCCTATTATCCCAAATTAGAGTTTGTCTATAAAATACTTAGCACCAATATTAAAGAGATAATTTAGGACTTTGAAGTTTTCATTTTAAGACCTTGTTCCTAATATGCCAAAACTAGAACACTGTCACTGGTGTTACTGTGTTATTATGAATATTAAAACAAGTTTTGATGAAAAAATTTAAGAAATCATTTTCAGGTAAGTCATAAAAACACTAATTTTCTGAATTTGTCTCGATCTGAAGATTGAAACATAAACATATAATTTTCTTTCTTAAAGCTCTTCGACACTTTTGGGAATTGTGTCCCATTTACTAAAAGAAAGTTGACTTTCACTTGTGTCAAAACTGATCACATCAGAATAAAGAAGCAATCACAGATTTTCCTTTCTTTGAAGCTGAGTGACTAGAAACAATTCTCATTCTTCTGTGTGGTTTATACTATGCAGAAACTTTTATAGGTGCATACAAAACCATTGTTGGGGGCCAGAGGAGCACGCTCTAGTCTGAACACACGATGGAATATTATTCAGGAATAAAATTCTAAAGCAAAGCCCAGGTAAGTGCTCTCTGTCATTGCCAAATTTGGGATAGCTACGATTACCATTTTATACACAAGACTGCTGCTATCACCACTGAAGTCAGAGCTGTGATATCAGAAAGGTACATCACTGTAGTAAGCTTCAGGATAAAAAAGATTGTAGTTTCAAAACCATTCCATCATGACTGTGTAAAATAAGTATCCTGCACCTTACTTCCCTTTGCTCATACCTCAACTCCGAATTGGCATAACTGGTTGCAGAACCCAAACTTTAAGGAGATTGGAAAGGATGTTTTCAAGTTAATCACATTGTTCACACAGGAAAAGCACAAATTTTTCATTTCTTTTCCATCTCTTTAACAAAATATAAAACCGATTTACTTTTATAAAATAAATTCTACTGACTCAAAGATCAAAACACGATTTCTGTGCTTGATGAGTCAGAATTTGAAAGTGAAAGTCAACATGAGTTATGGATGTTACACATATGAAGGGCAGCTTTATGGTTAAGAGATGCAAAATTTCTTTATCCCTTGTGAGTAGTTCAGAAGAAAGATTTTGTTTATTTGTTTCCTTTTTTTGTTTTTCAATATGGTGATAACCATTTGAATGTACTAAATCCTATCCCAGGAATCTAACTCAACATAAAAACTTGAATACTATTCTATGATTATTTTTCTAAGCCCTGATTATCTTTGGAGCACTGTCTATAGTTTAGATGTATCCTCTGTAAATTCCTACTGCTGTTCAGGGAAAAGATTTATGAAAGTATAAATCCAAATGCATTATCCTTATTTCTTATTAATCTGCCTTCCAACATCAGGCTCCAAAAAATTCTGATCTGCACAATGCATTAACTCCACAATTTTATCACCACCACTTCTGTCATGGAGTCTAAATCATTCTCAGTCATTTTGATTATTATAGGTTTTAGATTAAACAGAGATAATTTAAACAGCTATAATATTTTCTTACACAGATAATAAGAACCTCTGAAATTCAATGGCATCAGGAAAAATGTCTTAAGCTTCATTAATAGATGTAGTTCTATTATTATTCCTGTTGATGTATTTTAAATGTGTTTTGAAGAAATAATGTTCTGATGTATCTTTGGTGTATGTGAGTGTGTGTACGTGTGTGTGTGCGTGTGTGTGTTTTACAATGAAAATCATTTCATATTTCAAGGGTGACTATCTCAGTTTCAATCCTCTACTTCTCAAAAATATCGAAGGCCTTTTGCCCTCCTATATTTCTTTCTACATAAAGTTTAGAAAGCTTGGTGAATTAATGTCATTACTAAATTTTGTGTCACCACAAATTGTATCTTTAGTATTACTGCTTTAGCCATTGACCCTTATATCATGAGGGTCAATAGATGTATATCAATATCTATTTTCAAGAAAGAGATTTCTGATTTTACCACCATATGCTTTCAACTAGAAATGATAAGGTTAAGCAAAAACAAACAAACAAACAAGCAAAACCACCTTTTAATGGTATTTTGCTTCTGAAATTTCACTTGCAATAGAGACACTATTCATTTTAAAATATTTTTCTGCAAGGTGACTCAGAGCACTATCCTAATCATATTTTAATGAATCCATATTTCTTTCTCTGAATTTTATCTATTAAACTTTCACTTTAAACTTAGAGAAAGTGAGAGAAGAGGAGGGTGTGTATCAAGAGAAACAGAAAACAGAAAAGGATATAAAACTAAATCAAAAGATTTTCAGGTAGTTACATTGATAGAAAAATGAAGATCACATGACTATTAAAATGAAATTGCTGGTTCAGATAATATACATGTTAAACTATTTATGATTCTTTTGTTCTACAAATCTTTAAGGAAATCTTACAGTTAATTAAGTGAGAAAAGCATTGTTTTTTATCACAAAATATTTTCTGTGTTTTAAACTGTTCCATTTACTCATTCAATCTTCATCAACAGAAAAATTCTAAGTGTAATATTTGTCATAGAATACCTAACTATCTTTTAAAAAATTAAAGTATTTTGGCATTACATGATGGAACAAAATATAACAGATTAAAGACGAATTTTCAAAATGTAACTACCACGAGATATATAGAATTTGAACATAATAGAAAATTAGTATAGAAATCATCAAATCCAGGCCATGGTTGAAAGTTTTTGAATGGAAACCTTTAAATATATATATATATATTTTTTTTTTGTAAAAGTTGTTCCTTGATTGGTAAGCACACGCATTTTAAATTATATTTGTATAGGAGAAAAGTTGGAGACATAGCAAGGAAAACATAAAGTGAGATAGATCATTGTTCCATGATCCTTACAAGGAGACTTTTAGTTTGGGGGGTTTGCATTTGTGCTTGCTTATTTTAGCATGTCTCTGCCTTATCATGAAGTGCTCACCATTAGATAATTGCTTAAGATCAATCTGAAAGCAAACTTAACACACTACATTCCATCTACAGGCGATGGCCTTATTGTAGAATTCAGTTACCCAACAGAAGGTAGACAAGGCTGTAGGCACTGATTTATCAGAAAGTCACTCTAAAAGCTCTAAAAGGAAGAACTGTCACACACTGTTGAAGGACAGTGTGTACCCTCATGACTAGCACTATAAATTAATTAAACTTAAGAAAGAACAGACTGTCTTCAATGTTCCTCAGTTTTGATTAAGAAATAGACACAAAAGTGGACTTCTAATGAATTAGAGACATAAAGTTGAAAGCAAAATCTACAAAACAAATAGAAGAAAATTTAGGAGAATATCTATGTGACCTGGAGTGGAGAAGAACTTCAAAAATTAAAATCAGGAACAAATTGTATGGCTTCAAAATTATGGTTTTATGTTCAACACAGTTCACTGAGAACAAATTTATTAGACAAACTAGGGAGTAGAATTTGCAATGACCAAAACTAAAAAGGATTAATATGTACAATGTATGTGTTGTTTCTCCAAAATAACTAGAAAAACATAACTGTCTGAAAAAATAATTGGCAAAGGTCATGAACAGTTAACTTACAGAACAGGAAATGCTGAAAGCTAGTATGCATTTTGAAGAGATGGTCACATTCATTGGCAAACAATATCTATAAGGAGATTTTACTTCATGCATCTTACATGGATACAAATTAGGGAGCTAGCTAATCCAAGGTTTTTTTTTTGAGGATTAGGGAATATACAAAGTCTTATGTGCTGCTACCAGGAATGTAGATTGGTACAATCATTTGGGTTAGCTATAGAAAATTACTCACACTAAGTATTCACCTACCTTATTACACAAAAATTCTATTCATGGGTACATACTCCAAGAAATTGTCACATGGGGCCATAAAAGCAACATACCAGGATGCTCATTTCATCAATATGGTTGAAATGCAGTCAATACATGTGGTGATTCCTGGAACAGAGGTGAGGTAAAATATGGAGAATAGAGAAATACGATGTATACATGGTACATCTATAGATCTTAAGAAACATTCAATGAAAAAAGCAAAAAGCAACAAAATACAGAATCAATTCAATTTTCATAATTAAAAATGCATTTGTAGATAGCAACGCTATTTGGTTTATCTGGCCATATAAATAACATTTGGCAACACATTAGATAAGGTTATCTATGTCCTTGAAAATATATTAGCTGAATTAACATTCATGCCTCTTAATCCAATTTAAAGGTCCTATCTCCTTGAAATCAACAAATATGAAGACCTATTTCTACTAGCTGCATATTCTCTTTGCTATGGGTCCCATTTTGTGGTTTCTTTGAATAACATATCTTTTTATCTTTTTTATTGTTTATTGAACATTGCGGGAGATATTTCAGAGACAGTGGATTTTGTTATCCTTCTCTGAAAAGTACTGCTTTATGTTGTAAGAGGCAATTAACTTCACTGGGCTTATATTCTAAGCTGTCTTTCTATTCAGTGGGCAACAGTTGAAACCTCCACTGAATTTTTTCTCAGCCATTCAGCTAATGTTAAAATCAGGCCTCTGGTTTAAAACTTATATAGAAAACTCATTTATAAATCAGACAAGTTAACTGAAACCCAGATATTTGGAGTCACCCTTTCTGTAGCTCTGTCCTTTTTTGGTATATTCTACCTCATATTCCAGCTACCCAAGCAAACCTAGTCTCCATCCAAATCAATAATCCTCTGACTTTTTCCCTATGCTACATCTATCCTGAGCCCTGAGTTCCAAGGAGCCGTTCAGGCAAAAAGCCACATAAATGTAAATCGCACTTGGTTAAAATATCCTCTTCTAAAATCTGGCTCACCTTCAGGTCTGACTGTTTATTCATCCACGAGTACCTTGCAATACATATTTTAAACATATTGTCCCGATGTGATCATTGCTATCTTGGAAAAGTTATTCCAATACAAGCTACTCTGTTAATATTAGTACATGTGAAATAATATATAAATTAGTTAATACCCATAAACAAACGTTTCAAGAAAGCCTTAAAATAATCTTCCAGCTTAGGGATATACTTATTGTAACTTCCAAAGATTTTCTACATCATGAGAAATTCATTTTGGTAACTTTTAACACTGTGGTAAGAACCTAATGAGGCAAATAATCCGAGCTTCTTCCAGTAGCTCCACAAGCCGGAAGAGACATTGACCTCTCAGCGCTTGCTGAAGGGAGAAAAAGAACAGCAAGAAACAACCGAACGTATTGATGAAGTATAAAATGAAATAGACTAAATGAAAGTGAGGAGGTTTTTGAAGTAGAACAGAAATATAACAAACTCTGCCAACTTTATTTTTTTTCAGAAGAGGTATGAATTGATTGCCAAAATCCCAAATTTTGGGGTCAACAATATTTGTCAACCATCCACAAGTGCATCCACTGCTTGGGAGGAAGATGAAGAGGCGTTGCATTATTTGACAATAGTTGGTGGGACAGAATCTGAAAATTTGAAATCAATTTAGAGAATAGATTTTTATTTTGATGAAAATCCTCACTTCAAAAATAAAGTTTTCTCCAAAGAATATCGTTGGAATGAGAGTGGTGATATATCTTCAAAGTCCACTGAAACCAAATGGAAATTGGACAGGATTTGACAAATGTTCAAGTCAAAACACAGACTAAGGCCAGCAGGAAGGGACAGTATGAGGAACCAGAGAGCTTCTTCGCCTGGTTCATCTGACCATTCTGATGCAGATGTAGATGAGTTAGGAGAGTTCATCAGAGATGATATCTGACCAAATCCATTACAATACTAATTGGTTCCCAATATGGATGATAAAGGGGAAGAAGAAAAAAGAAGGAGGGGGAGGAGGAGAAGGAGAAGATGGTGATTGATGATGATGATGATGATAATGATGAAGGAGGAGGAGGAGGAGGATTGGAAATATTGATGAAGAAGGAGATGAGGATGAAGGTGAAGAAGATGAAGATGAGGAGGAGGACAAAAGAGACGACTAATGGAACACTGATGGGTTCCAATTTTCCTTTATTAATTTTCTCTAGTGGCTAGGAGCAAATTACAGTCTTTTTTTTTTTTTTCCTCCTCCTGTGCTCATTTGCCCTGTTTCTTGAAGAATCTTTTCTCTCCCTTTGTACCATGTTTCTCAATTTATTTGGGGTGGGGGAATACCTTGAGCAGAATACAGCAGGAAAAGAATCTCTACTCCTTTCTGATCCAAATTCATTTATATCCCTTCCTGTCTCAACAAAAACTTGATGGAATCAACACGACTGTGCTCTTTGGGAAAAAAGAAAAAAAAAATTCTGCTCCCCTAGCTCTGCTGTAAGTTGGAGGGTGCTAAGTCCCTGTGAGGTAGTGCATAGAATTCTAGCTTCTTTCCTTCTTTCTCTGTATTTTGGGCTCAAAGATTGCATTGTCTCTATGTGAGTATGAACAGTTAGCATTTACCAAAATCTATCTGTCTACTTTCTCTTGTTTAAAAAAAAGAAAAAAAAAACTTTAAAAATGAGGTTTTAGAAAGTCAGGGTTTGAGCAGATGAAGTAAACAAAAAAAAAAAAAAAAAAAGTCAGGGTTTGAGTTGTTTGGGTGGGTTAAGTGGGCAATTTGACAACGTGGCTTCTACTTTTGCTTGTTTAATTGTGATGTTTACCAGACATCCTTGCAGTTTAAGATGACACTTTTAAAATAAAATTATCTCCTAACAATGACTTCAGTACTTCCACTCGATGGGAGAATCAGGAGAACCTGTCGGATCTAACCTGGAACTGACTGTAATAGACAATGTTTATTTTTATTTATTTTTAAATAAGTAAATATCCTTTTTTTTAAATTTTCTTTCTGTTTCACTGGAAAGGAAAAAGCATGCTCAGTCTTAAATGTTAAAAGTGTACCACTTGCTTTGTTACAATAGCTGTATGTGTACACACACACACACACACAGAGTCTGAGGCAAAATATCAAAATATATTGTTAAATTATACTGGTAAAATCAGCACTTTGAAATTCTCAGCAGATTAAAGCCCCTTAAATTATGGATAAGCTTATATTTCTAACCTCAACATCCTAACTTCAAATCTAGCCTTATATTTTACACTCTTAGCCATATGGACTACATGGTTTCGTATACTTCCAAAGGCATCGATCTTCCTGTTCCTTAGAGGTCTCATAATTTCCTTAACCTCTCCCACCTTCTACACATAGAATTTGTCCCACTATTCCCCAGGAAAGTTGACGGAAATAAATATAATTGCTTCTCACCTTGCTTTTCTAACTGAAATTGGTCTTTAGGACTATCCTTAAATTTCACATCTTAGGAAGCATCTCCTAATATTTTAAGACAATATTCATGATCCCATATTACTTCTTTCAACTGTAAAGTTAGCACACATCACGTTATTATAATCATTTTCTCTATCTTCAAAATTGAATAGAAATGCAATAAATATTTCTTATTCACCAATTTACCTGCCATAATCTATACAAATGCTGAATAAAAATTTATTGAAAGAATAAATAAAGATGAATAGATGAATGAGTGAATGACATTTTATATCTCCCAAAAAGAAACTCTTTCAAAGAGGGGTTGTATAGAGGTTGTAGAAGGAGTCAAAATATTTTTCAGTTATAAGACATTCCTCAAATTATGCCTTGTAGGTAGGCACATCTCAATTTATCCTAAAATCTTACCTTGGCTAGAAAGAGAGTACAAAAAGAGGAAATAATAATTCATGTGTTAATTATAAGATGTACCAAATTAATTATTTGATTTAATGAATCTAACCCTTTTAAGCAACACTAATTCAATGGGATATAAAAACCTCACATCGTACCTTATAGACACAAAAATATATAATCATGATTAAAAAGGTGATATATATCTCACTAAAGTTTCTGAGTTGTTATTTCATTAATTCTTTCCATATCATAGAGATTTGAATTTGAGAAAATATGGGTAAGGGAACTTTCAGAAATAAAATTAAAAGATAGGAAATAGATTAATCTTCCTGTGAATGAAATAAGTAATTTTTCTCAAAGTAAAATCATTTTCATTATACTTAATTTGAACTTTTTTCAGAGAGTTTGAGGGTATAGAAGTAATGATAGAATTGAGTTAATACATAAGAAATAATGCTGATGGATGTATATGACTGTGAAATGGATTTACTCAAGAAAAATTAAATATATGCAGTATATTGCAGGGAGTTTTCATATGAAATTCCATTTTATAATGGAATTTTTAAAAGACAAATCTGATGAAAACTTAATTTATAAGTACCATTCTATATACTTTCTCTGAGTTTAGAGATAAGGTAAAGGCCAGCAGTGACATAAATCAAAAGTACAAACTTTCAAAATAAAAGTTTTCCATTTTAAAGTTTTGTTAAAGTTGAATCCTACTATTTTATAGCTACCATTCATAGTGGATTCTTGCTTACTTTTATGCTTGAATAACACACTGTAACATAATTATTGAAGATTTATAAACTGAAATATCCTAAATATCTTGTTATAGCTATTCTCTAATTTGACAGTATAGAGAAAATTTTAATTAAATTAATTACAAACGAAATTAATAAATGTTGTGATATTTTGGATAGTTACAATAAATCTTATAATAATTCTAAGAAGGAATCCAAGGTCAATTCAGAATATCTCTGTATTAGTTATCTTTTGCTGTTTGACAATTTAGTGGCTTAAGACAACACTTGTTTATTACCTCAAAGTCCCGTAGGACAGAAAAAGTAGACTTGCTTGGGATCTCTGACCATGGTCTTTCAATGTGGAAACCAAGGTGTTGGGAGCTCT
Source organism: Paguma larvata (assembly GCA_030068075.1). NCBI lineage: Eukaryota > Metazoa > Chordata > Mammalia > Carnivora > Viverridae > Paguma > Paguma larvata. The sequence continues at coordinate 122,757,742 of CM057823.1, read as the reverse complement.
TCTCTGGAGGTTCAGGGGAAGAATCCTCTTTCAGGCTCTCTTAAGTTGGCTAAACTCAGTTCCATGGCTGGAGACATGAAGTCCCTCCTTCTTTATTGACTGTCAGCAGGGACCACTCTCAGCTCCTAGAGACCACTTTCCAGTCCTTATACATGATGCCTTGCATTTCAAGTCAACAACATGTCAATCTCAGGCTTTATATTTTTCTAACTTTTCTTTTCTACTTTCTAACTTTCCCCTTTTCTTACAAGCTGGAGAAAACTCTCTTTTAAAGGGCTCATGTGGGGGCACCTGGGTGGCTCGGTCTGTTGGGCTTCTGACTTCAGCTCAGATCATGATCTCACAGCTAGTGAGTTCGAGCTCTGCATCGGGCTCTGTGCTTTTATGGCTCAGAGCCTGGAGCTTCAGATTCTGTGTCTCCCTCTCTCTCTGCCCTACCCCTGCTCATGCCCTGTCTCTATGTCTCTCAAAAATAAATAAACATTAAAAATAAATTAAAAAAAATAAAGGGCTCATGTGGTTAGGCCCACATGATAATCCAAAGTAATTTCTTTATTTTAAAATAAATTGATCATAATTATATATGCAGGGTCACTTAATTTTTTTTAATTTTATTTTTAAGTAATCTCTATGGCCAATCTGGGGCTCAAATCTACAACCCCAAGATCAAGAGTCACACTTTCTACTGACTGAGTCAGCCAGTCTGACTGCAAAGCTGCATCCCTCTGCAAAAACCTTTGTGCTATGGTATGTAATATACAGTCATGAAATATAATCGTATCCACAGTTTCAAGTATTAGTGCAAATAATCTAGGAGGTCCATTTTTAGAGTTCTGACTTCCATATTTGTTTAGGAAAAAACCCTCAAGTTTTAGATTTATGCCAACAAAAACATATAATTTCTATAAATTTCCTTTTCAATTTAGAAAAAAATATTCCTTTTGATTCAATTGCCAGTTTTAAAGAACTAATTTTCAGATCATTTGTTCTAAGAGAATGACTTCAAAAATATACAGGTGATTTAATAGCTCATGAGTGTGAAGCAGATAAGCATAACAAAGATAAAGGAGAAAAACAATGATGAGCAAATTGTTGAGCCAGGAAAGTCAGATCATCATTCCCACATAAATCATGGAATACCTCCAAAACACAGACTATGCTCTGTTTCTAGTCATCAGAGAAATCAAGGGGCCAACCACATTGTCAGAACATTCCAAAGAGATTTGTTGTGCAAGATATTTCCTGGCTGATTGCTTCCTTGGGAGTGTTGGAACATGTTCCTACAAATTCAGTCGTAAACAAATACTTAGTGTTATTATCTTTAATAAGCCTCTTAGAGAAATGATAAGTAAGTCTGAATAGTTTTGGATTTTTATTAATGGGCCAAGTCTTTCTGGGAATTTCAGACATAGATGGAGGCAGTATCTTCTTTATGATATTTAGACATTTCATTAACCTGAAAAAATATCTAACAAAACCTCAGAACGAATATGGTTGAAATAGTGGTTATAGAGTTATAAAGGAGGAGTTGATGCTATGAATGCACGGTGTTAAGATGAGGAGAGTTACCTATAAAGTAAAATAAAATGCATCTTTTAAACTAATATCTTATATGTGTCAGTGTTCTTAATAGCAGACTATTCATATCTTAATACTAGATGAATCATAATCTCATGGAGTATGTTCCTTTAAAGCCAATATTAAACTAATTCAAATTTTCAGTCTAGCTCAATTTGATACCATACATTTATAGTTATAACTTTTCTACCCTGCAAGTTGAATTTTTCTTCTGATAAAATATCTAGTGGAAGCCTTCAGTCACGTGCAGCTGAGAGGGTCTAAAAGTGAGTTGCGCTAAGACAGTGTCTGTTGTCTGCAGCAGGATTATCACGAGTCTTTTCTCATGGTATCTCCACTGTGCTCTTCTGTTTTGAAGAACACATTTCAGAAAAAATGGAGATGGAGTCTATGTCTTTGATCCAAGACATTTCTGAAACAAACTCAGAAGGCAGCATTACTCCCAAATGAAACTGGAGATTTCTCAGGGGCCAGAGTAGAAAGAATGAGGCCTGGAGGTGCTCAGATGTATCTCTGTCTGATTCATCTCCAGGACACAAATACGACTGAGTTTTGTACAAAGCTTAACAAAGTGCAAGGCACATAATAATGTATAGTTAACACACAAAAGACATACAATTAGTATTGGGTATTGATTGAGAATAAGATAATCTTCCACCTGAATAAACCAAAGTATAATAATCACACTCTCACATTCAATAAAAACGAAAATCATTAGGGAAAGACTTACTAGACATCATTCAGAGTAAAACTACTTGTCAGGGAAGAGAGATAAAAACTTACTGAGTTGAAGTTACTATTTCAAAAAGCTCAAAATCCTATATCTGACCAGAACATCAAATAATAAATATAAATGTAAAATTTTTTTCACTATGAGCTATGGGACAAGAAAAAGGGAAAATTGATTTTTACTGGTATATAAATGGATTACTTTTAATGTTTATGATGTTTAAAACTTAAAAAGTTGTCTTAAGCGGTTGAACAAGCAACTACTTGTTCTAACTTGGGATTCTTCTGTCTTGAATTTATTGGTCTGCAACATTTCCTGCCTGTTAGCCATTACGTAGGCACTTTATTTAAATATGGTAACATTTGTCTAAGAAGGGTCATCCAAAAGCATGGCTGAAAGTACCAATAAAGTACATACTTCTTTATTCTGCTACTTCTGTTGCTTCTGAGATGTTGAAAGCATTTGTGATTTTTGACCTGCTAGAAGCATGCAGGACCCCAAGACTTTTTAAAGGGATTATAAATAGTGGACTGTGGTAATACCTTTTATTAGTTTCCATTGTTTGGATTCCCTGTTATCTGCAAATGTTTTTAGTGGCTCTAATGTCATATTAGTTCCGGTGGGTAAAAATCTTTTAAGAGTGTTGACTGACTTCCAGGCATCAGGTAAATAGTTCTATCTCCAGCTTATATATATGTTAAGGTTATATTTGTTTTTGGCTAGCCAGCCCACTTAACTTTTAAGTTTTTGACTTACAAAAAATACTTGACTTACAATAAAATATTTTGATTATTTGAATTTTTTTTCAGATCTCATATATAAAAAACTGTGTTCGATGTGATAGTGAAAATTGGAAAGAATGTGATTGATATGTGACATTTTCTCTGCTTGCTAAAGCTATCCACAGTGGAGGGCAGAAAGACAGTAGGGCAGACTAACAGGTCAAATGGCCAGGCTCTGAAAGGAGCTGCTACAGAGGAACTGCTCCAATAATTTGATTTGGGTAATAATTTGTAATGAATCTTTGGTTATATATTTATCCATAAAGTTATTCAAAAGTATGCAAGGCCATGTGGTAGGCATTTCAGCCTCAGGAAGAATGAAAGAGTTTGTATATCCTAGATGACAATGGAAAAATAAAATATAAGTAAGGAAAGCAATGAGGTGGGTATTGTTATCATAGAGAATAACAAGATTAGGGATTATTGATTGAAAAAGATGCTGCTATAAAGAGAATTAACCTCTCTCTAACAAAAGAGAGTTGTTCAGGAAAACCCTCTATGAGGAGATGGTATTTAAGTTGAAACTTGAGTGAGAAAAATCAGTCACAGGAAGAATAAGGAAAAGCTTTTTCAAAGAGAACAGTGCATGTGTGAAGAGTTTAAGGCATTAAAAAAGGGTTTATTTTGAGTAAATGAAGGACTAGTGGGCCTGGAACTTCAAAAGAAATGAATCCAGAATGCAAATATAATATAGGGCCTTGAAGTCCATTGCAAGGAGTTTGGATATTAATTTAAATACAATGGGAAGCCATGGATAATTGTAAACTTTGTGTTTCCTGTTGAAACAATGGCTCTTCTTCCTGAGTGAAGACTAAATTGGATTGAAGAAAAATAGTAAGAAAGAAAACAAGAGGATGTCACATATGCCAAGGAAGGAATATTAATGACATGCAGTAGGATTGATGAGGTGAAGACTGATAAAAGTGGATAGATTCATCATAAAATTTGGAGGTTGAGTCAGCAGTATTTTCTGATGAACTGAATGTGGAGGAATGAGATAAAATCAGGAATCAGAAAGAATGGCTCAGATTCTAAACTCATGCAATTATATGTATAATGAGACATTCACCAAGATTGGGGGAAATACTATCAAGTTATATAATAATGGAGGATGACACGATGAATTTCTCTGACAACCAAAAATCCTAGGGATACTCATGAGGAAAATATTTCCTTTAGGAGGGGGAAGCTTTTCATTATTTAAATTGTCAGATGTAGTCTAATATGCATTATCTGATACATAAGTTTATTGTTCATTTTCCAGTCTATTATGAAAAATTTTTGAACCATGAGAACAAGTGTGATATAAAATTAATGTCTGAGATCTGAGCGAAGCAAGACAAGTTCATACCACTCCCATTTTTTTCATATACTCTATTTTTCCACAAGTGTGAGGCAAACTTGCTTAATATTTATTGTACTGTGGTTGGTACAAAATTATTGGACCAGCTCAAGAAATAAAAATATCAAGATTCACAGAGTAAAAAAATCCTGATAAATAGATTACATTAGCTAGATATTTAAAGTAAAAACCTAAGGAAGACATAGGTAATTTGTGTCAAAACATAATTTGACAATTTATTCTACATGTTTCTATTGTGGTAGCTAGGCTCCAAGACACCCCAATGACACTGACTTCCTGGTATCCACGTTCTTTTATGTCAGTCCCTCCCACCTTATATCTTGGCTGGTCTCTATGACTAATAGAACATGCCAGAAGTGATGTCATGTCACTTCTAAGGTAGGTCTTTAAAGACATTGTGGCTTTTTCTTCTCTGTCGGATCAGTGGTTTGGGGAAAGCTACTTCTCATGCAGCAGGAAGTCCATGTGGTAAGGAACTAAAGTTTCTGGAGACAAGCTAATAAGGGACAAAGGCATCCTATCCTACTAGCAGCCACATGAGTTAGGAAGTAGATGCTTCAGCCTTTATCAGTCCTTCAGAGAACTGCAGCTCTGGCCAATATCTGGACTAAAACCTCATGAGAAACTCTGAGCCCCAGCTACCACATTCCCAGCTTATGGAGGCTGTGAGAAAATCAACAGCGTAAGTTTTGGGGAAATTTGTCACACAACAATAAAAACAATGTGTTATTAAAAAAAAGAAATTAATAAATCTTTCAAATATATGGGGGTTTATATTGTATATTTAGACAAAATATTGATATGTTTTTGAGATTCAAGTCTATTGATATCATGTTAAAATATCATTTAGTTTGTTTTGAGACTTCTAGTTAATTTCCAATTTTTTTTCTGGTGTATGTTGAACAGGAGATAAGGGAGTCATGAAGTCATGCTCACAGATGAAAATTCACCTTTGAAAAGAGACTGATGGAGAAGCTGTCTGAGAAGTATGTATTAGGACTTGCAATGTGATGTGTGTAGCTAGAGTTAAGAAAAGATTTAAAAAATAGTGCTGCCTGTACTCAAGAGTCATAGTCCTAAATATCTTATCAATGAATAGAAAACTTGGGAATAAAGGGAAGAAATGAGACAAGGAGAAAGAGGCATGGGGCTAAGATTTGGAAAGAGTGTTCTGCTGACACCAGACTTGTGACATGTTCTGGGAAGAAAAAGAGGTGAGTGAGAAATTTGGAAAATATGGCATCATCTCTTTGAAAAAATCACAATGGAGATTTGCATAGTAAAGAAATGTATTTACCTAATTTTCACACTCTTTGTCAGTCTCCTTGGACTGCAATAACAAGATACTGCAGGACGGATGGCTTAAACAATGGAAATTTATCTTCTTCTGAAGCTATAAATCCAAGATAAAAGTGTTGGTAACCTTGGTTTCTACTGAGGCCTCTCTCATCCTGAAGATGGCTGCCTTCCTATGTCCTCGTCTGTCCTTTTCTCTGTGTGTTCACATTCCCTGGTGTCTCTTTTTGTATGTCCTATTCTCCTCTTCTTATGAGGACACCAGGCATTTTGGATTAGAGCCACCTATATGACCTCATTTAACTTTAATTACCTCTGTAAAGGCCCTATCTCCAAATATAATCATATTCTGAGGTACGAGGTGTTAAGGTTTCAACATTTGAATTTAAGGGAAACATGATTCAGTCCATAACACCTACCTTTCCAGAAATGATTTGACTATGGTAACCTCTACTCAGATTAAAGGACATCCCTGATGTCTAAGAATTCATCTAATTGGTTCCCACAATTCCTTTTGTTTGGGGGATATAAAAGTAATCCTTAAACTATAATATTCTCAAAACAGTCTCTTAAAAATTAGTATTTACTCGCACAGTCTTCACAGTAGAATTTATCCCTGCCCAATGTGATTGACATTTAAGTCACTGTGTTAGTGTGACACAGTCAAGAAAATAGAAATCATTTTGTTAATTTCAAACAGGCAGAATTTAATCCAGAAAAAAGGAAAATGGTTCTAAAGTTGTTGAAAGAGCTACAAGAGCAAAGGAAAAACAAAGGGCCCTTAGATGAGCAAAAGAAAGAAAGGTAATATAGAGAAATTGCCAGTCTTATTCTGGAACTCAGAACAGTACGACTGCTGCCTTTTTCTGGACACTTTGTTACATTTGATTTTGGATCCAGCCCAAACAATGCAGCAGTGACCAGAGCTAGGGTGTCAACAGGGGTGCTGCCTCTGCTCAGGTTGCAGGAATCCAAACTTACCTTATCCCTCCTGCTGCCACAAGGCGACCTCCAGCAACTCTCATATTTATATAGAAAGAAGACAGATGTTTCTCTCTTCTTTCTGCCTTATGATTTCCTACCACTATTTCCTATTGGCAGTGCCTAGAGAAAGCTCTTAGCCAGGCCAACTGGGAAATAATAGTTTGAAAATCCCAGCCTCCGCAGTTTGAAATTGAGAGACAGGTAACTAGCCAACACAGCAGTGGCACAGTCTGTGACTGATTGTATTGTGTGGTTAAACAAACCAATACAGTTACGATTGGTGCAAACAAATGAAAATTGTTGCATATAACACAATGGCTGATTGAATACCAAAATGTTAAGAAGCCTTTAAGAAAACTGAATTAGTTTTCAGATATTTTTGGAAAAATGATCCTCTTCATGGTTTTTTATGAAAGTCAAATGTGAAGTCCAGTATGTAATATCGTCCTATTGGATGGTATTGAAAAATAGGGCAAAAATCACAATGCTATCCTTTATTTCAAAAATTAGTATAACAGTAAAATAAACTTTGTTAAATAGGTAATGGTCTTAATTGATTTCCATTATTTTTCATTTTATTTCATAAGATATGTGTGCAAAACAAAATTATAATTATTTACTTTGCAATTAAATTCCATAAGTGGATTCAGTTAAATTGGACTTTTCCTACTACCAATTTTACTGAGATAAAGGGAATTTTTCTAATCTCCATCAACATGCTGCAAAACCATTTTTCCACTAAATATATTTTGGGGAACACTGGTATAAAAATAAAAGATTTGGCTTTTGGCTTTTTGACTAATTTCCTGTCTCTTTTATATAAACTTAGAAAATTTGGTTTGCTTTATGATTGATGTGAATTTGACTTTTGGCTTTTTGGGTAGTTACCTGTCCCTTTTACATAAACTGGGGAAAGTTGGTTTGCTTTATGATTGTTGTGGATTTCAGGAATATTTAGGACCATAGTTTTTTAAGGATAAAATATAAACAAAGGAATTTGTGTGTTTCTTTTCTGGGCAACAAATCTGATTATGTGCCATGGGCTTTAGTTCAATATTAGCATGTTTATTGCTTATGAGTTCCTAAAGTTCTGTACTGACATGGTTTAGAGTAAGGTTAGCCTAGAGTATATTTTTTTAAACAGTATAATAACATTTCATTGAAGGTCTGTTCTTACCTCATGTATTTCACTGATATCTACATGATTTCTTTATTTTTTTTTCCTATACTACTAAGGGAGGTAGGCAGATGGTTAAATAAATGCTTCAAGCATGTTAAAATTAAAACTGACATTTCTGATTACCTTGGCAGATACTACCACTGACTTGCTACAATGTAATTTTAGGATAACTTATTCTAAACTTTTCGTATTTTATGTAAAATTTAATTTCAAGTATTAAAATTATTATTACATGAAAAACTATATTTGTATGATGACATAGCTGGTAATGCTACTCACACTTAATTTTCGGAAGACAATACTATTAAAAATTATGAAACTCTTTATGAATTATAATTCAGGATCTTAAGATAAATTAATAATTTCATAAACTTAGTAATATCAAGTTTATAAAATTTTTAGTGAAAATTCACTTGGAGTCATTCTGAACTGTAACCTTTCTGGTGTCTAAATATAAGAATAGTCTCTTATGGTTTTTATTCCTGAAAGTATGACTAAGCCATGTTTGGTTGTGCCAAGTGACTAATTAATCATAGGAGGGATATATAGGAGGCGTGTGGTGATCCATCTGGCAAGTGACCTACAGAAGAAAGTAATTTGCTCATCCCTATATTGCCTAGTTCGGAAGTAAGGTGTTTTATTTCTGCCTTCACAAACTCATTATCTTCCTAGGAGGAAGATTGCAGAACTTCAATTTTAGGCTAAATGAAAGAGTACAATGGCCATTCTCAACTTTGGTGAAATAGGGAAACATTCAGACACAAGATCAAAATTTAAGACATCCAGTATGTGTAAGAAAATAAACTGAGCTGCTTGGCTGTCACAAATGGGATCGATGATAAAGCTACAGTTAATTGGGCTAACATTTAAAAGAAAGATCTCTATGCTTGGATTCTGAATAGTGTGTGCATTTACAACCCCCTACATTTTCTTGGAATTTTTTTATTCTTGGAATTTTGAGACAGGATGGTAGAATTAGCACATTTTGAAACTTGATGATATGCTTCAAACTTAGGAGAGGTAATTTAAAAAAACTATTAAAATAAATGTCAATGTGTAAAAACAAGATGAAGTTTTCCATAAACCTAATTAAAAGGAAAGCCTAGTTTCTGAGTTGGTATTGAAGTCACAAGACCCTATAAAACCTGGCATAAGGTACAAGCTTTAAGAACTAGTGTTTTTATGCCTGAATCCTCGGGTCAAGTACATATCATCAATGTCAGAAAAATGACATTGACCTCCATGTGTGAGGCGAGTAGTGAGATTTCACTTCTGAATGATGAACAGGAGAGAAAATGTCTCCATCCATTCTCCTAGGGGGATTCAACAGATTATTTATAGTTGCTTATATAAAGAGTATAAAATATATATTTTATATTTATAAATATATGTTTATATTTATAAAATATAAATACAAAAAAGAATCAGAGGCACACATTAAAGGTTGGAGACAGAGCCAGCCTCTGACCTATACCTGTTAATGCAAGATTTAATTTGGAGAAATAAACTGAAAACACCTTGGAATGAAGTAAGTGATAAAGACTATTGAACAGGGAAAGAAAACTCTTCCCCTAAGTCTGCGTCTCAAAGAAAAATTACAAAATTCATTAAGAAATTCTCAGCCATGAGATGTAAATCCAAGATTAAAAAAAAACACACATTCAAGAAAATGGAGAGATATAATATCTGAAAAGATGTTAAATGAAGCATGATCAAAATCCTCAAATTATAGGTATAATTATGTCATTAGAGGTTGTGAATTAAGAAGTAGGTAAGCTTTAAAAAGAATCAGCTGGCAATCATACAAATGCAGTAACTGAAATATGGAATAAATTATGGTCTTGACAAATTAAAGAGAGGATATTGACTTAAGAAACAGAAATTTATCAAATCTATCTGCAGGAGAAGTGGAGAAATGAAGATAAAGAAAATCTAGATAAGAGATTACAGACAGGAAAGTTAATCCAAATGCACGGAAACAATTGACTATATGGATTTTCCAAAGGTATTTCTCTATTATATATACAGATAATTGAGGGAAAAAATGATACATAAGGAAATATCTGAAAAATTTCTGGAACTAAAGAATATGATTCTCAAAACTAAAACTTTTCACAGAGTGTTAGTATGATTGGGAGGCTAACAGCAGAATGGTAGTATTATAGTTGTTGAATTTCAAAATATTTCCTACAAATACAGATAGAGCAAATATGAATAATAAAACCCAGAGACAATCTCTGCAACAAAACTAAGTGATTAAGACATAATAATTACATAAATAGAAGTGAGTAATGCCAAATCACCTGTATTAGCAAAATATCGATAGTGTCAGAAAATTATGCAAAAAGAAATGAGAAGTCAGGTACCTATGACATTGCTGAAAACTAGACACCCCATTATGAGTTGACTCGTGTGCCACCAAAATATGTTCTCACCCCCAGTACCTCAGAAAGTGACCTTATTTGGAAAAAGGATCTTTACCTAGATAGTGACATTAAAATGGGATCATTTGGGATGGACTATAATCCAGTATAATTGGTGTTCTTATTAAATAAGAAACAGATATGCACAAAGGGAGAATGCCATGGGGTCATGAAGGCAGGGTTCAAGCTAATACATCTATAATGTAAGAAATCCCAAAAACTGTCAGCAAACCATTAGAAGCTAGGAGATAGAAATGGAACAAGCTCTTCCTCAGACAGAACAACTCTTCTGGAAACTTGATCTTGGACTTCTAGCCTCCAGAACTATAAGAAAATGAATTTCTGTTGTATAAGGAACCCAGGTTTTGGTATTTTGTTACAGCAGCCCTAGCAAACTAATATAGTACCAAATATCGATGCTAACACCTTGTTATAGAATACTAAGAGTCCAACAAAGAACAGCTTCTGAAAAAAATACTCACTTTGTGGTGAGTGTAGGGAGAACACTAAAATGTTGTCTGACTTCTATGATCTCTTATCCATGTGGGAAAAGCTTCACTGTAAAATACAGAATGGCCATGTATGCTCCGTCTCCTAATGTCTTTAGTTTTATAATTATATCTCTGTAATTCTCCAAGAAGTTCTGATGGTTTCAATGTCCTCCAGCAGCAGCTGCCTGGGAAAACCTGGATTCTCAGCCTCTTGCTCTGCACCCAGAATTGGCAAATGCTTTCCAGAGGAAAACAAAATGCAGAATTTTGGCTTAACTTTTTGGCCTTCCCTTCTTGGTAATATTGGTCTATCACATCCTGGCTGCTTCAGTATTTTCTGATGCCTGTAAACAGGTCTTTTTTTTTATTTCAACTTTTTTTTACAGCTGCCCAGAGTTTTGAATTATTTGTGATGGAGTTATTCGTATATTCTAAACTACTCTATCCTACTCAAAAATAGAAGTTAAAGTTACCTCATGTTTGAACCAATAATATATATTCCAAAATGAATTTGAATGCTCCTCTCTCATATGTATATGACCTTTTATATTTTTATTCATACAGTTATGTGTCACCTTTCATATTCTGGTAGGAAGCATTAAGTATGATCTGTACATTTTTAATAGACTCTGATGATTAACAATACAATGAATATCAAAAAGATAAATTATATATTTGGTTTTGTACCTAAAAAGAGCACAATCAGTAAAAAACCTCTGTGACACAATTTACAAATGTGTTTTTCCTCTTTTTAGGTGAATTTATTTAATTTGTAGTCTTATATTTTCCTCAGAATCACTATTTCATACTATGACTCTCCTTAGAGTAATTAGATAACTCTTTCTCAGCATTTGCTCATTTAAACTTATCTCAAGGAGAAGAGAGAGAGAGTCTGGAGGTCCTTATCAATAGTTAGGTGAGCGTATTGATGTGCCTGTGTTTGAAGTGCACCTACATTCTGTGACTGAGTTCCATGCTCTAAGTTTATATCCGTTATATGTTAAACTTGACATACTTAATGGAAATAATTGAGGTGATCTCAGAATTGAGTAGCTTTCATTCCCCAAGGCTAATTTATAAAATCAGAAATATCTGAATCAATGCATTTGGCCACACTCTTCTATACTAAACCATGTGAATTTTCTCAGAACTCATAAAATATAAGACTTACTATAGACTTTTTTTCTAGACTTTAAAGATACGAGTTTTCTCTCTCATCTCTTCTTCTTGCTTCAAAGTTTGAATTCAAAGTATGAATCCATTTACATTAAAGAACAAGTTACCCTAAGAAAAAAGAGAAAGAAGCATTCAAATACTCCTACCACCCAACCCACCACAACACAAAAATATAAATATTTCTTCCTAAAATTCATTCACTTGAATGGACTGCAATTTAGTTCAAGGCAAAGACTGCCTAGCAATACAAAAGATAAGCATAAAGTATTCATTTCCTAATTCAATATTTTTATACATGGGTTTAAGTTTTATTATTAAAAAGAAATCACTGCATTACACTGACAATTACTAGGTACTTACAAATAGTCATACTGGAAATTCAGTTATATATTTTACAAATTGTTTGGGTTCACAAATAGGATTATTTTGCACATGTTATAAGAAAGTTTTGGCACATAATACTCATGGACAATAAAATGAGTTTGATGACTAATTTCCTTTTCTACTACCAGACTGGAAAATTTCCCATAAATTTTGTGTCCCTCTGTTTGTGACAACCATCTGCTTAGCCTTCACACCATTTTGTGTTTCAGCCAAGATGAAATTAAAATTAACAGAAGTATCTACTCTAAAAAAAAAGTAACACAGATAATTGGTGAGTGGAATGTAGTGTACAACATTACTTGGTATTCAGCACCTTTATTATGACTGGATTCTGAATTCAAACATTTCAAGAATTACTGAGGAGAACTGGTTTATAAAGGAGTAGTTAAATATAATGAACTCGAATGTTGAGGATATATAAATATTTATTTAATTAAGTTAAAAGGTTAGCAATTTAAATCTTTATACTATAAATCATTCTTTTCGATTGAGGAAAACAAGATTAGCCTTCATATTTATATACTCCTTTGTTACAGACATAATATTGTGAAACGATTATAATTTAATGATAAATAGTGAACTACACAAGACTGGCACAAAAACAGACACATAAGCCAATGGAACAGAATAGGAACCCCAGAAATGAACCCACAACTATATGGTCAATTAATCTTCGACAAAGCAAGAAAGAATATCCAATGGGAAAAAGACAGTCTCTTCAACAAACAGTAGTTGGGAAAACTGGACAGCGACATACCAAAGAACGAAACTGGACCACTTTCTTACACCACGCACAAAAATAAAGTCAAAGTGAATTAAAAACCTAAATGTGGTACAAAACACCATAAAAATCCTAGAAGAGAGCAGGCAGTGACCCCTTTGACATTGGCTACAGAGACTTCTTACTAGATATGTCTCCTGAGGCAAAAGAAACAACAGCAAAAATAAACTATTGGGACTTCTTCAGAATAAGAAGCATCTGTACAGTGAAGAAAACAATAAATATAACTAAAAGGCAACTTATGGAATGGGAGAAGATATTTGCAAATGACATGATGGATAATGGGTTAATATTCAAACTATATAAAGACCTTATAAAACTCATCACTCCAAAAATGAAAAAAAAAATTAAAAATGGACAGAAGACATAAATAGATATTTTTCCAAGAGGACGCACAGATGGTCAACATACACATGAAAAGATGCTAAACATCAGTGATCATCAGGGAAATACAAATCAAAACTACAATGAGATGTCCCTTCACACCTGTCAGAATGGTTAAAGTCAACAACATAAGAAACAACGGTGTTGGCAGGGATGTGGAGAAAGGGGAACTCTCTTGCACTGTTGGTAATAATGCAAACTGGTGCAGCCACTCCAGAAAACAGCATGGAGATTCCTCAAAAAGTTAAAAATAGAACTACCCAGCAATTTCACTATTAGGAATTTACCCAAAGAATACAAAAACGCCAATTCAAAGGGATACATGCACCCTAATGTTTGTAGCAGCATTACCTACAATAGCCAAATTACGGAAAGAGCCCAAATATCCACCGACTGATGAATAGATAAAGAAGAAGTGGTAAATGTATATACAGTGGAATATTACTCAGCCATAAAAAGAATGAAATCTTGACATTTGCAATAACAGAGATGGAGCTAGAGAGAATTATGCTAAGCAAATAAGTCAAGTCAGAGAAAAACAAGTAGCATATGATTTCACTCATATGTGGAATTTAAGAAACAAAACAAATGAGCTTAGGGGAAAACAAAAGGAGAGAAAAGGAGGCAAACCAAGAAATAGGTTCTTAACTACAGAGAACAAACTGGTGGTTACCAGAGGGGAGGTGGGTAGAAGATGGATGAAGTAGCTGATGGGGAGTAAAGAGTGTAGTTGCAATGAGCACTGGGTGTTGTACGGAAGTGTCAAATCACTAAATTGTATACCTGAAACCAATATTACATTGTATGCTAACTAATTGGAATTTAATTAAAAACTTTAAAAAGGTTTAAACATCTGAATAGATTGCAGCTCTAGTTCATGATCATAGGAAAAACTGTGAGCTTATCAGTTTGTTATTATAAGGGAGGAAAACAGTAAGAGAATGACAATGTGTAAACCACGAATAACATGTTATATCAAGTTACTTGAAGATAGAAGAAACATATTCTATGAAGTCCATTGGAACATATTTAAGTAGAATTGAAACTGATTATATCAATCACTAAAATGAATTTTATTTTTGCTCTTTCTAGTCACCTGGCTTTTATGTAGGTAATGAAAGACACATTAAACAAGATTAGTCTTAACTCTGGCATCATTATTTAAAGAAAGAGGCAACACTCACCTAAGCCCCACCTAAGATCAGTCATTTCAATACAGCTTTCACCGTTTTCTTTTTCAATAGACTGTTTAAGTAATTCTCTCAACTACCATTAAATAGGAAATGGTCCCTGTACATTTTCTTTGATTTTATTGTGCTAAAACTACATAAAAAAAATCCCACATAATAATTGATAGAGAATGACCCATTAAAACCAGAGACTTTTGTATACAAGGGGAAGCAACTTCTAAATTTATGAAAATAAGTTCTTTTATTGTTTGTGATAAAAACAAAAAAATATTTGGGTCAGAGGATTTAGCTGAGATTTTACTCTGTATGGCAATTCCATGGAAAAATTATGTGTCAGATTTTTTTTCTCTTCAGTAAAAGCAATCTGCAATTAGCCATGTAAATTTTATCCCCTGAAAATCTCTAGTTTTGGGTAGGGGCAGGTCACCTTTAGTTTCAAATATTTTTCTCAGCCATAGTAATATTAAACACACACACACACACACACACACACACGCACACACACACACATTACCACTTGTGATAGTTGGTGGACTCACAGCCCTGACCATCAATGAAAATAATTAAAATTTTAAATCTGGTTCCTTAGAAACCAGGCGGCGCGTTCCCGGTGGCTGCACTTTAGATTCCGGGGCCCGTGCGTCCCCGCCGGCTTCCCTCTGCGCGGGCGGGTGGTGGTCGAGACCGGTCTGGACCCATGGTCTCTAGTACAGTGCGGGACGGGCGATGCCAGCATGCCAGGAGTGACACTTCTCCGCGGGAGCTACAGAGGCCAAGTCCAGACCACTGCCTGGAATAACTCCAGGTCATTTCTTTTTAAAATAGATGCTCCCCGTTATTCTTCTTACTGATCCCCACTCCTGAGCTGACTATCCAGAGGCCTGGCTGACTTAAACAAAATCTTATTCCACTCTCTAAAGGCATGTTTTTCATCTCCTTCTGTAATTCCCTTATTCTCTCTCTGGAATAACCAGGCCACATAATCTCACCCGAGCAATTTCTGTCTTCATTCCTTTTTCCTTGTAACCGTCCTTATTCTGATTTCTCTCAGTCTGGATTAAGCTCTTTAGCCACTCTACCCGGGCAAAGACCATTTCCTTCTTTCCCCCGGAACTGTCATTATTCTCTCTGTAGACGCTCTGCCACCAGCACAGTACACACCCTGTCCTTACCGTGTAGCTGGTATTTCAGGACATTGTCCTCAGAGTGTCACTTGTTATTCTTTTTGCTGTTGTGAACCGCTTGTCTGTATCATTTGTTAGTACGTTTGAGTATTTCTGTTTTCTGTTTGTCTGTCAGTCTGTTTTCCTTTCCAGGGCAACTTCAAGAAACAATCCAAAACACATCCAGCCAAAATGACAAGACGGAAGAATTCTCCTCAAAAGAATCCACAAGAAGCAGTGACAGCTCAAGAATTAATGAAAACAGATATAAGCAACATAACAGAACATGAATATAGAATGACAATCATAAAACTAATCGCTGGCCTTGAAAAAAGCTTAGAAGAATGCAAGGGGTCCCGCGCGGCAGAGTTCAAGGACCTTAAAAACGGGCAGGAAGAATTAAAGAAGAAATACAGGGGAAACTGGAAGCAGCCACAGCACGGATTGAAGAGGTAGAGGAAAGAGTTAGTGCCTTAGAAGACAAAATCATTGAAAAAGAGGAAGCAGATAAAAAGAGAGAGAAGCTGATCCAGGAACAGGAAAGGAGAATTCGAGAGCTGAGCGATGAACTCAAAAGAAACAATATCCGTATCATAGGAGTCCCAGAGGAAGAAGAGAGAGAGAGAAAGGAGTCGAAGGGGTTCTTGAACAAATCATTGCTGAGAACTTCCCCAACATGAGGAAGGAAAAGGGCATGGAAATCCAAGAGGCACAGAGAACTCCCCTCAGACGTAACTTGAATAGACCTTCTGCACGGCACATCATAGTGAAGCTGGCAAAATACAAAGATAGGGAGAGAATCCTGAAAGCAGCTAGGGACAAAAGAACCCTAACATACAAAGGGAGACCTATAAGGGTAGTAGCAGACTTATCTACTTGGCAAGCAAGAAAGGAATGGCAGGATATCTTCAATGTGATGAGCAAGAAGGACCTGCAACCAAGAATTCTGTATCCGGCTAGCCTGTCATTCAGAATAGAAGGAGAGATCAAGGTTTTTCCCAACAAACAAAAACTGAAAGAATTTATCACAAATAAGCCAGCACTGCAAGAGATCCTGAGGGGCATTCTATGAAGGCAAACCTGCAAAGAACACAAACTGCCAGGGACAGCCTTACAATCATGAAACCTACAGATAATACAGTGACTGTAAGCCCATATTTTTCAATATTAACACTGAATGTAAATGGACTAAATGCGCCAATCAAAAGACACAGGATAACAGAATGGATTAAAAAACAAGACCCATCTATTTGCTGTCTTCAAGAAACTCATCTTAAACCTGAAGACACCTTCAGATTGAAAGTGAGGGGATGGAAAACTATCTACCATGCTACTGGAAGGCAGAAGAAAGCCGGAGTAGCCACACTTATATCAGACAAATTAGACTTTAAAATGAACGATGTAATAAGAGATGAAGAAGGACATTATATAATAGTCTCAGGGACCATCCAGCAGGAAGAGCTAACAATTGTAAATATCTACGCACCGAATTTGGGGGCACCCAAATTTGTAAAACAACTAATTACAAACATTAGCAACCTCATCGATAAAAATGTCCTAATAGTAGGGGATCTCAACACTCCACTCTCAGCATTGGATAGATCCACAAATCAGAAAATCTCCACAGAAACAATAGCCCTGAACGACACATTAGAACAGATGGGCCTCACAGACATCTTTAGGGTCCTTCATCCAGAAGCAAAGGAAATTACGTTCTTCTCAACTGCACACGGTACATTTTCCAAGATAGATCACATTCTGGGGCACAGGGAAGCTCTGAATAAATATAAAAGAATTGAGATCATACCGTGTACACTGTCAGACCACAATGCTTTGAAACTTGAAATCAACCACAGGAGAAAGCCTGGAAAATATCCAAGAACATGGCGGCTAAGAAATAACCTACTAAAAGATGACTGGGTCAACCAAGCCATCAGAGAAGAAATTAAAAAATACATGGAAACAAATGAAAATGAAAATACAACAATCCAAACGCTCTGGGACGCAGCAAAAGCAGTCCTGAGAGGGAAATATATTGCAATCCAGGCCCATCTCAAGAAACAAGAAAAATCAATAACACAAATTCTAACAGCGCGCCTAAAGGAACTAGAAGCAGAACAAATAAAACAACCCAAGCCCAGCAGAAAGAGAGAAATAACTAAGATCAGAGCACAAATTAACCATATAGAGACAGAAAAGGTAGTGGAACAGATCAATGAAACCAAAAGCTGGTTCTTTGAAAAAATAAACAAAATAGACAAACCTCTAGCCAGGCTTCTCTAAAAGAAAAGAGAGAGAACTCAAATAGATAAAATCGTGAATGAAAAGGGAGAAATTACAACCAATCCCTCAGAGATACAAACAATCATCAGAGAATACTATGAAAAATTATATGCCACCAAACTTGGCAATCTGGAAGAAATGGACAGCTTCCTAAATAGCCACACGCTACCAAAACTCAAACGGGAAGAAATAGAAAAATTGAACAGACCCATAACTAGTGAAGAAATAGAATCAGTTATCAAAAATCTCCCAGCAAATAAAAGCCCTGGACCAGATGGCTTTCCTGCGGAATTTTACCAGACATTTAAAACAGAGTTAATTCCTATCCTCCTCAAGCTGTTCCAAAAAATTGAAACGGAAGGAAAACTCCCGGACTCATTCTATGAAGCCAGCATCACTTTGATTCCCAAACCAGATAGAGATCCAGCAAAGAAGGAGAATTACAGGCCAATATCCCTGATGAATATGGATGCAAAAATTTTCAATAAGATACTAGCAAATCGAATCCAACAACACATAAAGAGAATTATCCACCATGATCAAGTAGGATTCATCCCTGGGTTGCAGGGCTGGTTCAATATTCGCAAATCAATCAACGTGATACATCACATCAACAAAAGAAAAGATAAGAACCATATGATCCTGTCAATAGATGCAGAAAAAGCATTTGACAAAATACAGCATCCTTTCTTAATAAAAACTCTCGAGAAAGTCGGGATAGAAGGAACATACTTAAACATCATAAAAGCCATATATGAAAAGCCCACAGCTCATATCATCCTCAATGGGGAAAAACTGAAAGCCTTCCCCCTGAGATCAGGAACACGACAGGGGTGTCCACTCTCGCCACTGCTATTTAACATAGTGTTGGAAGTCTTAGCATCAGCAATCAGACAACAAAACAAAATAAAAGGCATCAAGATTGGCAAGGAGGAAGTCAAACTTTCACTTTTTGCAGATGACATGATACTTTACATGGAAAACCTGACGGAATCTACCAAAAGCCTACTAGAACTGATCCGTGATTTCAGCAAAGTTGCAGGATACAAAATCAATGTACAGAAATCGGTGGCATTTCTATACACCAACAATGAAGCAGCAGAAAGAGAAATAAAGAAGCTAATCCCTTTCACAATTGCACCAAAAACCATAAAATACCTAGGAATAAACCTAACCAAAGAGGTGAAAGACCTCTACACTGAAAACTATAAAAAACTTATGAAGGAAATTGAGGAGGACACAAGGAAATGGAAAAACATCCCATGCTCATGGATTGGAAGAATAAATATCGTTAAAATGGCAATACTACCCAAAGCAATCTACACATTCAATGCAATCCCAATCAAAATTGCACCAGCATTCTTCTCAAAGCTAGAGCAAACAATCCTAAAATTTGTATGGAACCACAAAAGACCTCGAATAGCCAAAATAATACTGAAGAATAAAACCAAGGCGGGAGGCATCACAATCCCAGACTTTAACCTCTACTACAAAGCGGTGGTCATCAAGACTGTATGGTATTGGCACAAAAACAGACACATAGACCAATGGAATAGAATAGAAAACTCAGAAATGGACCCGC
Organism: Paguma larvata; assembly: GCA_030068075.1. Taxonomy (NCBI): domain Eukaryota; kingdom Metazoa; phylum Chordata; class Mammalia; order Carnivora; family Viverridae; genus Paguma; species Paguma larvata. The sequence goes on along the minus strand of CM057823.1, from coordinate 122,737,972 downwards.
AAGTATATGGCCAACTAATCTTTGATAAAGCGGGAAAATGTATTCAATGGAAAAAAGACAGCCTCTTTAATAAATGGTGCTGGGAGAATTGGACAGCAACTTGCAAAAGAATGAAACTAGACCACTTTCTTACACCACTCACAAAAATAAATTCTAAATGGATAAAAGATCTGAATGTGAGACAGGAAATCGTCAAAATCCTAGAGGAAAAAGCAGGGAAAAGCCTCTTTGACCTAAGACGCACCAATTTCTTACTTGACACGTCTCCAAAGGCAAGGGAATTAAAAGCAAAGATGAACTATTGGGGCTTCATCAAGATAAAAAGCTTCTGCACAGCAAAAGAAACAACCAACAAAACGAATAGGCAACCAACGGAATGGGAAAAGATCATCGCAAATGACATATCGGATAAAGGACTAATATCTAAAATCTATAAAGAACTTACCAAACTCCACACCCGAAAAACAAACAACCCAGTGAAGAAATGGGCGGAAGAAATGAATAGACACTTCTCCAAAGAGGACATTCAGATGGCAAATAGACACTTGAAACGATGTTCAATGTCACTCATCATCAGGGAAATACAAATCAAAACCACACTGCGATACCACCTCACACCTGTCAGAGTGGCTAAAATAAACAAATCAGGAAACTATAGATGCTGGCGGGGATGTGGAGAAGTAGGCACCCTCCTACATTGTTGGTGGGAATGCAAACTGGTGCAGCCACTCTGGAAAACGGTGTGGAGGTTCCTCAAAAAAATTAAAATAGAGCTACCCTATGATCCAGCAATAGCCCTGCTAGGAATCTACCCAAGAGACACAGGATTGCTGATGCATAGGAGCACGTGTACCCCAATGTTCGTAGCAGCACTTTCGACAATAGCCAAAACATGGAAAGAAACTAAGTGCCCATCAACTGACGAGTGGATAAAGAAGATGTGGTACATATATACAATGGACTACTATGTGGCAATGAGAAAAAATGAAATCTGGCCATGTGTAGCAACATGGATGGAACTGGAGGGTATTATGTTAAGTGAAATAAGTCAGTCAGAAAAAGACAGATACCATATGTTTCCACGAATAGGTGGACTTGGTGAGACTAAGCAAAAACCAGGGGGAGGGGAAGAGGGGAAAGAAAAAAAAGACACAGAGAGGGAGGGAGATAAAACATAAGAGACTCTCAAAGACTAAGAATAAACTGAGGGTGAGGGAGATGGGGGGGGGAGAGGGGGTGATGGGCATTAAAAAAGGGCACATGTTGGGATGAACACTGGGTGTTTTATGTAAACCAATTTGAAAATAAACTATTTTAAATTAAAAAAAATAAATCATATATAGATAACACTAAAAATATTAATGGACCTTATTTTTTAAAGCAGTTTAGGTTTACAGAAAATTGAGCAGATAACACACAGTTTTCCATTATATCTCCCTTCTTCCTCCTACCGAGCGTTTCCCTTATTATTAACATCTCCCATTAGTGTGTTCCTGTTGGTGAAATAATACTGATACATTATTATTATTGTTATTAACTAAAGTCCATATTTTAACTTGGGTTCACTGTGTGTTGTATAGTCTTTTTTTTTAGTTTATTTGCATGAGAAAGAGAGAGAGAGCGTGCATGAGAGTACACAGAGAGAGAGAGAGGGAAAGAGAGAATTCCAAGCAGGCTTCCTGCTCTCAGTAAGGAGCCTGATGCAGGGCTCAGTCATGAACCGTAGATCATGACCTGAACTGAATCAGTTTCTGAACCAACTGACCCACCCAGGCACCCCCGGGATTTTGCAAATGTGTAATGACATGTACCAATCATGACAGTATCATACAGGAAAGACTTAGTACTTAAGCATCCCCTGTGTTCCTCCTTTTCATCCTTACTCTTCTCCCTGAAGCCTTGGCAGCGGCTATTTTTTTTTTTACTGTCTCTATAATTTTGCCCTTTTAGACTATGATATAGTTGGGATCATACAGCATGTTGTCTCATCAGATTGGTGTCTTTCACTAAGCAAATTACATTTAAGGTTATTCCATGTCTTTTTCTGGCTTTATAGCTCATATCTTATTTACACTGAATAATATTCCACTGTATGGATGTATCATAATTTGTTTATCCATTCACATTTTGAAGGCCATCTTGGTTACTTGCATTTTTGACAACTATGAAGAAAGCTGCTGTACACATTTTTGTTCATGTTTTCATGTGTACATAAATTTTCAAAAGCAGGATTACTGTATTATATAATAAGATTATGAGTAGCTTGGTAAGAAACTGCCAAATTATCTTCCAAAGCTGTGGTACGTTTTTGCATCCTGCCGCCAGTGAAGAGTTCCTGTTGCTCTGCATCCTCACCATCATTTGGTATTGTCAGGTAGTTTTATTTTTTTTCAATTTTAGCTATTTTAATTAAGTATGTAGTGGCCCCATTATCATTTTACTTTGTAGTTCTCGAATGTCACTTGATAATGAGCACCTTTTAATACGTTTACTTGCTATTGCTTATCTCCTGAGCAACGAGTCGGTTCATATCTATTTTTTTGAGTTTATTTGTTTACTCAAATAAATTTTTGAGACAGAGGGAGAAAGAAAGAGAGAGAGAGTCAGGGAAGGGCAGACAGAGAGGGAGAGAGAAACTGCCATGCAGTGCTCAGTCTCACAAACCATGAGATCAAGACCTAAAAATAAAGAGTCAGATACTTAACTGACAAAGCCACCTACATGCCCCTACCAATTTTTAATTGGATTGTTTGTTTTCTTATTATTGAGTTTTAAATGCTTTTTATATGTATCATATATATATTCCCTGATGAGATATCTGTTTTGGAAATATTTTCTCCTAGTCTGTGGCTTTTCTTTTCACTTTCTTAACAGTGTCTCATATAGAATATAAGATCCCATTGACTGATGTGATGATGTTCTATACAGCTATATTTTTACTGAATTTCCCCCTGCTGGGTCTATTACTGGCATAGAGGGTGTCGAAGTCTTCATTTCTGATAATAGATTAGTCCATTTCTCTTTGCATTTCTATTAGGTTTTGCAGCACATATTTTGAAAATATATTTTTAGACATATGGATTTTTATAGACATTATAGACGTTAAGGCTTTTTATGTTTTCTTGGAGAATGAACCCCTTAATCATTATAAAATATTTTTTATTCCTGATTATTTTCCTTCTTTGTTGAACAAGTATGCTTTGTCTGCAATTAATAAAGCTACTCCTACTTTCTTTTTATTTGTGTCAGAATGATACATCTTTCTTCATCCCTTTATTTGTTTTTATTTATTTAAACCTACACCCAAGTTAGTTAGTGTATGGTGCAATAAGGATTTCAGGAGGGGATTCCAGTGATTCATCCCCTATGTATAACGCCCAGTGCTCATCACAAGTGTCCTTTGATGCCCCTTGCCCATTTAACCCATCCCCCATCCACAACCCCTCCAGCAACCCCAGTTTGTTCTCTGTATTTAAGAGTCTCTTATGTTTTGTCCCCATCCTTGTTTTTATATTATTTTTTCTTTCTTTCCCTGATGTTCATCTGTTTTGTATCTTAAATTCCTCATATAAGTGAAGTTATATGACATTTGTCTTTCTCTGACTAATTTTGTTCAGCATAATATACTCTAGTTCTATCCACATAGTTGCAAATGCAAGATTTAACTCTTTTTGATTTCCCAATAATACTACATTATATATATATATATATAAATGTGTGTGTATATATATACATATGTGTGTGTGTATATATATATATATGTATATATATATATACCATGTCTTCTTTATACATTCATCCATCCCTTTATTTTTAATCTACAGGTGCATTTATATTGAATGCAGGTGTTATAAACAAAATAGTTTTTCACTTTTTTGATTTATTCACTCTCTCTCTTTTGATTGGTATATTCAGTCATTCAAATTTATTGTTATTATCAATACATTTAGATTAATAGCCATAGTATTTGTAACTATGTTCTATTAGTTGCCTATGTTTTTTTTCCCTTTTTTGTCTTCCACTTTTTTTTCTGCCTTGTGTGATATTAACTGAATACTTAATAAAATTCCATTTTCTCTCTTAACATGTGAATCATACTCATTTTTAAATGTTTTGGGGCACCTGGGTGGCTCAGTCGGTTGAGCCTCTGACTTCACCTCAGGTCATGATCTGACAGTCCTCAAGTGGGAACTCCATATTGGGCTCGCTGTTCTCATCTTGTCACCACAGACCTGGCTTCATATCTTCTGTCCCCTCTATCTCTGCCCCTCTCCCATTTGAGCTCTCCCAAACATAAAAAATTATTAAGTAAGTAAAGAAATAAGTAAAAATGTATGTTTTATTGTGATTGTCCAGAGTTTGCAATACCACATTTACAACTATATAAGTTAACATTCAAATGGCACTACACTATTTCATGGATAGTACTGATACATTTTAATGGATTATCCCCAATTCATCCTTCGTTTTAAATCATTTCCATCATTTATTTTATTTATCCATTAGGATTTATCACACAATACATTGTTATTATTATTTTGAACAATTATCAAGTAAAGCAATTAAGAATAAGAAATTCCTTCTCTAATGTTCTTCTCTTTATGTAGATCTGAGTTTCTAACCTATATTTTCTTCCTTCTCTCTAGAACTCTCAACCTTTCTTGCAAGTCATGTATGTCAGTGAAAACTTCCCTCAGATTTGTTTTGTGAGAAGTTCTTTACTTTTCCTTCATTTTTGAATAACATGTTCACTGGATACAGAATTCTAGGTTGGTAAGGTTTTTTCTTTCAATACTTTAAATAATTCACTCCATTCTCTTCTAGATTTATTGGTTTGTAAAGAGAAGTTCAGTGTAATTCTTACCCTTGTTCTTTGTCCCTCTGTATGTCAGGAGTCCCTGCACTTTCTAAGCCATCCCCCCATCCAGTCATGCCCTTTTTCAAGACTTTTTTGTTGTCTTTCATTTTCTGAAGTTTGAATAAGGTATGTCTACTTTTTTATTTGGGTTGGAATTTAACTTGCTTGGTGTTTTCTGATATTCCTAGATCTGTGATTTGATGTCTATCATTAATTTGAGGGACTTCTCAGCCATTATTTCTTCAAATATTTCTTTTCCTCTTTGTTTTTTCTTGTCTTCTTTAATTGCATATTACGTCTTTTGGAGTTCCTCACAATTCTTTGATATCTTTTTTTTTTCTTTTTGATTCATTTTTTTCCTTTTTAAATTAAAGTTTGGCAGGTTTCTATTAGCATATGCAAAAACTCACTGATTCTTTCCTCATCTGTTTCAAGTCTACTGATTGGTCCATCAAGGTATTCTTCATTACTATTACAGAGTTTTTAATATGCAGCATTTCCTTTTGCTGCTTTGCTAGGGTTTCCATACCTCCGATTACATTACTTGTCCCTGCATGTTTTCTGTTTTGTTTTGTTTTTTTCCATTGAAACTCTTAGTGTACTAATTGTAGTTATTTCACCTTCCCTATCTTACAATTCCAAACTTCTGCTATTTGCTAGTGCGGCTCCCTTGTTTGCTTTGTCATTTAGACTGTCTTTTCTGTTATTTAGCATGTCTTATAATTCTTTGCTGAAAGTGACATTATATATTATGTAATAAGAACTAGGGCAAATAGGACTTTAGTGTGAGGCTTTGTTTTATCTTGTAGGAGATATGTTGAATTTATTGTCTTAACCAAATGTATCTAATCTTTCATTTTTATCTAGTGCCATTGTTTTTTTCTCACCCCTATGTTATTCAGGTTTTCTCACCAAATTATTCTTAAATGGAGTCTAAACTTTGCAGTTTTATAAACTGTAAATTTTCTGTTATTTTACAGGAGTCCATTGATGTGGTCATAATTTATGGTGAGGAGAAGACATTATTACATAATGTCTATATAATTCTATGACTAGGTTTAGCTATTTTACCAGGTTTGCGTCCCATAGCTATAACATTCACAAATGCTTCTCAGATTTTATTCCCCCTCAAGAGAAATAAGAAGGCAAAAATATGCTAAGATTAGGTATTTCCTTTTTCCCACATGGGTATAGCTCTGGCACTAAATGGTTACTTTTCCCCTCCCCTGCTTTTGAAAGGACAAGAGTCCTTTCTTTTTTTTTCTGATTTTCACCACAGTGAAGACTCCTGCTGTGACCACTAGAGATAAAACTTACAAACATATGTGGCCCCCTAAGACTGGGCACCCAGGAGATTTAACTTTCAAGCCAGTCCACATTCAAGCTCCAGGGGCCTCTGTTCCTGATAAACTATGATTCTGTGAGGACATTGGTGTCTTCGATTCTCTGATGTACTAAAAAGAGTGGTTGATTTTGTGTTTGTTCAGATATTTTCTTGTTATGAGGTTTGTAGTAACAACTTCTTTTTTATTTATTCATTTTAACATTTATTTATTTTTGAGAGACAGAGACAGAGCACAAGCAGGGGACAGGCAGAGAGAGAGAGGGAGACACCAAATCCAAAGGAGGCTCTGGGGTCTGAGCTGTCAGCACAGAGCCCAACACAGGGACCAAATTCAGAGACTGTGAGATCATGACCTGAACCAAAGTCAGATGCTTAACCGACTGAGCCACTCAGGCACCCCTGGAAGTAACAACTACTAAGCTCTTTATGTACCAGATCAAAAGCTAGAAGCCTAGATGGCAGTTGAAAATATGTATCAAAAACTTACCAAGTTAATTAGTAAAATAGGAATATAGAGATATGTGAAAAGTAGGGAAACTTGCTTTTAAATTAAGTATTTTTAAAAAATCGTATAGAGTTGTAAAAACAACTCTGTCAGTTGAGCAGCCGATTCAGGTCATGGCCTCACAGTTTGGAAGATCAAGCCCCATTGTCAGTGCAGGTTTTCCCTCTCTCTGCCTCTTCCCTGCTCATTCTCTCTCTTTCTCAAAATAAATAAATAAACATTTTTAAAAAGCATATACATTGATTACAGTAGTATCAGAGAAAAATTTAACTACATTGAATGGAACAAAAATTATACTGACACTGGTTTTCTAAGAGAAACAATAGAAGTCAAAAAGTAGTGGCATGATATTTTACCCTAAACTGACAAATATTCTTTGTAAGGATGAGGTGAAAAAAGAAATTTTCCAAAAACAAAAATAGATATTTTATTACAAATGGAATGCTACCAAAGCAACATTTTAAGTAAGTAGTGGGCAGAAAAAAATAATATCAAAGGAAAATTTCAAGATGCAAAAAGAAATAAAGAACAAAGAAAGTTATACTATTAATGCATAAATCTAGAGATATCTGTAAAAACAATATAATTGACACTTTTGTGGGTTTCAAAAATAAAGAAATAATCTACATGATAAACCAGTATAAAAATGTCAAGGTGTGTGTTTGGCATTAAAGTACTCTGAGGTTCTTGTGTTAAAGGAAATTAGGAAGGACATTGACTAATTTTAGGTTTTAATAATCTAAAAATTAATTATAAAATGTCTAAAATAACTACAAAGATTAAAAATAGAATGTATAAATCTAATTAGTAGAAAATATAGGTTAAAAAAATTATTCTGGAGGGCACCTGGGTTGCTCAGTCAGTTGAGTGTACAACTTGGGCTCAGGTCATGATCTAGCAGTTTGTGAATTTGTGCCCTGCATCGGGCTTGGCGCTGACAGCTCAGAGCATGGAGTCTACTTCGGATTCTGTATCTGCCTCTCTCTCTGCCCTCCCCTGGTTGCCTTCTCTCTCTCTCTCTCTCTCTTTCTCTTTCTCTCTCTCTCTCAAAAATAAACATAAAAAAATTACTCTGACAATCAAAAGGAGGATATTTCAATGGTGGCTGGACATAGAAGTATATCGCAGTAACTGTTGGTAGAATGTACAGTGGCGCAGCCACTCTGAAGAACAGTATGGAAGTTCCTCAAAGAGTTAAAAAAAGAACTACCCTATGATTCAGTGATCACACTTCTAGATATTTACCTAAAGGATACAAAAATACAGATTCAAAGGGGTACATGTACTTTGATGTTAAAAGCAGCATTATCAATAATACCCAAACTATGGAGAGAGCCCAATGTCCACTAACTGATGAATGGATAAAGAAGTTGTGGTATATGTGTATATACCACGTATACATAGTTAAGCATATATATATATATATATATATATATATATATATATATATATATATACACACACATACACGTATATATATATGGAAGAAGCATTTAAGTAGAGGAGATATATATATATATATATATATATATATATACATATATATAGATAGATATAGATATAGATATAACTCAGCCATCAAAAAGAATGAAATCTTGCCATTTGTAACTACATGGATGGAGCTAGAGTGTATAACACTAAGTGAAATAAGTCAGTCAGAGAAAGACAAATACCTTATGATTTCATTCATAATGTGGACTTTAATAAACAAAACATTAACATATTGGAGGAGGGAAAATGAGAGAGAGAGAGAAACAAACCATAAGAGACACTTAAATATAGAGAACAAACTGAAGGTTGATGGAGGGAGGTGGGTGGGACGTGAGTTAGATGGATGATGAGTATTAAGGAGGTCACTTTTTATGATGAGCGCTAGGTATTGTATGTAAGTTATGAATCACTGAATTCTATTCCTAAAACCAATATGGCACTGTATATTAACTAACAAGAATTTAAATAAAAATTTGAAAAGAAATAAAAAAAATATGTTGCATTAGAAGTTGCAAACTAAGATTGTAAATTAAGAAATATATCAACAATGGCTATAAATTTACATACCAGGTTGTTTTGTTTTTTTTTTTTAAGTCAGGCTCTGGTTTATTTATACAACACTTATTATAAAGTTTGGATCAAACTTCATGCACACAGAAATATTATATAAAAGCAAAAAATGAATAAGTAAATACAAAAAGAAAAAATCAAGCAAATAATAAAAGCTAACTTAAAAAATTAATTATAGTATTTTGTGATATTTTGTGTATATCCATGTGCAGTTGTAAAGGACCGGGAGAGATGTCTGAGCTAGAGATGCATATTGGGAAGTTGTTTGCATATAGATAAAATTTAAAGTTATAAGACTTAATAAGACACCAAAGAGTTAATTTTAGAAAAAGGAAAGACAATCAAGATTGAGTGCCAGAAACCACCAAATTTAATATGTCACCAAGATGAGGAAGAAGCAGTAGATGAAAAACAAGTAAATGAAAAACAAGTTACCAATTTGAAAGGGAGAAAACCAGTAAGTTTTCTGAAGTGAAGTGAAGACAATGTATCAAGGTGGAATGTTTGATGAATCATCTTAAAGTTTGCTTATAGTTCAAATAAGATTATGGATGATGGTTTATGATTAGACAGTAATGACAAGGACATTCGTAACAGACAACTTATGGTATATTGTGTTCCCCCACACCCTTATTATCAACTCCTCATTCTGTCATCAGAAGTAGTAATTCGTTTTCAAACAATTAATTCTCCCACACTCCCCTCCTTTTTAAAACCAGAAATGAGACTTCTCTTCCCATTCCCATCTGTGTATTTATTAACCACAGATTCAATATGGAAGTTCTCTTTACTATATATGTAACTGGGTTATGTTACTTGGGGAGATAAAATTTACATAAATGCTTTTCTTGTGGTTGTCTTATCGAGTAAAACAAGTTGTCATGTTTAGAGTACACAATATATATTAGTGTTTCTTCTCTTTTCCGTTAATATAGGTGACATTATGAGAAAACAGCTTAAGAAATATTCTGTCTAGGACCATGCAAGATATTAACAGGGAATGAATTGAGAACTACCTCAATTGCTGCTGGAGATTTTTCTGCTACAGGAAGATCAACCACTAAGTTCCATATATCTGTCTAAAACTACCACGATTTCTTTTAATTATGACCCAATTCCATCAGACTTATATGGATATTCTTGCTGGCCCAGGTTCCAATGAGTTTACTGCATCCCTTTAAGGAGGATCTTTAATGACTAGATATACACATGGAACAAATCCTTAGAAGCTATTTTCTCTAAACTTAATCTTACTAAATTTAACTTTTTTTTTCCTACTTGTTTCCTTCAGAGGTTTCTAATTATCATATACAGAGCCTAAAATATGATAAAAGACGAAGGTCAAATTTTGCTCATTATAATTTAAGGTAGTAGTAGTCAATTTTGTAAAAAGAAAGACAAGATCTTCAATTCTCATATACAACCACCTATGCCATCCACCTGCTTCCACTGTTATAATATTTATAGTTGTGTGTGCGTATGTGCATGTGTGTGTAAAGAGCATACAAGAGGAAAATGCTCAATGTAAATGTACAAATAAATTAGAGATTTAAAAAAACAATAAAAAGATCAATGGATCAAACTAAGAGTTGATTCCTTGAAAAGATAAACTAAACTAATAAACCAGAAACCATTATATTAGGGAGATTGAACAAGGAAGGCAAAAATTCCCAACAAACAAAAGTCCAGGACCAGATGATTTCACCAGTGACTTCTACCTAACAGTCAATATACAGACATCTGTGGCCTTCTTATACAGAAATAATAAGCTACCATAAAGAATCATTAATAAAACAATCTTATTTGCAATTACATCAAAAATATTAAAATACATAGGAATAAATTTAACCCAGGAAGTGAAAGAACTGTACCCTGAAAACTATAACATGCTGATGAAAGAAACTGAAGAAGACACAAATAAATAGAAATATATTCAGTACTTATGCTTTGGAAGAATTCATATTATTAAAATATGCATATAGCCAAAGCAATATATGGATTTAGTGCAACCCCTATCACTTTTCAGTGACATTTTTCACAAAACTAGGGCAACTAATTCTAAAATTTTTATGGAACCACAAATGATTCTGAATAACCAAAGCAATCATGAGGAAGAAAAACAAAGTTGGAGGTATCATACTTACTGATTTCAAACTATACTACAAAGCTATAGCAATGAAAAGAGTATGTTATTGGTTTAAAAACATTCACATAGATCAATAGAACAGAATAGGGACCAAGAAATAAACTCACACATATATGGATAATTAATTTATAACAAAGAAACCAAGAACAGACAATAGAGAAAGGATATATATCTCTTCAATAAATGCTGTTGGGAAAACTGGATAGCCACATGCAAAAGAAAGAAACGTATCTTACACCATGCATAATAATTTACTCAAAACTTATTAAATATTTGAATGTAAGGCTTGAAACCATAAAATTCCTAGTAGAAAACATAGGCTTGACATTGATTTTAGTGATGTGTGATGTGATTTCAGATATGTGGATCTGATGCCAAAGGCCAGGTTAATAAAAACAAAAATAAATAAATGGAACCATATCAAATTAAAAAAGAATTCTTCACAGCAAAAGAAACCATCATTAAAACAAAAAGACAGCCCACTGAATATGAGAAGGTATTTGCAAATACCTGGTAAGAGGTTATCCACAATGTATAAAGAAATTGTACAACTCAACAATAAAAAACACAAGCAACCTGATTAAATCATGGGCAGAGTATGGAGTATGAAAAATAGTATAGAGTTGCTCAAAAAGTTAAAAATAGAATTACACTATGTTCCAGCAATTGTGCTACCCGGTATTTACCCAAAGAACACAAAACACTAATTCAAAGGGATACATATACCATGATGTTTATAGCAACATTATCTACAATAGCTAAATTATAGAAACAGCTCAAGTATCCATCAATTGTTGAATTACTTAGCCATAAACATTTTGAATGAAATTTTGCCATTTGCAATGACATGGATAGAGCTAGAGAATGTTATGATAAGCAAAATAAGTCAGTCGAAGAAAGACAAATACCATATGATTTTACTCATGTGAAATTTAAGAATCAAACAAATGAGTAAAGGGAAAAAAAGAGAGAGCGGGCAAAGCAAGAAACAGATTCTTTACTATAGAGAGCAAACTTATGGTTACCAGAGGGGAGGTGGGTGGCAGAATGAGTTAGATAGGCGATGGGGATGAAGGGTACAGTTATGATGAGCACTGAGTGTTGATGTAAGTGTTGAATCACTATATTATACACCTGAAACTAATACTACACTGTTTGTTAACTAACTGGGATTTAAATAAAAAACTAAAACAAACAAAACAAAGGACAGCATATGTAATAGACACTTTTTCCAAAGAAGACATACAGATGGCCAACAGGCACATGAAAAGATGTTCAACATCACTAAGTATTGGAAAAATGCAAATCAAAATTAAACCAAGAAATCACCTCATACTCATATCTGTTAGAATGGCCATTATCAATAAGACAAGAAATAATAAATGTGAGAAAGAATGTGAGGAAAGGGAATCCTCACACACTGTTGGTGGAAACATAAATTGGTATAACCACTATAACAAACAACATGGAAGTTCCTAAAAAATTAAGAATAGATCTACCTACTAGGGATTCTTGGATGGCTCAATTGGTTAGCATCTGATTGTGATTTTGGCTCAGGACATGATCTCAGGGCCATTAGATCAAACCCCACATAGGGCTCTATGCTGGGCATGGAGCCTGCTTAAGATTCTGTCTTTCCATCTCCCACTATCTGTACCCTCCCTAGTGTTCTCTCTCTTGCTCTCACTCTCAGAAAAAAAAAAAAAAAAAAAAAAAAAAGATCTACCATATGATCCAGCAATTCTACTTCTTGTTATTTATCTAAGATTGTGAAAACAATAATTTGAAAACTATATATACCTCTATGTTCACTACAGCATGATTTTTAATACCCAAAATATGGAAACAGCCTACATGTCTGTTGACAGATAAATTGAATGGATAAAGAGGTTATGGTTTACGTACACAATGGAATACTACTCAGCTATAAAGAAAAGTGAAATCTTCCTATTTGTGACAATATGGATGAATTTTAAGGAGATTATGCTGGGTGAAATAGGCAGATAGAGAAAAATATTTATCATATAATTGCACTCATATGTGGAATCTAAACAAACAAATAAACAAATATAAAAACAAACTCAAAGATGCAGAAAACAAATGGATTATTATCAGAAAAGAATAGGATTGAGATGTGGGCAAAATGGGTGAAGTGGGTCAACTGAATGTTGATGGATAGTAACTAGACTGAGTGATGATTTTGGTGATCATTTTATATTGTATACAGATGTTGAATTATAATGGAGTATACCTAAAACTTAATATTATATATATAATATATTTTATATATATTATATATTGTATCATATATTATATTATATATTTTATATATTTTATATATTCTATTATATATTCTATTATACATATATTATATTTTTATATATTGTGTATACTATGTATATTATATATATTATATATATCAATTAGACCTCAAAAATCAATGCAAATTACTTTTTGAAAGCACACACAAATTATATTTATAGAAACTGATGAGCAATAGTGCTCAAATTCAAAGCATAACTGATAAAATTTGGGACTATGTAAATATCTTTCTTAACCCAGTATAAGTACACATTATCATTTCAATGTATAATGTGATTAGGTGAGAGAAGTTTTAAAAAGGGGGAGAGGGCAAGTTGAAAAAATCTCTTCAAAGAGAACTGAGGACAATTTAATTATATATGTAATCAAAGATACTGAGGTAGATATTTTCCATGGCTCCTTTCAAAACTAAAGTTCTATGAGTTTTTTCAAAATTTGTTTCTGAGTAGCTCTTCCATATTATGAAAAATGGTCACTTTACAAAGCATGCTTTATGACTAAAAAGCTGGTTCTTATTAAGTAGAAAGAAAGACTCTATAAAGTGTCTCTATAAAAAGGGGCATTTAACCAACCCAATGAACTATGGTTCTGCTGATTTTTTTTCCACTAGGATAATTTTAATACATGTTGGAAAAGGTCACAATTAAATGTTTGATCTTCTTAACTCAATGTTAAATTTTGTAAATTCAGAACAAGCCAGAAAATGGCATATTCTTTCTCTGTAATTTGTATGTTAACCAGAACTACCAGAATTTCATTGAGGAATTATAAATATCTCAGAAATTCTTTCCAGGTAGTATAATTTTAGTGAATAAATAGATCAAATCTATTTCCTCTTCTTGCTGACAAGAGTTGTTAGCAGAATTTGCACTGAATGAACATTATTGCTATGCTCTCTGAAATCAGTACAATTTCTAGGAAGCTCTAAAAATTCTGGGCAGCGGGTATGAATCTAAGGAGAATTTCAATTTCTTGTTGCTGGTGAGCTCTTGCTCAGCTTTTTCTATAATCTCTAATCTATAAATTACCAAGTCCAAATGATTAGAAAAAGGGAAATTGGGCACTTCCTTTAGTACCTCTGTTATATTGGAATTTCTTCCCCACTAGTATCTACTCATACTTAAAATGAGGAAGATTTCGGTAGTCTCATGGGAATCAAAAACGAACATGCACTCTGAATCAAACTGCATATCATTGTTATTTAAAGATCAAATAATTCTAAGGCAGAATATGTACTTGGTGATTATTTAGTCATCACTGAATTGGACTGAAATATTTTTTGATGCAGCAGTTTTGTTATTATTGACTTAAATTCCATTTTAGTTAAATACTCACTGAGTATAAGTAGATATTAGAACACTTGTAGTTTATACATTTTAATATATTACTTTTTTATTGCATTCTTCATCAAAAATTTTTTTAATGTTTTTTTTTAATGTTTATTTATTTTTGAGAGACATAGAGGCACAGCGTGAACAGGGAAAGGGCAGAGAGAGAGGGAGACACAGAATCCGAAGCAGGCTCCAGGCTCTGATCCGTCAGCACAGAGCCCAACGCGGGGCTCGAACTCACAGACCGCGAGATCGTGATCTGAGCTGAAGTCGGCCGCCCAACCGACTGAGCCACCCAGGCGCCCCTGAAAAAGTTTTGTATGTGTGCATGGTTCTATATGTGTCTATATGTGTATATGAGTATGTGAATAAAAATACATGAAGAAGAGAATAAAAGATTAGACCTCACAGATTATTGTGGCATAGCAGTCATAGGTTTTTTCTGTGAGATGGCATTAATAGGATATTATTCTTTAATGCAGGGACATTTACTATTTTTATGCAGCCTCTTTATAAATACAATCAAGATTTACATTTCAAAATGTGTAGGAATGACTTATTTACTTTTATAGTTATTTTTTGTTTGTTTGTACCAATGAATATTGCTTTCCTCCTAAAATGGTTGGAACAGTATGTTGATATGTCAGGGTATGGGATGTCATGAGGTCAATGCACCATTTTCAAGGTAGCATGATCAATACCATGCTCCTGGACACTTAGACAAAAGTTCTTGGATTCAGGTTTTGGGTGCTACATAGTGCCACATAGAATTCAGAAGAATTCAGAAGGTCTGGAGGTTTTAAGGTAGGAGTGTAGGATGGAAAGTGGGGATCACTGTTTGTTAGGAAGATGTATAATTTCTGGGGACAGAGAATGTGAAGTTGCAAAAGAAGTTGAGCTTCTGTATTTGTTCCACAAAAGCAAAATAAATGTTAAGACATATATCGCGAAAGCCATGTTTAAATGCAGGTCATTTCCAGAAATGATCATAGTTAAATTAAGATTTAGTTATACTAAAAACTAAGAAAATAATTGGCTTAATCAATCCACCATGTGAACCAGCACAGAGTATACTTTGAATCAGCATTTTGATGTTGCTCTGAGACCTTGTTAACATAAACTGATAGCCAAAAGATTTACTCTTTTTTGGGTTATTTCTATGAGTGCAACTTAGATGTTATGTTCTACTATCAATACTCGTGATGACATGACTGATAATTAAGGCAGTGATATTTTTCTAAATAAATTTGTTATCAGACTAAAACAGAAAAAAAAATAAATTCTTAATGTTGAGCTATATCCAACAGCTAATAAGTACTCCTGCTTTTGGCCATGATGGGCTAATAGAAGCCAAGTTATTCTTACTGCATTCAACAAGTAAAAATTGAACAAAACAGTAAGACAATAGTTTTCAAATTTGGGGTAACAGACATTCATCTATGAGAGAACAAAAACAAATGTAGGAAGTCATACTTTGTTTTCTAGAGACAGTTTCCAGGCAGCAGTGTAGGAAAGGAAAACCAAAACAGATTTTTACAATCCCTCTAAGTGAAGAACCAGAGGTCAGAATTGAGGAGGCCAAGGCAGGTAAACTTTATAGGGCAGAGTGCTGAAGAGGAAAGAGGAAAGAACTGAGTGAACACACACACACACACACACACACACACACACACACACACCCCATATCCAAGAACTTCTAGCCCCACTGATTGAACAGAGAGAGAGAGAGAGAGAGGGAGGGAGGGGGAGGATAAAACTTATTGAATAATATGAATAAGAGATAGAACATCAAAAAACAGTCTACATTATACACATATTAAAGGCTTGAATTCAACAATGTAGATGAAATAGACATTCATTACCAAAGCTCTTATAAGAAGTGATAGATAAACTGAGTAGCTTCATATGTACTAAAGAAATTGACATGTAGTTGAACATTGAAGAAAATTCCAACTCCCGATGTCTTCTCTATTAACTTATTCAAAATTTACTGAAGAAATATTATCAATTCTTCACATAATTTTATCCTGTAAGGCCAAAAATTCCCTAATATTAAACTAGAAAAAGAAATTCCAAGAGAACTGTAGGTCAGTATGTCTCATAAAAATGACACAAAAATTCTTGACAAAATTTTAATAAGTTATTTTTAACAATATAGAAAAAAGATTAAGACCTCAAAGACATGTGACACATTCTCCTCCGGAATGCAAAGTCGACATAACTTTTGGATCAATACTATTAACTATATTATATATTTTTAAAAGTTTGATTATCCTAACCAGTGCAATGGGGAGGGGGAGAGGGAGCTGACAAAATGCAATTAGATGGCAAAGGAAGAAGTACCAGTGTCTTTATAAACAAAACACAGAAACATGATTTTCTATGGAGGAAATCCTAAAGAACCAGAAAAACATTCCAGCAGGGTACAAAGTCAACATATAACAATTGATTCTATTTACTTTTGCTAGTAATGATCAATTAGAAATAATATTGCAATTAATATCACTTACAATAAAATTAAAGACATAATATATTAAAATACATTTGATAAAAGAAATGAAGTCTAGTAAGTTGAGAATTACAATATATTCCTAAGAAAAATTAATTAAGTTCTAAATAAATGGAAAATTACACATTGTCCATTGTTTGGAATATTTTATATTTCCTTAAAATGTTAGTTCTTTTTGTAATGCTCTAGAGATTCAATATAATCCCTATAAAACTCTCAGCAGGCTACACTACAGAGATTGATGAGTCCATTCTACAGTTTACATGGAAATGTAAAGCCCCTAAGTTAGCTAAAATAATTTTGAAAAATAAAACTGAAGAAACTTATACTAGCTGATATCAAAATTTATTACAAATCTACAGTAAAGAAGACTGTTAGATATTGGCATTAAAAAAGGTCATCTAGATAAAGTAGGAAAGAATAGTGTCAAGAAATTGGCCTATACATATGTTGTCATTGACTTTAGACAAAGATGCCTGGCAAAGCAGTAAAATAGAAAAATCTTTCAAAAAATTATGCTATAACAATTGGATGGCCATATGTACAAATAAATAAATGAGTAAATAAATAAACACATATATACATACATAAATAAAAGAACATCTGCTATTTCCTCACATTATTTATGAAAGTTAAATCAAAATGGATCATTGACCTAAATACAAAAGCTAAAACTCTTCTTGAGGAAAAAGTTAACTATGTAGTTTTAAAATAGCACGCATAATGAATTGAAAAAGATATTCAAGGAAAGACAGAAAAGTAGGAGGAGCAGATTGAAAAGTGCCTGTGGTATAAATGAAGGATATTTATGACAAATCTTAGAATGTGTGCCAGGGGGCAGGGATGGGCAGGAGAGTTATCTTGGGAACAAGTGTGCTAAGGGCACCATTTATGTACCCCTCCCGTAGTCCCCAGACTAGCTGGATGCTTGCAGGAGCCAGTACTAACTTTCCCCATCTACCCTGCTAGCACCATGTGCCCTGCTCAGAATTGACCTGCAGACCCATCTCATCAACCAGCCCACATCACCAGGCCTCCTCCCAAAGTGGCTCTTGCTCCATTACACTTAGCAGGTAGCCCAAGTTAGGACAAGTGCCACTCCAAAGTGACTCCTGCCCTGATGAGGTGGGGAGAGAGAGGAAGCCTTATCCTTTAATGCGCCTATAGTAGTGGTAGAAAGGCTAATCACAGAGAGCTAGGCTGAATGCCAGCACCACCCACCAGTGAGTCTTCTGTGGCCATAGCCAGACCTCTCAATACAACAGGGACCAAACCTTACCCAGTGCACCCACAGCAGGCAAATCAGGTCATTGCATCTGGCTGGACCCAATTGTAGCTCAGTCACAACAGGAAGGCACACAAATCCTTCTGGAGCACCTGGTTCTGGTGGCTGGGTTGCTTGCACTATAGGACATCACAGGACCTCTTCTGCATAAGGCTACTACTTGCAAGATAAGGTGATGCACCTGACATAACTAATACATAGAAACAAATATAGACAGTTAGATAAATGAGCACACAGAGAAGGAAAGGAAAGAATAAGGCAAAATAATAGTAAAGGAACTAAATGAAATGGAGATAGGCAATATACCTGATAAAGTATTCAAAGTTATAATCATAAAGTTACTTGTTGGACTGAAGAAAGGGGATAAACCCAGTGAGGACATAACCAAAAAGATAGAAAATACAAAAATAACCTATGAGAATTGAAGAATACAACAACTGAAATGAAAATACACTAAGGGAATCTATAACAGACTATAGGCTGCAGAAAAATAGGTCAGTGATCTGGAAGACAGGGTACTAGAAAGTCATCAAGCTGAACAGCAAAATGAAAAAAATAAGAATTAAAAAAATAAGAATAGATCGATGGAAATCTCTGACATCATCAAGACAAATAACATCTATATTATAGAGATCCCAAAAGGCAAAGACAGGGAAAAGGGGGAAGAAAACTTATTTGAAAAAATAATAGCTGAAAACTTCCCTAATTTGAGTAAGGAACAGGTGTTCAGGTCCAGGAATTACAGAGAACCCCAAAAAATATGAATCCACAGAAATCTACACCAGGACAATATAATAATTAAAATAGCGAAAAGGAATAATAAACAGAAAATCTTAAAAGCAACTATTGAAAATAAAATAGTTACATACAATTGAAACCCCATATGGCTCTTAACTGGCTTTTTTCAGCAGAAACTGTAATCCAAAAGGGAGTAGCATGATGTATTCAAAATGCCGAAAGAAAAAACAAAACAAAACAAAACAAAAAAACAAACAATAAAAAAAATCTACAACAAGGAATACTCTACCCCATTAGGTTATCATTCAGAATTGAAGGAGAAATAAAGAGTTTGCCAGACAAAAAAAGTGAAAAGAATTCATCACCATTAAGCCAGTCTTACAAGAAATTTTAGAGGGAATTCATTAAGTGGAAGGGAAAGGCAATAAATTATGAAAAGCAAAAATTGTACATGCAAAAGCAAATATACTATAGGTAGTAGATTAAAGTGTAGAAGTTAAAACACAAAAGTAGCAATATCAATTATATCTATAAAAATCAGCCAAGCAATACACTCATACAAAAAAAGATGTAAAATATAGCATTATATCCATAAAATGAGGAGGAGAAGTAAAAATTCAGTGCTTTTAGAATGTGTTTGAACTTAAGAAACCATCAACTTCTAGGCTACTATACACATTGGTAACCATATATGCTACTACTCATGGGATATTCATTACAAACCCAAGAGTAATCACAAATCAAAAATCTATAGTAGATAAGAGAACGGAATCCAAACATAATACTAAAGAAAGCTATGATACCACCAGGGAAGAGAGCTGGAAAAGAAGAAAAGAACAGAGAAGAACTACAAAAATAACCATAAAACAATTAATGTAATGACAATAAGTACATACCTATCAATAATTACTTTAAATATAAATGGATTAAATGCTCCAATGAAAAATGCAGAATGACTGAATAGATACAAAGTAAAATCAATCTATATATTTTCTATCAGAGACTCACTTCAGACCTAAAGACACATGCAGACTAAAAGTAAAGGGATGTAAAAAGATAGTCCATGCAAATGAAACAAAACAAACAAACAAACAAACAAATTAAAGCCAGGGTAGCAATACTTGTATCAGATAAAGTGGACTTTAAAACAAGCACCGTTAGAAGAGACAAAGAAGGGCATTACATAATGATAAAAAGGATCAATCTAACCAGAAGATATAACAATTGTAAATATCTATGCTCTTAACATTGGAGCATATAATTCATAAAGCGAATATTAACATAAAGGAAGAAATAAAGAGAAAATGGACAGTAATGCAATCATGGTACTTTAACACCCCACTTATATCAACGGATAGATCATCCACACAGAAAATCAACAAGAAATAGTGACTTCAAACAACCCACTAAACGAAATAGATCTAACATATACAGATACACAGAACATTCCATTCATAAACAGAATATACGTTTTCTTTTCAAATTCACATGAAAATTTTCCAGAATATATCACGTTAGACTGCAAATAAAGTGTTAAAGTAGGAAATTAACAATCCATTACAATTAAAAGAAACAAAACAAAACAAAACAAAATAAAAAACTAGAAAAAATTCAAACAGATGAAGGCTAAAAGAACCATGCTACTAAACAACCAATGGGTCAATGAAGAAACCAAGGAGGAAATTTTTAAAAATACATGGAGGCAAGGAGCGCCTGGGTGGCTCAGTTGGTTAGGTGTCTGACTTCAGCTCAGGTCATGATTTCACAGCTTGTGAGTTCAAGCCCCACATTGGGCTCTGTGAGGACAGCACAAAGTCTAGAGCCTGCTTCAGGTTCTGTATCTCCCTCTCTGCCCTTCTTCCATTTGTGCTCTCTCTCTCTCTCTCTCTCTCTCTCTCTCTCTCTCTCTCTCAAAAATAAATAAACATTAAAAAAATACATGGAGACAAATGAAAATGTAAACAGAATAGCTCATAATTTTTAGGATTCAGTAAAAGCAGTACTAAGAGGGAACTTTACAGCAGTAAAGGGCTACCTCAAGAGAGAGGTAATGTCTTAAATAAACAACCTAACCTTACACCTTAAGTAACTAGAAGAAAAAAGATTAGCCCAAAGCTAGTAAAAGGAATAAAATATTGAAGATTAAAGCAGAAAGAAACGGATCTAAAAAAATTGAAAACAATCAATGAAATCATGAGCTTGTTGTCTGAAAAGATAAACAAAATTTCTAAATCTTCAATCAAGCTTATCAAGAAACAAAAGAGAGAAGTCGAATAAATATAATCACAAATGAAAGTAAAAAAGGATAACCACCGGAATTTAAGAAAACATTATAGAAGAGTATATGCTAACGATTAAACCACCAGGAAGAAATGGATAAATTTCTAGAAACATACTACCTTTGAAAACTAAGTCAGAAAGGAATTGAACTTTTGAACAAATTGATTACTATTGAATTGGTAATCAAAGCACTCCCAACAAACAAAAGTCCAGGACCAGAATGATTCACAGGTGAATTCTACCAAACTTTAAAGAAGAATGTATAACTGTACATCTCAAATTATTCCAAAGAGTAGAAGAGGAAGGAAAACTTCCCAATTCATTCTTTGAGGTCAGTGTTACCCTGATACCAAAACCAGACAAAGATACCACAAAAAATAAAACTATAAGCCAATATCTCTGACAAGCACAGATCGCAAATCCTCAAAATATTGGCAAACCAAATTCAATAATGCATTAAAAGAAAAATTCACCATGATCAACTAGTATTTATTACAAGCATGCAAGAGGGGTTCAATATTTCAAATCAGTGTGACACATTACCATAACAAAGGAAAGTATAAAAACCATATGATCATCTCAATAGATGCATAAAACGCATATGACAACACACAATATCAGTCCATGATAAAAAGTCTCAACAAAGTGAGCTTAAAGGGAACATACCTTAAGATAAAGAAGTCCATACATGAAAAACTGACAGCTAACATTGTCCTTAATGGGGAAAGACTGGGAGCTTTTCCTTCAAGATTAGGAACAAATCAGGGATGTCCACAGTCATCATTTTTATTAAACATAGTAGCGAAAGTCCAAGCCATAGAAAACAGACAAGAAAAAGAAATAAAAGTTGTCCAAATCTGCAAGGAAGAAGTAAAACTTCCACTATTTGCAGATGATATGAAACTATACATATAAAACCCAAAAGACTCCAACCCAAACTGCTAGAACTGATATACAAATTCAGTAAATTTGCAGATTATAATATCAATCTACAGAAATCTATAGCATTTCTATACACCAATTCTGAAGCAGCAGAAAGAGAAATTGAGGAATCAATCACATTTACAATAGCATCAAAATGTACAAGATACCTAGGAATAAACCTAACCAAAGAGGTGAAAGACCTGTACTCTGAAAACTATAAAACACTGATGAAAGAAGTTAACGATGACTCAAAGAAATGGAAAAATATTGCATGCTCATGTACTGGAATAACAAGTATCATTAAAATGTCTATACTACCCAAAGCAATCTACACATTTAATGCAGTCCCTATCAAAATACTACCACCATTTTTCACAGAGCTGGAAAAAACAGTCCTAAAATTTGTACAGAATAACAAAAAAAAAATCAAAAAACAAAACTCTTAATAGCTAAAGCACTTTGAAGACAAAAAGTAAAGTTGGAGGCATCAAAATTCTGGACTGGAAGCTATATTATAAAGCTGTAGTAATCAAGACAGTATGGTTCTGGCATAGCACCAGACAAATTTATCAGTGGAACAGAATAAAAATGCCAAAAATGTACCCATGATCATACAGCAAATTAATCTTCAACAAAAATGGAATTAATATCCAATTGGGGAAAGACAATCTCTTCAACAATGGTGTTTGGAAAACTGGACATAAACATGCAGAAAAATGAAACTGAACCACTTTCTTACACTATACACACACAAAAAAAGTAAAAATGGATTAAATATCTAAATGTGAGACAGAAAACCATAAAATCCTAGAATAGAACACAGGCAATAATCCCTTTAATATTGGCCAGAGCAACTTCTTACTAGGTATAATCTCCCAAGGCAAGGGAAATAAAAGTAAAAGTGAATTATTGGGATTTAATCAAAATAAAAATTTCTGTATAGTGAAGGAAACAATTAACAAAACTAAAAGCCAACGTATGAAATTGGAAATACTTGCAAATGACATATCTGATAAAGGGTTAGTATCCAAACTATATAAGATTTTATCAAACTCAACATCCAAAACCAATCTAGTTAAAAAATGAGCAGAAGACATGAATAGAAATTTTTCCAAAGAAGACATTCAGATGACTAACACACACATGAAAAGATACTCAACATCTCTCATCATAAGGGAAATACAAATCAAAACTACAGTGAGATATAACCTCACACTTGTCAGAATGGATAAAATTAACAACTCAGGAAACAATAGACATTGACAAGGATGCAGAGAAAGGGGAACCCTCTTGCACTGTTGGTGGGAATGCAAACTGGTGCAGTCACTCTGAAGAACAGCATGGAGGTTCGTCAAAAAGTTAAAAATAGCTCCAGCAATTGCACTACTAGGCATTTACCCAAAGAATACAAAAACACTAATTCAAAATGATACATGCAGCCGGATGTTTATAGCAGCATTATTTATAATAGATAAATTATGGAAGCAGCCCAAACATCCATCAACTGTTGAATGGATAAACAAGATGTGGTGTGTATATATATATATATATATTTGATTTTATATCTATATATATAATATAAAATTTGATTTTATATATATATATATAATTGACTTTATATATATATATATATATATATATAAAATCAAATATTGCTCAACCATAAAAATGAATGAAATCTTGACATTTGCAACAACATGGATAGAGCTAGAGAGTATTATGCAAAGTGAGATAAGTGAGTCAGAGAAAAATAAATACTATATGATTTCACTCATATGTGGAATTTAAGAAACAAAGCAAATGAACAAAGGCAGGGGGGAGAAAGAGTGAGTTAAAACAAGAAAGACTTTTAACTATAGAGAACATACTAATGGTTACCAGAGGGGAGGTGGGTGGGAGGACAGGTTAACTAGGTGACGGGGATTAAGTAGTGCACTTGGGATGAGCACCAGATGTTGTATGGAAGTGCTGAATCGCTATATTGTAAACTTGAAAGTAATAATATATTCTATGTTAACTAATTGGAATTCAAATACAAACTTAAAAAAATTAAGCTAAATCTTTAAAAATAAACAACAAAGTATAATATTGATGAAAGAAATTAAAAATAACACAAATAAACATAATATATTCATGGATGGAATTAATATTGTTTCAATGTCCATCCTACCCAAAACAATCTACAGATTTAATGCAACACCTATCAAAATACCAATAGCATTTTTAACAGAACTAAAGCAAATAATCCTAAAATTTGTATGGAACCCCAAAAGACCTAGCATAGCTAAAATTTTTTTAAAAAAGAAAAACAAAGCTGAGGTATCACGATCCCAGATTTAAGATATACTACAAAGCTCGGTAACCAAAACAAAATGCTACTGACACAAAAATAGACACATAGATCAAAATAATAGATAGAGACCCCAGAAATTAACCCATTCCTATATGATCAATTAGCATATGACCAAAAAGGAATAATATACAGTGCAGAAAAGATAGTCTTTTCAA
Organism: Paguma larvata; assembly: GCA_030068075.1. Lineage (NCBI taxonomy): Eukaryota > Metazoa > Chordata > Mammalia > Carnivora > Viverridae > Paguma > Paguma larvata. The sequence goes on along the minus strand of CM057823.1, from coordinate 122,713,160 downwards.
TAAATGTTATTGGGAAAACTGAACAGCTACATGCAAAAGAATGAAACTGAATCACTTTCCTACACCATCCACCAGCTTAAGCTAAAAATGGATTAAGGACCTGAATGTGAGACCTGAACTACAAAACTATAAAACCTAAAAGAGAACTTAGGCAGTGATCCATAGAACTTCAACCTCAGCAACCTAATTACAGATATGATTCTTTAGGCAAGGGGAAAAAAGCAAAACAAATTGTTGGGACTATACCAAAATAAAAGGCTTTTTCATAATGAAGGAAATCATCAACAAAATAAAAAGGTAACCTACTGAATTGGAGAAGGTGTTTTTAAGTGATGCATTTCATAAGGGTTAATATCAAAAATATACAAAGAATTTACACAACTCAACACCCCCCAAAAACAAACGAACAAAAAACATTCAGATTAAAAACTGGGTAGAGGACTTGGGGAGTCATTTTTACAGATGGCCAACATACAGATGAAAAGATGTTCAACTTCACTAATCATCAAGGAAATTTAAATCAAAACCATAGTGAGACATCACCTCACACTAGTCAGAATTGCTAGTATAAAAAAAAAATAAGAGGTAAATAATTGTTGGCCAAGATGTGAAGAAAAGAGAACCACTGTGTATTATTCACAGGAATATAGATTGGTGCAACCACTTTGGAAAACAGTATGGAGTACTCTCAATAAATTCAAAATAGAAATACCATATGATCCAGCAATCCTATTACTTGGTATTAACACAAAAAGAAGGAAAAATTAATTTGAAAAGACTTATGCACTCCTATGTTTATTACAGCATAATTTACAATAGCCAAGATTTGGAAGCAACCCAAGTGTCTACAGATAGATGAATGGATAAAGAGGAAGTGGTATGTATACAATGGAATAATACTCAGCCGTAAAAAGAATGATATCTTGCCATTTGCAAAATTAAGGATGGAGCTAGGGGATATTTCGCTAAGTGAAATAAGTCAAACAGAGAAAGACAAATACCATATGATTTCACTTATGTGAAATCTAAAAAACAAAACAAACAAGTCAAAAGCAGAATCTTAAATACAGAGAACTGGTGGTTGCCAGAGGAGAGGTGGGTAGCATAAGAGTGAAATAGATATAGGGGATTAATAAGTACAAACTTCTAGTTACAGAAAGAAATCATGGAGATTAAAAATACAGCATAGGGAATATAGTCAATAACATTGCAGTAAAATTGCATGGCAACGGATGGTGACTACGCTTACTGTGGTCAGTATTGAGTGATGTATAGAATTGTCAAATCAATATGTTGTCCACCTGAAACTAATATAACATTGTACATCAATTATACTTTAATATAAAAAAGGTGAAAAGACTTATGCACTCCTATGTGCATAAATTCAAAAAAGAAAGAGCTCAAAAAAAGCATTAAAAAAGAATCACTAAATTAAACATCACAAAATTTAAAAACTTTACTCCAAAATTTTATAAAGAAAATACAAAGGCAAACTAAAGACTGCATAAAATATTATGTTAACAAGGAACTTGTGTATTAAACATATTAATAATTTTTAGAATCTAAAATAATAAAACATAACATAAAATAATACATGAGATTAATAGACCCTTCACCAAAGAAGATATATTGATGAC